>JBAIAA010000279.1:0-2400000 GCA_037893245.1 Crossaster papposus | reverse complement strand
CAAGCTACCTCCTAGTCCTATATACTATAGACCATGTGCCCTCTATTTACATCTATATTCAAATGTGCCAGTCAATATGCGCACACATCGTGTTTTACATAAATTTGGTTAAGAGGCGACATCACTGGTGAATTCAAAGGTGCATGGTCTGACCTGTGGCGTCACTCCTCAACCAAATTCTAGGCAAAACACGATGTGTGCGCAAAATTGCCAGGCACATTTGAATACAGATGTAAACATGTGACGTCAGAGGGTGCATCGTCTATAGTTAAACGTCCTGAAATATCTTACACGTCCGCAAAAGGGGAACACTTAACGGCTGGAATCACGACTATACCCACACAGCTCGGGTATTTGGTGTCACAAAATTTGACCCTGAAACTCGTTCTACACAGGAATAGCACAAAACGCCCAGTTTGTTAAGGATGGTTATATAAATGTTTATATCCTACTTGGTTCTTACCGATTAAACATCATTTCGTTCAAAACGCGTTTTGTAGCCCAATTGGGCGCTTCCAGTATGTAATTTTCTTTGAGGTTTGTGGTGACACAATGTGGAAACTTGTTAAGTTGTGAAGGTTTTGAAAGGTACCAGTGGTGGAACAACTCGAAGTTTCGATCAGTATGCTCTGATCGTCAACAACCTCAACCACAAGACTTCATCTTACAAAAATGTCAACATCTGTTTTTCTCTGTTTCTTTGTTATCGTGTGTGTCGGTACTTACCGAAGCCAGGCTATAGGGGATATTTCCACCCTCTCTTTCCTTTCCCATCCCTTGATATCATGTTTTCTTTGATGTTTCTGTTCGGGTCCTGCGAGACGCTATTCTCAGTCTGTCTATCAACAGCACACACATCGGCATCAAGTATGAATTGGGTGAGACAAACAATTTTGACCATTCCTGACCAGGGCCAATTTGCACGGATTTGCTAAGCACAACAATTTGCTTAGCACAACATGTCTTTCTTAGTAAAAACAGTTTACCAGCCAAAACCCCATGTGCTCTTAATGGTAAGCAAGTACCAGCTTAACACTAGTCACAAACAATGTACATCACCTGAAAACTTGGTTTGTAATCCTGAAAAGTGACAGGTTTTTGTTGAAACCTGCAGTTGATTTCATTTTTTTTACAAACCTATACAAGTAAAAGAAACCCCGAGATAAAGCATGGTGAATTGTACAGAAATGAAATAGGAATTTGCAGAAGAAATGAGGGATTGGAGGCAAATAAATGATGGAATAACTATAGTGAGACAAATAGAGCGATATGAACTATTGAAGACAGCTTTGATGTTCCATACAAGAGTGGTTAACACAGCAGATTCATGAGAAATGAAAATGACCTCGTGCCATATTGTTACATACAAAAGTAACAACAAAATGACAGTTGTAGAAGAAACTTCAAATAAACTTATCCCAACAAACTTGGAGACCAAAAATAGTTTCCAACGTTAACACGTGTCATCATTGTAAAAACGAGTGACTAGACCATGTTCCTAATAAATTCAAATTCATGCACGCGGGCCTTGATTCCCGGCGTTAACAAGGCCTGCGATTCTGCCCGCAATATGGTGAATGAAACCCCGAAAAGTCGGTTATTTTCTAGTGACTCGTAGGGAAAGGAGCAGAACACTCGTGAGGGAAGAACATTTATTTTTGTATTGTTTTATTTTGTACCCCCAAAACCACACAGACTAGAAAGTAATACATATGACGATTGCAGAGACTTTTCCTGACAAATGAAACAAATCCTGGAGAAATTGAGAGAAAATCTTAGCCCATTAATGCACATGCGAGCATGAAATATAACGAATTAGAAAACTGATCTACAATCTTGACGTCGGGATCTTAGATCCACACATTTATGAAAAAAATTCCCGAACCACCACAAAAATACGCCGCCCAGAGTTTCTTTGTCATGGTATTTGGTCTATTGTTGCACAAACTAGGGACTGTATTCATTTATTTTGGTGAATTATGGCTGTCAACGTCGTTGGTCTTCACACGTTCCGCGCAAAATGGATTCGAATGGAAGCGCGCGCTTTAGTCTCCATTCAAGTCGCCCCATTCCAATGAAACGGCAAATCTGACGCGTTAGTGGTACGAAAAACAAAAATCGCGACCGGTAACTCTAAAACGGTTTGCGCCAACTCTTGATGGCTTTCCAGCGGACCTTGCCGGCGGTGTCTCAATTCTATACTAGACCGTTGTCACTCTGCCTACCCGAGCCAAATTTGTCCAGTATCGTAAAGCCTGGTTTATAGTCGGTCGCGCGACTGAACAATTGACGCGCAATCATCCGATACAGGCGGTTTATAGTTGTCGATGAAGCCTCGGCGACTAGTAGCTGGAGGATGCTGGCGACGTGTTCGCTGACCTCATTGCATTTAGATTTAGGGAAAACTGAGCTTTAGTCGGCACCCAACAAGCCCTTTGAAGGTCTGCCTATGCTGCTTGTTTGCAGTTTTTTGTTTTTCTCAAGGGGAGAATGCAAACTTAAACAAGTCCCCATAAACCCTGGAAAATATCAAGGTTAACCGTGTGTTAACAAGCCGTGACTTACAATTTATACAAAAATAATAATATTACGAGCAGTTATATATAATATATATGATATAATTGACACCATGGGCGCGTGTCCATCCGGGGCGCGTGCCCATTATTATATATGGCACGTGCCCACGATTATTGAAGGAACGCACCCGCCTTGGTGGCGAGGCTGTAATTATCCTAAAGACTACACTGAACCTAAACACTACTACCGTTTTCACACTACTCTGGACTTACCCGGGTAATCACCCAGGTAGTTGGCAATTGGTTTCACACTACAAAGTTAACCCCACAATTCAGCTTACCCGATTTAGTGCGCACCCGGGTAATTTTGTAATTACCCTTGACCTCTGCCCTCACACAATCCTTTGCGCTCACAACAGCTTGACAGAAAAATGGCGCCCCATATGGAATTGGAAACACTAGCGTTGATCGTACTATTTCTGAAATTTCTGCAAAGTCAACGAAGCCAAGCGTATGCCCATCTCTTCCGATAACCATGCCAGACGCTTGCTGACACATGGTGCTAGGCTAGTGTCTTTCAGTACACGTAGGCCCTACACGTAAAAATAAAGCCATTAGAACAAGGGATTACTAAATAAGTTACGTAATTGTTTTACTTTCGCAGCGCGCACGCGCAAGGCTGGCCGTGCTGAAAAAAACCTCGACGAACGGACCCGGGTTGAAGCATTCACACTACTGAAAGTAACCCGGAGAATTGTCTCAAGGCCGTCGTTATCCCCGAGATTGGTGGGTTAACCCACCTCGCGAGTAGGGTTACAAATTACCTGGGTTAAGTGGGGTTTCGAGGCAGTTAACCCGGATAATTTCTAACCCCGAGAAGTGTAGTTTGAACACTCCAAATTATCCGGGTAATCTCGGGGTTAAATATCTCGTTAAAGTGGCCCTCACACCGGCCTTAAGGGGTCGTTACGACGTTTACGGCGGCGTTGCGGTGACAAAATCGTGCACAACCGGGAGCATTCCGTTTTGCCCCTGGGGCAAAACGCTTACTGGAGCTCAACGCTTACTGGAGCATTATCCTTAAGCGTCCTATCTCGAGTTAGGATGAGTAACTCATCCTAACTTGCATTGGATCTATTGCAAGTTAGGAGGAGTTACTCTTCCTAAGATTGATCCTAACATTGGTGAAATCGGCCGCTGAGGCGCAATTGTTGTTTACACGCTAGTGGGAAAGCCTACACATACATGTAGGCATGCACGCAGTGCGCGTGCGCGTGGACTTGGTTGCTCGCTGATGATTGCCATGCATGCGTATAATGCACCTCGCATGTACATGTAGTTTGTATACAGTGACATTAGTAGTCTGCAATCACCATAGAGCTATATTAAATTAACTAACTCTTCATTCTTACGCGCGGAGATACTTTGAATCCATTCTACACGCAGACATTTTGAATTCATGTGCGTGTTGTAGAGCATAATACAAATAGATGGATTTAATTTTAAAAGTGTACTCCAAATGCAACGCGTGTGCAAGTAGAACAGACGCAAACAACTTTACGCGCGTCATGTCAGTTTAAAAAAAGTCACGGTAAAATCAACTGCAGCGCGCGGATAAGCACACACATTTGCGACACATCAAAGGACCACCAAAGACCTTTGATAGTCGCACCCAACATCAGAGAACACATTTCGGTCAGAGTTTGTACTCTGATGTCCTGACGAAGCAGACTACAGCGACCCGTGATGTTCCGACGGGTTTTATAATGGCCAACCAGTATTACCTGCACCCCCATCAGAAACGGCACCGAACCAACCTCAATCAACGACGGCAGCCCGTATCCCAGACCAGAGCACCCCTAGCCTTTTGACAAGGCCTCGTGACTCTGGCTAAGCGGCTGAGATGAGTCTAGATACCCGGGGTGAACGCGCGACCGAGTGACGAATGTCACGAGGCCTTTTGCAATGTAGGTTTCACTGCTCGGCATGAATTATTCATAGATACATATTAGCTTGCCAATACGCCCAATCAGAACGGCGATCTCCCAGTTGGCTTCGTTCGTGATTCGTTCAAAGCATGTAAGAAAAGGTAAAAAAAGTATATAAATGTTGCTTCCGAGTTGAATATATGAATGATAAATACAAGATATCACATTTAAATCTATTTTACATGCAAAATTGCAATAAATTAGGAAGCAACTAATGATTTGAGCTAAATATTGTAAGTGACATGATTGGACATTCCCTGTTTGTAAAATGAACTAGTCCAACTCAAATATAAGCTGACGTCACGCAGAGATACGTTCGCTGATTGGACGCTACCATTTCGGTAGCGATTCCAGTCGGAAACAAAGGTTAACATAAGAAATCCAAACCAGATTGATAAAGGCCACTTGTCTGGGCAATTCGCACTGGCGTTCACTCAGGTTTTCGCGATTAGTCTCTTTTTAGTCGCTCGGCGTCTATCAGACCGGGCCTTGTTTAAAGGCTAGAGCACCCCCGACACAATATCGAGGCCAGACCCAGCATCTGAAAATGGTCAGGGAGCTGCTCAACCCACAAGGCAAGGTTCTAAAATAGACATAACAGATGGCATTATCTGCAATCAAAGTTCCGGGGGTTTCTCATTCGCCCATCTTAATGTAAGAAGCCTAATAAACAAATTTGACCATTTTAAGATTGTAATTTCTAGAAATCCATTCGACACAGTGGCGTACCTGGCATACCTCGTCAGGGGGGGGGGGGGGGGGGGGGCAAGCGATTTGGACGAGCAAGGGGGGGGGGGTGTGGCTGTGGAAAACTGGAAATGGGTGAAGGGGTAATAGGGGGTGTCCCAATAACACAGTAGGGATTTTGTTGATATTAGTATTTGCGATCGGGTGATTGTATATCTTTGGTCTATTTTGATTTAAAAGAAGGAATTACCATTTTAAAAAAATGTTAAATGTATTGAATTTTGACAAAATCAGTGGTTAACTTATCACTGGTAATGACACTGTTTCTATTAACCTACTTCTATTATTCCTCTTTGAAGAAGCTTTTGACATATTATGTTCCCAATTCTGCATATTTGGAGATGTAAAAAAGTGTATTTGACAATGAATTGAATTGTATTGATTTGCATTTGTTTCATTTCCACATGCACAATTAAAATTTTAAAAGAATATTCAGAATATGCATCTATTCACTCATTGAAAATAAATGTAGTAATAAAAAGTAAGAAAAAAATGAAACAGTAAAATTATATATCACTAGATATAAGAGAAATCACTCACTGGGAGGAATGTCAGAAGGTTGAGGGGTGGGGTCCGGGGCCCGCTTAAGGGCCCGGGAAAATTGTGGATTCTATTTGCTTTGCGGTGCAATCTGAGGCGATTGCTGGCCACTTTCCTGCAAGTTTTTTTGCAAAAATGTAAAATAAATATATGGAGATAAAAATGGAGAATTATGGAGATTATAATAGAGAATGTATATATATATAAATATATATTACATATACATTTTGTGAGGAATGTGGGGCACACCCCAAATTTGAAAATGTGAGCGCGGGGCGCGAAGCCTTTTCTGGGTGGGGTCCGGGGCCCGCTTAAGGGCCCCGGGAAATTTTGGATTCTATTATGCTTTGTGGTGCAATCTGAGGCGATTCCTGGCCTCTTTCCTCGGATTGTTTCAGCAAAAGTTTTCAAGATTATATGGAGATAAAATGAAGAATTACGGAGATTATAAATATATTATAAATATATGAATGTGGGCCACACCCAAAACTAGAACATGCGAGAAAATAAATATTTTCAATGGAGGCCCTAAGTTCTTTGCTTTTTTCCCCTGGATTTTCAATAGCACTTATTATAGGTCCCGTTATACCCAAAATCAAAGAACTGCTATTAACTTATACACTATAAAGAACTGGTACAGTTTGTTTCCTAGTTCCTTGACCTGGTTTTGAAAATGGCACATGCGCACAACCTTATGTAGCTTTACACAGTGGCCGAAACAGCGGTGAAATCGCGCGCCACTAGACAGTTCGCATGCCGATTTTCATTATTTTTGTAGCGCTGAAAGTCAAAATTGTGTGTGAAATTACAGTGAATGCCCATTCTGAAAATAAATGCATATGGCCTACCTATTCCAAACGCCGTTAACAGTGAACTGTCGATTGGTTATTGGTAGAAAGTGGGGGGGGGGGGGGGGGGGGGCAAAATAGATACCTTTTCAAAAGTGGGGGGGCAACGGCCCCCCCCCCCCCCCCCCCCGGCCCACCCGGGTTCCGCCGCCCATGGATGGTGCTCATTTTTCATTGACTATTTTTGGATTGTAAGTTTATTGTGGGATGAGTTTAATTTGAGGGGAAGCAAGGTTTTAAGAACCTAAGTATCTTTCATTCAGTGGGGTCTAAACATGCCCAGTTATGATAATTGGCCTTTACCATGCTGGGAAAAAAATCACGCCGGCCGGCTGGCCGGCCTACGAATCCTAGCGCGCGCCGCTCCTGACCGGTGGCGGGGCGGGGCAGCCTAGCCTAGGCCCCGTGCTCATAACATTGTTGGTGTCTGTATGCAGGTCGTTGTACTAGCAATCGACGATCTCGTGCTGGCGTACTATGTATGAAGCTTGAAGTACATAGTTCATGCAAAATGATGCAACCCCTTCCCCTCCGTCAGTTTGGTGTTTGCTTGTGATAGTGATTCCTTTTTTTAAATTTATATTTCATTTTTGTGCTTGTCAATCGGACGTTGAGACATTAATCTACCTTTCTTAATCTACTTTTTTTTTTTTTTGGCTTGCTTGCTTGCTTGCTTGTCACTCGTCAGGGCTGCCCCCCCCCCCCCCCCCCCCCGTAGGTACGCTACTGATTCGACATCATCTGTCTGAACGAAACTTTTTGCGACGCCTCAATGTCTGATGATGAGATAACTATACCAAATTATTCTATTGTCAGAAAAAACAGGAACCGACATGGTGGCGGGGTTGCAATTTACATTCGAGATACCCTAATGTTCTCTCGTCGTGAAAATCTCGAAATAGATGATGTCGAGTGTATATGGGTTGAAATTAGGTGTAAACAAAGACAGCCTGTGCTTATCACTTCTATTTATAGGCCTCCTTCAAGCTCTGTCGAATGTATGGGAAAACTTAATAAGGCCTCATGTGAATGTAAAGAAATTATTACAACTGGGGACTTTAATTGTGATGTTTCAGAGGAATACGATAGTATGCAATCAAATCCAATTATTTCTTGTTTTAGTTTGTTCCAAATGGCGCAACTCATACATGACCCAACACGTGTCACTGAATCTACTAAAACTACCATCGATCTCATTTTTAGTTCCCACCCAGAGCTCATAAAGGACTGTGGTGTTTTACCAGTCCTAATCAGTGATCATTATCTTGTTTATGGGCTACACAGTTAGAAAACACCAAAAATAAAAGGTCGTTCAATAAATTTTCGATGGCACGACGCGACGCAGTTTTGTCGTCTTTGGAATTCCATAATATGGTACTCCATATTTATGAGTATTATTAACTTGCATGCGCCAGTCGAAACCAAACGCATTAGGGGTGCCTCAGTACCGTGGCTCGATAGCGAAATTCTTAAACTTATGCGGCAGCGCGATCGTGTACACTAAATTGCAAAGCACACAGGCTAACAACTCCATTGGGATTCATAAAAAAAAACTGCGGAACGATGTATAACTATTAAAATCCGCAGTAAAAAAAAGAAAGTAAATACTACACATCCGCCATAGAAGAAAATAAAAGCAACTCTTCTATGCTGTGGAAAACTCTGAATGAGGTACTCCCTAAGAAACAAAAATCTGTACCAATTTCGATTACTTCCCCAAAATATTGACAATATCGCCGACATTGCTGATACATTAAATGAACACTTTTCAACAATCGGCAAGCGTACTGCTGGAAACTACCCTTTGCGTGAACTTGAAATAGATGACAATACTGACGCCTCTATCTTCGATTCTCTTGATGAAGATTGCGTAGTACCTAACATTACAGAAGAGTTTGTTCGAAAGCAAATATCATCAATGTCGGTTGGGAAAGCAACAGGTCCGGATGGAATTAGTGTTAAAATGATTAAAACTGCTTCACCTTATATCATTAAATCTTCAACTCATATTTTTAACCTGTCTATAAGATGTGAGCGATACCCTAAAGATTGGAAACATGCTTTAGTAACACCAATTCACAAGGGAGGAGATAAATGTAGTACAGGTAACTATCGGTCTATTTCTACTGCCAATTATCTCTAAGATTTTAGAAAGATGGGTGCACTCATCGGTATATAGATATCTTGATGAAAACAATCTGATTCCTAGTTGCCAGTCAGGATTTAGACCCTTTCACTCAACTGAAAGCACCCTACATGACTTAACAAACAAGTGTTTTGCGGCCATGGAGAATAAACAAGTTACAGACAGTGTGTTTATAGACCTCAGTAAAGCATTTGATTGTGTTGATCATGAAATCTTACTAAAGAAACTAGAAAGGATGAACATGTCATCTTCTGTAATTAATTGGTTTAAGACGTCGTACTTAAGTGCCCGTAGTTAGTCTGTGAATATTGGCGGCACCATGTCAAAGGTCCTGTCCGTAAACACTGGTGTTCCGCAGGGGTCGACACTAGGTCCACTTTTATTCATTGTTTATACTAGTGATCTTCCATTTTGTATTACCCCAAACTGGAACTTATTTATGTATGCAGATGACTCCACATTAACATGTAGCTCCTCCAATTAGTATAATCATTTATGGAAAGGAGTTTGAATACAGCTCTTGCTAGTTTTCACAACTGGTGCGTAAGAAACAAGCTAGCATTAAATACCACCAAAACCAAATGCATGCTTATTGGTACTATAGGCAGAAAATATCTAATGTTAATTTGAATGTATGCATTACTGGTAGTCGTATTGAAAATGTGAAGTCTCATAAATGTTTGGGTGTAGTTATTGATGAAGCATTAAGTTGGGGCCCACATGTCAAATACGTAAGAAAAAAATGTGGTGTCTAAATTAGGTATACTAAGTATTGTTGTACTGTGTGGGGAGGAAGGTACATATCTCACGATAATATGTTAAACAAATGTCTCAAAAGAGCCGCGCGGATAATCCTTAAATGTACCCTCCTCACCCCTTCAGAGGATATGTTTGCTCGTCTTAATTGGGCTCCTTTTTCAAAAAGAGTCAAGTCAAAAAAGGCTATTTTTGTCTTCAAAAGTCTCAACAAAATGACTCCTTTGTACATGACAAATATTTTCAAACCACTTACGGTTATTCGCGAAACAAGGCAATCAACCCACACGGCACTGAAAGTTCCTTTCGCCAAAAAAGAATGCTACACCACAAGTTTCGCTGTGAGTGGTGCAAATATTTTGAATAATCTGCCCGAACAATAATATTGCGAACATTGGACTCATTAAGCACATTTAAATCGGAGCTCCGACATGTCATCTGTTAGATATTATGCCAATTGCGCTGATCTACGTATAGGAGAATACACGAGAAAGTGTGGATTCGTAATTACGAATTCACGAGGCGCGAAGCGCCGAGTGGATTCTTAAATACGAATCCACACTTGCGAGTGTATTCTCTGACTTAAACCATTGCGTCAAAAGAAGTATTGTTATTAACTACCCAGTTGAGTGGAGATGAAAAGGCATGCATGTATCGTGGCCATAGACGTAATTTACATAAGGCCAACTAAAAATAAAAATATGTTTAGCGTCACCGCCCGCTTCTTTTTTTAGAGGCCGCCTCCTTTTCTTTTCTTTTCACAAAAATAATACATTTTATTATCTTAAAAATAATAATAATAATAATAACTAGAACTACGTCTGTTCGAGGAACAGAACATAGGGCCTTTTCGCACCCCCCCCCCCCCCCGTAAAAACCATTCAAATTAAAAAAAAACATTAAAAGTAATCAAAACGAATTTAGGTTATTTAAACAGATTAAAGGTAATTTAAAGTGATTAAAACGATAACGTCACACATTTGTAAACTGTTGGTGAACTACCTAACCAACCCAATACACAATTATTTTTATTTTAGCATGATCCGTTGCTGAGATATGGCTTCAAGGTCTTAAAACGTAATAAATCACATACAATTGAATGATGGCTTTAAGTCTTTTCATTCTAACTTCCGGTCTGGTGACGTCATATTTTTGTTCTCCCGGTCAAATTGTTTCTAACATGAAGCTATTATATACATCAATTATAAAGTGATTTCAGCAAACTTCGCCACACACATCAACTGAATATTAATTTTGAACCTGCCACCAGAGGGTGCTATAACATGTTATGACGTCGCCGGTAATTTATTTGAAAAGTACATATAGCCAAACACTAACATCGTTTAAAGTAAGTTCATATCATTTTCCACTTTCAAATTATAAGGTACTTTCGGTTTGGACGAAATAGAAGGGTCACGTGATTTCTCACACACGAGATAAAATGAAGATCCTGGATTATCCTATCAATTGCCACAAACCTAAAGTCCCGGTCTTTTGCGCGTGATTTGTTATTGATTTTCAAAGATTAAATAAATGTAATATGACGTCACGTTACCCCCTGATGACATCACCATGATGTCTGTCTGCTAAACACGAGCTCACTATAGGGTCTTCACTTGGGTAAAGTTTTGTTTGGATACGACTTGTTATGAAAAGTGCTTGTACGAAAGAACGTGTACAAAGTCTATTGCATTTTGGTCCCAAAAAGAAAAAGAAAAAAGAAGTAAAACAAAAATCAGAACAAAAACAAAGGCTTTTTCGCAAAATTGCGAAAAAGCCAATTACAAAAAATAATACAATTTTAAGATCGTAATTTGGACTTTAGCATCACTGTGTACATGCTGTGAAAATATATTTGTTTCTAATGGGAAGGCTAGGGTGTGACGTGTATGGTGCATACATGATCGACCCACATGAATTTTGATTTGTATTCGTGGGTGAGACATGTTTTAATTTCAAATAGAAAGATAGGGCGTGACATGTTCACTACATGACCCATATTAAAATGTGTCGAGCGGCTATTTAAAAAAAAAAAAAAAAGGCCTCCTCCTTCCTTCTAAAAAAAAGACAAACATGTTTTTTTTATTATTTGGCCTAAAGGGAGGTTCTCGAGGCTCTTACGTAATCAGGGTTGGATTAGGGTTGAGGAATTGAATAACCGTGGATTCGTAATTGTTACAAATGTAGGCAAGATAAAAACCGTTCCGAATCCACACTTTACTAAAGATTCGTAGATACGAATCCACTGTTATTGTCCAAAGCGTTGATTCGTAGATACGAATCCACACTTTTAACAATAGCGTGACGTCATAGCAATGGTTTAAGGAGTTATAACTTGGTTGCCACTATAATGTGGAGCCGGATAGGAATTTTCCCTTCTTATTTTCCCCCCAAAAGGTTGTTTTTTGCGAGTTTTCGCCTATCTCGTAAATCAGAATTAGTATCAATGTTTTGGATTCCTGTAAATATCCTTGTATTTATATGTACTGTTATTTTATTTGATGATGTATGCAGGGCCCCAATGAAAACCAGTTTTAAACTGTTTGGGCACACTCTGGGTAAAGAAATTGAACAAATAAATAAATAAATGTTTGCGCTCATTTGCTAATCTTGCGTTTTGGTTTTGGGCGTATCGGCTTCGGTAACGCACTGTATAGATATGCAAATAGCCGTACAAAAGCCGTACAAAATGTTGAGGTTTCCATATGTTTGTGCACAAACATGGATGCGCCCAGCTCGCATCACTTTGTACATCGAGCAAGCGCTATAGTAATTTAATATAGCTCTATGGCAATCACAGACTCTAATTTGACAGTTTGACAAAATATACCGAGTCGTGATGAGTGAAGCCTTGTTCCGTGCATGCTCTGACAATGTAGGACTTATTCGAATCTGTTTAGTTTTATGATTCAGACCCTGTGATATGTGACTGATTGCCATAATGTTATGTGTATGGAAAATGCACCTCACTTGTATACAGTGACATAGTAGTCTGCCAGCACAGACTCTAATTTGACAATTTGACACAATTATGTCTTGAGTGAAGCCTTGTTTGTCCAGCTTTCCATGCATGCACTGACTGTACCTTATTCGAGTCTGTGTAGTTTTATGATTCAGACCATGTGATATGTGCCTGCAAACTTAAAGGGCAAGTCCACTCCAATAATGACTTACTTTCAATAGAAACAGAAGCAGAGACAACTCAAACTTCAAAGGCGAGCTATAACTTCGGGCATTGTACGCCCCTGGGGATCGCGCGAGGCTTGGCTAGGCTAGGCTACACTGGTGTTATGTTAAGCTCGCGCCACAGCGCCAGTCAAAGGCTGCTAGACTCTAATATCATTTTAGTTCATTTTTTAGACCAAAACTCTTGTAAGAAAATTACGGCAGTGCTACAGAAATCTAGACCGCAACGCTTCGTCAGCGACTCCTAAACGCTTCTGCAACTGCCGTAACACCACCGTAAGACTCCGTAAGGTCATCTTAACCATCCGCAAGGATTCGTAACAATTCTCCCTCTCCCGGTATACACTACGGCTGCGTCACGATTCCTGAAGGAAGCCCAAGATCCCTTACGTTTTCTTACGTTTCCTTTCGATTTCTTACGGAAGCGTTGCGGTGTGTTAGGTATTAACAAGAATGTTCAGTGTTTTCTTTACAGAAGCTTAACGGCTCCTTGCGGTAAAAACACGTCCGATCTTTTTGACCCTGATTCTGCTTCATAGTATTGAGTACTGAAAGGTTTCGTCTGATGAAGTTACCATTTGAAACTCCACTGGAAGTTAAAACTCTGCATTCATTTACACTTGTTTACAGCTTGTTTTTATTGACGGCCGTTAAAGTGAGTTTTTAGAAAATTAAATTCACCATAGTCAATTTTGTTCTTGGTATAACTTAAAATCAAAATTGCTATGCTTACTTTTAGCGAACCACCATTTTGTTAGAAACAAAATAGTTCCAAAACGTTTCATGTTTTTACGGCTATCCATGTTGCGCTAATGCGATGTCCCAGTAGGCCTACCAAATAAAAACGGTAGGAAAATGCATTGTGAAGGTTTAAAGCTTCGGATAAATTATTAATGGCAGTGAAAGTAAGTTGTTAAGATAACAAAATAAGCATGCCGTCAGAACTCGGCCCTTATACATGTATTAACATATGGACATTCGTTTAAACATAAATGGGTATATTCTTGTATATATTTATGTATACAATAAACAGAACGATTGCGCTATTTGCTACTAACGTACAATCCCCACCCAAGATCTTCTAAACATACACAAATTCAATTGTGATACTTTTCTATTAATGTTTTACAAGTTATCCATCTTGCACCTGCAAAAGAAAAGAAAATCATTTTGAAAAACAGCATTTTCTGCTCGTAATACAATAGTTTTTAATGTAAATACTACTACAACATAGACCCAAGTAAAACCACAAGGTTAGATAGAATACTTGTTGCGTGTCGTCATCCACAGCCGTTCGACACAATACGTTCAAGCACGCGTGACCGCTCTATTGTATTGCTGTTGAGCATGTAACACGGGTATAACAGGGCGCATGTGCTCGCGGGAGAACGGGTGATTAAGAAAAATAGCCCCGTTCCTACAATTGATGAAATCAAATGAAGACTCATCGAAGCGCACATAAATTTGTTGCTAGTTTTTTGTGTGTTTTTTTGTTTATGGGCAATGAATTTCAACTTCTTTGCTCAAACCCCTGCGGCCATTCGGCAAGATCCGTGGTTATTAGCGCAAAGATTCATGCGCCCAATCGGAGCCTCCGTTACAAACATACCAAGGCCGTTTTTCAAACCCCTGGCTTTGGCTCCGTCTCTGGCTATACAGCATATTGCTAAACTGTATGAATGAAGCCTGAGACGAAGACAAAACTGGGGTTCGAAAAACAGCCCAAGGCATGCGAACCGCAACGCCCAATTCTATTGGTATATTCGCATGGACATCTGAGGTGTTCTCACAAATGTTCATCCTCCCACGTAAAAATTAAAATTAATCGGAAAGATTTTAGAAATTAACGTACAGAACTTGAAATAAAACTTTGCTATTATATATTATACAGAATAAGAAACATAAAAGACTGAACAGCTACGTAAACGCAAATAAGTATAGTGGTAGAAATTGTCAGTTTACCAGGGGTGGACGTTCATATAATGTATTAGCCAACTTGTTTAATGATTGCTGCGAATGTCCGCAGGGTTTGAGGGCGATAATTCAAGAGCCCGTTAAACTCTGCGTGGCTCAGGATGGCTATGAGGCAGACGGTGTGTATCCCTCATTCTCTCTGAAGGGTTATTCAAGTGAGTACGTAATTTACGTCAGTGACTAGTAATTGGTCTGTATTCCCGCAGTTTCAAACCGTAGCCTTTGATTGGCTGATGTTTTATGGTAAGCTGATAACCTCATTGGTCTGTGAGATTCTGAATAAACGTTAAGCGCCGAAGTAAACTCTTAATTCGTTTTTATTAATTGTCGTCCTGCAAAAATTAATTGTTCACAAGAAGTAAAATTAAAGTAAGTTGACTGCGCTGCATGATGTAGGAACATTGACGAGCAGTCCAGCGCCTGTTGGGTACTTCAGAATCAGGGTCACTACTTGCGCAGTGAACAGCCGTCCACAACTTCAACCGGTAGCTTGTGCGGGAAAACTTCTTCGCCCATCGCCAAGTATTGATTGACTGCGGGAACTTAGCACAAGACGGCCGATTGTCATGGAGACCGAATTCTAGCACCAATTAAATCATCGATCTAAAAAAGCTAATAAAGGCTGAAATAGGGTCACCAAAACAAGGATGGTTGTATAGTGGCATTGTTATCAAAGAAACCTTGCGACGTACAGTGTAGGCTTGTCAATAGTTATGTTAAGTTTCTGCCTATACATGATTTGATCAGTTTTAAGATCTTAAGAAATCGGACCAATTTTATGATGTATAAAGCACGTCAAGATTTTTACAGTAACCTTGTCAGTGATAATAGTGGCAATTTTCGTAGACTTTTTAGTCTAGTCAATAAACTTCTGAAACCCTGTGACAGACACATTTTGTCTGATAACACTGTCAACCAGGAATGGGCTAATAATATTGGAAATTTTTTTGTCCAGAAAATAAACGGTATTCATAATCAATTACCGGTAGATAATATCATTTCTACAGGTGGTGCATGTAATTTGGTTAATGAACTTGATGTGGATAGACCAGCCGTGCAGTTTGATCGTTTTGTCGCGCTTACCCAGCATGATGTAAGGGCTCTTATTCAAAATGCCTCTAAAAAAACTTGCTTTTTGGACCCATGCCTACACAGTTGCTTGTTAATTGCTTGGATGTTGTGTTACCAACATTGACTAGAATTATTAACCAATCGCTTCAGTCGGGTATTTTTCCAAATAAATGGAAGGAAGCTGTTGTAATTCCACTTTTAAAAAAGGCCAATTTGGACATTAGTAACTTTCAGAACTATCGGCCAATTAGTAATCTTCAGTTTGTATCTAAATTGACAGAAAGAGCGGTTTACGATCAGATTCACGGTTATATGACATTAAATTCTCTCTATCCACCTCAACAGTCAGCCTACAGGAAGAACCACAGCACGGAAACGGCCTTGGTCAAGATCACTAATGACATACTCATGAAAATGAACTCACAGCATGTTACCCTTTTGGTACTGTTGGATCTTAGTGCCGCTTTCGATACGGTTGACCATGGGATTTTGTTGCGGAGACTGGAAACAAAATTTGGGGTTACTGGTTTGGCATTGAACTGGTTTCGCTCCTATTTGAATGGTAGACGTCAGCGTGTGCTGATGCAAGGAACACTGTCGGACTATTTTGATCTTGATTGTGGAGTTCCACAGGGATCCTGTTTAGGACCGTTACTTTTTATTATTTATTCATCTGGTTTATTTGATGTCATTAAACATCATCTTCCAAATGTTCACTGTTACGCTGATGACACACAGCTATATATGTCATTTAGGCCACATGACACTGCTTGCCAAGAGCAAGCAGTAGCTGATATGGAAAATTGCATCACTGATTTACGTCAGTGGATGTTGCATAATCGTCTCATGATCAATGATGCAAAAACAGAGTTCATTGCAATTGGCACTAGGCAACAACTTTCCAAATCAACCGTATCCAGTTTAACAGTTGGCGATGTCAGTGTGGATTCCTCACAATGTGTACGAAATTTGGGAATTTGGCTTGATTCTAACCTTTCTATGGACAAGCACATAACTAAAGTTTGCTCGGTTGCTTTTTATCACTTACATAACATTCGGAGGATCAGAAAATACCTGACTAAGGGCACCTTGGAGGTTTTAATCCATGCTTTTGTGACTAGTCGTTTAGACTATTGTAATGCTTTATTTTATGGCCTTCCTAACACTCAACTTGTTAAATTACAGAGAGTTCAGAATGCAGCTGCACGTCTGGTGTGCCGTTTGTCACGACGTGACCACATAACTTCAACATTGTGCGATTTACATTGGCTCCCGGTATCCTTTCGTATTCAGTTCAAGGTGTTGCTGCTTACATTTAAAATTCTTCATGGTTTAGCTCCTACTTATTTGGCTGACTTGATTAGTGTGAGAAGGCCTGGGAGATATTCTCTTCGTTCATGCAATAAATTTGCCTTAAATTATCCTCAAGGACGGATGTTGAAAACATTGGGGGGAAGAAGTTTTAATGCAGCTGCTCCATTTCTTTGGAATAAGTTACCATATGAAATTCAATGTGTTCACTCTCTCACAACATTCAAAAACAAACTGAAAACATATTTGTTTAACATGGCTTTTAATTAATGTTTTATGGTTAGTGTATTTTGGTATTGTATAGTAAGTTTTGTTAGCTTTATTAAGTTTATCGCCTTATTAAGTTGTTCTGCGCACATGAACATTTTTTAATGGAATGTGCGCATTATAAATGTATTATTATTATTATTATTATTATTAAATATTGTACATATTTTCTTTAACTTATAATTATCAGTAATAATCTTTGAAATAGACTAATTCTTTGATTTGAGGTGGTTTTATATCCTTAAGGACTTTTTTGTTCTGTTAAGTTGTTTTTGTGTTAAGTGTTAAGTTGCTTTTGCTCTTGATAATCCCCGACGTGGCGCACTCAGATTAGGGACGAACACGTACCCGGCCGATGTGGTTCCCAATAGCCAGACGCCACTTTTTATTTTATTTTAAATTTCGGAATAAACCTGACATAGTTGCCGTCTCACATTCAATATATATTTACAAATCACAATTGGCGTGTATTGAGTACTGAAGGGTTTCGTCTGCTCAAGTTACCATTTAAAACTCCACTGAAAGTTAAAACTCTGCATTTATTTACACTTGTTTACAGCTTGTTTTTATTGACGGCCGCTGAAGTGAGTTTTCAGAAAATTAAATTTACCATAGTCAATTTTGTTTTTGGTTTAACCTAAAATCAAAAATGCTATGCTTACTTTTAGCGAACCATCGTTTTGTTAGAACAAAAATAGTTCCGAAACGTTCCATGTTTTTACGACTACCCATGTTGCGCTAATGCGATGTCCCAGTAGGCCTACCAAATAAAAACGGTAGGAAAATGCATTGTGAAGGTTTAAAGCTAAGGATAAATTATTAATGGCAATGAAAGTAAGTTGTGGGTCCACTCATTTTTTATTAATATGAAACGACTAGGTAAGCAAGTAAACAAAATAGAACTACAAAAATTATATGGCCCGTTGCCATGGTAACAGGTCAATTTTTGTTTTGGCCATTTTTAGCCAGTTTTGCGGCCGCAAAAACAGTTTTTTTGCTTTATTTTTTAAATCACCCAGCCAAAATACACAATTTTATCACAAAATCAACTATATCATTACAAAGTATCATTCTTGCCCTTACTCGAGAAAAATATTAATGTTTCAAATGTCACCCTTATGCTATGTTTAGAACATGCATTAAAACATGTTTTTAGAACTTGTAAAATAGCAACTTTTACCAGGGGTCTCAGAATATTTTCCGTTTGGATTTGATTAGAGCCAACATTGTTGTTTCCATATCTGGTGAGAAAAGACAGTACTGCATTAAAAATTATCATTTTCTCCCAAAACTTGAAAATTTTGCTTTTTCTTTAGTTTGAAGTAATAATACACACAAACAAAAATACTTTTATAAATCTAGCGCCTTTTTCAAATTATAAGAGTGAGTTTTAGGCCTGTGAATTACTCCTACTGAATAAGCAGCACTTTTAACGGCGAAAATCTAGACTAACCCCCTTCACAGCATTTCTTACATACCATTTTCTGAAAACATTTTATTAGTGGCATATAAAAAGAGGAAACAATACTTGTTGTGAACTAAAACATTATTTATTCAGAACCCAACTAAAGCATTATTTCTACAGAACCCAACAGCCCCTTTAAGCATGTCACCCCTCAAAACGGAGCCATATTCATAGAAGTACAATTTGTGTGTGTATTATTACTTCAAACTTTGGGAAAATTATTATTTTTGATGCAGTACTGCCTAAAGAGGATACAATCTCCCAAACTGTTCTCACCAGATATGAAAAGACCAATGTAAGCTCTAATCAAATCCAAAGAGAAAATATTATGAGATTCCTGGCAAGTTGAGGGATAAAAAAAGGGTAAAAATTTCAATTTTACAAGTTATAAAAACATGCTTTAACGCATGTTCTCAAACTAGCATATGGGTGACATCTAAAACATTTTTTTTCTCAAGTAAGAGCAATGCTAATTCTCTGTAATGATATAGTTGATTTGGTGATATAATTTTGCATTTTGGCTGGGTGAATTTTTTTAAATAAGCTAAAAAACAGTTTTGGCGGGCCCAAAACTGGCTATTTTGGCTATTTTGGTTACTTGCTTACCAAGTCCTAGCTTTCATATAAAAAAAAATAAACAAATTGCCGAGGACACTGATATAAAATATTTACGTGGACCCACTCTAAAGATAACGAAATCAGCATGCCCTCAGAACTCGGCCCTTAACATATTTATATTAATGGACCTTCGTTTAAATATTAATGGATATATTCTTGTGTATTTACGTAATAAAATAAACAGAACGAGTGAGCTATCAGCTATTAACGTACAATCCCAACCCAAGATCTTCTAAACATTCCTAAATTCAATTGTGATACTTTTCTATCAATGTTTTACTGCCAGTTATTCATCTTGCACCTGGAAAAGAAAATCATTTTGAAAAACAGCATTTCTGTTCATAATACAATATATTTTCCATACTACTACTACAACATATAGGCCTACGTAAAACCACAAGCTTGTGATATTTCTTTTCGTATTCACATGACATCCGATATTTGTTTACACTGATTCTGCTTTAAACAATACACGCCACTTGTGATTTTTAAATCCATTTTCATATTGAATGTGAGACGGCAACTATGTCATGTTTAGTCCTAAAAAAAAAGAAAAAAAGTGGCGTCTGGCTATTGGGAACACAATCGGCCGAGTACGTGTTCGTCCCTAAGCTGAGTGCGCCACGTCGGGGATTATCAAGAGCAAAAGCAACTTAACACTTAAACAAATCCTTAAAGGATATAAAACCATCTCAAATCAAAGAATTAGTATATTTTGAAGATTGTTACTGATAATTAGAAGTTAAAGAAAATATGTACAATATTTATGTATAGGCAGAAACTTAACATAAATATTGACAAGCCGACACTGTACGTCGCATTGTTTTCTTTGACAACAATGCCACTATACAACCATCCTTGTTTTGGGTGACCATATTTATTAAGCCTTTATTAGCTTTTTTAGATCGATGATCTAATTGGTACTAGAATTCCGTCTCCATGACAATCTGCCGTCTTGCGCTAAGTTCCCGCGGTTATTACTTGGCGATGGGCCAAGAAGTTTCCCCGCACAAACTATTGGTTGAAGTTGTGGACGGCTGTTTACTGTGCAAGTAGTGACCCTGATTCTTAAACATCATAACTGGCGCTGGGCTGCTCATCAATGTTCTTACATGGAGCGCAGCCCACTTCCGTTAATTACATCTTTTCGGCAATTATTGTTGCATGACGACAATTAATTAAAACGAACGAAGAGTGCACTTCAGCGCTTAACGTTTATCCAGAATCTAACTGACCGACGAGGTAATCAGCTTACAATAAAACATTAGACAATCAAAGACTATACGGTTTGTAACTGCGGGAATACTGACCAATTACTAGCCACTGACCTCAATGACGTACTCACTTGGATAACCAATCAGAGAGAATGAGAGATACATGTTGTCTTCCTCAACCCATTCCTTTCTGTAAACTATACCAAGTCCCACCATCGCCAGGCCTCTGTAGCACAGAAACATCCTAGCATTTGTATAGAGAGGACAGCAGCCGAAAGCAGTACGGCTTGACTTGTAGTCGTTGAACAACCATTGTGGATAGTTCAATCAGACACGACAAATCGCTGGATTTTCTTCCCGTGAATTCAACTATATGTGGCGCACATTATACAAAAACAAATAAAACAAACTGTGATCGACGTTAAGTCATCTGATTTTAACGAATCCTTTAAGTAATGGAAGCAATGGCGAAACTGACCTTTACTGGGTTGCAACTATTTCACATAATATTTATCACAAGTCAGGGAGCTACCTCGTCCGTCTCTGGATATGAAACTTCCTATACAGGGAAACATTCGTTTTATGCCGCAGAAAATCGCGCCCTAAAAGGCTTTGCGTTTGCAACCAAAATTGTACGATCTCGTGTCATCTGCGGACGTGAATGCAGCATGGATCAACATTGCAAATCTTTTAACTTTAATGACTGCAGTAACATGTGCGAGTTAAACCTTGCCATAAGACGGCAGCATCTCGACTACTTCAATGCAACTCAAAAGAGTGTGTACTTTGATGCAGATGAGGACACTCCTTGCTACTCACTGGCTGGTAGTTCCTTGAATCGCTACAAAAGTTGCAAGATGCTCTTAGATGCTGGTTATCGTTCAAGCGGTATCTACACAATCTACCCAGGGGAATTCTGCAATGACGATCTTCGTGTCTACTGTGACATGGAAACTGACGGCGGGGGATGGATCGTGTTTCAGAGGCGACAAGATGGCAGCGTGGACTTCTACCGTAACTGGACCGACTACCAGTCTGGCTTTGGCAATCTGTCTGGTGAGTTCTGGTTGGGTAATGACAACTTGGTGACTCTGACGTCCGACGATTTACGTGGAACATGGGAGCTACGAGTTGATTTAGAGGGCTGGGAGGGCAACACGGCATGGGCAAACTACTTAGATTTTCAAATATCCCCGGGTGGGTACAATCTAAATTATGACCAATACGATGCCAGCAGCACTGCCGGCGACTCTCTTGGGTATCAGGGAAATACTAAGTTTTATCAAAAAGGACATCCCTTTTCAACAAAGGATCGTGACAATGATGCGTCACAGAACAATAGTTGTGCACAATCTGTGTGCGAAGGAGCCTGGTGGTTTAATAACTGTTATTATTCTCACTTAAATGGTGTATATTACCCATACAAGAATGCAGATCGTTACAAAGGCGTGCTATGGAGCTCATGGAATTCAGGTTATTCCATGAAAGCATGTAGCATGAAAACGCGTGAAATTGGACCATGAATGTTGCATTGTTGATATTAATTTTGAAATGTACTTGTTTTAGTTGTCACATGTAAATCATTGCACAACCTTATTATACATTAATACCCCGAGTCTTTTAGAATTGTTATAAAACTGCCAAAAAATGTTTCTATGGAATAATGTGTTTCGCAGTTAATCGAAATGTTACTATAATCACTTTGTCAACATGTTAAAGGTAGAATACACCATTGGTAATAGCTTAAATTATCAGGAATGGGTGGATTTGGGGAGTTGTATTTGATAGAAAATATCGTTTAACTGACCTGTCTGAAGTTTTACAATCATAGATGCTGAGAAAAGCCAGAAAAACGGCGTTAATTTTCAACCTGCGTCACGCAGTTGTTATGTTGTTCTTGTTTTTTCCACGATCGCCTCCCGGCGATCGTGATTTTTTTCATAAAATTCATTTTTTCGAAACAATTACAGGATTACTGTAATTACTATAGCGCATAGTTTTTCTGGATGCTAACAAACAATATTTACCAAATGAGTTAAGAGGGCCTAATATTTCGATCTTTACAAGATCTTCTTCAGAGACAATATTTATTTTCAAATAAGTAAGATAGTTCTTAATAATTCGGTAGATATCTGCAAATGGTGTATCCTACCTTTAAGAGGTTAACTAGTTTTTGTTTTGCTTATTATAAAGAATACCAATTATATTTTGCACATTTGATCATATCGCAATGCTAAATTGTAGCAGAGTTTAACCGAAGCTGCCTCGAATTTAGACTAAGTTTATTTTCTCTCCGATTTTCCTTTTTTTTAACAGCGACATTATAGGCGCAATCACACACACAAGGGTTCACCCATATATGTACAACAACCTACCGATTAAATTATTTTAAAAAAAGGCATGGTGGTCTTTTTTAAATTGAAGTTAAATTCTCCTTTAAAGGATAACTTTCGCCATCAATGCAGGGCTACGAATAGCATCCGTCACTATGAGATGTATTCACGAGTCGGCCATAATAATTGAAAGTGAGGAAAAATCGTCGTTTTGTTTTAACTTGCATATAGAAATGAAAGCAACGACCTAAAGTTAATAACCAAATAACTCCAGTCGTCTCTGATGAATAATTAAACATTTGTGATTAAACATACCTTAATGTTTTATGCCACATTTCAAACAAATATTGAAAGTGAGGCTAGAATTCAAAAACAGTCTGGCACCATCTCATTAAACAATTCACAATTTATCGGATACATCCAGAGAACACAACCAAAATGGCTTCCTCTTGAATAAGGTCCATATAATGAAACATTGTGAAAACTTTTCTTGCTAAATTATAAATACAGCGTATGTGAAAACAGTTTGTTACTTGGATTTCAATTATAGTTCCACAAGTAATGTCAGCTTAGAAAATAAGTGTTATTTGTACATGTATGCATTGATAATATTTGTATTGCACGAATATAATGTTGCACAAAATGACATCAGCTTAGAATTTGTGGCAAGTGTTATTCCTCTTATAACAAAATATTCAAAATATTCATCATATTGTTTTACTCCAGTTACTTTTCCACTAAAATACTGTAAACCACAAAACCAAGAGAATCTATATTTCACAGATGTATTTGCTCTGATGTCATTATTTGTCTGCACAATGTTAACAGTTTTATAGTTGTTTCTTGTCACAACAAAACCACAAAAACAAAACAATTCATTTTTTCATGCTTCTTGGCATTGTTAGCTTTTGTTCACTAGTGATCATGTTTTTGAAACTAGGTTTTACGGGGGTGTCGTTTGTTTAAAACAGTAAGAAATATGGTAATCATTTGTAACAATTTAACTAAATCGCAATTATGACATTATGCATTATTTGGAGCGCGTTATCTTAAGTAAGTGCCTCCTATAATATCAATTAATTTAAAATTACCAAAATCACATCAATATCGCGGAAGACGGCAAAAATAATCTTAATTAATAAGCACATTTTACTTTTTGCTTGTATATTGCGATACAAAAAAGGTTCCAATACAAAAAGAACAATGACGTTGAATAAACTGAGCGACAAGAACCAATCAACGATTAATTTGTCTGTGTAATTAATTTATTAATTAATTAGAGTGTGTAATTCTCGCAGCGTGATTGGCAGGTGTAAGGCAATTTATGCTTCAAACACCTGTCCTTGTATGGGATATGCAATTAAGGAATTTGCACAGTATTCTACAGATGTAGATTCACAACCTCTGGCAGCGCCTTGGCGCCCTGGACCTCGCCCTGTCGACCTCGCCCTGTCGACCTCGCCCTGTCGACCTCGCCCTGTCGACCTCGCCCTGTCGACCTCGCCCTGTCGACCTCGCCCTGTCGACCTCGCCCTGTCGACCTCGCCCTGTCGACCTCGCCCTGTCGACCTCGCCCTGTCGACCTCGCCCTGTCGACCTCGCCCTGTCGACCTCGCCCTGTCGACCTCGCCCTGTCGACCTCGCCCTGTCGACCTCGCCCTGTCGACCTCGCCCTGTCGACCTCGCCCTGTCGACCTCGCCCTGTCGACCTCGCCCTGTCGACCTCGCCCTGTCGACCTCGCCCTGTCGACCTCGCCCTGTCGACCTCGCCCTGTCGACCTCGCCCTGTCGACCTCGCCCTGTCGACCTCGCCCTGTCGACCTCGCCCTGTCGCTTTAGACTCCCACAATGTGGGTGTATCAAAGCGCTTTACATTATTATTATTACCCCGGTCATTGGGCCCATGAAACATTCCAAATACCATCTCAGCTCCCTGGGGAGTATACAGCTCGATGCTGCCATTTCGGCGCAAAGTAGCTAAATTCAACCACAATAACCATCTCTGCCCTCACAGGTACCCATTTTACTCCTGGGTGGAGAGAAGCAATGAGTGACAAAGTGCCTTGCCCAAGGGCACACGTACCATAGTCCTAGGCCGGACTCGAACCCACAACCTGTAGCTTTACCTACAGATTACAAATTCAATGCTCCAGACCACGAGACCATGGCCAGAGCGCATACATTTACTACATGTATGCGCGTATCTACATCGAGGAAATGCACAACCCTGGTTATTGTTAAAATTAAAGCAATGGCCGGTTCCGCGGCCGGTTTTGGACGCCGGGGCCCACCCTTGTGTGTTACCTAGGCCTAACCGATTGCCCGATTGGTTAGTGGTTACCGGGACCGCGGCAACCGTCACCCAGAGTTCCATGTCAATTTCCCACCATGAACGGGAGGGGTCAATTTCCATCTTTAACCGAAACTGCTCGTCATATGTTCGCCACCCGTAACCGGGAAACTGTGTTGATGCCATACGAATAATTTCACAGTATTTTAATAGCTGTGCATATCTCTGGGTGTGTTGGTCAAG
This sequence comes from Crossaster papposus, assembly GCA_037893245.1. NCBI lineage: Eukaryota > Metazoa > Echinodermata > Asteroidea > Velatida > Solasteridae > Crossaster > Crossaster papposus. The sequence goes on along the minus strand of JBAIAA010000279.1, from coordinate 2,374,487 downwards.
ATAAATTGACATAAATGTGTGAAAGGCAGATTGCGATATAGAGAAGGATTCGATGCGCCTTCGCGATGGGCCAGGTTTCCTGAGGACCAGGTTGCCCCCTTCCATCCCGAAGGTTAAATTAGACTGATCTGTCCGCGAAAGTACGGCATGCGCTGTGTCGTTGTAAAGTGGGGCCAAATCTATGTACTCCCCTGACCGAATTTTGTCTTTCGTGGATTGCGGGACATGAAACCCTAACGCTGCACACGACTTTCCTATTTGAAACAATAGCACTGGGCGGACAGTATGGTACCGCCCCTAGCTGAAATGCACTGATTGGAATGGCAGTATGAGAATCGTTAACATCGTACTCACCCCCACCCCTAACTCCACTAGTGCTAGTACTAGGACCCGCGAACGGATCAGTGTTATTGTTCATGTTGTTGTCATGGTGTCGCAGTTCATTTTCATCATGATGGCTGCGAGGAGGATGCACATCCACGACGGAGGTTGGCGGCTGGGTCTCTGGGTGCAGAACATCCGGATCCGAGACCGAGCTTGGGTTTCCTCTGGGTCGACCGCGGCCACGACGGGTTGGCGGCCTAGGCTCCTGGTGTTGGGCAGGCACAGCTGTCCCGCGTCCTCTGCCTCTCGCAGACGGCTCCTGGTGTGGGGGAGCCGGCACAGCAGCCCCCCGTCCTCTGCCCCTCACAGACGGTTGGCGCGCTTCCGGGACTTCTTTGGATGGGGCACTCCGTCTTCAACTGTATGTGTCAGAGCTGTGCGACCGGGTCGGAGGCTAGATACGGCGTTCTTTCGGTACGGCATGTCCGAAGAGGTGGCCAGCAAATATTCCACCCCTAGCTAAACGGGAAGTTGTCGGGTTAGACGTATACGGGAGTTGTCTGATTATAGACAAGTGTTTCGTCCACAAGTGGTTTCGTCCGGTTGGACGAACGGAGAGTTGTCCGGTTGACAGGGCCTCGAAGCGTCGGAGGAGTTGGAAGTGCAGATAACAAAAAGTTTAAGAAGTTTTTCCTGAGTTGCTGATAGCTGCAACCAAATTGGCGGCCCGAATGCATCGTGTTCTGGGTTAAATACCCAAACTCTTCGGACTGTCTTTTCTTCTCATTGGTCAAGGTAGGATATCTTAAGTTCTCCATTGGTCAATCTTACCTATTAATTTGCATATCTACCAGATATAACCTTATATGGTAAGGAATTTATTTGCCCCCTTCTTCTTGCGCAACTTTCTAAACGACCAAGCCACGTTTCTTAAAAGTTAAAATATACCCGTCCGAAGGGGGGGGGGGGGGGGGGCTATTATTTGCTGGTTGTGCAATTTTTCAGAACGACCTTAGAAACGTTTTGCCTACGACGCCAAAAGGAGTTTAGGCTTTATGTGCCCCAAGTATAACGTATTTTATCTTTTATGGATAAAATTAATTAAACTGCTAAGGAAGAGAGAATTTTTTTAAGCAAATTACCTTTAAAAAAACGAGGAAGAAACAAAAAGTTGTACACAGATTTCACAGAGCCTTTAGATTTGTGTATTACAAATAAAACCTTCAACAATGTACATGCAGTTTTTGTTTTTTACATTTTTCAAATAATTTATAAAAAATAAGGTTAACTATACATTTTCTATACAACCACGATTTTGAATTTCACAAGATATCAGTGCGAACAATTAAATATATCTGCATTCGATCCATATTATTAATTTACACTGGCTAGTCTTCTCTGATGAATAATTTAAGCCATTTTAAAACAAACAAATTGAAAGCGAGGCTAGAATGCACAAATAGTTTGGCACCATCTTATTCAACAGTTCACAATTTATAAAATACAATTAGAGAACATGACCAAAAATAGCTTTGTCGTGAATAAGGTTCATATAGCCCTACATGTATGTATTGATGACGCAACCAATGTTTACTGCATAACATTGAAGATTTCAGCGAGGGCCACCACTCAGTGTTCGCTATACCTTTACGTGCAGAATGCCGACATACTATCAGGTTTTTTTTACCAAAAAGACAGTGAAATGTGCAGTTTTAGTCCTGTCAGTCGTGGAAGATAACATGTCTGAAGACTAAATGATAATTAATATGCAGGGATATTTTGTTGGGTAGGTGGCATTTGTGGCAATATCTAGATATTTGCTAAGGGCATTCCTTCCTATTTCTATGGTTCTCATAATTTGTTTGCCTTTGAAGTTGGGCCGGTCGGTCCCCCAAAAAAATAAAAAATTGAAGGAAAAAACAACAGCAGCTCTAACTGATTAGATGGATAAATGAAATGAGAAGTGTGTATCATCTTCAGTTTTGATTATTGCAGTAAGTTTATCATGAGTTGATATCACCACATACAATGCACAATGCAACTCATGAACATTTTGGCTGTAGTGGCAATGATGACATACATACATGTACCAGTAAGGTATACTATAGACACTTGCAGGAAACATGCAGTGTAACCTTTTCATTACGCAATTTTTGTTTTAAATTAATATATTTATGTGTATTAAATGTGAATAAACGCAAAACTGGTTCTAGTATACGTTTAGTGTGATAATTTGCCGTCCAAAAATTGACGCCCCCCCCCCCTTTTTTAAATTTCGCGGCCACTAAAAATGAGTGACGTAAACCGAGGCAGACCCCGGACAAATTATCGATAGTCGGTACGCGACGTCTAGGTACGAGACAGGTTCGCCTGGCCACGTACGCACGCATGCAGTCTATTGCTGATCGCGATCCCAAAGTATAGCGCAAAGCATGATGGGTAGACAAAGGGAGCTGTTTTGCAACTAAACCAAGCTTTTCGGCTCGGTATGCCTTCTCGGCAAGCTCTTTGTGCTTTTCATTATTTACTACAACACCTCTGACCCTCAAATACGATGAGAGTTGGTCTTCTTTTTAGATTTAGGAATTTTGTTGACGACATATTTTCGAGTGGTTCGCCGTGCGCGCGATGCTCCCTTTCTTGCGTAGCGCAGGGCGCCACCTGTTGAAATCAACCGATCGACATATGTATGCGTGTACATGTACCCACATTGTACGAATCGCGTACGCTTTGTGCATGGTAATCGAATTTCACATGGACAATCGTGAAAGTTCTTCCTCGGTTTTTGGTAAATCCGACGAAAATAGTACTGATTCGTCTAATTCGAATCACAGTATTTCTTATTCAGACACGGACTCGAGCGAGGATAAAGATGGGTCCCTCTAGGCGCTCTATAGGTCGAAGCACGACCGCTCAAAATGATCGCTGCAGAGGGCCAAAAATCACTAGGCCCGGAACACTTCGCTCTGGTAAGCTTTACTTTGGCTGTCCAAATCCCAATATTTAGGATCAGCCGGAAACAAATAGAGGCAGTTTTACCTTGATTCAGAATGAAAAACCACGTAAAGACGGACACTTGTTGCAATGCGCGCAGTCAGTATACGATAGGCCAGGTAGCAGCGCGGCGAGTCTCTGCCTCGATTTTCGTCATACCCCTTGCGAGGTTTTATGTTAATGAGGCTTCCCTTTAAGGGGCAGAGTGGTTTGACCAAAATTTTCAAAAATTTGTTTCCCCAATTTATCACAGAAAATGCACACAACCACACACATAATGTTGTTGTCAACATTAAACTTTATTGATTTAAACAAAAAAACAAACTTATTACATTAAAGGGATTGTATACGTTTGGTAATTGGAACCCACTATTTGTTTCAATCCTATATAGTTATATATATACACCATAAAACTAACCTTTAACAATTTCAAGCTGGGGGTTGATGTTTATTTCTGCCACAAAAAGTGCTTAGTGGTGCAGTAAATGCCAATTTCAAGCTTACTTTTACTATTAATGAGAATAATTAGACATCAAATTAAAGAGCTTATGAGTTGGTGCACCAATATTTTTACAAAAATACAAGGGCACAGCATTATAAAATGTCTGAAAAATAAATATCTTTATACACTAATAATGTCATTTTCTTAGATTCAAAGGGTCTGAATTCAGATAAAAATCTGAAAAATCTCATGCCTGATATTATTTGGTGAATGCTACCTTAGATGATTTGAACCACACATCAAGTATTGATTAACTTTGAATGTGAAGGTTATGCAAGCCTGTCTTAATTCAGTCTTGGCAGTTTTTGTTCTGTAATTATCTTTGATGGCTCATTTTGTTTCTGCTACAAAGGATGCCTTGTGATGCACTAATGGCCATTTTCAGGCTTTTACTATTATTGAGGATATTAAAGAGCCTATTTATGAGTTGGTGCAGCAATAACTCTACAAAGGTACAAGGGCACAGCATTCAATTAGCTTTCAGAGGGAAATACAACAATTTAGGTTTTTGTTTTATATTGTCACGGTTTCATATAACGCCACTGAACTTTTATTACCTAGCTATCAGGACCTTGTAGCTTTTTTATTTTTACAAGCGTGCTTCCGTATTGTTTAAATATATGAGCCACATCATACTGTTGAACAGACTAATCACGGCATTAGCTCTGATAATTAGTTTAGGTTAACCAATCTTGCGTTCGAGTATGGCATGACATTATCGTGGGCGGAGCAACACTTACATGCGACAGTTTAACAACCAACCCAGCATATCATTCCACTGACCAATCAGTGCATGTCACGTCTGTGGATTCCAAACCTTGCCTGCAAGGAAGAGCGCTCCCATCCCCAAATTTTGTTCAGACGTTGCACTCTAATATAACACACTTAGGAAATACACATGCAGTGTAGGTACATGTACTTGACAGGTTCAAAGCTTGTGATAGGAAAAAACAAAATTTGTCGTTATCAAAGTTTCAGTTAGAGCCAAAAATCGACGAGCTTTTAGACCCACCAACAATGGCAAAACTTAACTTTGTTATCAACGCCTTTGAATTGCTGATATTGTTAGCAATCGTAATTTTTGTTGATGGGCATCTTTGTTATTCACATCAACGAATCATGTATGCTGCAGAAAATCACGCACTGCGAGGTTTTGCATATACAACCAAAACTGTGCGATCTCGTGTCATCTGCGGACGAGAATGCAGCATGGATGAACGTTGCAAGTCGTTTAATTTTAACAACTGCAGTAAAATGTGCGAGTTGAACCTTGCCACAAGACGAGAGCATCCCGACTACTCCAATGCAACTCAAGGGAGCGTGTACTTTGATGCAGATGAGGACACACCTCTCTACTCACTGGCTGATAGCTCCTTGAATCGCTACAGAAGTTGCACGATGCTCTTAGATGCTGGTTATCGTTCAAGCGGTATCTACACAATCTACCCAGAGGGATTCTGCAATGACGGTCTTCGTGTCTACTGTGACATGGAAACTGACGGCGGGGGATGGATCGTGTTTCAGAGGCGACAAGATGGCAGCGTGGACTTCTACCGTAACTGGACCGACTACCAGTCTGGCTTTGGAAATCTGTCCGGTGAGTTCTGGTTGGGTAACGACAACTTGGTGACTCTGACGTCTGATGATTCACGTGGATCATGGGAGCTACGAGTTGACTTAGATGACTGGGAGAACAACACGGCATGGGCAAAATACTCAGAATTCCAAATATCCCCAGGCGATAGGTACAATCTGAATTATGACCAATACGATGCCAGCAGCACTGCCGGCGACTCTCTTGGGTATCAGGGAAATAGTAAGTTCTTTTATCAAAAAGGACATCCCTTTTCAACAAAGGATCGTGACAATGATGCGTCACAGAACAATTGTGCACAACTGACCACAGGAGCCTGGTGGTTTAATAACTGTTATTATTCTCACTTAAATGGTGTATATTACCCACACAAGAATGCAGATCGTTACCAAGGCGTGCGATGGATCTCATGGAAAAGGGGTTATTCCATGAAAGCATGTAGCATGAAAACGCGTTGAAATTGAACCATGAATGTTGCATTGTTGATATTAATTTTGAAATGTACTTGTTTTAGTTGGCACCTGTAAATCATTGCACAGCCATATTATTCATTAATACCTTTTAGAATTGTTATAAAACTGCCAAAAAATGTTTCTATGGAATAACGTTTAGCAGTTAATTGAAATGTTACTGTCAACACATTAAAGGTAGATTACACCATTGGTAATTGCTTGAATTATCAGGAATGGGTGGATTTGGGAGTTGTATTTGATAGAAAATATCGGTTAACTGACCTGTCTGAAGTTTTACAATCATAGATGCTGAGAAAAGCCAGAAAAACGGCGTTCGTTTTCAACCTGCGTCAGGCAGTTGTTCTTATGTTGTTCTTGTTTTTTCCACAATCGCCGTCCGGCGATCATGATTTATTTTTATAAAATTCAATTTTTCCAAACACTTACAGGATATCTAGCGCATAGTTTCGCTGGATGCTAACAAACAATATTTATCAAATGAGGGCCTAATATTTCGATCTTCACAAAAATCTTCTTCAGAGACAATATTTATTTTCAAATAAGTAAGATATTTCTTAATAATTCGGTAGATATCTGCAAATGGTGTATCCTACCTTTAAGAGGTTAACTAGTTTTTGTTTTGCTTATTATAAAGAATACCCATTATATTTTGTACATTTGACGAAACAACGGCTACATTTGATCATATCGCAATGCTAAATTGTAGCAGAGTTTAACCGAAGCTGCCTCGAATTTTTAAACAGCGACATTACAGGCGCAATCACACACACAATGGTTCACCCATATGTACAACAACCTGCCGATTACATTATAAAAAAGGCATGATGGTCTTTTTTAAATTGAAGTTAAATTCTCCTTTAAAGGATAACTTTCGCCAACATTGCAGGGCTACAAACAGCATCCGTCACTATGAGATTAATTCACGAGTCGGCCATAATAATTGAAAGTAAGGTAAAATCGTCATTTTGTTTTAACTTGCAGATAAAAATGAAAACAATGACATAACGTTAATTACCAATTACCGTTAACACCAGTCGTCTCTGATGAATAATTAAACATTTGTGATTAAACATACCTTAATGTTTTATGCCACATTTCAAAAAAATATTGAAAGTGAGGCTAGAATTCCAAAAAAGTCTGGCACCATCCCATTAAACAATTCTCAATTTATCGGATACATCCAGGGAACACAACCAAAATGGTTTCTCTTGAATAAGGTTCATATAACGGAACATTGTGAAAACTGTTCTTGATAAATTATAAATACAGCGTAATGTGAAAACAATTTGTTACTTAGATTTCAATTATAGTTCCACAAGTAATGTCAGCTTAGAAAATAAGTGTTATTCGTACACGAATAGAATGTTGCACAAAATGACATCAGCTTAGAATTTGTGGCAAGTGTTATTCCTCTTATAACACAATATTCAAAATATTCTTCATGTTGTTTTACTCCAGTTACTTTCCCACGAAAATACTGTAAACCACAAAACCAAGATAATCTAAATTTCACAGATGTATTTGTTCTGATGTCATTATTCATTATTTGTCTGCACAATTTTAAAACATAAAGGTTTATAGTTGTTTCGTGTAACAAACAAAAATACAAATTCTCTTTTTTCATGCTTCTTGGCATTGTTAGATTTTTCACTAGTGATCAAGTTTTTGAAACTAGGTTTTATGGGGGTGTCGAAATAATGGTAATCATTATAAGAAATATGGTAATCATTTGTAAACATTTCACTAAATCGCAATTATGACACTATGCATTATTTAGAGCGCGTTATCTTAAGTAAGTGCTTATAATTGAAATTAATTTAAAATTACCAAAACCACATCAATGTCGCGGAAGAGGGCAACAAATAATCTTAATTAATAAGCACATTTTACTTTTTGCTTGTATATTGCGATACAAAAATGGTTCCAATACAAAAAGACCAATGACGTTGAATAAACTGAGCGACAAGAACCAATCCACGATTAATTTGTCTCAGTTTATTTAGGTTGTTCGTGTTGAGTTTGTGAGTATGTAATTATTAAAGCGTGGTTGGCAGGTGTAAGACAACTGGAATTTATGCTTCAAACACCTGTAAAGGTTACTATTCCTGTATGGGATATGCCCTTAAGGAGTTTGCACAGTATTCTACAGATGTAGATCCACAACTTCTGGCAGCGCCCTGGACCTCGCCCTGGCCCTCGCCCTGGACCTCGCCCTGGACCTCGCCCTGGACTTCGCCCCTAGACCTCGCCCTGGACCTCGCCTTGGACCTCCCCCTGGACCTCCCCCTGGACCTCGCCCTGGACCTCGCCCTGGACCTCGTCCTGGACCTCGCCCTGGCCCTCGCCCTGGCCCTCGGCCTGGCCCTCGCCCTGGCACTCATCCTGACCTCGCCCTAGCCCTCACCCTGGACCACGTCCTGGACCTCGCCCTGGACCTCGCCCTGGCCCTCACCCTGGACCTCGCCCTAGACCTCGCCCTGGACCTCGACCTGGACCTCGCCCTGGACCTCGCCTTGGACCTCGCCCTGGACCTCGCCCTGGACCTCGCCCTGGACCTCGCCCTGGACCTCGCCCTGGACCTCGCCCTGGACCTTGCCCTGGACCTCGCCCTGGACCTCGCCCGGGACCTCGCCCGGGACCTCGCCCGGGACCTCGCCCGGGACCTCGCTCGGGACCTCGCCCGAAACCTCGCCCGGGACCTCACCTTGCTTGTCTTCGTCAACCTCAATAATTGACCCCACGAGGTGAATGGACCTTTTACCAATAAATTTACTTTTATGCGCACATTTTTAATGGCCCTGGCGAGAAGAAACCAAAACGGTCCATTGTACAGGGTACAAACATTCTGGTCGATTATCTATTTTTGTCAAAGATTTGTTGCTTTTTTTATTTAGAAAACCCATGAAAGTCTTTTCAGCATCACTTTCTGGTCTATAGAGCACAACAAAGTGGAACCCCCGTGTCTTGATCCCGTACTTAATACAAGGGTAAAAGAGCCGGGAGTGATGGAATGGTACTGTTGACACCATAGAAACAAGGTTAAGGTCTATCACACAATAGTGTTAATACATAAAACATGAACAATTGGTACAATCGAATTTTGTTTTTAAAAAATACCGAATTTTACGAATGCGTACATAAGAGGTGGGAAATACCAATGGTGTATCCTACCTTTACATTAACCCATTCCTGATAATTCAAGCAATTACCAATGATATATCCTACCTTTACATCCACCCATTCCTGATAATTCAAGCAATCACCAATGATGTATCCAACATTAACATCCCCCCATTCCTGATAATTCAAGCAATTACTAATGGTGTTTCCTACCTTTACATCCACCAAATCCTGATAATTCGAGCAATTACTAATGGTGTATCATACCTTTACTTCCACCCATTCCTGATAATTTATCACTGACGTTCTTGTTTAAGTGTTGAGTATTGATTTCACGGAGTCACTGCATCTTGATATTGACGTAAACGAAGCCCCGGCTTTATGCGCTTCATGTCAAACGTTAATCCATCTGTTACGTACTGTACCACTGCTATTATATGTCTACGGTAAAACGTGAAACTGTTTGTGACGCAACGATTTGTGACTGGCGGGAAGAATAAACACTAAATGTGGAAGGACGCATTAACTTAAATAACCAATCAGGGAAATACACATCGTCTGCCTCGCCTCATTGCTTTGTGTATTATTACCAAATCCCATCATCGTCAGGCCTCTGTGTCTCCAGAGCCATTCAGCAGTTGTGTTAAGAAGACAGCTACCGAAAGCAGTGTGGCTTGAATCTTTAGTCGTTTAACAACGAGGCGACAGTAAAACCAGACATGAACAATCGCTGAATTTTGTTCCGCGCAATTTAATAACTACATGTACTTATCAAACATTAAAAGAAAGAAAACAATGGCGAAATACATCTTTCGTTCAAAACTGTTTTACATCCTTTTTTTGTAAGGGATGACATGCTTAAAGGGGCTCTTGGGTTCTGCAGAAATAATTCTTTAGTTGGGTTCTGTATAAATAATATTTTAGTTCACAACAAGTAGGCCTATTGTTTTCTCATTTTATATGCCACTAATAAAATGTTATCAGAAAATAGTATGTGAGAAATGCTTTTAGATGGGTGGATTTTTTTAATAAGCTAAAAAACTGTTTTTACGGCCCCAAAACTGGCTAAAAATGCCCCAAACACAAAATTATTACTCTTATGGCCCAGTCACAATGTCGGCGATCTGTCAGGGATTAGTTTTGGCCGGGGGTCGTCGTAGAAAATAAAGAATCCTTGAACAATCCTAGCAATAATCCTAATAAAAGTGGAGCAGTCACATTGTCTGAGATTTTTTCAAGGATTTTGACCCAGTTTTGTCGAAAAATCGTGGGATTAGCCTCCGATCGCCTCCGATTGCATCGGAGACGATATCTGCGAGCATCTTTTCTTTTAATTTACTACGATTCCACCGTACGATTCGTCGGAGACGATCACAGAAAGCGTACGAATCGTCGCAGGGCGCCTCCGATTCAGTCGGAGGGCGCCGGAGACCACTCGCAGACATTGAATCTCAACCTGAATTTCGAATCCCACACAGAATCTTGCGACTAGTCTCAGATTATTCGGAGGACGCCTCCGATTAATCGGAGGGCATCGTAGGTCATCGGAGATTGTGTCTGGGATGCCCAAAATGGGTGAAAAATCTTGCGACCAATCTTAAAATTTTAATTTCAAAGTTGGGGACCGCGACGGGTGTGGCGATGCCAAAAAAATCTGCGACAAGCCGCAGGCGTCCGGAGAGCGCCTCCGACGGGTGCAAAATCGTGAGATCTGTCTCAAGATTTTGTTCAAATTTTCCGGTTTTACCCATCGCCGACGCATCGCAACTGATTTGTGACTGGCCCATTAATGAGTACAAAAGAGTAGTTTTGTTGTGAACATCAAGTTAAATTGTTATCGCACAAGGGGGTGGGGGGGGGGGGGGGGGGGGGGGGGGGGGGGGGGCTTGGGGGGGGGGGGGGGGGGGCTGAGCCGAGTACGAATGGCTGTCTAGTGTGACTCTTCCATTTAAAAAATAGTGGTGCTCGAGATAATGAGAAATTTAATATTCTGTTTTAAAGTCGTATTTGATATTTTTCTTTGTTTCGACCAACATTATAGTATACACCATTGGTAATTGCTTGAATTATCATGAATGGGTAGATTTGGGGGGTTGTATTTCATAGTAAATATCGTTTAACTGACTTTTCCGAAGTTTTACAATCATGGATGCCGAGAAAAGCACAAAAAACAGCGTTTGTTTTCAACCGGGGTCGAGCAGTTATTCTTATGTTATCTTTGTTTTTTCGCTCTCGCCGTCCGGCGAGAGCGAATTTTTCTTTATAAAATTCATTTTTTTGGAATAATTACAGGATATCTAGCGCAATCCTTTTGCTGAGTGCCTAGAATCATTATTTACTTTCAATTGAGTAAGGTATTTCTTAATAATTCAGTAGTAAATATTTTTGATATCTGCAAATGGTGTATACTACCGCTTTTCTTCTGTATAAAATGTTTATATATATATACATTTGTCCCATTGCCTCAAGCATGCAGCGACCACGTACTTTAATACAATTTTATTGGTTTTTTTAACTTTAATATGACCCTATAAGTTACCCTCAAAACGTTTTGTTGACTTCATTTTTTTCTCTAAGTTTAATACTTCAATAATGGCTCAATCAGTATGGGCTGTAGCTGTGAACCTAACTAGGAACTATAAAACGTACCGACGCTGTTTTGTTATTGTGAGGTATTATTACACAACATACATATACAGTACATTTTGTATCACCGAGGTTGTGCATTGCATATTGGGTTTGCGGCGCGTGCCTGCGATTTGTGCGCGCTGCTCTATACGAAGGGAATGAGATGCGACCCAGCGTTGCCCCCCCCCCCCCCCCCCCCCCCCCCCCCCCCCCACCCCCCCCCCCCCCCCCCCCCATCCTTCATACTATGCAGCAGAATCAGTGTCAACAAGATCGGACGTGTTTTTACAACTCGGATGCTTTCCTATGTTGGATGCATTCCTAATTCGGATGCTTTTCGGGAACTCAGATGTTTTCGTAATTCGGATGATTTCGTAAATCGGATGCTTTTTGTAAACTCGAATGCTTTTTAAAAATCGGATGCTTTTTTAATTCGGTTGCTTTTTAGTTCGATGGTTTTTGTAAACTCGGATGCTTTTTAATTCGGATGTTTTATTAGTTCGGATGCTTTCAGGGCCACCATAGTGCCGGATTGGGAAAGCATCTGATTTGCGAATATGTTCGGTTTGTGAAAAACATCCGAGTTTACGAAAAGCATCCGAATTAGGAAAGCATCCGAGTCAACCTCGTTCCCAGGGTGTCGAGCAGCGCCCTCACCGACACAAAAGCTGCACTCTAACCCTGGTATTGGATCATTTACATATCCAATATTTTTGGATACGCATGCAAATTAGGTTCCCTGTGATTGGTGTATTCTGACACGTAGTAGTCTAGCGGTAATACTAATTGTGCATTTATATTAAAAAGGAAAAGATGCATTGATTTAACTCTTTATTTTATTCACAACTTTTCAACGATATTTTGGAAGAACAGTAAACAAACACACACAAACGGAATTAGAAATAAACAAACAAAATCAAATACAATTGTTGAGTCAGTTTGATTTCAGTATTAATTATTTTATGTTTCACAAAAGCCGTCACTCAAAGGTAGGATACACCATTTTCAGTTTTCAAAAATATTTACTACCGAATTATTTAGAAATATCTTACTCATTTGAAAGTAAATAATGATTCTAGGCATCCAGCAAAATGATTGCGCTAGATATACTGTAATTATTCCCAAAAGTATAATTCTGATAAAGAAAAATTCGCGATCGCCGAATGGCAATCGCGAAAAAAACAAAGATAACATAATAATAACTGCCCAACGACGGTTGAAAACAAACGCTGTTTTTTTGTGCTTTTCTCGGCATCCATGATTGTAAAATTTCGGACAGGTCAGTTAAACGATATTTACTATGAAATACAACCCCCCAAATCTACCCATTAATGATAATTCAAGCAATCACCAATGGTGTATCCACCTTTAAACGGTCGACAGGTGTTTTTTCTGTTTCTCTTGATAATAAAAGGCTTAATTTGTTACTGTTGGGTAAACTAATATTACACAAATTTAGAGAATCAAGACAAATTTAAGTTTACATATTAAATATTTATAATTTTCGAATTTACTGCAAAAACACGAAAAACAGTATTCGACTATTAATTTGTCGTTTTATCAAGGAGTTGAAACTGTCACCCGTTTTTCATTGGTGTTTTGGTCGCAACAACTCCTGGCACAGGTTGTTTTCTTTCTAATTTGGCGGGGGACGAATTATTTTTTTCAAAAATAAAGCCTAAAACCAGTGGTAACTTAAAGGTGGATGAACCATGTGCAGATAACGACACTTTTCACTACCGAATTATTAAGAAATATGTTCCTTTTTTGAAAGTAAATAATGATAGTAGGCATCCAGTACAATTATTGCACTAGATTTTATATAATTGTAACGGCGATCGTGAAAAAAACCACAAGAACAACAAAAGAACCACTGCCCGACGCCGGTTGAAAACGAACGCCGTTTGTCTTGCTTTCCTGGGCATCCATGATTGTAAAACTTCAAACAGATCAATTAAAAGATAATTACTATAAAATTCAACCCCCCAAATCCACCCATTCAAGCACTTACCAATGGTGTATACTACCTTTAATGTCAATGTATACACACGTTGTGTGCGTCACTTAAATTACATACAGTACTAATGCATAATGTGGTTTCTTGTGTGGTTCCCAAAAGGCGAACATTTTCAGGTTGAAACCATCGATCGACTACACTGCCTAAAAGTTTTGCAAGTGATTTGCATGGGTCCATAAAACTTGTAGCGAGTTTTCTCCTGTGGGCTTCGAGCAGAGAAGATAAACAAAAACTGATTTGTTTTATATTTTTGTGAGATAATTATTCTGTCATTTTTGCGACCCTGTACTTCATTATTATATTGTCAGATTGTACTATAGGTTTTCCGGTCAATTTCGGCAAACGAGCAGCCAATTTAACCACTGCGTCATACTATTTTGCGCGAAATCGAATGCTGCTGAAAATGGTATTTAAATTTCGTTTTTATAACTAGGCAAATGTACTGTTGTGTCAAAATAACCTTTAACAACCATTCTACAATTCAACAAAACAGCATTTAAATTCGCAGGACCGTTTTCAATGCGTGTGTTCGGTCATTCAAATTCATTATTGGGCAGGCATTTGCGTCATTTGTGCAATCTATTAGCGAAATTGATTGTCTCTTTACGAAATTTACGATCTGCCTCTTCTATGTGCGTCACATAAAAGATCGACGATATGCTACATTTAAAAAATGCTTAAGAAATTTGAATGTCTCAAAACTAAAATAAATGCCCTAATTTGAATTTAAAACACGGCAAAATCTGGAGAGGCAAAATCGCTTTATTTCGAACGCACGAACAATTAAATTGGCTGCTCATTTGCCGACATTGATCGGGAAAACCTATATTTTATAGCGTACGTACATGTAAAGTGCAGCTAGCCATGTGTTGACATTTAACCTTCATGTTGTATTGCTGTGGCATATTTGATTGTACTACGCCTTATTAATACTGTGCAGTTATAATAATAAGTGTTGTCTTATAAAAGTATATTCAGGAGATCGTCGTCATTATAGAATGTAGTCTATGTTTTATTGCATATTTTGTTGAATGCTCGTCCGCTTTAATTAGATGACTGTTCCTCCTTCCCCGTTAATTGACGTGGGTGTGGTCTACTACCAAAGGGAGTCGTCGTCAAAATGGAGCATTTAACATTGCTTTGACGACGTACTTTTACCCGGATATGTTTTATGCCAGACAGTTTCATACATTTATTTTCTCTTTCATGAGAACTACATGTACGCGTTCGCTTCCGTGCATTTATTGTCACGAAATATTGATATGATTCGTGCACATACCCAGCAAAGATAGGACTTCATCGACAATTTTCGGTTACATTATGTGCTGCGTAATTGTCATTGTATAATTATATTGATTATAATTGTGTTTAATGATATTTGACCAAGCTAAGTCTGTTCAGTTTTTCGGCAGTTGTGCCTCTGTCATATGAACCTGTTGACGATTATTATCAAATTATTGTAGAGCCAGTAGTTTACACACACGATAATGTAACTCTAGGTTTTCAGCTAACTGTATTTTGCACAGTAGTTCACACCAGTGTGAAGGATGTTTTATTAATGGCTTAAGAGTGGGTCCACGTAAATATTTCATATAAGAGTACTCGGCATTTTTGTTTTTATTATTAATAATGAAAGGACTGGGTAAGCAAGTGAACAAAATAGAACTAAACACAAACCCTATGGCCTGTTGCCATGGTGACAGGCCATTTTGTGTTTTGAAAATTTGTAGCCAGTTTTGGAGCCGCAAAAACCATGTTTGTTTTTCTAATTTGAAAGAAACCACCCAGCCAAAATACAAAATGTTATCACAAAATCAACTATATCATTTCAAAGTATCATCCTTGCCCTTACTTGAGATACAAACAATGTTTAAAATTTCACTCTTATGCTATGTTTAGAACATGCATTAAAGCATGTTTTTAGAACTTGTAAAAATGTAATTTTAAACCAATGTTAGTCCTTCAAAAAGTCAACTTGCCAGGGGTCTCAGAATATTTTTCTTTTGGATTTGATTAGAGCCAACATTGGTCTTTTCATATCCGGTGAGAACAGTTTTGGGGATTGTATCCTCTTAAGGCAGTATACTGCATCAATAATAGTCATTTGCCAATGACTTAAGAGTGGGTCCACGTCAATATTTCATATAAGTGCCCTCGGCATTTTGTTATTTATTATTAATAATGAAAGGACTGGGTAAGCAAGTGAACAAAATAGAACTAAACAAACATCATATGGCCCGTTACCATGGTAACATAGCTCCAAGGGAGCATTATAACGCAACCCTTCAGATACACCAATGTAAGCAATAAAGCTGTGTTTTTGAGGGGGCGTCGTGGCTTAAAGGGGCTGTTGGGTTTTTTATAAATAATGCTTCAGTTGGGTTCTGTAGAAATAATGTTTTATTTCACAACAAGTATTGTTTTCCCCTATATACCACTAATACAATTTTATCAGAAAATAGAATCTACGAAATGCTGTGGAGAGGTTTAGTCTAGATTTTCTCCGTCCAAAATGCTGCTTATTCAGTAGGAGTAATTCACAGGCCTACAAATCACTTTTATGATTTGAAAAAGGCGCCAGATTAATAAAAGTACAATTTGTGTGTGTATTATTACAGTATTTGGGGGAAATGACCCTTTTTGATGCAGTAGGCCTAATACGAAGATACAATCCCCAAATTTTTCTCACCACATAAGGAAAAAACAATTTTGGCTCTAATCAAATTCAAAAGGAAAATATTCTGAGACCCCTGGCAAGTTGACGTTTTGAAAGGACAATATTAGGGTAAACATTTCAATTTTACAAGTTCTAAAAACATGCTTTAACGCATGTTCTAAGACATTTAAAACATTTAATTGTTTTCTCAAGTAAGGGCAAGGATGGTACTTTCTAAAGATATGGTTGATTTGTGATATAATTTTGCATTTTTGTTGGATGATTTTGTTTTTAAAATAAGCTAAAAAAAAGAAGGTTTTGGTGGCCCCAATACTGGCCAAAAATGCCTACAACACAAAATGGCCTGTTACCATGGCAACAGGCCATAGAAAAAAATTAAGTTCAATTTTTGTTACTTGCTTGTCAAATCCTTTCATATGAAAGGACACTTTCCGAAGACACTTATATAAACATATTATATTGTTTGAATTCCCGAATTTACTGCACTGGAACACGAAAAACGGTCTTCGGCTATTTATTCGTCGTTTTAGCAAAAAGTTGAAACTGTCACCCGTTTTTCATTGATGTTAATGTCGCAACAACTCCTGGCACAGGTTGTTTTCTTTCTAACTTTGCGGGGACGAATTATTTCTTTCCAAACGACATCCCAATGAATGGATTGTTAAGCGCCATATATAATACCTTAGTTTTCCCGGACGATATCTCAAAATGTGCACATAAATTTGTAACTGGTGCATTCGTTTTCGTTCGAAATAGTATGAACGTTCACATCCCCGTTTTCTATTTAACAATAGATAATACGTTTTTGCATAATGGTGCATCCAGTCGTAAGAATTCATCACACGATTTCCCGAATGTGCACTGAATTTAGTATATTGATAGTTCATTTTAGCGCGAATTTGAATGCACACCCGCAATCATGTTTTCCTTTTAATTTATCAACAATCAATTCCGCTAAATGTGCAGCCGATTTTCTACGCATTTGTATGCCTGGTCAAGCATTGGAATCCATATGTGTTATCAAAAGTAACATATGGGGAATTAAACCAGGTGGTCTCGTCTTTGAAACTAGCAAATAAATGCTATATAAACCACTAAGTTGAAGAAAAAAAATCTTTCTTTGCTCAGCATTTGCCACGATCGCATCATATAGCTAGACTTTACTTTATGCCCCCTAAAATTTTCCAATAATGGCTGCAAGAGGGAGATACAGACGAGTCTCGGACGTTGATCGAAATAGTCTTATCGATGCCTTTGAGGCTGACGACGCGGACTACTTAGATGTAGCAAATAGACTGGACATCAACCACTCATGTCTTGGTGGACAATTCATTAACGGATAGACAATTGAACTGATAAAATGATAGAGAAGTCATTAACAAAAACAAAATAACCTCAATTCTTCAAAATCCTCATTTGGATACATTCCTAAGTAGCCTCAATCCTGCAAATTCATCTGATGCATCAACTTCCAAGTGACCTCATTCCTGCAAAAACCTTCAATTTGCAAAGAGGATTTTGGAGGATTTGGGATGGTTAGGGTTGAAATAAATTTAAGAACCAATACATAAATGATCAATTAGTCCCACGATACATTGATTTATTAATGATTTAATCCAAGTTGTATCGTGAATTATATAGCCATATGTACTTTATTGAAATTGAATGCAGAATATACGAATTTAAATTATAACAAATGAAAAAGAATATTCAATTCAGGCCGTGACACAATGATAAATCCATTTGCTGCGAAATAG
This sequence comes from Crossaster papposus, assembly GCA_037893245.1. Lineage (NCBI taxonomy): Eukaryota > Metazoa > Echinodermata > Asteroidea > Velatida > Solasteridae > Crossaster > Crossaster papposus. Next base: position 2,356,401 of record JBAIAA010000279.1, on the reverse strand, counting down.
ATTGCACACTCTTAATAATCGGCCACGCATACGTCAAACCGAAAGCCCAATCACGTGTTTGTAATCGTTTAAATGAAACGCTAAGCACATTCATTTATTTGAATTAAACAAAATAAAATTGAATGCTCGTTTTTGCGAAAATGAAACTCGGACATACGTCGTTCTGAAATTTAGCGCGAAATTAAATACATATTTTACAACTGAATGTGCACATTTTGCGATATCGTCCGGGAAAACCTATATTAAGAATGTGCAATCTATTTCGCAGCAAATGGATTTATCATTGTGTCACGGCCTGAATTGAATATTCTTTTTTATTTGTTATAATTTAAATTCGCATATTCTGCATTCAATTTCAATAACGTACATATGGATATATAATTCACGGTACAACTTGGATTAAATCATTAATAAATCAATGTATCGTGGGACTAATTGATCATTATACTTGGAAGCAATTAAAATGTGGAACAAACATATCTTGGTTCTTTGCTGCAGCCAAAAGCAGCTCTTTATTTGACCAAAGAACTTCTTCAAACAAATTCAAACATATATATATGATGAAGGTTCATCTCAGTGACCCCACCATGGTATAGCTGCGGGCGGCTCACCAGCGTGATGCCCGACTTTTACTTGGACCGACAGGGTCTCTTTTTTGGGTTCATCTCAGTGACCCCACTATGGTATACATGCGGGCTTCTCACCAGCGTGATGCCCGACTTTTAAATGGACCGACAGGGCCTCTTTTTTGGGTTCATCTCAGTGACCCCACTTGGACCGACAAGGTCTCTATTTTGGGTTCATCTCAGTGACCCCACTTGGACCGACAGGGTCTCTTTTTTGGGTTCATCTCAGTGACCCCACTTGGACCGACAGGGTCTCTTTTTTGGGTTCATCTCAGTGACCCCACTTGGACCGACAGGGTCTCTTTTTAAATTTAACTGTTATGATTTAACTTCAATGTGATCTTAACACAGATGTGCTGTTCAATCGTCGTACGGCTGGATCGAACAATATAATCTCTCGGGGAACAGCAAGAGAGATTGCAAGTCTGTGTAATAATATACATACTACATTTGACTACAAAAGTTTTACAAAAACAAACTACTGGCTGTCTGAATCCCGCAATTTAGGCCAAACGCATAGCGTCCCAATGGAAAGACAGCCCCCAAAAATTCACACAACACTCTATATTTAGTAGATGTGCGATTTCGCTAGGCGCTATTGTAACTAATTAAGTTCGAAACATTATGTACATTACAAAAAGGCCGAAATGGCTTGGCACAGGTTATCACGGAATATGCGATTGCCCACAGGTGACAAATGTATAGCATCAAACCTATACAACGCGGCCTCAGTCCACTTAAACTGTGGATGGTGTAAATTACTAACTCCCAGCCAACTACCTTGCGACCGCGCCCATCGATTGAGCGTGCGCCGCTTCTTTTCCATCCCGCTTTGCGACCTAGCCCCAAAATAGTACAGACGTGGTAATAAATCTGACCATATCAATGTGGTATGCGGGAATTGCTCGGCACATGTGCGCATTGATAGGACTAGTCGTTGTCTGAAAGAAAATTCGTCGACCTCCACCAGGTCGTTCGTTCCCAGATGAATAATCAAGATTGACGGGGGAGGTTCAGGTATACTTGTCAACAGCTGTGGTAAATCGCTTAGGTGGGCGCCGCTTGCGTGATTTTTTTTCCCAACATGGTAAAGGCCAATTATCATAACTGGGCGTGTCTAGACCACACTGAATGGAAGACACTTAGGTTCTTAAAACCTTGCTTCCCCTCAAATTAAACTCATCCCACATTAAACTTACAATACAAAAATAGTCAATGAAAAATGAGCACAATCGAACCCATGAGAACTCGAACCCCAATCTTACGATCTATAACCTAACCCATTATCTACTTGACTACTGGGAGAGGTCGACAGAAGCCGTTTTTCTAAGTGCTTTAATGTACCTCTGGCCTACGTGTAACTAGTTGACTGAGCAATAACAATATATTTTAGTATTATTGTTGAAACTACTGAATAATCATGACGCGAGGGGTGTAGAAACGCCCATTTACCCTTTCCCATAGTGGGGAAAAAAATTTCGCGCGCCGCTTAGACCACGCCACATCACTTTCGTTGGAAGATTTAAAGGGCCTTCGGCCCCAAGCACAATGGAATCTCCCACTATCCATACTGGACCTATTAGGTAAATGACAGCAAATAACTGGGACTAAGATAAACGTTTAACTGTGATTAATCAAGCGTGCTAGACGCCTGGCCAGGGAGAAATGGGCAGAGGACGGATATATGTATTGACCGCGTCCGAGCGCCAGCGACCCATAGCCCGAATGTTTGTTTGAGGGACCCCCATTTGATATGCCGCCGAGGCCGCCCCTATGCGCAAGGAATGACCTTTAATGTGGTCAGCCGGTATGTTATTAAATGCCAGTGCTTTCTTCAATACCCCGTTAAACTGATAGCGAGTAAGCGGGGTACAGTTAAAATGACAACAATATGAACCTGCGTGCTTGGGGCGTACCCGAGCATATGTGAGCAGTGCTGACACGGGACAGAGGAAAACGTTATCGGACGGCTTTAGACATACGATTTGCGGATCACCATGTTGATTATTCTTACTCTGCTTGAATGAAATGGTAACATGACATTGGGTATCGCGGTAAGCAAATTCTACATCCGAATCAGTAATCACTGAAGGTTGAGTGTGAAACCGAGAATTTGCCGTGAACTCCCCGATACGCATAAAACCAAAAAATGCACTTAAAAACGCGGCTGAAAACATTTTCGCCTCGTAGAGAGATGAACACACATGGGGAAGCGACTGCACGATTTGATTTAGCATAGGCAAAGAAATGGGTTGGCGAGAATCGCGCGAGGGGCGTGTGCGACGGCACCCCTCGAGTAATTTGGAAACTAGAAAATCCTTAGTTGGGTCAGGCCAGCCTTGTAACCTGTGTTTATATCCAACTGCTGACACGTAAGTCGCAATTGTAGATGGGGAAATTGATTGTAATGACAGCCAAGCTATAAACTGTCGGATCTCATATGCCTTCGCGGGGGGCCCCTCTGATATGCTTTGTTGGCGAAACCGACAAAATGATGCCCAATCTGTTGCGTATGTTTTATGCGTACCTGGTGCTATTGAAGCGTCTAACAGCCGGCGCATTTCATTCTCTACCAGATCGCTGGAAGGTGAGGTAAGGGGGTTGGGTGTGGACTTGCTCGTGGGGCCAGTTCGCGGAAACGGGACATCTGGAAACGGGATAGAGAGTCGGCAATTTCATTGTGTACCCCCGGCACATGCACGGCTTTAAACACAATATTACACCTAAGACATTCAAGTACAAGTAGGCGAACCAGATGCATTATTCTTGGGCAGAGAGATGTTTGCTTGTTTATAATATGGACAACAGCCATGTTGTCAGTATTAAACCGCAGTTTTTGGTTTCGGAAACTCGACGCCCAGCCAAGGATAGCAACAACTATGGGAAATAGTTCGAGAAATGCAATGGATGGCGGGTTCGTTAATAAATCATCCGACCATCGACCTTGCATCCACTGACCGTCAAAATACACCCCAAAACCTATGCTACCGGACGCGTCCGTGTACAAAGCAAGTGTTTCATTATCTACCCAGTGCCTGCTAGAAAATGCCGATACACCATTGAAATGCACAAGAAATTCTAACCACATGAGTAAATCCAGACGCGCCCCTTGAGAGATACGAACTTTGTGATGTGGCCGTTTCAAGCCTATGGTGAGGTTGGTTAAACGCCGCAAAAAGGCACGACCCGGGGCAATAGCCCTGCACAAAAAATTTAGTGAACCCATTAGCGACTGCATTGACACAAGCGTGGCCTTTGTCTTACTCAAGAAAGCATGAATTTGACATGTTTTGGTAACTTTCTCCTCTGGGACTTTAACTTGGGCGCGAACAGTATCGATTTCCAAACCCAGATATTTAATTGTTTGCACTGGCCCTTCAGTTTTTTCGTGCGCTAATGGGACGTTTAGCTCGGTACACATAGTTCGGAAAACATCTAATAACTCTGCACACGAGGAGGCCGAGTTGCCCACGAACAAAAAATCATCTAGATAGTGAGTGACTAGAGATACATCCGCCATACGCTTAACTTGAAATTCCACAAATGAACTAAACTTCTCGAAAAGCGAACAAGAAATGGCACAGCCCATTGGCATACATTTGTCAAAGTAAAAATGGTTGTCAAAGAAAAACCCCAGCAATTCATAATCAGCAGGTGAAACTGGCAACAAACGAAATGCAGACTTGATGTCGGCTTTAGCTAACCAAGCCGATTCCCCTACGGTCATAACCAAATCCACAGCCTCGTCAAACGAGGCATAGTGAACTACACAATGTTCCCTGTCAATAAAGTCATTGATATAGTTACCGGCAGGGTAAGACAGGTGATGAATGAGACGAAAGGTATTAGGCATACTCTTGGGGACTAAACCTATGGGGGAACATTGTAGATTAGAAAAGGGGCGATTTTGATAGGGGCCTGCAATCCTGCCTAAACTGATTTCCTTGGCAAGTTTTTCTTTGACCACCATTGGGCGTTCTGACGCCGTACCTAAACAATTTGAATCACGGGGCATACGGGGACCTTCATAACCCAACGAAAAACCATATTTAAAACCATTACTTAGTATGCGACAATCATCTGCAATTGGGTATTTTGTCAGCCAGTTATCTAACACTGTTTGGTTAATGGGCGTGGGGGTAACAAACGGGGTTTTGGGTTTGCTCAAATCGAGTCATGGACGAGGGTTGACTGGTGCAGTATGGGCAGCGTTAGAACCCGCAGAATTGGTATGCGGTGTACTAAAATTCCCCCCTTTAACTGCATTGGTCATGGGAACTCTGGGTTGACGGGATCTGGATTGTGTCTGCGCATGATACGCAAATGCGTTACGCGGTGCAGTGAAAGTTGAACCCACTGATGAGCATTGAGATGCTCCGTGGCCCGAGCGCATACATTTACTACATGTATGCGCGTATCTACATCGAGGAAATGTACAGCCCTGGTTATTGTTAAAATTAAAGCAATGGCCGGTCCCGCGGCCGGTTTTGGACGCCGGGGCCCACCCTTGTGTGTTACCTAACCGATTGCCCGATGGGTTAGTGGTTACCGGGACCGCAGCAACCGTCACCCAGAGTTCCATATCAATTTCCCCCCATGAACGGGAGGGGTCAATCTCCATTTTTAACCGAAACTGCTCGTCATATGTTCGCCACCCGTAACCGGGAAACTGTGCTGACGCCATACGAATAATTTCACAGTATTTTAATAGCTGTGCATAGCTCTGGGTGTGTTGGTCAAGATAAATGGACATAAATGTGTGAAAGGCAGATTGCCATATAGAAAAGGATTCGATGCGCCTACGCGATGGGCCGGGTTTCCTGAGGACCAGGTTGCCCCCTTCCATCCCGAAGGTTAAATTAGACTGATCTGTCCGCGAAAGTACGGCATGGGCTGTGTCGTTATAAAGTGGGGCCAAATCTATGTACTCCCCTGACCGAATTTTGTCTTTCGTGGATTGCGAGACATGAAACCCTAACGCTGCACACGACTTTCCTATTTGAAATAATGGTACTGGGCGGACATCCGCCCCTAGCTGAATTGCACTGATTGGAAAGGCAGTATGAGAATCATTAACATTGTACTCACCCCACCCCTTACTCCACTAGTGCTAGTACTAGGACCCGCGAACGGATCAGTGTTATTGTTCATGTTGTTGTCATGGTGTAGCAGTTCATTTTCATCATGATGGCTGCGAGGAGGATGCACATCCACGACGGAGGTTGACGGCTGGGTCTCTGGGTGCAGAACATCAGGATCTGAGACCGAGCTTGGGTTTCTTCGGGGTCGACCGCGGCCACGACGGGTTGGCGGAATAGGTTCCTGGTGTAGGGCAGGCACAGCTGCCCCGCGTCCGCTGCCTCTCACAGACGGCTCCTGGTGCAGGGCAGGCCCTGCCCCGCGTCCTCTTCCTCTCGCAGGCGGCTCCTGGTGTGGGAGAGGAACAGCAGCCCCCCGTCCTCTGCCCCTCACAGACGGTTGGCGCTTCCGATACTTCTTTGGCGGGGGCACTCCGTCTTCAACTGTATGTGGCAGAGCTGTGCGACCGGGTCGGCGGCTAGCTACGGCGTTCTCTCGGTACGGCATGTCCGAAGAGGTGGCCGGCAAATCTTCCACTCCTAGTAGCCCGAGTCCTAGCTAAACGGAAGTTGTCGAGAAGTTGTCAAGTATAACGTATTTTATCTTTTATGGATAAAATTAATTTTGTGTTGGCTCTTAAATTTATTTTAACCCTAACCATCCCAAATCCTCCAAAATACTCTTTGCAAATTGAAGGTTTTTGCAGGAATGAGGTCACTTGGAAGTTGATGCATCAGATGAATTTGCAGGATTTAGGTTACTTTTGAAGATTTTAAGAATTGAGGTTATTTTGTTTTTGTTAATGACTTCTCTATCATTTTATCAGTTCAATTGTCTATCCGTCAATGAACTGTCCACCAAGACATGAGTGGTTGATGTCCAGTCTATTTGCTACATCTAAGTAGTCGGCGTCGTCAGCCTCAAAGGCATCGATAAAACGATTTCGATAAACGTCCGAGACTCGTCTGTATCTCCCTCTTGCAGCCATTATTGGAACATTTTAGGGGGCATAAAGTAAAATCTAGCTATTATGATGCGATCGTGGCAAATGCTGAGCAAAGAAAGATTTTTTTCTTCAACTTAGTGGTTTATATAGCATTTATTTGCTAGTTTCAAAGACGAGACCACCTGGTTTAATTCCCCATATTGTTACTTTTGATAACACATATGGATTCCAATGCTTGACCAGGCATACAAATGCGTAGAAAATCGGTTGCACATTTAGCGAAATTGATTGTTGATAAATTAAAAGGAAAACATGATTGCGGGTGTGCATTCAAATTCGCGCTAAAATGAACTATCAATATACTAAATTCGGGAAATCGTGTGATGATTTCTTACGACTGGATGCACCATTATGCAAAAACGAATTATCTATTGTTAAATAGAAAACGGGAATGTAAACGTTCATACTATTTCGCACGAAAACGAATGCACCAGTTACAAATTTATGCGCACATTTTGCGATATCGTCCGGGAAAACCTATATATTTATAATCTCCATAATTCTCCATTTTATCTCCATATAATTATTTTTTTAAATGCGAAAAAAATCAGAGGAAAGAGGCCAGGAATCGCCTCAGATTGCACCACAAAGCATAATGGCTTCGTCCCCCGCGCTCACATTTTACAATTTGGGGTGTGCCCCACATTCATCAATAAATGTATATGTAATATATATTTATATATATATTCTTTATTATAATCTCCATAATTCTACATTTTATCTCCATATAATTATTTTTTTTAAATGCGAAAAAATATCAGAGGAAAGAGGCCAGGAATCGCCTCAGGTTGCACCACAAAGCATATATAATCCAACACTTTCCGGGGCCTTTAAGCGGACCACAGACCACACGCTTCGCGCTCGCATTTGCTAGTTTTGGGTGTGCCCCACATTCATATATAAATTTATATATAGTATATATTTATTTATATATATATTCTCCATTAAAATCTTCATAATTATTCATTTTATCTCCATATTTTTTCAAAAACTTTTGCTAAAAAAATCAGAGGAAAGAGACCAGGAATCGCCTCAGATTGCACCACAAAATAATCATATAGAATCCAAACATTTCCCATGCCCTTAAGCGGGCCCCGACCCCACGCCGTAATGGGCTTCGCGCTTCGCGCTCGCATTTTTCAGTTTCGGGTGTGCCTCCCGTCTAAACAAATCCGAGATCCGCGCCTGAATAGGAAACTGTCTCTGATATTTATGAATTGTATTTTAATGTCCCTTCCCTCTCATTTTTAACACATTGGGGATGTATGTCTGTACCATGCATGCAGTGCGTGTCGCAGGTGTTACCTGGGCAACTTGGGCAAATTTTCTGGAGCCCTAAAAAGTTGCTAAGCATGAAAATTCTTTCTTTGCAAAAACATGGATACTAACCAAACATTCCGGTGATGTATTTGGTTTGTGACTGATATTCGGCAGGTTATTGCTTAGCATGATTGAAAAGCACATGACGTTTTTGGTGGTAACCGGATTCACGCTGAGCAAGACATGTTGTGCTACGCAAATTGTTGTGCTTAGCAGCTCCATAAAATTGATTCCTAGTTCGGTTCCCCATAATGTTACTTTAACTCGGTTATTGTTGGAACGATTGAATTGCCTTGATTTGCTTATTACATTTTGATAATGTAATAAATTAGACATTTGCGAGTGACCCCGATTTAAATTGGAATAAAATCTGGTACACTGACTTGCTCACACAGCTTGGCACATTTAAATTTAAATTCTCAAGACTAAAGAAACTGTTGCTATATCACGTGATTCGATGCAAGCCTTGCTGGCAACTCCCGGCTCCGGAATGGTCTGGTGTCTTTCTCAACCAATGTGAACAATGTATTCGTGCTGAACGCCTGTTACGTAACTATACAAGAGCTTGCCCCGAATCTTGTGATATGGCAACAGTGTCTTTAGTCTGGAGAATTTAAAGTTCAACGGTGCCAAGCTACATGAGCAAGTCCGTGTACAAGATGTTATTCAGATTTAACTCAGGGTCACTCGCAAAATGGCTAATAATATTCCTCTGTTATGAACGTATACGCTACCTCCTATTTGTCGGTGCCTTTATTTATACGGTGGTGCATTCCGTTTGACGACATTTTAATTAAAAAGAAGACCAGACACCAATGGTCTGCAGCTTACGTTTATCCGATTAGGTAATGAGCTTTAAAAACCTCCGCCAATCAGGGGCTACGGTTTGTGACTACCAGCCACTAATCTGGAATGACGTATTAACTGTGATAACCAATCAGAAAGATACACCTCGTCTGCCTCACAATCAATGCTTTCTGTAAATTATAAAACCCCATCATCGCCAGACCTCTGTCACTATAGCAAACCAGTGGTGTAAAGATGACACGCTTAACAAAAAAAACTCGGTCACAACAAAGACTTAAATTAATACGCAAAATTGGAAACTCTTCATGAGTACAAAAGAATAGGGATTTGTGAACGCAACTTAACTCACAATATTCGTGATTTAGTTTCAGGCTGTCAATTCAAGTTTGGTAATTGTTCACGGTTAAGCTTTCGGCCTTGAGTAGAAGTTGGCATGATAACCAGCGAATTGTCCACACCCAATCTCATCGGATTCACTGGTACCAAATCAATACCCTTATGCCCTGGACTGTTCGTGTCGTCATTTCTAAAGCTACAGTGGCGGTAAAGAACCCTCATTGGATTATTTGTATCGCTGAATAACACTTGTAAGCTTGAGTTGGCATAGTAACCAAAATGTTGCCCCTCATAAACAATACCATCTTAATCTCATACTGGAGCTAAATCAATATCGCCACAGTTTGTGTCCGCGTCACTCCATTCCTTTCTGTAACCTACCAAGTCACAGCATCACCAAGCCTCTGAGAGCAATCTGGCAGTTGTGCCAAGAAGACATCTACGGGTAACAGTGTGCCTTGAAATTGTCTTTTCGCAACCCTTGTTGAAATCCTACATGATAAATCGCTGAATGTAATTGGCAGCATAACGAAAAACTGAAATCTTCTGTTATATAACGTGGCCTTAACTCGATCGACACAATGGCAAAACTGTGCGATCTCGTGTCATCTGCGGACGGGAATGCAGCATGGACGAACGCTGCAGGTCGTTTAACTTTAATGACTGCAGTAAAATGTGCGAGTTGAACCTTGCCACAAGACGACAGCATCCCGACTACTTCAATGCAACTCAAGGGAGCGTGTACTTTGATGCAAATGAGGACACACCTCTCTACTCACTGGCTGATAGTTCCTTGAATAGCTACAGAAGTTGCAAGATGATCTTAGATGCCGGTTGTCGTTCAAGCGGTATCTACACAATCTACCCAGAGGGAATCGGCAATGACGGTCTTCGTGTCTACTGCGACATGGAAACTGACGGCGGGGGATGGATCGTGTTTCAGAGGCGACAAGATGGCAGCGTGGACTTCTATCGTAACTGGGCCGACTACCAGTCTGGCTTTGGCAATCTGTCCGGTGAGTTCTGGTTGGGTAATGACAACTTGGTGACTTTGACGTCCGACGATTTACGTGGAACATGGGAGCTACGAGTTGATTTGGAGGACTGGGAGGGCAACACCGCATGGGCAAAATACTTAGATTTTAAAATATCTCCGGGTGGGTACAATCTGAATTATGACCAATACAATGCCAGCAGCACTGCCGGCGACTCTCTTGGGTATCAGGGAAATAGTATTACCACGTATCAAAAAGGACATCCCTTTTCAACAAAGGATCGTGACAATGATGCGACACCGAACAATAATTGTGCACAAATATACGCAGGAGCCTGGTGGTTTAATATCTGTTTCTACTCTCACTTAAATGGTGTATATCATTACACAGACAAGAATCGTGTTCAAGGCGTGCAGTGGGGCTCATGGAAATCGGGTTATCTCATAAAAGCATGTAGCATGAAAACGCGTGAAATTGGACCATGAATGTAGCATTGTTGATATTAATTTTGAAATGTACTTGTTTTAGTTTGCACCTGTAAATCATTGCATAGCCATATTATTCATTATTTTAGAATTGTTATAAAACTGCAAACAAAGTGTTTCTATGTAATAATGTGTTTCGCAGTTAATCGAAATGTTACTAGCACTTTGTCAACACGTTAAAGGTAGAATACACCATTGGTAATTGCTTGAATTATCAGGAATGGGTGGATTTGGGGAGTTGTATTTGATAGAAAATATCGTTTAACTGACCTGTCTGAAGTTTTACAATCACGAATGCTGAGAAAAGCCAGAAAAACGGCGTTCGTTTTCAACCTGCGTCAGGCAGTTGTTCTTATGTGATTTATTTTTATATAATTCAATTTTTCGAAACAATTACAGGATATCTAGCGCATAGTTTTGCAGGATGCTAACAAACAATATTTATCAAATGAGTTAAGAGGGCCTAATATTTCGATCTTAACAAGATCTTCTTCAGAGACAATATTTATTTTCAAATATGTAAGATATTTCTTAATAATTCGGTAGATATCTGCAAATGGTGTATCCTACCTTTAAGAGGTTAACTAATTTTTGTTTTGCTTATTATAAAGAATACCCATTATATTTTGTACATCTCACGAAACAACGGCTACATTTGATCATATCGCAATGCTAAATTGTAGCAGAGTTTTTAACCGAAGCTGCCTCGAATTTAGACTAAGTTTATTTTCACTCCGATTTTCCTTTTTTTTAACAGCGACATTATAGGCGCAATCACACACACAAGGGTTCACCCATTATGTACAACAACCTGCCAATTACATTATAAAAAAGGCATGGTGGTCTTTTTTAAATTGAAGTTAAATTCTCCTTTAAAGGATAACTTTCGCCAACATTGCAGGGCTACGAACTGCATCCGTCACTATGAGATTTATTCACGAGTCGGCCATAATAATTGAAAGTGAGGTAAAATCGTCATTTTGTTTTAACTTGCAAATAGAAATGAAAGCAATGACCTAAAGTTAATTACCAAATAACACCAGTCGTCTCTGATGAATATTTAAAAATTTGTGATTAAACATACCTTAATGTTTTATGCCACATTTCAAAAAAATATTGAAAGTGAGGCTAGAATTCAAAAAATAGTCTGGCACCATCCCATTAAAGAACTCACAATTTATCGGATACATCCAGGGAAAACAACCAAAATGGTTTTCTCTGGAATAAGGTCCATATAACGAAACATTGTGAAAACTGTTCTTGCTAAATTATAAATACAGCGTATGTGAAAAAAAATTGTTACTTGGATTGAAATTATAGTTCCACAGGTAATGTCAGCTTAGAAAATAAGTGTTATTCGTACATGTATGCATTGATAATATTTGTATTGCACGAATAGAATGTTGCACAAAATGACATCAGCTTAGAATTTGTGGCAAGTGTTATTCCTCTTATAACAAAATATTCAAAATATTCATCATATTGTTTTACTCCAGTTATACTTTTCCACAAAAATACTGTAAACAACAAAACTAAGAGAATCTAAATTTCACAGATGTATTTGTTCTGATGTCATTATTCAATATTTGTCTGCACAATTTTAAATCATAAAGGTTTATAGTTGTTTCGTGTAACAAAAAAAATATAAAAAAATACCAATTCTCTTTTTTCATGCTTCTTGGCATTGTTAGTTTTTTTCACTAGTGATCATGTTTTTGAAACTAGGTTTTATGGGGGTGTCGAAATAATGGTAATCGTTATAAGAAATATGGTAATCATTTGTAAACATTTCACTAACTCGCAATTATGACATTATGCATTATTTGGAGCGCGTTATCTTAAGTAAGTGCTTATAATTTAAATTAATTTAAAATTACCAAAACCACATCAATATCGCGGAAGAGGGCAACAAATAATCTTAATTAATAAGCACATTTTACTTTTTGCTTGTTTATTGCGATACAAAAATGGTTCCAATACAAAAAGAACAATGACGTTGAATAAACTGAGCGACAAGAACCAATCCACGATTAATTTGTCTCAGTTTATTTAGGTTGTTCGTGTTGAGTTTGTGAGTGTGTAATTATCGCAGCGTGATTGGCAGGTGTAAGGCAACTTGAATTTATGCTTCAAAAACCTGCAAAGGTTACTATTCCTGTATGGGAGTTTGCATAGTATTCTACAGATGTAGATCCACAACTTCTGGCAGCGCCCTGGCCGCGCCCATGCCGCGCCCTGGACTTTGCCCTGGCCGCGCCCTGGCCCTCGCCCTGGCCCTCGCCCTGGCCCTCGCCCTGGAGCTCGCCCTGGACCTCGCCCTGGACCTCGCCCTGGACCTCGCCCTGGACCTCGCCCTGGACCTCGCCCTAGACCTCGCCCTGGACCTCGCCCTGGACCTCGCCCTGGACCTCGACCTGGATCTCGACCTGGACCTCGCCCTGGACCTCGCCATGGACCTCGCCCTGGACCTCGCCCTGGACCTCGCCCTGGACCTCGTCCTGGACCTCGCCCTGGACCTCGCCCTGGACCTCGACCTGGACCTCGACCTGCACTGGACCTCGACCTGGACCTCGCCCTGAACCTCGCCCTGGATCTCGCCCTGGACCTCGCCCGGGACCTCGCCCTGGACCTCGTCCTGGACCTCGCCCTGGACCTCGCCCTTGACCTCGCCCTGGACCTCGCCCTTGACCTCGCCCTGGACTTCGCCCCTGGACTTCGCCCCTGGACCTCGCCCTGGACCTCGCCCTGGACCTCGCCCTGGACCTCGCCCTGGACCTCGACCTGCATGGACCTCGACCTGGACCTCGCCCTGAACCTCGCCCTGGATCTCGCCCTATACGATCCCTTTAAGGAACCAATTGCTGAACCCCATTGCTTTGTGTATTATTACCAAATCCCATCATCGTCAGGCCTCTGTGTCTCCAGAGCCATTCAGCAGATGTGTAAGCGAGACAGCTAACGAAAGCAGTGTGGCTTGAATCTTTAGTCGTTTAACAACGTGGCGACAGTAAAACCAGACATGAACAATCGCTGAATTTTGTTCCGCGCAATTTAATAACTACATGTACTTATCAAACATTAAAAGAAAGAAAACAATGGCGAAATACATCTTTTTGTAAGGGATGACATGCTTAAAGGGGCTGTTGGGTTCTGCAGAAATAATTCTTTAGTTGGGTTCTGTATAAATAATATTTTAGTTCACAACAAGCAGGCCTATTGTTTTCTCATTTTATATGCCACTAATAAAATGTCATCAGAAAATAGTATGTGAGAAATGCTTTTAGATGGGTGGATTTTTTTAATAAGCTAAAAAACAGTTTTTACGGCCCCCAAAAATGGCTAAAAATGCCCCAAACACAAAATTGCCTAATACCATGGTAACTTGCTTACAATGTCTTTTCATATTACACAAAATGAATACAAAATGCCGAGGACACATATTTACGTCGACCCACTCTTAATGAGTACAAAAGAATAGTTTTTTTGTGAACATCAAGTTAAATTGTTATCGCACAATGGGGTTGGGGGGGGGGGGGGGGGGGGGGGGGTGCTGGGGGCTTAGGGGGGGGGGGGGGGGCTGAGCCGAGTACGAATGGCTGTCTAGTGTGACTCTTCCATTACAAAAATAGGGGTGCTCGAGATAATGAGAAATTAAATATTTTGTTTTAAAGTCGTATTTTTCTTTGTTTCGACCAACATTATTTAAGCTTTTCTTCTGTATAAAATGTTTATATATATATATACATTTGCCCCATTGCCACAAGCATGCAGCGACCACGTACTTTAATACAATTTTATTGTTTTTTAAACTTCAATATGACCCTATAAGTTACACTAAAAATGTTTTGTTGACTTCATTTTTTCTCTAAATTTAATACTTCAATGGCTCAATCAGTATGGGCTGTAGCTGTGAACCTAACTAGGACGGACCGACGCTGTTTTTTTATTGTGAGGTATTATTACACAACATACATATACAGTACATTTTGTATCACCGAGGTTGTACATTGCATATTGGGTTTGCGGCGCGTGCCTGGCGGTTTGTGCGCGCTGCTCTATACGAAGGGAATGAGATGCGACCCAGCGTTGGGGGCGCCCCCCCCTCCCCCCCCCCCCCCCCCCCCCCCCCCCCCCCCCCCCCATCCTTCATACTATGAAGCAGAATGTCAACAAGATCGGACGTGTTTTTACAACTCGGATGCTTTCCTATGTTGGATGCATTCCTAATTCGGATGCTTTTCGGGAACTCAGATGTTTTCGTAATTCGGATGATTTCGTAAATCGGATGCTTTTTGTAAACTCGAATGCTTTTTAAAAATCGGATGCTTTTTTAATTCGGTTGCTTTTTAGTTCGATGGTTTTTGTAAACTCGGATGCTTTTTAATTCGGATGTTTTGTTAGTTCGGATGCTTTCAGGGCCACCATAGTGCCGGATTGGGAAAGCATCTGATTTGCGAATATGTTCGGTTTGTGAAAAACATCCGAGTTTACGAAAAGCATCCGAATTAGGAAAGCATCCGAGTCAACCTCGTTCCCAGGGTGTCGAGCAGCGCCCTCACCGACACAAAAGCTGCACTCTCACCCTGGTATTGGATCATTTACATATCCAATATTTTTGGATACGCATGCAAATTAGGTTCCCTGTGATTGGTGTATTCTGACACGTAGTAGTCAAGCGGTAATACTAATTGTGCATTTATATTAAAAAGGAAAAGATGCATTGATTTAACTCTTTATTTTATTCACAACTTTTCAACGATATTTTGGAAGAACAGTAAACAAACACACACAAACGGAATTAGAAATGAACAAACAAAATCAAATGTAATTGTTGAGTCAGTTTGATTTCAGTATCAATTATTCCTAGTTAAATTCCACACCAATTTTATGTTTCACAAAAGCCGTCACTTAAAGGTAGGATACACCATTTTCAGTTTTCAAAAATATTTACTACCGAATTATTAAGAAATATCTTACTCATTTGAAAGTAAATAATGATTCTAGGCATCCAGCAAAATGATTGCGCTAGATATACTGTAATTATTCCAAAAAATATAATTTGATAAAGACAAATTCGCGATCGCCGAACGGCAATCGCGAAAAAACATAGATAACATAATAATAACTGCCCAACGCCGGTTGAAAACAAACGCTGTTTTTCGTGCTTTTCTCGGCATCCATGATTGTAAAATTTCGGACAGGTCAGTTAAACGATATTTACTATGAAATACAACCCCCCAAATCTACCCATTAATGATAATTCAAGCAATCACCAATGGTGTATCCACCTTTAGACGGTCGACAGATGTTTTTTTCTGTTTCTCTTGATAATAAAAGGTTTAATTTGTTACTGTTGGGTAAACTAATATTACAAAACTTTAGAGAATCAAGACAATTTTAAGTTTACATATTAAATATTTATAATTTTTGAATTTACTGCAAAAACACGAAAAACAGTATTCGACTATTAATTTGTCGTTTTATCAAGGAGTTGAAAACGAACGCCGTTTGTCTTGCTTTCCTGGGCATCCATGATTGTAAAACTTCAAACAGATCAATTAAAAGATAATTACTATAAAATTCAACCCCCCAAATCCACCCATTCATGATAATTCAAGCACTTGCCAATGGTGTATACTACCTTTAATGTCAATGTATACACACGTTGTGTGCGTCACTTAAATTACATACAGTACTAATGCATAATGTGGTTTCTTGTGTGGTCCACAAAAGGCGAACATTTTCCGGTTGAAACCGTCGATCGACTACACTGCTTAAAAGTTTTGCAAGTGATTTGCATGGGTCCATAAAACTTGTAGCGAGTTTTCTCATGTGGGCTTCGAGCAGAGAAAATCAACATAAACTGATGAACAAATAAATTATCTCGTTTTTCTAGGGAGTATGGCTCCGGCCATGCTCCTAATAATGTAAACCACGTGGGATGGTAACCTTGTAAAATGAATAGTGATTAACGTTGTAATTTGTTTTATATTTTTGTGAGATAATCATTTTTGCGACCCTGTACTTCATTATTATATTGTCAGATTGTACTATAGGTTTCCGGTCAATTTCGGCAAACGAGCAGCCAATTTAACCACTGCGTCATACTATTTTGCGCGAAATCGAATGCTGCTGAAAATGGTATTTAAATTTCGTTTTTATAACTAGGCAAATGTACTGTTGTGTCAAAATAACCATTAACAACCATTCTACAATTCAACAAAACAGCATTTCAATTCGCAGGACCGTTTTCAATGCGTGTGTTCGGTCATTCAAATTCATTATTGGGCAGGCATTTGCGTCATTTGTGCAATCTATTAGCGAAATTGATTGTCTCTTTACGAAATTTACGATCTGCCTTTTCTATGTGCGTCACATAAAAGATCGACGATATGCTAAATTAAACAAATTTCTTAATAAATTTAAATTTTTAAAAACTAAAATGAATGCCCTAATTTAAATTTAAAACACGGCAAAATCTGGAGAGGCAAAATCGCTTTATTTCGAACGCACGAACAATTAAGTTGGCTGATCATTTGCCGACATTGATCGGGGAAACCTATATCTTATAGCGTACGTACATGTAAAGTGCAGCTAGCCATGTGTTGACATTTAACCTTCATGTTGTATTGCTGTGGCATATTTGATTGTACTACGCCTTATTAATACTGTGCATTTAATATAATAAGTGTTGTCTTGTAAAATTAAATTAAGGAGATCGTCGTCATTATAGAATGTAGTCTATGTTTTATTGCATATTTTGTTGAATGCTCGTCTGCTTTAATTAGAGGACCGTTCCTCCTCCCCCCTTAATTGACGTGGGTGTGGTCTACTACCAAAGGGAGTCGTCGTCAAGATGGAGCATTTAACATTGCTTTGACGACGTACTTTGACCCGGATATGTTTCATGCCAGACAGTTTCATACATTGATTTTCTCTTTCATGAGAACTACATGTACGCGTTCGCTTCCGTGCATTTATTGTCACGAAATATTGATATGATTCGTGCACATACCCAGCAAAGATAGGACTTCATCGACAATTTTCGGTTACATTATGTGCTGCGTAATTGTCATTGTATAATTATATTGATTATAATTGTGTTTAATGATATTTGACCAAGCTAAGTCTGTTCAGTTTTTCGGCAGTTGTGCCTCTGTCATATGAACCTGTTGACGATTATTATCAAATTATTGTAGAGCCAGTAGTTTACACACACGATAATGTAACTCTAGGTTTTCAGCTAACTGTATTTTGCACAGTAGTTCACACCAGTGTGAAGGATGTTTTATTAATGGCTTAAGAGTGGGTCCACGTAAATATTTCATATAAGAGTACTCGGCATTTTTGTTTTTATTATTAATAATGAAAGGACTGGGTAAGCAAGTGAACAAAATAGAACTAAACACAAACTCTATGGCCTGTTGCCATGGTAACAGGCCATTTTGTGTTTTGAAATTTTTTAGCCAGTTTTGGAGCCTCAAAAAACATGTTTGTTTTGCTAATTTGAAAGAAACCACCCAGCCAAAATACAAAATGTTATCACAAAATCAACTATATCATTTCAAAGTATCATCCTTGCCCTTACTTTGAGATACAAACAATGTTTTAAATTTCACCCTTATGCTATGTTTAGAACATGCATTAAAGCATGTTTTTAGAACTTGTAAAAATGTAATTTTTAACCTATTTTAGTCCTTCAAAAAGTCAACTTGCCAGGGGTCTCAGAATATTTTTCTTTTGGATTTGATTAGAGCCAACATTGGTCTTTTCATATCCGGTGAGAACAGTTTGGGGGATTGTATCCTCTTAATGCAGTACTGCATCAAAAATAGTCATTTGTCAATGACTTAAGAGTGGGTCCACGTAAATATTTCATATAAGTGCCCTCGGCATTTTGTTATTTATTATTAATAATGAAAGGACTGGGTAATTAGTGAACAAAATAGAACTAAACAAACATTATATGGCCCGTTACCATGGTAACATAGCTCTAAGGGAGCATGATAACGCAACCCTTCAGATACACCAATGTAAGCAATAAAGCTGTGTTTTTGAGGGGGCGTCGTGGCTTAAAGGGGCTGTTGGGTTCTTTATAAATAATGCTTCAGTATTGTTTTCCCCTATATACCACTAATAAAATTTTATCAGAAAATAGAATCTACGAAATGCTGTGGAGAGGTTTAGTCTAGTTTTTCGCCGTCCAAAATGCTGCTTATTCAGTATAGGAGTAATTCACAGGCCTACAAATCACTTTTATGATTTGAAAAAGGCGCCAGATTCATAAAAGTACAATTTGTGTGTGTATTATTACTTCAAACTAAAGGAAAAGCTCAAATTTCATTTGTCCAGTATTTGGGGGAAATGACCCTTTTTCATGCAGTACTGCCTAATACGAAGATACAATCCCCAAACTTTTCTCACCACATAAGGAAAAACCAATTTTGGCTCTAATCAAATTCAAAAGGAAAATATTCTGAGACCCCTGGCAAGTTGACTTTTTGAAGGGACAATATTAGGGTAAACTTTTAAATTTTACAAGTTCTAAAAACATGCTTTAACGCATGTTCTAAAACATTTAAAACATTTAATTGTTTTCTCAAGTAAGGGCAAGGATGGTACTTTGTAAAGATATCGTTGATTTGTGATATAATTTTGCATTTTTGTTGGATGATTTTGTTTTTAAAATAAGCTAAAAAAAGAAGAAGTTTTGGCGGCCCCAATACTGGCTAAAAATGCCTACAACACAAAATGGCCAGTTCAATTTTTGTTACTTGCTTGTCAAATCCTTTCATATGAAAGGACACTTTCCGAAGACACTTATATAAACATATTATATTGTTTGAATTCCCGAATTTACTGCACTGGAACACGAAAAACCGTCTTCGGCTATTTATTCGTCGTTTTAGCAAAAAGTTGAAACTGTCACCCGTTTTTCATTGATGTTAATGTCGCAACAACTCCTGGCACAGGTTGTTTTCTTTATAACTTTGCAGGGACGAATTATTTCTTTCCAAACGACATCCCAATGAATGGATTGTTAAGCGCCATATATAATACCTTTAATATAGGTTTTCCTGGACGATATCGCGAAATGTGCACATAAGTTTGTAACTGGTGCATTCGTTTTCCTGCGAAATAGTATGAACGTTCACATCCCCGTTTTCTATTTAACAATAGATAATTCGTTTTTGCATAATGGTGCATCCAGTCGTAAGAAATCATCACACGATTTCCCGAATGTGCACTGAATTTAGTATATTGATAGTTCTTTTTAGCGCGAATTTGAATGCACACCCGCAATCATGTTTTCCTTTTAATTTATCAACAATCAATTCCGCTAAATGTGCAGCCGATTTTCTACGCATTTGTATGCCTGGTCAAGCATTGGAATCCATATGTGTTATCAAAAGTAACATATGGGGAATTCAACCAGGTGGTCTCGTCTTTGAATCTAGCAAATAAACGCTATATAAACCACTAAGTTGAAGACAAAAATTCTTTCTTTGCTCAGCATTTGCCACGATCGCATCATATAGCTAGACTTTACTTTATGCCCCCTAAAATTGTCCAATAATGGCTGCAAGAGGGATATACAGACGAGTCTCGGACGTTGATCGAAATAGTCTTATCGATGCCTTTGAGGCTGACGACGCGGACTACTTAGATATAGCAAATAGACTGGACATCAACCACTCATGTCTTGGTGGACAATTCATTAACGGATAGACAATTGAACTGATAAAATGATAGAGAAGTCATTAACAAAAACAAAATAACCTCAATTCTTCAAAATCCTCATTTGGATAAATTCCTAGGTAGCCTCAATCCTGCAAATTCATCTGATGCATCAACTTTCAAGTGACATCCTTCCTGCAAAAACCTCCAATTTGCAAAGAGGATTTTGGAGGATTTGGGATGGTTAGGGTTAAAATAAATTTAAGAGCCAACACATAAATTATCAATTAGTCCCACGATACATTGATTTATTAATGATTTAATCCAAGTTGTATCGTGAGTTATATAGCCATATGTACTTTATTGAAATTGAACGCAGAATATGCGAATTTAAATTATAACAAATGAAAAAGAATATTCAATTCAGGCCGTGACACCATGAAAAATCGATTTGCTGCGAAATAGATTGCACACTCTTAATAATCGGCCACGCATACGTCAAACCGAAAGCCCAATCACGTGTTTGTAATCGTTTAAATGAAACGCTAAGCACATTCATTTATTTGAATTAAACAAAATAAAATTGAATGCTCGTTTTTGCGAAAATGAAACTCGGATATACGTCGTTCTGAAATTCAGCGCGAAATTGAATACATATTTTACAAATGAATGTGCACATTTTGCGATATCGTCCGGGAAAACATTATATTACCGTGTAAATAAACGGAAATCATTGTGTTGAAATATTGTTTTTGCTGGTGTGAGTACGATGTTTTCGGCGCCACAAAAGTTCGACCATGGTTCGACTAGAGTCGTTTGCACTTCAACTTCAGTTCGCACGTGCTAATGCCGTCACGAACTAACCACTTGGTCCTTGATCGAACTTGCTCCTAGTGCGATGCAACCTCGTCCCCAGGGCTTACTTTATTTTTAACAATGATTTTTATTTTCACACATTCTGCATACAATTTGTTTGTATAGTGCATGCTGTGGGAGGTTTCTTCCAATTAAAGGGTTATGAATCAGACTTCATAGGAGTCCAAATTTAATGTGACACACACAAATAAAAACAGTTTAAAACACCGGCTAGGCCATTATCGGCTGTTTAAAAATAAGAATTTAGACTACAAAATAGTCGAACAATAGCAGGCGCGGATCCAAGGGGGACCGCGGGGGCACGTGCCCCCCGGGTAAAATGAGTAAAAAAAACGGGGGGTGGGGGGAAAGGAAGGGAGGAGGATTGGATCGGAGGATCTGCTGTGTATACTGACACAAAAGAGATATCAATCCATGGATCCCCAGTTTGCGACCCGCACCCGTTCAATTTCTCCATGCACATGAAGCCCTCTCAGGGTCTCTACTAGTCTTGGTGCAAGACGTCCCTGTTTTGTATTTCCACAAATTTCCGCTAATAGAGGGCGCTATCACTCCACCAACCGCTATCACCCACGAACCGCCTGTGATAGCGGTTCGTGGGTGATAGCGGTTGGTGGAGTGATAGCGCCCTCTATTAGCGGAAATTTGTGGAAATACAAAACAGGGACGTCTTGCACCAAGACTGGGTCTCTACTCGCAGCGGTCGAGCGAGGCCGGACATTGGTGTTATCCGCATTGGTGTTATTTATTTTACATTTTTGCAAAAAAACTCAGAGGAACGTGGCCAGAAATCGTCTCAGATTGCACCACAAGCATATAAAATCCACCATTTTCCGGGGCCCTTAGGCGGGCCACAGACCACACGCTTCGCGCTCGCATTTTGCAGTTTTGGTTGTGCCCCACATTCATATATAAATTTATATATATAGGTTTTCCCGGACGATATCGCAAAAGGTGCACATTCATTTGTAAAATATGTATTCAATTTCGCGCTGAATTTCAGAACGACGTAGGCCTATATCCGAGTTTCATTTTCTCAAAAACGAGCATTCAATTTTATTTTGTTTAATTCAAATAAATGAATGTGCTTAGCGTTTCATTTAAACGATTACAAACACGTGATTGGGCTTTCGGTTTGACGTATGCGTGGCCGATTATTAAGAGTGTGCAATCTATTTCGCAGCAAATCGATTGTTCATGGTGTCACGGCCTGAATTTAATATTTTTTTTCATTTGTTATAATTTAAATTCGCATATTCTGCGTTCAATTTCAATAAAGTACATATGGCTATATAACTCACGATACAACTTGGATTAAATCATTAATAAATCAATGTATCGTGAGACTAATTGATCATTTATGTGTTGGCTCTTAAATTTATTTTAACCCTAACCATCCCAAATCCTCCAAAATACTCTTTGCAAATTGGAGGTTTTTGCAGGAATGAGGTCACTTGGAAGTTGATGCATCAGATGAATTTGCAGGATTGAGGCTACTTAGGAATTTATCCAAATGAGGATTTTGAAGAATTGAGGTTATTTTGTTTTTGTTAATGACTTCTCTATCATTTTATCAGTTCAATTGTCTATCCGTTAATGAATTGTCCACCAAGACATGAGTGGTTGATGTCCAGTATATTTGCTACATCTAAGTAGTCCGCGTCGTCAGCCTCAAAGGCATCGATAAGACTATTTCGATCAACGTCCGAGACTCGTCTGTATCTCCCTCTTGCAGCCATTATTGGAAAATTTTAGGGGGCATAAAGTAAAGTCTAGCTATATGATGCGATCGTGGCAAATGCTGAGCAAAGAAATATTTTTTTCCTTCAACTTAGGGGTTTATATAGCATTTATTTGGTAGTTTCAAAGACGAGACCACCTGGTTTAATTCCCAATAATGTTACTTTCGATAACACATATGGATTCCAATGCTTTACCAGGCATACAAATGCGTAGAAAATCGGCTGCACATTTAGCGAAATTGATTGTTGATAAATTAAAAGGAAAACATGATTTCGCGTGCGCATTCAAATTCGCGCTAAAATGAACTATCAATATACTAAATTCAGTGCACATTCGGGAAATCGTGTGATGATTTCTTACGACTGGATGCACCATTATGCAAAAACGAATTATCTATTGTTAAATAGAAAACGGGAATGTGAACGTTCATACTATTTCGCACGAAAACGAATGCACCAGTTACAAATTTATGTGCACATTTTTAGATATCGTCCGGGAAAACCTATAGTATATATTTATTTATATATATATTCTCCATTAAAATCTTCATAATTATTCATTTTATCTCTATATCTTTTTAAAAACGTTTGCTAAAAAAATCAGAGGAAAGAGGCCAGGAATCACCTCAGATCGCACCACAAAGCATATATAATCCAAACATTTCCCAGGCCCTTGAGCGGGCCCCGACCCCTGCATGCCGCAATAGGCTTCGCTTGTCTTTGCCAGTTTCGGGTGTGACCCCGTCTAAACAAATCCGAGATCCGCGCCTGAATAGGAAACTGTCTCTGATATTTATGAATTGTATTTGAATGTCTCTTCACACAAAGATTTTGATGAGCAATAGACGCACCAATTGCGAGTAAAGTTGACTTCAAAATGACACGCTGTGAAATGCGTAACTGCGACTTGTACTCATTTCAAGAGTAAACAATGGGAGTTCGAATGACCCACCATGTGAGCAAAATGTAAAAATATGCACTAAAATTTAACTTACTCATTTGACTCCAGAACGACACACCAACGAGTAATAATTGGATTTTACACACTAAAAAGGGACACAGGATACGAGTCACTTGCACAATTACTCACTGACATTTGACACACCAAAATGACACACCATACGAGTAAATTTCAGTGTAACATTACACACACGTTGTGTGAATTTATTTTGTTATTCAACCCACAAAGTTAGTTATTTAGCACAACATTAATGCATCTACTGTGTAAAACAGGACCAATAGTTACTCACTAAATGAGTTTACACTATGCAATAAGGCGAGTTCGTTTACATTATAAGCAAGTCATTCAATATTATTTAAACAGCTGCCGGGTCGACTGCACCAAGAAATACTCACTAAATAAGTTTACACTATGCAACAAGGTGAGTTATTTTACATTATAAACAAGTCATTCAATATTATTTAAACAGCTGCTGGGTCGACTGCACCAATAATTACTCACTAAATGAGTTTACAGTATGCAATAGGGTGAGTTTGTTTACATTATAAGCAAGTCATTCAAAACAATATTTAAACAATTATATACTAATTAACATTTTCTTGTCATAATATCAAATCTCAGCCTAACAATTGACAACAGAAGTAATGTTTCCTATTCTTAATTTGCAGAAACAGGAATAAGTTATACATGTACATGTATAGGCACTACTTACTCAACAAATTTGCTACGGGCCTTACTTGTTTTGGAGGCTTTTCCCCTTTCGTGTGTGATGTTCAGAGTACAGGTCTCAATGAAAGTCAGCGTATTTCTGATATGCTGTGGGTATATAGAAAACAAAGTAGCATGCCATGAGGCAGACAATAGCCTCCAAGACCCTAGTGACCTCAAAAGGCTTCGACTCCTCTGCGGGGATCCCAAATGTCGCTTGCTTGGAGAGTATGTCTCCCTCGATGTGGGTGTTGTGTGGCTCCACCTTGGATGATGCTTCCTACAAAATAATTGCAATAAAAAAGTAATTTATTAATTGTATATTTTCAACTTTAGTACTAGTACTATAGTCTGACCCATCACGGCAACGCGAACGTTAATTTAAACCGAGGGAGGCCAGTAATAATACCAGTAGCATACGATACGATAGGCTCGGTCTCACGTTAGGCCTAACGTTACATGCTGAAAAAACATTACATACAGTAGGCCTAGGCTCAGGCTTAGGCTACATATACGTAGCTGCAAGGGTGGCACAACTATGACAACGCATTCGCCTCGTTCGTCACATTCGCTTGTCATGCTCGTTGTTTATTACTGGGGCCCACTTGAAAAAGGAACCAGCCCGTTGCACAAACATAGTACGACAAACGTGTGCACATCAGGCCTATAATAGACTGGAGAGAGGTAACCGATGCGGCACATTATGCTTACCTTATTTTCCTTACATGGGCCGGCTAGCTGTGCAGCAAAGAAGCTCGTGCTGGGGCAACGAGGGCAATACAGGATATGCGCACAAAGTGTCACAACATATATACGGCCAAAGGGTTTACCGTGTGAATGTTAGGGTTTGGCAGTCAAACGACTACTGTAATCCTGACACGGAGCCAGCGCGCGGGTTACCATGGTAGTTTTAGCATCGATCCAAATACTGCTGCTTTATCATTGGTCAACAGTTTGATGGCGCACGTTTATCAAAACTATGTGCGTATACAATGCGTCAAATGACGCATCTTACGAGTATACAAATACTCGTCAGTGAGTAATCTATTTTGTACATGAAATACCGTTAAATTCAACTTGATATTGCAATAAATATAAAATATGATAAATATAAGCAAACAGCGATTTATACAGTTTCTACATCAAACAACAGCTCTTTGTACGATAATTAACCGTCAAAAATAAATGTTAGACTCTGTAAATGCATACAATTAGTGGTTTACCCACGCTATAAGGCTTAATCGACTTATGCACAATGTCTAACATGTTACGACACACTCACGAGTAAAGAGCGCAAATTTACAAGTCTTGTAACTCACCATCTGCGTTACCTGCCTTGACACAGCAATGTGAGAATTTATACACACCGAGACAAAATAAACTTACACATGGGCGTGTTTTATGACTCGTGTAATTAGTCGGCTACAGTTTGACTCTGCAAATGCATTACAATTATAGACGGTTTACCCACGCTGCGCGTTAATTGACCCATAAACAATGACTAACATGTTACAACACACTCATGAGTAAAAGGGCGCATACGCATTAACAAGTCGTGTAACTCACATGTCTGAGTTACCTGCTATTTGACACAACAATGTGGGAATTAAAACACATTGCGTAAGTAATAATGTCTTTTAATTAAGCACTTGATGTGTAAACAGTTGTCATGTCAAGTTGTAAATAGACGGCAATGCAGACTCTTGGGTAAAACGACACATCGTCAGTGCATCATTAAACCATTTACGCAGGTTTGTCAGAGTATTAGCAGAGTTTACGCACCCCGACCCCCAGACGATTTTTGTGTGTTCTCTCTCATTTTTAACACATTGGGGATGTATGTCTGTACCATGGATGCAGTGCGTGTCGAAGGTGTTACCTGGGCAACTTGGGCACATTTTCTGGAGCCCCAAAAAGTTGCTAATCATGAAAATTCTTTCTTTGCAAAAACATGGTTACTAACCAAACATTCCGGTGATGTATTTGGTTTGTGACTGATATTCGGCAGGTTATTGCTTAGCATGAAAAGCACAGGACGTTTTTGGTGGTAACCGGATTCACGCTGAGCAAAACATGTTTGTGCTACGCAAATTGTTGTGCTTAGCAGCTCCATACAATTGGTCCCTAGTTCGGTTCCCCATAATGTTACTTTACTTAACAAATAAATGAATTCCAATGCTTGACAGACATGCGCAGGAAATCGGCTAAAACGGAAAAAAAGGAAAAACTAAAAGAAGCACATGATGGCGGGTGTGCATTCGAATTCGCGCTAAAATGAATTATCCTTACTAAATTCAGTGCACATTCAGGAAATCGTACGCTGATGTTTTACGACTGAATGCACCTTCATGGAAAAAGAATTATCAATTTTTAAATAGAAAAGAGGATATTGGGAACATTCATACTATTTCGCACAAAAATGAATGCATCTTTTACAAATTAATGTGCACATTTTCCGATATCGTTCGGGGAAACCCTGTTCTTATTTGCAGACACCTTTGGCTGTCGTTTGTTTTTAATATATCGAAAATTTTGGGTATATTGCCCGAGAGATTGTTCGTACTAAATATAATAATCTGCACTTGAAGAACACTCAACACTTTTGTCACCACCCCTTCTGTTTTCTGGTTAACTTAAAATGGTATTGTTACCAAACCCCTACTCGGTTACAATTAGTACAAAAGAATGTGTTTGTGTGTGTGAAAGCAACTCACAATATTCTTGACTTGATTTAATTCCAGGCTGTCAGTTCACTGGAACTTAATCATTTCTGAAGCTATACTGACGGTAAAGACTCCTCCTCGAATCATGTTCATCACTGAAAACGCCAATAATAATTACAAGAGTTGGGATACATGTATTTTGTCAAGCTACATTTGTAAAGCTGCTTATTATTGGAACGATTGAATTGCTTATTATACATTTGAGAATGAAACCAACCAGCGTGAAATTAGACATTTTGCGAGTGACCCGAGTTAAATTCGAATAACATCTGGTACACTGACTTGCTCACACAGCTTGGCACAATTTAAATTTGAATTCTCCAGACTAAAGAAACTGTTGCTATATCACGTGATTCGGGGCAAGCCTTATACGCTAGCAACCCCCAGCTCTGGAATGGTCTGGTGTCTTTGTGCCATTCTCACCCAATGTGAACAATGAATTGGTGCTGAACGCCTGGTACGTAACTATGCAAGAACTTGCCCCGAATCATGTGATAATGGCAACAGTGTCTTTGGTCTGGAGAATTTAAAGTTCAACGGTGCCAAGCTGTGTGAGCAAGTCCGTGTACAAGATGTTATTCAGATTTACCTCAGGGTAACTCGCAAATGGCTAATTGCTCGGTTATGAATGTACACTCTAAACACTCCCGGGTCAAATGTTTGACCATTTCTCCGGGTCCCGAAAAATGACCCTTTTTCTGAGTCAGACAGTTATTGTGATTGGATGGGGATGGTCACATAATTGCCAACATCACAGCAGCTTTGACCATTCTCTCCGTGTCAAACATTGACCATTTTCAGGCGCTTTTTGCAATTGGGGAAGAATGGTCACGTGATTTATTGACGTCATGTAGCAGCGTCCTTTCTATACTGTGATTTGATGTCTGGGTCAAACGGGTTTGACCCAACATTCTGGGTCTTTCCGACCCGGAAGTGGTCGTGTCAAATCGGACCCGGATTTCGGGTTGGATTTGACCCATTCCGCAAATTTAACCCGGATGTTTTTAGAGTGTATACGCTACCTCCTATATTTGTCGGTGCCTTTATTTATACGGTGGTGCATTCCGTTTGACGACATTTAACTAAAAAGAAGACCAGACACCAATGGTCTGCAGCTTACGTTTATCAGATTAGGTAATGAGCTTTAAAAACCTCCGCCAATCAGGGTTTGTGACTACCAGCCACTGATCTAGAATGACGTATGTGATAACCAATCAGAGAGATACACCTCGTCTGCCACCATCAATGCTTTCTGTAAATTATAAAACCCCATCATTTTCAGACCTCTGTCACTAGAGCAAACCAGTGGTGTAAAGAAGACACGCTTAACAAAAAAACTCGGTCACAACAAAGACTTAAATTAATACGCAAAATGGGAAACTCTTCATGAGTACAAAAGAATAAGGGATTTGTGAACGCAACTTAACTCACAATATTCTTGATTTAGTTTTAGGCTGTCAATTCAAGTTTGGTAATTGTTCACCGTTAAGCTTTCGGCCTTCAGCAGAAGTTGGCGTGGTAACCAGCGAATTGTCCCCACCCGATCTCATCGATTCACTGGTACCAAATCAATACCCTCATGCCCTGGACTGTTCGTGTCGTCATTTCTAAAGCTACAGTGGCGGTAAAGAAACCTCATTGGATTATTTGTATCGCTGAATAACGCTTGTAAGCTTGAGTTGGCATAGTAACCAAAAAATTGCCCCTCGTAAACAATACCATCTAAATCTCATACTGAAACTAAATCAATATCGCCACAGTTTGTGTCTGCGTCACCCCATTCCTTTCTGTAAGCTACCAAGTCCCAGCATCACCAGGTCACTGAGAGCAATCTGGCAGTTGTTCCAAGAAGACATCTACTCGGGGTAACAATTGTTTTTTCACAACCGTTGTTGAAATCCTACGTGATAAATCGCTGAATGTCGACCTATGCAGTTTTATGTAATTGGCAACATAACGAAAAACTGAAATATTCTGTTATATAATGTGGGCTTAACTCGATCCTTCGGCTCGATCCATTACCAGCGGTCATCCCCCAACCCGGTCATTATCACGCAGTAATAACCGGGTCCTCGCACTGTTATTATCTAAGTAATGTCCACTCCATTGCCAATTACTCTTTTATTGCAGTATATTTGGATGAATGTTTATGTTGTTAATAACCTTGGGTAAGAATGCTAGTTGGTTGGTTTGTCCATGGAGCTATGGTTTGTCAAACCCAACCTAGGACATTGTCCGAAAGCTTATCTTTTTGGTGACAGTTTTGCTATAATATTTATATATAATATATTATATTCTCGTATGTTCCAGTTTTGGGTGTGGCCCACATTTATATACAAACTTATATATATATTATATATTTCTAATATACTTATTACCTCCATAATTTTTCATTTTTTCTCTATATAATCTTTTTTTTTAAATGGCTAAAAAAATCAGAGGAAAGAGGCCAGTAATCGCCTGAGATTGCACAACAAAGCATATAGAATCCAATATTTCCCGGGGCCCCGACCCCACGCTGTATAGGCTTCGCCCCCGCACTCGAATTTTACATTTTGGGGTGTGCCCCACATTCATCAATAAATGTATATGTAATATATATTTATATATATATTCTCTATTATAATCTTCACAATTCTCCATTTTATCTCCATATATTTATTTTACATTTTTGCTAAACAACTGAGAGGAAAGTGACCAGAAATCGCCTCAGATTGCACTACAAAGCATGTAGAATCCAACATTTTCCGGGGCCCTTAAGCAGGCCACATACCATACGCTTCGCGCTCGCGTTTTCTAGTTTTGGGTGTGCCCCACATTCATATATAAATTTATATATAGTATATGTTTATTTATATGTATATTCTCCATTAAAATCTCCATAATAATAATCATTTTTAAAACTTTTGCTAAAACAATCAGAGGACAGAGGCCAGGAATCGCCTCAGATTGCACCACAAAGCATATCAAATCCAAACATTTCTCAGGCCCCTGAGCGGGCCCCGACCCCACGCCGTATGGCTTCGCGCTCGTATTTTCCAGTTTAGGGTGTGCCTCCCGTCTAAACAAATCCGAGATCCGAGCCTGAATAGTAAACTGCCTCTGATAATTATGAATTGTATTTTAATGTCTCTTCTCTCTCATTTTTAACACATTGGGGATGTATGTCTGTACCATGCATGCAGTGCGTGTCGCAGGTGTTACCTGGGCAAATTAGGCAAATTTCATGGAGCCCCAAAAAGTTGCTTAGCATGATAATTCTTTCTTTGCAAAAACAGGGTTACGAACCAAACTGTCAGGTGATGTATTTGGTTTGTGACTGATATTCGGCAGGTTATTGCTAAGCATGAAAAGCACATGACGTTTTTGGTGTTAACCGGATTCACGCTGAGCAAGACATGTTTGTGCTACGCAAAATGTTGTGTTTAGCAGCTTCATAAAATTGGTCCCTGCTTCGGTTCCTCATAATGTTGATTTGGTTAACACATAAATGAATTCCAATGCTTGACAGACATGCGCAGGAAATCGGCTGCACATTTAGCGAAATCGATTGTTTATAAACTAAAAGAAACACATGATGGCGGGTGTGCATTCGAATTCGCGCTAAAATGAATTATCCATACTAAATTCAGTGCACATTCAGTAAATCGTACGCTGATGTTTTACGACTGAATGCACCTTCATGGAAAAAGAATTATCAATTTTTAAATAGAAAACAGGATTGGGAACGTTTATACTATATCGCACAAAAATGAATGCATCTTTTACAAATTAATGTGCACATTTTCCGATATCGTCCTGGGAAACCTATAGTATTTCTATTCCATTTTCTTATTTGCAGACACCTTTGGCTGTCGTTTGTTTTTAATATATCGGACATTTTGGGTATATTGCCCGAGAGATTGTTCGTACTAAATAAAATAATCCGCACTTGAAGAACACTCAACACTTTTGTCACCACCCCTTCTGTTTTCTGGTTTACTTAAAATTGTATTGTTACCAAACCACTACTCGGTTACAATTAGTACAAAAGTATATATTTTTTGTGTGTGAAAGCAACTCACAATATTTGTGACTATATTTAATTCCAGGCTGGAACTTAATCACTGGAAACTGGAACTTAATCATTTCTGAAGCTATACTGACAGTAAAGACTCCTCCTCGAATCATGTTCATCACTGAAAACGTCGATAATAATTACAAGAGTTGGGATACATGTATTTGTCAAGCTACATTTTTGTAAACGATATTTGTAAAGCCGCTTATTGTTGGAACGATTGAATTGCCTTGAATTGCTTATTACATTTGAGAATGAAACCAACCAGATGAAACCAATTAGACATTTGCGAGTGAACCCGAGTTAAATTTGAATTACATCTGGTACACTGACTTGCTCACATAGCTTGGGACATTTTGAATTTGAATTCTCCAGACTAAAGAAACTGTTGCTATATCACGTGATTCGGGGCAAGCCTTGCTAGCAACTCCCAGCTCCGGAATGGTCTGGTGTCTTTCTCACCCAATGTGAACAATGTATTGGTGCTGAACGTCTGTTACGTAACTATGCAAGAGCTTGCCCCGGATCATGTGATATGGCGACAGTGTCTTTAGTCTGGAGAATTTAAAGTTCAACGGTGCCAAGCTACATGAGCAAGTCCGTGTACAAGATGTTATTCAGATTTAACTCAGGGTCACTCGCAAAATGGCTAATTGCTCGGTTATGAACGTATACGCTACCTCTTATTTGTCGGTGCCTTTATTTATACGGTGGTGCATTCCGTTTGACGACATTTTAATTAAAAAGAAGACCAGACACCAATGGTCTGCAGCTTACGTTTATCCGATTAGAGCTTAAAAAACCTCCACCAATCATGGGCTACGGTTTGTGACTACCAGCCACTTATCTGGAATGACGTGTTAACTGTGATAACCAATCAGAGAGATACACATCGCCTGCCTCACCATCAATGCTCTCTGTAAATTATAAAACCCCATCGCCAGACCTCTGTCGCTAGAGCAAACCAGTGGTGTAAAGATGCACGATTAACAAAAAAAACTCAGTCACAACGAAGACTTAAATTAATAAGCAAAATGATAAACTCTTCATTAGTTCAAAAGAATAGGGATTTTTGTGAACGCAACTTAACTCACAATATTCGGGATTTAGTTTCAGGCTGTCAATTCAAGTTTGGTAATTGTTCACCGTTAAGCTTATGGCCTTCAGTAGAAGTTGGCATGGTAACCAGCGAATTGTCCCCACCCGATCTCATCGGATTCACTGGTACCAAATCAATACCCTCATGCCCTGGACTGTTCGTGTCGTCATTTATAAAGCTACAGTGGCGGTAAATAACCCCCATTGGATTGTTTGTATCGCTGAATAACACTGTCTTGTAAGCTTGAGTTGGCATAGTAACCAAAAAATAGCCCCTCATAAACAATACCATATAAATCTCATACTGAAACTAAATCAATATCGCCACAGTTTGTGTCTGCGTCACTCCATTCCTTTCTGTAAACTACCAAGTCCCAGCATCACCAGGCCTCTGAGAGCAATCTGGCAGTTGTGCCAAGAAGACATCTACGGGTAACAGCGTGCCTTGAAATTGTCTTTTCGCAACCGTTGTTGAAATCCTACATGATAAATCGCTGAATGTAATTGGCAGCATAACGAAAAACTGAAATCTTCTGTTATATAACGTGGCCTTAACTCGATCGACACAATGGCAAAACAAATCATCTGTTTTGAACTATTTCTCATAATATTCATCATTTCCGAGGGATCTACCTCGCCCGTCTTTGCATTTGAAACACCTTCAGATAAAGAGAAAACATACGTTTTATGCCGCCGAAAATCAAGCCCTGAAAGAGTTTGCGCAGGGGGGGGCGGAGGGGGGGCCCTTCGAGACTGTGATTGCGCAACGCTGACGTACCGTCCATTCTCAAAATAGGGGGAAACAATTTTCTCACGCGAAAAATAAAGAGTTTTTGGCATCCAATCTTAACATCTTGTCTTTTGTAGTTGTAAAAGGTTGTTATTTACCTTAACGTTTATCATCCAATGACAACAATTGTATTGAAAATGAAAAAAGCAGTCGAAAAAATTAAGCGTTGACGTACCGTTGATGCGCGTGGAGATTGTGCACAAATACTCAAACGACGTTAACAAATACCTCCCCTAAAAAGGGCAATAATAATCGATAAATTGTGAAAAATCGTGCTTTGACCCCACTCATTTTTTTCCATGGATACGTTAAAAAAGGATGTAGCAGTGATATACTGAATTTTAAAAAAAATCTGCCTGTGACCCCCTTGCGTTTTATCGTGTTGTTTTCGAACGAAAATGGCCGAAAATGACATCGCCCCAAAACAAATTCGTGTAGATCGTGCATGTGTTTCTGGCTTTGAGGACGTTGCATGAATCACTGAATTCGGAGAGCGATACACGGAGCAAATTTGTACGTGTTCCAATGGTACGCCGCGCGAGAGCGATCTATACGTATTTACTGTGTGAGCTGTGCAGCTCTCGAGCGTGGAAGAATGAATGAGATACATTTCAACGTTGGTGGCGCACTTTGTTGGGCCCCCCCTCCGCCCCCCCCCTGAGTTTGCGTTTGCAACAAAAACTGTGCGATCTCGTGTCATCTGCGGACGGGAATGCAGCATGGACGAACGCTGCAGGTCGTTTAACTTTAATGACTGCAGTAAAATGTGCGAGTTGAACCTTGCCACAAGACGAGAGCATCTCGACTACTTCAATGCAACTCAAGGGAGCGTGTACTTTGATGCAGATGAGGAAACACCTCTCTACTCACTGGCAGATAGTTCCTTGAATCGCTACAGAAGTTGCAAGATGCTCTTAGATGCCGGTTATTGTTCAAGCGGTATCTACACAATCTACCCAGAGGGATTCGGCAAAGACGGTCTTCGTGTCTTCTGTGACATGGAAACTGACGGCGGGGGATGGATCGTGTTTCAGAGGCGACAAGATGGCAGCGTGGACTTCTACCGTAACTGGGCCGACTACGAGTCTGGCTTTGGTGATCTGTCCGGTGAGTTCTGGTTGGGTAACGACAACTTGGTGACTCTGACGTCTGATGATTCACGTGGATCATGGGAGCTACGAGTTGACTTTGAGGACTGGGAGAACAACACGGCATGGGCAAAGTACTCAGATTTCCAAATATCCCCAAGTGGGTACAATCTGAATTATGACCAATACGATGCAAGCAGCACTGCCGGTGACTCTCTTGGACGTCACAGAGGACGCCCCTTTACGACAAATGATCGTGACAATGATAATGCGCCATATAATTGCGCACAAAAGTTCGCAGGAGCCTGGTGGTTTGGTCAGTGTTTTGTGTCTCACCTGAATGGTGTATATTACCCAGATGAGAATGCCGGTGATACCAAGGGCGTACAATGGTTTTCATGGAAATCGCGTGTATATTCTATGAAAGCATGTAGCATGAAAATGCGTGAAATTAGATCTTATACGCGGTATCCTATTGTATATTATATAGGCTTTCCAGGCAAACTTTAAACACAAAATTATTCAAATTAACACCAGGCTCATTCAATTTCGTGTTAAAGTGAAAGCTTTGTTGCATCAGCATTCAACAGTCAAAAGAAGTAATTCTATTTCAGCAGTTAGCATTCACTGGCCAAATAAGATCATTCAACTTTACGAGGTCGTCAACCAATCAATTTTATCAATTGGCAAACATTTTTTTAATGTTCACATTCAAATTCGTGTTTACCTATATAAAGGCAAATTCTGAATTAAGAGAATACAGAATTACACTAATTCTGCGTTATACAAAATATACATGAAAAGAACAACCTTTTGTTTTAGTTAATTTTATAACGACCCCCTGATAATTTTAGGCTTTTGTTTCTTAAAAGCATTTGCTATTTTTTAATTTGACATTGTCCGAACATTAGCAGAAATAAAACATAAAATAAAGAATAAAACATAAAGACCATTGCAAACGATCACAAGACAATAGCGAAAGATTTAATTTTCATTTCAAACTTACCACCATAACTTTTCAAACTTTACCTAACACTTTACCTATAGCAGAAATTCAACTGAAGAATGGTAAAACTGTAGTCTTGAATGCCTATACATGAAATAGAATGACTAAAACGAGCCTGAATGAAAAGAACGAAATCATGTGTGCACAAACACTAAATTGAATAGTAACTAAAAAGAAACACTAGTTTGATTAAATTAGGGGGAAATGCGTGAATTTGAATGCGTGTTAATGAAAATGAACTAATTTGTGACGAATTTGACCGGGGAAACCTATAATTAATTTTGATAATTATTTGTTTTAGTTATAATACTAGTTGTAATTTTGATTCATTGTACAATCAAGATTACCATCTTACACCTTGAATGCGTTGCATCGTAGAATAAACATTGTGTCCGACAGTACCGTCAACATTGTGTTCAGAAGCTAAACATTGCGCGTGTAATTATAAGAATAAACGATAAATCGCTAGATATTTTCGATCAATACCTTGTTCGGGTTTGAACGCGTTTAAAAAGAATAACAAGACAGTATTGATAAAGGTGTTTCAATGTTAAAGACAGGTTTAAAATTGGCAAAATAATTCCATGTTTTATGCTATTTAAAACATTTTTGTATTCAAATTAACAAACTCTCACGTTCAATTCCGTCCAGACAAAGCTTTTTTCGAACCAATTTTGTCATTTATCATTCAATGTCAAAGTGTTGCCACTCTGTTTATACATTGGATTGAGAATATTCGTCATTACAAATCAAATTGGTCTAAGCTGTTGCTATAGACGAATCTGGTATGTAATAACAAATATTCTCGACCTGGTGTTCAAAAGGGGTGACTAAACGTTTAAACAGATTTAAATTGTCTTGTGACATTGCTAAACTGAATGACCATGCTATTCGGCA
The DNA here is from genome assembly GCA_037893245.1 of Crossaster papposus. NCBI lineage: Eukaryota > Metazoa > Echinodermata > Asteroidea > Velatida > Solasteridae > Crossaster > Crossaster papposus. The sequence goes on along the minus strand of JBAIAA010000279.1, from coordinate 2,320,123 downwards.
ACCGGTTTACTCATTTAAGATTGCATATCAATTGTTGTCAGATCCAAGAGGTTTTCTCCAGAATTGGCTCAGATATGGCTGTTTTATGGTAGCCTCAGAGTGCTCCGTCTTATAAAGTTGTAAACACTGTATAGTCACTAAATATAGAAGTTGTCTATATAGATTGAGTGAGAACAACATTAGAAACGTCTTTCAAACCAAAATGTTTGTTAAATTCTAGCATTAAACTTTACTTACTTACCTACCATTGTACATAGAATGAGCTTATGGCAATTGTTATTTACTTTATTGAGCATGGATTAAACTTTGAGTTTTGCAGTTCACAATGCGGAAAGACAGTCATTGGACAGTTTGTTTAGTTTTTAGCAACCAATGTATCCTAGTTGAGAAATAGGCCCTAAATACAGTTGTAAATTGTTCCGGTTAGAAAGTTTGAGGAACATTTTCAGACTGTAATTATTAGTCAGTCACACATCTCAGCCGAGTGTTATAAGCGGCCGAGTTGTGATTAACTTCGTTTGTCTAGCTGAATTCGGGCTCCTTAGCCAAAACCTTTGTCTAGCTCCCCCTATGTACTTGTACTTGCAACCAAACGTACGTTCTGGAAAATACGTATACTAGATCTGCGAAAGTTAGAAGTTGACTTCACGTGCGAAGGGTCTAGCCCCCTAAAATATTAGATCTAGAACCGCGCCTGCATTGACGCCCTTCCTGAGGACGAGGTTGAAGCAATCCATACGCGTGCCCTAAGGTTCCACTACACTAAATACGGCGCTCATTGCAACCAACACAACAATTGAAAGAAAGAGCGCCGCCTGGTGACGCTCATGAGTAGAATCCCCCGAGTTGGAAGCCACGGGTCACCAATTCTTGATTTCCACAAATATTTCTACAATCAGTCCAATGTATAGGCCCCAGGGACCTCTTATTCAAAATTACCGGAGGGATCACAAAATATTAATGAGCTCGCGCGCGGTGATTTTCAGAGATTTAGTCACATGCACCCATAATCGCCTCTCAGCTTTCGGCTGCTGCCCTCTCTGTACAAATGCTAGGATGCTTATGTGATACAGAGGCCTGGCGATGGTTAGATTTGGTATAGTTTACAAAAAGGAATGAGTTGAGCTATGACAGTTTGAGGCATCCTGAGCCACGCAGCGCTTTTACGAGCTTTCCACCAATAGCGCTCAAACACCTGCGGATTTTCGGCAAGATCCGTGGTTATTGGCGCAAAGATTCATGCGCCCAATCAGAGCCTCCGTTACAAACAGACCAAGGCCGTTTTCCAAACCCCTGGCTTTGGCTCCGTCTCTGGCTATACAGCCTATTGCTAAACTTTATGAATGAAGCCTCAGACGAAGACAAAACTCGGGTTCGAAAAACAGCCCAAGGCATGAGGTGTTCTCACAAATGTTCATCCTCCCACGTAAAAATTAAAATTAATCGGAAAGATTTTAGAAATTAACGTACAGAACGTGAAATAAAACTTTGCTATTATATATTATACAGAATAAGAAACATAAAAGACTGAACAGCTACGTAAACGCCAATAAGTACAGTGGTAGAAATTGTCAGTTTATTAGGGGTGGACGTTCATATCATGTATTAGCCAACTTGTTTAATGATTGCTGCGAATGTCCGCAGGGTTTGAGGGCGACAATTCAAGAGCCCGTTTAACACTGCGTGGCTCAGGATGGCTATGACTATGAGGCAGACGGCGTGTATCTCTCTTTCTTTCTGAAGGGTTATTCAAGTGAGTACGTAATTTACGTCAGTGAGTAGTATTTGGTCTGTATTCCCGCAGTTACAAACCGTACCCTTTGATTGGCTGATGTTTTATCGTAAGCTGATAACCTCATCGGTCTGTGAGATTCTGAATATACGTTAAGCGCTGAAGTAAACTCTTAATTCGTTTTAATTAATTGTTGTCCTGCAACAATTAATTGTCGACAAGAGGTAAAATTAAAGGAAGTTGGCTGCGCTCCACGTAGGAACATTGACGAGCAGCCCAGCGCCAGTTTGGATGTTTCAGAATCAGTGTCACTACTTGCGCAGTAAACAGCCGTCCACAACTTCAACCGGTAGCTTGCGCGGGAAACTTCTTGGCCCATCGCCAAGTATTGACTGCGGGAACTTAGCGCAAGACGGCAGATTGTCATGGAGACGGAATTCTAGTACCAATTAGATCATCGATCTAAAAAAACTAATAAAGACCGAAATGGGGTCGCCCAAAACAAGGATGGTTGTATAGTGGCATTGTTATCAAAGAAACAATGCGACGTGCAGTGTCGGCTTGTCAATATTTATGTTAAGTTTCTGTCTATATATAAATGTTGTACATATTTTTTTTAACTTATAATTATCAGTAATATTCTTTAAAATAGACTACTTCTTTGATTTGAGATGGTTTTATATCCTCTAAGGACTTTTTTGTTGTTTTAGTGTTTTTGTGTGTTAAGTGTTAAGTTGCTTTTGCTCTTGATAATCCCCGACGTGGCGCACTCAGCTTAGGGACGAACACGTACCCGGCCGATTGTGTTCCCAACAGCCAGACGCAACTTTTAATTTTATTTTAAATTTCGAAATAAACCTGACATAGTTGCCGTCTCACATTCAATATATATTTACAAATCACAAGTGGCGTTTATTGAGTACTGAAGGGTTTCGTCTGATCAAGTTACCATTTGAAACTCCACTGAAAGTTAAAACTCTGCATTTATTTACACTTGTTTACAGCTTGTTTTTATTGACGGCCGCTGAAGTGAGTTTTTAGAAAATTTAATTCACCATAGTCAATTTTGTTTTTGGTATAACCTAAAATCCAAAATGCTATGCTTACTTTTATCCTATGCTTACGACTATCCATGTTGCGCTAATGCGATGTCCCAGTAGGCCTACCAAATAAAAACGGTAGAAAAATGCACTGTGAAGGTTTAAAGCTTCGGATAAATTATTAATGGCAGTGAAAGTAAGTTGTTAAGAGTGGGTCTACGTAAATATTTTATATAAGTGTCCTCGGCATTTTAATTTTTTTATTAATATGAAACGACTTGGTAAGCAAGTGGTAAACAACTGGTAAGCAGTTTTGCGGCCGCAAAAACATTTTTCTTTCTTTATTTTTTAAATCACCCAGCCACAATATACAACTTTATCACAAAATCATCTATATCATTACAAAGTATCATCCTTGCCCTTACTCGAGAAACGGAGCCATATTCATAAAAGTACAATTTGTGTGTGTATTATTTTACTTCAAACTTTGGGGAAATGATTATTTTTGATGCAGTACTGCCTAAAGAGGATACAATCTCCCAAACTGTTCACGCCAGAAAATACCAATGAAAAGAACAATGCAAGCTCTAATCAAATCCCAAAGCAAAATATTATGAGACTCCTGGTAAGTTGAGGGATAAAATTACAATTTTACAAGTTCTAAAAACATGCTTTAACGCATGTTCTAAAAATAGCATATGGGTGACATCTAAAACATTTAATTTGTTTTCTCAAGTAAGGGCAATGCTAATTCTCTGTAATGATATAGTTTATTTGGTGATATAATTTTGCATTTTGGCTGGGTGAATTTTTAAAAATAAGCTAAAAAGCAGTTTTGGCGGTCCCAAAACTGGCTATTTTGACTATTTTGGTTACTTACCAAGTCCTTTCATATAAACAAAATATATAACTTATATAAAATATTTACGTGGACCCACTCTAAAGATAACGAAATCAGCATGCCGTCAGAACTCGGCCCTTAACATATTTATATTAATGGACCTTCGTTTAAATATTAATGGATATATTCTTGTGTATTTATGTAATAAAATAAACAGAACAAGTGAGCTATCGGCTATTAACGTACAATCCCAACCCAAGATCTTCTAAACATTCTCAAATTCAATTGTGATACTTTTCTATCAATGGTTTACTGCCAGTTATTCATCTTGCACCTGGAAAAGAAAATCATTTTGAAAAACAGCATTTCTGTTCATAATACAATATATTTGCCATACTACTACTACAACATATAGGCCTACGTAAAACCACAAGCTTGTGATATTTCGTTTCGTGTATATTCACATGACATCCGATATTTGTTTACACTGATTCTGCTTTAAACAATACACGCCACTTGTGATTTGTAAATCCATTTTCGTATTGAATGTGAGACGGCAACTATGTCATGTTTAGTCCTAAAAAAAAGAAAAAAAGTGGCGTCTGGCTATTGGGAACACAATCGGCCGAGTACGTGTTCGTCCCTAAAGCCCCGGTCACATCTTACGGTCATGAACGTAGTTGAACGTAGTACGGTGTGACCGTAGTTGACCGTAGTAGACCCTAGTAGTCGTAGTTAAACGTAGTTAAACGTAGTTAAACGTAGTGGACCGTAGTTCTGAACGTACTTAGACCTTGAGGAAAGCCATGATTTGGCCGTAGTTAGCCCAAAGGTTTTCAACATGTTGAAAATATTTATACGGTCACCTTGAATACCTATACCGTACTGTGAGCCTAGTATATACGTAGTTAACCCTAGTTGACCCTAGTTGACCCTAGTTGACCCTACTTGACCGTAGTGTGGACCGTAGTTGACCGTAGTTGACCGTAGTAACCACGACACTACGGTCGAAGTACGGTCAACTACGGTCGAACTGCGTTTGAAGTACGTTCACAGTACGGTCACACTACGGTTAAGTACGACAAGCAGGGTTAACTAGGGTGAAGTAGGGTGAAGTAAGGTTGAATTTAGGAGTTCCTGGACGATATAAAAGGGGGCCAGCATGCCACATGGTCCCTGCAGTCTGTCTAACCTTTTCTGGAGGACATACGTCTTGTCTGCTCATGCTTCAATTCTACTTCTTCAACTCCATACAAACACAATGGGTGACAGAGTCAGGATGGCCAAGTACTTGGGTCAGGTCGACATGGAACTTGCTGGTCTGGCAAGAGACCGTGTGGAGTTGGAGGAGCTAGAGGAACAGGAAAGGAGGGAGGAAATAAGACAAAGAAGATGGTGGACCAGGGACTGGCTGCTGCGTAGACCCCTCCACGGCCAGTATGAGGCTCTGATGACAGAGCTTCAACTGGAGGACCCACATGCCTTCCATCAGTTCATGCGTGTACATGTGGCCACCTTCCATGACATCCTGTCCAGGATAGAGAGGAGGATCACCAAACAGACCACCTATTTCAGGCGACCCGTCTCTCCTGGGCTAAAGCTGGCGCTCACACTCAGGTACCTGGCCACTGGGAACTACTACCGAGACATGAGGTTCGGCTTCAGGGTGGCCCACAACACCATATCAGGCCTCATTGTTGATGTGTGTCAGGCTCTGGTTGAGGTCCTGGAACCAGAGTTTGTCAAACTTCCCACAGAAGCTGAAGAGTGGCAGCAGGTGGCTCGGGCCTTTCAGCAGAAGTGGCAGTTCCCGCACACCCTTGGTGCTCTGGATGGGAAGCACATCCGGATCAAGAAGCCACCCCACTCAGGGTCTACCTACCACAACTACAAGGGGTTTGACTCCATTGTACTGATGGCCTTGGTGGATGCCCAATACCGCTTTATGTGGACACAGATTGGAGACGTGGGTTCCAGCTCGGATGGCCAGATCTGGAACCATTGCGACCTCCACCAAGCTCTGCAGGATGGTGTCCTTGGTGTCCCAGATGCAGACCCGCTACCAGGGGATGATCTGAACACCCCGTACTACATCATAGGGGATGACGCGTTCGCCATGAGGACCTGGCTGATGAAACCCTTCCCTCGGCGCGGTTTGGACCACGGCCAGCAGGTCTTCAACTACCGGCTGTCCAGAGCCCGTCGTGTGGTGGAGAATGTCTTTGGCATCCTTGCCAACCGTTTCCGCTGTCTCCTCTCCACCCTCCAGGTCCATGTGGATACTGCAGCACTCGTAGTGAGATCGTGTGTCGTCCTGCACAACTACCTGAGGGTGAGGAACCCTGCTGCAGACCAGCATCTTGTGGACCAGGAGGATGCTCAGCACAACCTCGTCGATGGTGCCTGGCGGGCCAATGCCAACCTGTTGGACCTCACCCAACCACAGTGTGGGAACCGCGACAGCAGGGAAGCAAAGAGGCAGAGGCTGTACCTCAAGCACTACCTGACGTCACCAGCTGGCTCGGTTCCATGGCAGGACCAGCGTCTCCAATAATGAGCAGGGTCACCCAAACTCAGGTCTCCCAAAATCAGTTGGTTGAGCCCCCCAACCCCCCCCCCCCCCCCCCCCCCACCAAACCCACCAAATTACCAGGGGCACACAAACTCATGTCATGATTTTAACCCCCCCCCCCCTGCCCTACTTAAAATCAGGAGACCCCCACCCATTTATGAACCCGTTCATGTCTCTTTCATTTAATGATTATAATTTAACAGTTATAATTTGTTATGATCTTATTTATTATCTATTTCTCATTTGTTTTGATAATTTTACACACTTTTAATCCTTTAAATTGTTCGGTTTTTGTTTTATTAATTTATAATTTTATGTTCACGGCCCCGTGGAAGACCACATTATATGTGAACGAGCTACCCTGATAAAAGATCAGATAATAAATAAATAAATAAATAAACTCATTCTTTGGATTGAGTTTGGGTGCCCTGGGCCAATTTATTAAACATTACAATTTGTTTTATTTCAAAATTAAACATTAAATGTTTAAGACAAATAAAGGACAAACAAACATTTCACATTTATAGCATCATAGAGTTGCTTTATTCTTTTGGGAGGATGTGGTGGGCCTAGGGCCGGGCGTAAAGCCGGGTGAATGTCGTATCCTTAAAAGGACCGTTCCCCACTTCCCCACCACCTTACTCATGTAAAGTGGCGAAGAAGTCAATCCCACCAGCGGGTGCACTGCTGGGACGCTGCTGGTCTGCCTGCTGCTGGTCTGGCTGCTGTTGGTGCTGCTGCTGCGACTGGTACTGGCGCTGCCAGTTAGCGATGAAGCCCCCTGGGCACTGCTGCTGCTGTTGTGTGGCTGCGGCTGATGCAATCCCAAAGTCGCCAATGGTGTGGTGGATGGTGGCACCGGGCGGCATCTGCGGCAGTGGCGGCGGGCGTGGTGCGGCCTGGGCGACTGCTGCGACCTGAGTCCTGGCACGGGACTCTCGCTTGTACTTCACAAGTAGAGCGGTCACCTCCACCTGCAGGCCCTCAAAAGCCTCCTCATCCATCTCGGCTGCCGAGAGGCCTACCATGCGGCCAAAAGCCGCTCGAGGACTGTCCTCCTTAAATGACACATAAAGGAAAAACATATTAAAATATATAACAATTTGAATTTAAATGAAATTGCAACTGGTGTGACAAAAACAATTTGGAACAAGTTTTGGACAAACACCATTTGCATCTGCAACCGCATTGCGGCTGGTGTGACAAAAACTATTGTATAATAAAATATTATATGTTTGTCCACAAAAGTCTTTTGGATACAATTAGTGGAGAAGCATGTTATGTTTCATCAAAATAGTTTTTTTACCTGTTGGGCAATCTGGGCCGTCTGCTGCTGATTGGCCGCCAACCTCTTCTCTATCTTCTCAAGAAGGATGTCAGAAGGCTTCCTCTTCCTATAGGCGGAGCTGGTGGTCCTCTGGCTGGCAGTAGAGGCAGGCTCCTCAATCTGCGTGCCCGTGGGGGAGGTGGTCTGCTCCTGGTCGGAGTCTGACTCCGTCTCCCGTGGCGGTGTGCCCTCAGCTGCAGGTAGGTCGAATCTCTCAGGATGCTTCCTGCGAAGCTGCCCCAAGAGCTGAAAGTAGAAAAGAGCAGAAATATTCATGCATTAATACATTTTCAAATTCAACATTACCATTCAACATTAACAATTTTCTTTGTGATTAAGTTATTTAGTCAATCATTAATTCAGTGTGTCAGTCAGTCAGTCAGTCAGTCGGTCACTCACTCACTCACTCACTCACTCACTCACTCACTCACTCACTCACTCACTCACTCACTCACTCACTCACTCACTCACTCACTCACTCACTCACTCACTCACTCACTCACTCACTCACTCACTCACTCACTCACTCACTCACTCACTCACTCACTCACTCACTCACTCACTCACTCACTCACTCACTCACTCACTCACTCACTCACTCACTCACTCACTCACTCACTCACTCACTCACTCACTCACTCACTCACTCACTCACTCACTCACTCACTCACTCACTCACTCACTCACTCACTCACTCACTCACTCACTCACTCACTCACTCACTCACTCACTCACTCACTCACTCACTCACTCACTCACTCACTCACTCACTCACTCACTCACTCACTCACTCACTCACTCACTCACTCACTCACTCACTCACTCACTCACTCACTCACTCACTCACTCACTCACTCACTCACTCACTCACTCACTCACTCACTCACTCACTCACTCACTCACTCACTCACTCACTCACTCACTCACTCACTCACTCACTCACTCACTCACTCACTCACTCACTCACTCACTCACTCACTCACTCACTCACTCACTCACTCACTCACTCACTCACTCACTCACTCACTCACTCACTCACTCACTCACTCACTCACTCACTCACTCACTCACTCACTCACTCACTCACTCACTCACTCACTCACTCACTCACTCACTCACTCACTCACTCACTCACTCACTCACTCACTCACTCACTCACTCACTCACTCACTCACTCACTCACTCACTCACTCACTCACTCACTCACTCACTCACTCACTCACTCACTCACTCACTCACTCACTCACTCACTCACTCACTCACTCACTCACTCACTCACTCACTCACTCACTCACTCACTCACTCACTCACTCACTCACTCACTCACTCACTCACTCACTCACTCACTCACTCACTCACTCACTCACTCACTCACTCACTCACTCACTCACTCACTCACTCACTCACTCACTCACTCACTCACTCACTCACTCACTCACTCACTCACTCACTCACTCACTCACTCACTCACTCACTCACTCACTCACTCACTCACTCACTCACTCACTCACTCACTCACTCACTCACTCACTCACTCACTCACTCACTCACTCACTCACTCACTCACTCACTCACTCACTCACTCACTCACTCACTCACTCACTCACTCACTCACTCACTCACTCACTCACTCACTCACTCACTCACTCACTCACTCACTCACTCACTCACTCACTCACTCACTCACTCACTCACTCACTCACTCACTCACTCACTCACTCACTCACTCACTCACTCACTCACTCACTCACTCACTCACTCACTCACTCACTCACTCACTCACTCACTCACTCACTCACTCACTCACTCACTCACTCACTCACTCACTCACTCACTCACTCACTCACTCACTCACTCACTCACTCACTCACTCACTCACTCACTCACTCACTCACTCACTCACTCACTCACTCACTCACTCACTCACTCACTCACTCACTCACTCACTCACTCACTCACTCACTCACTCACTCACTCACTCACTCACTCACTCACTCACTCACTCACTCACTCACTCACTCACTCACTCACTCACTCACTCACTCACTCACTCACTCACTCACTCACTCACTCACTCACTCACTCACTCACTCACTCACTCACTCACTCACTCACTCACTCACTCACTCACTCACTCACTCACTCACTCACTCACTCACTCACTCACTCACTCACTCACTCACTCACTCACTCACTCACTCACTCACTCACTCACTCACTCACTCACTCACTCACTCACTCACTCACTCACTCACTCACTCACTCACTCACTCACTCACTCACTCACTCACTCACTCACTCACTCACTCACTCACTCACTCACTCACTCACTCACTCACTCACTCACTCACTCACTCACTCACTCACTCACTCACTCACTCACTCACTCACTCACTCACTCACTCACTCACTCACTCACTCACTCACTCACTCACTCACTCACTCACTCACTCACTCACTCACTCACTCACTCACTCACTCACTCACTCACTCACTCACTCACTCACTCACTCACTCACTCACTCACTCACTCACTCACTCACTCACTCACTCACTCACTCACTCACTCACTCACTCACTCACTCACTCACTCACTCACTCACTCACTCACTCACTCACTCACTCACTCACTCACTCACTCACTCACTCACTCACTCACTCACTCACTCACTCACTCACTCACTCACTCACTCACTCACTCACTCACTCACTCACTCACTCACTCACTCACTCACTCACTCACTCACTCACTCACTCACTCACTCACTCACTCACTCACTCACTCACTCACTCACTCACTCACTCACTCACTCATTATACTTACATCAACACCGCCCCTGCTGGGCACCCTGTAGACATGGGCGCCCAGGAACGCCAGGCGTTCCTTCAAACGCTGTTCACGAGCGGTCAACCGCTTGACCCCCTGGCCAGAGACGCTACGGGTCATCTTTCCATAGGCCGACCTTTGGCTCGTCCACCATGTCATCACACGGGCCCCCTTAGCAATGGAACCTAACAAATATGAAACAAGAAATATGTGTTAATACATGTTTTCACAATATATAAACGAGTGCAGCACCTGAAAATACAGTTTGGTATTATGTTTGTGAATTTCAGTAATTTTATCTTGCTAATAGCAATATAAATTAACCACATTTGCTACTCACCATCATACTCAGTGGCCTTCAGTGACTCTGCCAAAGACTCCCAAAGAGCCAACTTCTGCCCTGTTTTGAGGAAATCAGGGTGGCCTTTGTTGTAAAGCTCCTGGTGAGCCTCAACATAGTCAAACACAGTTGACTCCTGCTCAATGGTCAGCTTCAAAGCAGGTGTCTTTTTCTTGGGTAGAACAGGGACAAGACCCCGCTTCTCCCGTTGAGGTGCATCAAGCCTCAGGGGTTCAGGGTCCTGAGCCCTCTCTGGCACCCTCTCTGGCTCCTCAACCGTCTCCTGGACAGTAGTAACAGCAGCAGCAGCAGCACTCTTACGTGGTGCTCTCTTCTTCCTCGTTGCAGGCATGTCAGTAGTATAGAAAAGGAGAAAACAAAAAGAGACAAGTTCAGATAAAAAAACAGCAGTCTTGTCTCTCTGACTTTTCAAAGCGCAATGGCTGTCCCCACGCCGTGGCCGACCCGCACTACGCAGACACGGTCGCGAGCTTTTATCGTAGTACAACGTAGTTGACCCTAGTTGACCATAGTTGCACGCAGTTCACACGTAGCTCGACCGCAGTTCAACGTAGTTGACCGTATTAAGACGTAGTTCAACCCTAGTTAACCGTAGCCGATTTGACCGCAGTTCAACGTAGTTCAACGTAGTTGACAGTAGTTGCACGTACTTCACCCTACTTAACCGTTCTTTATATTTGCTCTTTTGCCAATTTTGAACCTACTTCGACCCTACTTCACCCTACTTCACCCTAGTTGACCGTAGTTGCACTACGGTCTACTACGGTCAAATGAACTACGTTCAACTACGTTCATGACCGTAAGATGTGACCACCGCATAAGCTGAGTGCGCCACGTCGGGGATTATCAAGAGCAAAAGCAACTTAACACTTAAACAAATCCTTAAAGGATATAAAACCATCTCAAATCAAAAAATTAGTCTATTTCGAAGATTGTTACTGATAATTAGAAGTTAAAGAAAATATGTACAATATTTATGTATAGGCAGAAACTTAACATAAATATTGACAAGCCGACACTGTACGTCGCATTGTTTTCTTTGACAACAATGCCACTATACAACCATCCTTGATTTGGGTGACCATATTTAAGCCTTTATTAGCTTTTTTAGATCGATGATCTAATTGGTACTAGAATTCCGTCTCCATGACAATCTGCCGTCTTGCGCTAAGTTCCCGCAGTTATTACTTGGCGATGGGCCAAGAAGTTTCCCCGCACAAACTATTGGTTGAAGTTGTGGACGGCTGTTTACTGTGCAAGTAGTGACCCTGATTCTTAAACATCATAACTGGCGCTGGGCTGCTCATCAATGTTCTTACATGGAGCGCAGCCCACTTCCGTTAATTACATCTTGTCGGCAATTATTGTTGCATGACGACAATTAATTAAAACGAACGAAGAGTGCACTTCAGCGCTTAACGTTTATCCAGAATCTAACTGACCGACGAGGTAATCAGCTTACAATAAAACATTAGACAATCAAAGACTATACGGTTTGTAACTGCGGGAATACTGACCAATTACTAGCCACTGACCTCAATGACGTACTCACTTGGATAACCAATCAGAGAGAATGAGAGATACATGTTGTCTTCCTCAACCCATTCCTTTCTGTAAACTATACCAAGTCCCACCATCGCCAGGCCTCTGTAGCACAGAAGCATCCTAGCATTTGTATAGAGAGGACAGCAGCCGAAAGCAGTACGGCTTGACTTGTAGTCGTTGAACAACCATTGTGGATAGTTCAATCAGACACGACAAATCGCTGGATTTTCTTCCCGTGAATTCAATCGATGATCTAATTGGTACTAGAATTCCGTCTCCATGACAATCTGCCGTCTTGCGCTAAGTTCCCGCAGTTATTACTTGGCGATGGGCCAAGAAGTTCGGGCCCCGCACAAACTATTGGTTGAAGTTGTGGACGGCTGTTTACTGTGCAAGTAGTGACCCTGATTCTTAAACATCATAACTGGCGCTGGGCTGCTCATCAATGTTCTTACATGGAGCGCAGCCCACTTCCGTTAATTACATCTTGTCGGCAATTATTGTTGCATGACGACAATTAATTAAAACGAACGAAGAGTGCACTTCAGCGCTTAACGTTTATCCAGAATCTAACTGACCGACGAGGTAATCAGCTTACAATAAAACATTAGACAATCAAAGACTATACGGTTTGTAACTGCGGGAATACTGACCAATTACTAGCCACTGACCCCAATGACGTACTCACTTGGATAACCAATCAGAGAGAATGAGAGATACATGTTGTCTTCCTCAACCCATTCCTTTCTGTAAACTATACCAAGTCCCACCATCGCCAGGCCTCTGTAGCACAGAAGCATCCTAGCATTTGTATAGAGAGGACAGCAGCCGAAAGCAGTACGGCTTGACTTGTAGTCGTTGAACAACCATTGTGGATAGTTCAATCAGACACGACAAATCGCTGGATTTTCTTCCCGTGAATTCAACTATATGTGGCGCACATTATACAAAAACAAATAAAACAAACTGTGATCGACGTTAAGTCATCTGATTTTAAGGAATCCTTTAAGTAATGGAAGCAATGGCGAAACTGACCTTTACTGGGTTGCAACTATTTCACATAATATTTATCACAAGTCAGGGAGCTACCTCGTCCGTCTCTGGATATGAAACTTCCTATACAGGGAAACATTCGTTTTATGCCGCAGAAAATCGCGCCCTAAAAGGCTTTGCGTTTGCAACCAAAATTGTACCATCTCGTGTCATCTGCGGACGTGAATGCAGTATGGATCAACATTGCAAATCTTTTAACTTTAATGACTGCAGTAACATGTGCGAGTTAAACCTTGCCATAAGACGGCAGCATCTCGACTACTTCAATGCAACTCAAAAGAGTGTGTACTTTGATGCAGATGAGGACACTCCTCGCTACTCACTGGCTGGTAGTTCCTTGAATCGCTACAAAAGTTGCAAGATGCTCTTAGATGCTGGTTATCGTTCAAGCGGTATCTACACAATCTACCCAGGGGAATTCTGCAATGACGATCTTCGTGTCTACTGTGACATGGAAACTGACGGCGGGGGATGGATCGTGTTTCAGAGGCGACAAGATGGCAGCGTGGACTTCTACCGTAACTGGACCGACTACCAGTCTGGCTTTGGCAATCTGTCTGGTGAGTTCTGGTTGGGTAATGACAACTTGGTGACTCTGACGTCCGACGATTTACGTGGAACATGGGAGCTACGAGTTGATTTAGAGGGCTGGGAGGGCAACACGGCATGGGCAAACTACTTAGATTTTCAAATATCACCGGGTGGGTACAATCTAAATTATAACCAATACGTTGCCAGCAGCACTGCCGGTGACTCTCTTGGGTATCAGGGAAATACTAAGTTTTATCAAAAAGGACATCCCTTTTCAACAAAGGATCGTGACAATGATGCGTCACAGAACAATAGTTGTGCACAATCTGTGTGCGAAGGAGCCTGGTGGTTTAATAACTGTTATTATTCTCACTTAAATGGTGTATATTACCCATACAAGAATGCAGATCGTTACAAAGGCGTGCTATGGAGCTCATGGAATTCAGGTTATTCCATGAAAGCATGTAGCATGAAAACGCGTGAAATTGGACCATGAATGTTGCATTGTTGATATTAATTTTGAAATGTACTTGTTTTAGTTGGCACATGTAAATCATTGCACAACCTTATTACATTAATACCCCGAGTCTTTTAGAATTGTTATAAAACTGCCAAAAAATGTTTCTATGGAATAATGTGTTTCGCAGTTAATCGAAATGTTACTATAATCACTTTGTCAACATGTTAAAGGTAGAATACACCATTGGTAATAGCTTAAATTATCAGGAATGGGTGGATTTGGGGAGTTGTATTTGATAGAAAATATCGTTTAACTGACCTGTCTGAAGTTTTACAATCATAGATGCTGAGAAAAGCCAGAAAAACGGCGTTAATTTTCAACCTGCGTCACGCAGTTGTTATGTTGTTCTTGTTTTTTCCACGATCGCCTCCCGGCGATCGTGATTTTTTTCATAAAATTCATTTTTTCGAAACAATTACAGGATTACTGTAATTACTATAGCGCATAGTTTTTCTGGATGCTAACAAACAATATTTACCAAATGAGTTAAGAGGGCCTAATATTTCGATCTTTACAAGATCTTCTTTAGAGACAATATTTATTTTCAAATAAGTAAGATATTTCTTAATAATTCGGTAGATATCTGCAAATGGTGTATCCTACCTTTAAGAGGTTAACTGGTTTTTGTTTTGCTTATTTTAAAAGAATACCCATTATTTGTTGTACATCTCACGAAACAACGGGTACATTTGATCATATCGCAATGCTAAATTGTAGCCAAGTTTAACCGAAGCTGCCTCGAATTTAGACTAAGTTTATTTTTACTCCAATTTTCTTTTTTTTTAACAGCGAGATTATAGGCGCAATCACACACACAAGGGTTCACCCATATGTACAACAACCTGCCGATTACATTATAAAAAAGGCATGATGGTCTTTTTTAAATTGAAGTTAAATTCTCCTTTAAAGGATAACTTTCGCCAACATTGCAGGGCTACGAACAGTATCCGTCACTATGAGATTTATTCACGAGTCTGCCATAATAATTGAAAGTGAGGTAAAATCGTCATTTTGTTTTAACTTGCAGATAGAAATGAAAACAATGACATAAAGTTAATTACCACATAACTCCAGTCGTCTCTGATGAATAATAAAACATTTGTGATTAAACATACCTTAATGCTTCATGCCACATTTCAAAAGAATATTGAAAGTGAGGCTAGAATTCAAAAAAAGTCTGGCACCATCCCAATAAACAATTCACAATTTATCGGATACACCCAGGGAACACAACCAAAGTGGTTTTCTCTTGAATAAGGTCCATATAAAGGAATACTGTGAAAACTGTTCTAATTGCTAAATTTTAAATACAGCGTATGTGAAAACAATTTGTTACTTGGATTTCAATTATAGTTCCACAAGTAATGTCAGCTTAGAAAATAAGTGTTATTCGTACATGTATGCATTGATAGTATTTGTATTGCACGAATAGAATGTTGCACAAAATGACAGAATTTGTGGCAAGTGTTATTCCTCTTATAACAAAAGATTCAAAGTTTTCATCATATTGTTTTACTCCAGTTACTTTCCCACAAAAATACTGTAAACCACAAAACCAAGAGAATCTGAATTTAACAGATGTATTTGTTCTGATGTCATTATTTATTATTTGTCTGCACAATTTTAAAACAAGAAGGTTTATAGTTGTTTCTTGTGACAAAACAAACATTAAAAAACTATATCTTTTTTATGCTTCTTGGCATTGTTAGCTTTTGTTCACTAGTGATCATGTTTTTGAAACTAGGTTTTATGGGGTGTCGTTTGTAAGAAATATGGTAATCATTTGTAACAATTTTACTTAATTGCTATTATGACATTATGCATTATTTGGATAAGTGCTTATAATTGAAATTAATTTAAAATTACGAAAACCACATCAATATCGAGTAGGAGGGCAAAAAATAATCTTAATTAATAAGCACATTTTGCTTTTTGCTTGTATATTGCGATACAAAAATGGTTCCAATACAAAAAGACCAATGACGTTGAATAAACTGAGCGACAAGAACCAATCCACGATTAATTTGTCTCAGTTGATTTAGGTTGTTCCTGTTGAGTTAATGAGTGTGTAATTATTGCAGCGTGGTTGGCAGGTGTAAGGCAACTGGAGTGTATGCTCCAAACACCTGAAGGTTACTATTCCTGTATGGGATATGCAATTAAGGAATTTGCACAGTATTCTACAGATGTAGATCCACTTCTGGCAACGCCCTGGACCTCGCCCTGGACCTCGCCCTGGACCTCGCCCTGGACCTCGCCCTGGACCTCGCCCTGGACCTCGCCCTGGACCTCGCCCTGGACCTCGCCCTGAACTAATAATGTCATTTTCTTAGGTTCAAAGGGTCTGAATTCAGATAAAAATTAAAACAATCTTGTGCCTGATATTATTTGGTGAATGCTACCTTAGATGATTTGAACCACACATCAAGTATATTGATTAATTTTGAATGTGAAGGTTATATGCAAACCTGTATTAATTCAGCCTTGGCAGTTTTTGTTCTGTAATTATCTTTGATGGCTCATTATGTTTCTGCTACAAAGCGTGCCTTGTTATGCACTAATGGCCATTTTCAGGCTTTTACTATTATTGAGGATATTAAAGAGCCTATTTATGAGTTGGTGCAGCAATAACTCTACAAAGGTACAAGGGCACAGCATTCAATTAGCTTTCAGAGGGAAATAACACAATTTAGGTTTCATATAACGCCACTGATGCAACTTTTATTACCTAGCTATCAGGACCTTGTAGCTTTTTTATTTTTACAAGCGTGCTTCCTTTTTGTTTAACTATACGAGCCACATCATACTGTTGAACAGACTAATCACGGCATTAGCTCTGAGAATTAGTTTAGGTTAACCAATCCTGCGTTCGAGTTTGGCATGACATCATCGTGGGCGGAGCAACACTTGCATGCGACAGTTTAACAACCAATCCAGCATATCATTCCACTGACCAATCAGTGCATGTCACGTCTGTGGATTATAAACCTTGCCTGCAAGGAAGAGCGCTCCCATCCCCAACATTTGTTCAGACGTTGCACTCTAATATAACACACTTAGGAAATACACCTGCAGTGTAGGTACATGTACTTGACAGGTTCAAAGCTTGTGACAGGAAAAAACAATTACTTCAAAGGATTCAACATTTGTCGTTATCAAAGTTTCAGTTAGAGCCAAATCTCGACGAGCTTTTAGCTCCACCAACAATGGCAAAACTTAACTTTGTTATCAACGCCTTTGAATTGCTGATATTGTTAGCAATCGTAATTTTTGTTTATGGGCATCTTTGTAATTCACATCAACAAATCATGTATGCTGCAGAAAATCACGTACTGCGAGGTTTTGCATATACAACCAAAACTGTGCGGTCTCGTGTCATCTGCGGACGTGAATGCAGCATGGACGAACGTTGCAAGTCGTTTAACTTTAACAACTGCAGTAAAATGTGCGAGTTGAACCTTGCCACAAGACGAGAATATCCCGACTACTTCAATGCAACTCAGGGGAGCGTGTACTTTGATGCAGATGAGGACACACCTCTGTACTCACTGGCTGATAGTTCCTTGAATCGCTACAGAAGTTGCAAGATGCTCTTAGATGCTGGTTATCGTTCAAGCGGTATCTACACAATCTACCCAGAGGCAATCGGCAATTGCGGTCTTCGTGTCTACTGTGACATGGAAACTGACGGCGGGGGATGGATCGTGTTTCAGAGGCGACAAGATGGCAGCGAGGACTTCTACCGTAACTGGGCCGACTACCAGTCTGGCTTTGGCGATCTGTCTGGTGAGTTCTGGTTGGGTAATGACAACTTGGTGACTCTGACGTCCAACGATTTACGTGGAACATGGGAGCTACGAGTTGATTTAGAGGACTGGGAGGGCAACACGGCATGGGCAAACTACTTTGATTTCCAAATATCCCCGGGTGGGTACAATCTGAATTATGACCAATACGATGCCAGCAGCACTGCCGGTGACTCTCTTGGGTATCAGGGAAATAGTATGTACACGTATCAAAAAGGACATCCCTTTTCAACAAAGGATCGTGACAATGATGCGACACAGAACAATTGTGCACAAAAGTACGCAGGAGCCTGGTGGTTTAATAGCTGTTTCTATTCTCACTTAAATGGTGTATATTACCCAGACAAGAATGCCGATAGTCACCAAGGCGTGCGATGGGACTCATGGAATTCAGGTTATTCCATGAAAGCATGTAGCATGAAAACGCGTGAAATTGGACCATGAATGTTGCATTGTTGATATTAATTTTGAAATGTACTTGTTTTAGTTGGCACCTGTGAATCATTGCACAGCCATTTATTCATTAATACCCCGAGTCTCTTAGAATTGTTATAAAATTGCCAAAAAATGTTTCTATGGAATAATGTGTTTCGCAGTTAATCGAAATGTTACTATCACTAAAATACCCTTTGTCAACACGTTAAAGGTAGAATACACCATTGGTAATTGCTTGAATTATCAGGAATGGGTGGATTTGGGGAGTTGTATTTGATAGAAAATATCGTTTAACTGACCTGCATGTCTGAAGTTTTACAATCATAGATGCTGAGAAAAGCCAGAAAACGGCGTTCGTGTTCAACCGGCGTCAGGCAGTTGTTCTTATGTTGTTCTTGTCTTTTTTTCACGATCGCCGTCCGTTTAACTAGTTTTTAATTTGCTTGTTATAAAGAATACCCCATTATATTTTGTACACCTCACGAAACAACGGCTACATTTGAGCATATCGCAATGCTAAATTGTAGCAGAGTTCAACCGAAGCTGCCTCGAATTTAGACTAAGTTCATTTTCACTCCGATTTTTTATTTTTTTTTACAGCGACATTATAGGCGCAATCACACACACAAGGGTTCACCCATATGTACAACAACCTGCCGATTACATTATAAAAAAGGCATGATGGTCTTTTTTAAATTGAAGTTAAATTCTCCTTTAAAGGATAACCTTCGCCAACATTGCAGGGCTACGAACAGCATCCGTCACTATGAGATTTATTCACGAGTCGGCCATAATAATTGAAAGTGAGGTAAAATCGTCATTTTGTTTTAACTTGCAGATAGAAATGAAAACAATGGCATAAAGTTAATTACCAAATAACACCAGTCGTCTCTGATGAATAATAAAACATTAGTGATTAAACATACCTTTATGTTTCATGCCACATTTCAAAAAAACAATAAGAAAGTGAGGCTAGAATTCAAAAATAGTCTGGCACCATCCCATTAAACAATTCACAATTTATCGGATACATCCAAGGAACACAACCAAAGTGGTTTTCTCTTGAATAAGGTTCATATACAGGAACACTGTGAAAACTGTTCTTGCTAAATTATAAATACAGCGTATGTGAAAACAATTTGTTACTTTGATTTCAATTATAGTTCCACAAGTAATGTCAGCTTAGAAAATAAGTGTTATTCGTACATGTATGCATTGATAATATTTGTATTGCACAAATAGAATGTTGCACAAAATGACATCAGCTTAGAATTTGTGGCAAGTGTTATTATTCTTATAACAAAATATTCAAAATATTTATCATATTGTTTTACTCCAGTTATTTTCCCACGAAAATACAGTAAACCACAAAACCAAGAGAATCTGAATTTCACAGATGTATTTGTTCTGATGTCATTATTTATTATTTGTCTGCAACAAGAAGGTTTATAGTTGTTTCTTGTGACAAAACAAACATTAAAAACCTTTTCCTTTTTTTCATGCTTCTTGGCATTGTAAGCTTTTGTTCACTAGTGATCATGTTAAAACTAGGTTTTATGGGGTGTCGTTTGTAAGAAATATGGTAATCATTTGTAAACAATTTACTTAATCGCTATTATGACATTATGCATTATTTGGATAAGTGCTTATAATTGAAATTAATTTAAAATTACGAAAACCACATCAATATTGAGTAGGAGGGCAAAAAATTATCTTAATTAATAAGCACATTTTACTTTTTGCTTGTATATTGCGATACAAAAATGGTTCCAATACAAACAAAAATGACGTTGAATAAACTGAGCGACAAGAACCAATCCACGAGTAATTTGTTTCAGTTGATTTAGGTTGTTCGTGTTGAGTTTACGAGTGTGTAATTATTGCAGCGTGATTGGCAGGTGTAAGGCGACAGGAGTTTATGCTTTAAACACCTGAAGGTTACTATTCCCGTATGGGATATGCCATTAAGGAGTTTGCACAGTATTCTAGAGATGTAGATCCACAACTTCTGGCAGCGCCCTGGTCGCGCCCATGCCGCGGCCTGGACTTTGCCCTGTCCGCGCCCTGGCGGCCCTCGCCCTGGCCCTCGCCCTGGCCCTCGCCCTGGCCCTCGCCCTGACACTCGCCCTGGCCCTTGCCCTAGCCCTCGCCCTGGCCCTCGTCCTGGCCCTCGCCCTGGCCCTCGCCCTGGCCCTCGCCCTGGCCCTCGCCCTGGCCCTCGCCCTGGCCCTCGCCCTGGCCCTCGCCCTGGCCCTCGCCCTGGCCCTCGCCCTGGCCCTCGCCCTGGACCTCGCCCTGGACCTCGCCCTGGACCTCGCCCTGGACCTCGCCCGGAACCTCGCCCTGGACCTCGCCCTGGACCGCGCCCTGGACCTCGCCTTGCTTGTCTTCGTCAACCTCAATAATTGATCCCACGAGGTGAATGGACCTTTTACTAATAAATTTACTTTTATGCGCACATGCGCATTTTTAATGGACCTGGCGAGAAGAAACCAAAACGGTCCATTGTACAGGGTACAAACATTCTGGTCGATTAGCTATTTTTGTCAAAGATTTGTTGTTGTTTTTATTTAGAAAACCCATGAAAATCTTTTCAGCATCACTTTCTGGTCTATAGAGCACAACAAAGTGGAACGCCCGTCTAGATCCCGTACTCAATACCGGGGTAAAAGAGCCGGGAGTGATGGAAGGGTACTGTTGACACCATAGGAACAAGGTTGAGGTCTATAACACAATAGTGTTAATACATGAAACATAAACAATTGGTACATTCGAATTTTGTTTTTAAAAAATACCGAATTTGACGAATGAGTACATAAGAGGTGGGAAATACCAATTCCTGATAATTCCCGATAATTCAAGCAATTACCAATGATATATCCTACCTTTACATCCACCCATTCCTGATAATTCAAGCAATTACCAATGATGTATCGAACATTAACATCCACCCATTCCTGATAATTCAAGCAATTACTAATGGTGTATCATACCTTTACTTCCACCCATTCCTGGTAATTTATCACTGACGTTCTGTTTAAGTGTTGAGTATGGATTTCATGGAGTCACTGCATCTAGATATTGACGTAAACGAAGCCCCGGCTTTATGCGCTTCATTTCATACGTTAATCCATCTGTTACGTACTGTACCACTGCTGTTACAAGTTTACCGTAAAACGTGAAACAGTTTGTGACGCAACGGTTTGTTACTGGCGGGAAGACTAAAGACTAAATATGGAAGGACGCATTAACTTAGATAACCAATCATGGAAATACACATCGTCTCACCCCATTGCTTTGTGTATTATTACCAAATCCCATCATCGTCAGGCCTCTGTGTCTCCAGAGCCATTCAGCAGTTGTGTTAAGAAGACAGCTACCGAAAGCAGTGTGGCTTGAATCTTTAGTCGTTTAACAACGTAGCGACAGTAAAACCAGACATGAACAATCGCTGAATTTTGTTCCGCGCAATTTAATAACTACATGTACTTATCAAACATTAAAAGAAAGAAAACAATGGCGAAATACATATTTCGTTCAAAACTGTTTTACATACTTTTTTTGTAAGGGATGACATGCTTAAAGGGGCTGTTGGGTTCTGCAGAAATAATTATTTAGTTGGGTTCTGTATAAATAATATTTTAGTTCACAACAAGTAGGCCTATTGTTTTCTCATTTTATATGCCACTAATAAAATGTTATCGGAAAATAGTATGTGAGAAATGCTTTTAGATGGGTGGATTTTTTTAATAAGCTAAAAAACAGTTTTTACGGCCCCCCAAACTGTCTAAAAATGCCTCAAACACAAAATTGCCTAATACCATGGCAACTTGCTTACAATGTCCTTTCATATTACACCAAATAAATACAAAATGCCGAGGACACATATTTACGTCGACCCACTCTTAATGAGTACAAAAGAATAGTTTTGTTGTGAAAATCAAGTTAAATTGTTATCGCACAAGGGGGTGGGGGGGGGGGATTAGGGGGGGGGGGGGGGGGGGGGTGGGGGGAATTAGGGGGGGGGGGGTACGAATGGCTGTCTAGTGTGACTCTTCCATTTAAAAAATAGGGGTGCTCGAGATAATGAGAAATTAAATATTATGTTTTAAAGTCGTATTTGATATTTTTCTTTGTTTCGACCAACATTATTTAAGCTTTTCTTCTGTATAAAATGTTTATATATATATATATATATATATACATTTGCCCCATTGCCACAAGCATGCAGCGACCACGTACTTTAATACAATTTTATTGTTTTTTAAACTTCAATATGACCCTATAAGTTACACTAGAAATGTTTTGTTGACTTCATTTTTTTTCTAAATTTAATACTTGAATGGCTCAATCAGTATGGGCTATAGCTGTGAACCTAACTAGGAACTATGAAACGGACCGAAGCTGTTTTTTTATTGTGATGTATTATTACACAACATACATATACAGTACATTTTGTATCACCGAGGTTGTACATTGCATTTGGTTTGCGGCGCGTGCCTGCGATTTGTGCGCGCTGCTCTATACGAAGGGAATGAGATGCGACCCAGCGTTGGGGGCGCCCCCCCCCCCCCCTCCCCCCCCCCCCCCCCCCCCCCCCCCCCCCATCCTTCATACTATGAAGCAGAATCAGTGTCAAAAAGATCGGACGTGTTTTTACTATGCTTTCCTATGTTGGATGCATTCCTAATTCGGATGCTTTTCGGGAACTCAGATGCTTTCGTAATTCGGATGATTTCGTAAATCGGATGCTTTTTGTAAACTCGAATGCTTTTAAAAAATCGGATGCTTTTTTAATTCGGTTGCTTTTTTAGTTCGATGGTTTTTGTAAACTCGGATGCTTTTTTAATTCGGATGTTTTTTTAGTTCGAATGCTTTCAGGGCGACCATAGTGCCGGATTGGGAAAGCATCTGATTTGCGAATATGTTCGGTTTGTAAAAAACATCCGAGTTTACGAAAAGCATCCGAATTAGGAATGCATCCGAACTAGAAAAGAATCCGAGTCAACCTCGTTCCCAGGGTGTCGAGCAGCGCCCTCACCGACACAAAAGCTGCACTCTCATCCTGGTATTGGATCATTTACATATCCAATATTTTTGGATACGCATGCAAATTAGGTTCCGTGTGATTGGTGTATTTTGACACGTGGTAGTCTGGCGGTAATACTAATTGTGCATTTATATTGAAAAGGAAACAATGCATTGATTTATCTCGTTATTTTATTCACAACTTTTCAACGATATTTTGGAAGAACAGTAAACAAAAAACACACAAACGGAATTAGAAATAAACAGTAATTGTTGAGTCATTTTGATTTCAGTATCACTTATTCCTAGTTAAATTCCACACACATTTTATGTTTTACAAAAGCCGTCACTTAAAGGTAGGATACACCATTTGCAGTTTTCAAAAATATTTACTACCGAATTATTAAGAAATATCTTACTCATTTGAAAGTAAATAATGATTCTAGGCATCCAGCAAAATGATTGCGCTAGATATCCTGTAATTATTCCAACAAATATAATTTGATAAAGACAAATTAGCGATCGCCGAACGGCGATCGCGAAAAAACATAGATAACATAATAATAACTGCCCAACGCCGGTTGAAAACAAACGCTGTTTTTCGTGCTTTTCTCGGCATCCATGATTGTAAAATTTCGGACAGGTCAGTTAAACGATATTTACTATGAAATACAACCCCCCAAATCTACCCATAATTGATAATTCAAGCAATCACCAATGGTGTATCCATCTTTAAACGGTCGACAGGTGTTTTTCTGTTTATCTTGATAATAAATTTGATAATTGGCTTTTTCGCAATTTTGCAAAGAAGCCTTTGTTTTTGTTCTGATTTTTTTTTTTTCTTCTTCTTCTTCTTCTTCTTTTTTTGGCTTTTTCGCAATTTTGCGAAAAAGCCTTTGTTTTTGTTCTGATTTTTTTTTTGGCTTTTTCGCAATTTTGCGAAAAAGCCTTTGTTTTTGTTCTGATTTTTTTTTGGCTTTTTCGCAATTTTGCGAAAAAGCCTTTGTTTTTGTTCTGATTTTTTTTTTGGCTTTTTCGCAAATTTTGCGAAAAAGCCTTTGTTTCTGTTCTTATTTTTTTTTTAGCTGTTTCGGCAATTCAGCCGAAACAGCTATTGTAATCGTTAAAGTTTTTTTTTTTTTTTTTTTTTTTTCCTCTGTTTCAGACTCTTCTCCATAGGGTTTGTACACGTGTTTCTTCTGCCAATACACTTTGACACTTTAATAAATCCGATCTATTTGAAACTTGGCATACACTTAGACTACCACCCACAGATGGTCCTAGAAGAAATTCGTAACGATTACGTCATTTATGGTCACGTGACGTCACGTTAAAGGTGCAATTTTTTCCCATAGGTTTTGTACACGTTTTCCTTCAGACTATTGACTTTGACACTTCGGTACATCCGATTGACTTTAGACTTAATACACAACTCAACCACTATCCTCAGGAGGGCCAAGAGAAAAATCGTCATGATGACGTCATCGGGGGTCATGTGACGTCACATTAAAGGTGCAGTTGTTAAGACCCTCTATCTCTGGAAGTACAAGTCCGATTGGGGTCAAATTTGGTATTCATGTATTCCAGGATGACTTATAGACGAAAATTAAGATGACATTATGATGACGTCATCGGGTGTCATGTGACGTCACATTAAAGGTTCAGTTTTTAGGACCCTCTATCTCTGAAAGTACATGTCCGATTGGGGTCAAACTTGGTATACGGGTATTCCGGGATGTGTTATAGACGAACATTAGGGTGCCGTCATGATTACATTATCGTGGGTCATGTGACGTCACATTAAAGGTGTAGTTTTTAAGACTCTATATCTCTGGAAGTACAAGTCCAATTAGGGTCAAACTTGGTATTCAGGTATTCCGGGATGTGTTATAAACAAACATTAAGTTGACGTCATGATGACGTCATCAGGTGTCATGTGACGTCACATTAAAGGTGTATTTTTCCCCATAGGTTTTGTACACGTTTTCCTTCAGACTATTGACTTTGACACTGGTAAATTCACTCGACTCCAGACTTAGCATACACTTAGAACACCACCCACAGATGGTTCTGGAGGAAATTTGGCACGATTGCGTAATTCAAGGTCACGTGACATGACGTTAAATGTTCAATTTCCCCCCCATAGGTTTTGTACACGTTTTTCTTTAGACTATTGACTTTGACACTTTCGTAAATTTGATCGACTTGAGACCTAGCACACACTTCGACCACCATCCCCAGGAGGGCCAAGAGAAAACTCGTGATGATGACGTCATCGTGGGTCATTTGATGTCACTTTAAAGGTTTAGTTTTTTTAATAGCATTTGTACACGTTTTTTTCAAGCAATATATTTGGCACTTTGGTAAATCCGATCGATTTCAGACTTGATACACACTAGACCACCACCCACATATTGAAAGCCATTTTAGACATCCGAAACAGCTCTGTGTTTGTCCACAAACACATGTCTAGTTTCTTCTTCTTCTTCTTCTTTTTTTCTTTTAGTAACCTAAACCCCATAGACTTTGTACACGTTTTTTCTGCCAGTCACTTTTAATAGAAAACAAAGTCGTATTTCCATAAAACTTAACCCAGGTGAAGACCCTATAGTGAACTCGTGTCTCGCCGAAAAACGTAATGGTGACGTCATCAGGCGTCACGTGACGTCATCTTAAAGGTGTAATTGATTTAATCTTTGAAAATCAATAACAAATCAACCGCAAAAGACCGAAACTTAATTTGTGTGGCAATAGATAGAATAATCTAGGATCTTAATTTTATCTCATGTGCGTGAAATCACGTGACCCTTCCTTCCGGTCTAAACCGGAAGTGCCTCATAATTTGAAAGTGAAAAATTATATGAACTTACTTTCAACGATGTTAGTGTCTGGCTACAATGTATTTAAAAAAAAAAATATTGGTGACGTCATAACATGTTATAGCGCCCTCTAGCGGCAGTTTGAAAAATTGTTAAAATGAATAATCTGTTGATGTGTGTGGCGAAGTTTGCTCAAATCACTTTATAACCGGTGTATTTAATCAGCTTCATGCTAGGAACAAGTTGACGGGAAGAAAAAAATTATGACGTCACCAGACCGGAAGTTAGAATA
This sequence comes from Crossaster papposus, assembly GCA_037893245.1. NCBI lineage: Eukaryota > Metazoa > Echinodermata > Asteroidea > Velatida > Solasteridae > Crossaster > Crossaster papposus. Next base: position 2,293,394 of record JBAIAA010000279.1, on the reverse strand, counting down.
AAAAGACTCCTTTTCCTTTGAAAATTCCTAAACAATTAATCCTGACAGATACAATCTTGATTTTTGCTCTAAAGGTTAATGTAAAAGTAGTTCTCGAACTTCCCTGTGTTTTGGGGCAAAAGACAAACTTGAACATACCCTGCGGCACCCTTGAAATGTAATCGTTTTGGCCTAGGTGCAAAAAACATTGACCCCTTACGTGTGCATGGCACACGTATAATATACATGCTAGTACATGTACGTATACACTGATAGTGTATTATGTATTGAGCGAATGTATCACCACTGACATCGTTCGTGCAAGCACATGTACGCTCACCCAAGCGGACACTAGCCGCCAACCTGTGAAACAGGATGACGTCATCAAATTGCCCATGGGGAAGGGCGCCGCGTACGACAGGTAGGTAAACAGGCTTTCGGTTACGCAGAATCCAACCCCGTAGACTTTGTAAATGTTGCTTGCACAATTCAAAGCACTTTTAACGGAAAAACAAAGTCGTATTCCCATAAACTTGACCCAGGTGAAGACCCAATAGTGAACTCCAGTCTCGCCGACAGACACCACGAAGAAGACGTCATCAGGGCCACGTGACCTTATCTTAAAGGTGCAATTGATTTAATCTTTGAAAATCAATAAAACATCAACCGCAAAAGACAGAAACTTAAATTTTGTGGCAATTAATAGAATAATCCAGGAACTTCATTTTATCTCGTGTGCGTAAAATCACGTGACCCTTCCTTCCGGTCCAAACCGGAAGTGCCTCATAATTTGAAAGTGAAAAATGATATGAACTTACTTTCAACGATGTTAGTGTCTGGCTAAAATAAACTTTTTCCAAAAAAATCAGGCGACGTCATAATATGTTATAGCGCCCTCTAGCGGCAGGTTGAAAAATTGTTAAAATGAATAATCTGTTGATGTGTGTGGCGAAGTTTGCTGAAACCACTTTATAACCGGTGTATATAATCAGCTTCATGGTTAGACCATATTGGGAAGGATAAATATTTATGACGTCACCAAACCGGAAGTTACAATGAAAAACCCTTTAAACCTTAAACAATCGCTTAAAAATCAACCGCTATAAATATAATCCAGATTTTTGCATCAGATAGCAAAGTAAAGACAGCTCTCGAGCTTTCTGTTAATTACGTTACGATGACGTCATCAAATGCCAGATTACAAGCAACCAAATATTTCTAGATTTAATCTTTGAAAATCAATATAAAATCAACTGTAACAGATCTGAATTAGATTTGTAAGGTAGGATTGATAGATTAATCCATGGTCTTCATAGTTTGTATTACATGCAAGCAAAACTGACCCTTCCTTCCGGTCCAAACCGGAAGTGCATTATAATTTAAAAGTTGAAAACGATGTGAACTTACTTTCAACGATGTTAGGCGCTGGCTAGGTTGTAAGTAACAAACAAGTTAACGGTGACTTCTTAAAATGTTATAGCGCCCTCTAGCGGCATGTTGACAAATGTTACATCATATTACGATTATATTTGAATTATTACGTTTTTCGAACTTTAAGTAATATCTCAGCAACGGAACGTGCTAACATAACATACGTTTGTATTGTTAGGAGATAGATAGTTGCACAAAAAGTTCACAAACGTGTGACGTCATCGTTTTAATCAGTTTGGATTCATTTTAATCTGTTTAAATTAACTTAAATTCGTTTTCGATGATTTTAAATTATTTTGATGGTATACAAGTTCAATTTTTGAAAAATGTAATCTAAAAAATTGCGAAAGCGAAAAAGCCCTATGTTCTGTTCCTCGAACAGACGTAGTTGGCTTTTTCGCAAATTTTGCGAAAAAGCCTTTGTTTCTGTTCTGATTTTTTTTTTTCTTCTTCTTCTTCTTCTTTTTTCTTTTCTTTTAGTAACCTAAACCCCATAGACTTTGTACACGTTTTTTCTGCCCGTCACTTTTAATCGAAAACAAAGTCGTATTTTCATAAAACTTAACCCAGGTGAAGACCCTATAGTGAACTCGTGTCTCGCAGAAATACGTCATGTTGACGTCATCAGGGGTCACGTGACGTCATCTTAAAGGTGTAATTGATTTAATCTTTGAAATTCAATAACAAATCAACCGCAAAAGACCGAAACTAAATTTTTGTGGCAATAGATAGAATAATTCAGGATCTTAATTTTATCTCGTGTGCGTGAAATCACGTGACCCTTCCTTCCGGTCTAAACCGGAAGTGCCTCATAATTTGAAAGTGGAAAATGATGCGAACTTACTTTCAACGATGTTAGTCTCTGGTTAGATCGTGCTTCTCAAAAAAAATACCGGTGACGTCATAACATGTTACAGCGCCCTCTAGCGGCAGGTTGAAAACTGTTAAAAATGAATAATCAGTTGATGTGTGTGGCGAAGTTTGCCCAAATCACTTTATATCTGGTGTATATAATCAACTTCATGTTAGGAACAAGTTGGCGGAGAGAAAAAAATATGACGTCACTAGACCGGAAGTTACAATGAAAAGACCTTTAAACCTTAAATAATCGTTGAAAAATCAACCGCGATAGATATAATTCTTTTTTTTTGCTTTAAATAGACAAGTTCAGACAGCTCTCGAGCTTTATGTTAATGACGTCACGATGACGTCATCAAGTATCAGATAACAAGCAACTAATGATTTCTAGATTTAATCTTTAAAAATCAATATAAAATCAACTGTAAGAGATCTGATTTAGATTTTAACGGGAATTGATAGAATAATCCAGGGTCTTCATATTTCGTATTACATGCAAAATGACTTGACCCTTCCTTCCGGTCCAAACCGGAAGTGCCTTATAATTTAAAAGTTGAAAATGATATGAACTTACTTTCAACTATGATAGTCTCTGTCTAGCTACACTCTACACAAAAGTTACCGGTGACGTCATAAATTGTCACGGCGCCCTCTAGTGGAAGGTTGAAAAATGTTTAAAATGAATAATCAGTTGATGTGTGTGGCGGAGTTTGCTCAAATCGCTTTGTAACTGGTATTTATAATCAGCATCTTGTCAGGAACAAGTTGGCGAAGAGAAACAAATATGACGTCACTAGACCGGAAGTTACAATGCAAAGACCTTTAAACATTTAAACATTGCTTAAAATAAACCGCGTGAGATATAATCCAATTAATGTTTTTCAATTTTCATTTTTAAAAATTGAATGCTAAGGAAATTTTACAAATAAAATCATAAATGTAATGAACAATGAAAAAAAATGCGAAAAAGCCATATGCTCTGTTCCTTGAACAGACATATCTCTAGTTCTAGTTTCTTCTTCTTCTTCTTCTTCTTCTTCTTTTTCTTTCTTTTCTTTTAGTAACCTAAACCCCATAGACTTTGTACACGTTTTTTCTGCCCGTCACTTTTAATAGAAAACAAAGTCGTATTTACATAAAACTTAACCCAGGTGAAGACCCTATAGTGAACTCGTGTCTCGCAGAAATACGTCACGGTGAGGCCATCAGGGGTCACGTGACGTCATATTAAAGGTGTAATTGATTTAATCTTTGAAATTCAATAACAAATCAACCGCAAAAGACCGAAACTTGATTTTTGTGGCATTAGATAGAATAATCCAGGATCTTGATTTTATCTCACGTGTGTGAAATCACGTGACCCTTCCTTCCGGTCTAAACCGGAAGTGCCTCATAATTTGAAAGTGAAATATGATATGAACTTACTTTCAACGATGTTAGTGTCTGGCTACAATGTATTTTTCAAAAAAAATATTGGTGACGTCATAAAATGTTATAGCGCCCTCTAGCGGCAGTTTGAAAAATGGTTAAAATGAATAATCTGTTGATGTGTGTGGCGAAGTTTGCGGAAATCACTTTATAACCGGTGTATTTAATCCGCTTCATGCTAGGAACAAGTAGACGAGAAGAAAAAATTATGACGTCACCAGACCGGAAGTTACAATGAAAAGACTTCTTTTCCTTTGAAAATTCCTAAAAAATTAAACCTGACAGATATAATCTTGATTTTTGCTCTAAAGGTTAGTGTAAAAGTAGTTCTCGAACTTTCCTGTGTTTTTTGGCAAAAAACGAACTTGGACATACCCTGCGGCACCCTTGAAATTTAATCGTTTTGGCCTAGGCGCATAAAGCATTGACCCCTTATATGTGCATGGCACACGTATAATCAGGGGTGTACATGCTTGTATATGTACGTACGTATACACTGATAGTGTACTATGCATTGAGCGAATGTATCACTACACCCATAGTACGTGCATGCAAATGTACGCTCACCCAAGAGGACACTAGCCGCCAACAAGCGAAACAGGATGATGTCATCAAATTGCCTATGGGGAAGGGCGCCGTGTGCGACAGGTAGGTAAACATGCTCTCGGCTACGCAGAATCCAATCCCATAGACTTTGTAAACGTTGTTTGCACAATTCCAAGCACTTTTAACGAAAAACAAAGTCGTATTTCCATAAAACTTAACCCAGATGAAGACCCTATAGTAAACTCGTGTCTCGCAGACATACGTCATGGTTACGTCGTCAGGGGTCACGTGACGTCATCTTAAAGGTGTAATTGATTTAATCTTTGAAAATCAATAACAAATCAACCGCAAAAGACCGAAACTTGGATTTTGTGGCAATTGATAGAATAATCCAGGATCTTCAATTTATCTCGTGTGCATAAAATCACGTGACCCTTCCTTCCGGTCCAAACCGGAAGTGCCTTATAATTTAAAAGTGGAAAACGATGTAAACTTACTTTAAACGATGTTAGGCGCTGGCTAGGTTGTAAGTAACAAACAAGTTAACGATGACTTTATAAAAAGTTATAGCACCCTCTAGCGGCATGTTGACAAATGTTACGTCATATTACAATTACATTTGAATTATTACGTTTTTAGACCTTTAAGCCACATCTTAGCAACGGAACGTGATAACACAACACATCTTGTTGTATTGTTAGGTGATAGATAGTTGCACACAAAGTTCACAAACGTGTGACGTCATCGTTTTAATTAGTTTGAAATAATTGTAATCTGTTTAAATTAACTTAAATTCGTTTTCAATGATTTTAAATTGTTTTGATGTTATAAAAGTTCAATTTAAAAAAAAAATTAATCTAAAAAATTGGGAATGCGAAAAAGCCCTATGTTCTGTTCCTCGAACAGACGTAGTTCTAGTTTTTGGCTTTTTCGCAAGTTGCGAAAAAGCCTTTGTTTTTGTTCTGATTTTTTTTTTTCTTCTTCTTCTTTTTTTCTTTTTTTCTTTTAGTAACCTAAACCCCATAGACTTTGTACACGTTTTTTTGCACAAGTACTTTTACCAGAAAACAAAGTCGTATTTTTATAAAACTTAACCCAGGTGACGACCCTATAGTGAACTCGTGTCTCGCAGAAATACGTCATGGTGACGTCATCAGGGGTCACGTGACGTCATCTTAAAGGTGTAATTGATTTAATCTTTGAAATTAAATAACAAATCAACCGCAAAAGACCGAAACTTGATTTTTGTGGCAACATATAGAATAATCCAGGATCTCCATTTTATCTCGTGTGCGTAAAATCACGTGACCCTTCCTTCCGGTCCAAACCGGAAGTGCCTTATAATTTAAAACTGGAAAATGATATGAACTTACTTTAACGATGTTAGTGTCTGGCTAGAATAAACTTTTCAAAAAATTACCGGCGACGTCATAATACGTTATAGCGCCCTCTAGCGGCAGGTTGAAAAATCGTTAAAATGCATAATTTGTTGATGTGTGGCGAAGTTTGCTGAATTCACTGTATAACCGGTGTATATAATCAGCTTCGTGCTAAGAACATTATTGAAAAAGAGAAATATTGATGACGTCACCAAACCGGAAGTTAGAATGAAAAGACCTTTAAACCTTAAAAAGTCGCTTAAAAATCAACCGCGATATATATATTCCAGATTTTTGCTTCAAATAGCAAAGTTAAGAAAGCTCTTGAGCTTTCTGTTAATTACGTCACGATGACGTCATCAAGTGTCAGATTATAAGCAACCAAATATTTCTAGATTTAATCTTTGAAAATCAATATAAAATCAACTGTAAAAGATCTGATTTAGATTTTTAAGGGGATTGATAGATTAATCCATGGTCTTCATAATTTTATTACATGCAAACAAAACCTGACAATTCCTTCCGGTCCAAACCGGAAGTGCCTTATAGTTTAAAAGTGGAAAACGATGTGAACTTATTTTCAACGATGTTAGGCGATGGCTAGGTTGTAAGTAACAACAAAGTTAACGGTAAATTCATAAAATGTTATAGTGCCCTCTAGCGGCATGTTGGCAAATGTTACGTCATAATTACGATTATATTTGAATTATTACGTGTTTAGACCTTTAAGCCATATCTCAGCAACGAAACGTGCTAATACAACAACTTTTTTTATTGTTAGGTGATAGATAGTTGCACAAAAAGTTCACAAACGTGTGACGTCATCGTTTTAATCAGTTTGAATTAATTTTAATCTGTTTAAATTAACTTAAATTCGTTTCCAATGATTTTAAATTGTTTTGATGGTATAAAAGTTCAATTTTTGAAATATTTAATCTAACAAATTGAGAATGCGAAAAAGCCCTATGTTCTGTTTCTCGAACAGACGTAGTTCTAGTTTTTTCTTTTTTTTCTTTTAGTAACCTAAACCCCATAGACTTTGTACACGTTTTTTTGCACAAGTACTTTTACCAGAGAACAAAGTCGTATTTCCATAAAACTTAACCCAAGTGAAGACCCTATAGTAAGCTCGTGCCTAGCCGACATACGACATGGTGACGTCATCAGGGGTCACGTGATGTCATCTTAAAGGTGCAATTGATTTAATCTTTGAAAATCAATAACAAATCAACCGCAAAAGACCGAAACTTGATTTTTGTGGCAACAGATAGAATAATCCAGGATCTTCATTTTATCTCATGTGCGTAAAATCACGTGACCCTTCCTTCCGGTCTAAACCGGAAGTACATTATAATTTAAAAGTGATAAATGATATAAACTTACTTTCAACGATGTTAGTGTCTGGCTAGATTGTATTTTTCAAAAAAAATACCGGCGACGTCATAACATGTTATAGCGCCCTCTAGCGGCAGGTAAAAAAATTGTTAAAATGAATATTCGGTTGATGTGTGTAGCGAAGTTTGCTGAAATAACTTTATAACCAGTGTATATAATCAGCTTCATGCTAAGACCATATTGGGAAGGGGAAATATTTATGGCGTCACCAAACCGGAAGTTACAATGAAAAATCCTTTAAACCTTTAAAAATCGCTTAAAAATCAACCGGGATAGATATAATCCAGATTTTTGCTTCAAATAGCAAAGTTAAGACAGCTCTCGAGCTTTCTGTTAATTACGTCACGATGACGTCATCAAGTGTCAAATTACAATAAACCAAATATTTCTAGATATAATCTTTGAAAATCAATATAAAATCAACTGTAAGAGATCTGATTTAGATTTTTAAGGGAATTGATAAACTAATCCATGGTCTTCATAATTTGTATTGGATGCAAAAAGACCCGACCCTTCCTTCCGGTCCAAACCGGAAGTGCCTTATAATTTAAAAATGGAAAACGATGTGAACTTACTTTCAACGATGTTAGGCGCTGGCTAGGTTGTAAGTAACAACAAAGTCAACGGTGACTTCATAAAATGTTATAGCGCCCTCTAGCGGCATGTTGACAAATGTTACATCATATTACGATTATAATTGAATTATTACGTTTTTCGACCTTTAAGTCATATCTCAGCAACGGAACGTGCTAACATAACATAGGTTTGTATTGTTAGGTGATAGATAGTTGCACAAAAAGTTCACAAACGTGTGACGTCATCGTTTTAATCAGTTTGGATTCATTTTAATCTGTTTAAATTAACTTAAATTCGTTTTCGATGATTTTAAATTATTTTGATGGTATAAAAGTTCAATTTTTGAAAAATTTAATCTAAAAAATTGCGAATGCGAAAAAGCCCTATGTTCTGTTCCTCGAACAGACGTAGTTCTAGTTGGCTTTTTCGCAATTTTGCGAAAAAGCCTTTGTTTTTGTTCTGATTTTTTTGTTCTTCTTTTTTTTTCTTTTAGTAACCTAAACTCCATAGACTTTGTACACGTTTTTTTGCACAAGTACTTTTACCAGAGAACAAAGTCGTATTTCCATAAAACTTAACCCAAGTGAAGACCCTATAGTAAGCTCGTGCCTAGCCGACATACGTCACGGTGAGGTCATCAGGGGTCACGTGACGTCATTGTAAAGGTGTAATTGATTTAATCTTTGAAATTCAATAACAAATCAACCGCAAAAGACCGAAACTTAATTTTTGTGGCAATAGATAGAATAATGCAGGATCTTAATTTTATCTCGTGTGCGTGAAATCACGTGACCCTTCCTTCTGGTCTAAACCGGAAGTGCCTCATAATTTGAAAGTGAAAAATGATATGAACTTACTTTTAACGATGTTAGTGTCTGGCTACAATGTATTTTTCAAAAAAAATATTGGTGACGTCATAACATGTTATAGCGCCCTCTAGCGGCAGTTTGAAAAATTGTTAAAATGAATAATCTGTTGATGTGTGTGGCGAAGTTTGCTGAAATCACTTTATAACCGGTGTATTTAATCAGCTTCGTGCTAGGAACAAGTTGACGGGAAGAAAAAATTATGACGTCACCAGACCGGAAGTTAGAATGAAAAGACTCCTTTTCCTTTGAAAATTCCTAAAAAATTAAACCTGACAGATACAATCTTGATTTTTGCTCTAAAGGTTAATGTAAAAGTAGTTCTCGAACTTCCCTGTGTTTTGGGGCAAAAAACGAACTTGAACATACCCTGCGGCACCCTTGAAATGTAATCGTTTTGGCCTAGGCGCATAAAGCATTGACCCCTTATATGTGCCTGGCACACGTATAATAGGGGCGTACATGCTTGTATATGTACGTACGTATACACTGATAGTGTACTATGCATTGAGCGAATGTATCACTACTGACATCGTACGTGCATGCAAATGTACGCTCACCCAAGAGGACACTAGCCGCCAACAAGCGAAACAGAATGACGTCATCAAATTGCCTATGGGGAAGGGCGCCGTGTGCGACAGGTAGGTAAACAGGTTCTCGGCTACGCAGAATCCAATCCCATAGACTTTGTGAACGTTGTTTGCACAATTCCAAGCACTTTTAACGAAAAACAAAGTCGTATTTCCATAAAACTTAACCCAGATGAAGACCCTATAGTAAACTCGTGTCTCGCAGACATACGTCATGGTTACGTCGTCAGGGGTCACGTGACGTCATCTTAAAGGTGCAATTGATTTAATCTTTACAAATAAATAACAAATCAACCACAAAAGACCGAAACTTGATTTTTGTGGCAATAGATATAATAATCCAGAATCTTCATTTTATCTCGTGTGCTTAAAATCACGTGACCCTTCCTTCTGGTCCAAACCGGAAGTGCCTCATAATTTGAAAGTGAAAAATGATATGAACTTACTTTCAACGATGTTAGTGTCTGGCTAGAATAAATTTTTCCAAAAAAAATCAGGCGACGTCATAATATGTTATAGCGCCCTCTAGCGGCAGGTTGAAAAATGGTTAAAATGAATAATCTGTTGATGTGTGTGGCGAATTTTGATGAAACCACTTTATAACCGGTGTATATAATCAGCTTCATGCTTAGACCATATTGGGAAGGAGAAATATTTATGACGTCACCAAACCGGAAGTTACAATGAAAAATCCTTTAAACCTTAAACAATCGCTTAAAAATCAACCACTATAGATATAATCCAGATTTTTGCATCAGATAGCAAAGTAAAGACAGCTCTCGAGCTTTCTGTTAATTACGTCACGATGACGTCATCAAATGTCAGATTACAAGCAACCAAATATTTATAGATTTAATCTTTGAAAATCAATATAAAATCAACTGTAAGAGATCTGATTCAGATTTTTAAGGGAATTGATAGATTAATCCATGGTCTTCATAATTTGTATTACATGCAAAACAAACCTGACCCTTCCTTCCGGTCTAAACCGGAAGTGCATTATAATTTAAAAGTGGAAAACGATGTGAACTTACTTTCAACGATGTTAGGCGCTGGCTAGGTTGTAAGTAACAAACAAGTTAACGGTGACTTCTTAAAATGTTATAGCGCCCTCTAGCGGCTTGTTGACAAATGTTAAATCATATTACGATTACATTTGAATTATTACGTTTTTCGACCTTTAAGTCATATCTCAGCAACGGAACGTGCTAACATAACATACGTTTGTATTGTTAGGTGATAGATAGTTGCACAAAAGTTCACAAACGTGTGACGTCATCGTTTTAATCAGTTTGGATTCATTTTAATCTGTTTAAATTAACTTAAATTCGTTTTCGATGATTTTAAATTATTTTGATGGTATAAAAGTTCAATTTTTGAAAAATGTTATCTAAAAAATTGCGAAAGCGAAAAAGCCCTATGTTCTGTTCCTCGAACAGACGTAGTTCTAGTTTTTTTTTTTTTTTCTTTTAGTAACCTAAACCCCATAGACTTTGTACACGTTTTTTCTGCCCGTCACTTTTAATCGAAAACAAAGTCGTATTTACATAAAACTTAACCCAGGTGAAGACCCCATAGTGAACTCGTGTCTCGCAGAAATACGTCATGGTGACGTCATCAGGGGTCACGTGACGTCATCTTAAATGTGTAATTGATTTAATCTTTGAAAATCAATAACAAATCAACCGCAAAAGACCGAAACTTAATTTTTGTGGCAATAGATAGAATAATCCAGGATCTTGATTTTATCTCACGTGCGTGAAATCACGTGACCCTTCCTTCCGGTCTAAACCGGAAGTGCCTCATAATTTGAAAGTGAAAAATGATATGAACTTACTTTCAACGATGTTAGTGTCTGGCTACAATGTATTTTTCAAAAAAAAATTGGTGACGTCATAACATGTTATAGCGCCCTCTAGCGGCAGTTTGAATAATGGTTAAAATGAATAATCTGTTGATGTGTGTGGCGAAGTTTGCTGAAATCACTTTATAACCGGTGTATTTAATCAGCTTCATGCTAGGAACAAGTTGACGGGAAGAAAAAATTATGACGTCACCAGACCGGAAGTTAGAATGAAAAGACTCCTTTTCCTTTGAAAATTCCTAAAAAATTCAACCTGACAGATACAATCTTGATTTTTGCTCTAAAGGTTAGTGTAAAAGTAGTTCTCGAACTTTCCTGTGTTTTTTGGCAAACAACGAACTTGGACATACCCTGCGGCACCCTTGAAATTTAATCGTTTTGGCCTAGGCGCATAAAGCATTGACCCCTTATATGTGCATGGCACACGTATAATAGGGGTGTACATGCTTGTATATGTACGTACGTACGTATACACTGATAGTGTACTATGCATTGAGCGAATGTATTACTACTGACATCGTGCGTGCATGCAAATGTACGCTCACCCAAGAGGACACTAGCCGCCAACAAGCGAAACAGGATGACGTCATCAAATTGCCTATGGGGAAGGGCGCCGTGTGCGACAGGTAGGTAAACAGGCTCTCGGCTACGCAGAATCCAATCCCATAGATTTTGTAAACGTTGTTTGCACAATTCAAAGCACTTTTAACGAAAAACAAAGTCGTATTTCCATAAAACTTAACACCCAGGTGAAAACCCTATAGTAAACTCGTGTCTCGCAGAAATACGTCATGGTTACGTCATCAGGGGTCACGTGACGTCATCTTAAAGGTGTAATTGATTTAATCTTTGAAAATCAATAACAAATCAACCGCAAAAGACCGAAACTTAATTTTTGTGGCAATAGATAGGATAATCCAGGATCTTAATGTTATCTCGCGTGCGTGAAATCACGTGACCCTTCCTTCCGGTCCAAACCGGAAGTGCCTTATAATTTAAAACTGAAAAATGATATGAACTTACTGTCAACGATGTTAGTGTCTGGCTAGAATAAACTTTTCAAAATAATTACCGGCGACGTCATAACACGTTATAGCGCCCTCTAGCGGCAGGTTGAAAAATGGTTAAAATGAATAATCTGTTGATGTGTGTGGCGAAGTTTGCTGAAATCACTTTATAACCGGTGTATATGATCAGCTTCGTGCTAACAACATATTGAGAAAGAGATTTATTGATGACGTCACCAAACCGGAAGTTACAATGAAAAGACCTTAAAACCTTAAAACGTCGCTTAAAAATCAAGATATAATCCAGATTTTTGCTTTAAATAGCAAAGTTAAGACAGCTCTCGAGCTTTCTGTTAATTACGTCACGATAATATGACGTCACTAGACCGGAAATTACAATTAAAAAACCTTTAAACATTTCTGAAAATTAACCGCGAGAGATATAATCCAATTAATAATTTAAAATTTGCAGTTTTGAAAAAATTAAAGTAAAGAAATTTATTAAATGAAATCATAAATGTAATGAACAATACAACAAAAAAATGCGAAAAAGCCATATGCTCTGTTCCTTGAACAGACATATCTCTAGTTTAATTTGTTACTGTTGGGTAAACTAATATTACAAAAATTTAGAGAATCAAGACAATTTTAAGTTTACATATTAAATATTTATAATTTTCGAATTTACTGCAAAAACACGAAAAACAGTATTCGACTATTAATTTGTCGTTTTATCAAGGAGTTGAAACTGTCACCCGTTTTTCATTGGTGTTTTGGTCGCAACAACTCCTGGCACAGGTTGTTTTCTTTCTAATTTGGCGGGGGACGAATTATTTTTTTCAAAAAAAAGCCTAAAACCAGTGGTAACTTAAAGGTGGATGAACCATGTGCAGATAACGACACTTTTCACTACCGAATTATTAAGAAATATGTTCCTTTTTTGAAAGTAAATAATGATAGTAGACATCCAGTAAAATTATTGCACTAGATTTTATATAATTGTAACGGCGATCGTGAAAAAAAACACAAGAACAACAAAAGAACCACTGCCCGACGCCGGTTGAAAACGAACGCCGTTTGTCTTGCTTTCCTGGGCATCCATGATTGTAAAACTTCAAACAGATCAATTAAAAGATAATTACTATAAAATTCAACCCCCCAAATCCACCCATTCATGATAATTCAAGCACTTACCAATGGTGTATACTACCTTTAATGTCAATGTATACACACGTTGTGTGCGTCACTTAAATTACATACAGTACTAATGCATAATGTGGTTTCTTATGTGGTCCACAAAAGGCGAACATTTTCAGGTTGAAACCGTCGATCGACTACACTGCCTAAAAGTTTTGCAAGTGATTTGCATGGGTCCATAAAACTTGTAGCGAGTTTTCTCCTGTGGGCTTCGAGCAGAGAAGATCAACATAAACTGATAAACAAATAAATTATCTCGTTTTTCTAGGGAGTATGGCTCCGGCCATGCTCCTAATAATGTAAACCACGTGGGAGGGTAACCTTGTAATTTAATAGTGATTAACGTTGTAATTTGTTTTATATTTTTGTGAGATAATTATTCTGTCATTTTTGCGACCCTGTACTTCATTATTATATTGTCAGATTGTACTATAGGTTTTCCGGTCAATTTCGGCAAACGAGCAGCCAATTTAACCACTGCGTCATACTATTTTGCGCGAAATCGAATGCTGCTGAAAATGGTATTTAAATTTCGTTTTTATAACTAGGCAAATGTACTGTTGTGTCAAAATAACCATTAACAACCATTCTACAATTCAACAAAACAGCATTTAAATTCGCAGGACCGTTTTCAATGTGTGTGTTCGGTCATTCAAATTTGCGTCATTTGTGCAATCTATTAGCGAAATTGATTGTCTCTTTACGAAATTTACGATCTGCCTCTTCTATGTGCGTCACATAAAAGATCGACGATATGCTAAATTAAAAAAATGCTTAAGAAATTTGAATGTCTCAAAACTAAAATAAATGCCCTAATTTGAATTTAAAACACGTCAAAATCTGGAGAGGCAAAATCGCTTTATTTCGAACGCACGAACATTAAATTGGCTGCTCATTTGCTGACATTGATCGGGGAAACCTATATTTTATAGCGTACGTACATGTAAAGTGCAGCTAGCCATGTGTTGACATTTAACCTTCATGTTGTATTGCTGTGGCATATTTGATTGTACTACGCCTTATTAATACTGTGCATTTAATATAATAAGTGTTGTCTTGTAAAATTAAATTAAGGAGATCGTCGTCATTATAGAATGTAGTCTATGTTTTATTGCATATTTTGTTGAATGCTCGTCTGCTTTAATTAGATGACTGTTCCTCCTCCCCCCTTAATTGACGTGGGTGTGGTCGGCTACCAAAGGGAGTCGTCGTCAAGATGGAGCATTTAACATTGCTTTGACGACGTACTTTGACCCGGATATGTTTCATTCCAGACAGTTTCATACATTGATTTTCTCTTTCATGAGAACTACGTGTATGCGTTCGCTTCCGTGCATAATTGTCACGAAATATTGATATGATTCGTGCACATACCCAGCAAAGATAGGACTTCATCGACAATTATTGGTTACATTATGTGCTGCGTAATTGTCATTGTATAATTATATTGATTATAATTGTGTTTAATGATATTTGACCAAGCTAAGTCTGTTCAGTTTTTCGGCAGTTGTGCCTCTGTCATATGAACCTGTTGACGATTATTATCAAATTATTGTAGAGCCAGTAGTTTACACACACGATAATGTAACTCTAGGTTTTCAGCTAACTGTATTTTGCACAGTAGTTCACACCAGTGTGAAGGATGTTTTATTAATGGCTTAAGAGTGGGTCCACGTAAATATTTCATATAAGAGTACTCGGCATTTTTGTTTTTATTATTAATAATGAAAGGACTGGGTAAGCATGTGAACAAAATAGAACTAAACACAAACTCTATGGCCTGTTGCCATGGTAACAGGCCATTTTGTGTTTTGAAATTTTTTAGCCAGTTTTGGAGCCTCAAAAAACATGTTTGTTTTGCTAATTTGAAAGAAACCACCCAGCCAAAATACAAAATGTTATCACAAAATCAACTATATCATTTCAAAGTATCATCCTTGCCCTTACTTTGAGATACAAACATGTTTTAAATTTCACCCTTATGCTATGTTTAGAACATGCATTAAAGCATGTTTTTAGAACTTGTAAAAATGTAATTTTTAACCTATTTTAGTCCTTCAAAAAGTCAACTTGCCAGGGGTCTCAGAATATTTTTCTTTTGGATTTGATTAGAGCCAACATTGGTCTTTTCATATCCGGTGAGAACAGTTTGGGGGATTGTATCCTCTTAAGGCAGTATACTGCATCAAAAATAGTCATTTGTCAATGACTTAAGAGTGGGTCCACGTCAATATTTCATATAAGTGCCCTCGGCATTTTGTTATTTATTATTAATAATGAAAGGACTGGGTAAGCAAGTGAACAAAATAGAACTAAACAAACATTATATGGCCCGTTACCATGGTAACATAGCTCTAAGAGAGCATTATAACGCAACCCTTCAGATACACTAATGTAAGCAATAAAGCTGTGTTTTTGAGGGGGCGTCATGCTTAAAGGGGCTGTTGGGTTCTTTACAAATAATGCTTCAGTTGGGTTCTGTAGAAATAATGTTTTATTTCACAACAAGTATTGTTTTCCCCTATATACCACTAATAAAATTTTATCAGAAAATAGAATCTACGAAATGCTGTGGAGAGGTTTAGTCTAGATTTTCGCCGTCCAAAATGCTACTTATTCAGTAGGAGTAATTCACAGGCCTACAAATCACTTTTATGATTTGAAAAAGGCGCCAGATTCATAAAAGTACAATTTGTGTGTGTATTATTACTTCAAACTAAAGGAAAAGCTCAAATTTCATTTGTCCAGTATTTGGGGGAAATGACCCTTTTTCATGCAGTACTGCCTAATACGAAGATACAATCCCCAAACTTTTCTCACCACATAAGGAAAAACCAATTTTGGCTCTAATCAAATTCAAAAGGAAAATATTCTGAGACCCCTGGCAAGTTGACTTTTTGAAGGGACAATATTAGGGTAAACTTTTAAATTTTACAAGTTCTAAAAACATGCTTTAACGCATGTTCTAAAACATTTAAAACATTTAATTGTTTTCTCAAGTAAGGGCAAGGATGGTACTTTGTAAAGATATCGTTGATTTGTGATATAATTTTGCATTTTTGTTGGATGATTTTGTTTTTAAAATAAGCTAAAAAAAGAAGAAGTTTTGGCGGCCCCAATACTGGCTAAAAATGCCTACAACACAAAATGGCCAGTTCAATTTTTGTTACTTGCTTGTCAAATCCTTTCATATGAAAGGACACTTTCCGAAGACACTTATATAAACATATTATATTGTTTGAATTCCCGAATTTACTGCACTGGAACACGAAAAACCGTCTTCGGCTATTTATTCGTCGTTTTAGCAAAAAGTTGAAACTGTCACCCGTTTTTCATTGATGTTAATGTCGCAACAACTCCTGGCACAGGTTGTTTTCTTTATAACTTTGCAGGGACGAATTATTTCTTTCCAAACGACATCCCAATGAATGGATTGTTAAGCGCCATATATAATACCTTTAATATAGGTTTTCCTGGACGATATCGCGAAATGTGCACATAAGTTTGTAACTGGTGCATTCGTTTTCCTGCGAAATAGTATGAACGTTCACATCCCCGTTTTCTATTTAACAATAGATAATTCGTTTTTGCATAATGGTGCATCCAGTCGTAAGAAATCATCACACGATTTCCCGAATGTGCACTGAATTTAGTATATTGATAGTTCTTTTTAGCGCGAATTTGAATGCACACCCGCAATCATGTTTTCCTTTTAATTTATCAACAATCAATTCCGCTAAATGTGCAGCCGATTTTCTACGCATTTGTATGCCTGGTCAAGCATTGGAATCCATATGTGTTATCAAAAGTAACATATGGGGAATTCAACCAGGTGGTCTCGTCTTTGAATCTAGCAAATAAACGCTATATAAACCACTAAGTTGAAGACAAAAATTCTTTCTTTGCTCAGCATTTGCCACGATCGCATCATATAGCTAGACTTTACTTTATGCCCCCTAAAATTGTCCAATAATGGCTGCAAGAGGGATATACAGACGAGTCTCGGACGTTGATCGAAATAGTCTTATCGATGCCTTTGAGGCTGACGACGCGGACTACTTAGATATAGCAAATAGACTGGACATCAACCACTCATGTCTTGGTGGACAATTCATTAACGGATAGACAATTGAACTGATAAAATGATAGAGAAGTCATTAACAAAAACAAAATAACCTCAATTCTTCAAAATCCTCATTTGGATAAATTCCTAGGTAGCCTCAATCCTGCAAATTCATCTGATGCATCAACTTTCAAGTGACATCCTTCCTGCAAAAACCTCCAATTTGCAAAGAGGATTTTGGAGGATTTGGGATGGTTAGGGTTAAAATAAATTTAAGAGCCAACACATAAATGATCAATTAGTCCCACGATACATTGATTTATTAATGATTTAATCCAAGTTGTATCGTGAGTTATATAGCCATATGTACTTTATTGAAATTGAACGCAGAATATGCGAATTTAAATTATAACAAATAAAAAAGAATATTCAATTCAGGCCGTGACACCATGAAAAATCGATTTGCTGCGAAATAGATTGCACTCTCTTAATAATCGGCCACGCATACGTCAAACCGAAAGCCCAATCACGTGTTTGTAATCGTTTAAATTAAACGCTAAGCACATTCATTTATTTGAATTAAACAAAATAAAATTGAATGCTCGTTTTTGCGAAAATGAAACTCGGATATACGTCGTTCTGAAATTCAGCGCGAAATTGAATACATCTTTTACAAATGAATGTGCACATTTTGCTATATCGTCCGGGAAAACCTATATTACGTGTAAATAAACGGAAATCATTGTGTTGAAATATTGTTTTTGCCGGTGTGAGTATGATGTTTTCGGCGCCACAAAAGTTCGACCATGGTTCGACTATAGAGTCGTTTGCACTTCAACTTCAGTTCGCACGTGCTAATGCCGTCACGAACTAACCACTTGGTCCTTGATCGAACTTGCTCCTAGTGCGATGCAACCTCGTCCCCAGGGCTTACTTTATTTTTAACCATGATTTTCATTTTATAATAATTTAAATTCACACATTCTGCATACAATTTGTTTGTATAGTGCATGCTGTGGGAGGTTTCTTCAAATTAAAAGGTTATGGATCAGACTTCATAGGAGTCCAAATTTAATGTGACACACACAAATAAAAACAGTTTAAAACACCGGCTAGGCCATTATCGGCTGTTTAAAAATAAGAATTTAGACTACAAAAGAGTCGAACAATAGCAGGCGCAGATCCAAGGGGGGCCGCGGGGGCACGTGCCCCCCGGGTAAAATGAGTTTAAAAAAACGGGGGGTGGGGGAAAAGAGGGGCAGGTGAGAGAAAGGGAAGGGAGGAGGATCGGATCGGAGGATCTGCTGTGTATACTGACACAAAAGAGATATCAATCCATGGAACCCCAGTTTGCGACCCGCACCCGTTCAATTTCTCCATGCACATGAAGCCCTCTCAGGGTCTCTACTAGTCTTGGTGCAAGACGTCCCTGTTTTGTATTTCCACAAATTTCCGCTAATAGAGGGCGCTATCACTCCACCAACCGCTATCACCCACGAACCGCTATCACAGGAACCATTTGTGGAAATACAAAACAGGGACGTCTTGCACCAAGACTAGGTCTCTACTCGCAGCGGTCGAGCGAGGCCGGACATTGGTGTTATCCGCATTGGTGTTATTTATTTAACATTTTTGCTAAAAAACTCAGAGGAAAGTGGCCAGAAATCGTCTCAGATTGCACCACAAGCATAAAATCCACCATTTTCCAGGGCCCTTAAGCGGGCCACAGACATGCACACGCTTCGCGCTCGCATTTTCTAGTTTTGGTTGTGCCCCACATTCATATATAAATTTATATATAGTATATATTTATTTATATATATATTCTCCATTAAAATCTCCATAATTTTTATTCATTTTATCTCCATATCATTTTTAAAACTTTTGCAAAAAAATCAGAGGAAAGAGGCCAGGAATCGCCTCAGATTGCACCACAAAATAATCATATAGAATCCAAACATTTCCCAGGCCCTTAATAAGCGGGCCCCGACCCCACGCCGTAATGGGCTTCGCGCTTCGCGCTCGCATTTTTCAGTTTCGGGTGTGCCTCCCGTCTAAACAAATCCGAGATCCGCGCCTGAATAGAAAACCGTCTCTGATATTTAGGAATTGTATTTTAATGTCTCTTCTCTCTCATTTTTATCACAGTGAGATGTGTCTGTACTATGGATGCAGTGCGTGTCGAAGATGTTACCTGGGCAACTTGGGCAAATTTTCTGGAGCCCTAAAAATTGCTAAGCATGAAAATTCTTTCTTTGCAAAAACATGGATACTAACTAAACATTCCGGTGATGTATTTGGTTTGTGACCGATATTCGGCAGGTTATTGCTTAGCATGATTGAAAAGCACATGACGTTTTTTGGTGGTAACCGGATTCACGCTGAGCAAGACATGTTTGTGCTACGCAAATTGTTGTGCTTAGCAGCTCCATAAAATTGGTCCCTGGTTCGGTTCCCCATCATGTTACTCACCTAAATGAATTCCAATGCTTGACAGACATGCGCAGAAAATCGGCTGCACATTTAGCGAAATCGATTGTTTATAAACTAAAAGAAACACATGATGGCGGGTGTGCATTAGAATTCGCGCTAAAATGAATTATCGATACTAAATTCAGTGCACATTCAGGAAATCGTACGCTGATGTTTTACAACTGAATGCATCTTCATGGAAATAGAATTATCAATTTTTAAATAGAAAACAGGATTGGGAACGTTTATACTATTTCGCACACAAATAAATGCATCTTTTACAAATTAATGTGCACATTTTCCGATATCGTCCGGGGAAACCCTGTTCTTATTTGCAGACACCTTTGGCTGTCGTTTGTTTTTAATTGCGAATGACCCCGATTTAAATTGGAATAAAATCTGGTACACTGACTTGCTCACACAGCTTGGCACATTTGAATTCTCCGAGCTAAAGAAACTGTCGCTATATCACGTGATTAGGGGGGCAAGCCTTGCTAGCAACCCCCATCTCCGGAATGGTCTGGTGTCTTTCTCACCCAATGTGAACAGTGTATTGGTACTGAACGCCTGTTACGTAACTATGCAAGAGCTTGCCCCGAATCATGTGATATGGCAACAGTGTCTTTAGTCTGGAGAATATAAAGTTCAACGGTGCCAAGCTACATGAGCAAGTCCGTGTACAAGATGTTATTCAGATTTAACTCAGGGTCACTCGCAAATGGCTAATTGCTCGGTTATGAACGTATACACGCTACCTCCTATTTGTCGGCGCCTTTATTTATACGGTGGTGCATTCCGTTTGACGACATTTAACTAAAAAGAAGACCAGACACCAATGGTCTGCAGCTTACGTTTATTCGATTAGGTAATGAGCTTTGAAAACCTCCGCCAATCAGGGGCTACGGTTTATGACTAGCCAATTACCAGCCATTGATGTGGAATGACGTATTAACTTTGGTAACCAATTAGAGAGATACACCTCGTCTGCCTCACCATCAATGCTTTCTGTAAATTATAAAACCCCATCATCGCCAGACCTCTGTCGCTAGAGCAAACCAGTGGTGTGAAGGTGACACGATTAACAAAAAAAACCTCGGTCACAACAAAGACTTAAATTAATACGCAAAATGGGAAACTCTTCATGAGTACAAAAGAATAGGGATTTGTGAACGCAACTTAACTCACAATATTCGTGATTTAGTTTCAGGCTGTCAATTCAAGTTTGGTAATTGTTCACCGTTAAGCTTATGGCCTTCAGTAGAAGTTGGCATGGTAACCAGCGAATTGTCCCCACCTGATCTCATGGGATTCACTGGTACCAAATCAATACCCTCATGCCCTGGACTGTTCGTGTCGTCATTTATAAAGCTACAGTGGCGGTAAAGAACCCTCATTGGATTATTTGTATCGCTGAATAACACTTGTAAGCTTGAGTTGGCATAGTAACCAAAATATTGCCCCTCATAAACAATACCATCTTAATCTAATACTGGAGCTAAATCAATATCGCCACAGTTTGTGTCTGCGTCACTCCATTCCTTTCTGCAGCTACCAAGTCTCAGCATCACAAGGCCTCTGAGAGCAATCTGGCAGTTGTGCCAAGAAGACATCTACGGGTAACAGCGTGCCTTGAAGTTGTCTTTTCACAACCGTTGTTGAAATCCTACATGATAAATCGCTGAATGTCGACCTGTGCAGTTTTATGTAATTGGCAGCATAACGAAAAACTGAAATCTTCTGTTTTATAACATGGGCTTAACTCGATCCTTCGGCTCGATCCATTACCAGCGGTCATATCCCAACCCGGTCATTATCACGCAGTAATAACCGGGTCCTCGCACTGTTATTACCTAATTCATAAATACCTGGGACAGTTTAGGCATTTCTATTGGTCGAGAGCCCGTCACATGGCCAGTATTAAACGGACGATAAAGACATGGCTGGAATAGTTTAAAACTAGCTGGCAACAAAAGTGGCCTCTGCACATGAACAACATTATTCCTACCTCGGCGTTGCGCGACTGGTTGCACGTCATTCCGTACTTGGATTGACGTCACATTTTCGATAAATATTTATTTTAATCAAAGAAGCTAAATTGTTGCCCCGAAAGTGGGTGGGTTATGAAGCTCAGGGAAATTTGGGGTGAAGAGAATAATTATGTTTAAACCCTTTTTTTAAATGAGTTGTGACGTCATAATGATTATGAGTTATTTACTTTTGTGAAAGAAGATAAATTGTTTTCCCCCAAAAAAGGTGGGTATCGGAGATCAGGGAATCTGGGATGAGAAAGTAATTATATTTAAATCCATTTTTAAATAAATTGTAATTTAAAATCATTTAAAAAAAAACTACGGTGGTGCATTCCGTTTGACGACATTTTAATTAAAAAGAAGACCAGACACCAATGGTCTGCAGCTTACGTTTATCCGATTAGGTAATAGCTATAAAACCTCTGCCAATCAGGGGCTACGGTTTGTGACTAGCCAATTACCAGCCACTGATGTGGAATGACGTATTAACTTTGATAACCAATCAGAGAGATACACCTCGTCTGCCTCACCATCAATGCTTTCTGTAAATTTTAAAATCCCATCATCGCCAGATCTCTGTCACTAGAGCAAACCAGTGGTGTAAAGAAGACACGCTTAACAAAAAAAACTCGGTCACAACAAAGACTTCAATTAATACGCAAAATGGGAAACTCTTCGACTTCATGAGTACAAAAGAATAGGGATTTTTGTGAACGCAACTTAACTCACAATATTCGTGATTTAGTTTCAGGCTGTCAATTCAAGTTTGGTAATTGTTCACCGTTAAGCTTTCGGCCTTCAGTAGAAGTTGGCATGGTAACCAGCGAATTGTCCCCACCCGATCTCATCGGATTCACTGGTACCAAATCAATACCATCATGCCCTGGACTGTTCGTGTCGTCATTTCTAAAGCTACAGTGGCGGTAAAGAACCCTTATTGGATTATTTGTATCGCTGAATAACGCTTGTAAGCTTGAGTTGGCATAGTAACCAAAGAATTACCCCTCATAAACAATACCATCTAAATCTCATACTGAAACTAAATCAATATCGCCACAGTTTGTGTCCGCGTCACTCCATTCCTTTCTGTAAGCTACCAAGTCCCAGCATCACCAGGCCTCTGAGTGCAATCTGGCAGTTGTGCCAAGAAGACATCTACGGGTAACAGCGTGCCTTGAAGTTGTCTTTTCACAACCGTTGTTGAAATCCTACATGATAAATCGCTGAATGTAATTGGCAGCATAACTAAATTCTGAAATCTTCTGTTATATAACGTGGCCTTAACTCGATCGACAAAATGGCAAAACAAATCATCTGTTTTGAACTATTTCTCATAATATTCATCATTTTCGAGGGAGCTACCTCGCCCGTCTTTGCATTTGAAACACCTTCAGATACAGAGAAACATACGTTTTATGCCGCCGAAAATCAAGCCCGGGAAGAATTTGCGTTTGCAACAAAAACTGTGCGATCTCGTGTCATCTGCGGACGTGAATGTAGCATGGATGAACGTTGCAGGTCGTTTAACTTTAACGACTGCAGTAAAATGTGCGAGTTAAACCTTGCCACAAGACGTGGGCATCCCGAAGACTTTAATGCAACTCAAGGGAGCGTGTACTTTGATGCAGATGAGGACACACCTCTCTACTCACTGGCTGATAGTTCCTTGAATCGCTACAGAAGTTGCAAGATGCTCTTAGATGCTGGTTATCGTTCAAGCGGTATCTACACAATCTACCCAGAGGGATTTGGCAATGACGGTGTTCGTGTCTACTGCGACATGGAAACTGACGGTGGGGGATGGATCGTGTTTCAGAGGCGACAAGATGGCAGCGTGGACTTCTACCGTAACTGGGCCGACTACCAGTCTGGCTTTGGCAATCTGTCCGGTGAGTTCTGGTTGGGTAATGACAACTTGGCGACTCTGACGTCTGAAGATTCACGTGGAACATGGGAGCTACGAGTTGATTTAGAGGACTGGGAGGGCAACAGGGCATGGGCAAAATACTTAGATTTCCAAATATCTCCGGGTGGGTACAATCTGAATTATGACCAATACGATGCCAGCAGCACTGCCGGAGACTCTCTTGGGTATCAGGGAATTAGTAATTATTATCAAAAAGGACATCCCTTTTCAACAAAGGATCGTGACAATGATGCGTCTCAGAACAATTGTGCACAACTGACCACAGGAGCCTGGTGGTTTAATAGGTGTTATTATTCTCACTTAAATGGTGTATATTACCCAGGCAAGAATGCAGATAATTACAAAGGCGTGCGATGGGGCTCATGGAAATTGGGCTATTCCATGAAAGCATGTAGCATGAAAACGCGTGAAATTGAACCATGAATGTTGCATTGTTGATATTAATTTTGAAATGTACTTGTTTTAGTTGGAACATGTAAATCATTGCACAGCCATATTATTCATTAATACCCAGAGTCTTTTAGAATTGTTATAAAACTGCCAAAAAATGTTTCTATGGAATAATGTTTAGCAGTTAATTGAAATGTTACTATCACTTTGTCAACATGTTAAAGGTAGAATACACCATTGGTAATTGCTTGAATTATCAGGAATGGGTGGATTTGGGGAGTTGTATTTGATAGAAAATATCGTTTAACTGACCTGTCTGAAGTTTTACAATCATAGATGCTGAGAAAAGCCAGAAAAATGGCGTTCGTTTTCAACCGGCGTCAGGCAGTTGTTCTTATGTTGTTCTTGTTTTTTCCACAATCGCCGTCCGGCGATCATGATTTATTTTCATAAAATTCAATTTTTCGAAACAATTACAGGATATCTAGCGCATAGTTTTGCTGGATGCTAACCAAAAATATTTATCAAATGAGTTAAGAGGGCCTAATATTTCGATCTTAACAAAAATCTTCTTCAGAGACAATATTTATTTTCAAATAAGTAAGATATTTCTTAATAATTCGGTAAATATCTGCAAATGGTGTATCCTACCTTTAAGAGGTTAACTAGTTTTTGTTTTGCTTATTATAAAGAATACCCATTATATTTTGTACATTTGACGAAACAACGGCTACATTTGATCATATCGCAATGCTAAATTGTAGCAGAGTTTAACCGAAGCTGCCTCGAATTTTTTTAACAGCGACATTACAGGCGCAATCACACACACAATCGTTCACCCATTATGTACAACAACCTGCCGATTACATTATAAAAAAGGCATGATGGTCTTTTTTAAAGTTAAATTCTCCTTTAAAGGATAACTTTCGCCAACATTGCAGGGCTACGAACAGCATCCGTCACTATGAGATTTATTCACGAGTCGGCCATAATAATTGAAAGTGAGCTAAAATCGTCGTTTTGTTTTTAACTTGCAGATAGAAATGAAAGCAATGACCTAAAGTTAATTACCAAATAACACCAGTCGTCTCTGATGAATAATAAAACATTTGTGATTAAACATACCTTTATGTTTCATGCCACATTTCAAAAAACATTGAAAGTGAGGCTAGAATTCAAAAATAGTCTGGCACCATCCCATTAAACAATTCACAATTTTTCGGATACATTCAGGGAAAACAACCAAAATGGCTTCCTCTTGAATAAGGTTCATATAACGGAACATTGTGAAAAATGTTCTTGCTAAATTTTAAATACAGCGTAATGTGAAAACAATTTGTTACTTAGATTTCAATTATAGTTCCACAAGTAATGTCAGCTTAGAAAATAAGTACATGTATGCATTGATAATATTTGTATTGCACGAATAGAATGTTGCACAAAATGACATCGGCTTAGAATTTGTGGGAAGTGTTATTCCTTTATAAAAAAAATATTCAAAATATTCATCATATTGTTTTACTCCAGTTATACTTTTCCACGAAAATACTGTAAACCACAAAACCAAGAGAATCTAAATTTCACATATTTATTTGTTTTGATGTCATTATTTATTAGTTGTCTGCACAATTTTAAAACACGAAGGTTTATAGTTGTTTCTTCTGACAAAAAAACCAAAAAAAAAACAATTCCTTTTTTCATGCTTCTTGGCATTGTTAGCTTTTGTTCACTAGTGATCATGTTTTTGAAACTAGGTTATATGGGGGGTGTCGTTTGTTTAAAACGCAAGTAAGAAATATGGTATTCATAATTGTAACAATTTTACTAAGTGCCAAAACCACATCAATATCGCGGAAGAGGGCAAACAATAATCTTAATTAGTAAGCATATTTTACTTTTTGCTTGTATATTGCGATACAAAAATGGTTCCAATACAAAAAGACCAATGACGTTGAATAAACTGAGCGACAAGAACCAATCCACGATTAATTTGTTTCAGTTTATTTAGGTTGTTCGTGTTGAGTTTACGAGCGTGTAATTATCTCAGCGTGATTGGCAGGTGTAAGGCAATTTATGCTTCAAACACCTGTCCTTGTATGGGATATGCAATTAAGGAATATGCACAGTATTCTACAGATGTAGATCCACAACTTCTGGCAGCGCCCTGGACGCACCCTGGACCTCGCCCTGGCCGCGCCCTGGCCGCGCCCTGGACTTCGCCCTGAACCTCGCCCTGGACCTCGCCCTGGACCTCGCCCTGGCCGCGCCCTGGCCGCGCCCTGGACCTCGCCCTGAACCTCGCCCTGGCCGCGCCCTGGACTTCGTCCTGGACCTCGCCCTGGACTTCGCTCTGGACCTCGCCCTAGGCCGCGCCCTGGACCTCGACCTGGACTTCGCCCTAGCCGCGCCCTGGCCGCGCCATGGACGCGCCCTGGATTTCGCCCTAGACCTCGCCCTGGACCTCGCCCTAGGCCGCGCCCTGGACCTCGCCCTGGACCTCGCCCTAGCCGCGCCCTAGCCGCGCCCTGGACGCGCCCTGGACCTCGTCCTGGACCTCGCCCTGGACCTCGCCCTGGACCTCGCCCTGGATCTCGCCCTGGATCTCGCCCTGGATCTCGCCCTGGATCTCGCCCTGGCCGCGCCCTGGCCGCGCCCTGGACTTCGCCCTGGACCTCGCCCTGGATCTCCCCCTGGCCGCGCCCTGGCTGCGCCCTGGCTGCGCCCTGGACCTCGCCCTGAACCTCGCCCTGGCCGCGCCCTGGCCGCGCCCTGGACTTCGTCCTGGACCTCGCCCTGGACCTCGACCTGGACCTCGCCCTAGGCCGCGCCCTGGACCTCGACCTGGACCTCGCCCTAGCCGCGCCCTGGCCGCGCCATGGACGCGCCCTTGATTTCGCCCTGGACCTCGCCCTGGACCTCGCCCTGGACCTCGCCCTGGAACTCGCCCTGGCCGCGCCCTGGCCGCGCCCTGGACCTCGCCCTGAACCTCGCCCTGGCCGCGCCCTGGCCGCGCCCTGGACCTCGTCCTGGACCTCGCCCTGGACCTCGCTCTGGACCTCGCCCTAGGCCGCGCCCTGGACCTCGCCCTGGACCTCGCCCTAGCCGCGCCCTGGCCGCGCCCTGGACGCGCCATGGACCTCGCCCTGGATCTCGCCCCGGATCTCGCCCTGGCCGCGCCCTGGACTTCACCCTGGACCTCGCCCTGGACCTCGCCCTGGATCTCCCCCTGGCCGCGCCCTGGCTGCGCCCTGGCTGCGCCCTGGCTGCGCCCTGGCCGCGCCCTGGACCTCGCCCTGGACCTCGCCCTGGACCTCGCACTAGACCTCGCCCTAGACCTCGCCCTGGACCTCGCCCTAGGCCGCGCCCTGGACCTCGCCCTGGACCTCGCCCTAGCCGCGCCCTAGCCGCGCCCTGGACGCGCCCTGGACCTCGTCCTGGACCTCGCCCTGGACCTCGCCCTGGACCTCGCCCTGGATCTCGCCCTGGATCTCGCCCTGGATCTCGCCCTGGATCTCGCCCTGGCCGCGCCCTGGCCGCGCCCTGGACTTCGCCCTGGACCTCGCCCTGGATCTCCCCCTGGCCGCGCCCTGGCTGCGCCCTGGCTGCGCCCTGGACCTCGCCCTGAACCTCGCCCTGGCCGCGCCCTGGCCGCGCCCTGGACTTCGTCCTGGACCTCGCCCTGGACCTCGACCTGGACCTCGCCCTAGGCCGCGCCCTGGACCTCGACCTGGACCTCGCCCTAGCCGCGCCTTTGCTCGCGCCATGGACGCGCCCTTGATTTCGCCCTGGACCTCGCCCTGGACCTCGCCCTGGACCTCGCCCTGGAACTCGCCCTGGCCGCGCCCTGGCCGCGCCCTGGACCTCGCCCTGAACCTCGCCCTGGCCGCGCCCTGGCCGCGCCCTGGACCTCGTCCTGGACCTCGCCCTGGACCTCGCTCTGGACCTCGCCCTAGGCCGCGCCCTGGACCTCGCCCTGGACCTCGCCCTAGCCGCGCCCTGGCCGCGCCCTGGACGCGCCCTGGACCTCGCCCTGGATCTCGCCCTGGATCTCGCCCTGGCCGCGCCCTGGACTTCACCCTGGACCTCGCCCTGGACCTCGCCCTGGATCTCCCCCTGGCCGCGCCCTGGCTGCGCCCTGGCTGCGCCCTGGCTGCGCCCTGGCCGCGCCCTGGACCTCGCCCTGGACCTCGCCCTGGACCTCGCACTAGACCTCGCCCTGGACCTCGCCCTGGCCGCGCCCTGGCCGCGCCTTGGACCTCGCCATGGACCTCGCTCTAGCCGCGCCCTGGCTGCGCCCTGGCCGCGCCCTGGACCTCGCCCTGGACCTCTCCCTGGACCTCTCCCTGGACCTCGCCCTAGCCGCACCCTGGCCGCGCACTGGCCGCGCCCTGGCCGCGCCGGATACACCATTTGCAGATAGCGACACTTTTCACTACCGAATTATTAAGAAATATCTTTCTTTTTTTAAAGTAAATAATGATAGTAGGCATCCAGCAAAATGATTGCGCTAGATATGTTAATTGTTACGGCGATCGTGAAAAAAACACCAAGAACAACATAAGAACCACTGCCCGACGCTGGTTTAAAACATCCATGATTGTACAATTTCAAACAGATCAATTAAACGATATTTACTATAAAATACAACCTCCCAAATCCACCCATTCATGATAATAACACCAATTACCACTGGTGTATTCTACCTTTATAACATTAACGTTTACCTGACATTCTGTTTTTACTTTGTCATCGGTGCCATTTTTGTTGGCAGCTGAAATTCCCTGTTTGGTAGGAAATACTTACATTATAAGGCTGTCTGTGAATTTGCATTAGCACATGACCTGCTATTTCCAAGAAATAAAAGGACAATTTTGAGCCCGATCGACATGGTACGAGTGCGGCATTGGTTAAAATCTTGCATCGTACCCCGACTCGTTTATGTTTAAAATAACACGAGCCCTTTGAAGCACCAGTCTATATAGCTAGTCTTTATCTTAATTCGGACCTCGCCCTGGACCTCGCCCTGGACCTCGCCCTGGCCGCGCCCTGGCCGCGCCCTGGACCTCGCCCTGAACCTCGCCCTGGCCGCGCCCTGGACTTCGTCCTGGACCTCGCCCTGGACCTCGCTCTGGACCTCGCCCTAGGCCGCGCCCTGGACCTCGACCTGGACTTCGCCCTAGCCGCGCCCTGGCCGCGCCATGGACGCGCCCTGGATTTCGCCCTAGACCTCGCCCTGGACCTCGCCCTAGGCCGCGCCCTGGACCTCGCCCTGGACCTCGCCCTAGCCGCGCCCTAGCCGCGCCCTGGACGCGCCCTGGACCTCGTCCTGGACCTCGCCCTGGACCTCGCCCTGGACCTCGCCCTGGATCTCGCCCTGGATCTCGCCCTGGATCTCGCCCTGGATCTCGCCCTGGCCGCGCCCTGGCCGCGCCCTGGACTTCGCCCTGGACCTCGCCCTGGATCTCCCCCTGGCCGCGCCCTGGCTGCGCCCTGGCTGCGCCCTGGACCTCGCCCTGAACCTCGCCCTGGCCGCGCCCTGGCCGCGCCCTGGACTTTGTCCTGGACCTCGCCCTGGACCTCGACCTGGACCTCGCCCTAGGCCGCGCCCTGGACCTCGACCTGGACCTCGCCCTAGCCGCGCCCTGGCCGCGCCATGGACGCGCCCTTGATTTCGCCCTGGACCTCGCCCTGGACCTCGCCCTGGACCTCGCCCTGAAACTCGCCCTGGCCGCGCCCTGACCGCGCCCTGGACCTCGCCCTGAACCTCGCCCTGGCCGCGCCCTGGCCGCGCCCTGGACCTCGTCCTGGACCTCGCCCTGGACCTCGCTCTGGACCTCGCCCTAGGCCGCGCCCTGGACCTCGCCCTGGACCTCGCCCTAGCCGCGCCCTGGCCGCGCCCTGGACGCGCCCTGGACCTCGCCCTGGATCTCGCCCTGGATCTCGCCCTGGCCGCGCCCTGGACTTCACCCTGGACCTCGCCCTGGACCTCGCCCTGGATCTCCCCCTGGCCGCGCCCTGGCTGCGCCCTGGCTGCGCCCTGGCTGCGCCCTGGCCGCGCCCTGGACCTCGCCCTGGACCTCGCCCTGGACCTCGCACTAGACCTCGCCCTGGACCTCGCCCTGGCCGCGCCCTGGCCGCGCCTTGGACCTCGCCATGGACCTCGCTCTAGCCGCGCCCTGGCTGCGCCCTGGCCGCGCCCTGGACCTCGCCCTGGACCTCTCCCTGGACCTCTCCCTGGACCTCGCCCTAGCCGCACCCTGGCCGCGCACTGGCCGCGCCCTGGCCGCGCCGGATACACCATTTGCAGATAGCGACACTTTTCACTACCGAATTATTAAGAAATATCTTTCTTTTTTTAAAGTAAATAATGATAGTAGGCATCCAGCAAAATGATTGCGCTAGATATGTTATAATTGTTACGGCGATCGTGAAAAAAACACCAAGAACAACATAAGAACCACTGCCCGACGCTGGTTTAAAACATCCATGATTGTACAATTTCAAACAGATCAATTAAACGATATTTACTATAAAATACAACCTCCCAAATCCACCCATTCATGATAATAACACCAATTACCACTGGTGTATTCTACCTTTATAACATTAACGTTTACCTGACATTCTGTTTTTACTTTGTCATCGGTGCCATTTTTGTTGGCAGCTGAAATTCCCTGTTTGGTAGGAAATACTTACATTATAAGGCTGTCTGTGAATTTGCATTAGCACATGACCTGCTATTTCCAAGAAATAAAAGGACAATTTTGAGCCCGATCGACATGGTACGAGTGCGGCATTGGTTAAAATCTTGCATCGTACCCCGACTCGTTTATTTTTAAAATAACACGAGCCCTTTGAAGCACCAGTCTATATAGCTAGTCTTTATCTTAATTCGGACGGCAAACGCAAAAATAGCATAAATATAAAACGAACGCTGTTTTCCATTTCTTTTGATATTATTTTTTTATCGGCATCCATTTATATTTTTATAACAGAAATACACATGAACAATAACAAAACAGACTGTGCATTTATTTTGTCCAGATCCGGCTGAGTCTGTACAAACGAGAGCCGACTGTACACGTACATGTAAATATTCCACTAATCTAAAAAGCAAGAGAAATTGAGACTTGGTCAAAGAGGTGATCACGCAACGAAAACGGTCTGTTGGAGAGGGATTTAGACAGAGATTTTGGAGGTCACAAGGAAGTGAAATAAAAATCTAGGAAAAGGAGTAAAGAAAGATCGAGGGTGCACTCCCTGTTCCCTGCGGTTAGTTATCATTATTATTAATACCGTTATCCCTTTCAGTACCAAGGCATATTGCTATGCTTAGGTTACCACAGTAATATACATGATATGACCAGTTAGTGACCAAGCACCTTTTGCCAAGTTTTAGTGTATAGCGCCCTCGCAAGGCAAAGTAATGAAAGGCCACTCTACTTTGAAGTTGTGTTGAATCATAATGAATTGACCGTACCCCCAAAGCAATAACTATTAGATTAATATTATTGGCCCGTGAGAAGTTTTTTGGAAGGGGTGGAAACAATTCCATATCTCACCCCCACTTTTTTGCCCTTTATATGACTTGACAAGAAGTGTAATTCTGATGAAGAAACATGAAGAGTGAGAAAATTTCAAGTCTTTCTTTGAAAATACTTAGATTTTACTTAGATACTTAGATTTTATTCAAAATGAAAGAAATCCGGACTATGAAGGTAATTGCACAAACATACAAAATGGGTACACTATGGATGCAGTTAAAAATTCAAATGAAGGCGCCCCCCCCCCCCCCCCCCCACCACTCAAATATAAAACGTGCTCAGGTGAATGCTCATTACAGACTATGAAACTTCTCAAAGCATGGTAGTACACACATTGGTTTGTCACACTGTTTACAAATCGTGCGAGTTTGTTTCCGCTTGGCTCTGGTACTGTAAACAACACAGTTGTGCTTTTTGCCGGCAGAAATTCTCCCGGGATAGTGATGAGTCGGAAAGCGGCTGGAACCACGTGACACTTGACTGGCATGCTGAGCTGGGTTGTGCTTCCAAGTGGAAATAAGCTCTTCTATCACCTTGACCCTGAAATCCAAAGTGGTCAAGTGCTGATTTGTAGGGATGCTGTTGTATACAATGGTAGCATTTACCAAGCAGATGTAAAGAATGCCCACGAAAACTCTTTTCCACCATTTCATCGATTTGTGAGAGTGCGAGTTGTACTGACACATTTGTGCTGGGAGCAATATCACGACAAGCTTTTTAAACATCATCGCTCAAGCTTCAACTATTGAGACTGTTTACGACCAATTTTAGAGAATGCTATTACGTATCAACTAAACAGTTTTCGTCTGGCCTGTTAGATAATCAACACATATGTAATTATTGCTATACAACCAGTTTCAAATATATATGGCGCGATGTATAAAGATCGATAACACAATTAATATAGAACTCAACCGGTACCGTCAATTTGTCCCCCCACCTCTTTTAAAAATGATTGCAAACGCCAACTATACACTTGTTGCCTTGCAGATATTATGCCAAGTTTTAATTTTTAATTGGTTTCCCACCAACGTATCGATCGTGAAAGGACAACCTATTAGAGGAGGTGGGTTGGGGGAGAAAATGGCACAATGGGGGAGTGGTGACACACAAATAGCCATTATGGTCCAACGAGCGCGTTTTGTTTTGTTTATATTCGGGCGGCGTTGTTGTCGTCTTGAACTGTACGGCGCGTTTTAGAGGGACGTTGACAAATGTGCAATAACCGGAATGGGGCGGGCGAGGGGTCGATCCGCCATTATTGTTGCTAGGTCGTATGAGGTTGTTTTGTAACCCAAAAGAAAGAACTCCTTGAATCGATTCGGGGAGGAGAAAGACAAAAACAAAGCAACTTCACGTGGTCAGAAAAAAACACGTTTTTTTGGTAGCTCGAAAACTATTCAAGGTCTAGAAATATAAATGATGTGATAGAAAAGCTTTACAGTGAGTTTGTTTCTAACTCTGACACTACCTTGAGCATGTGATTGGAAACCGAACGATGTATTGCTTATCATTGATGGCAGTGCTGAACCCATCAATTCCAATACGAATGAACTTCTACACACCCAAGGGAGTTAGTGTTATCAAAACAACGGTAATTTCTTCAAAGGTCAAATCTGCGATGGCCCTGTAGCCCAATATCTTTCTCATGACATACTCTGACTGTGTGCCTAATTCCATGCTTGTATCATCAAAGGCACAATTCCCCGTAATATTTCCCCATCTGCCCCACTAGGGGCAATACAAAATGGGAGCAATATCACGACAAGCTTTTTAAACATCGTCGCTCAAGCTTTACTTCTGAACTCGAAGCTGTGCCACGCAAAATGTACCTCTCATTCTCATTAAATTAAATATCGTGGACAGTTCGTGTTGTTATTTTTAAATCTATAATAATTGTAAAGACTCCTTTTAATAGACGAATTTTCCACTGACATTCTCATTCATGCTTTGAGAATAGAATCAACGAGCGTGAAATTAATATAATTGCATATGCAATCTCCCGATTGTCCGTGCCTTTATTTGGCGTTATATGACAACAATTAATTGAAAAGAATTAAGAGTTCACTTTAGCACTTAACGTTTATCCAGAATCTCACAGACCATTAAGGTTATCAGCTTACGATAAAACATCAGCCAATCAAAGCCTACGGTTTGTAACTGCGGGAATACTGACCAGTTACTAGTCACTGACGTGAATGACGTACTCACTTTGATAACCAATCAGAGAGAATGAGAGATACACGTCGTCTGCCTCAACCCATTCCTTTCTGTAAACTATACCAAGTCCCACCATCGCCAGGCCTGTGTATCACAGGAGCATCCTAGCATTTGTATAGAGAGGACAGCATCCGAAAGCAGTACGGCTTGACTTTTAGTCGTTGAACAACCATTGTGGATAGTTCAATCAGACACGACAAATCGCTAGATTGTCTTTTCCGATTTCAACTCTATGTGGCGCACATTATACAAAAACTAATAAAACAAACTGTGATCGACGTTAGGTCATCTGATTTTAACGAATCCTTTAAGTAATGGAAGCAATGGCGAAACTGACCTTTACTGGGTTGCAACTATTTCACATAATATTCATCATATGTCAGGGAGCTACCTCGTCTGTCTCTGGATATGAAACTTATATGCAGGGAAACATGCTTTTTATGCCGCAGAAAATCGCGCCCTAAAAGAATTTGCGTTCGCAACCACAATTGTACGATCTCGTGTCATCTGCGGACGTGAATGCAGCATGGATCAACATTGCAAGTCGTTTAACTTTAATGACTGCAGTAAAATATGCGAGTTAAACCTTGCCATAAGACGGCAGCATCTCGACTACTTCAATGCAACTCAAGGGAGCGTGTACTTTGATACAGACGAGGACACACCTCTCTACTCACTGGCTGATAGTTCCTTGAATCGCTACAGAAGTTGCAAGATGCTCCTAGATGCTGGTTATCGTTCAAGCGGTATCTACACAATCTACCCAGAGGGAATCGGCAATGACGGTCTTCGTGTCTACTGCGACATGGAAACTGACGGCGGGGGATGGATCGTGTTTCAGAGGCGACAAGATGGCAGCGTGGACTTCTACCGTAACTGGGCCGACTACCAGTCTGGCTTTGGCAATCTGTCCGGTGAGTTCTGGTTGGGTAATGACAACTTGGTGACTCTGACGTCTGATGATTCATGTGGATCATGGGAGCTACGAGTTGATTTGGAGGACTGGGAGGGCAACACCGCATGGGCAAAATACTTAGATTTTAAAATATCTCAGGGTGGGTACAATCTGAATTATGACCAATACGATGCAAGCAGCACTGCCGGTGACTCTCTTGGGTTTCAGGGAAGTAGTATGTCACTTTATCAAAAAGGACATCCCTTTTCAACAAAGGATCGTGACAATGCTGCGTCACAGAACAATAATTGTGCACAAATGTACGCAGGAGCCTGGTGGTTTAATAGCTGTTTCTATTCTCACTTAAATGGTGTATATTACCCAGACAAGAATGCAGGTCGTTACAAAGGCGTGCTATGGGGCTCATGGAAAAGGGGTTATTCCATGAAAGCATGTCGCATGAAAACGCGTAAAATTGGACCATGAATGTTGCATTGTTGATATTAATTTTGAAATGTACTTGTTTTAGTTGGCACCTGTAAATCATTGCACAGCCATATTATTCATTAATACCCAGAGTCTTTTAGAATTGTTATAAAACTGCAAACAAAATGTTTCTATGGAATAATATATTTCGCAGTTAATCGAAATGTTACTATCACTTTGTCAACACGTTAAAGGTAGAATACACCATTGATAATTGCTTGAATTGTCAGGAATGGGTGGATTTGGGGAGTTGTATTTGATAGAAAATATTGTTTAACTGACCTGTCTGAAGTTTTACAATCATAGATGCTGAGAAAAGCCAGAAAAACGGCGTTCGTTTCCAACCGGCGTCAGGCAGTTGTTCTTATGTGGTTCTTATTTTTTCCACGATCGCCGTCCGGCGATCGTGATTTATTTTTATAATTTTTTTCGAAACCGTATCTAACGCAATTGTTTTGCTGGATGCTAACAAACAATGTTGATCAAATGAGTTTAGAGGGCCTAATATTTCGATCTTAACAAGATCTTCTTCAGAGACAATATTTATTTTCAAATAAGTAAGACATTTCTTAATAATTCGGTAGATATCCGCAAATGGTGCCCTACCTATAAGAGGTTAGCTGGTTTTTGTTTTGCTTATTATAAAAGAATACCCATTATATTTTGTACATTTGTCGAAACAACGGCTACATTTGATCATATCGCAATGTTAAATTATAGCAGAGTTTAGCCGAAGCTGCCTCGAATTTAGACTAAGTTTATTTTTACTCCGATTTTCCTTTTTTTATCAGCGACATTATAGGCGCAATCACACACACAAGGATTCACACATTATGTACAACAACCTGCCGATTACATTATAAAAAAGGCATGGTTGGTTTTTTTAAATTGAAGTTAAATTCTCCTTTAAAGGATAACTTTCGCCAACATTGCAGGGCTACGAACAGCATCCGTCACTATGAGATTTATTCAAGAGTCGGCCATAATACATTGAAAGTGAAGTAAAATCGTCATTTTGTTTTAACTTACAGATAGAAATGAAAGCAATGACCTCAAGTTAATTACCAAATAACACCAGTCGTCTCTGATGAATAATAAAACATTTGTGATAAAACATGCCTTTATGTTTCATGCCACATTTCGAAAAAAAAATATTGAAAGTGAGGCTAGAATTTAAAAATAGTCTGGCACCATCCCATTAAACAATTCACAATTTATCGGATACGTACATCCAGAGAACACCATCAAAATGGCTCCCTCTTGAATAAGGTCCATATAACGAAACATTGTGAAAACTGTTCTTGCTAAATTATAAATACAGCGTATGTGAAAACAATTTGTTACTTGGATTTCAATTATAGTTCCACAAGAAATGTCAGCTTAGAAAATAAGTGTTATTTGTACATGTATGCATTGGTAATATTTGTATTGCACGAATAGAATGTTGCACAAAATGACATCAGCTTAAAATTTGTGGCAAGTGTTATTCCTTTTATAAAAAAATATTCTAAATATTCATCATATTGTTTTACCCCAGTTACTTTCCCACGAAAATACTGTAAATCACAAAACAAAGAGAATCTGAATTTCACAGATGTATTTGTTCTGATGTCATTATTTATTATCCCCACATGTGACAAGACCGGACATACAGAATCGAGCACTCGTATTTTTGTTGCGTGTGGCCGAGCAGCCGTTTATTGTTGTAAGCGCTGTCCCAGCTCGAAGCTATGATAGCACGGGACAGCATATGCAAGCAATGTAATGACAGTTTGTCTGAGCCCGAAGCGGGGTAGCACAGGACAGCAATATTATATTACACAATTATCACAGTTTGTTCCCGTCCGAAGCTGATGTCGGGGAACAGCAATATTGTCACAGTTGGTGACGAAATAGCAATTATATTCAGCAATATTGACAACATTTGTGACGCAAACAGCGATTACATTCAGCAATATTGTCACAGTTCGTGACGCAAACAGCAATTTATATTCAGCAATATTGTCACAGTTTGTGATGCAAACAGCAATTAAATTTAGCAATGATGTCACAGTTTGTGACACCGATCTGCAATTACCATATCCACATACGATGCAATACGCATTAGCAAGCAACATTATAACATTTTATCAATGCAAACCATATCATATAAAACCATTAATCAATCCCGTAGTGGCATAGCACAAGCAATACCTTAAGCTATTATTATCGTCGGCAATAAGTAAGAAATGCAATAATCAAAATATCAATCAGCGAATGTGGTAAACATATAGGGACTGTAACTACCGTGTTCCAATTTCATCTTGGAACCGACAAAGAAAGAGGGTTAAGTGCTTTTGCCGCCAATTCCCTGAAGCCTCTTAAATTAAGGTTTTATTGGCCAATTTTTGAGGCCTATTTGCGCTATGGAATGCAATTTCCGCCAAACGGACATTTTGCGAAAGGAGAATCGCAACATGACCGCCGCCAAATAGCCTCAGAATGAATGGGGCGTGACAAAGGTTGCTCAGAATAGCAGAGCAACCTGCCTAAGTTAGGTGGAAGCCATCAGCGTGATACCAGGTCATTGGTCCCGACCTGACTGATTACAAAGTCCGGCAATTCGACAGCAGCTGACCAAGCCTCCAGCAGAAAAACCGGGGTACTGGTCCATCGTTAGTCCCAGACGTCCAATCCAGTTGATGTGGGCCAGCTGGTGGAGCCTCTCCCCCCAGGGCGACGACCGTGCAACTCGGGCGCACCAATTAACTCGGGCGCACCAATTAAGTAACTCGTCGCCAATTACCCCCAGAGTCGGCTTGTCAGGGATGAAAGCTCATGCAATTTGGGAAAGATAAAGAAATTAAGAACACATCAGTGCTAATACTCATCATTAGTAGTTAAATTGCAGCAGTCGCCGCGCCAATGCAAAATGAACGGGCTGTAAATCTGTCACCATGAAGCCCTATAAAGTCAAGTGCACGACGAAGTACCGCTGTGAACTGTGGTCGTTCAAACTTGGTTGTACACACATCGGGGTAACTCAGCAATTGCAATTTCGAAGAAATACCAGATACATAGGAAGCAATGAATGCAAAAACTTAACTTGCTGCTGCAGGGAGAGGCACCTAGCAGCATCAAACCCATGGTTTGCACTAAACCATTGGAAAAGACGCAACGCCCGCTGATATAATAAACGCGTGCGAGGGGCAAGGGCGTCTCGCAAAAGACCCTGAACTCAGCAATTGCAATTTCGAAGAAATACTAGATACAAAGGAAGTAGGCTAATGAATGCGAAAACTAGACTAGATGCTGCATGGAGGGGCACCCAGCAGCATCAAACCCATGGTTTGCACTAAACCATTGGAAAAGACGCAAAGCCCGCTGATATAATAAACGCGTGTGAGGGGCAAGGGCGATAATCAGCAATATTGCCACAGTTGGTGACTCAAATAGCAATTATAGTCAGCAAAATTGTCACAGTTTGTGACGCAAACAGAAATTATATTCAGCAATCTTGTCACAGTTGGTGACGCAAACAGCAATTATATTCAGCAATATTGTCACAGTTGGTGACGCAAACAGTAATTATATTCAGCAACATTGTCACAGT
The DNA here is from genome assembly GCA_037893245.1 of Crossaster papposus. Classification (NCBI taxonomy): domain Eukaryota; kingdom Metazoa; phylum Echinodermata; class Asteroidea; order Velatida; family Solasteridae; genus Crossaster; species Crossaster papposus. The sequence continues at coordinate 2,254,659 of JBAIAA010000279.1, read as the reverse complement.
TGGTGACGCAAACAGCAATTATATTCAGCAATATTGTCACAGTTTGTGACGCAAACCGCAATCATATTCAGCAATATTGTCACAGTTGGTGACGCAAACAGCAATTATATTCAGCAACATTGTCACAGTTTGTGACGCAAACAGCAATCATATTCAGAAATATTGTCACAGGTTGTGACGCAAACAGCAATCATATTCAGCAATATTGTCACAGGTTGTGACGCAGACAGACAGCAATCATATTCAGCAATATTGTCACAGTTGGTGACGCAAACAGTAATTATATTCAGCAACATTGTCACAGTTTGTGACGCAAACAGCAATCATATTCAGCAATATTGTCACAGGTTGTGACGCAAACAGCAATCATATTCAGCAATATTGTCACAGTTGGTGACGCAAACAGCAATCATATTCAGCAATATTGTCACAGGTTGTGACGCAGACAGACAGCAATCATATTCAGCAATATTGTCACAGTTGGTGACGCAAACAGTAATTATATTCAGCAACATTGTCACAGTTTGTGACGCAAACAGCAATCATATTCAGCAATATTGTCACAGGTTGTGACGCAAACAGCAATCATATTCAGCAATATTGTCACAGGTTGTGACGCAAACAGCAATCATATTCAGCAATATTGTCACAGTTGGTGACGCAAACAGCAATCATATTCAGCAATATTGTCACAGTTGGTGACGTAAACAGCAATGATATTCAGCAATATTGTCACAGTTGGTGACGCAAACAGCGATTATATACAGCAATATTGTCACAGTTGGTGACGCAAACAGCAATTAAATTCAGCAATACATGTATGGTCACATGTGGTGACGCAAACAGCAATTGTATTTAGCAATATTCTCACAGTTGGTGACGCAAACAGCAATTATCTTCAGCAATATTGTCACAGTTTGTGACGCAAACAGCAATTATATACATCAATATTGTCACAGTTGGTGACGCAAACAGCAATTAAATTCAGCAATATTGTCACAGTTTATCCACTTACAAACTAGAAATCATCAAGCTAATGCACAATGTGTTTGGAGTTAGCCACCTTACGAGTGCAGTACGCAATGAAAGTGCTAAGTAAAACGTTCAAAAGTGACACATAAGATGGTGCACCCCATCGGCGCGGCATACGTGTATCATAAATATATTTGGCCATTAGGGAAAAACCATAGCAAATCGAAATCATCCTGGTGAACATGGAGTAATCGAAAAGCCGATTTATTATCCGAGTTGGCCATAACTGCACCCTAAGCAAAATTGAATACCATCGCTATAGCTTCATCAAAACTTGTGTAATTGACGGCAGTGTTTGTCAACGCAAATTAGGAATAGGCGCATTAAGCTAACGGCCCGGCTACGCGGCCCAACTCGATTCTCGCGATCAATTTTTTAATTGCAACATAGCTGGGTGTTGAAGAGCAGACAGAGAATAACGAGCAGTGGAACTAACGCTAGGTCTTAAATAACTAAGTCGAAAGCCAAAGGCAAAGCCTTCCAGCAATATTTGCGCATCTTTAGTGCTACTGCCAGTGTAAACGCGCAAGAATATTACTTAGGTTTACTGGTATTTGCCCTGGCCCGCTGGACTGACGATTGTCTAGACAGCGGGCTGCTGGGTGGCCGAATACCTGACAGGTGGAGCAATGGTGCGCAAACCGGGAATTGGGCCGGAGGCATTTTCCGCGATTAAAATCATTGCACGGTTATTGTTGACCGCCGGCAATATTTGAGCAATTGGCGTGCCTGGCTAGGTTGGCGCAACAAGACAGTATATCAACGCAAAAACCAAAAAGGCAGATGTCCACTGCTCAACTGATGTTACGCAATTATCACAGTTTGTTCCCGTTCGAAGCTGATGTCGGGGAACAGCAATATTGTCACAGTCAGTGACGCAAACAGCAATTATATTCAGAAATATTGTCACAGTTTGTGACGCAAACAGCAATTATATTCAGCAATATTGTCACAGTTGGTTACGCAAACAGCAATTATATTTAGCAATATTGTCACAGTTGGTGACGCACGGCCAAATAGACTGAACACTAGTGGTAATAATTGGTTGAGGGGTTGATTCCTCAGCATTAATAGCCACACTAGACTTACCCGACTCCAAAGTCGTGGACGAGTCACCTCCGGACCGATCGATGTTGGATGGTGCAACAATTGGGCCTCCGTCGCTGCTGACAGGGCCTTTTTTGCCGTATCCAACGGCCGGGTATGCAATACCCGCTACCGTCGGTACATCCCATAGCTCGACTGAACTCGCATCGCGTCGACTGGCCACAGCATCCTGCCGAGAGGACGAACGATCAAGGCCGTCCTTGCGGCCGCTTGGCTCCATCCACCGGCCCAGAGGCAACCCGTCGCTTCGACCTGGCACGGGGCATATTTACGCCAATATTTGGCGAACTTATCGGCAAGAAAACATTAAATAAATTTTTTGCAAGACGAAATTTCTACATCTAAACAGCTCGGCTGCTCGAACTAAAGTGAGACTGGCTGAGTGCTCGAATTGAGGTTATAGTATCAAGCCAAGACTGAACTAGTTCATATCCATAAATCAATCCGACCACAAGGGGAGTGACCTGAATTGACCAAACTCTAGTTCCGTCAAAGCCTTCCAAATTGTCTAGCGGGGATAAATCATTTGAATCTTTAATTGCCTCAAACGTATTATTTGTCTGCACAATTTTAAATCATAAAGGTTGATGGTTGTTTCTTGTGACAAAAAAGAAAAAAAACTATTCCTTTTTGTTCATGCTCCTTTGCATTGTTAGCTTTTGTTCACGGGGATCATGTTATCAGGGCTGGAAATTATAGTGGCCCTGAAGGGACTACGCAGATCGTGTATATTGACGTCAATATTCACGACAAATTTCACGACTTTCCTCAAAGTCGCGAATATTGACGTCAAATTTGACGTCGATATTCACGACTTTCCCCCAAAAGTCGCGAATATTGACGTCAAATTTGACGTTAAATTTCGCAAATATTTTGACGAGAATTTTTTTTCAGCAAGCTAGGTTTTGGCTGTCTTGCTCCAAGGCCGAGTTTTTCATTTGTCCGGGGCGCGCCGTCCGTCTATGCAGTTCATTGATCATCCATACTCCGAAAACGGGCTTATTGAGGGCGCCCTCGATTGTCACAAGAGATAAGTGGATTTGTTTCAAGTTCAGAAACAAATCTCGTGAACTGAACTTAAAGGTAGGATACACCATTTGCAGATATCAAAAATATTTACTACTGAATTATTAAGAAATATCTTACTTATTTGAAGGTAAATTATGATTCTAGGCATCTAGCAAAATGATTGCGCTAGATATCCTGTAATTATTCCGAAAAATTAAATTTTATAAAACTAAATTCACGATCGCCGGACGGCGATCGCAAAAAACCGATTAATAACATAAGAATATTCAACTACCAGACGGCGGTTGAAAACAAAAGCATTTTTTTCGTGATTTTCTCGCCATCAATAAATTATTGTAAAACGTCGGACAGGTCAGTAAAACGAGATTTACTATAAAATACAACCCCCCAAATCTACTCATTTATGATAATTCAAGCAATTACTAATGGTGTATCCTACCTATACCTTTAAAACAAATCCACTGATCTCTCGTGACAATCGAGGGCGCCCTCAATAAGCCCGTTTTCGGAGTATTGATGATTGATGAACTGCATGCATAGACTAGACGGACGGCGCGCCCCGAAACAAATGCAAAAATCGGTCTTGGAGCAAGACTAGCCAAAACCTAGCTTGCGTCAAAAAAATTCGCGTCAAAATTTATGTCCGGTCGTGAAATTTGACGTCAAATTTGACGTCAATATTCGCGACTTTTGGGAAAGTCGTGAATATTGACGTCAATATTCGCGACTTTCGGGGAAAGTCGTGAAATTTGACGCGAATATCGACGTCAAATTTGACGTCAATATTCGCGACTTTTGGGGAAAGTCGTGAATATTGACGTCAATATTGACGTCAATATTCGCGACTTTGAGGAAAGTCGTGAAATTTGTCGTGAATATTGACGTCAATATTCACGATCTGCGTAGTCCCTTCAGGGCCACCATACCTAAGGGATCTTTATGCCAAATATGGTGCTTTTATCCGCCTGGTAACGGTAATCCCTAAATATTACATTAAGCTACCTGACTATAAACAAAATACAACACTAGAGTACCATTTGAAAGTGTTACCTTATTCCACATGACAGACAAATCAATTGAACAAGGAACTACACATCAACCTCCATGTACACGTACGGATAACACATACAAATTTATAATTTATGTTTAAAGAAAACTTATATATCCTCGGAACATGTAGCACCTTGTCACGGTTATGTAGTTGAAACGAAGTACAAATTGGAACATAAGTAGATTTTTTACCCACCGAGTATCAAAACCCTATAATTGCAAATTGTTGCGAGTCAATTTATTGCAAACACAAAAGCCATGTTCGCATTGGACGAAATTTTGAACCTTGGACCAAAACAATTTTTTTTTTAAATGATTGTGAATTTTCGTCTGCGGAAAGTCATTTATAAATGTGGAACTAACTGTGTAATTCTTCTGTGACCAATAGCCCTGTAAAACCTTACAATCAACACTCGACATTTAAATTTGTATGGCTGGCTACACTGGACTTAATAATTTGGTTAAAATTGATAGACTTTAGTTTTACCCCAAAAAATATAATGCGAACACAGCTTTAGTTGGCTCAGTAAAACTTAAAGCTGTGACTAGTGTGAAACAGTAGACACGTGACAATTTTAGACGTTTACGATCTGCACTGAACTAATCATTTTTGTTTGACAACAGTCTCAGTAAAGTTTACCCCTAAAAGTCAATGCAAATACAGCTTAAGTCATATTGACTATCAGACAATGCAAGGTGTATTCCAATTACACTGCCAAGTTTGAAAGCGAGGCTAGAATGCACAAATAGTTTGGCACCACCATCTCATTCATCAGTTCACAATTTGTAAAATACATTTAGAGAAAATGACCAAAAATGTCGTGAATAAGGTTCATATAGCCCTACATGTATGTATTGATGACGCATCCAATGTTTACTGCATTATTACCCCATGCGACAGGACACATGACAAAATATTCAGGCATTGGCCCAAAGAGTTTATTTTCTTTATGTATCGAAAGGCCGGAGCAGATTATTGCCAGAAGTTGATCTCAAAACATATTATTATTTCAAACCGACAGTATATTACAATAGTATAGTACAATAGTATATAAGTTTGCTTCCGATCGCGAAATTACAACGTATCACTATCATGTTTTAGTTATTTACCAAAATAACATAAAACCAATGATAGTGCCAACACTTATCATGTCGTCGTGATTTTGTTGGATAGGTGGCATTTGTGGCAATATCTAGATATTTGCTAAGGGCATTCCTTTCTATTTCTATGGTTCTCATATTTTTTTGCCTTTGAAGTTGGGCCGGTCGGTCCAAAAAAAATTAAAAAATTGAAGGAAAAAACAACAGCAGTTCTAACTGATTAGATGGATAAAAGAAATGATGAGAAGTGTGTATTATCTCCAGTTTTGTTTATTGCAGTGAGTTTATCCTGAGTTGATATCACTGCGTACAAATAATCCCTATTTGGCATGATGCAGTTGACTTATGCACAATGCAACTCATGAACATTTTGGCTGTGGTGACAACATGACATACATACATGTACCAGTAAGGTATACTATAGACACTTAATATGATGAGGCAACATAATGCATAGATTGTTGTACGATAAACTAATTATTTTTAATAGCTTTCAAATATGGTAAAACACAAAGCCGGATTGTACGAATTTACTCTTGGTTTGCTAATTGTTTTTCTGAATGGGGTTCCAGATGGGGTCGGCGGGAATATAAAGTTTGTTTTTCTTTCGGTCAGGAGGCCAAAATAGGGTCGGTCATGAATGAGAACCACTGAAATAAAAATGGATGCCTCAAGATTCATGACAATGCGAGTGAGTGCAAGTTCTTACCAGAGAAGTAAGACGCTAAGAGGGTAGGCGACGTTGTCCATGTGATCTCTGAACAGACTCTCCAACGCTCCCTGGGGCAGGTCTTGCTCCGCCCAGAACTGCATAATCTGCATATATGCAAATCAGACTTGATAAATTCAGAAACTCATGAATGTTTCAATACAAGTATTGGAAGATGGAATGTTTCATTCCACTTGGCTACGCTTTGTGGATTTGGAAATTCCATCGTCACCCCATGAAATTATTCTTACCATAGCACTCACAAAAAATTTGTTCTGCATAATATGTTTGATAGAGGGAGTTAAACCATATTCATAAAAAGATACCAATAATACTGGCAGATCTAGCAAGGGACGCAGCCCCCCCCCCCCCCCCCCCCCCCTCCTCCCTCCCTCCCTCCCCGCTCCTGGGCAATTTGATTTTGTTTATACCGTGGCAATCAAAATAATAACACTGACAATTTTACTATCACTTATATTAATTCAGCCTTGGCAGGTTTTTTCAGTAATTATCTTTGGTGGCTCATTTTGTTTCCACCACAAAGCATGCCTTGCGATGCAGTAAATGTCATTTTCAAGCTTATACTTTGCCTATTAATGATAATAATGAAATGTCAAATGAAAGAGCTTATTTATGAGTTGGTGTAACAAGAGCAGGGCGTTTAATCCAAAATTAAGGTACATTCAAGAAACCAAATTATTGCTCCTGGTAAGATTTCATTTTTTAGGAAAGCCCAAGCATGGCAACCTCGAATAGACTGGAATCGTTTTCCTGCAAGCGACGCGTGTGCCCACGTGTGCCCAAGGGCGACCTCCAATCGGAATTAATCCACAGTCCCTAAGTGCCCCCAAAACTGTGTTTGCCAAATGTTTTAACAGTCTTCTGTGATTCAAAGTATCTCACAAAAGCCGCTTTGTTTTTTAGTGTTTTTTTTATATCAAAGGTAGGATACACTGTACAGAACAAATATTTTAGGGGGGCTCGACCCTTAGCACGTGACGTCAACTTCTAATTTTCGCAGATCCAGTATACGTATATTTTCCAGAATGTACTTTTTATTGCTTTGTTTAGTGGTGGGGGGGGGGGTGGGGGGGGGGGGGGGGTAAACAAACAAAATTGTACTACCGAATTATTAGGAAATATCTTACTTATTTGAAAGTAAATAATGATTGCGCTAGATGTCCTGTAATTGTTCCCAAAACTATCATGATTGAATTTTATATAAAAAAATCACGATCGCCAGACAGTTAAACGATATTTAGTATAAAATACAACCACCTCCCCCCTAAATTCACCCATTCCTGATAATTCAAGCAACTAGCCATATGCGCGTGACCCCGGGTTAATTTTGAATAACGTCTGGTACACAGACTTGGCACCATTGAACTTTAAATTCTCCAGACCAAAGACACTGTTGCCATATCACATGATTCGGGGCAAGCTCTTGCATAGTTTACGTAACAGACGTTCAGCAACTATACATTGTTCACAATGGGTGAGAATGGCACAACAACACCAGACCATTTCGAAGCTGGGGGTTGATGTTTGTTTTTGCCACAAAAAGTGCCTAGTGATGCAGTAAATGTCAATTTCAAGCTTACTTTTACTATTAATGAGAATAATTAGACATCAAATTAAAGAGCTTATGAGTTGGTGCACCAATATTTTTACAAAGATACAAGGGCACAGCATTATAAAATGTCTGGAAAATGAATATCTTTATACACTAATAATGTCATTTTCTGAGGTTCAAAAGGTCTGAATTCAGATAAAAATCTGAAAAATCTCATGCCTGATATTATTTGGTGAACGCTACCTTAGATGATTTGAACTACACATCAAGTATTGATTAACTTTGAATGTGAAGGTTATATGCAAGCTTGTCTTAATTCAGCCTTGGCAGTTTTTGTTCTGTAATTATCTTTGATGGCTCATTATGTTTCTGCTACAAAGCGTGCCTTGTTATGCACTAATGGCCATTTTCAGGCTTTTACTATTATTGAGGATATTAAAGAGCCTATTTATGAGTTGGTGCAGCAATAACAAAGGTACAAGGGCACAGCATTCAATTAGCTTTCAGAGGGAAATAAAACAATTTAGGTTTTTGTTTTATATTGTCACGGTTTCATATAACGCCACTGATGCAACTTTTATTACCTAGCTATCAGGACCTTGTAGCTTTTTTATTTTTACAAACGTGCTTCCTTTTTGTTTAACTATAGGCCTATGAGCCACATCATACTGTTGAACAGACTAATCACGGCATTAGCTCTGAGAATTAGTTTAGGTTAACCAATCCTGCGTTCGAGTATGGCATGACATCATCGTGGGCGGAGCAACACTTACATGCGACAGTTTAACAACCAATCCAGCATATCATTCCACTGACCAATCAGTGCATGTCACGTCTGTGGATTCTAAACCTTGCCTGCAAGCAAGAGCGCTCCCATCCCCAAATTTTGTTCAGACGTTGCACTGTAATATAACACACTTAGGAAATACACCTGCAGTGTAGGTACATGTACTTGACAGGTTCAAAGCTTGTGACAGGATAAAACAATTACTTCACAGGATTCAAAATTTGTCGTTATCAAAGTTTCAGTTAGAGCCAAAAATCGACGAGCAGTTTTAGCTCCACCAACAATGGCAAAACTTAACTTTGTTATCAACGCCTTTAAATTGCTGATATTGTTAGAAATCGTAATGTTTGTTTATGGGCATCTTTGCTATTCACATCAACAAATCATGTATGCTGCAGAAAATCGCGCCCTAAAAGGGTTTGCGTTCGTAACCAAAACTGTGCGATCTCGTGTCACATGCGGACGGGAATGCAGCATGGATGAACGTTGCAAATCTTTTAACTTTAATGACTGCAGTAAAATGTGCGAGTTGAACATTGCCACAAGACGGCAGCATCTCGACTACTTCAATGCAACTCAAGGGAGCGTGTACTTTGATGCAGATGAGGACACACCTCTCTACTCACTGGCTGATAGTTCCTTGAATCGCTACAGAAGTTGCAAGATGCTCTTAGATGCCGGTTACCGTTCAAGCGGTATCTACACAATCTACCCAGAAGGATTCGGCAATGACGGTGTTCGTGTCTACTGCGACATGGAAACTGACGGCGGGGGATGGATCGTGTTTCAGAGGCGACAAGATGGCAGCGTAGACTTCTACCGTAACTGGGCCGACTACCAGTCTGGCTTTGGAAATCTGTCCGGTGAGTTCTGGTTGGGTAACGACAACTTGGTGACTCTGACGTCTGAAGATTCATGTGGATCATGGGAGCTACGAGTTGATTTAGAGGACTGGGACGGTAACACGGCATGGGCTAAATACTCAGATCTCCAAATATCTCCGGGTGGGTACAATCTGAATTATGACCAATACGATGCCAGCAGCCCTGCCGGCGACTCTCTTGGGTATCAGGGGAAAAGTATGAACGCGTATCACAAAGGACATCCCTTTTCAACAAAGGATCGTGACAATGATGCGACACAGAACAATTGTGCACAAATGTACGCAGGAGGCTGGTGGTTTAATAACTGTTATTATTCTCACTTAAATGGTGTATATTACCCATACAAGAATGCAGATCGTTACCAAGGCGTGGTATGGATCTCATGGAAAAGGGGTTATTCCATGAAAGCATGTAGCATGAAAACGCGTGAAATTGGACCATGAATGTTGCATTGTTGATATTAATTTTGAAATGTACTTGTTTAGTTGGCACCTGTAAATCATTGCACAGCCATATTATTCATTAATACCCCGAGTCTTTTAGAATTGTTATAAAACTGCCCAAAAAATGTTTCTATGGAATAATGTGTTTCGCAGTTAATCGAAATGTTACTATCACTTTGTCAACACGTTAAAGGTAGAATACACCATTGGTAATTGCTTGAATTATCAGGAATGGGTGGATTTGGGGAGTTGTATTTGATAGAAAATATCGTTTAATTGACCTGTCTGAAGTTTTACAATCATAGATGCTGAGAAAAGCCAGAAAAATGGCGTTCGTTTTCAACCGGCGTCAGGCAGTTGTTCTTATGTTGTTCTTGTTTTTTTCCCACGATCGCCGGCCGGCGATCGTAATTTATTTTTTATAAAATTAAATTTTTCGAAACAATTACAGGATATCTAGCGCATAGTTTTGCTGGATGCTAACAAACAATATTTATCAAATGAGTTAAGAGGGCCTAATATTTTGATCTTAACAAGATCTTCTTTAGAGACAATATTTATTTTCAAATATAAAGTAAGATATTTCTTAATAATTCGGTATATCTGCAAATGGTGTATTCTACCTTTAAGAGGTTAACTGTTTTTTGTTTTGCTTATTATAAAATAATACCCATTATTTGTTGTACATCTCACGAAACAACGGCTACATTTGTGACCCAGCACGAGTAAATGAGACACTTTGAGGCAAAAATGAAAATTGAGATTTTGATTTCATCATTTAAAGCTAAACAAGCTTTAAATGATGAAATCTAAATCTCAATTTTTTTTATTTTTGCCTTAAAGTGTCTCATTTACTCGTGCTGGGTCACATTTGATCATATCGCAATGCTAAATTGTAGCCGAGTTCAACCGAAGCTGCCCCGAATTTAGACTAAGTTTATTTTCACTCCGATTTTGTAATTTTTTAACAGCGACATTATAGGCGCAACCACACACACTCTAGGGTTCACTCATATCTGTACAACAACCTGCCGATTACATTATAAAAAAGGCATGGTGGTCTTTTCGAATTTGAAGTTAAATTCTCCTTTAAATGATAACTTTCGCCAGCATTGCAGGGCTATACAAACAGCATCCGTCACTATGAGATTTATTCACGAGTCGGCCATAATAATTGAAAGTGAGGTAAAATCGTCGTTTTGTTTAAACTTGCAGATAGAAAAGAAAACAATGACATAAAGTTAATTACCAAATAACACCAGTCGTCTCTGATGAATAATAAAACATTTGTGATAAAACATACCTTTATGTTTCATGCCACATTTCGAGAAAAAAAATATTGAAAGTGAAGCTAGAATTTAAAAATAGTCTGGCACCATCCCATTAAACAATTCACAATTTATCGGATACATCCAGGGAACACAACCAAAATGGCTCCCTCTTGAATAAGGTCCATATAACAAAACATTGTGAAAAATGTTCTTGCTAAATTATAAATACAGCGTATGTGAAAACAATTTGTCACTTGGATTTCAATTATAGTTCCACAAGAAATGTCAGCTTAGAAAATAAGTGTTATTCGTACATGTATGCATTGATAATATTTGTATTGCACGAATAGAATGTTGCACAAAATGACATCAGCTTGGAATTTGTGGCAAGTGTTATTCCTCTTTTAAAAAAATATTCTAAATATTCATCATATTGTTTTACCCCAGTTACTTTCCCACGAAAATACTGTAAATCACAGAGAATCTGAATTTCACAGATGTATTTGTTCTGATGTCATTATATATTATTTGTCTGCACAATTTTAAAACATGAAGGTTTATAGTTGTTTATTGTGACAAACAAAACAAAAACAAAAAAAATCAATTCCTTTTTTCATGCTTCTTGGCATTGTTAGCTTTTGTTCACTAGTGATCATGTTTTTGAAACTAGGTTTTATGGGGGTGTCGTTTGTTTAAAACGCAAGTAAGAAATATGATAATCATTCGTAACAATTTCGCTAAATCGCAATTAAGTAAGTGCTTATAATTGAAATTAATTTAAAATTACCAAAACCACATCAGTATCGCGGAAGAGGGCAACAAATAATGTTAATTAATAAGCACATTTTACTTTTTGCTTGTATATTGCGATACAAAAATGGTTCCAATACAAAAAGACCAATGACGTTGAATAAACTGAGCGACAAGAACCAATCCACGATTAATTTGTCTCAGTTTATTTGGGTTGTTTGTGTTGAGTTAATGAGTGTGTAATTCTCGCAGCGTGATTGGCAGGTGTAAGGCAATTTATGCTTCAAACACCTGTCCTTGTATGGGATATGCAATTCGAGCGATTCACAATACCTAGAAGCTGCCGTTGGAGGCGCAAATCCTGCTATACCCGCAGTGCATCATGGGAAAAAGTCGGCATCAGTTTGAAAAAACGGTATTCATTTTGCATGAACTCATCAGTTTTTACGTCTTTTTGGACGCGCACGATTAAAGTTCCAATTTTTTTCTGCAAATAACAATGTTTTAATCAACGACGCTTCCGAATACATTTATGTTTGTGTTGTACCTCGCCGTGAACAATGAAGAATAGATATTTCACTACAGTATGATATACGGAAGAAGTCGACCGTAAAGTTTAAAAGTGGCTGTTTTGAGTCAAACGCTTGGTGGCGCACTGCATTGTGAATCGCCCGAATTAAGGAGTATGCACAGTATTCCACAGATGTAGATCCACAACTTCTAGCAGCACCCTGGCCGCGCCCTGTACCTCGCCCTGGCCGCGCCCTGGCCGCGCCCTGGACCTCGCCCTGGACCTCGCCCTGGACCTCGCCCTGGACCTCGCCCTGGACCTCGCCCTGGACCTCGCCCTGGACCTCGCCCTGGACCTCGCCCTGGACCTCGCCCTGGACCTCGCCCTGGACCTCGCCCGAGACCTCGCCCTGGACCTCGCCCTGGACCTCGCCCTGGACCTTGCCCGAGACCTCGGCCTGGACCTCGCCCGAGACCTCGCCCTGAACCTCGACTAAACAGTCTTGTTCGATTGCCAAATAATTTTGAAACACGATTTAGTATGTCATTCGGTACTCAATCGACCGATAGTGCAAAGCTACAAATCAACTTGACGTCTTACAAATTGCGTCTTAACGGAAAACAATGTTTCCACTTGGGGCCAAGTTCAGTATTTGCATGCACTAATCAAGTGATACTCGATTTGCAGTAATCGAGATCACGGGGTGTGCTGTTTTAATAAAATCTGGGAGTCAAATTGCCGTGATGGGTGTGATTCATTCGGTGATAAATTAGCCTGATGACTTAACGAATTGCATATTAACAAAACTATTCTGTTTTGGCGGCAGTTGACTTTTCGGCTTGGCGAAGATGTTTCTCGTCTTCAGTCAGATTGTCGGCGACATATTCCTTGACGGTAGAGCAGCCGTGAAGGGGTCTGTCGGGCAACTTGATGAGCTTTTGTCGGTTCTTTACCAGATCAAGAGCTTCGGTAAGGCTGTCCTTGGCAGAAGGGTCGTCGCCGTTCTAGACCCAATGCCGATTCGGTGAAGTCTTTAACCTTCTCAAAGTTCTCAAATTGTTCGCGGTTGCCGTCGCTCTTGAGAGGCGTCGAATTTTTCGACGGTTTCTGCTTCTTATTGGTCGGAAGCCATCTTCTTCTGGAGAGAATTGATTGCCGACAATATATCGCTATTGCTAGTCTGTTGGTCGTCGAATGTAATTTAAAATTTTGCGGCTTTTGTACACAACTAAACCCCAATTGTCAGATGCCATTGTTTGGGTCGACAGTAACGTTTTGTTGACACCTATATTTATTGGTCCCATTCATTTAAGCTGGGTAAAATCCCCTGACAGTTATGCACGAGTACTGTAAATATATTGCAAAACACAACAACCATTCATATTCATCGCTGACCGAAGTGTAACCAGCTTTGTATGCAACTTTTGACCAACAAGGAAGTCAGCTGCATCTGGCCTTTGTAAAACTGCTCTTGTTTTCTTTTGCGATCGAGGATCGAAACACAAAAGAGAACAAAGGGAACAAAGGATACTCGTAGGACGGTTTCTTTGTCCTCGATCGTTCCGGTAAGCGCTAGGCAATAGGGTTAGGTTACAGTACAGGAATAAAGGAAAACACAATAGGGGATTTTCGGTCGTTATGTGGTTCACGGATATATGCATCGGCGAGTTTCGAATATTTGGTCACGTGCTCTTTCGAATAACCGAATACTAAATTATTCGAACAAAAACAGCCCTATATTTTAATTTGTTGACAAAGTACACCGTGGCTTTCACACTAATAAATATCTTTGGGGTACATAAAAACTGGGTTTGCTGCGGTAACGTTTTTTTGTTTACAATTATTGTTTCAGTATTAAAGACAATGAGAAAACTTTAAGCCCAGGTGTTTTCAATGAACAACTGCGTTTACAAGTTGAAGAGACCATCCCTAATCTGGGGCTAATTTTATGGAGCTGTTATAATTCTTTTAGCCAATTCTTCCTTGGCAAAAACAGGGTTACAAACCAAAGTTAAGGTTGATGTATATTATCTGTGACTGGTAATCAGCTGGTTTTTTTTACTAAACATGAAAAGCGCACGGGGTTTCGGCTGGTAACCTGTTTTTACTGAGAAAGATTATTTTGTGCTCAGCAAATTTGTTTGCAGCTCCAGGAAATTTGCCCCTAGTTTGGTGAACGTGGTCCCAAATTGACCTTACAGCAACAGCGCCCTCAGTTGTCAGGAATAGCACGATACATGTTCAACATTAAAAAGTGGAGATTGCAAAATCTCTACTTGATGGTACAAGTATGGAATTGTTCACACAGTCAGAGTATGTCTGGAGAAAGATAGTTGGTTGTAGGTCCATCGCAGGTTTGACCTTATAGGTAGAATAACAAGCAATAAAAGCCATTTTGAAAATGTTACCTATAAGTAGTTTGCGGTAACACCACGGTAATACTCTTTAGACAAATACTCTTTAGTGAGATGTGTGGTTCTGAAAAGAACCACACATCTCACTATAGAGTAATACCTCACTAAAGAGTATTACTGTGGTGTTACCGCAAACTACTTATCTTATTGCCTTTCCGCCATGCAAACCTTCAAATCGTATTCTATCTATATTTCTTCAAAGGTCAAATATGCGATGGCCCTGTAGCCCGATATCTTTCTCTTGACATACTCTGACTGTGCGCCTAATTCCATGCTTGTATCATCAAAGGCACAATTCCCCGTAATATTTCCCCATCTGCCCCACTAGGGGCAATACAAAATGGGAGCAATATTACGACAAGCTTTTTAAACATCCTCGCTCAAGCGTCAACTATTGAGACTGTTTACGACCAATTTTAGAGAATGCTATTACGTACCAACTAGACAGTTTTGTCTGGCCTGTTAGATAATCAACACATATGTAATTATTGCTATTTAATAAATACCTAGGAGAGTTGAAGGCTTCTGATTGGCCGAGACTCGATCACGTGCCGGTCATTATATGTAGTAACATCATGGGTTTTCCAAGGGCCGTTTTCTAAACCCCGGCTTTGGGCTGCACTCTGGCCACATTACAGACGTTTTCCTATAGTTCCGGATCGCAACAAATATTCAGGCTGTTTTCGGCAAGTCTAATCCTCGAAATTTAAACGAAATAGATTTAGTAGTTTACCTTGAGTGATGGAGAAACTACAGTTTTTGTTTCGATATTTATGCTCTTCTTTATTTGAAAATACATACTGTACGACGTCAAATATGTATACCGACATCCCTTTTTCTAGTTGTGGATCAGCCAATTCCGGATCGAGTAAAAAACTGCTTCGTACATGAACAATTATCACGCTAGAACCAACCCGAATCAAGCCTATATTTTTGATAATGTATTCATTAATTTATATAAATACAGTTTAAAATAAATGTCAAATACTTTAACTTCCAATAAAGTTTTAAAAGAGGACTTGCAAGGAAATGTTTTGAAATGTTTTGTCCGTGTACGTGTGTTGCGCGCGGCAACGAGCCGATAAACTTTGTCCCAACGACGTGGAGGAATAAACTCCATGGTCCATTAGAACACGTCATATGAAATCGCTTGCGCGCGTGCTGTTGATGCATGTATTTTACGGGCGATCCGGAACTAGGAAAAAATGAACGTTCAGTCTTTGGCAGATTTGAGACTTTTACTTCGACTTATTTTTACTTATGTATCAAGAAGCTTGTATGTTTCTTTTCCAAATGCACTTCATCTAAACAAATAGTATTGGAGACCAAGCCATAACAAGGTAGGTTTTTATTTGAAGCGATCTGGAACTAGAAAAAATCCGGAACTAGGAAAACAACTGTACCACTGCTAAACTACATGAACGAAGCCAAAATACGAAAACGAAGCTGCGTTTGTAAAACGGCCTAGAAGAAGCCGCGAAGTCGCGAAATTCGGAGTATTTTCACAATTTTTCTCGTTAAAAAGGTATTTATTAAAGGTAATAACAGTGCGAGAACCCGGTTATTACTGCGTGGTAATGACCGGGTTGGGGGATGACCGCTGGTAATGGACCTCGCCTTCGGCTCGATCCATTACCAGCGGTCATCCCCCAACCCGGTCATTACCACGCAGTAATATCCAGGCGTGACGTATTCCTATTGTTCTTGCACGACAATACTAGCCGGTAATGGCTTGTTGGACACAAACTCATCATTAACCAACACAGTAACTCGTCGTTACCAACACAATAACTCGTCGTTACCAACACAATAACTCATCATTACCAATACAATGATTTTAAACACAATTGCTGTCCATTATCAAGTAAATAAACAGTACTGTATCACTGTGCCAACCAAATGAACATAATGTGTGTCATAGAATGGATACTCTATATAGTTCACACTGCGGCATTGTGCGGTGCCGTCGATAAGCCACACCGCAGGCACGTACGCAGGGGGGATGCGACGGGTACGTACGCACCCCCCAAAATTACCGAAAGGTCTACAATTTCCGGGGTAAATAATGGTATTTTGATGTAGAAATAACGGTATTGGCACCCAAAATGGACTTGGGTTAGGCGATAATGTTAACAACAAAAATCGCACCCCCAAAACAAATCCTGCGTACGGGCCTGTGTGATTGGCAGTGCACTTACATTGTAGCCTCATTGTACTCGGTCTTTGTTGTTCACATTCCCATTAACAATGGGAGTCTGGATATTACATAGGCTAATAGCTTCGGAACACGCCAATACCAGCGATAATCGGTCTCGGCGCTGCGCGCCTCGCCCGATTATCCTGCTGGTATTGGCGTGTTCCTCAGCCATTACCCTTTATGTAACAACCGGGTTCTCGCACTGTTATTACCTATACAACCAGCTTCAAATATATATGGCGCGATGTATAAAGATCGATAACACAATTAATATAGAACTCAACCTGTACCGTCAAATTGTCCCCCACCTCTTTTAAAAATGATTGCAAACGCCAACTATACACTTGTTGCCTTGCAGATATGATGCCAAGTTTTAATTTTGAATTGGTTTCCCACCAGCGTATCGATCGAGAAAGGACGACCTATTAGATGAGGTGGGTTGGGGAAAATGGCACAATGGGGGAGTGGTGACACACAAATAGCCATTACGGTCCAACGAGCGCGTTTTATTGTTTTATATCCGGACGGCGTTGTTGTAGTCTTGAACTGTACGCCGCGTTTTAGAGGGACGTTGACAAATGTGCAATAACCGGAATGGGGCGGGCGAGGGGTCGATCCGCCATTATTGTTGCTAGGTCGTGCGAGGTTGTTTTGCCAACCAAAAGAAAGAACTCCTTGAATCGATTCGGGGAGGAGAAAGACAAAAACAAAGCAACTTCACGTGTTCAGAAAAAAACACGGGTTTTTTTTACGCTCGAAAACTATTCAAGATCTAGAAATATAAATGATGTGATAGAAAAGCTTTACAGTGAGTTTATTTCTAACTCTGACACAACCTTGAGCATGTGATTGGAAACCGAACGATGTATTGCTTATCATTGATGGCAGTGCTGAACCCATCAATTCCAATACGAATGAAGTTCTACACACCCAATGGAGTTAGTGTTATCAAAACAACGGTAATTTCTTCAAAGTTCAAATCTGCGATGGCCCTGTAGCCCGATATCTTTCTCTTGACATACTCTGACTGTGCGCCTAATTCCATGCTTGTATCATCAAAGGCACAATTACCCGTAATATTTCCCCATCTGCCCCACTAGGGGCAATACAAAATGGGAGCAATATCATGACAAGCTTTTTAAACATCATCGCTCAAACTTCAACTATTGAGACTGTTTACGACTAATTTTAGAGAATGCTAGTATTACGTACCAACTAGACAGTTTTGTCTGGCCTGTTAGATAATCAACACATATGTAATTATTGCTATACAACCAGTTTCAAATATATATGGCGCGATTTAAAAAGATCGGTAACCCAATTAATATAGAACTCAACCAGTATAAATCGAGAAGTAGTATACAAGTTGTTAACACGCAACCCAAACCTAAACTGGTACCGTCAATTTGTTCCCCCATCTTTTAAAATTGATTTCAAACGCCAACTATACACTTGTTGTCTTGCAGATATGATGCCAAGTTTTAATTTTGAATTGGTTTCGCACCAGCGTATCGATCGAGAAAGGACGACCTATTAGATGAGGTGGGTTGGGGAAAATGGCACAATGGGGGAGTGGTGACACACAAATAGCCATTACGGTCCAACGAGCGCGTTTTATTGTTTTATATCCGGGCGGCGTTGTTGTCGTCTTGAACTGTACGGCGCGTTTTAGAGGGACGTTGACAAATGTGCGATAACCGGAATGGGGCGGGCGAGGGGTCGATCCGCCATTATTGTTGCTAGGTCGCGCGAGGTTGTTTTGCCAACCAACAGAAAGAACTCCTTGAATCGATTCGGGGAGGAGAAAGACAAAAACAAAGCAACTTCACGTGTTCAGAAAAAAAACACGGTTTTTTTTGACGCTCGAAAACTATTCAAGATCTAGAAATATAAATGATGTGATAGAAAAGCTTTACAGTGAGTTTATTTCTAACTCTGACACAACCTTGAGTATGTGATTGGAAACCGAACGATGTATTGCTTATCATTGATGGCAGTGCTGAACCCATCAATTCCAATACGAATGAACTTCTATACACCCAAGGGAGTTAGTGTTATAGAAACAACGGTAATTTCTTCAAAGTCAAAAATGCGATGGCCCTGTAGCCAAATATTTTCTCTTGACATACTCTGACTGTGCGCCTAATTCCATGCTTGTATCATCAAAGGCACAATTCTCCCAAATATTTCCCCATCTGCCCCTCTAGGGGACAATACAAAATGGGAGCAATATCACGACAAGCTTTTTAAACATCATCGCTCAAGCTTTACTTCTGTACTCGAAGCTGTGCCACGCGAACATTCCCTCTCATTCTCATTAAATTCAATATCGTGGACAGTTCTTGTTGTCATTTTTGAAGCTATAATAATAGGGTTTTCTGCAAATTTAAACATAAATGCAATTAATTTAATACCCGGCTCATTCAATTTCATTCGAAAATGAATGTTCCGTTGCATCAGCATTCAACAGTCATAAGGAGTAATTCCATTTTTGCCAAGAATTAACAGCCATATTTATTCATTTTTTTAACTCCGAATTGTTTGGTTATTCTGGTGCAGTTATCATTTGAAATTACACCAAACACACGTGCACGAGCACTGCTTAGCTTGACAGCGTGGTGGCAGTTTAGGGTTGTGCCAAATAATACTGAAATTCGAATATTCGATCGTCAACCGAAATATTTGAAACTCTTTTTGCAAGTTTGAATATTGTATGAGAAAGACAAAAAACAATGCACGTGTACACACGACTGTGATGTAATTTTAAACTTGCGGCTTTTGTACACAACTAAACCCCAATTGTCAGATGCCATTGTTTGGGTCGGCAGTAACGTTTTGTTGACACCTATTTATTGGTCCGATTCATTTAAGCTGGGTAAAGTCCCCTGACAGTTATGCACGAGTACTGTAAATATACTGCAAAACACAGCAACCATTAATATTCATCGCTAACCGAAGTGTAACCAGCTTTGTATGCAACTTTTGACCAACGAGAAAGTCAGCTGCATCTGGCTTTTGTAAAACTGGATCGGCGAGTTTCGAATATTTGGTCACGTGCTCTTTCGAATAACCGAATACTAAATTATTCGAGCAAGAACAGCCTATATTTTAATATGTTGACAAAGTACACTTTTGCTTTCACACTAATATCTTTGGGGTACATAAAAACTAGGTTTGCTGCGGTTACGTTTGTTGTTTAAAATTGTTGTTTCAAATAATTTTATTATTATCTTATTGCCTTTGTAGTATACGAGTTGTTTACACGCAACCCAAACCTAAACTGGTACCGTCAATTTGTTCCCCCATCTTTTAAAATTGATTTCAAACGCCAACTATACACTTGTTGCCTTGCAGATATGATGCCAAGTTTTGATTTTTGAATTGGTTTCGCACCAGCGAAAATAAACATGGCACAATGGGGGAATTGGGACACACAAACATGGTCCAACGAGCGCGTGTTTTTTGTCCACCATACATGTATCTGGGCGGCGTTGTTGTCGTCTCGAACTGTACGGCGCGTTTTAGAAGGAAATAAAAAAAAATGTGCGATAACCGGAATGGGGCGAGCGAGGGATCGATCCGCCATTATTGTTGCTAGGTCGTACGAGGTTGTTTTGCCAACCAACAGAAAGAACTCCTTGAATCGATTCGGGGAGGAGAAAGACAAACAAAAAGCAACGTCACGTGGTCAGAAAAATGTCTTTTTGGTCGCTAAATAAATGACGGGATAGAAAAGCTTTACAGTGAGTTTATTCCTAGGATACATGTTTCTTTATTAAGAGTTTAACATATCTTGAAAGACATATTTTTTCGAATCTCTTTTAAAAACAGAAATATCGGACGTTTTGTTTTATATCTTCAAGTTCTTCCCATGTTTATACACTTTAGTTTGGCTCATCGAGAAACATGTACGTTGGACCAATGCGGTTAAGCAAGCCATGATAAAGTGAAATGGCGCACTCTAGCAGCAATTTGCGTTAATGTTTAAGTTAGGAGATACTGTTAGCATGGATGTAATAATTGTAAAGACTCCTCTTAATAGACGACTTTTTCTCTGACTTAATTTCTCATTCAAGCTTTGAGAATGGAAACAACCAGCGTGAAATTGATATGAACGCATAATTATGCAGTCTCCCGATTGTCCGTGCCGTTGGCGTTGCAGAAGCAATTGCAGAATACCACGCCACGCGAAAGTAACCCCCTAAATTAGGCGGACACGGGACACGGGGTGGATCGGAAGCGAAGAGCCACAGTGAAGAGAGTATCACGAGAGGGCGCAGTTTTCGCCAAGAAAAAGTGTCGTAAAGGAGGTTCAGGGGGTGAGACAAGCACGCAACGCAAATTGATAGGGGGGTGCGTAAAAACGTGGTGAAATCGTGACGTCAGCTTAGAAAATGCAATTGTGCATTGATATTGCAAAGGGAAAGATGCATCGGTTTAACTCTTTATTTCATTCACAACTTTTCAACGTTACTTTAGAAAAACAGTAAACAATTATTAACTAAACACGAAATTAGAAATGAACAAACAAAATAAAATGTAATTGTTGAGTCAGTTTGATTTCAGTATCAATTATTCCTGGTTAAATTCTACAAAAATTGAATGTTGCAAAAAAGCCGTCAGTCAAACTGTTAATAAGTGGGTTTTTACCTCTTGATAATGAAACGTTTGTTACTATTTCCTAAAAAGTATTTTTTTTAAATGTATAGAATCAAGACAATTTTGAATTTACATATTAAATTGATCGATATTATTATTTATAATTCCCGAACTTACTGCAAGAACATGTCCTCGGCATTTTACGGGTCTTTTCGACTCTTGCGTAAAGACGGCGTTTTTTAACAAATCGCGTGACAATCGAAGGCGCCCTCAATGAGCCCGTTTTCGGAGTATTGGCGATTGATGCACTGCATAGACGGGCGGTGCGCAGAAATTAATACATTTTTACTTAACACCCGTGTTGGCCCAACAATGCTGCGAAAATGGAATTGTGGCCCATTTACGCGGGGCGCTCCTCCATGCTCACAAAATCTCGTAAAATCTCATTGCTGCGAGACCGTCAATTCGCTGCAAATAAAACATCGCTGTTCGCCTCATTATAATTATCGAGTACGCTGCAACCGCGGGGGGCGGGGGGGGGGGGGGGGGGGGGGGGTGGGGGCGGGAGGGGTGTTGCGCAATCATTTGCAATCGCAGTTTGGGTACACTTCATTTTAAAAAGGGGTGATGACCATTACAAAAAAAAAAAAAATCCTCTCTTTAACAGCACTGAAAACATAATAGTTTATATTGTAAGAGTATTTTCAATTGTTGAGGTGCTTAGTTTTAAATAAAATGCGTAAAAATATTACCGACAATTTTCCGTTGGTTTATTGCAGCAGCTAACGTGTATGAGTCCAAGTGGGAATTTCGTTACAAAACGTCTCCCCTAAAATGGCTACAAATATCGACATAATGTGAACAAAATGTTTGTTCATCCTCTGATTTTTTTCCATTATTTAGAAATAGATCTTTCATTCCTGAAAGTTAAATAAAAATCCCTCGGTACATCCTCTAGATATTTGACTTTTTTTTTAAGTTTTGTTTTTTTAATGGTTTCTGCCAATTCTTAATTCAAAAAGTTTCGTGTAGATCGTGCCTGTGTACTTGGCTTTGCGGACGTAGCGAAAATCACTGAATTCGGGGAGCGATGCACGGAGCTCATCGAGTACAAATTTGTACGTGTTTCAATGGTGCGCTTCGAGGTAGCGATTTATACGTATTTACTGTATTATTATTATTATTATTGGTTTATTGAAAATTCAAACGTCACAGCTCTAGAGCTGAATTATGTTTAAAATTACATTCAAATAAAAGAATCACGAAAATATAAACTTTTACAACAATTCATTAAAATATATAGTTGATAAAAACAATATACAAGTATGTAATTAAAATATGAATTAAATAATATGAATTACACATTATAGAAAACACTCGGCTACACCGAACACGATTCTTGGCTCCCCGAACCCTGTGTCCAAGCACACCAGACATTGTTGGTAAAAACAAGATTCATTGTAATTAAACAATATGTACATGTAGTATGAACATATAAATTGCATAAATACTAAAAGGCAAGGGGGCCAGCTCCATTAAAAAAACAAACATGCAGGTGTGTAACTACAACTCAGTACATGTATTGAGAAGAGTAGTCAAGGACGGGATTGGACTGTTTTTGTACCTGTTGGTTCTACACTTGATTGAGCAAAGTTGGTTTGTATTTCTGAGGTTATTGTTTCTTTTGGGTGGGAGCCAGTCTCTATATTTGTTTGAAGTGATCAATGATTGGCCAAATTTACCAAATAGTTGTTGAAGTCTAACAGAAACCGGTGACATACCAAATTGAGAATATATATCACTGAAGGACTTAGTACTGCAAAAGTCCTTTGTTAAAATAATGCGCAAGGCTTTACGCTGTAGTTTCTCCAAACATTCCAATTGGGATTTACTGAGGCTTGAGAACCAAACTGGACAAGCATATTCGATTGTAGGCCTAATATACATGGTATATATCATTATCAAGTCTTTAATAGGAGTACAACAACGCTTAAGTTGACGAAGGAAAAATAGCTTCCGATTAAATGATTTGCACATCTGGTCAAGTTGGGTGTCCCATTTAAGGTTACTTTGCACATGAACACCAAGAAGTTTTAGACAATCAGTTTGATTAATTAACGAACCATTAATTGTAAATGTAGGTGCTACAGGTGGAGAGCGCTTAAAACAAATATTAATAGATTGACACTTGGATGGATTAAGTTTCATATTATTAGCTGTAGCCCACTGATGAAGACAATCTAACTCATTTTGCATGATTATGGTTTGATCAGGATTCTTAAACGTTTGACAAAGAGTCATATCGTCAACATACTTGTAATGCAAAATCTCAGGGGAGTTGGTGACAAAATCATTAATCATAACCAGAAAAGCAATAGGTCCAATTTTGGTGCCTTGTGGGACACCTGCATCTACAATTTCCCAATTAGATAAAACACCATTATAGCGAACTGACTGTAAACGGGATGACAGAAAACTGGCAATCCATGGCACTATAGAGGATCTGACACCAAGTTGAATGAACTTTTGAATTACAATCTGATGATCCACTCTATCGAAAGCCTTACTGAAATCCGTAGCAACTAGGACTGCGGAATTGTTTGAGTTATCGGTAGCACTATAGGTAGTATTCAAAAGATTAACTAGATAATGAGATGTTGATGAACCTTTAAGTGAGCCAAATTGTTGTTTGTCAATAAAAATGCCAATGTCTTTCATTATCCAATCCGTAACAAAATCTTCAAATATTTTAGCAAAAATACACGTTAGTGCAATTGGACGTAAGTTATCCATTCTAGGAGGGTTAGTCTTAGGTATGGGGACAACAAACGCCATTTTCCAGATATTAGGTACAATTCCCTCCTGTAAAGAACAATTAAAAATATCACTCAATGGGAATGACAATTCAAATGCAAATTCTTTCACCAGACGCGGTGGAATGTGGTCAGGTCCTCCACTCTTGTTAACATTGATTTTTCTTAGTTTATTAAAGACGTCCCGAGGGGTAATAATAGGAACTATGGATTCAGCAGGCAAATAAGCAGGTAAATTAGTAAGGTCTAATTTAGGGATATCTTTCGCTACGGCGATGAAGTTTTGGTTAATTTCATTTGCTATGTCCGATGAGGAAGCACCAGGAAGGAGGAGTTTCTTTTGATGATTCAGCCCAGTCATTTTATGTATCTGATGATGCCATTGCCTTGGGTTTGTTGATCTCAGTCTTGCCACATTGCAACTATAAAAAGCAAGTTTAGCTCTTTTTATGAGCCTGAATACCTTGTTACGGAGTAATCTCCACAAGAAAAGCTTACCAGTATTGAAAGCTTTCTGACGCTTGACAATTAGTGATTTGAGTTCTGCAGTTATCCAAGGTTTATCCGTGGGATGGGTTGAGACAGTCTTGGTTGGGAAGAATTTATCAACAGCACCCATAAATGTCTTATAAAAAACATCTGTTTTAGCACATGCTGAAGGAGCTGATTTAACATCGTTCCAATCACATTGAGTTATCCATTGACCAAAGTGTCTTATGTCGGAGTCTCTGATTGGCCGAACAATTCTACGATGAAGAAAATGTTTCTTTGATGCATTTAATGGATTCCAAATAACTGTATTGTGGTCACTCAGACCAATCGGTGATGACACCTGTGGCGTATTGTAGAAAGTTTGCATATTGGTTAAAATTTTGTCGAGAACTGCTTGGCCTCTGGTTGGGGTGTCAACAATCTGAACTAGGCCTGACTGGCGGCAGATAAGATTTGTGTTCAATTTGTTGAAATCCCCAAGAATTGCGATACCCGCTGATGGATATTTGGGTTGGAGAACATCGAGCGAAGTAGATAAATGCTCGATGAGCAAATTATCATGTGGTGATGAAGGAGGATGATACACGACACACAGCAACATGCTTGAGATCGTTCGTGGTAAGCGGGTAGGACGAGCCCAGATCCATAACACTTCTAGTTCATCAGGAACATCCAATTCGGTGATAGTTCTTATCTGGATATTGTCTCGGATGTAAAAAGCCACTCCCCCGCCTCTTTTGTGGCTACGGGGTTTACTGACTAAGTTATATTCTGGAACGCAGAAGTGACTTGAATTGACGGTTGGCGGGAACCAGGTTTCGGAAATGGCAGCGATATCAGTGCGATTAGTGGTTAAAATCATTTGAAGTTCATCCACATGCTGAACAAGAGATCTGGCGTTGATCAGGATGAAAGAAGGCGTGTTAAAGGATTGCGTTTGTTCAGGTTCACTTGCAAGACGAATCTTGGTTAGGTTATGTATTCGGGAACCACACTGGAGGCGATCGTCGTGATGGTCACGTGACATCCGCGACTGGGATACGATGACATTTATCCTTCGGGAGCGGCGAGAACCAGCTCTTTTTCCGCGTTTCGTTTTCACTCTCCTATTTTTGCAAATGTTAAGAGACTTTAAAGTTAGCAACACGTCATTAGGTAGTTTAAAGTCCTGGTTACCTGCAGCTGGTTTGAGCTCTAGAATTTCAGATCTTGAATATCGTTGGTGGCGAAGATTATGTTCAAAGGATAGCACACTTCCGCATTCACAGGCGCCATATTGAGTTGGTATACCTGGTTGTGTCCAGTTAACTTTAGACGTTGGGTGATGGTTACCAGCGACACTGTTCAGTATGCTCAAGGCCAGTACAAAATTATACATGGCATACAATTCATTCGAATACATACTGGCTGGGTGTAGAACTTAAGATCAAAATCTGGTCATACACAGCAAATCTACGTCTAGTAGCTCTCCGGAGATCTCACTTCGAAACTAAAACGTAAACACTTTAAAGTACACACTAGAAGAACAAGGTCAAAACCTTCAAAACGAGTAAAAATGAGTAAAACGACGAACAGAACGGAGGAGACAAAGTCGCTGCGTGTTATCGCGCTGACCTCGTGCGCCCTCTGTATGAGATGTGCAGCTAGCTCGTGAGCGTGGAAGTATGAATGAGATACATTTCAACGTTGGTGGCGCACTTTGTTGGGGCCCCCTTCCGCCGCCCCCCCCCCCCCCCCCCCCCCCCCCCCCCCCCTTCCTGGCTGCAACTTGACTGTCTTTAAACGTATGTAGCCTTCAGTAGAAGGAGTTGGCATAGTTAACCAGATAATTACCTCTTCGTCTCATTAGATTCACTGGAACTAATCAATATCATAATTTCTTATTCAAGCTTTGAGAATGAACACAACCAGCGTGAAATTGATATGAACGTATATGCAATCTCCCGGGTGTCCGTGCCTTCAGCACGATACGATACTAAATGAACGTGATTCGTTTTGGACTTGCAAGCCGTGCAGAACGTTATATCATTGGACACGTGCAGCACTTAAAATTAATCCATGAATTCAGCTCTGAATACAATATAATAAAGATGTTTTTACCGCACAATTTATCTTGATTAAAAATCCTATTCATATGAAAGAAATGCAACATTGTAGACGTGGCCTTCCGACGTATGTTTGCAATATACACAAATATTGAATTTAAATTACCCCGACGCCAAAACCATCGTAGGAATACTTTCAGAAACATTTCAAAGAATATGATGCCCTTGAATGAATTATTTTGTGTTGTTTTTAGCATTTGTGACCCGTTCGAACGAAACTCAAAGTAAGTCGCACTGATGTGATTGACTTTTGTGTTACGAACAGTCATAATACAATTTAGTACACCTCATTAGGCTGTTGTTTGTATCAAAATGTTATTCACTTGTCGATTTCAACATCACACACAATTTAGGGCGTGTCGTCGTCCTTTGATCAGCGCTTAACGTAAAGTAAATAAAATGCACAATTTCTTTTTCTTTTCTAGATAATGGGAAGATGTACCAACAACATTTCTGGCTGGATAACAAATATGCACATTGTACTTTTGCTTGTTTATTGCAATACACAAAATAGTTCTAATGACCGATGACGTTGATTAAACTGAGTGACGAGAACCAATCCGTGATTGATTGTTTCTCCATTAATTTGAAGTATTGTTGAGTGTGTGAGAATGTGATTCTATCGATGTGATTGGTAGCTGTGAGGCGATTAGGGCTTAAACGCGTATGGATGGCTGCCCTCTCATCTGCAACCTCGTCCTCAAGAAGGGCATCAAAGTCAATAAATCTCAATGATGAGCTATGGGAGGTGAATTGGTTTCCTAATTTCTGATTGGTTGCAACAAAGTCTAAACAAATGTGTTCACGCATTTATGAGATATAACTCATATACATCTTCAATAGGGTCATACGCAAACAAAAAACCATATAATAATGTAATAAACTCATCATAAAAAGTATCGAAACACTTAAAAATGATCCAATAAATAACGGCCTGAATGTGTATTGATTAATCGAAGCAAATAACCCTCTGCGTAATTTTGTTCTGCGTATTTTGACTCCTCGATTGTTGAGATACGATGTTGCGGAACGGAGTTATTGTCATTTCAATGGTCGTAGGTCCAGTTTCAAAAATGACAATCACCCCTTTAGCAGGTTTGTATTGATCAAGTTGATGTTAAATGATCAGCCAATAAGATAATCTCTACATATGCCCGCCTTTTCTTTTCTTTTGGGCTCAAGCTTATGTGCATGAACACTTAAGTTCAATTGGGTCACTTCGTGCACATCATTGTCCGCGCCTCTGTTTTAATTTGACATAGTTATGCCAAAACATTACAAAACAAATGGTTTATTGAACATGAAGTGATTTATTTTAACCGAATTAATAATTCTGACAGCCAAAAAATATCAAAATTCCTCACCGTTTTAAAGAAAAGACCTAATATTATTGCGTGGCAAGGTAGATTCCCGTAATGACCCGCTCTGCAAAAATGAGTCGGATGTCGCATTGACTGTTGACACGTACAGGGCGATTGAATGTTCAGGGGTGATTTATTTTGTCGGGAAATCATTTTGTTGTGTGTGTTGTGCTTGTTATATATCCACATTTTCAGACACAACCGAAAACTTATGTGATGCTCTTTCAAGCCATATGAAGAACACACAATTTTGTTTATGCCACATCAGACTCATTTTTGCAGAGCGGGTCACATTAGATATAAATTGGACATAGAAAAGTCGTCTGCTTGTGATAAGTCTAGTTTCGCGGTGTCGCATGCGTGATGTGAACACATTTTCTGACGGTTAGCAGACGCAAAACATAAACGACATTTCTTTTGTACCGGCTGTTGGTGTATGATAAACAATAGTAGCAAAAAGTGAATAAAAATCACTTTTTCACTCATTGGGGGACATTATATTTGTTTAGTAGGTCGAAGAGTAATAGTTATTTTGCGTGACATTGTTAAAATAAATTATATTGCAATTACTTCTAGGTCAGGCCCTATTTTAATGTAAATTGACCTGACTAATTGTGAGATGTCGACAAAAGCCCTTTTTCTAAATACAATGTCCTAATAAATTCAAATTCATGCAAACAGTAATCATTCAAAAAGGCATTTAAGAGTGGGTCCACGTAAATATTTCATATAAGTGTCATCGACATTTGTTTTGTTTTAATATGAAAGGACTTGGTGAGCAATGCTTTAGTTGGGTTCTGTATAAATAATGTTTTAGTTCACAACGAGTATTGTTGTCTCCTTGTATATGCCACTAATAGAATGTTATCAGGAAATGGTATGTAAGAAATGCTGTGGAGGGGGTTAGTATAGATTTTCGCCGTCAAAAATGCTGCTTATTCAGTAGGAGTAATTCACAGGTCTACACTCTTATAAATTAAAAAAGGAGCCGGATTCATAAAAGTACAATTTGTGTGTGTATTATCACCTTAAACCGAAGGGAAATCTCAAATTTCATTTTTCCATTTTTGGGGGAAAACAACAATTTTTGATGCAGTACTGCCTAAAGAGGATATAATCCCCCAAACTTTTCTCAGCAGATATAAAAAGACCAATGTTGGCTCTAATTAAATCCAAAAGGTAAATATTCTGAGACCCCTGGCAAGTTGACTTTTTGAGGGACAAAATTAGGGTAAAAATTACAATTTTACAAGTTCTAAAAACAAGCTTTAACGTATGTTCCAAAAATAGCATAAGGGTGACATTTAAAACATTTTATTTTGTTTCTCAAGTAAGGGCAAAGATGATTCTTTGTAATGATATAGTTGATTTGGTGATATAAATTTGCATTTTGGCTGGTTGATTTGTTTCAAATTATAAGCAAAACACAAAATGGCCTGTTAGCATGGCAACAGGCCATAAAAACGTAAGTTCTATTTTTGTTACTTGCTTACCAAGTCCTTTCATATTTTTGACCCAGCACGAGTAAATGAGACACTTTGAGGCTAAACAAGCTTTAAATGATGAAATCAAAATCTCAATTTTTTCCTTAAAGTGTCTCATTTACTCGTGCTGGGTCACAGAAAACAAATTATTGACGAGAACACTTATTTGAAATATTTACGTTGACCCACTTTTAAGTATTTTGTGTTTTTTTAGTGATGGCGATGATGTAAGTACAAAGGAGTCTAGATTTGGTTTTGTAACGCAACTCATAATATTTGCGGATTCATAAAATTTCAGGCTGTCAATTCAGGTTTGGTATAAATTGTTCTTTCGTGAAAATAATCAGCTTGTGGCCTTCGGTAGAAGGAGTTACCATAGTAACCAGAGAATTGCCTCTTATTGTCCTAGATTCACTGGAACAAAATCAATATCGTGGACAGTTCGTGTTGTCGTTTGTATAAGCTATAATAATATAAAGACTCCTCTTAGTTTATAGACGACTTTATCTCTGACTTTCTCATTCAAGTTTTGAGAATGGAATCAACCAGCGTGAAATTGATGGGCGCATATGAAATCTGCCCGTGTCTTTGTTTGGCGTGGCATGACGACAATTATTTAAAACGAATTAAGACTGCACTTCAGCGCTTAACGTTTATCCAGAATCTCACAGAACGATGAGGTAATCAGCTTACGATAAAACATTAGCCAATCAAAGGATACGGTTTGTAACTGTTGGAATACTGACCAGTTACTAGTCACTGACGTGGATGACGTGGATGACGTGATCACTTGGATAACAATTTAGAGAGAATGAGAGACATACATCGTCTGCCTCAACCCCGTACCAGCATCGCCAGGCCTCTGTATCACAGGAGCATCCTAGCATTTGTATAGAGAGGACAGCAGCCGAAAGCAGTACGGCTTGACTTTTAGTCGTGGAACAACCATTGCGGGTAGTTTAATCAGACACGACAAATCGCGAGATTATTACAATAAAATTAAAACAAATAAAACAAACTGAGATCGACGTTAAGTCATCTGATTTTAACGAATCCTTTAAGTAATGGAAGCAATGGCGAAACTGACTTTTACTGGGTTGCAACTATTTCACATAATATTCATCATATGTCAGGGAGCTACCTCGTCCGTCTCTGGATATGAAACTTCTTATGCAGGGAAACATGCGTTTTATGCCGCAGAAAATCGCGCCCTAAAAGGGTTTGCGTTCGCAACCAAAATTGTACGATCTCGTGTCATCTGCGGACGTGAATGCAGCATGGATCAACATTGCAAGTCGTTTAACTTTAATAACTGCAGTAAAATGTGTGAGTTGAACCTTGCCAAAAGACGGCAGCATCTCGACTACTTCAATGCAACTCAAGGGAGCGTGTACTTTGATGCAGATGAGGACACACCTCTGTACTCACTGGCTGATAGTTCCTTGAATCGCAACAGAAGTTGCAAGATGCTCTTAGATGCTGGTTATCGTTCAAGCGGTAACTACACAATCTACCCAGAGGGATTCGGCAATGTCGGTCTTCGTGTCTACTGTGACATGGAAACTGACGGTGGAGGATGGATCGTGTTTCAGAGGCGACAAGATGGCAGCGTGGACTTCTACCGTAACTGGGCCGACTACCAGTCTGGCTTTGGCGATCTGTCCGGTGAGTTCTGGTTGGGTAATGACAACTTGGTGACTCTGACGTCTGAAGATTCATGTGGATCATGGGATCTACGAGTTGATTTAGAGGACTGGGACGGTAACACGGCATGGGCAAAGTACTCAGATTTCCAAATATCCCCGGGTGAGTACAGTCTGAATTATGACCAATACGATGCAAGCAGCACTGCCGGCGACTCTCTTGGGTTTCACAGAGGGCATCGCTTTACGACAAAGGATCGTGACAATGATGGTGCACCAGATAATTGCGCACAAAGGTTCGCAGGAGCCTGGTGGTTTAATTTGTGTTTTGTGTCTCACTTGAATGGTGGATATTTCCCAGATGAGAATGCCGGTGATACAAATGGCGTACAATGGTTTTTATGGAAATTGCATTATTCTATGAAAGCATGTAGCATGAAAATACGTGAAACTGGATCTTGAACGCCGTATCTATTATTATAGATCTTCTAGGCCAAGTTTAAACAAAAAATCTTTGTTGAATCAGCATTCAACAGTCAAAAGGACTAATTTTATTTCAGCAGTTAGCATTCACTGGCCAAATAAGATCATTCAAATTCACGAGTTGTCAACCATTCAATTTCATCAATTGGCAAACATGTTTTAAATGTTCACATTCAAATTCGTATTTACCTATATAAAGGCAAATTCTGAATTAAGAGAATACAGAGTTACACTAATTCTGCGTTATATCTTTAAGTAAAGCATTTTTAAACGAAAAGGAACGCGAATAGAAATGGAAAAAATCAACATGAAAAGAACCACCTTTTGTTTTAGTTAATTTTATAACGGCCCCCTGATAATTTTAATATTTTGTTTGACAGAGATTTTGGAGGTCACACGGAAGTGAAATAAAAATCTAGGGAAGAGGGTAAATACAGAAAATATCACACAGTTAGTTGGGCAATAGTAAAGTTTAAAGAGCAAAGTGTCCGTCTTCTTTGTGTTTGGCTGTGGAAGAAAATGTAGTGGGATGATAGAATGTTTATAGAGACATTTGATGACAAAATAAATACTTAAGTAGATGAGTCTATTATAAAGAGGGGAAAGTTTAGATTTAGATAAGCGTTCTTTATATTATGTGAGGAGGCATGGCAACGTTGTAAGTAAGGCACGAATTTGTCTCAATACATTGAATATGTTTTTTTTGGATGAGGTAACCAAACTGGTGGTCCATATATATTTCATGATTGTAAAACTTCGGACGATCAGTTAAACGATATTGACTAAAAAGTACAACTTACCAAATCCACCAATTTCTGATAATGCGAACACTGAGCAATACACACGTTGTGTGCGTCACATACAGTACTAATGCATAAATGTGGTTTCTTGTGTTGTCCACAAAAGGCGAAAATTTTCAGGTTGGAACCGTCGATCGACTACACTGCCTAAAAGTTTTGCAAGTGATTTGCATGGGTCCATGCAACTTGAAGCGAGTTTTCTCCTGTGGGCTTCGAGCAGAGAAGATCAACATAAACTGATAAACAAATACATTATCTCGTTTTTCTAATAATGTAAACCACGTGGGAGGGTAACCTTGTAAAATTAATAGTGATTAACGTTGTAATTTGTTTTATATTTTTGTGAGATAATTATTCTCTAATTTTTGCGACCCTGTATTTCATTATTATATTGTCAGATTGTACTATAGGTTTTTCCGCTCAATTTTGGCAAACGAGCAGCCAATTTAGCCACTGTGTCATACTATTTTGCGCGAAATCGAATGCTGCTGAAAATGGTATTTAAATTTCGTTTTTATAACTAGGCAAATGTACTGTTGTGTCAAAATAACCATTAACAACCATTCTACAATTCAACAAAACAGCATTTAAATTTGCAGGACCGTTTTCAATGTGTGTGTTCGGTCATTCAAATTCATTATTGGGCAGGCATTTGCGTCATTTGTGCAATCTATTTGCGAAATTGATTGTCTCTTTACGAAATTTACGATCTGCCTCTTCTATGTGCGTCACATCAAAGATCGACGATATGCTAAATATGCTTAAGAAATTTGAATGTCTCAAAACTAAAATAAATGCCCTAATTTGAATTTAAAACACGGCAAAATCTGGAGTGGCAAAATCGCTTTATTTCGAACGCACGAACAATTAAATTGGCTGCTCATTTGCCGACATTGACCGGGGAAACCTATATTTTATAGCGTACGTACATTGGCTGCTCATTTGCCGACATTGACCGGGGAAACCTATATTTTATAGCGTACGTACATGTAAAGTGCAGCTAGCCATGTGTTGACATTTAACCTTCATGTTGTATTGCTGTGGCATATTTGATGTACTACGCCTTATAGTTATAACTGTGCATTTAATATAATAAGTGACGACGTACTTTTATCCGGATATGTTTTGTGCCGGACTTTAGATTTCCTCCTACATGACAACTACATGTACGCGTTCGCTTCCGTGCATTTATTGTCACGAAATATTGATGTGATTCGTGCCTATACCCAGCATTGACAGGATTTAATCGACACATTTCGGTTACATTATGTGCTGCGTAATTTTCATTGTATAATTATATTTATAGAATTGTGTTTAATGATATTTTACCATTGTGTAGATATGCTAGATCAGTTCAGTTTTTAGGCAGTTGTGCCTCCGATGAATCTGTTTGAAAATAATAATTAATTATACAATTATTTTAGAGACAGTTTTTTAGGCCTGTGCTTAAAGGGATCGTATACGTTTGGTAATTACTCCAAACATTAATGGCAATAAAAACTTACTTGGTAAGAACTACAGCAGCTTTGGGTAGTATAATGCATTTTTAGAAACGTTTCACTTCGAAGAACAAATTTGAATCTGAGAAGCGTTACTGCAGTGACGTTTCTCAGACTGCGTATTCCAACGCAGATTATTCTTCCTGCGTGGACATAACCGCTCCAGATTTTCGGAAATATCTCAAAATCGCTACCACCTTTTGAAATGAAATTTGTACAGGTTAGCTTTATGGTATATATCTATAACTATATAGGATTGAAACAAACAATGGGTTCCAATTACCAAACGTGTACGATCCCTTTAAGTTGGATTGATTGTTTTTGAGCCAAATATTATTGTTACACACACGTTAATGTAACTCTAGGTTTTCAGCTAACTGTATTTTGCACTGTAGTTCACACCAATGTAAAGGATGTTTTATCAATGACTTCATTGTCTTGGCATATTATTGTGTGACATTTAAATCTTTGTAAGTTTGTGTCAATTTGAGGATTTTTGAATTAATTGCAATTGTACTTTTGTCTACAGTGTGGTTAGACATAATTATTTTTGACTGTGCAAACTGTGTTCAGACTAGATGGATTTTAAGTCAGTGATTTAGGTCTGATACTGTATTTTAACAAGTCATATTTTGTGTGTACATTGTCAGACGTGTATCCCAGCCATGTCTGTGCCAGACTTTATTTCTAAGTCACATAGTGCTTTACCTGAGACCATAGTTTGTGCATTCACATATATTTTACGTGAATATGATAAAGGTGTATATCCTGTTGGTAGAGGTGTGGTAAATAGCATTGAAGCTGCATTGAATGATAGATTCACTGCAATTTTTAATTCTTTGAAAAGCCTAGTAAAGATACTGAATTACAGTCACCTGGCCTTATTACGTGTTGTCATACAGTTATAGTGGTAGATACAATTTTGGATACTTGTTATTGAGCCAGTTTTAAGCGGCTAACTTTGTAATGTCGAGGTGACAGGAGGAGTTCTTGTTTCTCCTACTGTGAGTGTTTTTAATGATAGCCTCCATATAGTTAGCTTGAGTACTTTAAAGTGTTATTTACTTGGTTTGCCAGATGGCGAAGCCGAAGAAAAAGGAGGAAACTGTTCCTTGTATTCAGGGATTGTAATTGACTACACAATAGCGGTAACTGTTAACAGGATCACAGTACAAATACCTCACATTCGGGGTGTTTGTCTATGCCAAGCATAATTCTTTGTAGTTGGCTATGTACTGCTATTGTCAGCTCAAGTTGCCCCTGCATAAGTGTGTTTTGCTCTTCATGATTGAAAGAGATTTATCTGCACCGTATTAGCTCATTTCATTGTATACAGTTGTATTTTGTATTTTGCCAACTAAAAACTTGTAATTGATATTTGTTGATGAGAATTGTCTATTGTACGAATTATGATACGAGATGTAAATTACCGATAGTTTACCGATAAAATAACAATACAAATGGTGATTTAACAGGCAATTTTTTTTGCCATATACATGTACTACATTTCACCTATAACAAGAAAGCAGAGTTGTAAGGAGTCACTGATTGTTGTGAGTCGTGTCATTAGGTCAAGATGGTCGGGTCACGGTGTGTAGTCAGGTTGAGTCAAGTATTTAGCTTGAGTCAATTCGAGTCACTAATAAATAAACACGTTACAGAAACACAATGTTGAAATCCATGACACGAATGTTTGTTGTATCGCGGAGAAATGAACACGTGTACAGACGGCCACTGTATAATATACCATGTGTACTTATTATTTTACGCTAAGACCCAGAACTAATTGCAATAGAAATCAATCAAGCGTCAAACAACTTCAAATAAATAAACAAACAACATGTTAACAATCTAATGTTTTCTATTAAGTGGAAGGCTGTTTTTCATTATTTTTTGTTACTTTTTGTCCTCGAACAACCTGTCTGGTGACTTGCTTTGATTGATATGCCTTTGTAAGCTAATGTTTAGGATTCAAGACCAAATGCGAGTGCAGCAACACCATAGCAATGGCAAAATGCCAAAGAATAATAGTTCTCCCGCGCGTGACCGTGTTAAAACAAATTATATTGCAATTACTTCTAGGTCAGGCCCTAATTTAATGTAAATTGACTGAACTACAATATCATAGCGAGTATAAATGAGAGTTTCTTATTTTCCGATAGTATTCTTGGATCGAGTCTTTTATTTTATTTCATTTATAATTTTTGTATTACAATTTTCCACTGGCTGACGGAAAAAATAAGAACATTGCAAAAAATTACAATATCAAAGAAAAACAAAATGTACAAAATAAATTCCTAAAAAAGACTAAGGATACATGTTTCTTTATTAAGAGTTTATCGTATCTTGAAAGACAGATTGTTTGAATCTCTTTTTAAAACATGCATATCAGACGTTTTGTTTTATATCTTCAAGTTCTTCCCATGTTTATACACTTTAGTTTGGCTCATCGAGAAACATGCACGTTGAACCAATGCGGTTAATGGGAAATTCCAGGCTCAATAATATTTTACCTAGTCTAAAAGAATATATGGTAACATACTGACTCAGCAGATAATTTGTTTTGATTTGTTATCGAAAACGACACACGCGCCTATTATATTCACAATTTCTTGCCATTTAGGAGTACAAGGGCGCGGCCATATTGTTCAAATTTCCCGCCTCGCCCGGGAAATTATGACGTAGTGTCTGCACCTCAATGCACACCGCTTTATTGCCTGTTGTTCGCACTGGTATCCCACCTTGAAGCGACCAACTCACTCTCCCCTATGCAGACGTATGTTGTACCGCGCCCCGACTATTGCGAGTACATGTATTGCCTTTCTGTGCAGAATATCGTCTTGACGCGCCAATAACTATAGTTTATTTTTGTCTTTTCTAAACAAATCTGTGAGCTAGTAATTATGGCATCAGGTCCTTCCCCGTATGATTTTGAGCCCACTTCCACATGTACAGTACACACTATGTACATGTATACACTATGCCGTACACAAAAAGGTTCACTTGCATTCCTTGCGCGTGCAGGGCCGCTATCGATTGGGCTTCGAGTACTGAAGGTGCAGACACTACGTCACAATATCTCGGATGTACCGATAAACCAGAACAAAATGGCGGCTCGCATGACGGTAAGTGCAGTGCGAGAAAATCTCTGTTTTATATGATTACCGAAACCGATAAAAATGAAATATAAATCAAGTCACAATGGCAACTGACACTATTTAACATTATGCAATTATAAACTATGGGTGGAGTTTCCCTTTAAGCAAGCAATGATAAAGTGAAATTGCGCACTCTAGCAGCAATTTGCGTTAATGTTTAAGTTAGGCGATACTGTTAGCATGGATGAAATCATTGTAAAGACTCCTCTTAATAGACGACTTTTTTCTGACTTAATTTCTCATTCAAGCTTTGAGAATGGAATCAACCAGCGTTAAATTGATATGAACGCATAATTATGCAATCTTCCGATTTTCCGTGCCTTTGGCGTTGCGGGAGCAATTCCCCAATTATGTAAAGTACTTACCTGCAATATAATTGGAATTATATAAGACAATGGAGGAGAGACTCACCGAATATTTGTTCTTTGTATTACAATCTGACCACCCTTTGAAGCTAATGGAAGCGTCCTCATTAGATATTCAAAAGTTGAAGAATAGCGCGCTATTCAAACTGAAAGAATAGCATTCTATATGTACCCCGCGCTCCACTGCTAGATCGTCTTTTTGAAGCTTGAGGAGCAATGATGACTGGCGGAGGCGACCTGCGACCTAAATCTTGGGAGGGCGTCAATTAATGCCTGCAGAAATGCACACACAAAAATAAAGAAGGGAGGGAGACTGAGTCTCTCCTCCATTGTCTTATATAATTCCAATTATATTGCAGGTAAGTACTTTACATAATTGGGGAATTATATTACGCCAATTCCGGAGAGACTCACCGAATACTTTAAAGCCAGTTGTCAGGGTGCCGATGCCAGAACTGCTTGACCAAACTCTAACTGAGATGATCTTCTGTAGTAGAAGTTGGCAAAAGTAGTCGCGGATGACCAGTCTGCCGTTTTCAAGATGTCCTGCGTTGTCACCCCTGCACTTGCAGCTGCCGAGGTAGATGCACCTCTGGTTGAATGGGCCTTGAAACACGAAGTATCAACACCTGCTTCTTTAAGAACATCTTTCAGCCATCTGGAGACTGTGGATGACACTACTGGATGATATGGTTTCGAGTGAGACAGTAGGAGCTGGGTCATTCGTGGCTTTCCATTCCCTCTGATATGAACAGTCCTGTCAAGGTATTCCTGCAGGGTGCGTACTGGGCAAATGTTTCTATTAGCCTGAAAACGAGTAATTTCTAAGTCGTGGAAGGGTTTAGTAACCGACACACGTTTAGAAGGTTTCACTAGCCAAAAATGAAAACCTCCGTCTGAAGATCTTGACATATGATTGATATCAATAGCTATAAGAGAGGAACAGCGACTAGCTGTAACTAAAGCAATCAACATAGTTAATTTGAGCGTCAACTGTCTAATTGACAATCGACGATTGTCAGGTAAAGTTTTAAAATAATTCAACACTGTAACTACATTCCATGTTGACTTGTATCGTGGTTGTGGAGGGCGCAAATTAAGAACGCCCTTGAAGAAACGTTTAATTAGGTGATGCTGACCTACTGGGGCTCCGTCTACAAAGACGTGGGCTGAGGATATAGCTGACCTATATACGTTAATTGTTCGGTACAGTAGTCCCGAATCTAATAAATCTTGAAGGAAAGATAAACATACCGCTATAGGGGCTCGAACGGGATCAACTTCCCTCTGAAGACACCAGCTGGCCCATCGGTTCCAAGCTGAATGATACTGCTTGTTGGATTGGTCCCTCCATGATGACAGGATTGTGGAGGACACCGAATGCGAAATTCCCTTTGAGCGGAGACTTCTCCTGATAGCTTCCACGCGGCTAAGCACATTTGATCTGCCAGTGGATGGATTAGTGTTCGGTTGTGAGGCAACTGGAGAAGATGTCTTTCCCTGGGTAGAATGACAGGATTCTGCACAGCCATCCCCAGAAGTCTGGGATACCAGATCTGCGTGCGCCAGATGGGGGCGATGAGAACAATCGTGGCTTGTTCTTCGCTGATCTTGCTCAAACACTTGGGTAGAAGAGCAAAGGGAGGAAAAGCGTAACCCTTTATCTCCCTCCAGTTTAGAAGCAGGGCGTCTACTCTCCAGGCCATGGGGTCTGGCTGCCATGACACAAATGTCGGAAGTTGACTGTTTAGACGAGTCGCAAACAAGTCCACCTCTGGACAAAAATGTAGTATGTTCATAATCCTGCGAAATATGAGCGTGTCTAGCTGCCACTCTGTCCGATCGTTGAATACTCTGGATAGAGTGTCCGCTGTGACGTTCATCGAGCCCGGTAAGTGTTCTGCTGTCAGAATGAGACTTTTCTGAAGACACCACAACCAAATCTTGATTGACAATTGGACAAGACTCGTAGAGCGTGTTCCACCTTTGTGGTTGATGTAAGAAATCGCCGTAGAGTTGTCCATCTGTAGCCGGATGTGCACATTTCGACGGCCCTTCAACAGTGTCTTGAGTGCATATAAAACTGCTAACAGTTCGAGATAGTTGATGTGATTCGTGCTCTCTAGCGGTGTCCAGCGACCCGCGACTTGTTGATGTTTCATGCAAGCTCCCCAGCCGCTCAAAGATGCGTCTGTCTGGATGACTAGATCGGGTGTCTGCTGAATGATCCCCCGGCCATTCCAAGCTTGCAGGTATTGAGTCCATGTACGGAGCTCGTCCTTCGCCTCCACGGACAGGATGACTTCTGTCTCGTAGCTGTGGTGTTCCCGCAGAGACGCTATCTTGTCCATTTGAAGGTGTCGGTAAAATAACGGGGCCGGAAATACTGCCTGTATGGTTGATGACATCTTGCCGATCAGACTGGCAAGATCGCGTACCGTAGTTGTGCGCGCTGACAAAACACCCCGGCAGTGGCGGATTATCTTGTTTATTTTCTCCTGATTCAGAGAAAGAGACATGTCCTTTGAGTTTATAACAAACCCCAGGTATTCGATTTGCTGAGATGGTATCAGATTGGATTTCTCTGTGTTCACAAGAAACCCCAAGTCCTGAAGCAGGTTGACCGCACAACGGGTACTGTCCAAACAATCCTGGGGTGAAGTTCCCATAATCAGGATGTCGTCCAGATAGAAGACGCAACGAATCCCCTTCTCCCGAAGTGACGAAGCAACTGGTTTGAGGATTTTGGTGAATGTTCGAGGTGCACTGCATAGGCCAAAAGGCATGCATGAAAACTGGTATATTACCTCTTTCCAACGAAATCGAAGTAATTTCCTGTGAGAGTGATGAATCGGCACTGTAAAATAGGCATCTTTGAGATCGATGGTCGTCAACCAGTCGTGTGGATTTAACAGATGTTTTACGGCTGTGATGTTCTCCATTTTGAAGTGCTGATATGGAATGAACCGGTTTAACGGTCGAAGGTTGATGACAGGACGGAGATCTCCGTTTTTCTTGGGTACCATGAAAAGTGAAGACAGAAACTGATGCTGAACCGGTTGTTCAACAGTAATGGCCCCTTTCTCCAGCATCTTCTGCACCTCTTGGTCAAAAATATATGCATGATGATTAGACTGGACTCGAGTCAAAGGAACTTTATATTGAAAGGGCACTGACAAAAAATCTAAGCGGTAGCCTGAAATAATATCAATGATCCATGGGTCATGTGTGACAAGTAGCCATTGGTGCTTAAAATGTTGAAGACGGCCTGCCGGGTAAAGACGTGCAAATGATGCTGGGGAATTGACTGAAAAATCACCAGCTGTTATTGGCGTTAGTTTTTTGATGATGCGTTGTTTGACGATGGATTAAACTGCTTATAATTACCCCCTCTTCCTCGGCTTGATGACGACCTGTAAGGTTGTCGGCCAGCAAAACTCTTATGATGAGTCGGCTTGAAAGACGTCG
Source organism: Crossaster papposus (assembly GCA_037893245.1). NCBI lineage: Eukaryota > Metazoa > Echinodermata > Asteroidea > Velatida > Solasteridae > Crossaster > Crossaster papposus. The sequence continues at coordinate 2,213,531 of JBAIAA010000279.1, read as the reverse complement.
AGAACCGCCGGTTTCTAGACGCACTATATACGGCTTGGTAAGGAGAGAAGCGCTTAACTTTGGAGGAACCAGAATTACCTCTACCACAGGTGACCTTTGCGGCTAGCTTGCTAACTTTCTCCGTCTCTTCGATATCCTTCATCAGTGAGGAGCCGAAGAGCTCACCCATGGAAGGTTGGTTTCGCTTGAGGATATCAAATTTCCTGTCGACTATGTCATCAAAGGCACGTTGACGGGTAGTAGCGAGGCCCTGGCTGGCAGAACCTAACAGAATTAGGCCTGAAGAAATCAAGTCTAAAACCATGTCCTTGTTAATTTCGCTGGGACCTTCGGGATCGGCTACTGCCTCGAACAAATGCAGAAGAGGCAGAGCTGCTTTCAAAGCATAACCTTGTGCAGTTCCAAGTCTCTCATCTTGGGCAACAATAGAAGGATTTACTTGCTTGAACACTTTCTTTATACCGGTAGGCAATTCTGGAGCGGAAAAATATTTTTCTTGCTCTGTGGGGACTACAAAGGACGACAATTCTTCCTTGTGGTCGTCCGGCGAAAGTTTATGAGTTCTTAGATTCTCCCACCATAAAATCAGATCCTCCGAAATGGGATTACCTTTGTCCTTTTTGTGGGGATTACGGAGAATCCCTCTCGATGCGGGAAGGGAACTCATCGCTGAACTTCCAGCATTTGAAATTTCCTCGTCGCTCTCATCACTGACGGCCGTAGCAACAGCGTCGGTACCGGACATCACACTACCAGGGGATAAGGACTGCGCCCGAGAGCCCGTGGGTGCAGTCGTTGGAGTGACGTGCGATGCTTGTGGATTTGCCGATGGAGGCATCGCTGGAAACCACTGGGGAGGAAAACCCCAGGGGTTACAGTAACCTGGCGGCATATATGACGCACGGTCTGCAGCTGTGGGAAATTGAGGATTACCCCAGGGTGCCGGGTTCCAGGGCGAGGCTGGAGTGAAAAATGTCTGTGGCTGTGGCCAGGCCGAAACATAACCAGCCGGGTTTACTGTAGGCCCGGCGGTAAACGGGCCGTGGGCGGCGCTGGTAGGCCTACCGAAGGGTGGACCAGATGTAGGCTGCGATCTTGGAATGGCCGTATCTGCAGCTCGTTGAAATGGAGCCGGTTCAGGTAGGTCGCTAGACGGAACTGGACCGGAACCTGCATAGGGTTTTGGGCATGACGACCCTCCACCCGAAATGCCGTCAGCCCATAACGGTGCTGAGGCATGGCGGTCATCCGGCGTGGGTTTCGGGCATGGTGGCCTTTCACCCGGACCGCAATTAGTTCCATCTTCTCCAATTTCTCGCGTAGCTAAAGCTAGAATATCCACCGATAGCGGAGGCTCGTCTGGGGCCTCGAAACGGTGGCTGGAGCCGTGGAAAAACGAAGTCGGCGTGTAGACATATCCTGTAAAATCTATAGTGTAGTAAAAATAATAGTGTAAGTATAAGTATAACAGAGTCGTGTAACGTACGACGTGATCAGATTGCGACACAAATAACAAAAGACGATCTAGCAGTGGAGCGCGGGGTACATATAGAATGCTATTCTTTCAGTTTGAATAGCGCGCTATTCTTCAACTTTTGAATATCTAATGAGGACGCTTCCATTAGCTTCAAAGGGTGGTCAGATTGTAATACAAAGAACAAATATTCGGTGAGTCTCTCCGGAATTGGCGTAATATAATTGTAGAATACCCCGCCACGCGAAAGTAACTCCCTAAATTAGGCGGATACGGGATACGGGGTGGATCGGAAGCGAAGAGCCGCAGAGAAGAGAGTATCACGAGAGGGCGCAGTTTTCCCCAAGAAACAGTGTCGTAAAGGAGGTTCAGGGGATGAGACAAGCACGCAACGCAAATTGATAGGGGGTGCGTAAAAACGTGGTGAAATCGTGACGTCAGCTTAGAAAATGCAATTGTGCATTGATATTGCAAAGGAAAAGATGCATTGGTTTAACTCTTTATTTCATTCACAACTTTTCAACGTTATTTTAGGAAAACAGTAAAAAAATTATAACAAAACACGAAATTAGAAATGAACAAACAAAATAAAATTTAATTGTTGAGACAGTTTGATTTCAGTATCAATTATTCCTGGTTAAATTCCACAAAAATTGAATGTTGCACAAAAGCCATTTGCGCAATAGCGATATGTTTCGGAGTGTTTTTACAGAGATAATGTTGTAATATTTAAGTATTGACAATGTACAAGAGAGAGATTTGTCCCAAAGGCAACGCGAATAGAATTAATCATTGTTTTTACGTTCCCAAACTGTGACTGAAAGTAGTCGGCGCGCACGGAATTCGAAGCCGAAAACGAAGATGGCGCTCAAACTCCGCAATAACCAAGGAAGTATAAAGCGCGCGAATGCGCCGCCCAATCGCGAACAACAAACTCGGCAACAACTCGGCCACCGCGCGTGCAAGGCGGATACAATTAATTTGCAAAGGCTTCGCGTAACGCAGTAGCTGCCGCTTAATCGCGAACAGCCAACAATTCGGCAACCGAGTTACGGTATACGATTTCGGGAAGGCTTCGGCCCGAACTCCGGCAAGGACAATGCAAAAATAATGCAAGTAGTTTACGCAAAAAGGCCCACACACATCAACAGGCAATCGAAAAGCGACTACACGTTTATCAGTAACGTCCGTTTCTCCTAAATCTCACCACGGACGAATACGAGGTGTTTTTTTTAAATCTTATTCGCCGTCGCGAGAGATCCGGCACTCCACCGCACCGACGCCGGCGGCACACACGCACGGCGACGAGTCAGCCGACCAAAAGCGCCGCGCCTCTCCAACATGGCGCCAACCATGCGCCAAGATGGCGCGGCCCTGTGTTCCAAGATGGCGGCGCCCAGGGACAAGATGGCGCATTTTTCATCTTTTATAGTGGGTGCGTTCGATTAGCTTACCCGGGGAAGTTAGAGTTAACACTCGGGGGATGGCACGAGGGGAAGCTAATCGAACGCACTCGTGTTTTCCACTAAATGTTCTGCATGGTTGTATTTTTTAGTTGCATGCATTTCAAATACAATTCTACAACAACAAAAAACCTACAAAATAAATGAAAAATCGAAATTTTTTGCAACAAAATATTTACCTTTCCGCTATCTTTACGCCGCCCTAGACGTCGTCGACTCGACTACGCATGCGTGTGACGTCATTCCACCAGAGACCCTGCTACGGGAGCAGGGTTTCTGGTGGCTGACCCGTGCCTAGCCACGAGTATACGTCAGAGCTAAAAGAACGGCGCGGGGCTTACCCGGGGTGCCCCGGGTGAGCTAAACGAACGCACCCAGTATAGACTAGCAGGATGCCGCGCTTCGCGCGGCACCCGCTAGCTGGGTGGAATCGTAACTTATAGATAACCTTGTTGACGTCCTAAAAATATAATGGATTGTATGACAAACAAACCAAGACAAATTTCGAGCTCACGAAAATATTTTTGTTGAGCGCACGAAATCATTTCGAGCTCACGAAATAAGTTATTTCGAGTGCACGAAATGATTTCGTGGGCACGAAATGAAATAATCAAATGATTTCGTCACGGTGATTTGTATTCGTCATATGTCCCTTTAGGGGCTCCGTAGGATACCATTGACTCTGAATAAAAACAATCTGCGTAATGCAGTCACGTTTCTAAATTGAATATTCATATCTACGATCGCCATACAATTTCGCGACATTTTTGCACGATCAAAGTTAACATTAAGGCAATAGCGATGGTTTTTAGAGAGATAATATTGTAATATTTAAGTATTGACAATGTGAAAGGAAGAAATGTGCCCAAATGGCAACACGAAAGGAATAAATCATTGTTTTTATGTTCCAAAACTGTGACTACAAAATAGTCGACGCGCAGGAATTCGGAGGCAAAGCCAAAGCCGAAACGTAGTCACGTTTCTGAATTGCATATTCATATCTACGATCGCCATACAATTTCGCGACATTTTTGCACGATGAACGTTAACATTTGCGCAATAGCAATATGTTTCGGAGTGTTTTTACAGAGATAATGTTGTAATATTTAAGTATTGACAGGGTGCAAGAGATAAATTTGTCCAAAAGGCAACACGAAAGGAATTAATCATTGTTTTTACGTTCCCAAACTGTGACTGAAAGTGGTCGGCGCGCACGGAATTCGAAGCCGAAAACGAAGCTGGCGCTCAAACTCCGCAATAACCAAGTTATGCGCCACCCAATCACGAACAACAAACTCGGCAACAACTCGGCCACCGAGCGAGCAAGGCGGATACAATTAATTTGCGAAGGCCTCGCGTAACGCAGTAGCTGCCGCTTGATCGCGAACAGCCAACAATTCGGCGACCGAGTTACGGTATATACGATTTCGGGAGCGCTTCGGCCCGAACTCCGGGCAAGGACAATGCAAAAATAATGCAATAGTTTACGCAAAAAGGCCCACACACATCAACAGGCAATCGAAAAGCGACTGCATGTTTATCAGTAACGTCTGTTTCTCCCAAATCTCACCACGGGACGAATATGAGTTTTTCTTTCGTCGTCGCGAACGATCCGGCACCCACTTGAAAGAGCGTCCGTACAGGACACGACTAATATAAAAAACAAATCTGATAGCAACAGTTTACAAAGGTCGTTTTCAAAAATCCTAGCTATAGGCTCCGACTCCATCTCCATTGCCAAATTTTCAAAATCTTTTCTCTCTCACATGTGTTCCGACTTTTCAGACGAAATGATGACCAACATGCCATCTTACGTTTTCTTTTTAGTTGTTGGTGGGTTGACCCGTGACGTTTTGTGGAAATTCTCACCCAAAGAAGACCACCGGGTACTTCAGCTAGTGTTTAAGCGCAATATTGATAATAGCGTCAACAATAAGATTGGTAAAAAAATATTATCGGGCATAATGAATGTTTAAGAAAGTGATATGAAACAGTAACCATTCAAAAAGCATTTAAGAGTGGGTCCACGTAAATATTTTATATAAGTGTCCTCGGCATTTATTTGGTTTAATATGAAAGGACTTGGTGAGCAATGCTTTAGTTGGGTTCTGTATAAATAATGTTTTAGTTCACAACGAGTATTGTTTCCTCCTTGTATATGCCACTAATAGAATGTTATCAACGGTATAGGTAAGAAATACTGTGGAGGGGGGTAGCCTAGATTTTCGAAGTCAAAAATGCTGCTTATTCAGTAGGAGTAATTCACAGGCCTACAACTCACTCTTATAATTTGAAAAAGGTGCCAGATTCATACAAGTACAATTTGTGTATGTATATTACCTTAAACAAAAAAAAAACTCACAATTTTATTTTCCCAGTTTTTTTGAAAAATAACAATTTTTGATGCAGTACTGCCTAAAGAGGATATAATCCCCAAAACATTTCCCAGCAGATATAAAAAGACCAATGTTGGCTCTAATCAAATCCAAAAGGAAAATATTATGAAACCCCTGGCAAGTTGACTTTTTGAGGGACAAAAATAGGGTAAAAAATACAATTTTACAAGTTTTAAAACAAGCTTTAACGCATGTTCCAAAAATAGCATAAGGGTGACAAACGCATGTTCCAAAAATAGCATAAGGGTGACATTTAAAACATTTTATTTTGTTCTCAAGAAAGGGCAATGATGATTCTTTGTTATGATATAGTTGATTTGGTCATATAAATTAGCATTTTGGCTGGGTGATTTTTTGTCCTGTTTTTTCAATGGCCTGTTAGCATGGCAACAGGCCATAACAAAATGTAAGTTCTATTTTCGTTACTTGCTTACCAAGTCCTTTTATATTTAAAAAACAAATTATTGACGAGAACACTTATTTGAAATATTTACGTTGACCCCCTCTTAAGTATTTTTTTTGTTAGTGATGGCGATGATGTAAGTTCAAAGGAGTCTAGATTTTGTTTTGTAACGCAACTCATAATATTTGCGACTTCATTAAAATTCAGGCTGTCATTTCAGGTTTAGTATCTTCTTTGAACGTAATCAGCTTGTGGCCTTCGGTAGAAGGAGTTACCATAGTTACCAGAGAATTGCCTCTTATTGCCACTAGATTCACTGGAACAAAATCAATATCGTGGACAGTTCGTGTTGTCATTTGTATGAAGTATAATAATGTAAAGCCTCCTCTTAATATATAGACGACTTTATCTCTGACTTTCTCATTCAAGTTTTGAGAATGGAATCAACCAGCGTAAAATTGATATGAACGCGTATGCAATCTCCAGATTGCCCGTGTCTTTGTTTGGCGTGGCATGACAACAATTATTTCAAACGAATTAAGACTGCACTTCAGCGATTAACGTTTATCCAGAATCTCACAGAACGATGAGGTTATCAGCTTACGATAAAACATTAGCCAATCAAAGGCTACGGTTTGTAACTGCGGGAATAATGACCAATTACAGTCACTGACGTGAATGACGTACTCACTAAGATAACCAATCAGAGAGAATGAGAGATACACAAACGCCAGGCCTCTGTTTCACAGGAGCATCCTACCATTTATATAGAGAGGACAGCACCGAAAGCAGTAAGGCTTGACTTTTAGGCGTTGAACAACCAGTGTGGATAGTTCAATCGGACACGACAACTCGCTAGATTTTCTTCCCGTGATTTCAACTATAATTATTTTGGCGCACATTATACAAAAACAAATAAAACAAACTGTGATCGACGTTAAGTTATCTGATTTTAACGAACCCTTTAAGTAATGGAAGCAATGGCGAAACTGACTTTTACTTGGTTGCAACTATTTCACATAATATTCATCCTATGTCAGGGAGCTACCTCGTCCGTCTCTGGATATGAAACTTCTTATGCAGGGAAACATGCGTTTTATGCCGCAGAAAATCGCGCCCTAAAAGGGTTTGCGTTTGCAACCAAAATTGTATACGATCTCGTGTCATCTGCGGACGTGAATGCAGCATGGATCAACATTGCAAGTCGTTTAACTTTAATGACTGCAGTAAAATATGTGAGTTAAACCTTGCCATAAGACGGCAGCATCTCGACTACTTCAATGCAACTCAAGGGAGCGTGTACTTTGATGCAGATGAGGACACACCTCTGTACTCACTGGCTGATAGTTCCTTGAATCGCTACAAAAGTTGCAAGATGCTCTTAGATGCCGGTTATCGTTCAAGCGGTATCTACACAATCTACCCAGAGGGATTCGGCAATGACGGTCTTCGTGTCTACTGTGACATGGAAACTGACGGCGGGGGATGGATCGTGTTTCAGAGGCGACAAGATGGCAGCGTGGACTTCTACCGTAACTGGACCGACTACCAGTCTGGCTTTGGCGATCTGTCTGGTGAGTTCTGGTTGGGTAATGACAACTTGGTGACTCTGACGTCCAACGATTTACGTGGATCATGGGAGCTACGAGTTGATTTAGAGGACTGGGACGGTAACACGGCATGGGCAAAATACTCAGATTTCCAAATATCCCCAGGTGGGTACAATCTAATATATGACCAATACGATGCCAGCAGCACTGCCGGTGACTCTCTTGGGTATCAGGGAAATAGTATGAACACGTATCAAAAAGGACATCCCTTTTCAACAAAGGATCGTGAAAATGATGCGACACAAAACAATTGTGCACAACTGTACGCAGGAGGCTGGTGGTTTAATAGCTGTTTCTATTCTCACTTGAATGGTGTATATTACCCAGACAAGAATCGTGTTCAAGGCGTGCGATGGGACTCATGGAAATCGGGTTATTCCATGAAAGCATGTAGCATGAAAACGCGTGAAATTGAACCATGAATGTTGCATTGTTGATATTAATTTTAAAATGTACTTGTTTTAGTTGGCACCTGTAAATCATTGCACAGCCATATTATTCATTAATACCCAGAGTCTTTTAGAAGTGTTATAAAACTGCCAAAAAATGTTTCTATGAAATAATGTTTAGCAGTTAATTGAAATGTTACTATCACTTTGTCAACGCGTTAAGGGTAGATTACACCATTGGTAATTGCTTGAATTATCAGGAATGGGTGGATTTGGGAGTTGTATTTGATAGAAAATATCGTTTAAGTAACTGACCTGTCTGAAGTTTTACAATCCTAGATGCTGAGAAAAGCCAGAAAAACGGCGTTCGTTTTCAATCGGCGTCAGGCAGTTGTTCTTATGTTGTTCTTGTTTTTTCCACGATCGCCGTCCGGCGATCATGATTTATTTTTATAAAATTCAATTTTTCCAAACAATTACAGGATAACTAGCGCATAGTTTTTCTGGATGCTAACAAACAATATTTATCAAATGAGTTAAGAGGGCCTAATATTTCGATCTTAACAAGATCTTCTTCAGAGACAATATTTATTTTCAAATAAGTAAGATATTTCTTAATAATTCGGTAGATATCTGCAAATGGTGTATCCTACCTTTAAGAGGTTAACTGGTTTTTGTTTTGCTTATTATAAAAGAATAAACATTATTTGTTGTACATCTCACGAAACAACGGCTACATTTGATCATATCGCAATGCTAAATTGTAGCCGAGTTCACCCGAAGCTGCCTCGAATTTAGACTAAGTTTATTTTCACTCCGATTTCCCTTTTTTAACAGCGACATTATAGGCGCAATCACACACACAAGGGTTCACCAATATGTACAACAACCTGCCGATTACATTATAAAAAAGGCATGATGGTCTTTTTTAAATTGAAGTTAAATTCTCCTTTAAAGGATAACTTTCGCCAACATTGCAGGGCTACGAACAGCATCCGTCACTATGAGGTTTATTCACGAGTCAGCCATAATACATTGAAAGTGAGGTAAAATCGTCATTTTGTTTTAACTTGCAGATAGAAATGAAAACAATGACATAAAGTTAATTACCAAATAACACCAGTCGTCTCTGATGAATAATAAAACATTTGTGATTAAACATACCTTTATGTTTCATGCCACATTTCAAAAAAATATTGAAAGCGAGGCTAGAATTCAAAAATAGTCTGGCACCATCCCATTAAACAATTCACAATTTATTGGCTTTCTCTTGAATAAGGTTCATATAACGGAACATTGTGAAAACTGTTCTTGCTAAATTATAAATACAGCGTATGTGAAAACAATTTGTTATTTGGATTTAATTTTATTGGTAAAGTCAGCTTAGAAAATAAGTGTTATTCGTACATGTATGCATTGATAATATTGTATTGCACGAATAGAATGTTGCACAAAATGACATCAGCTTAGAATTTGTGGCAAGTGTTATTCCTCTTATAACAAAATATTCAAAATATTCATCATATTGTTTTACTCCAGTTACTTTCCCACGAAAAGCTGTTTATGTGCGTAGAGGCATAAACTTAATTGTACAAGCCACGATACAGTCGAAATCGAAACGTACCAGTGTATCAATGTACCAAGCATGTCTGGAAATGTATACAATTGGGAAGGCGCATTCTTGGTGACCGACATCGCTCAGCGTGTGAGCGTGCGCTGGCTAGCGGGTGAATAACCGTAAGGTAACAATCGATCACTTGCTCCAAACAATTTTCGCTGGTCGGACGCTCTAGATATTGCTCTCGTGTGAGAAGATTTGAGACAGAATTGGCTCAACGGATTGTTGGCTAAAGTCTGAATTTAGGCAGCGGTCTGATAAGTGAAATTGAGCTGGGACCAGCATCGTCGACGACAAGATTAGGGAAACAGCAACAGCAAAGCTGAAAGAGGTACCGCAAGTGAGGTGAAGTCGACGGGGAAATAAGACAACAACACAAGACACTGGTTCGGGCACGAGCACACAGACCGACACTCCGGTAACTGGGGCTCCGGTAGCCATTATTCAGCAGCGATTAGCTGACAAATTAATACCAGCAGCATGTAGAGCATAGACCAACCCATCAGCCTGGAGGAGGTCTTATTGCATCGGGAGTCGATCGGATACTCATCATGCACCACAACTTTGCGACCGGCGGTGTCTATTACGGGAGCTGCACTACGAGCAGAGACCGGGTGAGCCGCTAACGTTTTTTCTGTAAACACTGTGGTTGGCAATGCATAGTATCGCAAACTTGTAACCCATGTTCAGGCTTTGGACAAAATCTCTAACTCATTCCAGCGCCGCTATAACGGGCCCCCCCTTTCAATTTCTGCGCCCAAATGGGGCGCCCCTAACAGTAACACGGTACCAATTCAGGGCGGTACTTGGAATAGTCCAATACCATGCTGGATTCCCCGCACGGCCAGACGGGATATTTCCTTTAGAATAAACGCCCACAAAGGGGGCAGGTCAAGGAATTCCCAGATTCGGCGTCCCGTGGTTACGTAGACCCAAATTCACCTTGTAACCTAAGTTATTGTTTTTAGCTGTCGTTCCTGCCGGCAACGTTAGAAAAGTTTACGTCCTTATAATTTAACAAACAGATATTTCATATATAAATAAACAAACACAATAACAAGGTGGCAATTCGAAAGGTAGAAATAAGCTGAGGTAAATACCTATTTAAAATATCACTATCACAGTATCAGTCATATTACTCTCGATAGAGCCGCTGGGTATGGGGAGTATCTATGTAATGCGTCTTTTGATATCGGTTGTAAGCGTGTTTAGAAGCTGAAAGCACGTGTCAAATTTATAAACGTCAACGTTTAATTGCTAAACACTATCCTCCATCGTGCTGCCGGGCATGGTTGGCATGGAGGCACGTTTTCAAGCTATTGGCGGGAAAGTTGTGTTTACCGGCTGAACTCGGCATTGGAAGTGTACTTCGATGGTGTGAGGCGTTGTCAGAAGGTATAAATGGTTTATTTAAACACGTAAATGTTTATGTTGAAGATATAGTCCAAATTCAACACAGGGCAATAACGAGATTGAACACATTGCCAAGTGGGCCTTGCTTAAATAATAAACTCTCGCATTTGAAATAAGCCACGGCTGTTACTATTGTAAACAGATTTATAAACAAATTAGAAATTTGTGTAACGCAAGTACGTGTATTGTATTATAATGTTGTGGTTGCAAATTAAATAAAACATTCCTAGGTTGCCTAACTTGAACAAACTGGCATTTGTACATTCAGACATGGAGCTTGGATTCAGGGTGCCGAATTTAGAAACAGCTCTTAGTCTTAAGTAAAAGGACGCACACTGCACATTGAACTTCCGTCATACGTAGACATCGCAGATTCGTAGAAATCGCAGTTCAGGTGGCGTCAAGGACATACTATCCTTATAAGTTTGTAAGCAAATTTCTGTGGGTTTCTTTATCATGGTAAAGGAGTTCTGCAAAAGTGTTTAGAAAGGTAAACAATCGCCTCTTTGTATTCTGGAACTGGTCGCCAGGAAGTCTAAAATGTAGGGCAGCACTTACGATCATTTAGGGGATCAGTCACACAGATAATACACGGTGGTAACATATGTTTTGTGACATACTTGTAGGATTCCAAGGATGCCCTGCGCAGTTCAGAATCAACTTGCACTGGCATTGTCATGGTCTTATGTTGTGATTTAATAAGCACGTACATTGAATATTAGCGCCAAACGCGTTGTCCATTCTAGACAGAGTAGTAAAGCGTGGTTTAACGTATGTATCTTTCACACCAAATAATCACTCTCGGGTAGGTCAGCCGGGTGATGTCTGCATAGTACGTAATGCTTTCACCAGAGGATCCCAAGTTGGGAAAGATGCACTGAACCCCGTGATCGTGGAACAGTTTATTCAAAATAAGCTTGATTTAGTAAACAAACACATTCGGGACGGGGAAAAGCATTGAAGTATCACACGTTACTCGCGTGAAAAGTTAAGTTCTCAAGCTGAGTGTGGGAAAAGAAATACCCAATCATATTGGCGTACAACTTATACCAACTTTGCTATTTCCTTATTGACTAGACATCAAAAAAAAAAAAATATAACCCCCTAGAAACCGAATAACAACATTTTGGCTTTAATAGCGACATGGCAAATCAGGAGCACGCATTGCTTCAATTGATGTTAATGGAATGGAAAGAAAGCATGCTAACACATGTAAATTGTTAGATTAGAAAAGGAAGTTAATTGTTAGATTAGCAAATTAAGTTATCCACTTCTTAGGCGCATATAACTTCATACGACATGGAAATCACGAAATCACGGTAATTGAGCTGACGTACTTTAGCAATTAAAGCAAACGAGAATTTGGAACAGACACCTGTTGACTATATGTTACTAAGAACGCAAAACTGGCTCAGATCTTGTGCATTCCTTTCAGCTGATGGCGGAGAACATGTCTGAGTTGACGGCGACAGTCTCGATCTATCGGGAGAACAAAAGAAAGCGCCTGCTACTCATGAAGGCAGAACTTGAGAATGCCTCAATCAGCGGTGACATGGGTGGGGAAAGGAGGAGCAACTATCTGCAGGACCTTCACTTGGTCGGCATTATCACCCGGGCTGTACTACATATCACCCGTTTATACTATAGCTTGGAAAGCGTACGTCACAAGTAAATATAGATTGTATTGCAAACCGCTTAACAAGTTGCAAAATAACAATGCTGCAGCTCGCTAATGATGTTGTTATCAGTCTAGGGCCGCGTTCGCATTGGACTTAATATTGTCAAATGTTACGGTACGAGATTGTCAAAGTTCACGGTGTTAAATCCTCCGCTAGAAGCTTGGGCCTGTAGATCTGGACAATGGACAATTTGACAATGTTACCGCCTGTCCGCATTGGATTTAATTTGGTTCTCCGTAGGTTTTACCAAAAAAAAAAAAAAAAAGTCCAATGCGAACGCGGCTATGGTTGTCACTCACAGTTCTCACCTGCGAGCACAAGTACTTTATGTGAGACGGTATTTTTCTGTCAGTTGCAGAGACGGACAGACTCATTGGGATTTTGCAGGGGCTGTGAAATCCTCACAATTTGATCAGGATAATTATTGTACTTATGCATCAAGACTGTAACCGGAGTACCCCAATCTCCGGCAATGAAACATAACGAGAAACAACAAATATTTAAAAAAATAAAAATAAAAATGGTTTGGGTTTTGTTGGGGTTGTTTTTTCCCTCTGTGCCCGGGCTTGGCCAGGTGGTCACGAAAGGTGACCAGTTACCGTGGCCAGGCCTTGTCACGGGGTGTCCCGGGACGGGCCTCGAGACCCCGGGGACCACGGGGATCTCGGCGGAGTAACCATCCGCCGACTGGGCAGCTGACCCAACCTCGCTCAGTCCCGGGAATACCCATGGTAGTTAATCGGGAATCTGTTGTTGGCATGCGTTTATAAGCCCCTTCTGGGGGAATACCTGTTAATAGAGTATCGAAGTCAATACGTCATCTTTTGGCTGTCAAAGTTACTCAACCTTTTCCATGTGCTTTCGCAATGGACGTTTCAGTCGACTAGTATGACAACTGACGTCATACTTCGGTACTCTATTGCCTATCCACTGTTTGAAGTGGGCAAGTTTAAAGTTTACTGATATGTTTAGAAAAAGTTAACTGCTTAACAAAAACTAAAACCAGTGATTTTGTGGATGTAAGTTGCTAATGATAATATTATGTGATACAATTATAGTGAACGAATAATTGAGACGTCCGACTTGAAAAATAAAAGTTTGGAGGAAAGGTCAACGAACTTTTGGATCGTGAGTCTTTGTACAATACTGTAAACCACAAAACCAAGAGAATCTAAATTTCACAGATGTATTTGTTCTGATGTCATTATTCATTATTTGTCTGCACAATTTTAAAACATAAAGGTTTATAGTTGTTTCGTGTAACAAAAAAAAACCAAAAAAATACCAATTCTCTTTTGTCATGCTTCTTGGCATTGTTAGCTTTTTTTCACTAGTGATCATTTTGAAACTAGGTTTTATGGGAGTGTCGAAATAATGGTAATCATTATAAGAAATATGGTAATCATTTGTAAACATTTCACTAAATCGCAATTATGACATTATGCATTATTTGGAGCGCGTTATCTTAAGTAAGTGCTTATAATTTAAATTAATTAAAAATTACCAAAACCACATCAATATCGCGGAAGAGGGCAACAAATAATCTTAATTAATAAGCACATTTTACTTTTTGCTTGTATATTGCGATACAAAAATGGTTCCAATACAAAAAGACCAATGACGTTGAATAAACTGAGCGACAAGAACCAATCAACGATTAATTTGTCTCAGTTTATTTAGGTTGTTCGTGTTGAGTTTGTGAGTATGTAATTATCGCAGCGTGATTGGCAGGTGTAAGGCAACTTGAATTTATGCTTCAAAAGTTACTATTCCTGTATGGGATATGCCATTAAGGAGTTTGCACAGTATTCTACAGATGTAGATCCACAACTTCTGGCAGCGCCCTGGCCGCGCCCATGCCGCGCCCTGGACTTTGCCCTGGCCGCGCCCTGGCGGCCCTCGCCCTGGCCCTCGTCCTGGCCCTCGCCCTGGCCCTCGCCCTGGCCCTCGCCCTGGCCCTCGCCCTGACCCTCGCTCTGGCCCTCGCCCTGGCCCTCGCCCTGGCCCTCGCCCTGGCCCTCGCCCTGGCCCTCGCCCTGGCCCTCGCCCTGGCCCTCGCCCTGGCCCTCGCCCTGGCCCTCGCCCTGGCCCTCGCCCTGGCCCTGGCCCTGGCCCTGGACCTCGCCCTGGACCTCGCCCTGGACCTCGCCCTGGACCTCGCCCTGGACCTCGCCCTGGACCTCGCCCTGGACCTCGCCCTGGACCTCGCCCTGGACCTCGCCCTGGACCTCGCCCTGGACCTCGCCCTGGACCTCGCCCTGGACCGCGCCCTGGACCGCGCCCTGGACCACGCCCTGAACCTCACCTTGCTTGTCTTCGTCAACCTCAATAATTGACCCCACGAGGTGAATGGACCTTTTACCAATAAATTTACTTTTATGCGCACATGCGCATTTTTAATGGACCTGGCGAGAAGAAACCAAAACGGTCCATTGTACAGGGTACAAACAGTCTGGTCGATTAGCTATTTTTGTCAAAGATTTGTATTTTGTTTTATTTAGAAAACCCATGAAAATCTTTTCAGCATCACTTTCTGGTCTATAGAGCATAACAAAGTGGAACCCCCGTCTAGATCCCGTACTCAATACCAGGGTAAAAGAGCCGGTAGTGATGGAAGGGTACTGTTGACACCATAGGAACAAGGTTGAGGTCTATCACACAATAGTGTTAATACATGAAACATAAATAATTGGTACAATCGAATTTTGTTTTTAAAAAAAATACCGAATTTTTAGAATGAGTACATAAGAGGTGGGAAATACCAATGGTGTATCCTACCTTTACACCCACCCATTCCTGATAATTCAAGCAATTACCAATGGTGTATCCTACCTTTACATCCACCCATTCCTGATAATTCAGGCAATTACCAATGGTGTATCCTACCTTTACATCCACCAATTCCTGATAATTCAAGCAATTACTAATGGTGTACCATACCTTTACATTCACCCATTCCTAATAATTTATTATTGACGTTCTTTTTTAAGTGGCGACAGTAAAACTAGACATGACAAAAAATCGCTGAATTTTGTTCCGCGCAATTTAATAACTACATGTACCTATCAAACATTATAAGAAAGAAAACAATGGCGAAATACATCTTTCGTTCAAAACTGTTTTACATACTTTTTTTGTAAGGGATGACATGCTTAAAGGGGCTGTTGGGTTCTGCAGAAATAATTCTTTAGTTGGGTTCTGTATAAATAATATTTTAGTTCACAACAATCAGGCATATTGTTTTCTCATTTTATATGCCACTAATAAAATGTTATCAGAAAATAGTATGTGAGAAATGCTGTGGAGGGGGTAAGTCTAGATTTTAGCTGGGTATATTTTTTTTAATAAGCTAAAAAACATTTTTTTACGGCCCCAAAACTGGCTAAAAATGCCCCAAACACAAAAATGGCCTAATACCGTGGCAACGAGCCATAGAACAAAAATTAAGTTTTACTTTGGTTACTTGCTTACAATGTCTTTTCATATTACACAAAATGAATACAAAATGCCGAGGACAAAAATTTACGTGGAGCCACTCTTAATAAGTACAAAAGAATAGGGACTTTTGTGAACGCAACACTCACAATATATTCGCACAAAAATGAATGCATCTTTTACAAACAGTTATGTGCACATTTTCCAATATCGTCCGGAAAAACCTATAGTATTTCTATTCCCTTTTCTTATTTGCAGACACTTTTTTTTTTAATATTTCGGAAATTTTGGGTACATTGCCCGAGAGATTGTTCGTACTAATTATAATAATCTACACTTGAAGAACACTCAACACTTTTGTCACCACCCCTTCTGTTTTCTGGTTTACTTAAAATTGTATTGTTACCAAACCACTACTCGGTTACAATTAGTACAACAGAATAGTTTTTGTGTGTGAAAGCAACTCACAATATTCGTGACTATATTTAATTCCAGGCTGTCAGTTCACTTGAACTTAATCATTTCTGAAGCTATACCGACGGTAAAGACTCCTCCTCGAATCATGTTCATCACTGAAAACGTCGATAACAGTCACTAGAGTTGTGATACATCTATTTGTCAAGTTACATTTTGATAAAGGATATTTGTAAAGCCGCTTATTGTTGGAACGATTGAATTGCCTTGAATTGCTTATTACATTTGAAAATGAAACCAACCAGCGTGAAAGTAGACATTTGCGAGTGACCGAGTTAAATTTGAATTACATCTGGTACACTGACTTGCTCACACCGCTTGGGACATTTTGAATTTGAATTTTCCAAACCAAAGAAACTGTTGCTATATCACGTGATTCGGGGCAAGCCTTGCTAGCAACCCCCCTCTCCGGAATGGTCTGGTGTTTTTCTCACCCAATGTGAACAATGTATTGGTGCTGAACGTCTGTTACGTAACTAGGCAAGAGCTTGCCCTGAATCATGTGATATGGCAACAGTGTCTTTAGTGTGGAGAATTTAAAGTTCAACGGTGCCAAGCCGAGTGTGCAAGTCCGTGTACAAGATGTTATTCAGATTTAACTCAGGGTCACTCGCAAAATGGCTAATTGCTCGGTTATAAACGTATACGCTACCTCCTATTTGTCGGCGTCTTTATTTATACGGTGGTGCATTCCGTTTGACGACATTTTAATTAAAAAGAAGACCAGACACCAATGGTCTGCAGCTTACGTTTATCCGAGTAGGTAATGAGCTTTAAAAAACCTCCACCAATCAGGGGCTACGGTTTGTGACTACCAGCCACTGATCTGGAATGACGTATTAACTGTGATAACCATAACCGTCTGCCTCACCATCAATGCTTTCTGTAAATTATAAAACCCCATCATCGCCAGACCTCTGTCGCTAGAGCAAACCAGTGGTGTAAAGAAGACACGATTAAAAAAAAATCGGTCACAACGAAGACTTAAATTAATACGCAAAATGAGAAACTCTTCATGAGTACAAAAGAATAGGGATTTTTGTGAACGCAACTTAACTCACAATATTCGGGATTTAGTTTCAGGCTGTCAATTCAAGTTTGGTAATTGTTCCCCGTTAAGCTTTCGGCCTTCAGTAGAAGTTGGCATGGTAACCAGCGAATTGTCCCCACCCGATTTTATCGGACTCACTGGTACCAAATCAATACCCTCATGCCCTGGACTGTTCGTGTCGTCATTTCTAAAGCTACAATAGCGGTAAAGAACCATCATTGGATTATTTGTTTCGCTGAATAACGTTTGTAAGCTTGAGTTGGCATAGTAACCAAAGAATTGCCCCTCATAAACAATACCATATAAATCTCATACTGAAACTAAATCAATATCGCCACAGTTTGTGTCCGCGTCACTCCATTCCTTTCTGTAAGCTACCAAGTCTCAGCATCACCAGGCCTCTGAGTGCAATCTGGCAGTTGTGCCAAGAAGACATCTACGGGTAACAGCGTGCCTTGACATTGTCTTTTCACAACCGTTGTTGAAATCCTACATGATAAATCGCTCAATGTAATTGGCAGCATAACGAAAAACTGAAATCTTCTGTTATATAACGTGGCCTTAACTCGATCGACAGGATGGCAAAACAAATCATCTGTTTTGAACTATTTCTCATAATATTCATCATTTTCGAGGGAGCTACCTCGCCCGTCTTTGCATTTGAAACACCTTCAGATACAGAGAAACATACGTTTTATGCCGCCGAAAATCAAGCCCTGGAAGAATTTGCGTTTGCAACAAAAAATGTGCGATCTCGTGTCATCTGCGGACGGGAATGCAGCATGGACGAACGTTGCAGGTCGTTTAACTTTAATGACTGCAGTAAAATGTGCGAGTTGAACCTTGCCACAAGACGACAGCATCCCGACTACTTTAATGCAACTCGAGGGAGCGTGTACTTTGATGTAGACGAGGACACACCTCTCTACTCGCTGGCTGATAGTTCCTTAAATCGCTACAGAAGTTGCAAGATGCTCTTAGATGCTGGTTATCGTTCAAGCGGTATCTACACAATCTACCCAGAGGAATTCTGCAATGACGATCTTCGTGTCTACTGTGACATGGAAACTGACGGTGGGGGATGGATCGTGTTTCAGAGGCGACAAGATGGCAGCGTGGACTTCTACCGTAACTGGACCGACTACCAGTCTGGCTTTGGCGATCTGTCCGGTGAGTTCTGGTTGGGTAATGACAACTTGGTGACTCTGACGTCCGACGATTTACCTAGAACATGGGAGCTACGAGTTGACTTAGAGGTCTGGGACGGTAACACGGCATGGGCAAAATACTCAGATTTCCAAATATCTCCGGGTGGGTACAATCTGAATTATGACCAATACGATGCCAGCAGCACTGCCGGCGACTCTCTTGGGTATCAGGGAAATAGTATGAACACGTTTCAAAAAGGACATCCCTTTTCAACAAAGGATCGTGACAATGATGCGTCACAGCACAATTGTGCACAAAATTACACAGGAGCCTGGTGGTTTAATAACTGTTTCTATTCTCACCTAAATGGTGTATATTACCCAGACAAGAATGCAGATCGTTACCAAGGCGTGCAATGGATCACATGGAAAAGGAGTTATTCCAAGAAAGCATGTAGCATGAAAACACGTGAAATTGGACCATGAATGTTGCATTGTTGATATTAATTTTGAAATGTACTTGTTTTAGTTGGCACCTGTAAATTATTGCACAGCCATATTATTCATAAATACCCCGAGTCTTTTAGAATTGTTATAAAACTGCAAACAAAATGTTTCTATGGAATAATGTGTTTCGCAGTTAATAGAAATGTTACTATCACTTTGTCAACACGTTAAAGGTAGAATACACCATTGGTAATTGCTGGAATTATCAGGAATGGGTGGAATTGGGGAGTTGTATTTGATAGAAAATATCGTTTAACTGACCTGTCTGAAGTTTTGCAATCATAGATGCTGAGAAAAGCCAGAAAAACGTTCGTTTTCAACCGGCGTCAGGCAGTTGTTCTTATGTTGTTCTTGTTTTTTCCACGATCGCCGTCCGGCGATCGTGAATTATTTTTATAAAATTCAATTTGTCGAAACAATTACAGGATATCTAGCGCATAGTTTTGCTGGATGCTAACAAACAATATTTATCAAATGAGTTAAGAGGGCCTAATATTTCGATCTTAACAAGATCTTCTAGAGACAATAATTATTTTCAAATAAGTAAGATATTTCTTAATAATTCGGTAGATATCTGCAAATGGTGTATCCTACCTTTAAGAGGTTAACTGGTTTTTGTTTTGCTAATTATAAAAGAATACCCATTATTTGTTGTACATCTCACGAAACAACGGCTACATTTGATCATATCGCAATGCTATTGTAGCCGAGTTCAACCGAAGCTGCCTCGAATTTAGACTAAGTTTATTTTCACTCCGATTTCCCTTCTTTAACAGCGACATTATAGGCGCAATCACAAACACAAGGGTTCACCTATTATGTACAACAACCTGCCAATTACATTATAAAAAAAGGCATGGTGGTCTTTTCGAATTTGAAGTTAAATGATAACTTTCGCCAACATTGCAGGGCTACGAACAGCATCCGCCACTATGAGATTTATTCACGAGTCGGCCATAATAATTAAAAGTGAGGTAAAATCGTCATTTTGTTTTAACTTGCAGATAGAAATGAAAACAATGATATAAAGTTAATTACCAAATAACACCAGTCGTCTCTGATGAATAATTAAACATTTGTGATTAAACATACCTTAATGTTTTATGCCACATTTAAAAAAAAATTGAAAGTGAGGCTAGAATTCAAAAATAGTCTGGCACCATCCCATTAAACAATTCACAATTTATCGGATACATCCAGGGAACACAACCAAAATGGTTTTCTCTCGAATAAGGTCCATATAACGTAACATTGTGAAAACTGTTTTTGCTAAATTATAAAGACAGCGTAATGTGAAAACAATTTGTTACTTAGATTTCAATTATAGTTCCACAAGTAATGTCAGCTTAGAAAATAAGTGTTATTCGTACATGTATGCATTGATAATATTTGTATTGCACGAATAGAATGTTGCACAAAATGACATCAGCTTAGAATTTGTGGCAAGTGTTATTCCTCTTATAACAAAATATTGTTTTACTCCAGTTACTTTCCCACGAAAATAATGCTGTGATACAACCAAACCAAAATAATGTGAATTTCACAGATGTATTTGTTCTGATGTCATTATTTATTATTATTGTCTGCAAAATTTTAAAACAAGAAGGTTTATAGTTGTTTCTTGTGACAAAACAAACATTAAAAAATTATTCCTTTTTTCACGCTTCTTGGCATTGTTAGCTTTTGTTCACTAGTGATCATGTTTTTGAAACTAGGTTTTATGGGGTGTCGTTTGTAAGAAATATGGTACTCGTTTGTAACAATTTTACTTAATTGCTATTATGACATTATGCATTATTTGGATAAGTGCTTATAATTCAAATTAATTTAAAATTACGAAAACCACATCAATATCGAGTAGGAGGGCAACAAATAATCTTAATTAATAAGCACATTTTACTTTTTGCTTGTATATTGCGATACAAAAATGGTTCCAATACAAAAAGACCAATGACGTTGAATAAACTGAGCGACAAGAACCAATCCACGAGTAATTTGTTTTAGTTGATTTAGTGTGTAATTATTGCAGCGTGATTGGCAGGTGTAAGGCAACTGAGGTTTATGCTCCAAACACCTGTCCCTGTATGGGATATGCAATTAAGTTGCACAGTATTCTACAGATGTAGATCCACAACTTCTGTCCGCGCCCTGGCCGCGCCCTGGACCCCCTGGCCGCGTCCTGGTCGCTCCCTGGACCTCGCCCAGGACCTCGCCCTGGACCTCGCCCTGGACCTCGCTGGGACCTCGCCCTGGACCTCGCCCTGGACCTCGCCCTGGACCTCGCCCTGGACCTCGCCCTGGACCTCGCCCTGGACCTCGCCCTGGACCTCGCCCTGGACCTCGCCCTGGACCTCGCCCTGGACCTCGCCCTGGACCTCGCCCTGGACCTCGCCCTGGACCTCGCCCTGGACCTCGCCCTGGACCTCGCCCTGGACCTCGCCCTGGACCTCGCCCTGGACCTCGCCCTGGACCTCGCCCTGGACCTCGCCCTGGACCTCGCCCTGGACCTCGCCCTGGACCTCGCCCTGGACCTCGCCCTGGACCTCGCCCTGGACCTCGCCCTGGACCTCGCCCTGGACCTCGCCCTGGACCTCGCCCTGGACCTCGCCCTGGACCTCGCCCTGGACCTCGCCCTGGACCTCGCCCTGGACCTCGCCCTGGACCTCGCCCTGGACCTCGCCCTGGACCTCGCCCTGGACCTCGCCCTGGACCTCGCCCTGGACCTCGCCCTGGACCTCGCCCTGGACCTCGCCCTGGACCTCGCCCTGGACCTCGCCCTGGACCTCGCCCTGGACCTCGCCCTGGACCTCGCCCTGGACCTCGCCCTGGACCTCGCCCTGGACCTCAATACCTGACGCGTACGGCGATCCCGGAAAAAAACCACAAAACAAAACTGCCTGACGCCGGTTGAACACTAGTCTTGCCCTTGTGTTATTTTGGCGGACAGGTCAGTTAAACGATATTTACTATAAAATACACCACCCCCCCCCCCCCCCCCCCCCCCCCCCTCACATCCACATATTCCTAATAATTCAAGCACTTACAAATGATATATCGAGTGTCGAGTATGGATTTCATGGAGTCATCTTGATATTGACAAAAAACGAATCCCCGGCTTTATGCGCCTCATGTTATATAGTCTTGCCCAAGACCCTTGTGTTATTTCGTCAGATTCGTTAACGTCGTGTTTTTTTCCAAATCCCAGCTTCGTGTGCGTTCTGGTCTCACGCATGCGTAGTTTACAAAATGCAGCTGCATAAATGTTCGCAATGTAGACGGCGTTTGACAAACGTACATGATTTTGGAACCTCACAAGGGTCTTGCGTTAGTTGGCAAACAATTCTTAACTTTAACCTTAGCTTTCGACAATTTTTGAGATTCGTGTACACAACCAATGAAAACCGTCAGAAAAAGAGTACAAACAAAGAAAATTATCGAGAGGAACAAAAGAAACGATTTACACCATAAACAAACGTGTGTGCACGTACGCATTGCGCAAAATGTGCAGACTTTTAATAGCATTGTGTGGTACGGGGCAGCAAGTTACAACCGGCGCGGCCCGCTGCAGCATCGCTTTAGGGGTTAGTAATGTGGTGCCGCGGCGCGGGACATCTTTTTTTATTACAGTGTATCGAACGTACGTCAGTATTAGCCTCAAATCTAGTGAGGTCGTGCGTCATTTTGGCAAACAGTTAATTTATACCTGCAAAAACTACGTTTCCCTTGAAATCAAAGGGGTTATCTATCATTCGTTTAGGAGGTTTTCACCACAGAGCAAGGTGGTTTCACTCATCACAAATTTAAACACCAAAGCGAATTAACTCTGCGAATTAACTAATAAAGTTCTGCTCGGAATTTTTCGAGCGATTAAAGCAGTAACACCAGACGTTCTTAGCGAAGGTCACTGTGTGGTCTACGCATATGAAGCACGATATGTGGCAGAGAAACCCCCCCCCTCTTTTGTGTTGACCATTGTGTTCCAGGAATCTCAGGAATTCATTTTAGGTTTCAAGGGTGGATGGGTTAGGTTGCAATAGTGTTGAGTGCGTATAAAGTATAGGGATAAGAGAGGGGGTACCCCTCTGCCACATATCGTGCTGGGTATAGGCATGGAGCTATGAAGAGAGCTCCATGGTATAGGTCTACGGCGTACGTTATAGGGCGCCCGCATCGCGCTGCATACCACCAGTTTGTGACGCAACGGTTTGTGACTGGAGCCGGGAAGACTAAACACTAAATGTGGAAAAACGCATTTTCGGTAATAACCAATCAGGAAAATACATATCGTCTGCCTCACCCCGTATGTTATATGCGCAATACTTTGCTCTACCTGTACCAAACTCATACAATCCAGTATCCAAACACCAATTATAATTGGATGTAGCCTGCCGCCTGGCTAGCGTCGGCCAATATATTTACATCATTCCACATTTTTAACAGAACATTCTACAATCTTTACTACTTGGTTGAGGCTTTTCTTTATATTAATAAAAAAACGTGGACATCGAGCCAATTCAAGAAAGCCTAACTTTCTTTTTCTTATTTTATACCCAGGGTGAAAAACCAGAGATAAAACTCAAAGAACTAAAAACTCTGGAGAAGCTTATGGCACGGATCCCTTATACAATAATGTTGATTCATAACTTGTCCATAATATTTAACTAAGATTAAGATATCTCCATCTTTTGAGATTAATGTAGGCCTACCACGGTGTTTAAAAGTATACACAAGTAGAAATAATTCGAATACACATTTTTAAAGATTGTTTATACGGTTATAAATAGGGATTCCAGTATAATTCAAATAACTCTCATTTTAAATGGATATCTCGCGGTCTTTAACGTGACCGACCTAGCGCCGTGGAAGGCTCAGGCTAGAATGGCCACACTACCGGCCACACCCGCATTATACATCGTGTACGAAGGAATGGAGTTCGAACGGACCCTGCTTCAAACAATTAACGTTGGCTGCCGTGGTCGTAAAACGGTCGTAAAAATAGCACCTGCAGGTGCTTATCTGTCATCGAGCGCCCGCTGTCAAGGACGGGCTTTCCCGAATTCACCCTCACCGCGCGTGCGCAGTACGTTCTTCCTTGTTTCAAGATGGCGTCGCACCAGAAGGATGATTTCGTTTCGCGAAAATATGAACCCTAGCATGAAAGTTCCGAGAGTTTTTGTGGGTTTTCTGAACGGTATCGGCGCTGCCTGGCTCATCAAATAATACTGCCAATGTCATTACACTGGTGAGTTCATGCGGGGAATGTTTATAAGCAACCATGAAGGAATAAGAAGGAATTGAACTAGTTTAAAAAGGTCGTAAAATCTGTCGCACAGTGGGAGTCCTCCATGCCTTTACCACTGGTCAGCCAGGGTCAGTAATTGGTCATTAAATACCCTGCAGGGGGTTTGGCGGGCCGTTCGAACTCCATTTCTTCTTTCCTTCTTATTCCTCCATGGTCTACTGACATTCCATTTAAACTAACTCCATTCATTGCCATGATCGCTCAAGCGTCAAGCTTATAAGTAACATACAGACAACAATTACCTGCTATACTGCGTACCCCAGGGAAATAAAACATTGCTTTGTGTACTACATGTATTACCAAATCACATCATCGCCATGCATGCTTCTATCCCCAGAGCCATTAGGCAGTTGCGTATATACAAGAAAGCAGATACCGAAAGCAATGTGGCTTGAATCTTTAGTCGTTTAACAACGTGGCGACAGTAAACCCAGACACAAATTGCAATAGAATATTTTTCACCACAGTGCTTACTGTCCAAGTTATCATATTAAAACCTTATGGAAAATCATATGAACAATGATAACATTGTCATATTTAGCCCAGCAAACAAAAACTTGGGAAAATGGTGCGTCCATAAATTGGGCGAAAAGTAGTTAAAGGGTTGCCTAACATGGGAGACGTGAACAAGTTCAAGAAAATTTCCAAAATACATTTTAACGTAGATATGATTATTGTAAGCAACAAAAATCTTTAATTTAGGGGGTTTCTTGAACTTGTTTCAGTCTCTCCCCTTGGGCAACCCTTCACCTACTTTTTAGCCCAATTTACAGACATCTCGTTTTCCCCCGTTTTTGTTATCATTGTTCACATGATTTTCCATAAGGTTTTAATATGGTAACTGTGCCAGTAAGCAACTTGGTGAATTTGAAGCTTATTAATACTGAGGTTTGGCAAGACTACTTGATGATATCTGGAGACAAGATAAATGCGCGCAACAATAAGGGTATAATTATTAGCCATTTTGTTACTATGTTCTCATAATTATCCAGTCACTCGGTTTAAAAAAAGGTTATGGAAGTAAGACAAGCAGAATCACCAAAATAAACTTATATATATAAAATGTTATTGAAGTAATAAGGATATAAAGATATGAAAGTAGAATCCCCTCAAAAAATAAAAATTTAAAAAATTAAAAAATATACCCCAATATGGGAACAAATATATGTTACACGGCTGGTATTTATGATTTATGCAACTAAGGCATATTGTTTTAAAACTCACGAGGGCTCCTAGGCTAACATAAACTACCATGCCCTAAGGGGTCTTTATGCCAAACATGGTGCTTTTATCTGCCTGGTAACGGTAATCCCTAAATAGTACATTAAGCTATCTGACTATAAACAAAATACAACACTAAAGTATCATTTGAAAGTGTTACTTTATTCCACACGACAGACAAATTAATTGGACAAGGGACCACAAATCAACCTTCATGTACACGTTTGGATAACACTAATACAAATTTATAATTTATGTAAAAAAAACTTCTATATCTTCGGAACGTGTAGCACCTTGTCACGGTTATGTAGTTGAAACGAAGTACAAATTGGAACATAAGTAGATTTTTCACCCACCGAGTATCAAAACCCAATCATTGCAAATTGTTGCGAGTCGCTTTATTGCAAACACAAAAGCCATGTTCGCATTGGACCAAAACAAAGTTTTCTCAAATGATTGTGAATTTTCGTCTGCGGAAAGTCATTTATAAATGTGGAACTAACTGTGTAATTCTTCTGTGACCAATAGCCTTGTAAAACCTTACAATCAACATTCGACATTTATGGCTGGCTACACTGGACTTATTCATTTGGTTAAAATTGATGGACTTTGTTAGTTTTACCCCCCAAAATAAAATGCGAACACAGCTTTATAGTTGGCCCAGTAAAACTTAAAGCTGTGACAAGTGTGAAACAGTAGACACGTGACAATTTTAGACGTTTACGATCTGCACTAAACTAATAATTTTGGTTAATTTGACAACAGTCTCAGTAGAGTTTACCCCCAAAAGTCAATGCAAATACAGCTTAAGTCATATTGACTATCAGACAATGCAGGTGTATTCCAATTAAACTGCCAATTTTGAAAGCGAGGCTAGAATGCACAAATAGTTTGGCACCATCTTATTCAACAGTTCACAATTTATAAAATACATTTAGAGAAAATGACCAAAAATGTCGTGAATAAGGTTCATATAGCCCTACATGTATGTATTGATGACGCATCCAATGTTTACTGTATTATTACCCCATGCGACAGGACACATGACAAAATATTCAGGCATTGGCCCAAAGAGTTTATTTTCTTTTTGTATCAAAAGACCGGAGCAGTTTATTGCCAGAGGTTGATTTCAAAACATATTATTATTTCCAACCAACAGTACATTACAATAGTGTATTACAATAGTATATAAGTTTGCTTCCGATCGCAAAATTACAACGTATTACTATCATGTTTTAGTTATTTACCAAAATACCATAAAACCCAATGATAGTGCCAACACTTATCATGTCGTTGTGATTGTGTTGGGTAGATGGCATTTGTTGCAATATCTAGACATTTGCTAAGGGCATTTCTTTCTATTTCTATGTTCTCATATTTGTTTGCCTTTGAAGTTGGGCCGGTCGGTCCCCCCTAAACAAAGATTAAAGGAAAAAACAACAGCAGTTCCACCTGATTAGATGAAATGATGAGAAGTGTGTATTATCTCCAGTTTTGTTTATTGCAGTGAGTTTATCATGAGTTGATATCACTGCATAACAAATAATCCATATTTGGCATCATGTAGTTGACTTATGCACAATGCAACTCATGAACATTTTGGCTGTAGTGGCAATCATGACATACATACATGTACCAGTAAGGTATACTATAGACACACCTGCAGGAAACATGCAGTGTAACATTTTCATTACGCAATTTTTGTTTTAAATTTAAATATTTATGTGTATTAAATGTGAATAAAACGCAAAATTGGTTCTAGTGTACGTTTAGTGTGGTAATTTGCCGTCCAAAAATTTAACCCCCCCCCCTTTTTTTTAATTTTGCGGCCACTCAAAATGAGTGACGTAAACCGAGGCAGAACCCGGAAAAATTATCGATAGTCGGTACGCGAAGTCTAGGTACGAGACGGATCCGCGTGGCCACGGTCGCATATATTGTTGTGTGTGTACGTACCCACCGTAATCGAATTTCACATGGACAATCGTTCTTCCTTGTTTGTTGGTGAATCAGACGAAAACAGTACTGTCACAGTATTTCTTATTCAGACACGGACCCGAGCGAGGATAAAGATGGGTCCCTCTAGGCGCTCTATAGGTCGAAGCACGACCGCTCGAAATGATCGCTGCAGAGGGCCAAAAA
This sequence comes from Crossaster papposus, assembly GCA_037893245.1. Lineage (NCBI taxonomy): Eukaryota > Metazoa > Echinodermata > Asteroidea > Velatida > Solasteridae > Crossaster > Crossaster papposus. The sequence continues at coordinate 2,185,806 of JBAIAA010000279.1, read as the reverse complement.
TCACTAGGCCCGGACCACTTCGCTCTGGTAAGCTTTACTTTGGCTGTCCAAATCCTCCGATATTTAGGATAGCCGGAAACAAATAGAGGCTTACTCCATCCTTATAGTTTTGCTACACCTAGCAGCTGCACACCAAGTCGGCATGACCGAAAACTGTTGTATTTTTACCCTGATTCAGAATGAAAAACCATGTAAAAACGAACACTTGTTGCAATGCGCGCAGTCAGCATACGATAGGCCAGGTAGCAACGCGGCGAGTCTCTGTCTCAATTTTCGTCATACCCCTCGCGAGGTTTTATGTTAATGAGGCTTCCCTTCGAGGGGCGGGTGATTTGACCAAAATTTTGAAACATTATTTTCCCCACGAAATCACAGAAAATACACACAACCACACCACCATGTTGTTGTGAACATTAAGCTTTATTGATTTAAGCAACAAAAAAACGTATTACATGTTTCCTTTAAAAGGATCGTATACGTTTGGTAATTAGAACCCACTATTTGTTTTAATCCTATATAGTTATAGATATATACCATAAAACAAACCTTTAAAAATTTCATTTCAAAAGGTGGTAGCGATTTTGAGATATTGGAGCGGTTATGTCCACGCAGGAAGAATAATCTGCATTGGAATACACTGTCTGAGATTCAAATTGTTGGGGATAAAAAGTGATATCTTTTTCCATAACCGCAGTACTTCGAAGTGAAAAGTTTCTAAAAATGCCAATAAGTTTTTATTGCCAATAATTTTTGGAGTAATTACCAAACGTATACGACCCCTTTAATATGATGAGGCAACATAGTGCATTTTATCATCTTTTGGGATTTTATAGATTGTTGTACGATAAACTAATTATTTTCAATAGCTTTCAAATAATTATGGTAAAACTCAAAGCCGGATTGTACGAATTTACTCTTCATTTATTATTTTGTTGCTAATTGTTTTTGTGACTGGGGTTCCAGATGGGGTCGGCGGGAATAAAAAAAAAAATTATTTCGGTCAGGAGGCCAAAATAGGGTCGGTCATAAATGAGAACCACTAAATTAAAAAGGGATGCCTCAAGAATCATGACAATGCGAGAGATTGTGAGTTCTTACCAGAGAAGTAAGACGCTAAGAGGATAGGCGACGTTGTCCATGTGATCTCTCAACAGACTCTCCAATGCTCCCTGGGGAAGGCCTTGCTCCGCCCAGAACTGCATAATCTGCATATATGCAAATCAGACTTGATAATTTCAGAAATCATGAATGTTTCAATACAATTATAGGAAGATGGAATGTTTAATTCCACTTGGCTACGCTTTGTGGATTTGGAAATTCCATCGTCACCCCATGAAGTTATTTTTACCATTGCACTCACAAAAAAAATTATCTGCATAATATGTTTGATAGAGGAAGTTAAACCAATAATATTCATATATTCATAAAAAAGATACCTTAATACTGGCAGATCCAGCAAGGGACGCAGCCCCCCCCCCCCCCCCCCTTCCCTCCCTCCCCCTTCTCCCCCTCCTAGGCAATTTCATTTTGTTTATACCGTGGCAATCAAAATAATAACACTGAACACTTTACGATCACTTAGATTAATTCAGCCTTGGCAGGTTTATTCAGTAATTATCTTTGGTGGCTCATTTTGTTTCCACCACAAAGCATGAAGTGTGTATTATCTCCAGTTTTGTTTATTGCAGTGAGTTTATCATGAGTTGATATCACTGCATAACAAATAATCCATATTTGGCATCATGTAGTTGACTTATGCACAATGCAACTCATGAACATTTTGGCTGTAGTGGCAATCATGACATACATACATGTACCAGTAAGGTATACTATAGACACACCTGCAGGAAACATGCAGTGTAACATTTTCATTACGCAATTTTTGTTTTAAATTTAAATATTTATGTGTATTAAATGTGAATAAAACGCAAAATTGGTTCTAGTGTACGTTTAGTGTGGTAATTTGCCGTCCAAAAATTTAACCCCCCCCCCCTTTTTTTTAATTTTGCGGCCACTCAAAATGAGTGACGTAAACCGAGGCAGAACCCGGAAAAATTATCGATAGTCGGTACGCGAAGTCTAGGTACGAGACGGATCCGCGTGGCCACGGTCGCATATATTGTTGTGTGTGTACGTACCCACCGTAATCGAATTTCACATGGACAATCGTTCTTCCTTGTTTGTTGGTGAATCAGACGAAAACAGTACTGTCACAGTATTTCTTATTCAGACACGGACCCGAGCGAGGATAAAGATGGGTCCCTCTAGGCGCTCTATAGGTCGAAGCACGACCGCTCGAAATGATCGCTGCAGAGGGCCAAAAATCACTAGGCCCGGACCACTTCGCTCTGGTAAGCTTTACTTTGGCTGTCCAAATCCTCCGATATTTAGGATAGCCGGAAACAAATAGAGGCTTACTCCATCCTTATAGTTTTGCTACACCTAGCAGCTGCACACCAAGTCGGCATGACCGAAAACTGTTGTATTTTTACCCTGATTCAGAATGAAAAACCATGTAAAAACGAACACTTGTTGCAATGCGCGCAGTCAGCATACGATAGGCCAGGTAGCAACGCGGCGAGTCTCTGTCTCAATTTTCGTCATACCCCTCGCGAGGTTTTATGTTAATGAGGCTTCCCTTCGAGGGGTGGGTGATTTGACCAAAATTTTGAAACATTATTTTCCCCACGAAATCACAGAAAATACACACAACCACACCACCATGTTGTTGTGAACATTAAGCTTTATTGATTTAAGCAACAAAAAAACGTATTACATGTTTCCTTTAAAAGGATCGTATACGTTTGGTAATTAGAACCCACTATTTGTTTTAATCCTATATAGTTATAGATATATACCATAAAACAAACCTTTAAAAATTTCATTTCAAAAGGTGGTAGCGATTTTGAGATATTGGAGCGGTTATGTCCACGCAGGAAGAATAATCTGCATTGGAATACACTGTCTGAGATTCAAATTGTTGGGGATAAAAAGTGATATCTTTTTCCATAACCGCAGTACTTCGAAGTGAAAAGTTTCTAAAAATGCCAATAAGTTTTTATTGCCAATAATTTTTGGAGTAATTACCAAACGTATACGACCCCTTTAATATGATGAGGCAACATAGTGCATTTTATCATCTTTTGGGATTTTATAGATTGTTGTACGATAAACTAATTATTTTCAATAGCTTTCAAATAATTATGGTAAAACTCAAAGCCGGATTGTACGAATTTACTCTTCATTTATTATTTTGTTGCTAATTGTTTTTGTGACTGGGGTTCCAGATGGGGTCGGCGGGAATAAAAAAAAAAATTATTTCGGTCAGGAGGCCAAAATAGGGTCGGTCATAAATGAGAACCACTAAATTAAAAAGGGATGCCTCAAGAATCATGACAATGCGAGAGATTGTGAGTTCTTACCAGAGAAGTAAGACGCTAAGAGGATAGGCGACGTTGTCCATGTGATCTCTCAACAGACTCTCCAATGCTCCCTGGGGAAGGCCTTGCTCCGCCCAGAACTGCATAATCTGCATATATGCAAATCAGACTTGATAATTTCAGAAATCATGAATGTTTCAATACAATTATAGGAAGATGGAATGTTTAATTCCACTTGGCTACGCTTTGTGGATTTGGAAATTCCATCGTCACCCCATGAAGTTATTTTTACCATTGCACTCACAAAAAAAATTATCTGCATAATATGTTTGATAGAGGAAGTTAAACCAATAATATTCATATATTCATAAAAAAGATACCTTAATACTGGCAGATCCAGCAAGGGACGCAGCCCCCCCCCCCCCCCCCCCTTCCCTCCCTCCCCCTTCTCCCCCTCCTAGGCAATTTCATTTTGTTTATACCGTGGCAATCAAAATAATAACACTGAACACTTTACGATCACTTAGATTAATTCAGCCTTGGCAGGTTTATTCAGTAATTATCTTTGGTGGCTCATTTTGTTTCCACCACAAAGCATGAAGTGTGTATTATCTCCAGTTTTGTTTATTGCAGTGAGTTTATCATGAGTTGATATCACTGCATAACAAATAATCCATATTTGGCATCATGTAGTTGACTTATGCACAATGCAACTCATGAACATTTTGGCTGTAGTGGCAATCATGACATACATACATGTACCAGTAAGGTATACTATAGACACACCTGCAGGAAACATGCAGTGTAACATTTTCATTACGCAATTTTTGTTTTAAATTTAAATATTTATGTGTATTAAATGTGAATAAAACGCAAAATTGGTTCTAGTGTACGTTTAGTGTGGTAATTTGCCGTCCAAAAATTTAACCCCCCCCCCTTTTTTTTAATTTTGCGGCCACTCAAAATGAGTGACGTAAACCGAGGCAGAACCCGGAAAAATTATCGATAGTCGGTACGCGAAGTCTAGGTACGAGACGGATCCGCGTGGCCACGGTCGCATATATTGTTGTGTGTGTACGTACCCACCGTAATCGAATTTCACATGGACAATCGTTCTTCCTTGTTTGTTGGTGAATCAGACGAAAACAGTACTGTCACAGTATTTCTTATTCAGACACGGACCCGAGCGAGGATAAAGATGGGTCCCTCTAGGCGCTCTATAGGTCGAAGCACGACCGCTCGAAATGATCGCTGCAGAGGGCCAAAAATCACTAGGCCCGGACCACTTCGCTCTGGTAAGCTTTACTTTGGCTGTCCAAATCCTCCGATATTTAGGATAGCCGGAAACAAATAGAGGCTTACTCCATCCTTATAGTTTTTCTACACCTAGCAGCTGCACACCAAGTCGGCATGACCGAAAACTGTTGTATTTTTACCCTGATTCAGAATGAAAAACCATGTAAAAACGAACACTTGTTGCAATGCGCGCAGTCAGCATACGATAGGCCAGGTAGCAACGCGGCGAGTCTCTGTCTCAATTTTCGTCATACCCCTCGCGAGGTTTTATGTTAATGAGGCTTCCCTTCGAGGGGCGGGTGATTTGACCAAAATTTTGAAACATTATTTTCCCCACGAAATCACAGAAAATACACACAACCACACCACCATGTTGTTGTGAACATTAAGCTTTATTGATTTAAGCAACAAAAAAACGTATTACATGTTTCCTTTAAAAGGATCGTATACGTTTGGTAATTAGAACCCACTATTTGTTTTAATCCTATATAGTTATAGATATATACCATAAAACAAACCTTTAAAAATTTCATTTCAAAAGGTGGTAGCGATTTGAGATATTGGAGCGGTTATGTCCACGCAGGAAGAATAATCTGCATTGGAATACACTGTCTGAGATTCAAATTGTTGGGGATAAAAAGTGATATCTTTTTCCATAACCGCAGTACTTCGAAGTGAAAAGTTTCTAAAAATGCCAATAAGTTTTTATTGCCAATAATTTTTGGAGTAATTACCAAACGTATACGACCCCTTTAATATGATGAGGCAACATAGTGCATTTTATCATCTTTTGGGATTTTATAGATTGTTGTACGATAAACTAATTATTTTCAATAGCTTTCAAATAATTATGGTAAAACTCAAAGCCGGATTGTACGAATTTACTCTTCATTTATTATTTTGTTGCTAATTGTTTTTGTGACTGGGGTTCCAGATGGGGTCGGCGGGAATAAAAAAAAAAATTATTTCGGTCAGGAGGCCAAAATAGGGTCGGTCATAAATGAGAACCACTAAATTAAAAAGGGATGCCTCAAGAATCATGACAATGCGAGAGATTGTGAGTTCTTACCAGAGAAGTAAGACGCTAAGAGGATAGGCGACGTTGTCCATGTGATCTCTCAACAGACTCTCCAATGCTCCCTGGGGAAGGCCTTGCTCCGCCCAGAACTGCATAATCTGCATATATGCAAATCAGACTTGATAATTTCAGAAATCATGAATGTTTCAATACAATTATAGGAAGATGGAATGTTTAATTCCACTTGGCTACGCTTTGTGGATTTGGAAATTCCATCGTCACCCCATGAAGTTATTTTTACCATTGCACTCACAAAAAAAATTATCTGCATAATATGTTTGATAGAGGAAGTTAAACCAATAATATTCATATATTCATAAAAAAGATACCTTAATACTGGCAGATCCAGCAAGGGACGCAGCCCCCCCCCCCCCCCTTCCCTCCCTCCCCCTTCTCCCCCTCCTAGGCAATTTCATTTTGTTTATACCGTGGCAATCAAAATAATAACACTGAACACTTTACGATCACTTAGATTAATTCAGCCTTGGCAGGTTTATTCAGTAATTATCTTTGGTGGCTCATTTTGTTTCCACCACAAAGCATGCCTTGTGATGCAGTAAATGTCATTTTCAAGCTTATACTTTGACTATTAATGATAATAATTAGATGTCAAATTAAAGAGCTTATTTATGAGTTGGTGTACAGGAGCACGGCGTTTAATCCAAAATTAAGGTACATTCAAGAAACCAAATTCTTGCTTCTGGTAAGATTTCATTTTTTAGAAAAGCCCAAGCATAGCAACCTCGAATAGACTGGAACCGTTTTCCCGCAAGCGACGCGTATCCCCACGTGTGCCCAAGGGCGACCTCCAATTGGAATTAATCCACAGTCCCTAAGTGCCCCAAAACTTTGTTTGCCAAATGTTTGAACAGTCTTCTGTGATTCAAAGTATCTCACAAAAGCCGTTTTGTTTTTTAGTTTTGATTTATTTAGGTAGGATACAGCACTGTACAGAACAAATATTTTAGGGGGCTAGACCCTTAGCACGTGACGTCAACTTCTAATTTTCGCAGATCCAGTTTTTTTTTTTTTTTTTAGGGGGGGGGGGGGGGCTAGACAAACAAAATTGTACTACCGAATTATTAGGAAATATCTTACTTATTTGAAAGTAGATAATGATTGCGGTAGATATCCTGTAATTGTTCCCAAAACTATTGAATTTTATATAAAAAAATCACGATCGCCAGACAGTTAAAAGATATTTAGTATAAAATACAACCCCCCCCTATATCCACCCATTCCTGATAATTCAAGCAACTAGCCATTTGCGAGTGACCCCGGGTTAAATTTGAATCACATCTGGTACACTGACTTGCTCACACAGCTTGGCACCGTTGAACTTTAAATTCTCCAGACCAAAGACACTGTTGCCATATCACATGATTCGGGGCAAGCTCTTGCATAGTTTACGTAACAGACGTTCAGCAATTATATAAAGGGTAATGGCTGAGGAACACGCCAATATGGCACACAGGGCGCTATGATCGCCATACGTGCCAACCAAACCTACTACAACAACACGCCAATACCAGCAGGATAATCGGGCGAGGCGCGCAGCGCCGAGTCCGATTATTGCTGGTATTGGCGTGTTCCGAAATTAGCCTATGTAAAATCCAGACTCCCATTGTTAATGGGAATGTGAACAACAAAGACCGAGTACAATGAGGCTACAATGTAAGTGCACTGCCAATATCGCCTAACCCAAGTCCATTTTGGGTCCCAATACCGTTATTTCTACATCAAAATACCATTATTTACCCCGGAAATTGTTGACCTTTCGGTAATTTTGGGGGGTGCGTACGTACCCGTCGCATCCCCCCTGCGTACGGGCCTGCGGTGTGGCTTATCGACGGCACCGCACAATGCCGCAGTGTGAACTATATAGAGTATCCATTCTATGACACACATTATGGTTGGCACAATGATACAGTACTGTTTGTTTACTTGATAATGGACACAATTGTGTTTAAAATCATTGTATTGGTAATCATGCGTTACTGTATTGGTAACGAGTTATTGTGTTGGTAACGACGAGTTACTGTGTTGGTTAATGATGAGTTTGTGTCCAACAAGCCATTACCGGCTAGTATTGTCGTGCAAGAACAATAGGAATACGTCACGCCTGGATTTTACACATTGTTCACAATGGGTGAGAATGGCACAAAAACACCAGACTATTTCGAAGCTGGGGTTGATGTTTGTTTCTGCCACAAAAAGTGCCTAGTGATGCAGTAAATGTCAATTTCAAGCTTACTTTTACTATTAGTGAGAATAATTACTTATAAAATTAAAGAGCTTATGAGTTGGTTCACCAATATTTTTACAAAAATACAAGGGCACAGCATTATAAAATGTCTGAAAAATGAATATCTTTATACCCTAATAATGTCATTTTCTGAGGTTCAAAAAGTCTGAATTCAAATAAAAATCTGAAAAATCTCATGCCTGATATTATTTGGTGAATGCTACCTTAGATGATTTGAACCACACATCAAGTATATTGATTAACTTTGAATGTGAAGGTTATATGCAAGCCTGTATTAATTCAGCCTTGGCAGTTTTTGTTCTGTAATTATCTTTGATGGCTCATTCTGTTTCTGCTACAAAGCATTCCTTGTGATCCACTAATGGCCATTTCCAGGCTTTTACTATTATTGAGGATATTAAAGAGCCTATTTATGAGTTAGTGCAGCAATAATTTTACAAAGGTACAAGGGCACAGCATTCAATTAGCTTTCAGAGGAAAATAAAACAATTTAGGTTTTTGTTTTATATTGTCACGGTTTCATATAACGCCACTGATGCAACTTTTATTACCTACCTATCAGGACCTTGTAGCTTTTTTATTTTTACAAGCGTGCTTCCTTTTTGTTTAACTATATGAGCCACATCATACTGTTGAACAGACTAATCACGGCATTAGCTCTGAGAATTAGTTTAGGTTAACCAATCCTGCGTTCGAGTATGGCATGACATCATCGTGGACGGAGCAACACTTACATGCGACAGTTCAACAACCAATCCAGCATATCATTCCACTGACCAATCAGTGCATGTCACGTCTGTGGATTCTAAACCGTGCCTGCAAGGAAGAGCGCTCCCATCCCCAAATTTTGTTCAGACGTTGCACTGTAATATAACACACTTAGGAAATACACCTGCAGTGTAGGTACATGTACTTGACAGGTTCAAAGCTTGTGACAGGATAAAACAATTACTTCACAGGATTCAAAATTTGTCGTTATCAAAGTTTCAGTTAGAGCCAAAAATCGACGAGCAGTTTTAGCTCCACCAACAATGGCAAAACTTAACTTTGTTATCAACGCCTTTAAATTGCTGATATTGTTAGAAATCGTAATGTTTGTTTATGGGCATCTTTGCTATTCACATCAACAAATCATGTATGCTGCAGAAAATCGCGCCCTAAAAGGGTTTGCGTTCGTAACCAAAACTGTGCGATCTCGTGTCACATGCGGACGGGAATGCAGCATGGATGAACGTTGCAAGTCGTTTAACTTTAACAACTGCAGTAAAATGTGCGAGTTGAACATTGCCATAAGACGGCAGCATCTCGACTACTTCAATGCAACTCAAGGGAGCGTGTACTTTGATGCAGATGAGGACACACCTCTCTACTCACTGGCTGATAGTTCCTTGAATCGCTACAGAAGTTGCAAGATGCTCTTAGATGCCGGTTACCGTTCAAGCGGTATCTACACAATCTACCCAGAGGGATTTGGTAATTGCAATCTTCGTGTCTACTGTGACATGGAAACTGACGGCGGGGGATGGATCGTGTTTCAGAGGCGACAAGATGGCAGCGTAGACTTCTACCGTAACTGGGCCGACTACCAGTCTGGCTTTGGAGATCTGTCCGGTGAGTTCTGGTTGGGTAACGACAACTTGGTGACTCTGACGTCTGAAGATTCATGTGGATCATGGGAGCTACGAGTTGATTTAGAGGACTGGGACAGTAACACGGCATGGGCAAAATACTCAGATTTCCAAATATCTCCGGGTGGGTACAATCTAAATTATGACCAATACGATGCCAGCAGCACTGCCGGCGACTCTCTTGGGTATCAGGGAAATAGTATGAACACGTATCAAAACGGACATCCCTTTTCAACTAAGGATCGTGACAATGATGCGACACAAAACAATTGTGCACAACTGTACGCAGGAGCCTGGTGGTTTAATAGCTGTTTCTATTCTCACTTGAATGGTGTATATTACCCAGACAAGAATGCAGATAGTTTTCAAGGCGTGCTATGGGTCTCATGGAAAAGGGGTTATATAAAAGCATGTAGCATGAAAACGCGTGAAATTGGACCATGAATGTTGCATTGTTGATATTAATTTTGAAATGTACTTGTTTTAGTTGGCACCTGTAAATCATTGCACAGCCATATTATTCATTAATACCCAGAGTCTTTTAGAATTGTTATAAAACTGCCAACAAATGTTTCTATGGAATAATGTTTAGCAGTTAATTGAAATGTTACTATCACTTTGTCAACATGTTAAAGGTAGAATACACCATTGGTAATTGCTTGAATTATCAGGAATGGGTGGATTTGGGAGTTGTATTTGATAGAAAATATCGTTTAAGTAACTGACCTGTCTGAAGTTTTACAATCCTAGATGCTGAGAAAAGCCAGAAAAACGGCGTTCGTTTTCAACCGGCGTCAGGCAGTTGTTCTTATGTTGTTCTTGTTTTTTCCACGATCGCCGTCCGGCGATCATGATTTATTTTTATAAAATTCAATTTTTCCAAACAATTACAGGCTATCTAGCGCATATTTGTGCTGGATGCTAACAAACAATATTTATCAAATGAGTTAAGAGGGCCTAATATTTTGATCTTAACAAGATCTTCTTCAGAGACAATATTTATTTTCAAATAAGTAAGATATTTCTTAATAATTCGGTAGATATTTGCAAATGGTGTATCCTACCTTTGTCAACATGTTAAAGGTAGAATACACCATTGGTAATTGCTTGAGTTAACTGTTTTTTGTTTTGCTTATTATAAAAGAATACCCATTATTTGTTGTACATCTCATGAAACAACGGCTACATTTGATCATATCGCAATGCTAAATGGTAGCCGAGTTCAACCGAAGCTGCCTCGAATTTAGACTAAGTTTATTTTCACTCCGATTTCCCTTTTTTAACAGCGACATTATAGGCGCAATTACACACACAAGGGTTCACCCATTATGTACAACAACCTGACGATTACATTATAAAAAAGGCATGATGGTCTTTTTTAAATCGAAGTTAAATTCTCCTTTAAAGGATAACTTTCGCCAACATTGCAGGGCTACGAACAGCATTCGTCACTATGAGATTTATTCACGAGTCGGCCATAATAATTGAAAGTGAGGTAAAATCGTCATTTTGTTTTAACTTGCAGATATAAATGAAAACAATGACATAAAGTTAATTACCAAATAACACCAGTCGTCTCTAATGAATAATAAAACATTTGTGATTAAACATACCTTAATGTTTTATGCCACATTTCAACAAAATATTGAAAGTGAGGCTAGAATTCAAAAATAGTCTGGCACCATCCCATTAAACAATTCACAATTTATCGGATACATCCAGGGAACACAACCAAAATGGTTTTCTCTTGAATAAGGTCCATATAACGAAACACTGTGAAAACTGTTCTTGCTAAATTATAAATACAGCGTATGTGAAAAAAAATGTTACTTGGATTGAAATTATAGTTCCACAGGTAATGTCAGCTTAGAAAATAAGTGTTATTCGTACATGTATGCATTGATAATATTTGTATGGCACGAATAAAGTGTTGCACAAAATGACATCAGCTTAGAATTTGTGGAAAGTGTTATTCCTCTTATAACAAAATATTCAAAATATTCATCATATTGTTTTACTCCAGTTATACTTTCCCACAAAAATACTGTAAACCACAAAACCAAGAGAATCAAAATTTCACAGATGTATTTGTTCTGATGTCATTATTTATTATTATTGTCTGCACAATTTTAAAACAAGAAGGTTTATAGTTGTTTCTTGTGACAAAACAAACATTACAAAACTATTCCTTTTTTCATGCTTCTTGGCATTGTTAGCTTTTGTTCACTAGTGATCATGTTTTTGAAACTAGGTTTTATGGGGTGTCGTTTGTAAGAAATATGGTAATCATTTGTAACAATTTTACTTAATCGCTATTATGACATTATGCATTATTTGGATAAGTGCTTATAATTGAAATTAATTTAAAATTACGAAAACCACATCAATATCGAGTAGGAGGGCAAAAAATTATCTTAATTAATAAGCACATTTTACTTTTTGCTTGTATATTGCGATACAAAAATGGTTCCAATACAAAAAGAACAATGACGTTGAATAAACTGAGCGACAAGAACCAATCCACGAGTAATTTGTTTCAGTTGATTTAGGTTGTTCGAGGTGAGTTTACGAGTGTGTAATTATCGCAGCGTGATTGGCAGGTGTAAGGCAACTGAGGTTTATGCTCTAAACACCTGTCCCTGTGTGGGATATGCAATTAAGTTGCACAGTATTCTACAGATGTAGATCCTGGCCGCGCCCTGGACCTTCCTGGCCGCTCCCTGGACCTCGCCCTGGACCTCGCCCTGGACCTCGCCCTGGACCTCGCCCTGGACCTCGCCCTGGACCTCGCCCTGGACCTCGCCCTGGACCTCGCCCTGGACCTCGCCCTGGACCTCGCCCTGGACCTCGCCCTGGACCTCGCCCTGGACCTCGCCCTGGACCTCGCCCTGGACCTCGCCCTGGACCTCGCCCTGGACCTCGCCCTGGACCTCGCCCTGGACCTCGCCCTGGACCTCGCCCTGGACCTCGCCCTGGACCTCGCCCTGGACCTCGCCCTGGACCTCGCCCTGGACCTCGCCCTGGACCTCGCCCTGGACCTCGCCCTGGACCTCGCCCTGGACCTCAATACCTGACGCGTACGGCGATCCCGGAAAAAAACCACAAAACAAAACTGCCTGACGCCGGTTGAACACTAGTCTTGCCCTTGTGTTATTTTGGCGGACAGGTCAGTTAAACGATATTTACTATAAAATACACCACCCCCCCCCCCCCCCCCCCCCCCCCCCCTCACATCCACATATTCCTAATAATTCAAGCACTTACAAATGATATATCGAGTGTCGAGTATGGATTTCATGGAGTCATCTTGATATTGACAAAAAACGAATCCCCGGCTTTATGCGCCTCATGTTATATAGTCTTGCCCAAGACCCTTGTGTTATTTCGTCAGATTCGTTAACGTCGTGTTTTTTTCCAAATCCCAGCTTCGTGTGCGTTCTGGTCTCACGCATGCGTAGTTTACAAAATGCAGCTGCATCCATGTTCGCAATGTAGACGGCGTTTGACAAACGTACATGATTTCGGAACCTCACAAGGGTCTTGCGTTAGTTGGCAAACAATTCTTAACTTTAACCTTACCTTTCGACAATTCCCCCTCGCTTTTCCGAGGGATCCAATCAGCGACCGAGTTTGAGCATCACCATGAATCATATATTATACACAAATACAAAGGATATGACCGTGTGTATACACAAGAGTATATCAATGCGTTTGCTTATGGTGTAAATGGAGGACACATGCCTGGCGACACGAAGGTGATTTGGGGTTAGGGTTAGAATCGAGGACGACCTCGATTGAGATTCGTGTACACAAACAATGAAAGCCGTCGGAAAAAGAGTACAAACAAAGGAAATTATCGAGAGGAACAAAAGAAACTCGATTTAGACCATAAACAAACGTGTGTGCACGTATGCATTGCGCAAAATGTGCAGACTTTTAATAGCATTGTGTGGTACGGGGCAGTGCAAGCTACAACCAGCGCGGCCCGCTGCAGCATCGCTTTAGGAGTTAGTAATGTGGTGCCGCGGCGCGGGACGTTTTTTTTTTTATTTCAGTGTATCGAACGTACGTCAGTATTAGCCTCAAATCTAGTGAGGTCGTGCGTCATTTTTGGCAAACAGTTAATTTATACCTGCAAAAACTACGTTTCCCTTGAAATCAAAGGGGTTATCTATCATTCGTTTAGGAGGTTTTCACCACAGAGCAAGGTGGTTTCACTCATCACAAATTTAAACACCAAAGCGAATCAACCCTGCGAATTAACTAACACAGTTCTGCTCGGAATCTTTCGAGCGATTATAGCAGTTATATCTAGAAATTCTGGAAATAAATTCCTTACCAAAATATTTCTTCACCAATGTGTTTGTAAAGGTGTCGACTAACACCTTTCAACAAGTTTAAACCCAACTCCTCTAGGGCAACCCGTGACAGCTGCTGAAAGTAGGGGTACCCAGACCCTTATCCGGAACCCCCCCCCCCCCCCAAAAAAAAAAAAAAATAATAATAATAATAATAAATACAAAATAAAAAATCTGGCTAAAGTAGCTTGTGAGGGGTCAAACTAGGGGTTTTTCATGATTTTGAATCGTTTGCAAGCATTTGTTTTGGACTAAAACCTTAGGTCATAGGTCAAAGCTGATTGTACACAGCGCCCACAATGCGTGACATTTTGCCAGTCTCGCACAGCAAATGAAACGTTATACGTCGCGCGGTATAGAAGCCCAAGTGGTAACGCACCGTAGAATTACACAAAGAAATGTCGCAGTAAGTTCAATGAGAACACGGCATTAGTCTAGCAATGTTTTAACCCTAGGGCAGTACAGTCTAGCAGTATGGACGTAGACGTTATTTCTGCACCTCCGCTCATTTGTTTCATCTGTGAAGGAGCGGAGACGCCGGCTCAGAAGCTCGCACAGGCAACTTCTAAAGGCTATACCCTACTCTTTTGGCGTATGCAGAAATGGTTGAAAATACTACAATTTTGAAGCGCATAGGGAGGCATGGGATGTCGGAAGAATGAGATACCTCTCAGAGTGTAAACTTGATTTGTACAACAAGTCTGTCAAGGTCACCACGAAGTCAACTTGTAAGTGTGGCCTGTTTTACTAGGCAGGGAATATCGAACATTTTCTTTTATACTGGTAATATTTTATGTGAATAAACTTCTAAAATAAACTTCACATTTTTGTTATTGCAGGTGCAGCACAGGCGGAGAAAAATTCGGCACAGACACAGAGACGACGTATTTGTTCTGGGTTCAGTGCATCTACTGCATGTAGTAGTAGTTTACGTTCTGTTCAGTTTCTGTACAAAGATGTATGCATTCTTTGCAACCAGCCCGCCCATCTCTTCCCAAATCATCCAGGTTGGATTGAAGGGTGTAACGATCTTATGCAGAGCAATGACAATAAACCGGTGTAATTGATGACATTGTATGTGATTGGTATGATTGGTAGTGATGTGATGGATAAAGGTATATGTATGTGATGAGTAGTGGTAAGATAGTGATGGGCAGTGACAAATCAATACATGAATAAGATTAAAATTGCTGCAAACTGCTTACTGGCTGGAATGACCTGAAATATACAAATCAAATAAGTTAAGAGGGCCTAATATTTCGATCTTAACAAAATCTTCTTCAGAGACATAATGACTGTGTACACGAAACAAACATAATAGGGCAACAAACAGCATGATGCACATCATAGCTGACGGGAGAAACACAAAAGAAAAACCTGTACAGAGTTCTGTGGAACAACAAAAGGATGATTAGGCTGAAGGGTTAAAGGGAAAGGTCAGTGTGGGTATAGGATCAAAGAAAGAACTAACAAAGAAGTGTTAGAAGGAGAAATGTGGAGGGGTGGGGGGGGGGGAATAGACAAGGGGAAACCAGAGGGGTGAGAACAAATAAGAACAAACTGCTGGCAAGGATTAAATCTGAAACAGATGACAAATGGGAGAAAACAATAGAAGTTAATCATTTCCTAGTTGGATGTTGATCCCACGTGGTTGAACAGTCCAAAGACGATTCATCCAAACTTTCTCCCGGCTGAGACGGACTGAGTCTTTCCGATGGCCAAGTGATTCTATGCCCTGTAGAATCATATCAGAAATGCAATGGTTAGGCTGATTGAAGTGGTGACCGACTGGGGTAGCTAGTTTCTTGGTGTTGACAGTCGATCGATGACCATAGAAACGATTTTTTAGGGCGTTTTTGGTCTCTCCGACATACTGAACTCCACAGAACCTGCAAGATATGGGATATACGACATTAGATGTACTACAAGTGATGTTACCAATAATTGTATGGGTGGTACCAGAAGAGTGGCCAAAAAAGGAGTCAGACTCCTGGATGTGGATCTGGCAAACCACACATCTGGAACTGCACTTGAAGGTTCCGTTCTGGATGGGAGGAGATGTATCTAAGCTGGGAACTTCGGCTCGAACAATGAGGTCTCGTAGATTACGAGGGCGTCTATAGGCCAATACAGGGCTGTCGGGGATGGCCCGGACAAGGCGATCTGAAGTGTGGAGAATGTGATGGCTGTCGTTAGTGATTTTGCGAAGGGAAGGGAGACTGGGGTGAAAGGTAGTCACCAGGGGGATCGTGGGTTTGGCATTAGCCTGGGGGGCCTTTACCTTTAGAGCCAAATTTCTAAGTACAGCTTTGGCTCTGGCAATAGCACGTTGAACTTAGCGGGAGCGGTGACCCCTGGCAACCAAGTTATTCTTCAGTATCTGTGAGTGGCGGGAGAAATCATAGTCGTTAGAACAAATTCTTTTGAGTCTGAGGGCCTGACTAAATGCTATACCAGTCTTACAATGCCTAGGGTGACAGCTGGAGGAGTGGAGATACTGGTGTGTGTCTGTGGGTTTATAATACAGATCAGTGGTTATTAAGTTATCCTCCTTGCGGATGGTGACATCTAGGAAGTGGGCCTGATGATGTGAGTACTCTGATGTGAACTTGATGGTCCTGTGAAAGGAATTCATGTGATTAGTGAAAGTTAGCAGACTGTCCTAATCACTGGTCCAGATAAAAAATACATCATCAATGTATCTCCACCAAATCCAGGGACGGCAAGGTGCTGAGGCAAGTATGCGTTCCTCGAGGTCACCCATGAAGAGGCATGCAAAGGAGGGTGCCATGCGAGTACCCATTGCAGTGCCATGTACCTGTAGATAGTGCTTATCTAGGAAGGAAAAATTATTCTTCGTTAGTACAAGTTTCATGAGGGCGCGAATGTCACTTATGGGAGGGGTCGTGTGTCATGCCCTAGCTAGGGGTATGGAACAGGCACGAATACCTTCTTCGTGGGGTATGTTGGTGTACAAGGATGAGACGTCAAAAGTCCCAATGATGGCCGTTCTGGGAATCTGGTCCTTGATTTCTTCAAGCTTTCGCAGAAAGTCTGGGGTGTCAGGGATGTATGATGGAATCCTAGGGACAAGGGGTTTAAGAAAACTGTCAATAAACAGGGAGATGTGTTCCGTGGGTGAGCCATTACCCGATACGATGGGCCTACCAGGGTTACCAGTCTTGTGAATCTTCGGGAGAAGAAAAAATCTGGCAGTTCTACAGTCAGTTGGTGAAAGAAATTTGTGAGCTTTCTTTGACAGTTGGTCACGTGATCGCATGTCATCAAGCAACTGCTGTATCCCTCTGTATCAATACAGTTATTTGTTATAAGTATTCACATTTTGCATTTGATGGCATCTTATGAACTGGTATTGTGCACCTCTTCACTCCATTACAGAGACCGCTGAAAAGAAATGTCACGCCTTTACCGGTTGTGATACTGTTTCTGCAATCTGGGGCCACGGGAAAACTACTCGATTCGACAGGTTTTTGTACAGGGAACATTGATAAACACATGGACATCTTTCTTGACGTACGGGCTACCAAGGACACAGTGATCGGGGCTGGTATTGCAATTTTCCAGTACATTTACCATGCACCAGGTACTGCTCTGGGTACAATTCGATACAACATGTTCTCGGTGAAGGCGGCGTCCGGGCTGATCAAACCAGAGATGCTGGTGCAGAGCATGGACCCCAGTGACTATGGATGGACGGTAGGGGTTCGTGGTTATGAGCCGGTTCCAACAGTAGAGCCCATGGCTCCTGAGAAGCTGTTACAGTTCACTAGCTGCAATTGCAATGGAGACTGCAGTAACCGGCGTTGCAGCTGCAAGAAGAATGGTGTCAAGTGTATCTCAGCATGCGGACGTTGTAGAGGCATTACATGCAATAACTGTACCCAGGAGGGTGTAGAGTCTGGAGAAGACTCAGACCTCGACCCCTGAGGCATTTGGCATTGTGGAGCATTATCGTGCAATGCTACTGTTTAACAAAATATAATTGCTACGAGCGGGAAATGTTGTTTTTTTCGCCGAGTATAGTGGTTTTTGTTCAAAGCAAATGCTTGCAATCGATTCAAAATCATGAAAAATCCCTAGTTTGACCCCTCACAAGCTACTTTAGGCAGATTTTGTAATTTGTTTTTGTCCCGGATAAGGGTCTGGGTACCCCCTACTTTCAGCAGCTGTCACGGGTTGCCCTAGAGGAGTTGGGTTTAAACTTTTTTAAACGTGTTAGAAGACACCTTTACAAACACATTAGTGGAAAAAAATCTTGGTAAGGAATTTGTTCCCAGATTTTATTAATATTCCCTGACTAAGTTATACAAGACGTTCTTAGCGAAGGTCACTGCGTGGTCTACGGCGTACATTATAGGGCGCCCGCATCGCGCTGCATACCAACAGTTTGTGACGCAACGGTTTCTGACTGGCGGGAAGACTAAACACTAAATGTGGAAAAACGCATTTTTGGTAATAACCAATCAGGAAAATACATATCGTCTGCCTCACCCCGTATGTTCTATGCGAACTACTTTGCGCTACCTGTACCAAACTCATACAATCCAGTATCAAACACCAATCATAATTGGATGTAGCCTGCCGCCTGGCTAGCGTCGGCCAATATATTTACATCATTCTACATTTTTAACAGAACATTCTACAATCTTTACTACTTGGTTGAGGCTTTTCTTTATATTAATTTAAAAAACGTGGACATCGAGCCAATTCAAGAAAGCCTAAATTTAGGACAGACGCGGAAACATGTCATTTGACACGCACAGAATGGCGAAACACCGAAATTTACTTTCGACAATTTTCCAGGATTTTTGGGGGTTTTTTGGCTGAATTTTACAAAAAAGGTATTTATGAATGGGAATAAATGTGTGTTCGTTCGGTATTAATCACTCTGTTTAATACCGCTTGGAGTCTGGGTGCTGATAACAGCACCCAGACTACAAGCGGTATTAAACAGAGTTATTAAAACCTCTCGAACACACATTTATTCCCTTATGGAAAATCATATGAACAATGATAACATTGTGATATTAATATTTAGCCCAGCTAACTAAAACTGGGGAAAATGGTGTGTCCATAAATTGGGAGACGTAAACAAGTTCAAGAAAAATCCCAAAATACATTTTAACGTAGATATGATTATTGTAAGCAACAACAATCTTTAATTTAGGGGGTTTCTTGAACTTGTTTAAGTCTCTCACCTTGGGCAACCCTTCACCTACTTTTTAGCCCAATTTAAAGACATCTCGTTTTCCCCCGTTTTTGTTTGCTGGGCTAAATATTACTATGTTATCATTGTTCACATGATTTTCCATTAGGTTTTAATGGGATAACTGTGCCAGTAAGCAACTTGGCAAATTTGAAGCTCATCAATACTGGGGTTTGGCAAGACTACTTGATGATATCCGCAGACAAGGTAAATGCGCGCAACAATAAGGGTATATTTTTATTAGCCATTTTGATCATAACTATGTTCTCATAATTATCCAGTCACTCGCTTTAAAAAAAGGTTATGGAAGTAAGACAAGTAGAATCACCAAAATAAACTTATAAAATGTTATTGAAGTAATAAGGATATAAAGATATGAAAGTAGAATCACCCAAACAAATACAATTTAAAAAAACAATGAAAAAATATACCCCAATATGGGAACAAATATATGTTACACGGCAGGTATTTATGATTTATGCAACTATTAAGGCATATTGTTTTGAAACTCCCGAGGGCTCCAAGGCTAACATTAACTACTATGCCCTAGGGGATCTTTATGCCAAAATATGGTGCTTTTATCCGCCTGGTAACGGTAATCCATAAATATTACATTAAGTTACCTGACTATAAACAAAATACAACACTAAAGTACCATTTAAAAGTGTTACAATCAACACTCGACATTTAAATTTTTATGGCTGGCTACACTGGACTTATTAATTTGGTTAAAATTGATGGACTTTGTTAGTTTTACCCCCCAAAATAAAATGCGAACACAGCTTTATAGTTGGCCCAGTAAAACTTAAAGCTGTGACTAGTGTGAAACAGTAGACACGTGACAATTTTAGACGTTTACGATCTGCACTGAACTAATCACTTTGGTTAAATTGACAACAGTCTCAGTAAAGTTTACCCCCCAAAGTCAATGCAAATACATTTTAAGTCATATTGACTATCAGACAATGCAAGGTGTATTTCAATTAAACTGCTAAGGAAAAGAGAATTGTTTAAAGCAAATTACCTTTAAAAAACCGAGAAAGAAACAAAAAGTTATACACAGATTTCAGCCTTTAGATTTGCGTGTTACAAATAAAACCTTCAACAATGTACATGCAGTTTTTGTTTTTTACATTTTTTTATTAATTTATAACAAATAAGGTTAACTATACATTTTCTTTCATAATTTTAATAAAATAATTTAGTTCTCTATACAAGCACGAATTTGAATTTCAAAAGATATCACTGCGAACAATTAAATATATCTGCATTCGATCCATATTATTAATTTACATTGGCTAGTCTTCTCTGATGAATAATTTAAGCCACTTTAAAACAAACAAAGTTGAAAGCGAGGCTAGAATGCACAAATAGTTTGGCACCATCTTATTCAAAAGTTCACAATTTATAAAATACAATTAGAGAACATGACCAAAAATAGCTTTGTCGTGAACAAGGTTCATATAGCCCTATATGTATGTATTGATGACGCAACCAATGTTTACTGCATAACGTTGAATATTTCAGTGAGGGCCACCATTCAATGTCGCTATACCTTTAAGTGCAGAATGCCGACATACTATCATTTTTTTTACAAAAAGACAGTGAAATGTGCAGTTTTAGTCTTGTCAGTCGTGGAAGATAACATGTCTGAAGACTAAATGATAATTAATATGCAGGGAAATTTCGTTGGGTAGGTGGCATTTGTGGCAATATCTAGATATTTGCTAAGGGCATTCCTTTCTATTTCTATGGTTCTCATATTTGTTTGCCTTTAAAGTTGGGCCGGTCGGTCATAAAAAAAAAAAATTGAAGGAAAAAACAACAGCAGTTCTAATTGATTAGATGGATAAATGAAATGATGAGAAGTGTGTATTATCTCCAGTTTTGTTTATTGCAGTGAGTTTATCCTGGGTTGATATCACCACATACAATGCACAATGCAACCCATGAACATTTTGGCTGTAGTGGCAATCATGACATACATACATGTACCAGTAAGGTATACTATAGACACTTGCAAGAAACATTTTCATTACGCAATTTTTGTTTTAAATTAATATATTTATGTGTATTAAATGTGAATAAAACGCAAAACTAGTTCTAGTGTACGTTTAGTGTGGTAATTTGCCGTCCAAAAATTGACTCCCCTCCTTTTTAAATTTCGGGGCCACTCAAAATGAGTGACGTAAACCGAGACAGAACCCGGACAAATTCTCGATAGTCGGTACGCGACGTCTAGGTACAAGACGGATTCGCGTGACCACGGTCGCACACATTGTTGTGTGCTATAGTACCCACCGTAATCGAATTTCACATGGACAATCGTGAAATTTCTTCCTTGTTTTCTGGTGAATCCGACGAAAACAGTACTGTCACAGTATTTCTTATTCAGACACGAACCCGAGCGAGGATAAAGATAGGGTCCCTCTAGGCGCTCGATACGTCAAAGCACGACCGCTCAAAATGATCGCTGCAGAGGGCCAAAAACCACTTAGCTCTGGTAAGCTTTACTTTGGCTGTCCAAATCCTCCGATATTTAGGATCAGCCGGAAACAAATAGAGGCTTACTCCATCCTTGGTAGTTTTGCTACACCTAGCAGCTACACACCTAGTCGGCATGACCGAAAACTGTTGTATTTGTACCCTGATTCAGAATTAAAAACCATGTAAAGACGAACACTTGTTGCAATGCGCGCAGTTAGTATATGATAGGCCAGGTAGCAGCGCGGCGAGACTCTGCCTCGATTTTCGTCATACCCCTCGCGAGGTTTTATGTTAATGAGGCTTCCCTTCAAAAATAATTTTTCCCCATTTATTACAGAAAATACACACAACCACACAACTAATTGTTGTCAACATTAAACTTTATTGATTTAAGCACACGAAAAAAACTTATTACATGTTTCCTTTAAAGGGATCGTATACGCTTGGTAATTGGAACCCACTATTTGTTTCAATCCTACATAGTTATAGATATATACCGTAAAACTAACCTTAAGTTTAAAATTTTCATTTAAAAAGGTTGTAGCGATTTTGAGATATTGCCGAAAATCTGGAGAGGTTATGTCCACGCAGGAAGAATAATCTGCATTGAAATACACTGTCTGAGAAACGTCACTGCAGGAACGCTTCTCAGATTCAAATTTGTGGGGATAAAAAGTGATATATTTTTCTATAACCGCAGTACTTCGAAGTGAAAAGTTTCTAAAAATGCATTATACTATCCAAAGCTGCTGTACTTCTTACCAAGTAAGTTTTTATTGCCAATAATTGTTGGAGTAATTACCAAAGATATATGTATCCCTTTAATATGATGAGGCAACATAGTGCATTTTATCATCTTTTGGGATTTTATAGATTGTTGTACGATAAACTAATTATTTTCAATAGCTTTCAAATATGGTAAAACTCAAAGCCGGATTGTACGAATTTACTATTCATTTATTATTTTGTTGCTAATTATTTTGTGACTGGGGTTCCAGATGGGGTCGGCTGGAATAAAAAGGTTTGTTTTTCTTTCGGTCAGGAGGCCAAAATAGGGTCGGTCATGAATGAGAACCACTGAAATAAAAATGGATGCCTCAAGAATCATGACAATGCGAGTTAGTGCAAGTTCTTACCAGAGAAGTAAGACGCTAAGGCCGAATTCGGGCGGTCTGTTCTTGACACGCGAACTCTGTTTTTACGCTCGAACGGCGGGAACGCGACCCGTGAACATTGCACTCGGAACAAGAACACACACCACCTATCCACCAGGGTTTTGCAAGAACAAGTTACGCGTGTCAAGAATAGACCGCCCGAACTCGGCCTAAGAGTGTAGGCGACGTTGTCCATGTGATCTCTCCAATGACTCTCCAATGCTCCCTTGGCAGGTCTTGCTCCGCCCAGAACTGCATAATCTGCATATATGCAAATCAGACTTGATAAATTCAGAAACTCAGGAATGTTTCAATATAATTATTGGAAGATGGAATGTTTCATTCCACTTGGCTACGCTTTGTGGATTTGGAAATTCCATCGTCACCCCATGAAATTATTTTCACCATAGTATTCACAAAACAAAATTATCTGCATAATATGTTTGATAGAAGGAGTTAAACCCCCTCCCCTCCTGGCGAATTTGCTTTTGTTTATACCGTGGCAATCAAAATAATAACACTGAAAACTGTACGATCACTTATATTAATTCAGCCTTGGCAGGTTTTTTCCAGTAATTATCTTTGGTGGCTCATTTTGTTTCCACCACAAAGCATGCCTAGTGATGCAGTAAATGTCATTATCAAGCTTATACTTTGACTATTAATGAGAATAATTATATGTCAAATTAAAGAGCTTATTTATGAGTTGGTGTACAAGAGCACGGCGTTTAATCCAAAATTAAGGTATATTCAAGAAACCAAATTCTTGCTCCTGGTAAGATTTCATTTTTTAGGAAAGCCCAAAGCATAGCAACCTCGAATAGACTGGAACCGTTTTTCTGCAAGCGACGCGTGTGCCCACGTAATCGGAATTAATCCACAGTCCCTAAGTGCCCCCAAAACTTTGTTTGACAAATGTTTGAACAGTCTTCTGTGATTCAAAGTATCTCACAAAAGCTGCTTTTTTTTTTTTTTTTTTTTTTTATCAAAAGGTAGGATACAGCACTATACAGAACAAATATTTTAGGGGGGCTAGACCCTTAGCACGTGACGTCAACTTCTAATTTTCGCAGATTCAGTATACGTATATTTTCCAGAATGTACTTTGTATTGCTTTTTTAGGGGGGGGGCTAGACAAAACAATTGTACTACCGAATTATTAGGAAATATCTTACTTATTTAAAAGTAAATAATGATTGCGCTAGATATCATGTAATTGTTCCCAAAACTATTGAATTTCATATAAAAAAATCACGATCGCCAGACAGTTAAACGATATTTAGTATAAAATACAACCCCCCCCCCCCCCCCTAAATCCACCCATTCCTGATAATTCAAGCAACTAGCCATTTGCGAGTGACCCCGGGTTACATTTGAATAACATCTGGTACACTGACTTGCTCACGCAGCTTGGCACCGTTGAACTTTAAATTCTCCAGACCAAAGACACTGTTGCCATATCACATTATACCCAGCACGATACTGGCAGAGGGGTACCCCCTCTTATCTCTATACTTTATACGCACTCAACACTATTGTAGCCTAACCCATCCCCCCTTGAAACCTAAAAGGAATTCCGGAGATTCCGGGAACACAATGGTCAACACAAAAGAGGGGGGGGGGGGGGGTTTCTCTGCCACATGTCGTGCTTCATAATGTATCGCATGATTCGGGGCAAGCTCTTGCATAGTTTACGTAACAGACGTTCAGCAACTATACATTGTTCACAATGGGTGAGAATGGCACAAAAACACCAGACCATTTCGAAGCTGGGGTTGATGTTTGTTTCTGCCACAAACAGTGCCTAGTGATGCAGTAAATGTCAATTTCTAGCTTACTTTTACTATTAATGAGAATAATTACTTATCAAATTAAATTAAAGAGCTTATGAGTTGGTGCACCAATATTTTTACAAAAATACAAAGGCACAGCATTATAAAATGTCTGAAAAATGAATATCTTTATACACTAATAATGCCATTTTCTGAGATTCAAAAGGTCTGAATTCAGATAAAAATCTAAAAAATCTCATGCCTGATATTATTTGGTGAATGCTACCTTAGATGATTTGAACCACACATCAAGTATATTGATTAACTTTGAATGTGAAGCCGGTTATATGCAAGCCTGTATTAATTCAGCCTTGGCGGTTTTTGTTCTGTAATTTTCTTTCATGGCTCATTCTGTTTCTGCTACAAAGCGTGCATTGTAATGCACTAATGGCCATTTTCAGGCTTTTACTATTATTGAGGATATTAAAGAGCTTATTTATGAGTTGGTGCAGAAATAATTTTACAAAGGTACAAGGGGACAGCATTCATAGCTTTCAGAGGAAAATAAAACAATTTAGGTTTTTGTTTTATATTGTCACGGTTTCATATAACCCCAACTTTTATTACCTACATGTAGCTATCAGGGTCTTATAGCTTTTTATTTTTACAAGCGTGCTTCCTTTTCTTCTTTTTTAACATCATACTGTTGAACAGACTAATCACGACATTAGCTCTGAGAATTAGATTAGGTTAACCAATCCTGTGTTCGAGTATGGCATGACATCATCGTGGGCGGAGCAAAACTTGCATCCAGCATATCATTCCACTGACCAATCAGTGCATGTCACGTCTGTGGATTCTAAACCTTGCCTATGGCAAGCCAAAGCGGAATTAATTCAAAACCGTATTTTTTGGCAAACACCCAAAATTTCATGCAAGACTAACTCGTTTTTTTCGTCAAGACCCCCAACAAAATCGTCCAAGACTTAATTTATCGTGCAAGACCAACATTTTCCTGCAAGACCAACATTTTCCTGCAGACCCAATTTTCCTGCAGACCTAATTTTATACGCACGACCCAATTTTACATGCAAGACCCAAATTTTTATGCAAGACCCAATGTTTGTGTGCAAGACTCAATTTTTCGTGCAAGACCAAATTTTACATGCAAGACCAAAATTGTGTGCAACACCAACATTTTCGCGCAAGATGCACGTGACCTATTTTGTATGGTGGCCCTGAAGGGACATCGCACATTTTTGCGTAGATTTGTTTCAACAGACGTCGCGACGCGTCGGCTCCAGTGCGAGTATGAATCAAGCTGCATTTCGTAAACTACGCATGCGTGAGACAATCCCACGAGGGATTTGAAAAAGAGACAGCGTTAACGAATCTGCGCGCGTGGGCGCCGAAATAACACAAGGGTCAAGGGCTAGACTACCTCTACAGCGGCCACCAGCGGCCATTGCCGCGATGCCCAAGCGAATTGCCGTGAAGCCCCTTAAAAAACACGTACCTTACGGCCACTTGGCCGTCTTGCCCCTTTTCATTGATTCCATTTATAGTATGTAGTCAAAAGTGTTATTACAAATAATGTTAACGTTGTGACCCATTACGAAGATCAAATTGTTTCGACGTACGTAGCGCACACTAGTTTTCATAAATGGCTTGCGCCATGCATCGCGCAAGTACTTGCATAGGAGAACGTGGCATGGCAACCATATCAAATGTAGTTGAGTTGTTTACTACTAAAAACACGGTAACAGACTACTCGGCCGAGTTCGGGCGGTCTATTCTTGACACGCGTAACTTGTTCTTGCAAAAACCCTGGTGGATAGGTGGTGTGTGTTCTTGTTCCGAGTGCAATGTTCACGGGTCGCGTTCCCGCCGTTCGAGCGTAAGAACAGAGTTCGCGTGTCAAGAACAGACCTCCCGAACTCGGCCCTCATGTATAGACTGGCCAAAAATAATTCGCGATTAAGGCAAAACAATATGGCGGACCCAGTCTGCGCAGGCGCGGCGTGCAAAGCTCGTCGCTGCATAGGGGTGCACTATCCTAATTCAAGCCCCATTGAAAACAGTGTAAAATCAACAAAGTTTAGGGCCAAGTTTATGGGGTTTATCAAACAACAATCAGATTATTGTCTTGGCCTTTATCTTTCCATTTCTTTTCAATTTTGGATGGGTTAGCCAATTACATTTTTTAATATTCACACCAAAAGAAACTCACCTCCCGAAAAGTGATACTTTCCCAGCCTGCACGCAGCCATTTTACAAATGGCATTCCTCCACGTTCTAGGGCAATTAGGACCCATTTTTCAACCGTAATTTTGTCAAGTCTGCCTTCAGATTGAAGCTCAGAAACCAGGGAGTTGATCCCATGCTATATTTACACAATCCCACCGTTTATTTTACCAAACGGCCTCCTTTTTCAAAAGAAATTGTGTGGGGGGGGGCACATTTCATGCTAATGAGATCGCGGAGAAATTCTTCCTTCAATTAGGGTAGTGCACAGGGCACTAGCAGAGCGCCCTCTGTTGTTTGGTGCGACAAGCTGTGCACGCCTGCGCAGACTTGTTCCGCCATGCTGATTTGCGTTTATCGCAAATATTTTTTAAAAACAATTACGCAGATTTAGAGACAAATTACACCAGACGGAACCACGAAAAAGTCCTAATTATGGCGAAATATCGATGCGCTATAATAAATGAACATGCATGCCGAGTTTGAGACCGAATGATTTCCATGAAATCCCTTTGTTTTGTTTTTTGGCACTGATGGATGCGGGGCCGGCCGGCCATAGACTAGGGCTGGGCATAAACATGCACGTTTACATAGGCGAATGATTTGGCATTTAATACGGGGATTCGTTTTCAATTTTCATAATCATATTTACGTTTACATAGGCCAATTATTTCTTCTTAAAACTACTTCTTCTTAAAAAAAAAATGTAGCCAAATTCATGAAACTTTTAGCAATGTTCCTATAGCTTGCGCATCACTTGTTTTTTTACTAATATGGGGCAATTTAGTGCAAAAACCTTACTTTATCTTTATGTTCCTTTTCCATTGCATTACAATTGCCTTGGGAATATAGTTAAGGTGTCTTCAAAATCTTCCAAGTAATGTTTAAAAAGGTTTCCCAATCTATACAACTATTAATACAGATATCTTACAAATACTCGCCTACTATAAAGTGGAGTTCCCTAAACGTAGCGCACTTCGATAACTCACGTACAGTACATTCGTTCACATTGCAGCAAAATTTAAATGCAGATTCAGTTCAAATTTTCACACATTTTGCTAGATTGTATGCCCTCCGAACAAATTTCCTTGTATTTATTTTGACCAAGTACAAATGACAAATGACAAAAAATGTCAGAAGTTTACTTACATGTAGTGTAAACAAGGTTTTGACTGTTCCCCAACGTGGCGCACGGTTGCTTATTGGCTGAAATGGTTTGGTACCATGCTATGGTGGTCCATTGTGACCATTTCCAAGGAAACAGTTGTCCAAATATGTACACCCGTAGATGATCTTAGCCAGATACACGTACTATATAGGTCTAATGTTTATTACAGGCTACCGTGAATAACGACATGACAACCTAAAGCAGACGATGAATTTTTAACATTTGGTATATTTTCAATAAATTTAGGTTTTCCCTGCTTATTTCATCACATTCCACTATTTTGAAATTTGTGTGAGGATGTAAGAGCTTTATTTCCAGGACATCACTTAAGGGGCCGTACCACGATAGGGAACATCAACAATACATCTAATTTATCTTGCACATAAGTTAAAACCCTTACAATTGTTCTTTTACAATAAAGTATCTCTCAGGTTTTTCAGGTACCGGTAGGCATTGTTTCTTTGGTTTCGTACTCACGTTGACATGCCATCAGATACAGACCGTTGCTCCAGCTGTAAGGAGCTATGGAGGCAATCTGGACACGACATGGGTAAAAACCCATCCCCCTTGGAGTACAGGTTGCTAAGTGACTGGGTGTTGCTAGGCAACGGGACTGGCAAAGCAGCCATCTGAATATTAATATTTTGCTTTAAAAAAAAGATACCTTAATACTGGCAGATCCATCGAGTCACACCCCCCCCCCCCCCCCCCCCCCCCCTCCCCTTGGCAATTTCATTTTGTTTATACCGTGGCAATCAAATTAATAACACTTAAACTTTACAGTCACCTATATTAATTCAGCCTTGGCAGGGTTTTTTCAGTAATTATCTTTGGTGGCTCAATTGTTTCTGCCACAAAGCATGCCTAGTGATGCAGTAAATGTCATTATTATCTCTATGATAAATGTAAAGTAAAAAAACAAAACAAAAATCATGTTTCACTTTTGTATTTTTTTTATTAACAATATGAGCCACATCATAATGTTGAACGGACTAATCATGGCATTAGCTCTGGAATTAGTTTAGGTTGACCAATCCTGCGTCTCCGTATGGCATGACATCATCGTGGGCGGAGCAACACTTGCACGTGACAGTTCATCAACCAATCCAGTGACAGCTGCTCATTAGCATATCATTCTACTGACCAATCAGTGCATGTCACGTCTGTGGATTCCAAACCTTGCCTGCGAGGAAGAGCGCTCCCATCCCCAACTTTTGTTCAGACGTTGCACTGTAATATAACACACTTAGGAAATACACCTGCAGTGTAGGTACTTGACAGACTCAAAGCTTGTGACAGGAACAATTGTTACTTGAAAGGAATCGTCGAACAATTAACGGATTCAAATTTGTCGTTATCAAATTTCCAGTTAGAGCAAAAATCGACGAGCTTTTAGCTCCACCAACAATGGCAAAACTTAACTTTGTTATTAACGCCTTTGAATTGCTGATATTGTTAGCAATCGTAATTTTTGTTGATGTGCATCTTTGTTATCCACATCAACGAATCATGTATGCTGCAGAAAATCACGTACTGCGAGGTTTTGCATATACAACCAAAACTGTGCGGTCTCGTGTCATCTGCGGACGAGAATGCAGCATGGACGAACGTTGCAAGTCGTTTAACTTTAACAACTGCAGTAAAATGTGCGAGTTAAACCTTGCCATAAGACGGCAGCATCTCGACTACTTCAATGCAACTCAAGGGAGCGTGTACTTTGATGCAGATGAGGACACACCTCTCTACTCACTGGCTGATAGTTCCTTGAATGGCTACAGAAGTTGCAAGATGCTCTTAGATGCCGGTTATCGTTCAAGCGGTATCTACACAATCTACCCAGAGGGATTCGGCAATGACAGTCTTTGTGTCTACTGTGACATGGAAACTGACGGCGGTGGATGGATCGTGTTTCAGAGGCGACAAGATGGCAGCGTGGACTTCTACCGTAACTGGACCGACTACCAGTCTGGCTTCGGCGATCTGTCCGGTGAGTTCTGGTTGGGTAACGACAACTTGGTGAATCTGACGTCTGAAGATTCATGTGAATCATGGGAGCTACGAGTTGATTTAGAGGACTGGGAGAACAATACGGCATGGACAAAGTTCTCAGATTTCCAAATATCCCCCGGTGAGTACAATCTGAATTATGACCAATACGATGCCAACAGCACTGCCGGCGACTCTCTTGGACGTCACAGAGGACATCCCTTTACGACAAATGATCGTGACAATGATAATGCGCCATATAATTGCGCACAAGAGCACGCAGGAGCCTGGTGGTTTGGTCAGTGTTTTGTGTCTCACCTGAATGGTGTATATTACCCAGATGAGAATGCTGGTGATCCCAAGGGCGTACAATGGTATTCGTGGAAATCGCGTGTATATTCTATGAAAGCATGTAGCATGAAAATACGTGAAATTGGATCTTGAACGCCGTATCCTATTGTATATTATATTGGTTTTCCAGGCCAAATTTAATCACAAAATCATTCAAATTAACACCAGGCTCATTCAATTTCGTTTCAAAATAAAAGCTTTGTTGCATCAGCATTCAACAGTCAAAAAGAGTAATTCTATTTCAGCAGTTAGCATTCACTGGCCAAATAAGATCATTCAACTTCACGAGGTCGTCAACCAATCAATTTTATCAATTGGCAAACATATTTTTAATGTTCACATTCAAATTCGTATTTACCTATATAAAGGAAAATTCCGAATTAATAGAATAATTCTGCGTTATACCGTAAAGTAAAGCATTTGTTAACAAAAAGAAACGCGATTAGAAAAGGAACTGTGGAAAAAACAAACTTTTGTTTTAGTTAACTTTATAACGACCCCCTGATAATTCTAAGCTTTTGTTTCTTAAAAAGCATTTGCTATTTTTTAATTTGACATCCGAACATTAGCAGAAATTGGTCCGAACATTAGCAAAAAAATAAAGAATAAAACATGAGGACCATTGCAAACGATCACAAGACAATAGCGAAAAATTTAATTTTCATTTCAAACTTACCACCATAACTTTTCAAACTTTACCTAACACTTTACCTATAGCAGAAAACTGAAGAATGGTAAAACTGTAGTCTTGAATGCCTATACATGAAATAGAATGACTAAAACAAACCTGAATGAAAAGAACGAAATCATGTGTGCACAAACACGAAATTGAATAGTAACTAAAAAGAAACCCTAGTTTGATTGAATTAGGGAAAAATGCGTGAATTTGAATGCGTGTTAATGAAAATGAATTAATTTGTGATGAATTTAGCCGGGAAAACCTATATTTATTTCAAATAATTATTTGTTTTAAATATAATAATAGTTGGCACTTGTAATTCATTGTACAATCAAGATTACTATATTGCACCTTTAATACGTTGCATTGTAGAATAAACATTGTGTCCGACAGTACCGTCAACACTGTGGTCAGCAAACGCAAACATTTTTCAGAAGCTAAACATTGCGCGTTTAATAAAACAAATGAATGATAAATCGCTAGATATTTTCGATCAATACCTTGTTCGTGTTTGAACGCGTTTAAAAAAAATAACAAGACAGTATTGATAAAGGTGTTTCAATGTTAAAGACAGGTTTAAAATTGGCAAAAAAATTCCATGTTTTATGCTCTTTTAAAACATTTTTGTATTCAAATTAACAAACTCTCACGTTCAATTCCGTCCAGACAAAGCTTTTTCCGAACCACTTTTGTCATTTATCATTCAATGTCAAAGTGTGGCCACTCTGTTTAAACATTGGATTGAGAATAGTCGTCATTACAGATAAAATTGGTCTAAGCTGTTGCTATAGACGAATCTGGTCTGTAATGACGAATATTCTTGACCTCAGAAGGGCTGATGAAATTGAATGGTGAATTACTTAATTGGTTTGGTAAAAGCGTGTGTAATATTTCTTCGAACGAAATTGAATTTGAGAGTGGGTAAATTCGAATATGAAAAAAAAACATGTTTTAAAATAGCCAGAAAAACCTATATACAACTATAACCTTCAAAGGAAAGTTTTGCTTTTTTTGGCTGTTAACAACTATTGTCAAATTATTGTCAAACTTCGTACGATACTAAATGAGCGTGACTCGTTTTGGACTTGCAAGCCGTGCAGAACGTTAGATCATCGGACACGTGCAGCACTTAAAATTAATCAATGAATTCAGCTATAAAGACAATATGGTAAAGATGTTTTTACCGCACAATTTATCTTGTTTAAAATATTATCATATGAAAGAAATGCAACATTGTAGACGTGGCATTCCGACGTATGTTTACAATATACACAAATATTGAATTGACATTACCCGACGCCAATTCCATCGTATGAATATTTTCGGAAACATTTTAAAGAATATGATGCCCTTGACTGAATTCATTTGTGTTGTTTTTAGCATTTGTGACCTGCTCCATAACGAAACCGATGTGATTAATTTTGTGTTACCACCAGTCCAAATACAAATTAATAGTGAGAATTGAGCGAATTTTCGATTATGGATTAGGTAATATTAAAACCATATCACCAAACCACACAGGTTGTTTTCTTTCTAATTTCGCGGGGGAAGAATTATTTCTTTACAAAATAAAGCCTAAAACCAGTGGCCGAACTAAAGTTTTAGTGACGGTAGTAACCGAACGAGTAACTTAAAGATAGGATAGGCCTACCCCATTTGCAGATATCGATTCTTTTCACTACCGAATTATTAAGAAATATCTTACTTATTTGAAAGTAAATAATTAAAGTAGGCATCCAGCCAAATTATTGCTCTAGATATGTTATAATTGTTACGGCGATCGTGAAAAAACAAGAACAATTAACATAGAACCACTGCCCGACGCCGTTTGTGTTGCTTTCCTGGACATCCATGATTGTAAAACTTCAAACAGATCGATTGTACGATATTTACTATAAAAGTCAACCCCCAAATTCACCCATTCATGATAATTCAAGCAATCAATGGTGTAGGCCCTATACTACCTTTAACATTAAAGTTTACGCGACATTCTATTTTTAATTTTTTATTGGTGTCATTTTTGGGGGCAGCTGAAATTACCTGTTTGGTAGGAATCGCTTACATTATAAGGCTGCCTGTAAATTTGCATTAGCACATGACCTGCTATTTCCAAGAAATAAAAGGGAAATTTGGAGCCCGATCGACGTGATACGAGTGCGGCATTGGGAACATTTATCTTGGTGCATCGTATCCCGACTCGTTTCTGTTTAAAATAACACGAGCCCTTTGAAGCACCAGTCTATATAGCTGAGCATTATCCCAATCAGGACAGCAAACGCGAAAAACAACATAAATATAAAACAAACGCCTTTTCCCCTTTTTTGCCGGCATCCATTTACATTTTCATTTACTTCATTTTGGGGCAAAACAAACAATGACATTAAAACAGAAATACAAATAAACAATAACAAAACAGACTGTGCATATATTTTGTCCAGATCCGGCTGAGTCTGTACAAACGAGAGCCGACTGTACACGTACATGTAAATATTCCACTAATCTAAAAAGCATGAGAAATTGAAACATGGTCAAAGAGGCGATCCCGCAACAAAAACAGTCTTTTGGAAAGGGTTTTAGACAGAGATTTTAGAGGTCACACGGGAGTGAAAAAAATCTAGGAAAGCGGGTAAATACAGAAAATATCACACAGTTAGTTGGGCAATAGTAAAGTTTAAAGAGCAAAGTGTCCGTCTTCTTTGTGTTTGGCTGTGGAAGAAAATGTAGTGGGATGATAGAATGTTTATAGAGACATTTGATGACAAAATAAATACTTAAGTAGATGAGTCTATTATAAAGAGGGGACAGTTTAGGTTTAGATAAGCGTTCTTTATATTATATGAGGAGGCATGGCAACGTTGTAAGTAAGGCACGAATTTGTCTCAATACATTGAATATGGTTTTTTTTCTTCTGATAAGGTAACCAAACTGGTGGTCCATATATTTCATAATTGTAAAACTTTGGACGATCAGTTAAACGATATTGACTAAAAAGTACAACTCACCAAATCCACCCATTTCTGATAATGCGAACACTGCGCAATGGTATATAATACATTTTGTGTCAACGTATAAACACGTTGTGTGCGTCACATAAATTACATACAGTACTAATGCATAATGTGTTTTCTTGTGTAGTCCACAAAAGGCGAACATTTTCAGGTTGAAACCGTCGATCGACTACACCGTCGCGAGTTTTCCCCTGTGGGCTTCGAGCAGAGAAGATCAACATAAACTGATAAACAAATAAATTCTCTCGTTTTTCTAGGGAGTATAGCTCCGGCCATGCTCCTAATAATGTAAACCACGTGGGAGGGTAACCTTTTAATTTAATAGTGATTAACGTTGTAATTTGTTTTATATTTTTGTGAGATAATTATTCTGTAATTTTTGCGACCCTGTACTTCATTATTATATTGTCAGATTGTACTATAGGTTTTCCGGTCAATTTCGGCAAACGAGCAGTCAATTTAACCACTGCGTCATACTAATTTGCGCGAAATCGAATGCTGCTGAAAATGGTATTTAAATTTCGTTTTATAACTAGGCAAATGTACTGTTGTGTCAAAATAACCATTAACAACCATTCTACAATTCAACAAAACAGCATTTCAATTTGCAGGACCGTTTTCAATGCGTGTGTTCGGTCATTCAAATTCATTATTGGGCAGGCATTTGCGTCATTTGTGCAATCTATTAGCGAAATTGATTGTCTCTTTACGAAATTTACGATCTGCCTCTTCTATGTGCGTCACATAAAAGATCGACGATATGCTAAATTAATAAAATGCTTAAGAAATTTGAATGTCTCAAAACTAAAATAAATGCCCTAATTTGAATTTAAAACACGGCAAAATCTGGAGAGGCAAAATCGCTTTATTTCGAACGCACGAACAATTAAATTGGCTGCTCATTTGCCGACATTGACCGGGAAAACCTATATTTTCATTGTATAATTATATTTATAGAATTGTGTTTAATGATATTTTACTATTTTGTAGATAAGCTAGATCAGTTCAGTTTTTAGGTAGTTGTGCCTCCGATGAATCTGTTTGAAAATAATAATTAATTATAAAATTATTTTAGAGACAGTTTTTTAGGCATGTGCTTAAAGGGATCGTATACGTTTGGTAATTACTCAAAAACATTAATGGCAATAAAAACTTACTTGGTAAGAACTACAGTAGCTTTGGATAGTTTAATGCATTTTTAGAAACGTTTCACTTTGAAGTACTGCGGTTATGGAAAAAGATGTCACCTTTTTATGTCCACAAATTTGAATCTGAGAAGCGTTACTGCAGTGACGTTTCTCAGACTGCGTATTCCAATGCAGATTATTCTTTCTGCGTGGAAATAACCGCTCCAGATTTTCGGCAATATCTCGAAATCGCTACCACCTTTTGAAATGAAATGTTTACAGGTTAGTTTTATGGTATATATCTATAACTATATAGGATTGAAACAAACAATGGGTTCCAATTACCAAACGTGTACGATCCCTTTAAGTTGGATTGATTGTTTTTGAGCCAAATATTATTGTTACACACACGTTAATGTAACTCTAGGTTTTCAGCTAACTGTATTTTTCACTGTAGTTCACACCAGTGTGAAGGATGTTTTATCAATGACTTCATTGTCTTGGCATATTATTGTGTGACATTTAAATCTTTGTAAGTTTGTGTCAATTTGAGTATTTTTGAATTAATTGCAATTGTACTTTTGTCTACAGTGTGGTTATACATAATTATTTTTGACTGTGCAAACTGTGTGCAGACTAGATGAATTTTAAGTCAGTGATTCATGCATGATACTGTATTTTAACAAGTCATATTTTGTGTACATTGTCAGACGTGTATTCCAGCCATGTCTGTGCCACATAGTGCTTTAGCTGAGACCATAGTTTGTGCATTCACATATATGTTACGTGAATATGATAACGGTGCATGTCCTGTTGGTAGAAATGTGGTAAATAGCATTGAAGCTGCGTTGAATGATAGATTCACTGCATTTTTGAAATTCTTTGAAAAGCCTAGTGAACACAGGGTTACTGAATTACAGTCACCTGACCTTATTACGTGTTTTGCTCTTAATGATTTAAAGAGATTTATCTGCACCGTATTGGCTCATTTCATTGTATACAGTTGTATTTTGTATTTTGCCAACTAAAAACTTGTCATTGATATTTTTTTGATGAGAATTGTCTATTGTACGATGAAATAACCGATGAAATAACAATACAAATGGTGATTTTACATGCAATTTTTTTGCCATATACATGTACTACATTTCACCTATAACAAGAAAGCAGAGTTGTAAGGAGTCACTGATTGTTGTGACTCAAGTCGAGTCGAGTCATTTTAAAAAGTGACTTGAGTCGAGTCGAGTCATTACGTCAAGATGGTCGAGTAGAGTCACGGTGTGTAGTCGAGTTGAGTCATGTATATGTATAATCAGTATAATCAGTATAATCAGTATATGTATAATCATGTATAATCAGAGTTGTAAGGAGTGACTCAAGTCGAGTAGAGTCATTTAAAAAAAGTGACTCGAGTCGAGTCAAGTCATTAGGTCAAGATGGTCGAGTCGAGTCACGGTGTGTAGTCGAGTTGAGTCATGTATTTAGCTTGAGTCAATTCGAGTCACTAATAAATAAACACGTTACAGAAACACAAGGTGGAAATCCATGACACGAATGTTTGTTGTATCATAGAGAAAGGAAAACGTGTACAGACGGCCACTGTATAATATACTATATGTGTACTTATTATTCGCCAACATAAACGTGACATGAACCGACACTGGCGTAAGTCGTTTTGCTCTTATTTAGGGTTATTCTGATTAGGGACTCGTATCGAATCGAGTCATTTGCCTGCGGTCGGGTCGAGTCGAGTGGAGTCATTTACACATTGGGACATGAGTCGAGTTGAGTTGCCAACAAAATGTAACTTGATTCGAGTCGAGTCATTGACTAGTCGTTACAACTCTGCAAGAAAGTGTTCTGTTTTTGTTTCAATTCTCATGTACAAAGTAAAAGCGCTTGCTCTCATAGAATTAAAATTGAGTTGTCTGATTTCCTTTGTGTGGAGCTGCATGCCCCCCTCTACAATGGTAGAACCCACCACTTTGTTGCTAGGGGTGACCTGTTCACTGCTGCACAGTACTGTGTAATTCGAGGCCAACATATTTTCTGCTCATACGTTTTTAATGTGGATGCGTCAGGGCGAAATAGTTCAGTCAATTTACGCTAAGACCCAGAACTAATTGCAATAGAAATAAATGAAGCGTCAAACAACTTCAAATAAATAAACAAACAACATGTGAACAATCTAATGTTTTCTATTAAGTGGAAGGTTGTTTTTCAACCATTTTTTTTTTACTTTTTGTCCTCGAACAACCTGCCTGGTGACTTGCTTCGATTGATATGCCTTTGTAAGCTAATGTTTAGGATTCAAGACCAAATGCGAGTGCAGCAATACCATAGCAATGGCCAAATGCCAAAGAATGACAGTTCCCCCGTGCGACCGTGTTAAAACAAATTATATTGCAATTACTTCTAGGTCAGGCCCTAATTTGATGTAAATTGACTGAACTACATTATCATAGCGAGTATAAATGAGAGTTTCTTATTTTCCGATAGTATTCTTGGATCGAGTCTTTTATTTTATTTCATTTATAATTTTTGTATTATAATTTTCCACTGGCTGACGGACAAAATAAGAACATTGCAAACAATTACAATATCAAAGAAAAACAAAATGTACAAAATTAATTCCTAAAAAAGACTAAGGATACATGTTTCTTTATTAAGACAACTTTGAATTTACATATTAAATTGATCGATATTATTATTTATAATTCCCGAATTTACTGCAAGAACATGTCCTCGGCATTTCACGGGTCTTTTCGACTCTTGCGTCAAGACGGAGTTTTTAAACAAATCGCGTGACAATCGAAGGCGCCCTCAATGAACCCGCTTTTGGAGTATTGATGACTGATGAACTGCATAGACGGACGGTGCGCCCCGGAACAAATGAAAACCTCAGTCTTGGAGCAAGACCAGTACAGTTAACGTGTACGAGTACATTATCCACGTGAATGACGTAATTGAAACATACATTTCCAAGTGCAAAAGTTGACAATTCTCGTAAATTTCGCATCAAAAAGAAAATCGCCCGTTGGTCCGGCAGAGATGGGAAGAGTAAGAGTCGAAAGCATAACTCTTCAAGTTTGTAGTAAATGAGAAATGTTGTCTCAGAACATCCCAAAACAGTCAGGGTCACCAAAAACGTGCAGGAATTCTTTTAAAAAGTATTTTTATACCTAATTTCACAAGCCTCGTAAATAGCACTCACAACGAAATTATCAATGAAAATACTATTATTCGACACAGAAAATAATACATGTTGACATAACACCCCGTGTTGGCCCAACAATGCCGCGAAAATGGAATTGTGGCCCATTTACGCGGGGCACTCCTCCATGCTCACAAAATCTCGTAAAATCTCATTGCTGCGAGACCGTCAATTCGCTGCAAATAAAACGTCGCTGTTCGCCTCGTTATCGAGTACGCTGCAACCTGACTGTCTTTGAACGTAATCAGCTTGTAGCCTTCAATAGAAGGAGTTGGCACAGTAACCAGATAATTATCTCTTCGTCTCATTAGATTCACTGGAACTAATTCAATATCATAATTTCTTATTTAAGCTTTGAGAAGGGACACAACCAGCGTGTGAAATTGATATGAGCGTATATGCAATCTCCCGGGGTGTCCTTGCCTTCAGCGCTTATCGTTTATGGGCGACCTGTTACTGCTGCACAGTACTGTGTGTGACGAAAATGCCCCCCTGGTCATTTTCCTAAAACTCACTTTATATCTGGACAAGCTCACCTTAGATTACATCCTTTAGATTAGATTATGACTGTTTAATACCATATTTTATCGCTAGAATTCAAAATAGATTTCACCAACCGTCATGATACACGATACAAGTCAGCTGTTTGCACGTGTTTATAATGTGTTCTAAAAATAGGGTTTTCTAAATCCAAGATGGCTGCCTTCTGAATCTCTAAAGTCGATACGGATTGGTTCCAAGTTTTTAAGGATTATTTCTTGGTTTAGACTTTATAATTTATAATTTATATACTAGAAAGTTGTCTTGAGTTAATTTCTATCTAATTCAGTCTTTTAGTTAAGTTTTTAAGAAGAACATTGAGCAAGGATTCAATTACCAATTTGTCAATGTTTTTTCGTCTGCTTAGTCAGTGACTTCAGTCATGAATATTTATGAGGATGACATCACTGAGTTATTATCAATGAAAATAGGTCATGTTTACGTTCAGTCATCAACTTAGTTTTTGCTCATACTTGGAAAACCTTGGAAACTTTGGAGTTGTATTTTAAGTATAAATGAAAGTTTAGAGTTTAAAGAATATGTGAATACTTTGATTGAGAAATATACTGTTAAAATAATTGATTTACTGATGAACGAAAACTTTGTTGTGCATAGTAATTTTCGTTGTTTTACAACTTGTGGGCGTGGCCTATTTACTACGCTCATGAAAAGTACGCGCGTAAGGCGCGCGATTCAAAGCCGTATAAAAGGGGCACATTTTGGTGAATTCGGGGTCTTGTTGGATGGTTTGCTTTGGGTTGGTTGAGCGCTGCGCTGCTGATTACTATATTGAGGAGCTGAGGAGCTGAGGAGCAGAGGAGCAGGAGAGGAGGCATTATATACGAGTTTTAGTGGGAATAATTTAACCGAGAACCGGGGGAAGCTAGAATAGTTGGAGGAGCTAAAGTCATTAGGAGAATAAAGTTGAGGAGCAGAGGAGCAAGTTGAGGAGCAGAGGAGCATATTGAGGAGCAGAGGAGCGAATTGAGGAGCAGGGGAGCGAATTGAGGAGCAGAGGAGCGAATTGAGGAGCTGAGGAGCTGGACCCGAGTCTAGAGGATACATCGTCACATCGTGAGTTAGCCTGCTTATTAATGGAATGGAGGAGTTTGATAAAATAATCTAAGGTCATCTAAGTTATTCCCAGTGCTAAGGAGATTCAAGAAACTACTGGCAGACTTAGTCAGAGGCCTTGACTTAGCGTTAATTTGTTTAGAGGGCAAAGGTTTGCCTAGTGCGGATTGTTATTTTGAGGAGCAAAGAGATTGCTTAGTGTAGTGTACTACAGATTAAGAGGCATAAGGATTTGCCTGTGTGGTTAATTTATTTAAGCTGTTTAGGGGTTTAACTTGGAGACTGGTTATTTTCTTCCCAGTACAGAGAGCACTACCTTTGACTGCATCCTCGACTTGGTGATTTAATTCAGAGAATAAGGCTCATTCTCAGCCAGTGCAGAGTGCATTGTATTTCCTCAGCCCATATTTAAAGTCTTAAGTAATTATATAGGCGAACTTGACTGAGCTTTAGCACATCTGTATTTGTGTGGATTGGAATTAAATAATTAATATTCTTGAGTTGTGTTGAATATTTGCCTGAAGAGTGAATTTCTTTTAGTATCATAATTGTCCTTAGTAAAATAGAGACTGTTTGGGACTGCACGTTATACTTCTTCACTGGGTCATATATTGTGACTACGAACCAGAGCCTGAGATCGAGAAATACTAAACCGGTGAGGCGGAACTCCGGGGGTTTAGTGCCTATAAATTTTCCGCCTGGTGGCAGCGCTATCTTGGACCGTGTAATTAAGATTGGACTGTTTTCCCGAAACGCGTAGGCTTATCAAATTATTATTTAGCCAACGAGGTCGGGACAAAGTCAAGTCCAATTGAAAAATAAATAACAGTCGTTCGTTGTTTGTTTTTTTCTCTCTTCTAAAATTATTACATTTCCGCCACAATGGTGGCAGCGGTGGGATAAAACAGTGAAGAATAAGCAGCTCGATAAAACAGTAGAGGAGACGAAGAGTAACGTAGAACAGGAGGAATCGGTAAACACAAGGAGACGGAGAAGTGAGAACTTTTGGAACGTGAGGAACCACGTGAACTGGACAAGACTACAAGGATGGAAGTAGAAGATAATTACACCTCAGGGTTCAGCAGCGCAGCGCCAGATACCCAGGGCAACCCAAACCACCAGAACAAGACCAAAGACAATGGAAAGGCACTTTCTATTGGAATGGAACAAGGAGCTCGAAGGAAAACTCCAGTACCGTTAGGAAAGGATTTCTCATCAGGAGAGACAACAAGGAGCCATGGTGACGAATGGAGAGCAGAACGACGAGAACTGAACTTTAATTATCCCGAGCTAGGACGTGGTGAGCCAAGGGAGCAGACGAAAATGGGCTTGTTGAAGGACCAAGATCGCAACACTGACTTTGAGGGTGGAGACGCACCTTATGGACAAGAGCAAGACAACTATGGAATTCATCGAGATGGATTTTCGAAACAAAGGAGGGAATGGCGAGCAAATTGGGAGGATGAAGAAACCTACGGAGGAGCCAACCACGGAAATGTTAGGGAGCAGGAACATTTTCGAAACAAACGTGAAGTAAGCAAGAAGGAAGTTACTCCGGAAAGGTTTGATGGCCGAGTTGGATGGAGAGATTATCATAAACACTTTGAAGCCTGTAAGATGGTAAATAAGTGGTCAGACAGAGATGCAGCTTTTCATTTGGCTACACGCTTACAAGGGCCAGCCTTAAAAGTGCTTTAGAGTATGCCCATGAATGGCTACACATCTTATGAAGAGCTTACTACGAAGTTGTCACAAAGATTTGGGCCAGGGAAACACCCAGAGAACTATCTTCTTGAATTAAGAATGAGACGGAGGAAGACTAATGAAACTCTGCAAGAACTCGGACAAGAGATTCGAGACATGACAGCAATGGCATATCCAGAAGTACCCCGAGAAGTAAGGGAAAGATTGGCCAAAGGACACTTTCTAGATGCAATAGACGACTCTGAAATTAGAGCAGGAATTTTTCGGTCACAACCAGCAACACTGGATGATGCTATCCGATCAGCACTAGGAACTGAATGTTTTCTGCATGCTGAACACAGCAGGGACAGAATAAAGCCGAGTCGTTATACGAGGAACATCACTGGAACTGATGGAAGGACTGAAGAGATGTCCAGTTTTGCTAAAGGACTAGCTGAAGTACGAGCAA
Source organism: Crossaster papposus (assembly GCA_037893245.1). NCBI lineage: Eukaryota > Metazoa > Echinodermata > Asteroidea > Velatida > Solasteridae > Crossaster > Crossaster papposus. The sequence continues at coordinate 2,143,617 of JBAIAA010000279.1, read as the reverse complement.
CACTGACTGAATTGATGACTACAGTAAAAGAGTTGCAGAAAAATCCAAGAAACAATGAACGAGAAATGGATAGGCAGAGACGGCCAGGTTTCACCGACAGAGACATCACATGCTTTGCATGTGGGAAGCTTGGACATATGGCTCGACAGTGCCCAACAGGAGGAGCAAATGAGCAAAGGATGCAGTTAAACAGCCGTCGGCCAGCTCAGCGGGTCGAGAGGTGGCCGAGGACTCACAACGATCCAACGAATCAGGGGAACAGAACTTCTTCGAAGTAGGGAGTAATCTTCATGAAGAATCAGAGCACTCAAAGATAAGGTAGCAGAGCCAGTAACTGGAACACTTCTGCCGAACAGCAAAACAAGACTTGAGGCTGAAAATGATAAAAAGTGTAATTTGTTTAAAAGAGATTTCCTAATTGCTAAGAATAAGATGAGGTCTGACGACGAGATGTATGTATATTATTATTATTAATTGTACTACCGGTATATGACGAGATGTATAAACATCGTACTTTTCCACATTTCAAGGTTTCATTGATTATTGCCCTTAAGTTACTTTAATGACATACTTTCTTAAAATAACATGGGCGTATTGCTATAGTATTAGTATATAGATAAATGTTTTTACTTTTTAAATTTAAACTTGCTGAGGACAGCAAAGGCTTGGGGGAGGGCTGTGTGACGAAAATGCCCCCCTGGTCATTTTCCTAAAACTCACTTTATATCTGGACAAGCTCACCTTAGATTACATCCTTTAGATTAGATTATGACTGTTTAATACCATATTTTATCGCTAGAATTCAAAATAGATTTCACCAACCGTCATGATACACGATACATGTCAGCTGTTTGCACGTGTTTATAATGTGTTCTAAAAATAGGGTTTTCTAAATCCAAGATGGCTGCCTTCTGAATCTCTAAAGTCGATACGGATTGGTTCCAAGTTTTTAAGGATTATTTCTTGGTTTAGACTTTATAATTTATAATTTATATACTAGAAAGTTGTCTTGAGTTAATTTCTATCTAATTCAGTCTTTTAGTTAAGTTTTTAAGAAGAACATTGAGCAAGGATTCAATTACCAATTTGTCAATGTTTTTTCGTCTGCTTAGTCAGTGACTTCAGTCATGAATATTTATGAGGATGACATCACTGAGTTATTATCAATGAAAATAGGTCATGTTTACGTTCAGTCATCAACTTAGTTTTTGCTCATACTTGGAAAACCTTGGAAACTTTGGAGTTGTATTTTAAGTATAAATGAAAGTTTAGAGTTTAAAGAATATGTGAATACTTTGATTGAGAAATATACTGTTAAAATAATTGATTTACTGATGAACGAAAACTTTGTTGTGCATAGTAATTTTCGTTGTTTTACAACTTGTGGGCGTGGCCTATTTACTACGCTCATGAAAAGTACGCGCGTAAGGCGCGCGATTCAAAGCCGTATAAAAGGGGCACATTTTGGTGAATTCGGGGTCTTGTTGGATGGTTTGCTTTGGGTTGGTTGAGCGCTGCGCTGCTGATTACTATATTGAGGAGCTGAGGAGCTGAGGAGCAGAGGAGCAGGAGAGGAGGCATTATATACGAGTTTTAGTGGGAATAATTTAACCGAGAACCGGGGGAAGCTAGAATAGTTGGAGGAGCTAAAGTCATTAGGAGAATAAAGTTGAGGAGCAGAGGAGCAAGTTGAGGAGCAGAGGAGCATATTGAGGAGCAGAGGAGCGAATTGAGGAGCAGGGGAGCGAATTGAGGAGCAGAGGAGCGAATTGAGGAGCTGAGGAGCTGGACCCGAGTCTAGAGGATACATCGTCACATCGTGAGTTAGCCTGCTTATTAATGGAATGGAGGAGTTTGATAAAATAATCTAAGGTCATCTAAGTTATTCCCAGTGCTAAGGAGATTCAAGAAACTACTGGCAGACTTAGTCAGAGGCCTTGACTTAGCGTTAATTTGTTTAGAGGGCAAAGGTTTGCCTAGTGCGGATTGTTATTTTGAGGAGCAAAGAGATTGCTTAGTGTAGTGTACTACAGATTAAGAGGCATAAGGATTTGCCTGTGTGGTTAATTTATTTAAGCTGTTTAGGGGTTTAACTTGGAGACTGGTTATTTTCTTCCCAGTACAGAGAGCACTACCTTTGACTGCATCCTCGACTTGGTGATTTAATTCAGAGAATAAGGCTCATTCTCAGCCAGTGCAGAGTGCATTGTATTTCCTCAGCCCATATTTAAAGTCTTAAGTAATTATATAGGCGAACTTGACTGAGCTTTAGCACATCTGTATTTGTGTGGATTGGAATTAAATAATTAATATTCTTGAGTTGTGTTGAATATTTGCCTGAAGAGTGAATTTCTTTTAGTATCATAATTGTCCTTAGTAAAATAGAGACTGTTTGGGACTGCACGTTATACTTCTTCACTGGGTCATATATTGTGACTACGAACCAGAGCCTGAGATCGAGAAATACTAAACCGGTGAGGCGGAACTCCGGGGGTTTAGTGCCTATAAATTTTCCGCCTGGTGGCAGCGCTATCTTGGACCGTGTAATTAAGATTGGACTGTTTTCCCGAAACGCGTAGGCTTATCAAATTATTATTTAGCCAACGAGGTCGGGACAAAGTCAAGTCCAATTAAAAAATAAATAACAGTCGTTCGTTGTTTGTTTTTCTATCTCTCGTAAAATTTTTACTTTTCCGCCACATGTGTAATTCGAGGCCTACTTGTTTTCTGCTCATACGTTTTTAATGAGGATGCGTCAGGGCGCAATAATTCGGTCAATTTACGCCAAGACCCAGAACTATTTGCAATAGAAATAGATCAAGCGTCAAACAACTTCAAATAAATAAACAAACAACATGTGAACAATCTAATGTTTTCTATTGAGTGGAAGGTTGTTTTTCAAGCACTTCTCGAACTTGTTGTCCTCGATCAATCTGCCTGGTGGCATTTGGTCATTGCTATATGGTGTTGCTGCACTCACATTTGGTCTTCAATCCTAAACATTAGCTTACAAAAACATATCAATCGAATTGATATGCCTCTGTAAGCTAATGTTTAGGATAGCAGGAGTGTAGCAACACCCTAGCAATGGCCAAATGTCAAAGAATGATAGTTTCCCCGCGTGACCGTGGAAAAACAAATTATATTGCAATTACTTCTAGGTCAGGCCCTAATTTGATGTAAATTGACTGAACTACAATATCATAGCGAGTATAAATGAGAGTTTCTTATTTTCCGATAGTATTCTTGGATCGAGTCTTTTGTTTTATTTCATTTATAATTTTTGTATTACAATTTTCCACTGGCTGACGGAAAAAAATAAGAACATTGCAAAAAATTACAATATCAAAGAAAAACAAAATGTACAAAATAAATTTCTAAAAAAGACTAAGGATACATGTTCCTTTATTAAGAGTTTAACATATCTTGAAAGACTGATTTTTTCGAATCTCTTTTAAAAACATGCATATCAGACGTTTTGTTTTATATCTTCAAGTTCTTCCCATGTTTATACACTTTAGTTTGGCTCATCGAGAAACATGCACGTTGAACCAATGCGGTTAAGAAAGCCATGATAAAGTGAAATTGCGCACTCTAGCAGGAATTTGCGTTAATGTTTAGCATGGATGTAATAATTGTAAAGACTCCTCTTAATAGACAACTTTTTTTTCTGACTTAATTTCTCATTTAAGCTTTGAGAATGGAAACAACCAGCGTGAAATTGATATGAACGCATAATTATGCAATCTTCCGATTTTCCGTGCCTTTGGCGTTGCATGACTAGACGTTACATGACGTTGAATAGTAAGAGTCGAAAGCATAACTCTTCAAGTTTGTAGCAAATGAGAAATGTTGTCTCAAAACATCCCGAAACAGTCAGGGTCACCAAAAACGTGCGGGCATTCTAAACAAAACTATTTTTATACCTAATTTCACAAGCCTCTAAAAACATTCACAACGAAATTATCAATGAAAATACTATTATTCGACACAGAAAATAATACATGTTTACATAACACCCTGTGTTGGCTCAACAATGCTGCGAAAATGGAATTGTGGCCCATTTACGCGGGGCACTCTTCCATGCTCACAAAATCTCGTAAAATCTCATTGCTGCGAGACCGTCAATTCGCTGCAAAAAAACGTCGCTGTTCGCCTCATTCGCGAGTACGCTGCAACCTGACTGTCTTTAAACGTAATCAGCTTGTAGCCTTCAGTATAAGGAGTTGGCACAGTAACCAGATAATTATCTCTTCGTCTCATTAGATTCACTGGAACTAATTCAATATCATAATTTCTTATTCAAGCTTTGAGAAGGGACACAACCAGCGTGAAATTGATATGAACGTATATGCAATCTCCCGGGTGTCCTTGCCTTCAGCGCTTTATCCATAATCTCACAGCCACCACTTTGTTGCTAGGGGCGACCTGTTACTGCTGCACAGGACTGTGTAATTCGAGGCCAACATATTTTCTGCTCATACGTTTTTAATGTGGATGCCTCAGGGCGCAATAGTTCGGTCAATTTACGCTAATACCTAGAACTAATTGCAATAGAAATAGATCAAGCGTCAAACAACTTCAAATAAATAAACAAACAACATGTGAACAATCTAATGTTTTCTATTGATCTGTGAGTGGAAGGTTGTTTTTCAAGCACTTGTTGAACTTGTTGTCCTCGATCAATCTGCCTGGTGGCATTTGGTCATTGCTATATGGTGTTGCTGCACTCACATTTGGTCTTCAATCCTAAACATTAGCTTACAAAGGCATATCAATCGAATTGATATGCCTCTGTAAGCTAATGTTTAGGATAGCAGGAGTGTAGTAACACCCTAGCAATGGCCAAATGAAAAACTCAGTCTTGGAGAAAGACTAGTACAGTTTACGTGTACGTGTACATAATCCACGTGAATGACGTCATTGAAACATACATTTCCAAGTGCAAAAGTTGACAATTCTCGTAAATTTCGCGTCAAAAAAAAAATCGCCCGTTTGTCCGGCAGAGATGGAAATAGTAAGAGTCGAAAGCATAACTCTATAAGTTTGTAGCAAATGATAAATTTTGTCTCAAAACATCCCGAAACAGTCAGGGTCACCAAAAACGTGCAGGCATTCTTAAAAAAAAAAGTAGTTTTATACCTAACTTCACAAGCCTCGTAAATAACATTCACAATGAAATTATCAATGAAAATAATATTATTCGACACAGAAAATAATACCTGTTTACATAACACCCCATGTTGGCTCAACAGTGCTGCGAAAATGGAATTGTGGCCCATTTACGCGGGGCACTCCTCCATGCTCACAAAATCTCGTAAAATCTCATTGCTGCGAGACCGTCAATTCGCTGCAAATAAAACGTCGCTGTTCGCCTCATTATCGAGTACGCTGCAACCCGACTGTCTTTCAACGTAATCAGCTTGTAGCCTTCAGCAGAAGGAGTTGGCATAGTAACCAGATAATTATCTCTTCGTCTCATTAGATTCACTGGAACTAATTCAATATCATAATTTCTTATTTAAGCTTTGAGAAGGGACACAACCAGCGTGAAATTGATATGAACGTATATGCAATCTCCCGGGTGTCCGTGCCTTCAGCGCTTAACGTTTATGGGCGACCTGTTTACTGCTGCACAGTACTGTGTAATTCGAGGCCAACTTGTTTTCTGCTCATACGTTTTTAATGAGGATGCGTCTGGGCGCAATAATTCAGTCAATTTACGCCAAGACCCAGAACTATTTGCAATAGAAGTAGATCAAGCGTCAAACAACTTCAAATAAATAAACAAACAACATGTGAACAATCTAATGTTTTCTATTGATCTGTCAGTGGAAGGTTGTTTTTCAAGCACTTCTCAAACTTGTTGTCCTCGATCAATCTGCCTGGTGACATTTGGTCATTGCTATATGGTGTTGCTGCACTCACATTTGGTCTTGAATCCTAAACATTAGCTTACAAAGGCATATCAATCGAATTGATATGCCTCTGTAAGCTATTGTTCGGGATAGCAGGAGTGTAGCAACACCCTAGCAATGGCCAAATGTCAAAGAAAGATAGTTCCCCCGCGTGACCGTGTTAACATAAATTCTATTGCAATTACTTCTAGGTCAGCCCCTAATTTGATGTAAACTGAAAGGACTACATTATTATAGCGAGTATAAATGAGAGTTTCTTATTTTCCGATAGTGTTCTTGGATCGAGTATTTTATTTTATTTCATTTATAATTTTTGTATTACAATTTGTCACTGGCTGACGAAAAAATAAGAACATTGCAAACAATTACAAAATCAAAGAAAAGAAATGTATACAATAAATTCTTAAAAAAGACTAAGGATACATGTTTCTTTATTAAGAGTTTAACATATTTTGAAAGACAGATTTTTTCGAGTCTCTTTTAAAAACATGGACATCTGACGTTTTGTTATATATATTCAAGTTCTTCTCATGTTTATACACTTTAGTTTGGCTCATCGAAGAACGTGCATGAACCAATGCGGTTAAGCAAGCCAGGATAAAGTGAAATGGCGCCCTCTAGCAGCAATTTGCGTTGATGTTCAAGTTTAAGGCGATAGTGTTAGCATGGATGAACGCCAACATTAACCTTTATACGTGTGAAGCCTTTGTCTGATTGTGTACATAGTTAGGGAAGCAGAATTGAGCTTCATATGTGTGAAACCTGGGCACGTGCCTATATGGGCACTTGCTAATAATTGGGCACTTTTTTGTAAAAAAGGAGACAGTTTGTGTTTTAAAAAGGTGGATTGTGTAATTGATACAGCCGGGGATCAACTCCCTGGTGTTGGGGCTTCCTTCTAAAGGCATACTTGATACGCTTGAAAATTGGCCCTTTTGCCAGAGAAAGTGGATGGGTTTCATTTGTAAAATGGCAGCAAGTTTCCAAGTTGCCCATATATAGGCAACTTGTCCATAATAATGTGCATAAGACTTCAGTAGATAGCCTATAGGAGTATGTGTGCTACATTTACATGTATATGATATGTCCCGCTAAAGTATTGCAGCCAGAATGGCTGATAAAGTATACTATTGCTCCATGAGTATACTGATGCTTAAAAATCCCAATAGGTATTGTCAGTATTCTAAAGAAACCATTTACAAAGAATGTGAATGCAGTACTAGTAAGCTGGGGTTAATCCATTTACTGTAGTGGGTGTGCAGTGAAAACATAAACAAATAAACCACTTCAAAACATGGGGACGCATACAACATAGGGTTGGTCTCTAGAATGACATACTAAAAGTCTTTAAAAATCCAAATAGTGGAAATATGTCTAATTTGCATAAATCGTTAATCCCTGCCGTGTAATATGTTTATTCCCATATTTGGGTATATATTTTTTGAAAAGTATATTTTGGCGATTATACTTACCTTTCTTCAATAACATTTTCTAAAGGATGTAAGTGACTAAATAATTATGAAAATATGTATTTTAATGTGCATGAACTACACGTTATCACGAAGCCTTTTTTAATGACGTCATTTTCGACCAATGAGGGCACAGGAAGACTATGGACTGTCATGGCGGGATGTTCCGTTCGTTTCTTTCTTGTGAACGTTAGGATTTTCTGCGCCCTGACTGGAGTAAGTTAAATTCAACCCCAAATCGACAGTTTTTTGATAGAATATGAAATTATCTTTAATATCAGTGTGGAATTTGGTTGTGGTCACCGCCAGAAGATACAAAAATCTTGTTGTCAAATCTTGGGTCAATTTGTTGATTTGGAAGGTTTTTTTTACGTTATAAATTTCACCCTCTAAATGTCATATAATTTTCAATATGACTTGATAATATAACATAATTTGTTTTTATTCAAAAGAAAATATACATAATATTGACAGTCAGTGAATAAAACGGATGTTTCGAACCAAATTCCAGGCTTCGTCGCCAGCTCATTAAGTATTTAAAACGAGGTCACGCACAAAGTGCCATACATAAAGCGCACATAAAATAAACAGCTTTTCAGTGCGCTGCGGACTGACTGTAGAAGTGCTTCTACCCAATGACAAGAATGAAATTGAGCTTTTAGGGAAGACTTAAGCTGTCGGTGAAAGCGTTCTACTAATCTGTTAGCTATTGGATGATAAGCTCCGGTACGGATACGCTTTGATCTTAAAGTATGGCTTAACTCCCTAAAGAGAGAAAGATTTAAATTGAGTACCTCGGTCTGTTGTAATGATACAACAATAATTACAAAAAGCATTCGAATTAAGAAAGCTTCCAAACTAAAAGAGCATTCGAATTGTAAAAATACGTGAAATTTGAAAAAAAAAAAAATGAACGTCCGATCTTTTTGACACTGTTTCTGCTTCATACAAAGAGCCGTCTCCAGAATGCTTGGTCAACACTATGGGCGTCCCTTTATATGTCTAAACAATTCTGAAACTGATTTGGTTGAGGTAGTTTCGGCAACGTTTATTTACTTGCACGAATCGGAAACTGAAGCACGTTGCTATACGTACTAGACCATTTCGGGTGAAATGTTCCATGAGGGATGCTAAACTTTAACAAGTTGATTTCATAACTTGAAAGAGCGTCTCGTACGCGATATTTGTTTCCATACCACTAACGACCTGGGAGTCATATACTTAAAAGAGAGAGAGAAAAAACAACATGAAATACTTGAAACTCTTTCACAGGTGTTTGGAATTTACAGACGAAAAGATGACCAACATGCCATTCTTTATTTTATTTTCAATTTTTGGTGGGTTGCCCCGTGGCGTTTTGGAAAATTCTTACCCAAAGAATCCAACCGGGTACTTCAGCTAGTGTTAGATAAAGCACAATATTGCTAGCGTCCACATTAAGATTGGTTCAAAAGTTTTTTGGGCATAATGAATGTTTAGGAAAGTGATATGAAACAGTAATCATTTAAAAAGGCATTTAAGTATTATTTTTGTTGAGTGATGCCGATGATGTAAGTTTGTCATCATAAGTACTGTTACAGGGTATATGATTGCCCCCCAAACAATGTTTTCAGACATGTGACCAGAAAACCCCAACAAAAGAGGGCGCTGTTGTTCTGAGCGTTAGTTCCACAGACATACATAACCTATAGACGGACAGCAGGGGGCGCCAGAGTGAAATTTCATGAACGCCGCCATTTTTGAAACAAACGTGGGCAAATTGTTTGTCAGTACATGCATGCATGTACACAGTAACGTTAGTCGACGGTCTGGTGGCAAGTTCCTAAAAGAAAAATAACACACAGAAGGGTAATATGCAGCATTATTTTGTTTCTTTTATATATTAAAACAAAAGTTTATGCATGATTTACGTGGCCAAGCAAGTAGTTTTAAGGAAATGTAGGCAACAATTTTCATGATTTGTTGGGATTTTGTAAACTGCCGACGGTCACAACATGGAGGTAGGAAATGGAAACACTCAGTGTACCGGCATGATGTATACTTTCAAGTTACAGAAAAGGTTCCATCAATATTATATTAGTCTCACTATTTTTATACTGATTACAGGATTAACATGCATATCATGCCCAGTAGTAATTGTTACTGCTCTTGGGCTCGGAGCCAGTATTAATATAGAGGGCGCCCTCGGATCACAACACACAAACGCGAACAAGCAACACGTTGACCATCGGTTAAACTCTAACACATGATTTATTTGGTTCCAACCGTGTCCAGGTGACTACCTATAGTTCGGTGACTGAATACAGAAAAGGAATACAAAAAAACACACGTAAATATTAAAATAAAGAAAACAGTTGTCATGACTTCAGGAGACATGAAAATAACCTAAACCAAATGATATACATGTAACAGAAGTCAGAACATGATCTGATAAATGCCAAGTTTCATACAAAACATGCAACAACATAAGTTGCTTTTACTCAGTGCAAACTTACGCAATAGTCACTCACACAGCTACTTATACATTTACTCGAAATGTCACTGGTACAATTGTGAAGTCAAAATGTTCTTATAGAAATCTACTGTTGGCAAGAAAACACGGAACGATGCTCACGTGAATGTGACCGCTTTAAGCCTCTAACTCATCAAGGGCGACTACGTCATCAAGGGACTGAATCTTCTTACTGAAATATCAATTACATAATAATACAATAATAATAAGTACGGTTAAACATCAAACGAAATAATAACATAGCACGTATAGCGGATCAAGTTACTAAACAATTCAGGTTTACACAAAGAAAAACTCCATATGATCATGGATTCATGAATATTCATAAATTACTTAATAGGAAGTGTGACATGTGTTCTGGCAAGAGCTGTGAATTCTAAAGCCAAATCAAATACAAGAACCCTTTAAAATGTCGATGAAATTTCCCATCACGATAGGGACCTGCATTATCAGTCATGAAAACAAACAAAGACTGAGTTTTGGGCCTAAATTCTCTCTACTATAAACATGTTTTGTATCAACGGCACTCTTGACATCCATGTTCTATGGTATACATTGTAGGAGTGAATTTCTTAATCTAATACACTATAATTGTGGGAATCAGGGAAATACGTACGGACTATAAATTCCATCTTGTTCTTTTATGACTTGGTGAGATTGCAACGTGGCAAGATCAAAATCATTAACTGACATAACAATAGAACTACTAACTTATATAAAACATCATTCGGCAACTACAACATTAAACTCACCAGTTAACAGATGCACTCGAAAACAATGCATTAGGTTCGGCGCTTTAGCCCCTCAAAAAGGCTGAATTTATCGAGAAAACTGTCTCGAGCGCCATGCGCCATGTGCGCACTGCTATCCCATAATACGTTTATTTTCCAGGTCGAATTTCGATTAACGCGATGAACGACAGAGGGCGCGCTAACTGCGGAACGGACTTAACAGTAATACTAGTATGTTTGAACTTGTTAGTCCTTTCTGAGTGAAAAACTCATGGGAATGGGATATCTCTATGATTTGTCTTTCTCTTTACATCTGATTAAATTCCACAATAAAGACACTTTCAGACCAATTTCTCACCCATTCCAGGGAGACTGTCCCGTAATTGACTTGCACAGTCGTTAAACAGTTCATGCAGGGGAGACTTGCCATTTAAATTAAAAATTATAATTTAAAGAAGCATGGCAATTGTTGTTAATGTTATGCAAAATATTTTACTAATCAGGTGCATGGGCTCTGTCCATTTCTTTGTTTTAAAAATTTGCTAAATTTTGTTTTTGCATCTGAAGTCAATTAGGCTACACTTACAATGTAAATGCAGATTGAAGGAACTTTAATTTAATTTGTATTGGAGAAATAGTCAAAATGAAAAAGAAATAATACCTGTGTAACCATTCCTAACTTCCTAGGGTGTGTGCCAAATCATACAAATTTGAGAATTCATTAACTGTTAGGGTAACATTTAAAGACAATGCATAACTTTTAAAAATGTTTTCCTTTGTACTATTCACACCTTGGGCTCAAAGCTGACTCTTGTGAAATCCTCGTCGAGCATGTGACAGAATATCTAAAGGAGGTACTGTACGTCAAGTTTGCAACCACCTTGCACTTCTACTCACCCAGAGCCTACATTAGCGCGTTAGAAATAGTGTGACGTCATCAGCCTTTAACCAGTTTTTGTTGTGTTATAATTGTTGGCGTTATGCGCTTTCCGGGGCGGTTAGCCGGGTGTGCGGCAACAGCGCCCACCGTTTTGTTTGGGGGCAAACAAGGTCTTCGTGGGGGGCTGTGTAGCGGCTGTGTCGGTTGGCCGGTAGGGGGCGCTGGAGCGATACCACGGTGGTGGGATCGCCCTGGTGGCTCCTGCTGGTGCGCTCCAAAAACCCGTCCCCGGATCGCGCATACGCCGAACCAGTTCAGACCAGTTCTAGGTGCCGCGTTATAGTATGAGCTTCACGACTTGTTTTGTAGACAAGAGTACACAATAAACGGCAGAGAATCACGGAAATCACGGAACACTTGTCTCAAGATTCCTTCTTGTGTGTTGTGTCGACCCCAGGAACAATCTACGTTACAGCATTGTGGGACTAATTGATCATTAATGTGTTGGCTCTTTATCTTAAATTTATTTTAACCCTAACCATCCCAAATCCTCCAAAATCCTCTTTGCAAATTGCAGGGTTTTGCAGGAATGAGGTCACTTGGAAGTTGATGCATCAGATGTATTTGCAAGATTGAGGGCGTTTGGGGTTTTGCCACTGGAGGATAATGCAGGCTCCAGGCCATAAGGCCTAATGCTGGATGAATTTTCAGGATTGAGGTTACTTAGGAATTTATCCAAATGAGGATTTTTGAGGACCAAGGTTATTTTGTTTTTGTTAGAAAATCGGCTGCACAATTAGCGAAATTAATTGTTGATAAATTAAAAGGAAAACATGATTGCGGGTGTGCATTCAAATTCGTGCTAAAATAAATTATCAATATACTAAATTCAGTGCACATTCAGGAAATCGTGTGCTGATTTCTTACAACTGGATGCACCATTATGCAAAAACGAATTATCAATTGTTAAATAGAAAACGGGAATGTGAACGTTCATACTATTTCGCACGAAAACGAATGCACCAGTTACAAACTTATGTGTACATTTCGCGATATTTATATATATATAGGCCTATTCTCCATTAAAATCTTCATAATTATTCATTTATTTCCATATCATTTTTTTTTAAATGTGCTAAAGAAATCAGAGGAAGAGGCCAGGAATCGCCTCAGATTGCACCACAAATCATATAGAATCCAAACATTTCCCAGGTGCAAGCCCTTAGGCGGGCCCCGACCCCACGCCGTAATGGGCTTCGCGCTTGTATTTTCCAGTTTCGGGTGTGCCTCCCGTCTAAACAAACCCGGGATCCGAGCCTGAATAGGAAACTGTCTCTGATATTTATGAATTGTATTTTAATGTCTCTTCTCTCTCATTTTTAACACATTGGGGATGTATGTCTGTACCATACATGCAGTGCGTGTCGCGGGTGTTACCTGGGCAACTTTGGCAAATTTTCTGGAGCCCCCAAAAGTTGCTTAGCATGAAAATTCTTTCTTTGCAAAAACAGGGTTACGAACCAAACTTTCAGGTGATGTATTTGGTTTGCGACTGATTTTCGGCAGGTTATTGCTAAGCATGAAGAGCACATGACGTTTTTGGTGGTAACCGGATACACGCTGAGCAAAACATGTTTGTGCTACGAAAATTGTTGTGCTTAGCGGCTCCATAAAATTGGTCCATGGTTCGGTTCCCCATAATGTTACTTTGGTTTACACATAAATAAATTCCAATGCTTGACAGGAAATCGGCGGCACATTTAGCGAAATCGATTGTTTATAAACTAAAAGAAACACATGATGGCGGGTGTGCATTCGAATTCGCGCTAAAACGAATTAGTATCGATACTAAATTCAGTCAACATTCGGGAAATCGTACGCTGATGTTTTACGACTGAATACACCTTCATGAACAAAGCAATTGTTAAACACAAAAAAGGGTTGGGAACGTTTATACTATTTCGCACGAAAATGAATGCATCTTTTACAAATTAAAATGCACATTTTCTAATATCGTCCTGGGAAACCTACTATTCCCTTTTCTTATTTGCAGACACCTTTGGCTGTCGTTTGTGTTTAATATATCAGACATTTTGGGTATATTGCCCAAGAGATTGTTCGTATTAAATATAATAATCCGCACTTGAGGAACACTTCAACACTTTTGTCACGACCCCTTCTGTTTTCTGGTTTACTTAAAATTGTATCGTTACCAAACCATTACTCGGTTACAATTAGTACAAAAGAATAGTTTGTGTGTGTGAAAGCAACTCACAATATTCACGACTATATTTAATTCCAGGCTGTCAGTTCACTTGAACTTAATCATTTCTGAAGCTATACTGACGGTAAAGACTCCTCCTCGAATCATCTCCATCACTGAACACGTCGATAACAATTACAAGAGTTGGGACACATGTATTTTGTCAAGCTACATTTGTAAAGCCGCTTATTGTTGGAACGATTGAATTGCCTTGAATTGCTTATTACATTTGAGAATGAAACCAACCAGCGTGATGTTAGACATTTGCCAGTGACCCCGAGTTAAATTTGAATTATATCTGGTACACTGACTTGCTCACACAGCTTGGCACATTTAAATTTGAATTCTCCAGACTAAAGAAACTGTTGCTATATCACGTGATTCGGGGCAAGCCTTACGCTAGCAACCCCCAGCTCCGGAATTGTCTGGTGTCTTTCTCACCTAATGTGAACAATGTATTGGTGCTGAACGCCTGTTACGTAACTATACAAGAGCTTGCCCCGAATCTTGTGATATGGCAACAGTGTCTTTAGTCTGGAGAATTTAAAGTTCAACGGTGCCAAGCTGCGTGAACAAGTCCGCGTGTACAAGATGTTATTCAGATTTAACTCAGGGTCACTCGCAAATGGCTAATTAATTGCTCGGTTATGAACGTATACGCTACCTCCTATTTGTCGGTGCCTTTATTTATACGGTGGTGCATTCCGTTTGACGACATTTTAATTAAAAAGAAGACCAGACACCAATGGTCTGCAGCTTACGTTTATCCGATTAGGTAATGAGCTTTAAAAACCTCCGCCAATCAGGGGCTACGGTTTGTGACTACCAGCCACTAATCTGGAATGACGTGTTAACTGTGATAACCAATCAGAGAGATACACCTCGTCTGCCTCACCATCAATGCTTTCTGTAAATTATAAAACCCCATCATTGCCAGACCTCTGTCACTAGAGCAAACCAGTGGTGTAAAGATGACACGATTAACAAAAAAAACTCGGTCACAACAAAGACTTAAATTAATACGCAAAATGGGAAACTCTTTATGAGTGCAAACAAATAGGAATTTTTTAGAACGCAACTTAACTCACAATATTCGTGATTTAGTTTCAGGCTGTCAATTCAAGTTTGGTAATTGTTCACCGTTAAGCTTTCGGCCTTCAGTAGAAGTTGGCATGGTAACCAGCGAATTATCCCCACCCGATCTCATCGGATTCACTGGTACCAAATCAATACCCTCATGCCCTGGACTGTCCGTGTCGTCATTTCTAAAGCTATAGTGGCGGTAAAGAACCCTCATTGGATTATTTGTTTCGCTGAATAACGCTTGTAAGCTTAAGTTGGCATAGTAACCAAAAAATTGCCCCTCATAAACAATACCATCTAAATCTCATACTGAAACTAAATCAATATCGCCACAGTTTGTGTCTGCGTCACTCCATTCCTTTCTGTAAACTACCAAGTCCCAGCATCACCAGGCCTCTGAGTGCAATCTGGCAGTTGTGCCAAGAAGACATCTACGGGTAACAGCGTGCCTTGAAATTGTAGTCTTTTTACAACCGTTGTTAAAATCCTACATGATAAATTGCTGAATGCAATTGGCAGCATAACAAAAAATTGAAATCTTCTGTTATATAACGTGGCCTTAACTCGATCGACACAATGGCAAAACAAATCATCTGTTTTCAACTATTTCACATAATATTCATCATTTTCGAGGGAGCTACCTCGCCTGTCTTTGGATTTGAAACATCTTCATATACAGAAAAACATACGTTTTATGCCGCCGAAAATCGAGCCCTAGAAGAACTTGCGTTTGCAACAAAAACTGTGCGATCTCGTGTCATCTGCGGACGGGAATGCAGCATGGATGAACGTTGCAAGTCGTTTAACTTTAACAACTGCAGTAAAATGTGCGAGTTGAACCTTGCCACAAGACGGCAGCATCTGGACTACTTCGATGCAACTCAAGGGAGCGTGTACTTTGATACAGACGAGGACACACCACTCTACTCACTGGCTGATAGTGATAGTTCCTTGAATCGCTACAAAAGTTGCAAGATGCTCTTAGATGCTGGTTATCGTTCAAGCGGTATTTACACAATCTACCCAGAGGGATTCGGCAATGACGGTCTTTGTGTCTACTGTGACATGGAAGCTGACGGTGGGGGATGGATCGTGTTTCAGAGGCGACAAGATGGCAGCGAGGACTTCTACCGTAACTGGACCGACTACCAGTCTGGCTTTGGAAATCTGTCCGGTGAGTTCTGGTTGGGTAATGACAACTTGGTGACTCTGACGTCCGACGATTCACGTGGATCATGGGAGCTACGAGTTGACTTAGAGGACTGGGACGGTAACACGGCATGGGCAAAGTACTCAGATTTCCAAATATCTCCGGGTGGGTACAATCTGAATTATGACCAATACGATGCCAGCAGCACTGCCGGCGACTCTCTGGGGTATCAGGGAAATAGTATGTACTATTATCAAAAAGGACATCCCTTTTTAACAAAGGATCGTGACAATGATGCGTCACAGAACAATTGTGCACAACTGACCACAGGAGCCTGGTGGTTTAATAGCTGTTATTATTCTCACTTGAATGGTGTATATTACCCAGACAAGAATGCAGATCGTTACCAAGGCGTGCGATGGATCTCATGGAAAAGGGGTTATTCCATGAAAGCATGTAGCATGAAAACGCGTGAAATTGGACCATGAATGTTGCATTGTTGATATTCATTTTGAAATGTACTTGTTTTAGTTGGCACCTGTAAATCATTGCACAGCCATATTATTCATTAATACCCCGAGTCTTTTAGAATTGTTATAAAGCTGCCAACAAATGTTTCTATGGAATAATGTGTTTCGCAGTTAATCGAAATGTTACTATCACTTTGTCAACACGTTAAAGGTAGAATACACCATTGATAATTGCTTGAATTATCAGGAATGGGTTGATTTTGGGGGCTGTATTTGATAGAAAATATCGTTTACCTGACCTGTCTGAAGTTTTACAATCACGGATGCTGAGAAAAGCCAGAAAACGGCGTTCGTTTTCAACCGGCGTCAGGCAGTTGACTTGTTCTTATGTTGTTCTTGTTTTTTCCACGATCGCCCTCCGGCGATCGTGAATTATTTTTATAAAATTCAAATTTTTCGAAACAATTACAGGATATCTAGCGCAATTGTTTTGCTGGATGCTAACAAACAATATTTATCAAATGAGTTAAGAGGGCCTAATATTTCGATCTTAACAAGATCTTCTTCAGAGATAATATTTATTTTCAAATAAGTAAGATATTTCTTAATAATTCGGTAGATATCTGCAAATGGTGTATCCTACCTTTAAGAGGTTAACTAGTTTTTGTTTTGCTTATTATAAAGAATACCCATTATATTTTGTACATTTGACGAAACAACGGCTACATTTGATCATATCGTAATGCTAAATTGTAGCAGAGTTTAACCGAAGCTGCCTCGAATTCGAGCGATTCACAATACCTAGAAGCTGCCGTTGGAGGCGCAAATCCTGCTATCCCCGCAGTGCATCATGGGGAAAGGTCGGCATCGGTTTTAAAAACAGTATTCATTTTGCATGAACTCATCAGTTTTTACGTCTTTTTGGACACGCACGATTAAAGTTTTATTTTTTGTCTGCAAATAACAATGTTTTAATTAACGACGCTGCCGGATACATGTTTGTTTGGGTTAAACCTCGCGTGAACAATGAAGAATAGAAATTTCACTACAGTATGATATACGGAAGAAGTCGACCGTAAAGTTTAAAAGTGGCACTTTTGAGTCAAACGCTTGGTGGCGCACTGCATTGTGAATCGCCCGAATTTAGACTAAGTTTATTTTCACTCCGATTTCCCTTTTTTAACAGCGACATTATAGGCGCAATCACACACACAAGGGTTCACCCATGTGTACAACAACCTGCCGATTACATTATAAAAAAGGCATGATGGTCTTTTTTAAATTGAAGTTAAATTCTCCTTTAAAGGATAACTTTCGTCAACATTGCAGGGCTACGAACAGCATCCGTCACTATGAGATTTATTCACGAGTCGGCCATAATAATTGAAAGTGAGGTAAAATCGTCATTTTGTTTTAACTTGCAGATAGAAATGAAAACAATGACATAAAGTTAATTACCAAATAACACCAGTCGCCTCTGATGAATAATAAAACATTTGTGATTAAACATACCTTTATGTTTCATGCCACATTTTAAAAAAAGAAAAAGAAAGTGAGGCTAGAATTCAAAAATAGTCTGGCACCATCCCATTAAACAATTCACAATTTTTCGGATACATCCAGGGAAAACAACCAAAATGGCTTCCTCTTGAATAAGGTTCATATAACGGAACATTGTGAAAAATGTTCTTGCTAAATTTTAAATACAGCGTAATGTGAAAACAATGTGTTACTTAGATTTCAATTATAGTTCCACAAGTAATGTCAGCTTAGAAAATAAGTGTTATTCGTACATGTATGCATTGATAATATTTGTATTGCACGAATAGAATGTTGCACAAAATGACATCGGCTTAGAATTTGTGGGAAGTGTTATTCCTTTATAAAAAAAATATTCAAAATATTCATCATATTGTTTTACTCCAGTTATACTTTCCCACGAAAATACTGTAAACCACAAAACCAAGAGAATCATTATTTATTAGTTGTCTGCACAATTTTAAAACACGAAGGTTTATAGTTGTTTCTTGTGACAAAAAAAACCACAAAAAAGAAATAATCCTTTTTTCATGCTTCTTGGCATTTGTTCACTAGTTTTTGAAACTAGGTTATATGGGGGTGTCGTTTGTTTAAAACGCAAGTAAGAAATATGGTATTCATAATTGTAACAATTTTACTAAGTGCCAAAACCACATCAATATCGCGGAAGAGGGCAAACAATAATCTTAATTAGTAAGCATATTTTACTTTTTGCTTGTATATTGCGATACAAAAATGGTTCCAATACAAAAAGACCAATGACGTTGAATAAACTGAGCGACAAGAACCAATGAACGATTAATTTGTCTTAGTTTATTTAGGTTGTTCGTGTTGAGTTTACGAGCGTGTAATTATCTCAGCGTGATTGGCAAGTGTAAGGCAATTTATGCTTCAAACACCTGTCCTTGTATGGGATATGCAATTAAGGAATATGCACAGTATTCTACAGATGTAGATCCACAACTTCTGGCAGCGCCCTGGACGCACCCTGGACCTCGCCCTGGCCGCGCCCTGGCCGCGCCCTGCACTTCGGCCTGGACCTCGCCATGGACCTCGCCCTGGACCTCGCCCTGGACCTCGCCCTGAACCTCGCCCTGGCCGCGCCCTGGACTTCGTCCTGGACCTCGCCCTGGACCTCGCTCTGGACCTCGCCCTAGGCCGCGCCCTGGACCTCGACCTGGACCTCGCCCTAGCCGCGCCCTGGCCGCGCCATGGACGCGCCCTGGATTTCGCCCTGGACCTCGCCCTGGACCTCGCCCTGGACCTCGCCCTGGACCTCGCCCTGGCCGCGCCCTGGACCTCGCCCTGAACCTCGCCCTGGCCGCGCCCTGGCCGCGCCCTGGACCTCGTCCTGGACCTCGCCCTGGACCTCACTCTGGACCTCGCCCTAGGCCGCGCCCTGGACCTCGCCCTGGACCTCGCCCTAGCCGCGCCCTGGACGCGCCCTGGACGCGCCCTGGACGCGCCCTGGACCTCGTCCTAGACCTCACCCTGGACTTCCCCCTGGACCTCGCCCTGGACCTCGCCCTGGATCTCGCCCTGGATCTCGCCCTGGCCGCGCCCTGGCCGCGCCCTGGACTTCGCCCTGGACCTCGCCCTGGACCTCGCCCTGGATCTCCCCCTGGCCGCGCCCTGGCTGCGCCCTGGCCGCGCCCTGGACCTCGCCCTGGACCTCGCACTGGACCTCGCCCTGGACCTCGCCCTGGCCGCGCCCTGGACCTCGCCCTGGACCTCGCTCTAGCCGCGCCCTGGCCGCGCCCTGGCCGCGCCCTGGACCTCGCCCTGGACCTCTCCCTGGACCTCTCCCTGGACCTCTCCCTGGACCTCGCCCTAGTCGCGCCCTGGCCGCGCCCTGGCCACGCCCTGGCCGCGCCCTGGCCGGATACACCATTTGCAGATATCGACACTTTTCACTACCGAATTATTAAGAAATATCTTTCTTTTTTTAAAGTAAATAATGATAGTAGGCATCCAGCAAAATGATTGCGCTAGATATGTTATAATTGTTACGGCGAGCGTGAAAAAAACCCACAAGAACAACATAAGAACCACTGACGGACGCTGGTTTAAAACAAACGTCGTTTGTCTTGCTTTCCTGGGCATCCATGATTGTAAAATTTCAAACAGATCAATTAAACGATATTTACTATAAAATACAACCTCCCAAATCCACCCATTCATGATACTAACACCAATTACCAATGGTGTATTCTACCTTTATAACATTAAAGTTTACGTGACATTCTATTTTTACTTTGTCATCGGTGCCATTTATGTTGGCAGCTGAAATTTCCTGTTTGGTAGGAAGTACTTACATTATAAGGCTGCCTGTGAATTTGCATTAGCACATGACCTGCTATTTCCAAGAAATAAAAGGGAAATGTTGAGCCCGATCAACGTGATACGTGTGCGGCATTGGGAACAATTATCTTGCATCGTACCCCGACTCGTTTATGTTTAAAATAACACTAGCCCTTTGAAGCACCAGTCTATATAGCTAGTCTTTATCTTAATTCGGACGGCAAACGCAAAAATAACATAAATATAAAACGAACGCCGTTTTCCATTTTATTTGATATTATTTTTTTATCGGCATCCATTTATATTTTTATTTACTTCATTTTTTGGCAAAACAAACAATGACATTAAAACAGAAATACACATGAACAATAACAAAACAGACTGTGCATTTATTTTGTCCAGATCCGGCTGAGTCTGTACAAACGAGAGCCGACTGTACACGTACATGTAAATATTCCACTAATCTAAAAAGCAAGAGAAATTGAGACTTGGTCAAAGAGGTGATCACGCAACGAAAACGGTCTGTTGGAGAGGGATTTAGACAGAGATTTTGGAGGTCACAAGGAAGTGAAAAAAAAATCTAGGAAAAGGGGTAAATAAAGATCGAGGGTGCACTCCCTGTTCCCTGCGGTTAGTTATCATTATTATTAATACCGTTACCCCTTTCAGTACCAAGGCATATTGCTATGCTTAGGTTACCACAGAAATATACATGATATGACCAGTTAGTGACCAAGCACCTTTTGTCAAGTTTTAGTGTATAGCGCCCTCGCAAGGCAAAGTAATGAAAGGCCACTCTTCTTTGAGGTTGTGTTGAATCATAATGAATTGACAGTACCCCCAAAGCAATGACTATTAGATTAATATTATTGGCCTGTGAGAAGTTTTGTTGGAAGGGGTGGAAAGAATTCCATATCTCACCCCCACTTTTTTGCCCTTTATATGACTTGACAAGAAGTGTAATTCTGATGAAGAAACATGAAGAGTGAGAAAATTTCAAGTCTTTCTTTGAAAATACTTAAATTTTACTTAGATACTTCATTAGATTTTATTCAAAATGAAGGAAATCCGGACTATGAAGGTAATTCGAGCGATTCACAATAACTCGGTTTTAAAAACAGTATTCATTTTGCATGAACTCATCAGTTTTTACGTCTTTTTGGACGCGCACGATTAAAGTTTTATTTTTTGTTCTGCAAATAACAATGTTTTAATTAACGACGCTGCCGGATACATTTTCGTTTGTGTTAAACCTCGCGTGAACAATGAAGAATAGATATTTCACTACAGTATGATATACGGAAGAAGTCGACCGTAAAGTTTAAAAGTGGCTCTTTTGAGTCAAACGCTTGGTGGCGCACTTCATTGTGAATCGCCCGAATTGCACAAACATACAAAATGGGTACAATATGGATGCAGTTAAAATATATATAAAACGTGCTCAGGTGAATGCTCATTACAGACTATGAAACTTCTCAAAGCATGGTAGGCCGTGTTACGTCCCCGTTTTTCGTGTTGCCTGGTGGTACCTGACGGGGAACAGAATGAATATTCCCATACACATAAATTGAACCACTGCAAATTCAAAAATCCATCTTGTCAGAGCAAGGGAATGGAACAAAGGGGTGAAATTAGGCCTCGAAAGACCCGTTTTTGGTCCTTGAATCGATGACGTCGCAACAGTGACAATGAATTTATTTAGGCTAATAATAGCATCCCCCAGCCCCACTTACATTTCACAAATTGATATACATTTCGAAATCATTTTGGTGAAAAGGATGCATCTTAAAAATAAATTTAAACTATAAAAAGTTATGTCCCCCATCCCATTATTTACGATCGATTTCTAAAAGATGCGGCTTTCCATACAAAAGTGTGTCGATAGGTGGCGCACTATATGTAAACAAATGCATGCGCCATGCGTGAGTCAAATTTTCTCGTCAAATTCTCGCGGTCGGACATCCGGGAACTTCGTTTATCTTCCCATTGTTTATGCACTTAGCGCAAAGGGGAAAATTTGAGGTTAAACGCATGTTGTTATGGACGGCTCGCCCCTTCGTGACGTCATGCCGACCGCGAGAATGGAGAGAATCATCATTCAACCTTCTGCCGATGGCACAGCTTCAGAAAACGCATTTTTGTGTGTGAAGAAGTAACTTAGTACCTGGAGAGCAAACCCAGCAAGTGATAAACAAAACTAGGTTTAAAAAAAGACTGACAAGTGTAAATAACATCCTTTGTACACGCTTTGGTACTCTTGTGTAAAGCGTTCTAAATGCCTATTATTATTATTATTATTATTATTAAATTGGTGTATGAAAATCAATGCCACGACGCGACCAGCGCGGCGAAGGCGAATACAACCGATTTTGTACTAATGCCTGGTCGGAGTTGTGTCGTCGTGTGTCGCATTTCTTTTTTTCACACGGGAGTTGCCACGGTCTGCAGCGATAAGGACTTATTTGGAAATTAAGAAAAAAACAAGGAATGGAGCTATAGTATTATATTAACAAATATATTTGTCGTATTTTAGGCAAGGCTTTTGAACAAAAAGAAACGCGATTAGAAAAGGAACTGTGGAACAAATATACATGAAAAGAACAACCTTTTGTTTTAGTTAATTTTATAACGACCCCCTGATAATTTTAAGCTTTTGTTTCTTAAAAGCATTTGCTATTTTCTAATTTGACATGGTCCGAACATTAGCAGAAATAAAGAATAAAACATAAAGACCATTGCAAACGATCACAAGACAATAGCGCAAGATTTAGTTTTCATTTCAAACTTACCACCATAACTTTTCAAACTTTACCTAACACTCTTCTAAATACAGGGTACAGGCTTTAGCCGGGGGAACCTATAGCAGAAATTCAACGGAAGAATGGTGAAACTGTAGTCTTAACTGCCTATACATGAAATAGAATTACTAAAACTAACCTGAATGAAAAGAACGAAATCATGTGAGCACAAACACGAAATTGAATAGTAGCTAAAAAGAAACCCTAGTTTGATTGAATTAGGGGGGAAATGCGTGAATTTGAATGCGTGTTAATGAAAATGAATTAATTTGTGATGAATTTGACCGGGGAAACCTATATTTATTTCGAATAATTATTTGTTTTAATTATAATAATAGTTGGCACTTGTAATTCATTGTACAATCAAGATTACACCTTTAATACGTTTCATTGTAGAATAAACATTGTGTCCGACATTACCGTCAACACTGTGTTCAGCAAACGCAAACATTTTTCAGAAGCTAAACATTGCGCGTTTAATTAAAATAATGAATGATAAATCCTTAGATATTTTCGATCAATACCTTGTTTGTGTTTGAACGCGTTTAAAAAGAATAACAAGACAGTATTTATAAAGGTGTTTCAATGTGAAAGACAGGCAAAAAAACACCATGTTTTATGCTATTTAAAACATTTTGGTATTCAAATTCACGAACTCTCAAGTTCAATTCCGTCCAGACAAAGCTTTTTCCGAACCAGTTTAGTCATTTATCATTCAATGTCAAAGTGTGGTCACTCTGTTTAAACATTGGATTGAGAATATTTGTCATTACAGATCAAATTGGTCTAAGCTGTTGCTATAGACGAATCTGGTATGTAATAACAAATATTCTCGACCTGGTGTTCAAAAACGTTTAAACTGATTTAAATTGTCTTGTGACATTGCTAAACTGAATGACCATGCTATTCGGCAACCGGTTTACTCATTTAAGATTGCATATCAATTGTTTTCAGATCCAAGAGGTTTTCTCCAGAATTGGCTCAGCTATGGCTGTTTTATGGTAGCCTCAGAGGGCTCCGTCTTACACTCTTAAAAATCCCGGGTCAGATCTGACCCGGAAAGGGTCAGATCTGACCCGGATTCCGGGTCCCAGGGGGCCTGACCCATTCCGGGTCAGCGTGACCCGGAGTTCCGGGTCAGAATTTCCTGACCCGGAAAAGGGTTGCTTTTAAATGACCCGGAAATAGGGTTTCCGGGTTAAATAATACTGACCCGGAATACCGGGTCAAAAATTTTGTGCCCCAGAATCTGGATTTCCGGGTCAATATTTTCTGACCCGGGACCCGGGTCACACACAATGACCCAGAAGCCGGGTCAAATGCAAAAATTCCGGGTAAAAAAAATAGCCCGTTCCGGGTCGTGTTTTTGACCCGGAACAGGTCAAACATGACCCATTCCGGGTTAAAAGTGACCCGGAATCTGAGGCTTAGGGTTGGATTGACCCGGGGAACGGCATAGGATTGACCCGGAGAATGGGGTTGAATTGACCCGGAAATTGTATTTAGATCGCTGTAACTTATTCTATATTGTTCTAGACTTGTCAAACGGGCATTGCCGACTTGCACCTAGCTGGCATCTTAAGTCAGATCAATTTTAGAAGTGATACATACACGTACATACATTCAGTGTATATTTGCATGTCTTGTCCGTCCAATCTTCAGAAGAGATGTAATGTTTTTTTCCACAACATGCATGTTTATCTCATTTAAGACCTGCTGTCTTCAAGATGGGGGAGCAATAAGAAAAAGAGAAACTACAATTTTGTGTTTACGTACATGCCAGTTAAATATCACATTTTATTCATCTAGGGCAAAAATAACTATTTGAGGATTTGCAGGAAAGTTGCACAGTGGGAAATAATCTATACTGTTACTCTCAAACAAACAAAACTACAAAAACTGTACAGTAAAAACGAAACAGCTGCAGTGTGTTCACATTATAATGCAGATTTAGTGGATATTTCTGCTTTGATACTGAACCATACGAAGCTGCATTAGGGACATGGCAAAAATAATTAATTTCTCTCACTTCAGCTAACTCGTACGTAGGACTCGCATGTCGTACGTAGGACTCGCATGTCCCACGTAGAACTCGCATGTCCCACGTACGACTCGCATGTCCCACGTACGACTCGCATGTCCCACGTACGACTCGCATGTCCCACGTACGACTCGCATGTCCCACGTACGACTCGCATGTCCCACGTACGACTCGCATGTCCCACGCACGACTCGCATGTCCCACGCACGACTCGCATGTCCCACGCACGACTCGCATGTCCCACGCACGACTCGCATGTCCCACGCACGACTCGCATGTCCCACGCACGACTCGCATGTCCCACGCACGACTCGCATGTCCCACGCACGACTCGCATGTCCCACGCACGACGTGCATGTCCCACGCACGACGTGCAAGTCCCACGCACGACGTGCAAGTCCCACGCACGACGTGCAAGTCCCACGCACGACGTGCAAGTCCCACGCACGACGTGCAAGTCCCACGTACGACGTGCAAGTCCCACGTACGACGTGCAAGTCCTTTGTACGACGTGCAAGTCCTACGTACGACGTGCAAGTCCTACGTACGACGTGCAAGTCCTACGTACGACGTGCAAGTCCTACGTACGACGTGCAAGTCCTACGTACGACGTGCAAGTCCTACGTGAGCACGTTTTGTTTATGATATGCAGATGAGTTGAAAAAATGATACCTTCTTGGTCTGTCAAGTTTGTAGTCATTCTATGATTCTAATAAAAGAAAGAGTAAATTGTTTTTAAAATGCAAGGCAAAGAATTTAAAAAGTATGTAAAAAAAATTAATAAAAAGTTACAACTTTAAGATGACGTCATCATAACATGTGTAATACAAACAAAGTACTGGAATACTAATTTCAGAGTCAGTTGGAGTGTGTACAAACTGCAAAGTTTCATGAAAGGTAGGATACACCATTATACAGTTGTTGACTGCTGTGGTGGGTGTGGGATGCATTTTGAACACCCGAGATATGCATAAGCAACCCCAGGCGAAGCCGAGTGTGCTATGCGTCCCCGAGGGTGTTCCAAACGTCATATCCCACATCACAGCAGTCGACAATTGTTTTGTTAAACCTTTGCCTTGAAACTCAGCAGACATTTATGAGGACTAAAGATACATTGGGCTACATAAAAAAAATTAATTGTTTCTCATCAGAACCTTTTTGGAAAAATGGTCCGTCAGGGCATTTTATATTTTATATTTTATAGAAAAAAAATGTCCATACACCCAAACAAATATGTACGTCAGAAACCGGTATCTGACTATACAACTACAGGCGCGCTGGTTTCGTTCGTGCCCACCGCATATACATGTTGATGAACTGGGCGGCGGTGGTAAGCGCTGATGTGCATTCAGCTATGATTGGATAATTTTTGTTGCGACCTGTGAACGTAGGTTACTACTTCCGTGGCTCAGCTGCGCGGCAACCATGTACGCTACCCAGAATGCCGTGCGTTTTCCTACACAGAAATCTATGAAGCTCGTCAGGCGTTTTCCAGCGCCCAGTTATAGTATGGGCGCCGCGGTGCGCGCGCTCGCGTAGTATGCAGGGGCAAAAGCGCTATAGTTGACAAAAACTTCGTTGGGACATGGCATTCTTTTTCTAAATTACAAATTGTTTTCGTTGATTTACTTTCCAAAACTGACCAATGCACACATTTCATATAGAATAAAAGCTCAAATAATGTTGGTAGAAACACAAAAATATAGTTAAGTCCATTTATTTTCCCATATAATTTTGAGCACCCCTGTTTTTTTTAATGAAAGAGGCACACAGACACCGTTCTCACTACTATTACTAAAACTATACTCGGCTTCTCCGATCTCCTGTCCGTCGATTTAGATTTTCCCGGCTTGCTTCTGGCACATGTATGGCCACTAAAAACATTTCCTTGGCCCGCTGTACTTCGGTCAGGTTGCCGAACATCTCCAACGTGAGTTATTGTTATTGTTATTGCTTTCAACAGCGTGTTTTTACAGCATACATACAAAATAAAAAATAAAAAAATCTCTGAATTTTCGGGCGTCCGGTACATTTATATTTTGTATATAAAATATAAAAAAATATCCACCCGGCACAAAAAATTCGCCCGGCCGCTGATGAGAAACAATCAATTTTTTTTATGTAGCCTTGTACAAAACGTTTTATAACATTTTTTTTTACTGTAGTAATAGTATTCACGCAAGTATTTACTTAAAAAGTTTACTACCGAATTATTAAGAAATATCTTATTTGAAAGTAAAATAATGAGTCTAAACATCCAGCAGAATAATGTTATCACTGGTTTTCAGACTTTTGGGAGCCAAGAAATGCCCTGAGTGACCAAACACACGCAGAGGTCGATTGTCTCTCTTTCCCCTCTCCGAGGCCATACACTCCCAATGAAACACTGCCAAGGGAAGGAGATATCTAGTACAAAACAGTTTAAAGCAAACATTGCCCGTCTTTCAACAAATACCATTATCTGCTCCGGCTTGAGTTGCTCACCAATGATCAGTACGAAAGGCTGTTTGAGTGTTAGCGTGTCCAGGTACTCTGGGATGTTCGTCGTATACGTACCAATCTACATTCAGGGTAAAAATAAAGATACACATTTGAATGTACGGTACACATGATGTATGCATTATAAACCACACAATTGAACACAATCTTCATCTTCACCCGAGACACTTCTTCATGTTTATATTAATTTCATCTTGCAAAAGTCATCTTTAAACATTACATGTATGTATGGTGCAGTAAAAGTATTTTGACAGTTATCCAAACCCCAGTTTCGGCTCGGGTTCCATCACCATTGCCAACTGCATAAACGAAGTTTAAAGGTAGTATACACCATTTGCAGATATCGAAAATATTTACTACCGAATTATTAAGAAATACCTTACTCAATTGAAAGTAAATAATGATTCTAGGCATTCAGCAAAAGGATTGCGCTAGATATCCTGTAATTATTCCCAAAAAATGAATTTTATGAAGAAAAATTCGCTCTCGCCGGACGGCGAGAGCAAAAAAACAAAGATAACATAAGAATAACTGCTCGACCCCGGTTGAAAACAAACACTGTTTTTCTTGCTTTTCTCGGAATCCATGATTGTAAAACTTCGGAAAAGTCAGATAAACGATATTTACTATGAAATACAACCCCCCAAATCTACCCATTCATGGTAATTCAAGCAATTACCAATGGTGTATACTACCTTTAATCGGAGTCAAAGCTGTGGTTTGGAAAACGCCTATGGTCGTTTTGGAAACCACAGCTGTCAGGCTGTGTTTCTGGTGGGCTTCGTTAATGCAGTTTAGCAATGTTGATGGAGCCGAAGCTGGAGTTTGGAAAAACGGTCACGAGTTAAATAAACAGAGTTTGGCTACACTGTTAAGCTCTACGGCTACACTTACTTCGTCATGCTTGACTGAAATTAAATTTTAAATAGGGCCTCAGCATTTCTCGAAAATTGTAAGGTAAGACTAGTAGTAGGCTTTTGACAGCATAATAAAAGCGAGTGATTGATACTAGATTATAGAACATAGGACTAGGAGTAAAATTAAAAACTACATGTAGTACAGTTCCTTGGACAGCTGCCTGCGGAAATACAAAAATGGTGGCCTGTCCTGTAGCGCGCATGTGGGCATGGCGGGGGCAATGTGGCGAGGTACTCCATGTTAAACAGAGTACGGAGTTCATCGTCTATCGTATGTAAACCATGGTAAACAAAGTGATGGGTTCTACAAAACCATGACAAAACTAACATAAACTCTTATCTCGCTCTATCTTACCTTCAAATGTATCCGAGTACCGTTCCAATCCCATTCTTTTAACCTTTCAAGTTGAACAAATTCGGACATTGTCATCGTTGACTGTTTGACGGTTTGGTTGCGCTGGCTTCAATTTCCGCGCAGTGAGGTCACATGATCGACCTCGTCCAATCATTTAAGTTAATGCTGCAGCTCAACTGGTACCCTTGCCATGTTACGGTCATGGCTACTGACAAAATGCATGTGGACCAATCATGTAATTTGCATGTTTTAGAATAGGCCGGGTCTGGATCTTTTTGTCTATACGGCCTCTGAGAAAGTTTTACTTTCGATTGTTCCTCGAAATCTGCTAATCTCTTACTTCCATGGTGGTCTGGTAAAATAAATTCTGACCTGATCTTGAAGATTCACTGACGACTCTTGATAAATCTTAGGTCAGTTATACGAAAAAAATGAAATGGAATACACATTTATTTTACCACTGACATGCATTTGAAATTTGTTTTTAGAAAAATATAATATAGGGGTACATGTATTTGTAAATGCTTAATCACAGGCTAATTTTAACATGATGGGCAGTTTATCCAAACTAACCAGGTAAACATGATGGGTTAACAATGAGCTGGCATAATGACCTATATAGTACCCGGTAAAATTATACCCGGGAAAAGCCGGTTAACGGTGACCCCGCATAATACCCGGTACCTTCCGGGTCAAAATCAACCTGGAAACGTGATGACCTAACATGAAATGACCCGGTATTCCTCGATCTGGGTCAAAACCCGGAAACACGTTAACATAGCTAATCCGGCATGCATCTCCGAGTCTGGGTCAAATTTAATCCGGAAACGGGTTAACTATGACATTGCATGAAATGACCTGGCACCTCCGGGTCAAAGTTAACTTGGAAACGGGTTAACTATGGCTGATCCGGCATCTCTAGTCAAATAAACTGGAAATGTGTTAAGGATGATAAATGATTTCATGGATGACCCGGCACCACAGCGTCAAAATTAACTCGAAAACGGGTTAAGTATGGCTGACCCGGCATCTCTCGGTCAAATTTAACCCGGAACTGATATTTCATTAAATGACCCGGCACCACCGGGTCAAACTTAACCCGGAAACGGGTTAACTATGGCTGACATGGCTTTCCGGGTCAATTTTAACCCGGAAAAGGGTTACCGAAGGCTGACCCGGCACCGGGTCAAGCACAATGACCCTTTTCCGGGTCGTGTTGACCCGGAATGGGTCAAAAACAATTGACCCGGAGTCCGGGTCAAAATTCTGACCCGGGACTTTTAAGAGTGTATAACGTTGTATACACTGTATAGTCACTAAATATAGAAGTTGTCTATATAGATTGAGTGAGAACAACATTAGAAACGTCTTTCAAACCAAAATGTTTGTTAAATTCTAGCATTAAACTTTACTTACTTACCTACCATTGTACATAGAATGAGCTTATGGCAATTGTTATTTACTTTATTGAGCATGGATTAAACTTTGAGTTTTGCAGTTCACAATGCGGAAAGACAGTCATTAGACAGTTTGTTCAGTTTTCAGCAACCAATGTATCCTAGTTGAGAAATAGGCCCTAAATACAGTTGTAAATTGTTCCGGTTAGAAAGTTCGAGGAACATTTTCAGACTGTAATGATTAGTCAGTCACACATCTCAGCCGAGTGTTATAAGCGGCCGAGTTGTGATTAACTTCGTTTGTCTAGCTGAATTTGGGCTCCTTAGCCAAAACCTTTGTCTAGCTCCCCCTATGTACTTGTACTTGCAACCAAAAGTACGTTCTGGAAAATACGTATACTAGATCTGCGAAAGTTAGAAGTTGACGTCACGTGCGAAGGGTCTAGCCCCCTAAAATATCAGATCTAGAACCGCGCCTACATTGACGCCCTTCCTGAGGACGAGGTTGAAGCAATAAGGTTCCACTACACTAAATACGGCGCTCATTGCAACCAACACAACAATTGAAAGAAAGAGCGCCGCCTGGTGACGCTCATAAGTAGAATCCCCCGAGCTGGAAGCCATGGGTCACCAATTCTTGATTTCCACAAATATTTCTACAATCAGTCCAATGTATAGGCCCCAGGGACCTCTTATTCAAAATTACCGGAGGGATCACAAAATATTAATGAGCTCGCGCGCGGTGATTTTCCGAGATTTAGTCACATGCACCCATAATCGCCTCTCAGCTTTCGGCTGCTGCCCTCTCTATACACATGCTAGGATGCTCCTGTGATACAGAGGCATGGCGATGGTTGGATTTGGTATAGTTTACATAAAGGAATGAGTTGAGCTATGACAGTATGAGGCATCCTGAGCCACGCAGCGCTTTTACGAGCTTTCCACCAATAGCGCTCAAACAACTGCGGATTTTCGGCAAGATCCGTGGTTATTGGCGCAAAGATTCATGCGCCCAATCAGAGCCTCCGTTACAAACAGACCAAGGCCGTTTTCCAAACCCCTGGCCTTGGCTCCGTCTCTGGCTATACAGCCTATTGCTAAACTGTATGAATGAAGCCTCAGACGAAGACAAAACTCGGGTTCGAAAAACAGCCCAAGGCATGAGGTGTTCTCACAAAATGTTCATCCTCCCACGTAAAAATTTAAATTAATCGGAAAGATTTTAGAAATTAACGTACAGAACGTGAAATAAAACTTTGCTATTATATATTATACAGAATAAGAAACATAAAAAAATGAACAGCTACGTAAACGCCAATAAGTACAGTGGTAGAAATTGTCAGTTTATCAGGGGTGGACGTTCATATCATGTATTGGCCAACTTGTTTAATGATTGCTGCGAATGTCCGCAGGGTTTGAGGGCGACAATTATTCAAGAGCCCGTTTAACTCTGCGTGGCTCAGGATGGCTATGAGGCAGACGGCGTGTATCTCTATTTCTCTCTGAAGGGTTATTCAAGTGAGTACGTAATTTACGTCAGTGAGTAGTATTTGGTCTGTATTCCCGCAGTTACAAACCGTACCCTTTGATTGGCTGATGTTTTATCGTAAGCTGATAACCTCATCGGTCTGTGAGATTCTGAATATACGTTAAGCGCTGAAGTAAACTCTTAATTCGTTTTAATTAATTGTTGTCCTGCAACAATTAATTGTCGACAAGAGGTAAAATTAAAGGAAGTTGACTGCGTTCCATGTAGGAACATTGACGAGCAGCCCAGCGCCAGTTGGGATGTTTCAGAATCAGTGTCACTACTTGCGCAGTAAACAGCCGTCCACAACTTCAACCGGTAGCTTGCGCGGGAAACTTCTTGGCCCATCGCCAAGTATTGACTGCGGTAACTTAGCGCAAGACGGCAGATTGTCATGGAGACGGAATTCTAGCACCAATTAGATCATCGATCTAAAAAAACTAATAAAGACCGAAATGGGGTCGCCCAAAACAAGGATGGTTGTATAGTGGCATTGTTATCAAAGAAACAATGCGACGTGCAGTGTCGGCTTGTCAATATTTATGTTAAGTTTCTGTCTATATATAAATGTTGTACATATTTTTTTTAACTTATAATTATCAGTAATATTCTTTAAAATAGACTACTTCTTTGATTTGAGATGGTTTTATATCCTCTAAGGACTTTTTTGTTGTTTTAGTGTTTTTTTGTGTTAAGTGTTAAGTTGCTTTTGCTCTTGATAATCCCCGACGTGGCGCACTCAGCTTAGGGACGAACACGTACCCGGCCGATTGTGTTCCCAACAGCCAGACGCAACTTTTAATTTTATTTTAAATTTCGAAATAAACCTGACATAGTTGCCGTCTCACATTCAATATATATTTACAAATCACAAGTGGCGTTTATTGAGTACTGAAGGGTTTCGTCTGATCAAGTTACCATTTGAAACTCCACTGAAAGTTAAAACTCTGCATTTATTTACACTTGTTTACAGCTTGTTTTTATTGACGGCCGCTGAAGTGAGTTTTTAGAAAATTTAATTCACCATAGTCAATTTTGTTTTTGGTATAACCTAAAATCCAAAATGCTATGCTTACTTTTATCCTATGCTTACGACTATCCATGTTGCGCTAATGCGATGTCCCAGTAGGCCTACCAAATAAAAACGGTAGAAAAATGCACTGTGAAGGTTTAAAGCTTCGGATAAATTATTAATGGCAGTGAAAGTAAGTTGTTAAGAGTGGGTCTACGTAAATATTTTATATAAGTGTCCTCGGCATTTTAATTTTTTTATTAATATGAAACGACTTGGTAAGCAAGTGGTAAACAACTGGTAAGCAGTTTTGCGGCCGCAAAAACATTTTTTTTGCTTTATTTTTTTAATCACCCAGCCATTATTACCCCATTCGACAGGACACATGACAAAATAGCCTAAGGAGTTCAATTTCTCGTTGTATCGTAAGGCCGAAGCAGTTTAATGCCAGGTTGATCTCACAACTTATTATTATTTCCAACTAACAGTATTTTACAATAGCATATTACCTAGTATATAAGTTTGCTTCCGATCGGTGCGCGAGTATCACTCTCATGTTTCAGTTATTTACCAAAATACCATAAAACCAATAACAGGATGCCAACAATAATTAAAACGCATCACCATCATGTTCTTGTTATTTACCGAAATAACGCAAACCCGATAATGGCGATGCCAACATTATCATGTCTCCGCACTTTACGGTAAACCCAATAATAATGTCCAGACTACCAGTGCACCGATCGCGAAATTAAAACGCATCCCATCATGTTCTAGTTATTTTCCAAAATAACACAAACCCGATAATGGCGATGCCAACATTATCATGTCTCCGCACTTTACGGTAAACCCAATAATAATGTCCAGACTACCAGTATACCGATCGCAAAATTAAAACGCATCACCATCATGTTCTAGTTATTTACCCAAATAACATAGAACCCGATAACAGTGATAACGCTATAGCAAAACTAAAAACGCCAGTTGTCAAGATTATGGCGGTATACCAGGCCTTGTCTGTTTTAACCACAGGGCCATAAAAATAGCGTCCCCATTCCCCAGTGACCTCCATGTGGCGTGGGAAATGGACATTGGTCTAGATCCCGGCATACCAATCTGTCTCGAGGTTAATAAATTCTTTGAAGCCTTAATTGGCTTAAAAGTGATTATTACCCCATTCGACAGGACACATGACAAAATAGCCTAAGGAGTTCAATTTCTCGTTGTATCGTAAGGCCGAAGCAGTTTAATGCCAGGTTGATCTCACAACTTATTATTATTTCCAACTAACAGTATTTTACAATAGCATATTACCTAGTATATAAGTTTGCTTCCGATCGGTGCGCGAGTATCACTCTCATGTTTCAGTTATTTACCAAAATACCATAAAACCAATAACAGGATGCCAACAATAATTAAAACGCATCACCATCATGTTCTTGTTATTTACCGAAATAACGCAAACCCGATAATGGCGATGCCAACATTATCATGTCTCCGCACTTTACGGTAAACCCAATAATAATGTCCAGACTACCAGTGCACCGATCGCGAAATTAAAACGCATCCCATCATGTTCTAGTTATTTTCCAAAATAACACAAACCCGATAATGGCGATGCCAACATTATCATGTCTCCGCACTTTACGGTAAACCCAATAATAATGTCCAGACTACCAGTATACCGATCGCAAAATTAAAACGCATCACCATCATGTTCTAGTTATTTACCCAAATAACATAGAACCCGATAACAGTGATAACGCTATAGCAAAACTAAAAACGTACCGTTAACACAGCCGCCTCAACACAGCTGTAAATTACCATTCGTATACTTGGCATGGCTTAAGTTGGTGTAAAGTTAGGTTATTGGGGCCTAAGACGGCGTTCCGAATGCAATTCCGCCAAACGGTCATTCATGACCGCCGCCAATTAGGCCCAAATGTTGTCAAATAATAAAAACATGAGAGAAGTGGCACAAATTATTAATAGTGATTCAGGTAGCATCAGTGCGGCAATAACTCCTGGGTCATTAGAGCCGACATTAAATGTTATAGTCCGGGTTCGATGGCTGTATCTCCCAGGTGTAGCCACTGGACGTTGCTAATGCGTGCAGAGCTTCTCAATGCGTGGTAATAACGTCAATTCGGCAGGTCCAATGACGACAACGTCACCCATAATCCACATTAAAGGCTTGTGCGCCCGTAGCACCATGGCTCGTGAAAGGAAGAAAAACACACAAAAACGACTAAATAGTAGGCGCACATAATATATATAGGAAATAATCAAATTACTCACTAGAAAGAACAATGAAGTGTACAACTATATTCATAAAAAGTGGGCAAGAAGTGGGTGGGTAGGGAGAATAATTGCTAAGCGCGCCGGTAACCGAATGCGTACGGGGGCCGACATAATCTCTTTATAAACACCGGCATGTTTATATGAAATTGCACCAAAGGTCGGCAGGCAAGGGAGTGATAATGGGGTATGCACCGGGCGCTAGCCGCCGGAACCTAGTCATCTGAAAGCGGGAAAGAGCATCGGCAATACCGTTATCAATGCCGGGAACGTGCCGTGCTTTGAAATGAATATTCAAATCTAAACAACACACAACAAGCATGCGAACCAATTTCATTATCTTGGGACAGCGGGAAGTTTGACGATTGATTATGGCCACGACTGCCGCGTTATCAGACCAGAATACCACCCGCTTATTCCTTAATGCCGGTCCCCATACACGCAGCGCTATTACAATGGGGAAAAGCTCGAGGAAAGCAATGGATAACTTCATGGAACGCACTGACAAGGGCCATCGTCCGTGTGTCCAATTACCACCAAAGAATGCACCGAAACCTATCTCTGATGAAGCGTCCGTGTACAAATGCAGATTATCGCTCGAGTGCCAAACTTGGTCGGGGAATATGACTGAACCGTTAAAATGTGTCAAAAACTGCTTCCAGGCCAACATGTCAGCTCGTGCCCCCGATGAAATACGGACACGGTGATGTGGTCTTTGAACGCCACTAGTTAAGTCAAACAAACGACGCAAAAACGCGCGGCCTGGGCGAACGGCCTTACAGATAAAATTCAAACTCCCCAACAATGACTGAAGCTCCCGCAGAGTAAGTTTCTGTCTACTCAATGCACTATCTAGTTTTGCCATGATCGAAACAATTTTTTCCGATGGGACTTGAATCTCCTGCGCGATAGTGTCGATTGCTAAGCCGAGGAAAGTGATATGAGTGGTCGGCCCCTCGGTTTTGTCCACCGCTAAGGGAACCCCAAACTTCGTACAAACTACTGTAAATGAGTTAAGGGCGCGTGCGCATTCATCGGAATTTGTACTCCCGACGAAAAAGAAATCGTCAAGGTAGTGAAGGATATTATCAGTGGCTGCTACTTTGCGGGAACAATATTCAAGAAAGGTGCTAAATCTCTCAAAGGTTACACATGATATTGAACAGCCCATGGGCATGCACTTATCATAGTAATATGACCCATTAAAGTAAAACCCTAACAAATCAAAGTCATCCGGGTGAACAGGTAGTAAGCGAAATGCCGATTTTATATCTGATTTGGCCATAAGGGCACCGGGACCTAAACTAGAAACCAAAGTAACAGCATCATCGAAACTTGTGTAACTAACAGTCGCAATAGACGGGTCAATGTAATCGTTGACGGAGTCACCTATAGGAGATGACAGATTGTGAATCAAACGAAATTGACCTGGGGTTTGTTTAGGTACCAGACCGATTGGGGAACAGCGTAAATTGGGCAAAGGAGGGGTTAAATAAGGACCGGCAACACGGTCCAACTGCACCTCGCGGGCAATTTTGTCATGTAACAATGCCTGATTTTCACGGACGGATACAAAATTCCGGGCAGAAGAACTAACACGCGGTCCGGAATATCCCAATCGAAAACCAAAAGTAAAACCATCTACCAATCTATGCGCATTATGTCGGTCGGGGTATGTGTTGAGAAACGGGCGCATACTAGTTAGGTTTACTGGGGTTGGCAATAGTGGTTGGGTTGGCTGCACCCCGTGCGGTGCGGGAATTACCTCGGCAATTGTCGGCCGAGTGGCCAAGGGACAAACAAGCGGAGCACTTGTGGGCAAATCGACACCCAGCCCGGAAACATTGGCCGCGGTTGAAGGCAAAACAGATACCGCTAGCAGCGGCTCGCTGGGTTTGTGCGGGACGACCCGCTCCGGCACTGGAATATCCGGATACGCGCTGCTGTGAGGTGGTATTGGGAAAGGGACGAAAATTAGTCTGGGTCGGGGCACCCACTAGCGTGAGCCACAATTCAGCATCGATGCTGGCCCAGGTGCGTGCCGGCAGGCGCGCTTGTCGCAGGCGAAATTGAATATCATAATCGCGCCAGCCAAAACCTACGCGACGAAATGCGGCCGAGCGGATAGTATCTGCATACTTCAGAAGTTGCCTAGCACGATTTCCATGACGCATCAAATAGATCGACGCAAAAATCAAGAATGCCGAGGTCCATTGCTCAATGGACGTTATACGCACATTTTGGGCAGCGTGGGGGCGAATTTGCCAAGCGGGTGAATCGGGCGAGCCGACCATAAACACGCAATCATTTGGGGTGCCAGTATTGCTATGGCCCGGCCGCATTAGAGAACCAAATTCAACAAACTCCCCATTCCAAATTTTGTCCTGAATATGTTTAGGAACCCCCATCCCCAGATCTTCACAAACGCTAGTCAGCGCTGTGTAGTCTTGAACAGGCACAAGACTAGAGAAATTAGTGTTATCATTGGCTGTATTGGGACAGGTAACGGAAATCACGTTGGGAGCGGGTGGTAAATTTACCGGCATCTGAATGATATTATTAACGGTGGACTCACCAAACTCCGAAGTTATGAGCGGTGCAGCAGCATTCCGTAGGCTTCCAAGTACGGGGGCGGCAGCGTCAGCGTCAGGGCGAGGGGCAGCGAACCCCGGCGGTCGGTTGGGGTATGTGGGCACGACAACAGCCGGCGTCGTCTCCACAGCTGGCACCGGTCGTGTTAATCCAACACCAGCCTCCAGGTTTTGATTAGACCGAGACGAACGGGGTCGTCCGCGTGGCTTTCTCCCCGCCGAAGCGTGTCCAGATGTAGATGCAACCGCTGTCTTCTTGGATTTAGGCATTGTTTTCGGCATGGAGGTAGGATGCGGGTCAGTTAATTGAACTCGACAAGAGCGTGAAAAACTCTAAACCCGAAAATTTAGATTTGGCTACGGTCGACGAACTGCGAAACACGATTATTCTTCCTGTGAAAAATGTATGAAGAACTTCGAAACTTCGAAGTTAATACAAGAACCTATATCTACTCTGCTGAATAGCAAACAAACGACCTCCTGGCTTAAACTGCTGTGACAAAGTGATCGCTGACCAGTTGTCAAGATTATGGCGGTATACCAGGCCTTGTCTGTTTTAACCACAGGGCCATAAAAATAGCGTCCCCATTCCCCAGTGACCTCCATGTGGCGTGGGAAATGGACATTGGTCTAGATCCCGGCATACCAATCTGTCTCGAGGTTAATAAATTCTTTGAAGCCTTAATTGGCTTAAAAGTGAAAATACACAATTTTATCATAAAAACAACTATATCATTACAAATTATCATTCTTGCCCTTACTCAAACAATTTTTAATGTTTCAAATGTCACCCTTATGCTATGTTTAGAACGTGCATTAAAACATGTTTTTAGAACTTGTAAAATATAAATTTTTAACCTATATTTGCCAGGGGTCTCAGAGTATTTTCCGTTTGGAACATTGTTGTTTCCATAATCTGGTGAGAAAAGGCAGTACTGCATTTAAAATGGTAATTTTCCCAAAACAATTGAAAAATGAAATTTGAGCTTTTTCAAAAATACTTTTATGAATCTAGCGCCTTTTTCAAATTATAAGAGTGAGTTGTAGGCCTGTGAATTACTCCTACTGAATAAGCAGCACTTTTAACGGCGAAAATCTAGACTAACCCCCTCCACAGCATTTCTTACATACCATTTTCTTAAAACATTTTATTAGTGGCATATAAAAAGAGGAAACAATACTTGTTGTGAACTAAAACATTATTTATTCAGAACCCAAACTAAAGCAATATTTATACAGAACCCAATAGCCTCTTTAAGCATGTCGCCCCTCAAAACGGAGCCATATTCATAGAAGTACAATTTGTGTGTGTATTATTACTTCAAACTTTGGGAAAATGATTATTTTTGATGCAGTACTGCCTAAAGAGGATACAATCTCCCAAACTGTTCTCACCAGATATGAAAAGAACAATGCAAGCTATAATCAAATCCAAAAGGAAAATATTATGAGACTCCTGGCAAGTTGAGGGATAAAAAAAGGGTAAAAATTACAATTTTACAAGTTCTAAAAACATGCTTTAACGCATGTTCTAAAAATAGCATATGGGTGACATCTAAAACATTTAATTTGGTTCTCAATTAAGGGCAATGCTAATTCTCTGTAATGATATAGTTGATTTGGTGATATAATTTTGCATTTTGGCTGGGTGAATTTGTAAAAATAAGCTAAAAAAATGTTTTGGCGGGCCCAAAACTGGCTATTTTGGCTATTTTGGTTACTTGCTTACCAAGTCCTAGCTTTCATATAATTTGTTTTTTTTAATTGCCGAGGACACTTATATAAAATATTTACGTAGACCCACTCTAATGATAACGAAATCAGCATGCCTTCAGAACTCGGCCCTTAACATATTTATATTAATGGACCTTCGTTTAAATATTAATGGATATATTCTTGTGTATTTACGTAATAAAATAAACAGAACGAGTGAGCTATCAGCTATTAACGTACAATCCCAACCCAAGATCTTCTAAACATTCCTAAATTCAATTGTGATACTTTTCTATCAATGTTTTACTGCCAGTTATTCATCTTGCACCTGCGAAAGAAAAGAAAATCCTTTTGAAAAACAGCATTTCTGTTCGTAATACAATAGATTTTCCATACTACTACTACAACATATAGGCCTACGTAAAACCACAAGCTTGTGATATTTCTTTTCGTATTCACATGACATCCGATATTTGTTGACACTGATTCTGCTTTAAACAATACACGCCACTTGTGATTTGTAAATCCATTTTCATATTGAATGTGAGACGGCAACTATGTCATGTTTAGTCCGAAAAAAAGAAAAAAAGTGGCGTCTGGCTATGGGAACACAATCGACCGAGTACGTGTTCGTCCCTAAGCTGAGTGCGCCACGTTGGGGATTATCAAGAGCAAAAACAACTTAACACTTAAAAACAAAAACAACTTAACACAACAAAAAAGTCCTTAAAGGATATAAAACCATCTCAAATCAAAGAATTAGTCTATTTCAAAGATTATTACTGATAATTATAAGTTAAAGAAAATATGTACACATTTATGTATAGGCAGAAACTTAACATAAATATTGACAAGCCGACACTGCACGTCGCATTGTTTCTTTGACAACAATGCCACTACACAACCGTCCTTGTTTTGGGTGACCCTATTCCAGCCTTTATTAGCTTTTTTAGATCGATGATCTAATTGGTACTAGAATTCCGTCTCCAAGACAATCTGCCGTCTTGCGCTAAGTTCCCGCAGTCATTACTTGGCGATAGGCCAAGAAGTTTCCCGCGCAGACTATAAGTTGAAGTTGTGGACGGCTGTTTACTGTGCAAGTAGTGACCCTGATTCTGAAACATCATAACTGGCGCTGGGCTGCTCGTCAATGTTCCTACATGGAGCGCAGCCAACTTCCTTTAATTACTTCTTGTCGACAATTAATTGTTGCATGACGACAATTAAAACAAACGAAGAGTGCACTTCAGCGCTTAACGTTTATCCAGAATCTCACAGACCGATGAGGTAATCAGCTTACAATAAAACATCAGCCAATCAAAGGCTACGGCTTGTAACTGCGGGAATACTGACCAATTACTAGTCACTGACCTGAATGACGTACTCACTTGGATAACCAATCAGAGAGAATGCGAGATACACGTCGTCTTTCTCATCCCATTCCTTTCTGTAAACTATACCAAGTCCCACCATCGCCAGGCCTCTGTATCACAGGAGCATCCTAGCATTTGTATAGAGGACAGCAGCCGAAAGCAGTACGGCTTGACTTTTAGTCGTTGAACAACCAATGTGGATAGGTCAATCAGACACGACAAATCGCTAGATTTTCTTTCCCGATTTCAACAGTATGTGGTGCACATTATACAAAAACAAATAAGACAAACTGTGATCGACGTTAAGTCATCTGATTTTAACGAATCCTTTAAGTAATGGAAGCAATGGCGAAACTGACTTTTACTGGGTTGCAACTATTTCACATAATATTCATCATATGTCAGGGAGCTACCTCGTCCGTCACTGGATATGGAACCTCGTATGCAGAGAAACATGTGTTTTATGCCGCCAAAAATCGCGCCCTAAAAGGGTTTGCGTTCGCAACCAAAATTGTACGATCTCGTGTCACATGCGGACGTGAATGCAGCATGGATCAACATTGCAAGTCTTTTAACTTTAATGACTGCAGTAAAATGTGCGAGTTGAACCTTGCCAGAAGACGGCAGCATCTCGACTACTTCAATGCAACTCAAGGGAGCGTTTACTTTGATGCAGATGAGGACACACCTCTCTACTCACTGGCTGATAGTTCCTTGAATCGCAACAGAAGTTGCAAGATGCTCTTAGATGCCGGTTATCGTTCAAGCGGTATCTACACAATCTACCCAGAGTGATTTGGCAATGGCGGTCTTCGTGTCTACTGTGACATGGAAACTGACGGCGGGGGATGGATCGTGTTTCAGAGGTGACAAGATGGCAGCGTGGACTTCTACCGTAACTGGGCCGACTACCAGTCTGGCTTTGGAAATCTGTCTGGTGAGTTCTGGTTGGGTAACGACAAATTGGTGACTCTCACTTCTGAAGATTCACGTGGATCATGGGAGCTACGAGTTGATTTAGAGGACTGGGAGGGCAACACGGCATGGGCAAAGTACTCAGATTTCCAAATATCCCCCGGTAAGTACAATCTGAATTATGATCAATACGATGCCAACAGCACTGCCGGTGACTCTCTTTGGAAACACAGAGGGTTTCCCTTTACGACAAAGGATCGTGACAATGATGATGAACCACGTAATTGCGCACGAATACGCGCAGGAGCCTGGTGGTTTAATAGTTGTTTAATATCTCACTTGAATGGTGGATATTACCCAGATGAGAATGCCGGTGATCCCAAGGGCGTACAATGGAAATCATGGAAATCGGGTTCATATTCTATGAAAGCATGTAGCATGAAAATGCGTGAAACTAGATCTTGAACCCGGTATCCTATTGTATATTATATAGGTTTTCCAGGCCAACTTTAAACACAAAATCATTCAAATTAACACCATGCTCATTCAATTCGTGTTAAGGTGAAAGTTTTGTTGCATCAGCATTCAACAGTCAAAAGGAGTAATTCTATTTCAGCAGTTAGCATTCACTGGCCAAATAAGATCATTCAACTTCACGAGGTCGTCAACCAATCAATTTTATCAATTGGCAAACATTTTTGTTAACACAATGGTCAACACAAAAGAGGGGGGGGGGGGGGGTTATCTGCCACATGTCGTGCTTCATAATGTGCATTTTTGTGCAGAATATCGACTTGACGCGCTACAAAATATTTTTATTTTTGTATTTTCTGAGAGGAATAGAAAATCTGTGAGCTAGTATTATGGCATCAAGTCCTTCTCCGTATGATTTTGAACCCACTTTCACATGTACAGTACACATTATGTATACACTATGCCGTACACAAAAGGGTTCACTTGCATTCCTTGCGCGTGCAGGGCCGCTATCGATCGGGCTTCGAGTACTTATGGTGCAGACACTACGTCACAATATCTCGGATGTACCGATAAACCAGATGGCGGCTCGCATGACGGTAAGCGCAGTGCGAGGAAATCTCTGTTTTATATGATATAATACCGAAACCGATAAAAATGAAATAAAAATCAAGTCACAATGGCAATTGACACTCTTTAACATTATGCAATTATAAACTATGGGGGAGTTTCTCTTTAAGTTACTTTAAGTTACGGTCAATACCGTCACTAAAACTTTAGTTTGGCCACTAGTTTTAGGCTTTATTTTAGAGAAAATAATTCGTCTCCCGCCAAATTAGAAAGAAAACAACCTGTGCCAGGAGTTGTCGCGACCAAAACATCTTCGCTCAATTCTCACTATTAATTTTTTATTTTAACTGGTGGTAACACAAAGTCAATCACATCAGTGCGACTTACTTTGGGTTTCGTTGGAGCAGGTCACAAATGCTAAATACAACACAAAATAATTCATACAAGGGCATCATAAATTGAAATGTTTTTGAAAAATATTTACACAGTGGAATTGGCGTCGGGGTAATGTAAATTCAATATTGTTGTATATTGTAAAC
The DNA here is from genome assembly GCA_037893245.1 of Crossaster papposus. NCBI lineage: Eukaryota > Metazoa > Echinodermata > Asteroidea > Velatida > Solasteridae > Crossaster > Crossaster papposus. The sequence continues at coordinate 2,100,281 of JBAIAA010000279.1, read as the reverse complement.
ATACGTCGGAAGGCCACGTCTACAATGTGGCATTATGTTCATGTGATAATATAGGTTTTCCTCGCCAATTTCGCAAAATGTTCATTCACTTCTAAAAATTGGGCATTCGTTTTCGTCTGATTTTGTGAATCGCTCTGAACACGCGTTTTATTTTCGCTACCAGAGTATTCGATTCCATTTTTGTTCAATTAATTACATGATTGTGCAGACGCTTTCGTTTATGTCCAGTCAAATTCGTTTACAAAACTTCTTTTTCGCTGTTAGAGGGCAATTTCAAACATTGACCATTCTATTTCACTTTTAGTTTAATGCCACTAGCATTAAATAGAAATTAGGAGTTTTGTTTTTTCATTTAGAGTTGGTAAAATTAGTTGTATCTGAAATCAATTTAAAACAAAATTCTAAGCTGCATCGGGCTTTATTGGTTGAAAACAAAGATCACTGTAGTTGATTACTGATTAACATTAAATAAATATCGAAATACCCGTCTGTTTTCTTGTCTGTTCGATTTTGTTTCCATTATTTACCTACAATATCTAACATGAAGCAAGTTGTATTCTATATACCTCTTTGCATTACATTTTGTCACCCACCCACTTCCCTTGAACGCCACCGCTGACTACATGTTGAGACAGTTATAATTTAGCCATCAATCGGTTTTACAATCCCAACCGAAGACCTTCTAAACATTCACAAATTAAATTGTGATACTTTTCTATCAATGTTTTACAAGTTATTCATCTTGCACCTGCAAAAGAAAAGAAAACCATTTTGAAAAACGACATTTTCTGTTCGTAATACAATAGTTTTTATATGTAAATACTACTACAACATATAGGCCCACGTAAAACCACAAGGTTAGATAGAATACTCGTTGCGTGGTCGTCATCCACTGCCATTCGACACAATGCGTTCAAGCACGCGTGACCGCTCTATTGTATTGCTGTTACGAATGGAACACGGGGCCCGTGTGCTTACTGGAGAACGGGGGTAATTAAGAACAATAGCACTGTTGCTACCGATTTGACTCAGGCAGAACGGCAACGATCTTTATGACGCCTCTCCACATTACTTAATTTACTACGTGTTTAAGTTTAGTTTAGTCTTTAGGATAATTACAGCCTCACCACCACGGGTGTGTTCCTTCACTAATTGTGAAGGGCACGCGCCCTTAATAGGCACGCGCCCCTAATGGGCACGTGTCCAATATATTATATTATATACAACTGCTCATAAGGCCAACAATTTTTTTTTTTTTATTGAACAAAAATAATAAATTTGACCATTTTGGAAGAAAAAAAAAAAAAAAAATAAAAAAATTTAAGATAATACAATTTTAAGATCGTATTTTAGACTTAAGCATCATTGTGTACATGCTCTGGAAATATATTTTTTCTAATAGGAAGGCTAGGGTGTGATGTGTAGTCATGTACAGTGCATACTTGATCGACCCACATGAATTTTAATTTATAATCGTGGGTGAACCATGTTTTAATTTTAAATGCGAAGATAGGGTGTGACATGTTTACTGCATGACTCGAATTAAGATGTGTCGGGCGGCCATTTTGGAAAAAAAGAAGAAAAAAAAAAAAAGGGCCTTCTCCTTCCTTTTAAAAAAAAGGCATGAAGCTAAACATGTTTTTTTTTATTTATTTGGCCTAATACAGGTTTTCCCGGCCAATTTCAACACAAATTAATTCAACTTCATCAAAATGCATTCAAATTCACGCCCTTCCTTCTAATCCGATCAAACTAGGGTTTCTTTTTAGCTATAATATTGCATTCAATTTCGTGTTTGTCTACATGATTTCGTTCTTTTTAGTTAGTTTTAGTCATTCTAATTCATTAATAGGCATTCAAGATTACATTATCATCATTCTACAGTTGAATTTCTACTACCTATCTACATTAATGAAATCACGTTAAGACTCATCGAAGCGCACATGAATTTGTTGCTAGTTTTTGTTTTCTTTTTCGTTTATTGGCAAATAATTTCAACTTCTTTGCGTTTAAATTAAACAAGAATTGTGGTTTGTTTATTCGAGGAATTTGTATGGCAATAATTATACTGGCACTTGAGTTTGTCTTGTTAGATGCGTTTTCGTGTTGTTTGCATTTCCTTTACGTCATGTGTTTTGTTTTAATTGCAATCATTGTTCTTTTGTGCTATGTTACCCCATGATTAAAATTAAAGCCTTCACCCCGTATCTAGAAGAATGTTAGGTAAAATTAGAAAAGTTATGGTGATAAGTTTGAAATAAAACCAAAATCGTTCGCTACAGCCTTGTAATCGTTTACACTGGTCTTTATATTTTCTTCTTTATTTCTGCTAATGTTCGAACCATGTCAAAATAAAAACCAAACAAAATAATGTGTGAAACAAAAGCGTAAAATTATCAGGAGGTCGTTTAAAATTAACCAAAACAAAATGTTGTTCTTTTCATGTATATTATTTTCACAGGCCTATTTTTTGTTTTATATGTATATTTCTTCTAATCGTTTCTTTATATCTGAAGTTTATTTAATCTTCAAGGTTTACTGACGTGCTAGGTATCTCGCCAGGCACGTTTAGCTGTGGTTGTACAATTTTACACACAGTTATTTGGCCGACATTCAGTTATACATGACTACGGGCAGCCACCTTTTTGTTCAAATTTGAAAACACAGAATTAGTGTGAAAATTAATTCTCCTCAAAATATCTGCCTTTATTTATAGGCACATTCGTATACGAATGTGCCTATAAATAAAGGCAGATATTTTGAGGAGAATTAATTTTCACACTAATTCTGTGTTTTCAAATTTGAACAAAAAGGTGGCTGCCCGTAGTCATGTATAACTGAATGTCGGCCAAATAACTGTGTGTAAAATTGTACAACCACAGCTAAACGTGCCTGGCGAGATACCTAGCACGTCAGTAAACCTTGAAGATTAAATAAACTTCAGATATAAAGAAACGATTAGAAGAAATATACATATAAAACAAAAAATAGGCCTGTGAAAATAATATACATGAAAAGAACAACATTTTGTTTTGGTTAATTTTAAACGACCTCCTGATAATTTTACGCTTTTGTTTCACACATTATTTTGTTTGGTTTTTATTTTGACATGGTTCGAACATTAGCAGAAATAAAGAAGAAAATATAAAGACCAGTGTAAACGATTACAAGGCTGTAGCGAACGATTTTGGTTTTATTTCAAACTTATCACCATAACTTTTCTAATTTTACCTAACATTCTTCTAGATACGGGGTGAAGGCTTTAATTTTAATCATGGGGTAACATAGCACAAAAGAACAATGATTGCAATTAAAACAAAACACATGACGTAAAGGAAATGCAAACAACACGAAAACGCATCTAACAAGACAAACTCAAGTGCCAGTATAATTATTGCCATACAAATTCCTCGAATAAACAAACCACAATTCTTGTTTAATTTAAACGCAAAGAAGTTGAAATTATTTGCCAATAAACGAAAAAGAAAACAAAAACTAGCAACAAATTCATGTGCGCTTCGATGAGTCTTAACGTGATTTCATTAATGTAGATAGGTAGTAGAAATTCAACTGTAGAATGATGATAATGTAATCTTGAATGCCTATTAATGAATTAGAATGACTAAAACTAACTAAAAAGAACGAAATCATGTAGACAAACACGAAATTGAATGCAATATTATAGCTAAAAAGAAACCCTAGTTTGATCGGATTAGAAGGAAGGGCGTGAATTTGAATGCATTTTGATGAAGTTGAATTAATTTGTGTTGAAATTGGCCGGGAAAACCTGTATTAGGCCAAATAAATAAAAAAAAACATGTTTAGCTTCATGCCTTTTTTTTAAAAGGAAGGAGAAGGCCCTTTTTTTTTTTTTCTTCTTTTTTTCCAAAATGGCCGCCCGACACATCTTAATTCGAGTCATGCAGTAAACATGTCACACCCTATCTTCGCATTTAAAATTAAAACATGGTTCACCCACGATTATAAATTAAAATTCATGTGGGTCGATCAAGTATGCACTGTACATGACTACACATCACACCCTAGCCTTCCTATTAGAAAAAATATATTTCCAGAGCATGTACACAATGATGCTTAAGTCTAAAATACGATCTTAAAATTGTATTATCTTAAATTTTTTTTTTTTTTTTTTTTTTTTCTTCCAAAATGGTCAAATTTATTATTTTTGTTCAATAAAAAAAAAAAAATTGTTGGCCTTATGAGCAGTTGTATATAATATAATATATTGGACACGTGCCCATTAGGGGCGCGTGCCTATTAAGGGCGCGTGCCCTTCACAATTAGTGAAGGAACACACCCGTGGTGGTGAGGCTGTAATTATCCTAAAGACTAAACTAAACTTAAACACGTAGTAAATTAAGTAATGTGGAGAGGCGTCATAAAGATCGTTGCCGTTCTGCCTGAGTCAAATCGGTAGCAACAGTGCTATTGTTCTTAATTACCCCCGTTCTCCAGTAAGCACACGGGCCCCGTGTTCCATTCGTAACAGCAATACAATAGAGCGGTCACGCGTGCTTGAACGCATTGTGTCGAATGGCAGTGGATGACGACCACGCAACGAGTATTCTATCTAACCTTGTGGTTTTACGTGGGCCTATATGTTGTAGTAGTATTTACATATAAAAACTATTGTATTACGAACAGAAAATGTCGTTTTTCAAAATGGTTTTCTTTTCTTTTGCAGGTGCAAGATGAATAACTTGTAAAACATTGATAGAAAAGTATCACAATTTAATTTGTGAATGTTTAGAAGGTCTTCGGTTGGGATTGTAAAACCGATTGATGGCTAAATTATAACTGTCTCAACATGTAGTCAGCGGTGGCGTTCAAGGGAAGTGGGTGGGTGACAAAATGTAATGCAAAGAGGTATATAGAATACAACTTGCTTCATGTTAGATATTGTAGGTAAATAATGGAAACAAAATCGAACAGACAAGAAAACAGACGGGTATTTCGATATTTATTTAATGTTAATCAGTAATCAACTACAGTGATCTTTGTTTTCAACCAATAAAGCCCGATGCAGCTTAGAATTTTGTTTTAAATTGATTTCAGATACAACTAATTTTACCAACTCTAAATGAAAAAACAAAACTCCTAATTTCTATTTAATGCTAGTGGCATTAAACTAAAAGTGAAATAGAATGGTCAATGTTTGAAATTGCCCTCTAACAGCGAAAAAGAAGTTTTGTAAACGAATTTGACTGGACATAAACGAAAGCGTCTGCACAATCATGTAATTAATTGAACAAAAATGGAATCGAATACTCTGGTAGCGAAAATAAAACGCGTGTTCAGAGCGATTCACAAAATCAGACGAAAACGAATGCCCAATTTTTAGAAGTGAATGAACATTTTGCGAAATTGGCGAGGAAAACCTATATTATCACATGAACATAATGCCACATTGTAGACGTGGCCTTCCGACGTATGTTTACAATATACAACAATATTGAATTTACATTACCCCGACGCCAATTCCACTGTGTAAATATTTTTCAAAAACATTTCAATTTATGATGCCCTTGTATGAATTATTTTGTGTTGTATTTAGCATTTGTGACCTGCTCCAACGAAACCCAAAGTAAGTCGCACTGATGTGATTGACTTTGTGTTACCACCAGTTAAAATAAAAAATTAATAGTGAGAATTGAGCGAAGATGTTTTGGTCGCGACAACTCCTGGCACAGGTTGTTTTCTTTCTAATTTGGCGGGAGACGAATTATTTTCTCTAAAATAAAGCCTAAAACTAGTGGCCAAACTAAAGTTTTAGTGACGGTATTGACCGTAACTTAAAGTAACTTAAAGAGAAACTCCCCCATAGTTTATAATTGCATAATGTTAAAGAGTGTCAATTGCCATTGTGACTTGATTTTTATTTCATTTTTATCGGTTTCGGTATTATATCATATAAAACAGAGATTTCCTCGCACTGCGCTTACCGTCATGCGAGCCGCCATCTGGTTTATCGGTACATCCGAGATATTGTGACGTAGTGTCTGCACCATAAGTACTCGAAGCCCGATCGATAGCGGCCCTGCACGCGCAAGGAATGCAAGTGAACCCTTTTGTGTACGGCATAGTGTATACATAATGTGTACTGTACATGTGAAAGTGGGTTCAAAATCATACGGAGAAGGACGTGATGCCATAATACTAGCTCACAGATTTTCTATTCCTCTCAGAAAATACAAAAATAAAAATATTTTGTAGCGCGTCAAGTCGATATTCTGCACAAAAATGCACATTATGAAGCACGACATGTGGCAGATAACCCCCCCCCCCCTCTTTTGTGTTGACCATTGTGTTAACAAAAATGTTTGCCAATTGATAAAATTGATTGGTTGACGACCTCGTGAAGTTGAATGATCTTATTTGGCCAGTGAATGCTAACTGCTGAAATAGAATTACTCCTTTTGACTGTTGAATGCTGATGCAACAAAACTTTCACCTTAACACGAATTGAATGAGCATGGTGTTAATTTGAATGATTTTGTGTTTAAAGTTGGCCTGGAAAACCTATATAATATACAATAGGATACCGGGTTCAAGATCTAGTTTCACGCATTTTCATGCTACATGCTTTCATAGAATATGAACCCGATTTCCATGATTTCCATTGTACGCCCTTGGGATCACCGGCATTCTCATCTGGGTAATATCCACCATTCAAGTGAGATATTAAACAACTATTAAACCACCAGGCTCCTGCGCGTATTCGTGCGCAATTACGTGGTTCATCATCATTGTCACGATCCTTTGTCGTAAAGGGAAACCCTCTGTGTTTCCAAAGAGAGTCACCGGCAGTGCTGTTGGCATCGTATTGATCATAATTCAGATTGTACTTACCGGGGGATATTTGGAAATCTGAGTACTTTGCCCATGCCGTGTTGCCCTCCCAGTCCTCTAAATCAACTCGTAGCTCCCATGATCCACGTGAATCTTCAGAAGTGAGAGTCACCAATTTGTCGTTACCCAACCAGAACTCACCAGACAGATTTCCAAAGCCAGACTGGTAGTCGGCCCAGTTACGGTAGAAGTCCACGCTGCCATCTTGTCACCTCTGAAACACGATCCATCCCCCGCCGTCAGTTTCCATGTCACAGTAGACACGAAGACCGCCATTGCCAAATCACTCTGGGTAGATTGTGTAGATACCGCTTGAACGATAACCGGCATCTAAGAGCATCTTGCAACTTCTGTTGCGATTCAAGGAACTATCAGCCAGTGAGTAGAGAGGTGTGTCCTCATCTGCATCAAAGTAAACGCTCCCTTGAGTTGCATTGAAGTAGTCGAGATGCTGCCGTCTTCTGGCAAGGTTCAACTCGCACATTTTACTGCAGTCATTAAAGTTAAAAGACTTGCAATGTTGATCCATGCTGCATTCACGTCCGCATGTGACACGAGATCGTACAATTTTGGTTGCGAACGCAAACCCTTTTAGGGCGCGATTTTTGGCGGCATAAAACACATGTTTCTCTGCATACGAGGTTCCATATCCAGTGACGGACGAGGTAGCTCCCTGACATATGATGAATATTATGTGAAATAGTTGCAACCCAGTAAAAGTCAGTTTCGCCATTGCTTCCATTACTTAAAGGATTCGTTAAAATCAGATGACTTAACGTCGATCACAGTTTGTCTTATTTGTTTTTGTATAATGTGCACCACATACTGTTGAAATCGGGAAAGAAAATCTAGCGATTTGTCGTGTCTGATTGACCTATCCACATTGGTTGTTCAACGACTAAAAGTCAAGCCGTACTGCTTTCGGCTGCTGTCCTCTATACAAATGCTAGGATGCTCCTGTGATACAGAGGCCTGGCGATGGTGGGACTTGGTATAGTTTACAGAAAGGAATGGGATGAGAAAGACGACGTGTATCTCGCATTCTCTCTGATTGGTTATCCAAGTGAGTACGTCATTCAGGTCAGTGACTAGTAATTGGTCAGTATTCCCGCAGTTACAAGCCGTAGCCTTTGATTGGCTGATGTTTTATTGTAAGCTGATTACCTCATCGGTCTGTGAGATTCTGGATAAACGTTAAGCGCTGAAGTGCACTCTTCGTTTGTTTTAATTGTCGTCATGCAACAATTAATTGTCGACAAGAAGTAATTAAAGGAAGTTGGCTGCGCTCCATGTAGGAACATTGACGAGCAGCCCAGCGCCAGTTATGATGTTTCAGAATCAGGGTCACTACTTGCACAGTAAACAGCCGTCCACAACTTCAACTTATAGTCTGCGCGGGAAACTTCTTGGCCTATCGCCAAGTAATGACTGCGGGAACTTAGCGCAAGACGGCAGATTGTCTTGGAGACGGAATTCTAGTACCAATTAGATCATCGATCTAAAAAAGCTAATAAAGGCTGGAATAGGGTCACCCAAAACAAGGACGGTTGTATAGTGGCATTGTTGTCAAAGAAACAATGCGACGTGCAGTGTCGGCTTGTCAATATTTATGTTAAGTTTCTGCCTATACATAAATGTGTACATATTTTCTTTAACTTATAATTATCAGTAATAATCTTTGAAATAGACTAATTCTTTGATTTGAGATGGTTTTATATCCTTTAAGGACTTTTTTGTTGTGTTAAGTTGTTTTTGTTTTTAAGTGTTAAGTTGTTTTTGCTCTTGATAATCCCCAACGTGGCGCACTCAGCTTAGGGACGAACACGTACTCGGTCGATTGTGTTCCCATAGCCAGACGCCACTTTTTTTCTTTATTTTTTTCGTATTTTTTTCGTATACGAATGTGCCTATAAATAAAGGCAGATATTTTGAGGAGAATTAATTTTCACACTAATTCTGTGTTTTCAAATTTGAACAAAAAGGTGGCTGCCCGTAGTCATGTATAACTGAATGTCGGCCAAATAACTGTGTGTAAAATTGTACAACCACAGCTAAACGTGCCTGGCGAGATACCTAGCACGTCAGTAAACCTTGAAGATTAAATAAACTTCAGATATAAAGAAACGATTAGAAGAAATATACATATAAAACAAAAAATAGGCCTGTGAAAATAATATACATGAAAAGAACAACATTTTGTTTTGGTTAATTTTAAACGACCTCCTGATAATTTTACGCTTTTGTTTCACACATTATTTTGTTTGGTTTTTATTTTGACATGGTTCGAACATTAGCAGAAATAAAGAAGAAAATATAAAGACCAGTGTAAACGATTACAAGGCTGTAGCGAACGATTTTGGTTTTATTTCAAACTTATCACCATAACTTTTCTAATTTTACCTAACATTCTTCTAGATACGGGGTGAAGGCTTTAATTTTAATCATGGGGTAACATAGCACAAAAGAACAATGATTGCAATTAAAACAAAACACATGACGTAAAGGAAATGCAAACAACACGAAAACGCATCTAACAAGACAAACTCAAGTGCCAGTATAATTATTGCCATACAAATTCCTCGAATAAACAAACCACAATTCTTGTTTAATTTAAACGCAAAGAAGTTGAAATTATTTGCCAATAAACGAAAAAGAAAACAAAAACTAGCAACAAATTCATGTGCGCTTCGATGAGTCTTAACGTGATTTCATTAATGTAGATAGGTAGTAGAAATTCAACTGTAGAATGATGATAATGTAATCTTGAATGCCTATTAATGAATTAGAATGACTAAAACTAACTAAAAAGAACGAAATCATGTAGACAAACACGAAATTGAATGCAATATTATAGCTAAAAAGAAACCCTAGTTTGATCGGATTAGAAGGAAGGGCGTGAATTTGAATGCATTTTGATGAAGTTGAATTAATTTGTGTTGAAATTGGCCGGGAAAACCTGTATTAGGCCAAATAAATAAAAAAAAACATGTTTAGCTTCATGCCTTTTTTTTAAAAGGAAGGAGAAGGCCCTTTTTTTTTTTTTCTTCTTTTTTTCCAAAATGGCCGCCCGACACATCTTAATTCGAGTCATGCAGTAAACATGTCACACCCTATCTTCGCATTTAAAATTAAAACATGGTTCACCCACGATTATAAATTAAAATTCATGTGGGTCGATCAAGTATGCACTGTACATGACTACACATCACACCCTAGCCTTCCTATTAGAAAAAATATATTTCCAGAGCATGTACACAATGATGCTTAAGTCTAAAATACGATCTTAAAATTGTATTATCTTAAATTTTTTTTTTTTTTTTTTTTTTTTCTTCCAAAATGGTCAAATTTATTATTTTTGTTCAATAAAAAAAAAAAAATTGTTGGCCTTATGAGCAGTTGTATATAATATAATATATTGGACACGTGCCCATTAGGGGCGCGTGCCTATTAAGGGCGCGTGCCCTTCACAATTAGTGAAGGAACACACCCGTGGTGGTGAGGCTGTAATTATCCTAAAGACTAAACTAAACTTAAACACGTAGTAAATTAAGTAATGTGGAGAGGCGTCATAAAGATCGTTGCCGTTCTGCCTGAGTCAAATCGGTAGCAACAGTGCTATTGTTCTTAATTACCCCCGTTCTCCAGTAAGCACACGGGCCCCGTGTTCCATTCGTAACAGCAATACAATAGAGCGGTCACGCGTGCTTGAACGCATTGTGTCGAATGGCAGTGGATGACGACCACGCAACGAGTATTCTATCTAACCTTGTGGTTTTACGTGGGCCTATATGTTGTAGTAGTATTTACATATAAAAACTATTGTATTACGAACAGAAAATGTCGTTTTTCAAAATGGTTTTCTTTTCTTTTGCAGGTGCAAGATGAATAACTTGTAAAACATTGATAGAAAAGTATCACAATTTAATTTGTGAATGTTTAGAAGGTCTTCGGTTGGGATTGTAAAACCGATTGATGGCTAAATTATAACTGTCTCAACATGTAGTCAGCGGTGGCGTTCAAGGGAAGTGGGTGGGTGACAAAATGTAATGCAAAGAGGTATATAGAATACAACTTGCTTCATGTTAGATATTGTAGGTAAATAATGGAAACAAAATCGAACAGACAAGAAAACAGACGGGTATTTCGATATTTATTTAATGTTAATCAGTAATCAACTACAGTGATCTTTGTTTTCAACCAATAAAGCCCGATGCAGCTTAGAATTTTGTTTTAAATTGATTTCAGATACAACTAATTTTACCAACTCTAAATGAAAAAACAAAACTCCTAATTTCTATTTAATGCTAGTGGCATTAAACTAAAAGTGAAATAGAATGGTCAATGTTTGAAATTGCCCTCTAACAGCGAAAAAGAAGTTTTGTAAACGAATTTGACTGGACATAAACGAAAGCGTCTGCACAATCATGTAATTAATTGAACAAAAATGGAATCGAATACTCTGGTAGCGAAAATAAAACGCGTGTTCAGAGCGATTCACAAAATCAGACGAAAACGAATGCCCAATTTTTAGAAGTGAATGAACATTTTGCGAAATTGGCGAGGAAAACCTATATTATCACATGAACATAATGCCACATTGTAGACGTGGCCTTCCGACGTATGTTTACAATATACAACAATATTGAATTTACATTACCCCGACGCCAATTCCACTGTGTAAATATTTTTCAAAAACATTTCAATTTATGATGCCCTTGTATGAATTATTTTGTGTTGTATTTAGCATTTGTGACCTGCTCCAACGAAACCCAAAGTAAGTCGCACTGATGTGATTGACTTTGTGTTACCACCAGTTAAAATAAAAAATTAATAGTGAGAATTGAGCGAAGATGTTTTGGTCGCGACAACTCCTGGCACAGGTTGTTTTCTTTCTAATTTGGCGGGAGACGAATTATTTTCTCTAAAATAAAGCCTAAAACTAGTGGCCAAACTAAAGTTTTAGTGACGGTATTGACCGTAACTTAAAGTAACTTAAAGAGAAACTCCCCCATAGTTTATAATTGCATAATGTTAAAGAGTGTCAATTGCCATTGTGACTTGATTTTTATTTCATTTTTATCGGTTTCGGTATTATATCATATAAAACAGAGATTTCCTCGCACTGCGCTTACCGTCATGCGAGCCGCCATCTGGTTTATCGGTACATCCGAGATATTGTGACGTAGTGTCTGCACCATAAGTACTCGAAGCCCGATCGATAGCGGCCCTGCACGCGCAAGGAATGCAAGTGAACCCTTTTGTGTACGGCATAGTGTATACATAATGTGTACTGTACATGTGAAAGTGGGTTCAAAATCATACGGAGAAGGACGTGATGCCATAATACTAGCTCACAGATTTTCTATTCCTCTCAGAAAATACAAAAATAAAAATATTTTGTAGCGCGTCAAGTCGATATTCTGCACAAAAATGCACATTATGAAGCACGACATGTGGCAGATAACCCCCCCCCCCCCCTCTTTTGTGTTGACCATTGTGTTAACAAAAATGTTTGCCAATTGATAAAATTGATTGGTTGACGACCTCGTGAAGTTGAATGATCTTATTTGGCCAGTGAATGCTAACTGCTGAAATAGAATTACTCCTTTTGACTGTTGAATGCTGATGCAACAAAACTTTCACCTTAACACGAATTGAATGAGCATGGTGTTAATTTGAATGATTTTGTGTTTAAAGTTGGCCTGGAAAACCTATATAATATACAATAGGATACCGGGTTCAAGATCTAGTTTCACGCATTTTCATGCTACATGCTTTCATAGAATATGAACCCGATTTCCATGATTTCCATTGTACGCCCTTGGGATCACCGGCATTCTCATCTGGGTAATATCCACCATTCAAGTGAGATATTAAACAACTATTAAACCACCAGGCTCCTGCGCGTATTCGTGCGCAATTACGTGGTTCATCATCATTGTCACGATCCTTTGTCGTAAAGGGAAACCCTCTGTGTTTCCAAAGAGAGTCACCGGCAGTGCTGTTGGCATCGTATTGATCATAATTCAGATTGTACTTACCGGGGGATATTTGGAAATCTGAGTACTTTGCCCATGCCGTGTTGCCCTCCCAGTCCTCTAAATCAACTCGTAGCTCCCATGATCCACGTGAATCTTCAGAAGTGAGAGTCACCAATTTGTCGTTACCCAACCAGAACTCACCAGACAGATTTCCAAAGCCAGACTGGTAGTCGGCCCAGTTACGGTAGAAGTCCACGCTGCCATCTTGTCACCTCTGAAACACGATCCATCCCCCGCCGTCAGTTTCCATGTCACAGTAGACACGAAGACCGCCATTGCCAAATCACTCTGGGTAGATTGTGTAGATACCGCTTGAACGATAACCGGCATCTAAGAGCATCTTGCAACTTCTGTTGCGATTCAAGGAACTATCAGCCAGTGAGTAGAGAGGTGTGTCCTCATCTGCATCAAAGTAAACGCTCCCTTGAGTTGCATTGAAGTAGTCGAGATGCTGCCGTCTTCTGGCAAGGTTCAACTCGCACATTTTACTGCAGTCATTAAAGTTAAAAGACTTGCAATGTTGATCCATGCTGCATTCACGTCCGCATGTGACACGAGATCGTACAATTTTGGTTGCGAACGCAAACCCTTTTAGGGCGCGATTTTTGGCGGCATAAAACACATGTTTCTCTGCATACGAGGTTCCATATCCAGTGACGGACGAGGTAGCTCCCTGACATATGATGAATATTATGTGAAATAGTTGCAACCCAGTAAAAGTCAGTTTCGCCATTGCTTCCATTACTTAAAGGATTCGTTAAAATCAGATGACTTAACGTCGATCACAGTTTGTCTTATTTGTTTTTGTATAATGTGCACCACATACTGTTGAAATCGGGAAAGAAAATCTAGCGATTTGTCGTGTCTGATTGACCTATCCACATTGGTTGTTCAACGACTAAAAGTCAAGCCGTACTGCTTTCGGCTGCTGTCCTCTATACAAATGCTAGGATGCTCCTGTGATACAGAGGCCTGGCGATGGTGGGACTTGGTATAGTTTACAGAAAGGAATGGGATGAGAAAGACGACGTGTATCTCGCATTCTCTCTGATTGGTTATCCAAGTGAGTACGTCATTCAGGTCAGTGACTAGTAATTGGTCAGTATTCCCGCAGTTACAAGCCGTAGCCTTTGATTGGCTGATGTTTTATTGTAAGCTGATTACCTCATCGGTCTGTGAGATTCTGGATAAACGTTAAGCGCTGAAGTGCACTCTTCGTTTGTTTTAATTGTCGTCATGCAACAATTAATTGTCGACAAGAAGTAATTAAAGGAAGTTGGCTGCGCTCCATGTAGGAACATTGACGAGCAGCCCAGCGCCAGTTATGATGTTTCAGAATCAGGGTCACTACTTGCACAGTAAACAGCCGTCCACAACTTCAACTTATAGTCTGCGCGGGAAACTTCTTGGCCTATCGCCAAGTAATGACTGCGGGAACTTAGCGCAAGACGGCAGATTGTCTTGGAGACGGAATTCTAGTACCAATTAGATCATCGATCTAAAAAAGCTAATAAAGGCTGGAATAGGGTCACCCAAAACAAGGACGGTTGTATAGTGGCATTGTTGTCAAAGAAACAATGCGACGTGCAGTGTCGGCTTGTCAATATTTATGTTAAGTTTCTGCCTATACATAAATGTGTACATATTTTCTTTAACTTATAATTATCAGTAATAATCTTTGAAATAGACTAATTCTTTGATTTGAGATGGTTTTATATCCTTTAAGGACTTTTTTGTTGTGTTAAGTTGTTTTTGTTTTTAAGTGTTAAGTTGTTTTTGCTCTTGATAATCCCCAACGTGGCGCACTCAGCTTAGGGACGAACACGTACTCGGTCGATTGTGTTCCCATAGCCAGACGCCACTTTTTTTCTTTTTTTCGGACTAAACATGACATAGTTGCCGTCTCACATTCAATATGAAAATGGATTTACAAATCACAAGTGGCGTGTATTGTTTAAAGCAGAATCAGTGTCAACAAATATCGGATGTCATGTGAATACGAAAAGAAATATCACAAGCTTGTGGTTTTACGTAGGCCTATATGTTGTAGTAGTAGTATGGAAAATCTATTGTATTACGAACAGAAATGCTGTTTTTCAAAAGGATTTTCTTTTCTTTCGCAGGTGCAAGATGAATAACTGGCAGTAAAACATTGATAGAAAAGTATCACAATTGAATTTAGGAATGTTTAGAAGATCTTGGGTTGGGATTGTACGTTAATAGCTGATAGCTCACTCGTTCTGTTTATTTTATTACGTAAATACACAAGAATATATCCATTAATATTTAAACGAAGGTCCATTAATATAAATATGTTAAGGGCCGAGTTCTGAAGGCATGCTGATTTCGTTATCATTAGAGTGGGTCTACGTAAATATTTTATATAAGTGTCCTCGGCAATTAAAAAAAACAAATTATATGAAAGCTAGGACTTGGTAAGCAAGTAACCAAAATAGCCAAAATAGCCAGTTTTGGGCCCGCCAAAACATTTTTTTAGCTTATTTTTAAAAATTCACCCAGCCAAAATGCAAAATTATATCACCAAATCAACTATATGACGATTTTACCTCACTTTCAATGTATTATGGCTGACTCGCGAATAAATCTCATAGTGACGGATGCTGTTCGTAGCCCTGCAATGTTGGCGAAAGTTATCATTTAAAGGAGAATTTAACTTCAAATTTGAAAAGACCACCATGCCTTTTTTATAATGTAATTGGCAGGCCTTGTGTGTGTGATTGCGCCTATAATGTCGCTGTTAAAAAAAGAGGAAAATCGGAGTGAAAATAAACTTCGTCTAAATTCGAGGCAGCTTCGGTTAAACTCTGCTACAATTTAGCATTGCGATATGATCAAATGTAGCTGTTGTTTCGTCAAATGTACAAAATATAATGGGTATTCTTTATAATAAGCAAAACAAAAACTAGTTAACCTCTTAAAGGTAGGATGCACCATTTGCAGATATCTACCGAATTATTAAGAAATATCTTACTTATTTGAAAATGAATATTGTCTCTAAAGAAGATCTTTTTAAGATCGACATATTAGGCCCTCTTAACTCATTTGATAAATATTGTTTGTTAGCATCCAGCAAAACTATGCGCTAGATATCCTGTAATTGTTTCGAAAAATTGAATTTTATAAAAATAAATTACGATCGCCGGAAAAAACAAGAACAACATAAGAACAACTGCCTAACGCAGATTGAAAATGAATGCCGTTTTTCTGGCTTTTCTCAGCATCTATGAGTGTAAAACTTCAGACAGGTCAGTTAAACGATATTTTGTATCAAATCCAACTCCCCAAATCCACCCATTCCTGATAACTCAAGCAATTACCAATGGTGTATTCTACCTTTAACATGTTGACAAAGTGATAGTAACATTTCGATTAACTGCGAAACACATTATTCCATAGAAACATTTGTTGGCAGCTTTATAACAATTCTAAAAGACTCGGGGTATTAATGAATAAAATGGCTGTGCAATGATTTACAGGTGCCAACTAAAACAAGTACATTTCAAAATTAATATTAACAATGCAACATTCATTGTCCAATTTTACGCGTTTTCATGCTACATGCTTTTATGAAATAACCCGATTTCCATGAGTCCCACAACACGCCTTGAACACGATTATTGTCTGGGTAATATAAACCATTTAAGTGAGAATAGAAACAGTCATTAAACCACCAGGCTCCTGCGAACCTTTGTGCACAATTATTATTGTAGTACGCATCATTGTCACGATCCTTTGTTGTAAAGGGGTGTCCCTTTTGATAAAGTAACATACTATGTCCCTGAAACCCAAGAGAGTCGCCGGCAGTGCTGCTGGCATCGTATTGGTCATAATTCAGATTGTACCCACCCGGAGATATTTTAAAATCTGAGTATTTTGCCCATGCGGTGTTGCCCTCACAGTCCTCTAAATCAACTCGTAGCTCCCATGATCCATATAAATCATCAGACGTCAGAGTCACCAAGTTGTCGTTACCAAACCAGAACTCACCGGACAGATCGCCAAAGCCAGACTGGTAGTCGGCCCAGTTACGGTAGAAGTCCACGCTGCCATCTTGTCGCCTCTGAAACACGATCCATCCCCCACCGTCAGTTTCCATGTCACAGTAGACACACAGACTGTCATTGCCGAATCCCTCTGGGTAGATTGTGTAGATACCGCTTGAACGATAACCGGCATCTAAGAGCATCTTGCAACTTATGTAGCGATTCAAGGAACTATCAGCCAGTGAGTACAGAGGTGTGTCCTCATCTGCATCAAAGTACACGCTCCCTTGAGTTGCATTGAAGTAGTCGAGATGCTGCCGTCTTGTGGCAAGGTTTAACTCGCACATGTTACTGCAGTCATTAAAGTTAAAAGACTTGCAATGTTGATCCATGCTGCATTCACGTCCGCAGATGACACGAGATCGTACAATTTTGGTTACGAACGCAAACCCTTTTAGGGCGCGATTTTCTGCGGCATAAAAAGCATATTTCCCCGCATAAGAAGTTTCATATCCAGATACGGACGAGGTAGCTCCCTGACATATGATGAATATTATGTGAAATAGTTGCAACCCAGTAAAGGTCAATTTCGCCATTGCTTCAATTACCTAAAGGATTCGTTAAAATCAGATGACTTAACGTCGATCTCAGTTTGTTTTATTTGTTTTTGTATAATGTGCACCACATAGTTGAAATCGGAAAAGAAAATCTAGCGATTTGTCGTGTCTGATTGAACTATCCACAATGGTTGTTCAGCGACTACAAGTCAAGCCGTACTGCTTTCGGCTGCTGTTCTCTCTATACAAATGCTAGGATGCTTCTGTGCTACAGAGGCCTGGCGATGGTGGGACTTGGTATAGTTTACAGAAAGGAATGGGTTGAGGGAGACGACGTGTATCTCTCATTCTCTCCGATTGGCTATCCAAGTGACTACGTCATTCACGTCGGTGACAAGTAACGGGTCAGTATTCCCGCAGTTGCAAACCGTAGTCTTTGATTGGCTGATGTTTTATCGTAAGCTGATAACCTCATCGATCTGTGAGATTCTGGATAAAAGTGAACTCTTAATTTGTTTTAATTAATTGTTGTCATACAAAGCCAAATAAAGGCATGGACAATCGGGAGATTGCATATGCATTTGTATTAATTTCACGCTCGTTGATTCTATTCTCAAAACATGAATGAGAATGTCAGAGAAAAAATCGTTTATTAAGAGGAGTCTTTACAATTATTATAGATTTAAAAATAACAACACGAACTGTCCACGATATTGAATTTAATGAGAATGAGAGGTAATTTTTGCGTGGCGCAGCTTCGAGTTCAGAAGTAAAGCTTGAGCGATGATGTTTAAACAGCTTGTCGTAATATTGCTCCCATTTTGTATTGCCCCTAGTGGGGCAGATGGGGTAATATTTGGGGGAATTGTGCCTTTGATGATACAAGCATGGAATTAGGCACACAGTCAGAGTATGTCAAGAGAAAGATATTTGGCTACAGGGTCATCGCAGAATTAAACTTTGAAGAAACTACCGTTGTTTTTATAACCCTAACTCTCTTGGGTGTGTAGATAATCATTCGTATTGGAATTGATGGGTTCAGCACTGCCATCAATGATAAGCATTACATCGTTCGGTTTCCAATCAGATGCTCAAGGTAGCGTCAGAGTTAGAAAAAAAACTCACTGTAAAGCTTTTTCTATCACATCATTTATATTTCTAGACCTTGAATAGTTTTCGAGCGTCCAAAAAAACGTGGTTTTTTTTCTGACCATGCACGTGAAGTTGCTTTGTTTCTGTCTTTCTCCCCCCGAATCGATTCAAGGAGTTCTTTCTTTTGGGTGGCAAAACAACCTCGTACGACCTAGCAACAATAATGGCTGATTGACCCCTCGCCCACCCCATTCCGGCTATCGCACATTTGTCAATGTCCGTCTCAAACGCGCCGTACAGTTCAAGACGACAACAACGCCGCCCGGATATTAAACAAATAAAACGCGCTCGTTGAACCATAATGGCTATTTGTACTCCCCCATTGTGCCATTTTTCTCCCCCAACCCACCTCCTCTATTAGGTCGTCCTTTCACGATCGATACGTTGGTGGGAAACCAATACAAAATTAAAACTTGGCATAATATCTTTGTTGGCGTTTGCAATCATTTTTAAAAGGGGAGGGGGGGGGGGGGCAAATTGACGGTACCAGTTTAGGTTTGGGTTGCGTGTTAACAACTTGTATACTCCTCGATTTACACTGGTTGAGTTCTATATTAATTGCGTTACCGATCTTTATACATCGCGCCATATATTTTTGGTTGTACAGCAATAATTACATATGTGTTGATTATCTAACAGGCCAGAAAAAAGTGTCTAGTTGGTACGTAATAGTATTCTCTAAAATTAGTCGTACACAGTCTCAATAGTTGAAGCTTGAGCGATGATGTTTAAAAAGCTTGTCGTAATATTGTTCCCATTTTGTATTGCCCCTAGTGGGGCAGATAAGGAAATATTACGGGGAATAGTGCCTTTGATGATGCAAGCATGGAATTAGGCACACAGTCAGAGTATGTCATGGGAAAGATTTGACCTTTTCAGAAATATAGATAGAATACGATTTGAATGTTTGCATGGCGAAAAGGCAATAAGATAAGTAGTTTTCGGTAACACCAAAGTAATACTATTTAGTGAGATATTACTCTATAGCGAGATGTGTGGTTCTTTTCAGAACCTCACATCTCACTAAAGAGTATCGTGGTGTTACCGCAAACTACTTATCTTATATGTGACATTTTCAAAATGGCTTTTTTTGCTTGTTATTGCTACCTATTAGGTCAAACCTGCGATGGACCTACAGCCAACTATCTTTCTCCAGACATACTGTGACTGTGTGAACAATTCCATACTTGTACCATCAAGTGGAGATTTTTATGTTGAAAATGTCTCATGCTATTTATTTTAAGCAAACATTTTGTGCTTCACAGCTCCATAAAATGAGCCCCAGATTAGGGATGGTCTCTTCAAATTGTAAACGCAGTTGTTCATGGAAAACACCTGTGCTTAAAGTTTTCTCATTGTCTTTAATACTGAAACAACAATTGTAAACAAAAAACGTTACCGCAGCAAACCCAGTTTTTATGTAAGATATTTATTAGTGTGAAAGCCACGATGTACTTTTTCAACATATTAAAATATAGGGCTGTTTTTGTTCGAATAATTTAGTATTCGGTTATTCGAAAGAGCACGTGACCAAATATTCGAAACTCGATCGCCGATGCATATTTTCGTGAACCACATAACGACCGAGGATCCCCTATTGTGTTTTTTTTATTCCTGTGCTGTAACCTAACCCCATTGCCTAGCGCTTACCGGAACAATCGAGGACAAAGAAACCGTCCTACGAGGATCCTTTGTTCCCTTTGTTCTCTTTTGTGTTTCGATCCTCGATCGCAAAAGGAAACAAGAGCAGTTTTACAAAGGCCAGATGCAGCTGACTTCCTTGTTGGTCAAAAGTTGCATACAAAGCTGGTTACACTTCGGTCAGCGATGAATATTAATGGTTGTTGTGTTTTGCAGTATATTTACTACAGTACTCGTGCATAACTGTCAGGGGATTTTACCCAGCTTAAAGAGCACCTCTAAGTAAAAATCGTTTTCTCTGATTTTACATGTTGAAATAAATATGGAAGGATCCAAACCGAATGCAATATCATTGGTCTTTATAGCCCGCCTAAAAATAGTTCAAAAGAACGTTTTTTCTGTTCATGCCAAGACGCGAATTCTTAAAAACGTAAAGGTCACGCTTTTGTTTTGATGCGTCATTGAGGGGAAAACAAAGAAATTGAGGAGAAACCCAAACATGCACACGCACGCAAACGCATGGTAACGTGGAGACCACGAGGAGGCACCGATCGTTCGTGGTGGCGCAACCGCTTCGAACCCGCGAGGCCCCCGTTGACGACGTGGCGCGTGGTGTGGAAAATCTCGCTGAACAGAAAGGCAACCAGGATCGGTTTTTACACACAAACTGGTAATACATGTACATAATTTAGATGAATATACATTGTATCATGATGCCACTTTAATAGTTCTCAGTGAATACAAGTATCATTGCAAAAGTGTTGGAAAAACATGAACCACTGCAGAGAAGCGACCACTCGGTCAACCTAAAAATCCGACCTCGTGTGCGGTTCACAAATCGGGCCATCTCTCTTCGTGTCTGAAAAACATCCTCCATTGGAAACCTCAGAAAATTTACTTCAGGGTTTTTAAGACAATTCCTCAAACATTTACCTACCACACAGGACTTTAGCATTTCGAAAAAAATCAACCAAAATACGAACTAATTTTATAAATGTCGAGAAAAACATTGAGAAAAGAAGGCCGCAAGCAACACAATCGCACGCGGTACACGCACGGTGTGGCGGTGGCATGCTGGCCTCGTGATCGCACGGACTAGCTGAATAACACGATGACGTTTCGGGGTCATGTAATCTCATTTGCATACATTAAACATGGCTGTCGTTTTCTCAAAAATAGAGCCGGATCGTGTTGGGAACACCGAATTGAACTTTGTTTTTGTTGCACTAAAGTAAACCCCATAGAGTAAAATTATATACTAACGGTAAGATTGGTATATACTCTGTCATAAAATGAACCAAATACCAAAACCACAAATTTGTTAGAGGTGCTCTTTAAATGAATGGGACCAATAAATAGGTGTCAACAAAACGTTACTGCCGACCCAAAGAATGGCATCTGACAGTTGGGGTTTATTTTTGTACAAAAGCCGCAAATATGAAATTACATTCGACGACCAACAGACTAACAATAGCGATATATTGTCGGCAATCAATTCTCTCCAGAAAAAGATGGCTTCCGCGCGACCAATAAGAAGCAGAAACCGTTGGTGAATTCGACGCCTCTCAAGAGCGACGGCAACCGCGAACAATTTGAGAACTCTGAGAAGGTTAAAGACTTCACTGAATCGGCATTGGTCTACGGAGGACGGCGACGACCCTTCTGCCGAGGGCAGCCTTACTGAAGCTTTGGATCTGGTAAAGAAATGACAAAAGCTCATCAAGTTGCCCGACAGATCCCCTCACGGCTGCTCTACTGTCAAGGAATATCTCGCCGACAATCTGATTGAAGACGAGAAACATCTTCGCAAAGCCGAAAAGTCAACCGCCGCCAAGACAGAACAGTTTTGTTAATATGCAATTCGTTAAGTCATCAGGCTAATTTATCACCGGATGAATCACACCAAGCTCGGCAATTTGACCCCCAGATTTTATTGTGCCAGCACACCCCGTAAATTTAAACGGAATTCTTCCCCTGGGATCTCGATTATTGCAAATCGAGTATCACTTGATTAGTGCATGCAAATACCGAACTTGGCCCCAAGAGGAAACATTGTTTTCCGTTGGGACGCAATTTGTAAGACGTCAAGCTGTTATGTAGCTTTGCACTATCGGTCGATTCAGTACCGAATGACATACTGAATTGCGTTCCAACATTGTTTGGCAATCAAACAAGTCTGTTTATTCGAGTATCACTTGATTAGTGCATGCAAATACTGAACTTGGCCCCCAAGAGAAAACTGTTGTTTTCCGTTAAGACGCAATTTATAAGACGTTAGGCTGATTTGTAGCTTTGCCTTATCGGTCGATTGGGTACCGAATGACATACTGAATCGGGTTTACAAAATTATTTGGCAATCGAACAAGACTGTTTAGTCGAAAATAGCCGAGTTTGACGGCCAATTTAAGTTTTTCACCCATCATTAATATCCCCGTTCTTTGGCGTTTCTCAAGAGCGAGTTCCAGTGCTCTACCATCCCAATAGTTCACCAAATCATTGTTGTCTTTTTTCCTTTCTTTCGGTTTATGAACTCTATTACTATTTCATAAAGGAGATATAGTAAAGAAATAAATTTTCTGACGTAGGAACGTAGAAAGTTTTCGTTACGCCCCAACGCTCTTAGCTTATAAAAGCAGGCATTGCATTCAATGCCTTTCTTCTCGGCCTGAGCATTCGAACCTCGCTTGCCCCCCCGAAAGACTTAAACCCATAAATAATAGTAATAACGGTATTAATAATAATGATAACTAACCGAAGGGAACAGGGAGTGCACCCTCGATCTTTATTTACCCCTTTTCCTAGATTTTTTTTCACTTTTTCTAAAATCTCTCTCCAAAAGACTGTTCGTTGCGTGATCACCGCTTTGACCAAGTCTCAATTTCTCATGATTTTTAGATTGTTTAATATTTACATGTACGTGTACTATCGGCTCTCGTTTGTACAGAGTGAAGTAAATAAAAATGTAAATGGATGCCGATAAAAAAAATATCAAAACAAATAGAAAACGGCGTTCGTTTTATATTTATGTTATTTTTGCGTTTGCCGTCCAGATTGGGATAAGGCCCATCAGCTTTATACCCTGGTGCTTCAACGGGCTCGTGTTATTTTAAACATAAACGAGTCGGAATACAATGCACCAAGATAAATGTTCCCAATGCCGCACATGTATCACGTCGATCGGGCTCCAAATTTCCCTTTTATTTTTTGGAAATAGCAGGTCATGTGCTAATGCAAATTTACAGACTGCCTCATAATGTAAGTACTTCCTACCAAACAGGTAATTTCAGCTGCCCAAAAAAATGGCACAATGGTCAACACAAAAGAGGGGGGGGGGGGGGTTATCTGCCACATGTCGTGCTTCATAATGTGCATTTTTGTGCAGAATATCGACTTGACGCGCTACAAAATATTTTTATTTTTGTATTTTCTGAGAGGAATAGAAAATCTGTGAGCTAGTATTATGGCATCAAGTCCTTCTCCGTATGATTTTGAACCCACTTTCACATGTACAGTACACATTATGTATACACTATGCCGTACACAAAAGGGTTCACTTGCATTCCTTGCGCGTGCAGGGCCGCTATCGATCGGGCTTCGAGTACTTATGGTGCAGACACTACGTCACAATATCTCGGATGTACCGATAAACCAGATGGCGGCTCGCATGACGGTAAGCGCAGTGCGAGGAAATCTCTGTTTTATATGATATAATACCGAAACCGATAAAAATGAAATAAAAATCAAGTCACAATGGCAATTGACACTCTTTAACATTATGCAATTATAAACTATGGGGGAGTTTCTCTTTAAGTTACTTTAAGTTACGGTCAATACCGTCACTAAAACTTTAGTTTGGCCACTAGTTTTAGGCTTTATTTTAGAGAAAATAATTCGTCTCCCGCCAAATTAGAAAGAAAACAACCTGTGCCAGGAGTTGTCGCGACCAAAACATCTTCGCTCAATTCTCACTATTAATTTTTTATTTTAACTGGTGGTAACACAAAGTCAATCACATCAGTGCGACTTACTTTGGGTTTCGTTGGAGCAGGTCACAAATGCTAAATACAACACAAAATAATTCATACAAGGGCATCATAAATTGAAATGTTTTTGAAAAATATTTACACAGTGGAATTGGCGTCGGGGTAATGTAAATTCAATATTGTTGTATATTGTAAACATACGTCGGAAGGCCACGTCTACAATGTGGCATTATGTTCATGTGATAATATAGGTTTTCCTCGCCAATTTCGCAAAATGTTCATTCACTTCTAAAAATTGGGCATTCGTTTTCGTCTGATTTTGTGAATCGCTCTGAACACGCGTTTTATTTTCGCTACCAGAGTATTCGATTCCATTTTTGTTCAATTAATTACATGATTGTGCAGACGCTTTCGTTTATGTCCAGTCAAATTCGTTTACAAAACTTCTTTTTCGCTGTTAGAGGGCAATTTCAAACATTGACCATTCTATTTCACTTTTAGTTTAATGCCACTAGCATTAAATAGAAATTAGGAGTTTTGTTTTTTCATTTAGAGTTGGTCAAATTAGTTGTATCTGAAATCAATTTAAAACAAAATTCTAAGCTGCATCGGGCTTTATTGGTTGAAAACAAAGATCACTGTAGTTGATTACTGATTAACATTAAATAAATATCGAAATACCCGTCTGTTTTCTTGTCTGTTCGATTTTGTTTCCATTATTTACCTACAATATCTAACATGAAGCAAGTTGTATTCTATATACCTCTTTGCATTACATTTTGTCACCCACCCACTTCCCTTGAACGCCACCGCTGACTACATGTTGAGACAGTTATAATTTAGCCATCAATCGGTTTTACAATCCCAACCGAAGACCTTCTAAACATTCACAAATTAAATTGTGATACTTTTCTATCAATGTTTTACAAGTTATTCATCTTGCACCTGCAAAAGAAAAGAAAACCATTTTGAAAAACGACATTTTCTGTTCGTAATACAATAGTTTTTATATGTAAATACTACTACAACATATAGGCCCACGTAAAACCACAAGGTTAGATAGAATACTCGTTGCGTGGTCGTCATCCACTGCCATTCGACATTTTAAAAGGAAGGAGAAGGCCCTTTTTTTTTTTTTCTTCTTTTTTTCCAAAATGGCCGCCCGACACATCTTAATTCGAGTCATGCAGTAAACATGTCACACCCTATCTTCGCATTTAAAATTAAAACATGGTTCACCCACGATTATAAATTAAAATTCATGTGGGTCGATCAAGTATGCACTGTACATGACTACACATCACACCCTAGCCTTCCTATTAGAAAAAATATATTTCCAGAGCATGTACACAATGATGCTTAAGTCTAAAATACGATCTTAAAATTGTATTATCTTAAATTTTTTTTTTTTTTTTTTTTTTTTTCTTCCAAAATGGTCAAATTTATTATTTTTGTTCAATAAAAAAAAAAAAATTGTTGGCCTTATGAGCAGTTGTATATAATATAATATATTGGACACGTGCCCATTAGGGGCGCGTGCCTATTAAGGGCGCGTGCCCTTCACAATTAGTGAAGGAACACACCCGTGGTGGTGAGGCTGTAATTATCCTAAAGACTAAACTAAACTTAAACACGTAGTAAATTAAGTAATGTGGAGAGGCGTCATAAAGATCGTTGCCGTTCTGCCTGAGTCAAATCGGTAGCAACAGTGCTATTGTTCTTAATTACCCCCGTTCTCCAGTAAGCACACGGGCCCCGTGTTCCATTCGTAACAGCAATACAATAGAGCGGTCACGCGTGCTTGAACGCATTGTGTCGAATGGCAGTGGATGACGACCACGCAACGAGTATTCTATCTAACCTTGTGGTTTTACGTGGGCCTATATGTTGTAGTAGTATTTACATATAAAAACTATTGTATTACGAACAGAAAATGTCGTTTTTCAAAATGGTTTTCTTTTCTTTTGCAGGTGCAAGATGAATAACTTGTAAAACATTGATAGAAAAGTATCACAATTTAATTTGTGAATGTTTAGAAGGTCTTCGGTTGGGATTGTAAAACCGATTGATGGCTAAATTATAACTGTCTCAACATGTAGTCAGCGGTGGCGTTCAAGGGAAGTGGGTGGGTGACAAAATGTAATGCAAAGAGGTATATAGAATACAACTTGCTTCATGTTAGATATTGTAGGTAAATAATGGAAACAAAATCGAACAGACAAGAAAACAGACGGGTATTTCGATATTTATTTAATGTTAATCAGTAATCAACTACAGTGATCTTTGTTTTCAACCAATAAAGCCCGATGCAGCTTAGAATTTTGTTTTAAATTGATTTCAGATACAACTAATTTTACCAACTCTAAATGAAAAAACAAAACTCCTAATTTCTATTTAATGCTAGTGGCATTAAACTAAAAGTGAAATAGAATGGTCAATGTTTGAAATTGCCCTCTAACAGCGAAAAAGAAGTTTTGTAAACGAATTTGACTGGACATAAACGAAAGCGTCTGCACAATCATGTAATTAATTGAACAAAAATGGAATCGAATACTCTGGTAGCGAAAATAAAACGCGTGTTCAGAGCGATTCACAAAATCAGACGAAAACGAATGCCCAATTTTTAGAAGTGAATGAACATTTTGCGAAATTGGCGAGGAAAACCTATATTATCACATGAACATAATGCCACATTGTAGACGTGGCCTTCCGACGTATGTTTACAATATACAACAATATTGAATTTACATTACCCCGACGCCAATTCCACTGTGTAAATATTTTTCAAAAACATTTCAATTTATGATGCCCTTGTATGAATTATTTTGTGTTGTATTTAGCATTTGTGACCTGCTCCAACGAAACCCAAAGTAAGTCGCACTGATGTGATTGACTTTGTGTTACCACCAGTTAAAATAAAAAATTAATAGTGAGAATTGAGCGAAGATGTTTTGGTCGCGACAACTCCTGGCACAGGTTGTTTTCTTTCTAATTTGGCGGGAGACGAATTATTTTCTCTAAAATAAAGCCTAAAACTAGTGGCCAAACTAAAGTTTTAGTGACGGTATTGACCGTAACTTAAAGTAACTTAAAGAGAAACTCCCCCATAGTTTATAATTGCATAATGTTAAAGAGTGTCAATTGCCATTGTGACTTGATTTTTATTTCATTTTTATCGGTTTCGGTATTATATCATATAAAACAGAGATTTCCTCGCACTGCGCTTACCGTCATGCGAGCCGCCATCTGGTTTATCGGTACATCCGAGATATTGTGACGTAGTGTCTGCACCATAAGTACTCGAAGCCCGATCGATAGCGGCCCTGCACGCGCAAGGAATGCAAGTGAACCCTTTTGTGTACGGCATAGTGTATACATAATGTGTACTGTACATGTGAAAGTGGGTTCAAAATCATACGGAGAAGGACTTGATGCCATAATACTAGCTCACAGATTTTCTATTCCTCTCAGAAAATACAAAAATAAAAATATTTTGTAGCGCGTCAAGTCGATATTCTGCACAAAAATGCACATTATGAAGCACGACATGTGGCAGATAACCCCCCCCCCCCCCTCTTTTGTGTTGACCATTGTGCCATTTTTTTGGGCAGCTGAAATTACCTGTTTGGTAGGAAGTACTTACATTATGAGGCAGTCTGTAAATTTGCATTAGCACATGACCTGCTATTTCCAAAAAATAAAAGGGAAATTTGGAGCCCGATCGACGTGATACATGTGCGGCATTGGGAACATTTATCTTGGTGCATTGTATTCCGACTCGTTTATGTTTAAAATAACACGAGCCCGTTGAAGCACCAGGGTATAAAGCTGATGGGCCTTATCCCAATCTGGACGGCAAACGCAAAAATAACATAAATATAAAACGAACGCCGTTTTCTATTTGTTTTGATATTTTTTTTATCGGCATCCATTTACATTTTTATTTACTTCACTCTGTACAAACGAGAGCCGATAGTACACGTACATGTAAATATTAAACAATCTAAAAATCATGAGAAATTGAGACTTGGTCAAAGCGGTGATCACGCAACGAACAGTCTTTTGGAGAGAGATTTTAGAAAAAGTGAAAAAAAATCTAGGAAAAGGGGTAAATAAAGATCGAGGGTGCACTCCCTGTTCCCTTCGGTTAGTTATCATTATTATTAATACCGTTATTACTATTATTTATGGGTTTAAGTCTTTCGGGGGGGCAAGCGAGGTTCGAATGCTCAGGCCGAGAAGAAAGGCATTGAATGCAATGCCTGCTTTTATAAGCTAAGAGCGTTGGGGCGTAACGAAAACTTTCTACGTTCCTACGTCAGAAAATTTATTTCTTTACTATATCTCCTTTATGAAATAGTAATAGAGTTCATAAACCGAAAGAAAGGAAAAAAGACAACAATGATTTGGTGAACTATTGGGATGGTAGAGCACTGGAACTCGCTCTTGAGAAACGCCAAAGAACGGGGATATTAATGATGGGTGAAAAACTTAAATTGGCCGTCAAACTCGGCTATTTTCGACTAAACAGTCTTGTTCGATTGCCAAATAATTTTGTAAACCCGATTCAGTATGTCATTCGGTACCCAATCGACCGATAAGGCAAAGCTACAAATCAGCCTAACGTCTTATAAATTGCGTCTTAACGGAAAACAACAGTTTTCTCTTGGGGGCCAAGTTCAGTATTTGCATGCACTAATCAAGTGATACTCGAATAAACAGACTTGTTTGATTGCCAAACAATGTTGGAACGCAATTCAGTATGTCATTCGGTACTGAATCGACCGATAGTGCAAAGCTACATAACAGCTTGACGTCTTACAAATTGCGTCCCAACGGAAAACAATGTTTCCTCTTGGGGCCAAGTTCGGTATTTGCATGCACTAATCAAGTGATACTCGATTTGCAATAATCGAGATCCCAGGGGAAGAATTCCGTTTAAATTTACGGGGTGTGCTGGCACAATAAAATCTGGGGGTCAAATTGCCGAGCTTGGTGTGATTCATCCGGTGATAAATTAGCCTGATGACTTAACGAATTGCATATTAACAAAACTGTTCTGTCTTGGCGGCGGTTGACTTTTCGGCTTTGCGAAGATGTTTCTCGTCTTCAATCAGATTGTCGGCGAGATATTCCTTGACAGTAGAGCAGCCGTGAGGGGATCTGTCGGGCAACTTGATGAGCTTTTGTCATTTCTTTACCAGATCCAAAGCTTCAGTAAGGCTGCCCTCGGCAGAAGGGTCGTCGCCGTCCTCCGTAGACCAATGCCGATTCAGTGAAGTCTTTAACCTTCTCAGAGTTCTCAAATTGTTCGCGGTTGCCGTCGCTCTTGAGAGGCGTCGAATTCACCAACGGTTTCTGCTTCTTATTGGTCGCGCGGAAGCCATCTTTTTCTGGAGAGAATTGATTGCCGACAATATATCGCTATTGTTAGTCTGTTGGTCGTCGAATGTAATTTCATATTTGCGGCTTTTGTACAAAAATAAACCCCAACTGTCAGATGCCATTCTTTGGGTCGGCAGTAACGTTTTGTTGACACCTATTTATTGGTCCCATTCATTTAAAGAGCACCTCTAACAAATTTGTGGTTTTGGTATTTGGTTCATTTTATGACAGAGTATATACCAATCTTACCGTTAGTATATAATTTTACTCTATGGGGTTTACTTTAGTGCAACAAAAACAAAGTTCAATTCGGTGTTCCCAACACGATCCGGCTCTATTTTTGAGAAAACGACAGCCATGTTTAATGTATGCAAATGAGATTACATGACCCCGAAACGTCATCGTGTTATTCAGCTAGTCCGTGCGATCACGAGGCCAGCATGCCACCGCCACACCGTGCGTGTACCGCGTGCGATTGTGTTGCTTGCGGCCTTCTTTTCTCAATGTTTTTCTCGACATTTATAAAATTAGTTCGTATTTTGGTTGATTTTTTTCGAAATGCTAAAGTCCTGTGTGGTAGGTAAATGTTTGAGGAATTGTCTTAAAAACCCTGAAGTAAATTTTCTGAGGTTTCCAATGGAGGATGTTTTTCAGACACGAAGAGAGATGGCCCGATTTGTGAACCGCACACGAGGTCGGATTTTTAGGTTGACCGAGTGGTCGCTTCTCTGCAGTGGTTCATGTTTTTCCAACACTTTTGCAATGATACTTGTATTCACTGAGAACTATTAAAGTGGCATCATGATACAATGTATATTCATCTAAATTATGTACATGTATTACCAGTTTGTGTGTAAAAACCGATCCTGGTTGCCTTTCTGTTCAGCGAGATTTTCCACACCACGCGCCACGTCGTCAACGGGGGCCTCGCGGGTTCGAAGCGGTTGCGCCACCACGAACGATCGGTGCCTCCTCGTGGTCTCCACGTTACCATGCGTTTGCGTGCGTGTGCATGTTTGGGTTTCTCCTCAATTTCTTTGTTTTCCCCTCAATGACGCATCAAAACAAAAGCGTGACCTTTACGTTTTTAAGAATTCGCGTCTTGGCATGAACAGAAAAAACGTTCTTTTGAACTATTTTTAGGCGGGCTATAAAGACCAATGATATTGCATTCGGTTTGGATCCTTCCATATTTATTTCAACATGTAAAATCAGAGAAAACGATTTTTACTTAGAGGTGCTCTTTAAGCTGGGTAAAATCCCCTGACAGTTATGCACGAGTACTGTAGTAAATATACTGCAAAACACAACAACCATTAATATTCATCGCTGACCGAAGTGTAACCAGCTTTGTATGCAACTTTTGACCAACAAGGAAGTCAGCTGCATCTGGCCTTTGTAAAACTGCTCTTGTTTCCTTTTGCGATCGAGGATCGAAACACAAAAGAGAACAAAGGGAACAAAGGATCCTCGTAGGACGGTTTCTTTGTCCTCGATTGTTCCGGTAAGCGCTAGGCAATGGGGTTAGGTTACAGCACAGGAATAAAAAAAACACAATAGGGGATCCTCGGTCGTTATGTGGTTCACGAAAATATGCATCGGCGATCGAGTTTCGAATATTTGGTCACGTGCTCTTTCGAATAACCGAATACTAAATTATTCGAACAAAAACAGCCCTATATTTTAATATGTTGAAAAAGTACATCGTGGCTTTCACACTAATAAATATCTTACATAAAAACTGGGTTTGCTGCGGTAACGTTTTTTGTTTACAATTGTTGTTTCAGTATTAAAGACAATGAGAAAACTTTAAGCACAGGTGTTTTCCATGAACAACTGCGTTTACAATTTGAAGAGACCATCCCTAATCTGGGGCTCATTTTATGGAGCTGTGAAGCACAAAATGTTTGCTTAAAATAAATAGCATGAGACATTTTCAACATAAAAAAGTGGAGATTGCAAAATCTCCACTTGATGGTACAAGTATGGAATTGTTCACACAGTCACAGTATGTCTGGAGAAAGATAGTTGGCTGTAGGTCCATCGCAGGTTTGACCTAATAGGTAGCAATAACAAGCAAAAAAAGCCATTTTGAAAATGTCACATATAAGATAAGTAGTTTGCGGTAACACCACGATACTCTTTAGTGAGATGTGAGGTTCTGAAAAGAACCACACATCTCGCTATAGAGTAATATCTCACTAAATAGTATTACTTTGGTGTTACCGAAAACTACTTATCTTATTGCCTTTTCGCCATGCAAACATTCAAATCGTATTCTATCTATATTTCTGAAAAGGTCAAATCTTTCCCATGACATACTCTGACTGTGTGCCTAATTCCATGCTTGCATCATCAAAGGCACTATTCCCCGTAATATTTCCTTATCTGCCCCACTAGGGGCAATACAAAATGGGAACAATATTACGACAAGCTTTTTAAACATCATCGCTCAAGCTTCAACTATTGAGACTGTGTACGACTAATTTTAGAGAATACTATTACGTACCAACTAGACACTTTTTTCTGGCCTGTTAGATAATCAACACATATGTAATTATTGCTGTACAACCAAAAATATATGGCGCGATGTATAAAGATCGGTAACGCAATTAATATAGAACTCAACCAGTGTAAATCGAGGAGTATACAAGTTGTTAACACGCAACCCAAACCTAAACTGGTACCGTCAATTTGCCCCCCCCCCCCTCCCCTTTTAAAAATGATTGCAAACGCCAACAAAGATATTATGCCAAGTTTTAATTTTGTATTGGTTTCCCACCAACGTATCGATCGTGAAAGGACGACCTAATAGAGGAGGTGGGTTGGGGGAGAAAAATGGCACAATGGGGGAGTACAAATAGCCATTATGGTTCAACGAGCGCGTTTTATTTGTTTAATATCCGGGCGGCGTTGTTGTCGTCTTGAACTGTACGGCGCGTTTGAGACGGACATTGACAAATGTGCGATAGCCGGAATGGGGTGGGCGAGGGGTCAATCAGCCATTATTGTTGCTAGGTCGTACGAGGTTGTTTTGCCACCCAAAAGAAAGAACTCCTTGAATCGATTCGGGGGGAGAAAGACAGAAACAAAGCAACTTCACGTGCATGGTCAGAAAAAAAACCACGTTTTTTTGGACGCTCGAAAACTATTCAAGGTCTAGAAATATAAATGATGTGATAGAAAAAGCTTTACAGTGAGTTTTTTTTCTAACTCTGACGCTACCTTGAGCATCTGATTGGAAACCGAACGATGTAATGCTTATCATTGATGGCAGTGCTGAACCCATCAATTCCAATACGAATGATTATCTACACACCCAAGAGAGTTAGGGTTATAAAAACAACGGTAGTTTCTTCAAAGTTTAATTCTGCGATGACCCTGTAGCCAAATATCTTTCTCTTGACATACTCTGACTGTGTGCCTAATTCCATGCTTGTATCATCAAAGGCACAATTCCCCCAAATATTTCCCCATCTGCCCCACTAGGGGCAATACAAAATGGGAGCAATATCACGACAAGCTGTTTAAACATCATCGCTCAAGCTTTACTTCTGAACTCGAAGCTGTGCCACGCAAAAATTACCTCTCATTCTCATTAAATTCAATATCGTGGACAGTTCGTGTTGTTATTTTTAAATCTATAATAATTGTAAAGACTCCTCTTAATAAACGATTTTTTCTCTGACATTCTCATTCATGTTTTGAGAATAGAATCAACGAGCGTGAAATTAATACAAATGCATATGCAATCTCCCGATTGTCCATGCCTTTATTTGGCTTTGTATGACAACAATTAATTAAAACAAATTAAGAGTTCACTTTTATCCAGAATCTCACAGATCGATGAGGTTATCAGCTTACGATAAAACATCAGCCAATCAAAGACTACGGTTTGCAACTGCGGGAATACTGACCCGTTACTTGTCACCGACGTGAATGACGTAGTCACTTGGATAGCCAATCGGAGAGAATGAGAGATACACGTCGTCTCCCTCAACCCATTCCTTTCTGCAAACTATACCAAGTCCCACCATCGCCAGGCCTCTGTAGCACAGAAGCATCCTAGCATTTGTATAGAGAGAACAGCAGCCGAAAGCAGTACGGCTTGACTTGTAGTCGCTGAACAACCATTGTGGATAGTTCAATCAGACACGACAAATCGCTAGATTTTCTTTTCCGATTTCAACTATGTGGTGCACATTATACAAAAACAAATAAAACAAACTGAGATCGACGTTAAGTCATCTGATTTTAACGAATCCTTTAGGTAATTGAAGCAATGGCGAAATTGACCTTTACTGGGTTGCAACTATTTCACATAATATTCATCATATGTCAGGGAGCTACCTCGTCCGTATCTGGATATGAAACTTCTTATGCGGGGAAATATGCTTTTTATGCCGCAGAAAATCGCGCCCTAAAAGGGTTTGCGTTCGTAACCAAAATTGTACGATCTCGTGTCATCTGCGGACGTGAATGCAGCATGGATCAACATTGCAAGTCTTTTAACTTTAATGACTGCAGTAACATGTGCGAGTTAAACCTTGCCACAAGACGGCAGCATCTCGACTACTTCAATGCAACTCAAGGGAGCGTGTACTTTGATGCAGATGAGGACACACCTCTGTACTCACTGGCTGATAGTTCCTTGAATCGCTACATAAGTTGCAAGATGCTCTTAGATGCCGGTTATCGTTCAAGCGGTATCTACACAATCTACCCAGAGGGATTCGGCAATGACAGTCTGTGTGTCTACTGTGACATGGAAACTGACGGTGGGGGATGGATCGTGTTTCAGAGGCGACAAGATGGCAGCGTGGACTTCTACCGTAACTGGGCCGACTACCAGTCTGGCTTTGGCGATCTGTCCGGTGAGTTCTGGTTTGGTAACGACAACTTGGTGACTCTGACGTCTGATGATTTATATGGATCATGGGAGCTACGAGTTGATTTAGAGGACTGTGAGGGCAACACCGCATGGGCAAAATACTCAGATTTTAAAATATCTCCGGGTGGGTACAATCTGAATTATGACCAATACGATGCCAGCAGCACTGCCGGCGACTCTCTTGGGTTTCAGGGACATAGTATGTTACTTTATCAAAAGGGACACCCCTTTACAACAAAGGATCGTGACAATGATGCGTACTACAATAATAATTGTGCACAAAGGTTCGCAGGAGCCTGGTGGTTTAATGACTGTTTCTATTCTCACTTAAATGGTTTATATTACCCAGACAATAATCGTGTTCAAGGCGTGTTGTGGGACTCATGGAAATCGGGTTATTTCATAAAAGCATGTAGCATGAAAACGCGTAAAATTGGACAATGAATGTTGCATTGTTAATATTAATTTTGAAATGTACTTGTTTTAGTTGGCACCTGTAAATCATTGCACAGCCATTTTATTCATTAATACCCCGAGTCTTTTAGAATTGTTATAAAGCTGCCAACAAATGTTTCTATGGAATAATGTGTTTCGCAGTTAATCGAAATGTTACTATCACTTTGTCAACATGTTAAAGGTAGAATACACCATTGGTAATTGCTTGAGTTATCAGGAATGGGTGGATTTGGGGAGTTGGATTTGATAAAAAATATCGTTTAACTGACCTGTCTGAAGTTTTACACTCATAGATGCTGAGAAAAGCCAGAAAAACGGCATTCATTTTCAATCTGCGTTAGGCAGTTGTTCTTATGTTGTTCTTGTTTTTTCCGGCGATCGTAATTTATTTTTATAAAATTCAATTTTTCGAAACAATTACAGGATATCTAGCGCATAGTTTTGCTGGATGCTAACAAACAATATTTATCAAATGAGTTAAGAGGGCCTAATATGTCGATCTTAAAAAGATCTTCTTTAGAGACAATATTCATTTTCAAATAAGTAAGATATTTCTTAATAATTCGGTAGATATCTGCAAATGGTGCATCCTACCTTTAAGAGGTTAACTAGTTTTTGTTTTGCTTATTATAAAGAATACCCATTATATTTTGTACATTTGACGAAACAACAGCTACATTTGATCATATCGCAATGCTAAATTGTAGCAGAGTTTAACCGAAGCTGCCTCGAATTTAGACGAAGTTTATTTTCACTCCGATTTTCCTCTTTTTTTAACAGCGACATTATAGGCGCAATCACACACACAAGGCCTGCCAATTACATTATAAAAAAGGCATGGTGGTCTTTTCAAATTTGAAGTTAAATTCTCCTTTAAATGATAACTTTCGCCAACATTGCAGGGCTACGAACAGCATCCGTCACTATGAGATTTATTCGCGAGTCAGCCATAATACATTGAAAGTGAGGTAAAATCGTCATTTTGTTTTAACTTGCAGACATAAAGTTAATTACCAAATAACACCAGTCGTCTCTGATGAATAATAAAACATTTGTGATTAAACATACCTTTATGTTTCATGCCACATTCCAAAAAACCAATAAGAAAGTGAGGCTAGAATTCAAAAATAGTCTGGCATCATCCCATTAAACAATTCACAATTTATCGGATATATTCAAGGAACACAACCAAAATGGTTTTCTCTTGAATAAGGTTCATATAAAGGAACACTGTGAAAACTGTTCTTGCTAAATTATAAATACAGCGTATGTGAAAACAATTTGTTACTTGGATTTCAATTATAGTTCCACAAGTAATATCAGCTTAGAAAATAGGTGTTATTTGTACATGTATGCATTGATAATATTTGTATTGCACGAATAGAAAGTTGAACAAAATGACATCAGCTTAGAATGTGTGGCAAGTGTTATTCCTCTTATAACAAAATATTCGTCATATTGTTTTACTCCAGTTACTTTCCCACGAAAATACTGTAAACCACAAAACCAAAAGAATCTGAATTTCACAGATGTATTTGTTCTGATGTCATTATTCATTATTTGTCTGCACAATTTTAAAACAAGAAGGTTTATAGTTGTTTCTTGTGACAAAACAAACATTAAAAAACTATTCCTTTTTTCATGCTTCTTGGCATTGTTAGCTTTTGTTCACTAGTGATCATGTTTTTGAAACTAGGTTTTATGGGGGTGTCGTTTGTAACAAATATGGTAATCATATGTAACAATTTTACTTAATCGCTATTATGACATTATGCATTATTTGGATAAGTGCTTATAATTGAAATTAATTTAAAATTACGAAAACCACATCAATATCGAGTAGGAGGGCAAAAAATAATCTTAATTAATAAGCACATTTTACTTTTTGCTTGTATATTGCGATACAAAAATGGTTCCAATACAAAAAGACCAATGACGTTGAATAAACTGAGCGACAAGAACCAATCCACGAGTAATTTGTCTCAGTTGATTTAGGTTGTTCATGTTGAGTTTACGAGTGTGTAATTATCGCAGCGTGATTGGCAGGTGTAAGGCAACTGAGGTTTATGCTCCAAACACCTGTCCCTGTATGGGATATGCCATCAAGGAATTTGCACAGTATTCTACAGATGTAGATCCACAACTTCTGGCCGCGCCCTGGCCGCGCCCTGGACCTCGCCCTGGCCGCTCCCTGGACCTCGCCCTGGACCTCGCCCTGGACCTCGCCCTGGACCTCGCCCTGGACCTCGCCCTGGACCTCGCCCTGGACCTCGCCCTGGACCTCGCCCTGGACCTCGCCCTGGACCTCGCCCTGGACCTCGCCCTGGACCTCGCCCTGGACCTCGCCTTGGACCTCGCCCTGGACCTCGCCCTGGACCTCGCTCCCCCTGGATCTCGCTCCCCCTGGATCTCGCCCTGGTTCTCGCCCTGGACCTCGCCCTGGACCTCGCCCTGGACCTCGCTCCCCCTGGATCTCGCCCTGGTTCTCGCCCTGGATCTCGCCCTGGATCTAGCCCTGGACCTCGCCCTGGATCTCGCCCTGGACCTCGCCCTGGACCTCGCCCTGGACCTCGCCCTGGACCTCGCCCTGGACCTCGCCCTGGACCTCGCCCTGAACCTCGCCCTGGATCTCGCCCTGGTCCTCGCCCTGGACCTCGCCCTGGACCTCGCCCTGGACCTCGCTCCCCCTGGATCTCGCCCTGGTTCTCGCCCTGGATCTCGCCCTGGATCTAGCCCTGGACCTCGCCCTGGATCTCGCCCTGGACCTCGCCTTGGACCTCGCCCTGGACCTCGCCCTGGACCTCGCTCCCCCTGGATCTCGCTCCCCCTGGATCTCGCCCTGGTTCTCGCCCTGGACCTCGCCCTGGACCTCGCCCTGGACCTCGCTCCCCCTGGATCTCGCCCTGGTTCTCGCCCTGGATCTCGCCCTGGATCTAGCCCTGGACCTCGCCCTGGATCTCGCCCTGGACCTCGCCTTGGACCTCGCCCTGGACCTCGCCCTGGACCTCGCTCCCCCTGGATCTCGCTCCCCCTGGATCTCGCCCTGGTTCTCGCCCTGGACCTCGCCCTGGAGCTCGCCCTGGACCTCGCCCTGGACCGCGCCCTGGACCTCGCCCTGGACCTCGCCCATACTGGTTAATATGAATATCTCTTCTTGTCTCTAGCGTTTCCCAACCTAGTTCATTACATACAGCTGATGCTGATGTTCTAGATAGGAACTTAAGAAATAGTCCGTCCTGTTCTACCTAAAAGTACATCAAGCCGTTGTAACAGGGTTTTGGAAGCACTACTCCATACAAGATCAAATTAATCAAACTCAGGGAAAATAAGACTTCTCACAATAAGATCAACCAGTTCGCGCCGGATGACGTTTATAAACACAAAGTTTTCCCAAGATTCAAAACGGATGACACATAAACTCGCCACGAGCAAGGCCGGAAATGTATGTAAGTAGCGAGCAAGGCCTAAAATGCGTGGGTGTGCTTCCCGGTACTATCGGCCTGAACCCGCTTCGCATCAAGTTTCGTTAAAATAATCCCGCGCGTCGGCTCGGTGATGTTAAAATAATTCCGGCGCGAACTGGTTGGTTTGTGTAGATAAGACAATTTTAAACAAAATACCTATTCTTTTAGAGACAGAAGATTCTACATGGTCATTAATGTTCTATCCATTTCATTTTACAATCAATATGAACACCAAGATATGTATAAGTGGTGATTTGTTCCAGGCACTTGTCATTTACAGAAATATACAACATACTTTTTGACTTTGCATTATTCAATTTTATTCTATTATCATTAAGCCAGTTTGATATTTTATGTTGATTAAGGTTTAGATACAAGTTAATCTGATGAATATATATAATAATGTTCGTGCTTATATAGCGCTTTACATCGTATCAACGATCTCAAAGCGCTTTACAATTATTACCCCGTTCATCAGGCCCTGGACCACGCGGCAGCCGTTTATAGGCGCTCAATCGGCCTCGACCCTCACAGGTACCCATTTATACTCCTGGGTGGAGAGAGGCAATTGTAGTTAAGTGTCTTGCCTAAGGGCACAAACACCATGTTCCTGGCAGGGTTCGAACCCAAGCACCATCGTACATGAGTCGAACACCGTAACCACTGGGCCATGACATTCTACCACTGGGCCATAACATTATATCTTGGCTTGAATACAAAATAGCAGTGTCATCAGCATATAGGACAATTTGAGTATGCTCATTCATAGACTTGATATGATTATTAAATATAGAAAATCTTAATGGGCCCAAGATAGTTCCTTTTGGTACTCCAAATTTGATAGCATCGGATTTGCTCGATAGGACATTTCCAATTTTAGTTACCTGTGTTCTTCTACAAAGGTACGACCGGAACCAGTCCAGCTCCAGACCTCTTACTCCAAAATGTGTAATTTGTTAAGATCTAAAAACAATGCTCTGATAAATTTACCATTGTCCATCTGCTTCAGTAACAAATCTGAAACATCAAGAAGGGCTGTTTGTGTAGAATGGAGAGGTCTGAAGCATGACTGTTCCTGTGCTAAGCAGTTATTATCTGTAAGAAAATGAAATAACTGATTATGAACAATACACTCAAATATGTTCATAACAGTTGATATAACTGATATAGGTCTTTTCTGATTAGGGTCATGCACTGCACCACCCTTGTGGATTATAGTAACTTTGGCCAGTTTCCATTCATTAGGAACAATACCATTCTGCAAACTTAATTGGAAAATTTAAAGCAAGCGGTTTAGCAAGGACTTTAGCACCAGATTAAAAAAAACGGTCGTTAATCCCATCCATACCAAAGGCTTTCCCAGTAGGTATTTTCCACAGAAGCTTCAGAACTTCGCCAGTAGAAACTGGATACAATTTAAAGTTTTGTTGGTCATTAATCAGATTATTGTTCTCATTCAATTCTGTATCAACACGGTAATACTCTTTAAACAAATTATCTTTAGTGAGATGTTTGATTCTGAAAAGAACAACACATCTCACTATAGAGTAATACCTCACTAAAGAGTATTACTGTGGTGTTACCGCAAACTACTTATCTTATTGCCTTTTTGCCATGTAAACCTTCAAATCGTATTCTATCTATATGTCTTCAAAGGTCAAATCTGCGATGGCCCTGTAGCCCAATATCTTTCTCTTGACACACTCTGACTGTGTGTCTAATTCCATGCTTGTTTCATCAAAGGCACAATTCCCCGTAATATTTCCCCATCTGCACTAGGAGCAATACAAAATGGGAACAATATTACGACAAGCTTTTTAAACATCATCGCTCAAGCTTCAACTATTGAGACTGTTTACGACCAATTTTAGAGAATGCTATTACGTACCAACTAGACATTTTTTTTACTGGCCTGTTAGATAATCAACACACATGTAATTATTGCTATACAACCAGTTTCAAATATATATGGCGCGATGTATAAAGATCGGTAACACAATTAATATAGAACTCAACCAGTGTAAATCGAGAAGTAGTATACAAGTTGTTAACGCGCAACCCAAATCTAAACTGGTACCGTCAATTTGTTCCCCCATCTTTTAAAATTGATTGCAAACGCCAACTATACACTTGTTGCCTTGCAGATGTTATGCCAAGTTTTAATTTTGAATTGGTTTCCCACCAACGCATCGATCGTGAAAGGACGACCTATTACTAGTGGAGGTGGGTTGTGGGAGAAAATAGCACAATGGGGGAGTGGGGACACACAAATAGCATTTACGGTCCAACGAGCGCGTTTTATTTTATTTTATATCTGGGCGGCGTTGTTGTCGTCTTGAACTG
The DNA here is from genome assembly GCA_037893245.1 of Crossaster papposus. Taxonomy (NCBI): domain Eukaryota; kingdom Metazoa; phylum Echinodermata; class Asteroidea; order Velatida; family Solasteridae; genus Crossaster; species Crossaster papposus. The sequence continues at coordinate 2,059,494 of JBAIAA010000279.1, read as the reverse complement.
TACGCCGCGTTTTAGAGGGACGTTGACAAATGTGCGATAACCAGAATGGAGGGGTCGATCCGCCATTATTGTTGCTAGGTCGTACGAGGTTGTTTTGTCACCCAAAAGAAAAAACTCCTTGAATCGATTCGGGGAGCAGAAAGACAAAAACAAAGCAACTTCACGTGTTCAGAAAAAAAACGGTTTGTTGGACGCTCGAAAACTATTCGAGGTCTAGAAATATAACTGATGTGATAGAAAAGCTTTACAGTGAGTTTATTTCTAACTCTGACACTACCTTGAGCATGTGATTGGAAACCGAACGATGTATTGCTTATCATTGATGGCAGTGCTGAACCCATCAATTCCAATACGAATGAACTTCTATACACCCAAGGGAGTTAGGGTTATAGAAACAACGGTAATTTCTTCAAAGTTCAAATCTGCGATGGCCCTGTAGCCAAATATTTTCTCTTGACAAACTCTGACTGTGTGCCTAATTCCATGCTTGTATCATCAAAGGCACAAATCTCCCAAATATTTCCCCATCTGCCCCTCTAGGGGGCAATACAAAATGGGAGCAATATTACGACAAGCTTTTCAAACATCATCGCTCAAGCTTTACTTCTGTACTCGAAGCTGCGCCACGCAAAAATTACCTCTCAATCTCATTAAATTCAATATCCTGGACAATTCTTGTTGTCATTTTTGAAGCTATAATAATAGGGTTTTCTGCAAATTTAAACATAAATGCAATTAATTTAATACCCGGCTCATTCAATTTCATTCGAAAATGAATGTTCCGTTGCATCAGCATTCAACAGTCATAAGGAGTAATTCCATTTTTGCCAAGAATTAACAGCCATATTTATTCATTTTTTTAACTCCGAATTGTTTGGTTATTCTGGTGCAGTTATCATTTGAAATTACACCAAACACACGTTCACGAGCACTGCTTAGCTTGACAGCGTGGTGGCAGTTTAGGGTTGTGCCAAATAATACTGAAATTCGAATATTCGATCGTCAACCGAAATATTTGAAACTCTTTTTGCAAGTTTGAATATTGTATGAGAAAGACAAAAAACAATGCACGTGTACAGACGACTGTGATGTAATTTTAAACTTGCGGCTTTTGTACACAACTAAACCCCAATTGTCAGATGCCATTGTTTGGGTCGGCAGTAACGTTTTGTTGACACCTATTTATTGGTCCCATTCATTTAAGCTCGGTAAAGTCCCCTGACAGTTATGCACGAGTACTGTAAATATACTGCAAAACACAGCAACCATTAATATTCATCGCTAACCGAAGTGTAACCAGCTTTGTATGCAACTTTTGACCAACGAGAAAGTCAGCTGCATCTGGCTTTTGTAAAACTGGATCGGCGAGTTTCGAATATTTGGTCACGTGCTCTTTCGAATAACCGAATACTAAATTATTCGAGCAAGAACAGCCCTATATTTTAATATGTTGACAAAGTACACTTTTGCTTTCACACTAATCTCTTTGGGGTACATAAAAACTAGGTTTGCTGCGGTTACGTTTTTTGTTTAAAATTGTTGTTTCAAATAATTTTATTATTATCTTATTGCCTTTGTAGTATACGAGTTGTTTACACGCAACCCAAACCTAAACTGGTACCGTCAATTTGTTCCCCCATCTTTTAAAATTGATTTCAAACGCCAACTATACACTTGTTGCCTTGCAGATATGATGCCAAGTTTTGATTTTTGAATTGGTTTCGCACCAGCTTATCGATCGAGAAAGGACGACCTATTTAGTGGAGGTGGGTTGGAAAATAAACATGGCACAATGGGGGAATTGGGGCAAACATGGTCCAACGAGCGCGTGTTTTTTGTCCACCATACATGTATCTGGGCGGCGTTGTTGTCGTCTCGAACTGTACGGCGCGTTTTAGAAGGAAATAAAAAAAAATGTGCGATAACCGGAATGGGGCGAGCGAGGGATCGATCCGCCATTAATTGTTGCTAGGTCGTACGAGTTTGTTTTGCCAACCAACAGAAAGAACTCCTTAAATCGATTCGGGGAGGAGAAAGACAAACAAAAAGCAACGTCACGTGGTCAGAAAAATGTCTTTTTGGTCGCTAAATAAATGACGAGATAGAAAAGCTTTACAGTGAGTTTATTCCTAGGATACATGTTTCTTTATTAAGAGTTTAACATATCTTGAAAGACATATTTTTTCGAATCTCTTTTAAAAACATAAATATCGGACGTTTTGTTTTATATCTTCAAGTTCTTCCCATGTTTATACACTTTAGTTTGGCTCATCGAGAAACATGTACGTTGGACCAATGCGGTTAAGCAAGCCATGATAAAGTGAAATGGCCCCCTCTAGCAGCAATTTGCGTTAATGTTTAAGTTAGGCAATACTGTTAGCATGGATGTAATAATTGTAAAGACTCCTCTTAATAAACAACTTTTTCTCTGACTTAATTTCTCATTTAAGCTTTGAGAATGGAAACAACCAGCGTGAAATTGATATAAACGCATAATTATGCAGTCTCCCGATTGTCCGTGCCTTTGGCATTGCAGAAGCAATTGCAGAATACCCCGCCACGCGAAAGTAACCCCCTAAATTAGGCGGACACGGGACACGGGGTGGATCGGAAGCGAAGAGCCACAGAGAAGAGAGTATCACGAGAGGGCGAAGTTTTCCCCAAGAAACAGTGTCGTAAAGGAGGTTCAGGGGGTGAGACAAGCACGCAACGCAAATTGATAGGGGGATGCGTAAAAGCGTGGTGAAATCGTGACGTCAGCTTAGAAAATGCAATTGTGCATTGATATTGCAAAGGAAAAGATGCATCGGTTTAACTCTTTATTTCATTCACAACTTTTCAACGTTATTTTAGAAAAACAGTAAAAAATTAATAACAAAACACGAAATTAGAAATGAACAAACAAAATAAAATTTAATTGTTGAGTCAGTTTGATTTCAGTATCAATTATTCCTGGTTAAATTCTACAAAAATTGAATGTTGCAAAAAAGTCGTCAGTCAAACTGTTAATAAGTGGGTTTTTTCCTCTTGATAATAAAACGTTTGTTACTACTTCCTAAAAAGTATTTTTTTAAATGTAGAGAATCAAGACAATTTTGAATTTACATATTAAATTGATCGATATTATTATTTATAATTCCCGAACTTACTGCAAGAACATGTCCTCGGCATTTTACGGGTCCTTTCGACTTTTGCGTAAAGACGGAGTTTTTTAACAAATCGCGTGACAATCGAAGGCGTCCTCAATGAGCCCGTTTTCAGAGTATTGGCGATTGATGAACTGCATAGACGGGCGGTGCGCAGAAATTAATACAATTTTACTTAACACTCGTGTTGGCCCAACAATGCTGCGAAAATGGAATTGTGGCCCATTTACGCGGGGCGCTCCTCCATGCTCACAAAATCTCGTAAAACCTCATTGCTGCGAGACCGTAAATTCGCTGCAAATAAAACGTCGCTGTTCGCCTCATTATAATTATCGAGTACGCTGCAACCGGGGGGGGGGTGGTGGGGGCGGAAGGGGTGTTTCGCAATCATTTGCAATCGCAGTTTGGGTACACTCCATTTTAAAAAGGGGTGATGACCATTACAAAAAAAAAAAAATCCTCTCTTTAACAGCACTGAAAACATAATAGTTTATATTGTAAGAGTATTTTCAATTGTTGAGGTGCTTAGTTTTAAATAAAATGCGTACAAATATTACCGACAATTTTCCGTTGGTTTATTGCAGCAGCTAACGTGTATGGGTCCAAGTGGGAATTTCGTTACAAAACGTCTCCCCTAAAATGGCTACAAATATCGACATAATGTGAACAAAATGTTTGTTCATCCTCTGATTTTTTTCCATTAACGTAATATTTAGAAATAGATCTTTCATTCCTGAAAGTTAAATAAAAATCCCTCGGTACATCCTCTAGATATTTGACTTTTGTTTTAAGTTTTGTTTTTGTAATGGTTTCTGCCAATTCTTAATTCAAAAAGTTTCGTGTAGATCGTGCCTGTGTACTTGGCTTTGCGGACGTAGCGGAAATCACTGAATTCGGGGAGCGATGCACGGAGCTCATCGAGTACAAATTTGTACGTGTTTCAATGGTGCGCTTCGAGGTAGCGATCTATACGTATTTACTGTATGAGATGTGCAGCTAGCTCGTGAGCGTGCAAGTATGAATGAGATACATTTCAACGTTGGTGGCGCACTTTGTTGGGGCCCCCTTCCGCCCCCCCCCCCCCCCCCCCCCCCCCCCACCCCCCTTCCTGGCTGCAACTTGACTGTCTTTAAACGTATGTAGCCTTCAGTAGAAGGAGTTGGCATAGTTAACCAGATAATTACCTCTTCGTCTCATTAGATTCACTGGAACTAATTCAATATCATAATTTCTTATTCAAGCTTCGAGAATGGACACAACCAGCGTGAAATTGATATGAACGTATATGCAATCTCCCGGGTGTCCGTGCCTTTAGCACGATACGATACTAAATGAACGTGATTCGTTTTGGACTTGCAAGTCGTGCAGAACGTTATATCACTGGACACGTGCAGCACTTAAAATTAATCCATGAATTCAGCTCTGAAGACAATATAATAAAGATGTTTTTACCGCACAATTTATCTTGTTTAAAAATCTTATTAATATGAAAGAAATGCCACATTGTAGACGTGGCCTTCCGACGTATGTTTACAATATACACAAATATTGAATTTACATTACCCCGACGCCAATTCCATCGTAGGAATACTTTCAGAAACATTTCACAGAATATGATGCCCTTTAATTAATTATTTTGTGTTGTTTTTAGCATTTCGTCACCGTTTTCACGAAGGGGCAAATTTCATGAAAAATCGTCTATTAATCGTTTTTTTTTAATGAAAACGATTAAATATTGCAATTTCTACAACCTGGTGAAGTTATACATCCCAAAAATTATTAAAATCCTAATTAACCTAATTAACGAATAGGCGAATTGGTCCTCAAGTGCACTTTTGCGTTTTCACGAAGAGGCAAATTCGAAATAGCGTTGACTTCAACGTGTTTATGAAGGGGCACTTTGGTGCGCGTATTGACTTTAGCGTTTTCACGAAGAGGCAAATTGGGCGAATTGGGCGCGTACTGGCTTTTAGCGTTTTCACGAAGAAGCAAATTGGGGGCGCAATGGGGAAATGTATACATTCTGACTCTTACAGCCACGGGCGAATTCGCTAATGTATCGGTTTTTTGTTTTCACGAAGAGGCAATTCTATTAATTGATTATTTCTGCAAAACTAATCGCCTATTTTTCCTAACGTTTGCTATATTTAAGAAGATTGAAATCTCTTCTTTCCCATGATACCTTAATCTTGTATATTCTATGAATATTTATGTTTCAAACTGCCAAACGAAAAAAGGACGAACTTTACAAGCGATTTTCTCGAAAGTTTGTTCAGACCGTGAAAGGCTCAATTTGCCTCTTCGTGAAAACGGTAACGATTTGTCACCCGTTCAAACGAAACCCAAAGTAAGTCGCACTGATGTGATTGACTTTTTGTTACGAACAGTCAAAATACAAATAAAGTACACCCCATTAGGCTGTTGTTTGGGGAAAGCAAGTATCAAATGGTATTCACTTGTCGATTTCAACATCACACACAATTTAGGGCGTGTCGTCGTCCTTTGATCAGCGCTTAACGTAAAGTAAATAAAATGCACCATTTCGTTTTCTTTTCTAGATAATGGGAAGATGTACCAACAACATTTCTGGCTGGATAACAAATATGCACATTGTACTTTTGCTTGTTTATTGCAATACACAAAATAGTTCCAATGACCGATGACGTTGATTAAACTGAGTGACGAGAACCAATCCGTGATTGATTGTTTCTCCATTAATTTAAAGTATTGTTGAGTGTGCGAGAATGTGATTCTATCGATGTGATTGGTAGCTGTGAGGCAATTAGGGCTTACACGCGTATGGATGGCTGCCCTCTCACCTGCAACCTCGTACTCAGGAAGGGCATCAAAGTCAATAAATCTCAATGATGAGCTCTTGGAGGTGAATTGGTTTCCTAATTTCTAATTGGTTGCAACAAAGTCTAAACAAAATGTGCTCACGCATTTATGAGATATAACTCACATACATCTTCAATGGGGTCATACGCAAACAAAAAAACCTATAATAATGTAATAAACTCATCACAAAAAGTATCGAGACATTTAAAAATGATCCAATAAATAACGGCCCGAATGGGTCTGGATTAATCGAAGCAAATAACACAGTGCATAATTTTGTTCTGTGTATTTTGACACCTCGATTGTTGATATACGATGTTGCGGAACGGAGTTATTGTCATTTCAATGGTCGTAGGTCCAGTTTCAAAAGTGACAATCACCCCTTTAGCAGGTTTGTATTGATCATGTTGATGTTAAATGATCAGCCAATAAGATAATCTCTACATATGCCCGCCTTTTCTTTTCTTTTGGGCTCAAGCTTATGTGCATGAACACTTAAGTTCAATTGGGTCACTTCGTGCACATCATTGTCCGAGCCTCTGTTTTAATTTGACTTATCTTTGCCAAAACATTACAAAACAAATGGTTTATTGAACATGAAGTGATTTATTTTAACCGAATTAATCATTCTGACAGCCAAAAATATCAACATTCCTCACCGTTTTAAAGAAAATACCAAATATTATTGCGTGGCAAGGTAGATTCCCGTAATGACCCGCTCTGCAAAAATGAGTCGGATGTCGCATTGACTGTTTACACGTACAGGGCGATTGAATGTTCAGGGGTGATTTATTTTGTCGGGAAATCATTTTGTTGTGTGTGTTGTGCTTGTTTTATATCCACATTTTCAGACACAACTGAAAACTTATGTGATGCTCTTTCAAGCCATATGAAGAACACAACATTTTGTTTATGCCACATCAGACTCATTTTTGCAGAGCGGGTCACATTAGATATAAATTGGACATAGAAAAGTCGTCTGCTTGTGATAAGTCTAGTTTCGCGGTGTCGCATGCGTGATGTGAACACATTTTCTGACGGTTAGCAGACGCAAAACATAAACGACATTTCTTTTGTAGCGGCTGTTGGTGTATGATAAACAATAGTAGCAAAAAGTGAATAAAAATCACTTTTTCACTCATTGGGGGACATTATATTTGTTTAGTAGGTCGAAGAGTAATAGTTATTTTGCGTGACATTGTTAAAATAAATTATATTGCAATTACTTCTAGGTCAGGCCCTATTTTAATGTAAATTGACCTGACTAATTGTGAGATGTCGACAAAAGCCCTTTTTCTAAATACAATGTCCTAATAAATTCAAATTCATGCAAACAGTAATCATTCAAAAAGGCATTTAAGAGTGGGTCCACGTAAATATTTCATATAAGTGTCATCGACATTTGTTTTGTTTTAATATGAAAGGACTTGGTGAGCAATGCTTTAGTTGGGTTCTGTATAAATAATGTTTTAGTTCACAACGAGTATTGTTGTCTCCTTGTATATGCCACTAATAGAATGTTATCAGGAAATGGTATGTAAGAAATGCTGTGGAGGGGGTTAGTATAGATTTTCGCTGCTTATTCAGTAGGAGTAATTCACAGGTCTACACTCTTATAAATTAAAAAAGGAGCCGGATTCATAAAAGTACAATTTGTGTGTGTATTATCACCTTAAACCGAAGGGAAATCTCAAATTTCATTTTTCCATTTTTGGGGGAAAACAACCATTTTTGATGCAGTACTGCCTAAAGAGGATATAATCCCCCAAACTTTTCTCAGCAGATATAAAAAGACCAATGTTGGCTCTAATTAAATCCAAAAGGTAAATATTCTGAGACCCCTGGCAAGTTGACTTTTTGAGGGACAAAATTGGGGTAAAAATTACAATTTTACAAGTTCTAAAAACAAGCTTTAACGTATGTTCCAAAAATAGCATAAGGGTGACATTTAAAACATTTTATTTTGTTTCTCAAGTAAGGGCAAAGATGATTTTTTGTAATGATATAGTTGATTTGGTGATATAAATTTGCATTTTGGCTGTTTGATTTGTTTCAAATTATAAGCAAAACACAAAATGGCCTGTTAGCATGGCAACAGGCCATAAAAACGTAAGTTCTATTTTTGTTACTTGCTTACCAAGTCCTTTCATATTTTTGACCCAGCACGAGTAAATGAGACACTTTGAGGCTAAACAAGCTTTAAATGATGAAATCAAAATCTCAATTTTTGCCTTAAAGTGTCTCATTTACTCGTGCTGGGTCACAGAAAACAAATTATTGACGAGAACACTTATTTGAAATATTTACGTTGACCCACTTTTAAGTATTTTGTTTTTTTTTAGTGATGGCGATGATGTAAGTACAAAGGAGTCTAGATTTGGTTTTGTAACGCAACTCATAATATTTGCGACTTCATTACATTTCAGGCTGTCAATTCAGGTTTGGTATAAATCGTTCTTCCTTGAAAATAATCAGCTTGTGGCCTTCGGTAGAAGGAGTTACCATAGTAACCAGAGAATTGCCTCTTATTGTCCTAGATTCACTGGAACAAAATCAATATCGTGGACAGTTCGTGTTGTCGTTTGTATAAGCTATAATAATGTAAAGACTCCTCTTACTAGTTTATAGACGACTTTATCTCTGACTTTCTCTTTCAAGTTTTGAGAATGGAATCAACCAGCGTGAAATTGATGAGCGCATATGAAATCTCCAGATTGCCCGTGTCTTTGTTTGGCGTGGCATGACGACAATTATTAAAAACGAATTAAGACTGCACTTCAGCGCTTAACGTTTATCCAGAATCTCACAGAACGATGAGGTAATCAGCTTACGATAAAACATTAGCCAATCAAAGGCTACGGTTTGTAACTGGGGGAATACTGACCATCTACTAGCCACTGACGTGGATGACGTGATCACTTGGATAACCAATCAGAGAGAATGAGAGAGACACATCGTCTGCCTTAACCCATTCCTTTCTGTAAACTATACCAAGTCCCATCATCGCCAGGCCTCTGTATCACAGGAGCATCGTAGTATTTGTATAGAGAGGACAGCAGCCGAAAGCAGTACGGCTTGACTTGTATTCGTTGAACAACCATTGTGGATAGTTCAATCAGACACGACAAATCGCTGGATTTTCTTCCCGTGATTTCAACTATAATTATGTGGCGCACATTATACAAAAACAAATAAAACAAACTGAGTTCGACGTTAAGTCATCTGATTTTAACGAATCCTTTAAGTAATGGAAGCAATGGCGAAACTGACTTTTACTGGGTTGCAACTATTTCACATAGTATTCATCATATGTCAGGGAGCTACCTCGTCCGTCTCTGGATATGAAACTTCTTATGCAGGAAAACATGCGTTTTATGCCGCAGAAAATTGCGCCCTAAAAGGGTTTGCGTTCGCAACCAAAATTGTAGGATCTCGTGTCATCTGCGGACGTGAATGCAGCATGGATCAACATTGCAAGTCTTTTAACTTTAATGACTGCAGTAAAATGTGCGAGTTAAACAATGCCACAGGACGGCAGCATCTCGACTACTTCAATGCAACTCAAGGGAGCGTGTACTTTGATGCAGATGAGGACACACCTCTCTACTCACTGGCTGATAGTTCCTTGAATCGCTACAAAAGTTGCAAGATGCTCTTAGATGCTGGTTATCGTTCAAGCGGTATCTACACAATCTACCCAGAGGGAATCGGCAATGACGGTATTTGTGTCTACTGTGACATGGAAACTGACGGCGGGGGATGGATCGTGTTTCAGAGGCGACAAGATGGCAGCGTGGACTTCTACTGTAACTGGGCCGACTACCAGTCTGGCTTTGGAGATCTGTCCGGTGAGTTCTGGTTGGGTAATGACAACTTGGTGACTCTGACGTCTGACGATTTACGTGGAACATGGGAGCTACGAGTTGATTTAGGTGACTGGGAGAACAACACGGCATGGGCAAAGTACTCAGATTTCCAAATATCCCCGGGTGAGTACAATCTGAATTATGACCAATACGATGCAAGCAGCACTGCCGGTGACTCTCTTGGGTATCACAGAGGGCGTCCCTTTACGACAAAGGATCGTGACAATGATGATTCCCAACAACGTAATTGCGCACGAATGCGCGCAGGAGCCTGGTGGTTTAATCGGTGTTTAAAATCTCACTTGAATGGTGGATATTACCCAGATGAGAATGCCGGTGATACCAAGGGCGTACAATGGCGTTCATGGAAATCGCGTGTATATTCTATGAAAGCATGTAGCATGAAAATACGTGAAATTGGATCTTGAACGCCGTATCCTATTGTATATTATATAGGTTATCCAGGCCAACTTTAAACAGAAGAAAGCTTTGTTGCATCAGCATTTAACAGTCAAAAAGAGTAATTCTATTTCAGCAGTTAGCATTCACTGGCCAAATAAGATCATTCAACTTCACGAGGTCGTCAACCAATCAATTTTATCAATTGGCAAACATTTTTTTAATGTTCACATTTAAATTCGTATTTACCTATATAAAGGCAAATTCGGAATTAAGAGAATACAGAATTACACTAATTCTGCGTTATACCTTTAAGTAAAGCATTTTGGAACGAAAAGAAACGCGATTAAAAAAGGAACTGTGGAAAAAATATACATGAAAAGAACAACCTTTTGTTTTAGTTAATTTTATAAAGACCCCCTGATAATTTTAAGCTTTTGTTACTTAAAAGCATTTGCTATTTTGTTATTGGACATGGTCCGAACATTAGCAAAAATAAAGAATAAAACATAAAGACGAGTGCACACGATCACAAGACAATAGCGAAAGATTTAGTTTTCATTTCAAACTTACCACCATAACTTTTCAAACTTTACCTAACACACTTCTAAATATAAAGGGTACAGGCTTTAGCCGGAGGAACATATAGCACAAATTCAACTGAAGAATGGTAAAACTGTAGTCTTGAATGCCTATACATGAAATAGAATGACTAAAACATTAACCTAAAAAGAACGAAATTATGTGGGCACAAACACGAAATTGAATGCAATAGTAGCTAAAAAGAAACCCTAGTTTGATTGAATTAGGGGGGAATGCGTCAATTTGAATGCGTGTTAATGAAAATGAATTAATTTGTGATGAATTTAGCCGGGAAAACCTATATTTATTTCGAATAATTATTTGTTTTAGTTATAATAATAGTTGGCACTTGTAATCAAGATTACCATCTTACACCTTTAATACGTTGCTTTGTAGAATAAACATTGTGTCCGACAGTACCGTCAACACTGTGGTCAGCAAACGCAAACATTTTTCAGAAGCTAAACATTGCGCGTTTAATAAAAAAAATGAATGATAAATCGCTAGATATTTTCGATCAATACCTTGTTCGTGTTTGAACGCGTTTAAAAAGAATAACAAGACAGTATTTATAAAGGTGTTTCAATGTGAAAGACAGGTTTAAAATTGGCCCCCAAAAAACATGTTTTATGCTAATTCAAACATTTTGGTATTCACATTTACGAAGTCTCACGTTCAATTCCGTCCAGACAAAGCTTTTTCACAACCAATTTAGTCATTTATCATTCAATGTCAAAGTGTGGTCACTCTGTTTAAACATTGGATTGATAATATTCGTCTTTACAGATGAAATTGGTCTAAGCTGTTGCTATAGACGAATCTGGTCTGTAATAACGAATATTCTCGACCTGGTGTTTAGAAGGGCTGACGAAACGTTTAAATTGAATGATAAATTACCTACTTGGTTAGGTAAAGGCGTGTAAAATTTTTCTTCGAACGAAATTAAATTTGAGAGTGGGTAAATTGGAATATGAACCTTTTTTGTTTTAACTTCAAAGGAAAGTGGGTTTTTTTCTAGCTGTTAACAACTATTGTCAAAGTATTGTCAAAACGCGTACGATACTAAATGAACGTGACTCGTTTTGGAATTGCAAGCCGTGCAGAACGTTAGATCATTGGACACGTGCAGCACTCAAAATTAATCCATTAATTCAGCTGTGATGTTTTTACCGCACAATTTATCATATTTAAAATATTATCATATGAAAGAAATGCAACATTGTAGACGTGGCCTTTCGACGTATGTTTACAATATACACAAATATTGAATTTACATTACCCCGACGCCAATTTCATCGTATGAATATTTTCAGAAACATTTCAAAGAATATGATGCCCTTGAATGAATTAATTGGTGTTGTTTTTAACATTTGTGACCTGCTCCAGCGAAATACACATGAACATTAACAAAACAGACTGTGCATTTATTTTATCCAGATCCGGCTGAGTCTGTACAAACGAGAGCCGACTGTACACGTACATGTAAATATTCCACTAATCTAAAAAGCATGAGAAATTGAGACTTGGCCAAAAAGGTGATCACGCAACGAAAACAGTCTTTCCGCGCAAAGACAACTTGTAGCAAGTTTTCTCCTGCGGGCTTCGAGCAGAGAAGATCAACATAAACTGAGTCTGAAAATCTCTCATTTATTTTAGGGAGTATGGCTCCGGCCATGCTCCTAATAATGTAAACCACATGGGAGGGTAACTTTGTAATTTAATAGTGATTAACGTTGTAATTTGTTTCATTATTATAATTGTCAGATTGTACTGTAGGTTTTCCGGTCAATTTCGGCAAACGAGCAGCCAGTTAAACCACTGCGTCATACTATTTTTCGCGAAATCGAATACTGCTGAAAATGGTCGTTCAATTTCGTTTTATAACTATAGGCAAATGTACTGTTGTGTCATTCGATTTAACAAATAACCATTAATTTTAACAATTCAACAAAACAATTAAATTCACAGAAGCGTTTTCAATGCGTTTTCAGTGTGTGTGTTCGGTCATTTAAATTCATTATTGGGCAGGAATTTACGTCATTTATGCAACTAATAGCACAAATTGATTGCCTTTTTACGAAATTTACGATTGCATCTTTATGATTGTGCGTCACAAAAAGAACGACTATATGCTAAATTAAATAAATTGCTGAAGAAATTTGAATGTCTCAAAACTAAAATGAATGCCCTAATTTGAATTTGAAACACGGCAAAAACTGGAAAGGCAAAATCGCTTTATTTCGAACGCACGAACATTAAATTGGCTGCTCATTTGCCGACATTGACCGGGAAAACCTATATTTTATAGCGTACGTACATGTAAAGTGCAGCTAGCCATGTGTTGACATTTAACCTTCATGTTGTATTGCTGTGGCATATTTGATTGTACTACGCCTTAATAATACTGTGGATTCAATATGTTAAGTGTAGTGTTGTAAAATTAAAATCAGGAGATCGTCGTCATTATATAATAGTCTTAGTTTTATTGCATATTTTGTTGAATGCTCGTCCGCTGTATTTGAAGGACCGTTCCTCCTTCCCCCTTAATTGACGTGGGTGTGGTCTGCTACAAAAGGGCGTCGTCGACAGGATGGAACATTTAACATTGCTTTGACGACATACTTTTATCCGGGTATGTTTTGTGCCGAACTTTAGATTTTCTCCTACCTGATAACTACATGTACGCGTTCGCTTCCGTGTATTTATTGTCGCGAAATGTTGATATGATTCGTGTTTATACCCAGCATTGAGAGGACTTCATCGACAAATTCGGTTACATTGTGTGCTGCGTAATTGTCGTATAATCCTATTCATATAATTGTGTTTAATGATATTTGACTTGTTTGTATCTAAGCTTGTAGATCTGTTAAGATTTTAGACAGTTGTGCTTCATATGAATCTGTTGAAGGTTATTATCAAATTGTTATCAAATTATATTATAGAGTCAGTTGTTTTAGGCCTGTGCTTGAGTTGGATTGAGTGTTTTTGAGCCAAATATTATTGTTACCCCCACGTTTTAGGTAGTATACACCATTGGTAATTGCTTGAATTATCATGAATAAGTAAATTTGGGGGGTTGTATTTTATAGTAAATATCGTTTAACCAAGCTGTTCCAAAGTTTTACAATCATTGATGCCGAGAAAAACACGAAAAACAGTGTGTTTTTTTCAACCGGCGTCTAGCAGTTATTTTTATGTTATCCTTGTTTTCGCGATCGCCGTCCGTCGATCGCGAATTTTTTATAATAAAATTATATTTTTCGAAAAAATTACAGGATATCTAGCGCAATTATTTTGCTGGATGCCTAGAATCAACATTTACTTTCAAATGAGTAAGATATTTCTTAATAATTCAGTAGTAAATATTTTAGATGTCTGCAAATGGTGTATCCTACCTTTAATGTAACTCTAGGTTTTCAGCTAACTGTATTTTGCACTGTAGCTCACACCAGTGTGAAGGATGTTTTATTAATGACTTCATTGTCTTAGCATATTATTGTGTGACATTTTAATCTTATAAGTTAAGAGGGCCTAATATTTCGATCTTAACAAGATCTTCTTCAGAGACTAAATGACTGTGTACAAGAAACAAACATATATAGGGCAATATACAGCATGATGCACATCATGGACGCTGAAAAAAACACAAAAGAAACAAAGCACAGAGTTCAATAGAACAAACAACAAAAGGAGGATTAGGCTGAGGGATTAAAGGGTGAGGTCAGTGTGGGTAGGATCAAAGGCGGGGTAGGAACAAAAACAGAAGGGGTAAAACCACAAGGAAAGCGGTCCAGGGTGGAGATCAAAGGGAATAACTAACAAATAAGTATGAATAGGAGTAATGAGGAGGGGGGGGGGGGTTTGAGGAAAACCAGAGAAGTGAGAACAAACAAAGACAAAATTCTGGCAAGGAATGAATCTGAAACAGATGACAAATGGAGAAAAAATAGAAGTTAATCATTTCCTAGTTGGATGTTAAGCCCATGTGGTTGAATAGTCCGAAGACGATTCATCCAGACTTTCTCCCGGCTGAGGCGGACTGAGTCTTTCCGATGGCCAAGTGATTCTATGCCCTGAAGAATCATATCAGAAATGCAATGGTTAGGCTGGTTAAAGTGATGTCCTACAGGGGTATCCAGTTTCTTGGTGTTGACAGTCGATCGATGACCGTAGAAACGCTTTTTTAGGGCATTTTTGGTCTCTCCGACATACTGAACTCCACAAAACCTACAAGAGATGAGATATATGACATTAGATGTACTGCAAGTGATGTTACCAATAATTCTATGAGTAGTACCAGAAGAGTGGCCAGAAAAGGAGTCAGACTCCTGAATGTGGATCTGGCAGACCACACATCTAGAGCTGCACTTGAAAGTTCCGTGCTGGATGGGGGGAGATGCATCCAAGCTGGGAACTTCGGCTCGAACAGGTCTCGTAGATTTTGAGGGCGTCTATAGGCGTCTATTTTAATCTTTGAAGACTGTGTTAGTTAGAGATTTTGTAATTGCAATTGTACTTTTGTCTAAAGTGTGGCTAGACATAACTATTGTTGACTGTGTGCAGACTAAATGGATTTTAGGTCAGTGATTTATGTCTGATACTGTAAGTCATATGTTGTGTGTGCATTGCCAGACGTGTATCCCAGCCATGTATGTACCTGACTTTATTTATAAGTCACATAGTGCTTTATCTGGGACCATAGTTTGTACATTCAAATATAATTTACGTGAATATGATGAAGATGCATGTCCTGTTGGTAGAAATGTTGTAAATAGCATTGAAGCTGCATTGAATGATATAGAATCACTGCATTTTTGAAATTCTTTGAAAAGCCTAGTAAAGATACTGAATTACAGTCACCTGACCTTATTACGTGTTGTCATACAGTTGAAGTGGTAGATACAATTTTTGAAGAGGCTGAGCCACTTGTTATTGAGCCAGTTTTAATTGAAGCTGCTATCTTTGTAATGTCGAGGAGTTCTTGTTTCTCCTCCTGTGAGTGTTTTGAATGATAGTCTCCATGTAGTTTATAGCTTGAGTACTTTAAAGTCTTTTTTACTTGGTTTGCCAGATGGCGATGCCAAGGAAAAAGTAGGGAACTGTTCCTTGTATTCAGGGATTGTAATTGACTACACAATAGTGGTAACTGTTAACAGGATCACAGTACAAATACCTCACATTCGGGGTGTTTGTCTATGCCATGCATAATGCTTTGTATTTGGCTATGAACTGCTATTGTCAGCTCAAGTTGACCCTGTATAATTGGTTTTTTTTGCTCTTAATGATTGAAAGAGATTTATCTGCACCGTATTGGCTCATTTCATTGTATACAGTTGTATTTTGTATTTTGCCTACTAAAAACTTGTCATTGATATTTTTTGGATGAGAATTGTCTATTGTACGAATTATGATACGAGATATAAATTGCCGATAGTTTACCGATGAAATAACAATACAAATGGTGATTTAACAGGCAATTATTTTGCCATATACATGTACTACATTTCACCTAGGCCTATAACAAGAAAGCAGAGTTGTAAGGAGTCACTGATTGTTGTGACTCAAGTCGAGTAGAGTCATTTTAAAAAAAAGTGAGTCGAGTCGAGTCATTAGGTCAAGATGGTCGAGTCGAGTCACGGTGTGTAGTCGAGTTGAGTCATGTATTTAGCTTGAGTCAATTCGAGTCACTAATAAATATACACGTTACAAAAGCACAAGGTAGAAATCCATGACACAAATGTTTGTTGTATCGTAGAGAAAGGAAAACGTGTACAAACGGCTACTGTATAATATACTATATGTGTACTTATTATTCGCCAACATAAACGTGACATGAACCGACATATAAGTCGTACGTACGAGTTACATTTCTTAAGTCGTACGTACGACATATAACTCGTACGTAGCCATGTGATGACTCTTAACCTTCTTGTTGTATTGCTGTGGCATATTTGATGTACTACGCCTTAATAACACTGTGAATTTATTATAATAAGTGACGACGTACTTTTATCCGGATATGTTTTGTGTCGGACTTTAGATGTTCTCCTACATGAGAACTACATGAACGCGTTCGCTTCCGCGCATTTATTGTCGAGAAATATTGCTGTTATTTGTGCCTATACCCAGCATTGAGAGGACTTCATCGACACACTTCGATTACATTATGTGCCGCGTAATTTTCATTGTATAATTATATTTATAGAGTTGTGTTTAACGATATTTTACCATTTTGTAGATAAGCTAGATCAGTTCAGTTTTTTGGCAGTGCCTTATATGAGTCTGTTTGATAATAATAATTATTATACAAAAAAAAATAAAGCCAGAAGTTTAGTCCTGTGCTTAAGTTCACTGAGTGTTTTTGAGCAAAATATTATTGTTATAAACACGATAATGTCACTCTAGGTTTTCAGCTAACTGTATTTTGCACTGTAGTTCACACCAGTGTGAAGGGTGTTTTATCAATGACTTCATTGTCTTGGCATATTATTGTGTGACATTTAAATCTTTGTAAGTTTGTGTCAATTTAAGGATTTTTGAATTAATTGCAATTGTACTTTTGTCTACAGTGTGGTTAGACTTAATTATTGTTGACTGTGCAAACTGTGAGCAAACTAGATGGATTTTAAGTCAGTGATTTAGGTCTGATACTGTATTTTAACAAGTCATATGTTGTGTACATTGCCAGACGTGTATCCCAGCCATGTCTGTGCCAGACTTTATTTCTAAGTCACATAGTGCTTTAGCTGAGACCATAGTTTGTGCATTCACATATATTTTACGTGAATATGATAAAGGTGTATGTCCTGTTGGTAGAGGTGTGGTAAATAGCATTGAAGCTGCATTGGATGATATATTCACTGCAATTTGTAATTCTTTGAAAAGCCTAGTGAAGATACTGAATTAGGCATAAAAACAAAATGTTATGTTGGCGTAAACCGACCGACCCTAAAAATACGGCCGACCCTGGATATTTTATTTGTTCAAGGGACGAAATTTAATGATTAAAATCTATATAAATCTAGTTATAAATACGTTTGAAACCATTTCTGACCGTTTCTCATTGTTGTGTGTGTGGATTGTGTATATATTAAACCTGGACACGCTATCGTGTATCACTACCGGCTGAAACAATTAGAAAACATATCATTTTCATTGCCGAGAGGAAAAAAAAAAAAAAAAAAAAAAAGAATCCCGACCTACCTACCCTATTTATTTGCCAACATAACATTATTTTTTTATGCCTTACAGTCACCTGGCCTTTTTACGTGTTGTCATACAGTTATAGTGGTAGATACAATTTTGGATACTTGTTATTGAGCCAGTTTTAAGCTGCTAACTTTGTAATGTCGAGGTGACAGGAGGAGTTCTTGTTTCTCCTACTGTGAGTGTTTTTAATGATAGCCTCCATGTAGTGAGCTTGAGTACTTTAAAGTGTTATTTACTTGGTTTGCCAGATGACAAAGCCGAGAAAAAAGGAGGAAACTGTTCCTTGTATTCAGGGATTGTAATTGACTACACAATAGTGGTAACTGTTAACAGGATCACAGTACAAATACCTCACATTCTGGGTGTTTGTCTATGCCAAGCATAATGCTTTGTATTTGGCTTTGTACTGCTATTGTCAGCTCAAGTTGCCCCTGCATAAGTGTGTTTTGCTCTTAATGATTGACAGAGATTTATCTGCACCGTATCGGCTCATTTCATTGTATACAGTTGTATTTTGTATTTTGCCAACTAAAAACTTGTCATTGATATTTTTTGATGAGAATTGTCTATTGTACGAATTATGATACGAGATGTAAATTACCGATAGTTTACCGATGAAATAACAATACAAATGGTGATTTAACAGGCAATTATTTTGCCATATACATGTACTACATTTCACCTATAACAAGAAAGCAGAGTTGTAAGGAGTCACTGATTGTTGTGACTCGAGTCGAGTCGAGTCATTAGGTCAAGATGGACGAGTCGAGTCACGGTGTGTAGTCGAGTTGAGTCATGTATTTAGCTTGAGTCAATTCGAGTCACTAATAAATAAACACGTTACACAAGGTGGAAATCCATGACACGAATGTTTGTTGTATCGTAGAGAAAGGAAAACGTGTACAGACGGCCACTGTATAATATACCATGTGTACTTATTTTTGCCAACAAAAACGTGACATGAACCGACACCGGCGTAAGTCGTTTTGCTCTTATTTTGGGTTATTCTGATGAGGGACTCGTATCGAATCGAGTCATTTGCCTGCGGTCGGGTCCAGTCGAGTGGAGTCATTTACACATTGGGACATCAGTCGAGTTGAGTCGCAAAAAAATGTAACTCGATTCGAGTCGAGTCATTGACTAGTCATTACAACTCTGCAAGAAAGTGTTCTGTTTTTGCTTCAATACACATGTACAAAGTAAAAGCGCTTGCTCTATGATAACATTAAAATTGAGTTGTCTGATTTTTCTTTGTGTGGAGCTGCATGCCCCCCTCTACAATGGTAGAACCCACCACTTTGTTGCTAGGGGTGACCTGTTTACTGCTGCACAGTACTGTGTAATTCGAGGCCAACATGTTTTCTGCTCATACGTTTTTTTAATGTGGATGCGTCAGGGCGAAATAGTTCGGTCAATTTACGCTAAGACCCTGGAGTAATTGCAATAGAAACCAATCAAGCGTCAAATAAATAAACAAACACCATGTGAACAATATAATGTTTTCTATTAAGTGGAAGGTTGTTTTTGAACCATTTTTTATTACTTGTTGTCCTCGAACAATCTGCCTGGTGACTTGCTTCGATTGATACGCCTTTGTAAGCTAATGTTTAGGATTCAAGATCAAATACGAGTGCAGCAACACCATAGCAATGGCAAATAGCAAATAGTTCCCTCGCGTGACCGTGTTAAAACAAATTATATTGCAATTACTTCTAGGTCAGGCCCTAATTTGATGTAAATTGACTGAACTACAATATCACAGCGAGTATACATGAGAGTTTATTATTTTCCGATAGTATTCTTGGATCGAGTCTTTTATTTTATTTCATTTATAATTTTTGTATTACAATTTTCCAGTGGCAAACAATTACAATTTTAAAGAAAAACAAAATGTACAAAATAAATTCGTAAAAAAGACTAAGGATAAAGACGGATTTTTTCGAATCTCTGCATATCAGACGTTTTGTTTTATATCTTCAAGTTCTTCCCATGTTTATACACTTTAGTTTAGCTCATCGAGAACGTTGAACCAATGCGGTTAAACAATCCATGATAAAGTGAAATGGCGCCCTCCAGCAGCAATTTGCGTTAAATGTTTCAGTTAGGCGATACCGTTAGCATGGATGTAATAATTGTAAAGACTCCTCTTAATAGACAACTTTTTCTCTGACTTAATTTCTCATTTAAGCTTTGAGAATGGAAAAAACCAGCGTGAAATTGATATGAACGCATAATTATGCAATCTCCCGATTTTCCGTGCCATTGGCATTGCAGGAGCAATTGCAGAATACCCCGCCACGCGAAAGTAACCCCCTAAATCGTGACGTCAGCTTAGAAAATGCAATTGTGCATTGATATTGCAAAGGAAAAGATGCATTGGTTTAACTCTTTATTTCATTCACAACTTTTCAACGTTATTTTAGGAAAACAGTAAAAAATTAATTTAAAAAAAAAAAATTAGAAATGAACCAACAAAATAAAATTTAATTGTTGAGTCAGTTTGATTTCAGTATCAATTATTCCTAGTTAAATTCAACAAAAATTGAATGTTGCACACAAGTTGTGTTGAGTGTTGTTTTTTTCCTCTTGATAATAAAAGGTTTGTTACTATTTCCTAAAAAATATTTTAAAAAATGTAAAGAATCAAGACAATTTTGAATTTACATATTAAATTGATCGATATTATTATTTATAATTCCCGAATTTACTTCAAAAACATGTCCTCGGCAATTCACGGGCCTTTTCGACTCTTGCGTCAAGACGTAGTTGTTTAACAAATCGCGTCACAATCGAAGGCGCCCCCAATTAGCCCGTTTTCGGAGTATTGATGATTGATGAACTGCATAGACGGACGGTGCGCCCCGAAACAACTCCGTCTTAGAGCAAGACTATTACAGTTTACGTGTACATGTACATAATCCACGTGAATGACGTCATTGAAACATACATTTCTAAGTGCAAAAGTTGAAAATTCTCGTAAATTTCACACCAAAAAGAAAATCGCCCGTTGGTCCGGCAGAGATGGAAATAGTAAGAGCCGAAAGCATAACTCTATAAGTTTGTAGCAAATGATTAATTTTGTCTCAAAACATCCCGAAACAGTCAGGGTCACCCAAAACGTGCGGGCATTCTAAACAAAAGTTTTTTTATACCTAATTTCACAAGCCTCGTAAATAACATTCACAACGAAATTATCAATGAAAATACTATTATTCGACACAGAAAATAATACATGTTTACATAAGACCCCATGTTGGCCCAACAATGCTGCGAAAATGGAATTGTGGCCCATTTACGTGGGGGACTCCTCCATGCTCACAAAATCTTGTAAAATCTCATTGCTGTGAGACCGTCAATTCGCTGCAAATAAAACGTCGCTGTTCGCCTCTTTATCGAGTACGCTGCAACCTGACTGTCTTTGAACGTAATCAGCTTGTAGCCTTCAGTAGAAGGAGTTGGCATAGTAACCAGATAATTACCTCTTCGTCTCATTAGATTCACTGGAACTAATTTAATATCATAATTTCTTATTCAAGCTTTGAGAATGGACACAACCAGCGTGAAATTGATATGAACGTATATGCAATCTCCCGATTGTCCGTGCCTTCAGCGCTTAACGTTTATCCATCAGACCGACGAGGTTATCAGCTTACGGTAAAACATCAGCCAATCAAAGGCTACGGTTTGTAACTGCGGGAATACTGACCAATTACTAGCCACTGACGTGGATGACGTATTCACTTGGATAACCAATCAGAGAGAATGAGAGATGCACATCTTCTGCCTCAACCCATTCCTTTCTGTAAACTATACCAAGTACCATCATCGCCAGGCCTCTGTATCACAGGAGCATCCTAGCATTTGTATAGAGAGGACAGCAGCCGAAAGCAGTACGGCTTGACTTGTAGTCGCTGAACAACCATTGTGGATAGTTCAATCAGACACGAAAAATCGCTAGATTTTTTCCCGTGATTTCAATTTTGTGGCGCATATTATACAAAAAATAAAATCGACGTTTAGTCATCCGATTTTAACAAATCCTTTAAGTAATGGAAGCTATGGCGAAACTGACCTTTACTGGGTTGCAACTATTTCACATAATATTCATCATATGTCAGGGAGCTACCTCGTCTGTCTCTGGATATGAAACTTCTTATGCAGGGAAACATGCGTTTTATGCCGCAGAAAATCGCGCCCTAAAAGGGTTTGCGTTTGCAACCAAAATTGTACGATCTCGTGTCATCTGCGGACGAGAATGCAGCATGGATCAACATTGCAAGTCTTTTAACTTTAATGACTGCAGTAAAATGTGCGAGTTAAACCTTGCCATAAGACGGCAGCATCTCGACTACTTCAATGCAACTCAAGGGAGCGTGTACTTTGATGCAGATGAGGACACACCTCTCTACTCACTGGCTGATAGTTCCTTGAATCGCTACAGAAGTTGCAAGATGCTCTTGGATGCCGGTTATCGTTCAAGCGGTATCTACACAATCTACCCAGAGGAATTCGGCAATGACAGTCTTCGTGTCTACTGCGACATGGAAACTGACGGCGGGGGATGGATCGTGTTTCAGAGGCGACAAGATGGCAGCGTGGACTTCTACCGTAACTGGGCCGACTACCAGTCTGGCTTTGGCGATCTGTCCGGTGAGTTCTGGTTGGGTAATGACAACTTGGTGACTCTGACGTCTGATGATTTACGTGGAACATGGGAGCTACGAGTTGATTTAGAGGATTGGGAGGGCAACACGGCATGGGCAAAGTACGCAGATTTCCAAATATCTCCGGGTGGGTACAATCTGAATTATGACCAATACGATGCCAGCAGCACTGCCGGCGACTCTCTTGGGTATCAGGGAAATAGTATGAACACGTATCAAAAAGGACATCCCTTTTCAACAAAGGATCGTGACAATGATGCGACACAGAACAATTGTGCACAAAAGTACGCAGGAGCCTGGTGGTTTAATAGCTGTTTTTATTCTCACTTAAATGGTGTATATTACCCAGACAAGAATGCAGATCGTTCCAAAGGCGTGCAATGGAACTCATGGAAATTGGGTTATTCCATAAAAGCATGTAGCATGAAAACGCGTGAAATTGGACCATGAATGTTGCATTGTTGATATTAATTTTGAAATGTACTTGTTTTAGTTGGCACCAGTAAATCATTGCACAGCCATATTATTCATTAATACCCAGAGTCTTTTAGAATTGTTATAAAACTGCAAACAAAATGTTTCTATGGAATAATGTGTTTCGCAGTTAATCGAAATGTTACTATCACTTTGTCAACACGTTAAAGGTAGAATACACCATTGGTATTTGCTTGAATTATCAGGAATGGGTGGATTTGGGGAGTTGTATTTGATAGAAAATATCGTTTAATTGACATGTCTGAAGTTTTACAATCATAGATGGTGAGAAAAGCCAGAAAAATGGCGTTCGTTTTCAACCGGCGTCAGGCAGTTGTTCTTATGTTGTTCTTGTTTTTTCCACGGTCGCCGTCCGGCGATCGTGATTTATTTTTAATAAATTAAATTTTTCGAAACAATTACAGGATATCTAGCGCATAGTTTTGCTGGATGCTAACAAACAATATTTATCAAATGAGTTAAGAGGGCCTAATATTTCGATCTTAAAAAGATCTTCTTTAGATACAATATTTATTTTCAAATAAGTAAGATATTTCTTAATAATTCGGTAGATATCTGCAAATGGTGTATCCTACCTCGAAAAGTTTAACTGGTTTTTGTTTTGCTTATTATAAAAGAATACCTATTATATTTTGTACATTTGACGAAACAATGGCTACATTTGATCTTATCGCAATGCTAAATTGTAGCAGAGTTTAACCGAAGCTGCCTCGAATTTAGACTAAGTTTATTTTCACTCCGATTTTCCCTTTTTTAACAGCGACATTATAGGCGCAATCACACACGCAAGGGTTCACCAATAATGACAACAACCTGCCGATTACATTATTTAAAAAAAGGGCATGGTGGTCTTTTTGAAATTGAAGTTAAATTCTCCTTTAAAGGATAACTTTCGCCATCAATGCAGGGCTACGAATAGCATCCGTCACTATGAGATGTATTCACGAGTCGGCCATAATAATTGAAAGTGAGGAAAAATCGTCGTTTTGTTTTAACTTGCATATAGAAATGAAAGCAACGACCTAAAGTTAATTACCAAATAACTCCAGTCGTCTCTGATGAATAATTAAACATTTGTGATTAAACATACCTTAATGTTTTATGCCACATTTCAAACAAATATTGAAAGTGAGGCTAGAATTCAAAAACAGTCTGGCACCATCTCATTAAACAATTCACAATTTATCGGATACATCCAGAGAACACAACCAAAATGGCTTCCTCTTTAATAAGGTCCATATAACGAAACATTGTGAAAACTTTTCTTGCTAAATTATAAATACAGCGTATGTGAAAACAGTTTGTTACTTGGATTTCAATTATAGTTCCACAAGTAATGTCAGCTTAGAAAATAAGTGTTATTTGTACATGTATGCATTGATAATATTTGTATTGCACGAATATAATGTTGCACAAAATGACATCAGCTTAGAATTTGTGGCAAGTGTTATTCCTCTTATAAAAAAATATTCAAAATATTCATCATATTGTTTTACTCCAGTTACTTTTCCACTAAAATACTGTAAACCACAAAACCAAGAGAATCTATATTTCACAGATGTATTTGCTCTGATGTCATTATTTGTC
The DNA here is from genome assembly GCA_037893245.1 of Crossaster papposus. Taxonomy (NCBI): domain Eukaryota; kingdom Metazoa; phylum Echinodermata; class Asteroidea; order Velatida; family Solasteridae; genus Crossaster; species Crossaster papposus. Next base: position 2,034,708 of record JBAIAA010000279.1, on the reverse strand, counting down.
TGCACAATGTTAAAAGTTTTATAGTTGTTTCTTGTGACAACAAAACCACAAAAACAAAACAATTCATTTTTTCATGCTTCTTGGCATTGTTAGCTTTTGTTCACTAGTGATCATGTTTTTGAAACTAGGTTTTACGGGGGTGTCGTTTGTTTAAAACAGTAAGAAATATGGTAATCATTTGTAACAATTTAACTAAATCGCAATTATGACATTATGCATTATTTGGAGCGCGTTATCTTAAGTAAGTGCCTCCTATAATATCAATTAATTTAAAATTACCAAAATCACATCAATATCGCGGAAGAGGGCAAAAATAATCTTAATTAATAAGCACATTTTACTTTTTGCTTGTATATTGCGATACAAAAAAGGTTCCAATACAAAAAGAACAATGACGTTGAATAAACTGAGCGACAAGAACCAATCAACGATTAATTTGTCTGTGTAATTAATTAATTAATTAATTAGAGTGTGTAATTCTGGCAGCGTGATTGGCAGGTGTAAGGCAATTTATGCTTCAAACACCTGTCCTTGTATGGGATATGCAATTAAGGAATTTGCACAGTATTCTACAGATGTAGATTCACAACTTCTGGCAGCGCCTTGGCGCCCTGGACCTCGCCCTGGACCTCGCCCTGGACCTCGCCCTGGACCTCGCCCTGGACCTCGCCCTGGACCTCGCCCTGGACCTCGCCCTGGACCTCGCCCTGGACCTCGCCCTGGACCTCGCCCTGGACCTCGCCCTGGACCTCGCCCTGGACCTCGCCCTGGACCTCGCCCTGGACCTCGCCCTGGACCTCGCCCTGGACCTCGCCCTGGACCTCGCCCTGGACCTCGCCCTGGACCTCGCCCTGGACCTCGCCCTGGACCTCGCCCTGGACCTCGCCCTGGACCTCGCCCTGGACCTCGCCCTGGACCTCGCCCTGGACCTCGCCCTGGACCTCGCCCTGGACCTCGCCCTGGACCTCGCCCTGGACCTCGCCCTGGACCTCGCCCTGGACCTCGCCCTGGACCTCGCCCTGGACCTCGCCCTGGACCTCGCCCTGGACCTCGCCCTGGACCTCGCCCTGGACCTCGCCCTGGACCTCGCCCTGGATCTCGCCCTGGACCTCGCCCTGGACCTCGCCCTGGACCTCGCCCTGGACCTCGCCCTGGACCTCGCCCTGGACCTCGCCCTGGACCTCGCCCTGGACCTCGCCCTGGACCTCGCCCTGGACCTCGCCCTGGACCTTGCCCTGTCGACCTCGCCCTGTCGACCTCGCCCTGTCGACCTCGCCCTGTCGACCTCATTTTGGGTTCATCTCAGTGACCCCACTTGGACCGAAAAAAGGCACCACCCGGGGCAATAGCCCTGCACAAGAAATTGAGTGAACCCAATAGCGACTGCATTGACACAAGCGTGGCCTTTGTCTTACTCAAAAACGCATGAATTTGACCACATGTTTTGGTAACTTTCTCCTGTGGGACTTTAACTTGGGCGCGAACAGTATCGATTTCCAAACCCAGATATTTAATTGTTTGCACTGGCCCTTCAGTGTTCTCGTGCGCTAATAATAATAATAATAATAATGCTAGTTTTTATATAGCGCTTTAGACTCCCACAATGTGGGTGTATCAAAGCGCTTTACATTATTATTATTACCCCGGTCATTGGGCCCATGAAACATTCCAAATACCATCTCAGCTCCCTGGGGAGTATACAGCTCGATGCTGCCATTTCGGCGCAAAGTAGCTAAATTCAACCACAATAACCATCTCTGCCCTCACAGGTACCCATTTTACTCCTGGGTGGAGAGAAGCAATGAGTGACAAAGTGCCTTGCCCAAGGGCACACGTACCATAGTCCCAGGCCGGACTCGAACCCACAACCTGTAGCTTTACCTACAGATTACAAATTCAATGCTCCAGACTACGAGACCATGGCCAGAGCGCATACATTTACTACATGTATGCGCGTATCTACATCGAGGAAATGCACAACCCTGGTTATTGTTAAAATTAAAGCAATGGCCGGTTCCGCGGCCGGTTTTGGACGCCGGGGCCCACCCTTGTGTGTTACCTAGGCCTAACCGATTGCCCGATTGGTTAGTGGTTACCGGGAACGCAGCAACCGTCACCCAGAGTTCCATGTCAATTTCCCACCATGAACGGGAGGGGTCAATTTCCATCTTTAACCGAAACTGCTCGTCATATGTTCGCCACCCGTAACCGGGAAACTGTGTTGATGCCATACGAATAATTTCACAGTATTTTAATAGCTGTGCATATCTCTGGGTGTGTTGGTCAAGATAAATGGACATATATGTGTGAAAGGCAGATTGCCATATAGAGAAGGATTCGATGCGCCTACGCGATGGGCCGGGTTTCCTGAGGACCAGGTTGCCCCCTTCCATCCCGAAGGTTAAATTAGACTGATCTGTCCGCGAAAGTACGGCATGGGCTGTGTCGTTATAAAGTGGGGCCAAATCTATGTACTCCCCTGACCGAATTTTGTCTTTCGTGGATTGCGAGACATGAAACCCTAACGCGGCACACGACTTTCCTATTTGAAATAATGGTACTGGGCGGACAGTATGGTACCGCCCCTAGCTGAAATGCACTGATTGGAATGGCAGTATGAGAATCGTTAACATCGTACTCACCCCCACCCCTAACTCCACTAGTGCTAGTACTAGGACCCGTGAACGGATCAGTGTTATTGTTCATGTTGTTGTCATGGTGTCGCAGTTCATTTTCATCATGATGGCTGCGAGGAGGATGCACATCCACGACGGAGGTTGGCGGCTGGGTCTCTGGGTGCAGAACATCCGGATCCGAGACCGAGCTTGGGTTTCCTCGGGGTCGACCGCGGCCACGACGGGTTGGCGGCCTAGGCTCCTGGTGTTGGGCAGGCACAGCTGTCCCGCGTCCTCTGCCTCTCGCAGACGGCTCCTGGTGTGGGGGAGCCGGCACAGCAGCCCCCCGTCCTCTGCCCCTCACAGACGGTTGGCGCGCTTCCGGGACTTCTTTGGCGGGGGCACTCCGTCTTCAACTGTATGTGTCAGAGCTGTGCGACCGGGTCGGAGGCTAGATACGGCGTTCTTTCGGTACGGCATGTCCGAAGAGGTGGCCAGCAAATCTTCCACCCCTAGCTAAACGGGAAGTTGTCGGGTTAGACGTATACGGGAGTTGTCTGATTATAGACAAGTGTTTCGTCCACAAGTGGTTTCGTCCGGTTGGACGAACGGAGAGTTGTCCGGTTGACAGGGCCTCGAAGCGTCGGAGGAGTTGGAAGTGCAGATAACAAAAAGTTTAAGAAGTTTTGGTCAACAATTTTTCCTGAGTTGCTGATAGCTGCAACCAAATTGGCGGCCCGAATGCATCGTGTTCTGGGTTAAATACCCAAACTCTTCGGACTGTCTTTTCTTCTCATTGGTCAAGGTAGGATATCTTAAGTTCTCCATTGGTCAATCTTACCTATTAATTTGCATATCTACCAGATATAACCTTATATGGTAAGGAATTTATTTGCCCCCTTCTTCTTGCGCAACTTTCTAAACGACCAAGCCACGTTTCTTAAAAGTTAAAATATACCCGTCCGAAGGGGGGTGGGGGGGGCTATTATTTGCTGGTTGTGCAATTTTTCAGAACAACCTTAGAAACGTTTTGCCTACGACGCCAAAAGGAGTTTAGGCTTTATGTGCCCCAAGTATAACGTATTTTATCTTTTATGGATACAATTAATTAAACTGCTAAGGAAGAGAGAATTTTTTAAAGCAAATTACCTTTAAAAAAACGAGGAAGAAACAAAAAGTTGTACACAGATTTCACAGAGCCTTTAGATTTGTGTATTACAAATAAAACCTTCAACAATGTACATGCAGTTTTTGTTTTTTACATTTTTCAAATAATTTATAAAAAATAAGGTTAACTATACATTTTCTATACAACCACGATTTTGAATTTCAGCAGATATCAGTGCGAACAATTAAATATATCTGCATTCGATCCATATTATTAATTTACACTGGCTAGTCTTCTCTGATGAATAATTTAAGCCATTTTAAAACAAACAAATTGAAAGCGAGGCTAGAATGCACAAATAGTTTGGCACCATCTTATTCAACAGTTCACAATTTATAAAATACAATTAGAGAACATGACCAAAAATAGCTTTGTCGTGAATAAGGTTCATATAGCCCTACATGTATGTATTGATGACGCAACCAATGTTTACTGCATAACATTGAAGATTTCAGCGAGGGCCACCACTCAGTGTTCGCTATACCTTTACGTGCAGAATGCCGACATACTATCAGGTTTTTTTTACCAAAAAGACAGTGAAATGTGCAGTTTTAGTCCTGTCAGTCGTGGAAGATAACATGTCTGAAGACTAAATGATAATTAATATGCAGGGATATTTTGTTGGGTAGGTGGCATTTGTGGCAATATCTAGATATTTGCTAAGGGCATTCCTTCCTATTTCTATGGTTCTCATAATTTGTTTGCCTTTGAAGTTGGGCCGGTCGGTCCCCCCAAAAAATAAAAAATTGAAGGAAAAAACAACAGCAGCTCTAACTGATTAGATGGATAAATGAAATGAGAAGTGTGTATCATCTTCAGTTTTGATTATTGCAGTAAGTTTATCATGAGTTGATATCACCACATACAATGCACAATGCAACTCATGAACATTTTGGCTGTAGTGGCAATGATGACATACATACATGTACCAGTAAGGTATAATATAGACACTTGCAGGAAACATGCAGTGTAACCTTTTCATTACGCAATTTTTGTTTTAAATTAATATATTTATGTGTATTAAATGTGAATAAACGCAAAACTGGTTCTAGTATACGTTTAGTGTGATAATTTGCCGTCCAAAAATTGACGCCCCCTCCCCCTTTTTTAAATTTCGCGGCCACTAAAAATGAGTGACGTAAACCGAGGCAGACCCCGGACAAATTCTCGATAGTCGGTACGCGACGTCTAGGTACGAGACAGGTTCGCCTGGCCACGTACGCACGCATGCAGTCTATTGCTGATCGCGATCCCAAAGTATAGCGCAAAGCATGATGGGTAGACAAAGGGAGCTGTTTTGCAACTAAACCAAGCTTTTCGGCTCGGTATGCCTTCTCGGCAAGCTCTTTGTGCTTTTCATTATTTACTACAACACCTCTATGGGCGGCCAAAAGGGCCAAAATCAAAAATATGTTCACAAAGGACAAAACAATAGACAAAGAACAAAATGGCAAGAGGACAATTTTACAGAAGGACAAAATTCAAATCAAACAAAGGACAAAGCTGCAAGAGGACAAATTTACAAAAATACAAACTCCAAATCAAACAAAGGACAAAACGGGAAGAGGACAACATTACAGAAATACTTGAATAACAAGCAAACAAAAGACAAATCGACAAAAGGACAAAGTTACAAAAAGACAAGTCAAAATCAAACAAAGAACAAACGGCCAAAAGACATTCGAACATGTCAAAAGGACGTTTTCACGAAAGGACGTCCATACACACGCTTCACGAAAGGACGTCATACACACACGCAAAGGACGTTTTCACGAAAGGACGTCCATTAACACACGCAAAGGACGTTTTCACAAAAGGACGTCCATACACACGCAAAGGACGTTTTCACAAAAGGACGTTTTCACAAAAGGACAAACTTTTCTTTACTTAACTATTGTCGAACGCTGGGGGCTCTTCTTCAGACGTCCGCTGTGCGCTGGATCGGACGGCGCGGTTCGCTAGATCGTACTTACTGCGTTATACTGTACCACCGTACTTTTTTTGCAGCTGTCCACAGTTTGAAAGTAATTTGAAATTAGGTTTTTAAATGGTGTCATTTTTTTTTATGTGGACCAACGATAGATGCACTTTCATGTTTCTTTTGAAAATATTTTCAGAAATAATTTCTTTTTGACTCATGTGTATCGGAAGTTATATTTATTCACATTCATTTTCTTATATATACAAATGTGATATAATGTGATATAAGTTGGTATGATAAGGAGAGCAACACGAATACAAAAAAGTACTTGTTTTTAAGTTTTTTTCGTAATAAATTTGTTTTGCATTTAAAATACAAATATATTTTTTGTTGTGAGGTTCAATTTAGTTCTTTCTTGGTTATAGGCCCTATGAGTGTTTCATGTCATTTTAGAAATTCAATACGACCATATAAATTCACTCTGTGTCTGTCTCCAACTGAACTATTATATGGCCTACAGGGGTGATAAAATGAAAGAGCAATATACTGGAAATCAATTTCACTGAAGGGCCTAAGGAAAATGATATTCATTCAAAAATGTAGGCTGTACATTACGTAGGAAAAAATAGTAGGCCTACATATCAAGAAAGTGTGAAAAAGATGAATCCCTATCGTTATTCGTTAGTTAATCTAATGTTTTTTAATGATTTTATTGGCAGAGCGCTTAAATTCTTCATACCCCCATATGAATAAAAATCCGATAAACTCAATAACTACTCGACTAGTTTCCAGAGTGAATACACATGCCGCGTTTACCCTACTGCAGAAAGCGCACCGCCATTGTTTCAGATCACGCGTTCGTACACAAACAGATACGCGGTGTCCTATCCAGTCTATGGAGATCAATGATTTTTTACTTCAGAAGTGGACATCGGAAGAAGCGCCCCCAGCGTTGGACATTAGTTAAGTAAAAAAAAAGATTGCCCTTTTGTGAAAACGTCCTTAGTTTGCGTGTGTGTATATTGGTCCTTTCTAGTCCAGGAAAAATAAGTTTTGACCTCAAACAAATTGCAACAAATTGTTTTTCACCACAGTGCACTTCTATAAGGTCCCTAGAATTACATACTAAAATTCTACAAAAATCCAAGTGGTGGAAATATGTCTATTTTTCATAAATCGTTAATCCCTGCCGTGTAATATGTTTATTCCCATATTTGGGTATATATTTTATTTTTATTTTTTGAAAAGATTATTTTAGTGATTCTACTTACATATCCTTACTTCAATAACATTTGCTAAAGCATATAAGTGACTGAATAATTATGAGAACATAGTAATTATCCAAAATGACAACTTTGTGACCCTATAAATGTGCGCACATTACACTGTCTCCAGATATCATCAAGTAGTCAGTATTGGTGAGCTTCAAATTCACCAAGTTGCTTACTGGCACAGTTATCATATTAAAACCTTATGGAAAATCACATAAACAATGTTAACATTGTGATATTTAGCCCAGCAAACAAAAACTGGGGGAAAATGGTGTGTCTATAAATCGCGTACGCTTTGTGCATGGTAATCGAATTTCACATGGACAATCGTAAAAGTTCTTCCTCGGTTTTTGGTAAATCCGACGAAAATAGTACTGATTCGTCTAATTCGAATCACAGTATTTCTTATTCAGACACGGACTCGAGCGAGAATAAAGATGGGGTCCCTCTAGGCGCTCTAGGTCGAAGCATGACCGTTAAAAATGGTCGCTGCCGAGGGCCGATAATCAATAGGCCCGGACCACATCGCTCTGGTAAGCTTTACTTTGGCTGTCTTAAATTTCGCGGCCACTCAAGATGAGTGACGTAAACCGAGGCAGAACCCGGACAAATTATCGATAGTCGGTACGCGACGTATAGGTACGAGACAGATTCACGTGGCCACGGTCGCACACATTGTTGTGTGTGTACGTACCCACGGTAATCGAATTTCACTTGAACAATCGTGAAAGTTCTTTCTTGTTTTGGGGTGAATCCGACGAAAACAGTACTGTCACAGTATTTCTTATTCAGACAGGGACTCGAGCGAGGATAAAGATGGGTCCCTCTAGGCGCTCTATAGGTCGAAGCACGACCGCTCAAAATGATCGCTGCAGAGGGCCAAAAATCACTAGGCCCGGAACACTTCGCTCTGGTAAGCTTTACTTTGGCTGTCCAAATCCCAATATTTAGGATCAGCCGGAAACAAATAGAGGCAGTTTTACCTTGATTCAGAATGAAAAACCACGTAAAGACGGACACTTGTTGCAATGCGCGCAGTCAGTATACGATAGGCCAGGTAGCAGCGTGGCGAGTCTCTGCCTCGATTTTCGTCATACCCCTTGCGAGGTTTTATGTTAATGAGGCTTCCCTTCAAGGGGCAGAGTGGTTTGACCAAAATTTTCAAAAATTTGTTTGCCCAATTTATCACAGAAAATGCACACAACCACACACATAATGTTGTTGTCAACATTAAACTTTATTGATTTAAACAAAAAAACAAACTTATTACATTAAAGGGATTGTATACGTTTGGTAATTGGAACCCACTATTTGTTTCAATCCTATATGGTTATATATATACACCATAAAACTAACCTTTAACAATTTCATTTCCCCCCCCCCTCCCTCCCTCCCCCCCCCCCCTCTCCCCCCCCCCCCCCCCCCTCCCCCTCTCCCTCCCTCCCTCCCTCCCTACCTCCCTCCCTCCAAAATTAAAGAGCTTATTTATGAGCACGTCGTTTAATTTAAAATTAGAGAAATTAAATTCTTGCTCCTGGTAAGATTTCATTTTTTAGGAAAGCCCAAGCATAGCAACCTCGAATAGACTGGAACTGTTTTTCCGCAAGCGACGCGTGTGCCCACGTGTGCCCAAGGGCGACCTCCAATCGGAATTAATCCACAGTCCCCGAGTGCCCCCAAAACTTTGTTTGACAAATGTTTGAACAGTCTTCTGAGATTCAAAGGATATCACAAAAGCCGCTTTGTTTTTTAGTTTTGTTTTATTTATCAAAGGTAGGATACAGCACTATACAGAACAAATATTTTAGGGGGGCAAGACCCTTAGCACGTGACGTCAACTTCAAATTTTCGCAGATTCAGTATACGTATATTTTCCAAAATGTAATTGTTATTGCTTTTTTAGGGGGGAGGGGGCTAGACAAAAAAAATTGTACAACCGAATTATTAGGAAGTATCTTACTTATTTGAAAGTAAATAATGATTGCGCTAGATATCCTGTAATTTTCCCCAAAACTATTGAATTTTATATAAAAAAGTCACGATCGCCAGAAGCTGGGGGTTGATGTTTATTTCTGCCACAAAAAGTGCTTAGTGATGCAGTAAATGCCAATTTCAAGCTTACTTTTACTATTAATGGGAATAATTACTTATCAAATTAAAGAGCTTATGAGTTGGTGCACCAATATTTTTACAAAAATACAAGGTCACAGCATTATAAAATGTCTGAAAAATTAATATCTTTATACACTAATAATGTCATTTTCTTAGGTTCAAAGGGTCTGAATTCAGATACAAATCTAAAAAATCTCATGCCTGATATTATTTGGTGAATGCTACCTTAGATGATTAACCACACATCAAGTATTGATCAACTTTGAATGTGAAGGTGTTACGGTTTTTGTATTTACATTTTAGATTCATGCACCCCTTTAGTTGAAATGGAGGTGTCCTATTGATGTTACGTTTTGAGAATTGTTAATTATACAGTTATGTGGCACAACCTGGGAATGTTAATTATGCAGTTATGTGGCACAACCTGGGAATGTTTGGAATTATTCCACATGGGTATATAAGGGGGTAAAACTGAGAGTACAAGGCCCTGACAGCAGCACTTTTATACGGCGTCATGGTGGAGGGCTGGTCCATGTACATCTGACCAGAGATGTTTACTTGTGCTAATGGCGGACAAACTTCGCGTCGGGAACCTGATGCTGAGGGTCGTCTTGCTTTGTGGATGTGTGAGCCTCGCGGCTATTTAGGAAGTTCGGTTGCCGTAAACTCCAACAGCTAACTTTCGCACGTCGGTGATAACTTTCCGTTATTCGTTGACTTTGTGTTTCGCGTCGGTGGGCCGACTACACGTGGACGTCGCCAAGATGTTGTCGCCGTAAACAAAATGGTTTCTGCTGCAGTGCTGCTGTCGGGCAAAGGTTTTTATGATTGTAATAAATAAATGTATTGTATAAATAAATGTATTGTATAAATGAATGTACTAAATATGTAGGCCAATAGTGAAGTCGTATAATTTGGTGTTTAATGCCAACCTGTAATATTGGAGTGACAAAATGCGATAGATTTTGTTTGTATTTTGATGTACTGGTGTATTGAAATTGTAAATGATTGGAAAATAATAGAATTGACAAACTGAAATTTTAGTAGTCCGTGATTTTTATTTTGCTTGATTTTCAATATGCAACAAATGGGGGCTTGTCCGGGAAACGAACTAAACAGAGAGAAAAGGAAATTTAAATGCATGTTGAATAGTGTTTGGACAATTTTGGTGTTTTCATTAGCCAAACACTTACTCTAAAATGATGTTTTTTTCTCTGTTTTTTCTAACGTTTTTGAGATTTTGTGTTGTGTTGAGTATATTGAAAACGGGTAAAATGGATAAGATAAATGACTGGTTGGAGTTACAAAATCCCCCTCATGAAACTCTAGATTCTATGAAAAAGGTTGAATTGTTGTATGTATGTGAACAATTGGAAATAGAAGCTAAAAAATCATTGAGAAAGGCAGAATTGAAATTTATGATTGTAGGGAGTTTAGTAGACGATGATAGGATGGGTGAAGATGTTTTAGAACTATATCGCATTGACAATCATGACAATAGTGATTCAGAAGTGACACGTTTGGCATACGAGTTGAAAATAAAAGAACTTGAGATTCAGAAACAGAGAGAACAGAATGAAAATGTATTTGAATTAAGGAAGTTAGAAATGGAAGAAAAAATAAGGCTGAAGGAGCTTGAAATGAGAAAATTTGAAAAAATCGACACACAATCAACAAAATTTGATCCTATTCGTTGTATCAGAATGGTTCCTCCATTTAATGAATCTGAAGTTGACAAGTATTTTCAACATTTTGAAAAAGTTGCAAAAAGCTTGAATTGGCCTAAAGAATTTTGGTCGATTTTGTTACAAAGTGTTATTAGAGGGAAGGCTCAAGAAGCCTATGGTACACTTTCAATCGACGATTGTACTAATTATGACATTGTTAAGGCTGCCATTTTAAAAGCATATGAATTGGTGCCTGAGGCATATAGACAGAGATTTCGCAACTATAAGAAATATGATAATCAGACCTATGTTGAGTTCGCTCATGAAAAGGAAGTTTATTTTGAAAGGTGGTGTACATCAAAGAAGGTGAATAGGGATTTTGGCAATTTGAAACAGTTGGTTTTGGTTGAAGAATTTAAAACTTGTGTTGGAGCTGATGTTAAAACCTACCTTGACGAAAAGGGTGCAGAAACCCTGCTCCAAGCAGCCACCTTAGCTGATGATTATGCTTTGACACATAAAGACAAATTTCAGAAAATGAAATGTTTTAATCCGGCTAAAAGCCATTTAGAAGCATCAGCTGTTCCCAAGTCGGGAACTAAGTCCGTGAACCTTTCAAGCTTAGCTACACCTGTTTCATATAGAGGCAGTAGGCCTTATCGATCAGGTTCTCATCCGTCCATAGCTCTATTTTGCAATTATTGCAAGCATAGGGGTCACTTAATCAGTGAATGTCGGATTTTAAAAGCTAGGAGAGAAAAGGAAGCATCACCCAATGCTCTTGTTTCCTCACACAGGAGTCATTTTCTGTCACCTTTTTGTTGTACTGCATTTAATGATCCTGATTGTGATCACAAGTCTAATTCTGTTAGAACAGAATTTTTACCGTTTGTGTCGGAGGGATTTGTATCTCTTAATGAAGAGTCTGACCCTGTGCCAATTAAGATTCTTCGTGATACTGGGGCCACTCAGTCTCTACTGTTGCAGGATACTTTGTCATTTTCTAACGAATCTGCTACGGGCGAGTCTGTTTTGGCTCAAGGTATAGAGTGTACTTTTGTAAATGTACCTTTGCACAACATTTATTTAAAATCAGACTTAGTTACAGGATTTGTTACAGTGGGTATCAGACCTACTTTGCCAGTAAAAGGTGTATCTTTTCTGCTGGGTAATGACTTAGCAGGAAATCGGGTGATTGTGGATCCCATTGTTATCTGTAAAAAGCCGAGCACTTGTGAGGGTAATGCTGCTGATGCAGATTTGGCGGATATATATCCGTCTTGTGTTGTGACTCGAGCTTTGGCGAAAAAGGCACTTGAAATTTCAGCAGAGTCTGAATCTGAAAAACAGGATGATTTTGTATTATTTGATACATTCATGTCCCAAGATGGGAATTTTAATCATTCTTTCAACAGTTCTTCCAGAGACGAAGGTCTTGAGCAATCGGAAAAAATAGGAGAAAGTGTGTCTGAGCTGTCCTTGTCAAAAATCGAGCTTTGTACACAGCAGAAAAGAGATCCCGAGATTGTCTCACTGTTGGGTAAAGTTTTCTCTGAGGAAGAAATTAATAATGTCCGTGTTGGATATTTTGTTAAAGCTGGTGTACTTATGAGGAAGTGGCATCCTCTTGATATTCCCATCAATGAAGAGTGGGCTGTAGTATACCAGATTGTAGTGCCTAAGCCGTTCAGAAACGAAATTATGCGTTTAGCGCATTCCGGTTCACTTGGTGGACATTTGGGTATTAATAAGACTTGTGACAAAATATTGAAGCATTTTTTTTGGCCTGGTCTTAGAAAAGACGTTGCTCAATATTGTAAGTCTTGTCACAATTGTCAGTTGGTAGGCAAACCCAGTGTAAAGATACCAAAGGCTCCATTATTGCCAATTCCAGCATTTGATGAACCATTCAGCAAGGTGATTATCGATTGTGTTGGTCCATTGCCAAAAACACGAGCTGGCAATCAGTATTTGTTAACCATAATGTGTGTATCTACCAGGTTCCCAGAAGCAATTCCATTGAGGAATATCCGTGCTCGTGCCATTTGTACGGCTTTGTTGAAGTTTTTTACAATATTTGGTTTGCCTAAGGAAATACAATCCGATCAAGGTTCGAATTTTATGTCGGGTCTTTTTCAACAAGTTGTTCATGAATTGGGAGCTAAACAGATAAAATCGAGTGCATATCATCCACAATCTCAGGGAGCTCTTGAAAGATTTCATTTGACATTGAAAACCATGATCAAGATCTTTTGTCATGAAAATGAAAAGGATTGGGATGAAAGTATTCCATTTTTGTTGTTTGCAACTCGTGAGTCTGTACAGGAATCACTTGGTTTTACACCATTTGAGTTGGTTTTTGGACATACAGTTAGAGGTCCATTGAAATTGATCAAAGAAACGTGGTTGAGTGACGAGTCCAAGAAGCTGAATTTACTCGATTATGTTTCCCAATTCAAAGAACGACTCGGAAGGGCATGTGAGATTGCTTCTGAAAATCTTAAAGTATCACAACATAAAATGAAGACATGGTATGATAAAAATGCACGACAGCGGTTATTCAAACCAGGAGATAAAGTACTTGTTTTGTTGCCAGTCCAGGGTAATCCTTTACAAGCTAAGTTTCATGGTCCATATCAAGTTGTGAAAAAGATTGGTGAAGTTAATTATGTGATACAAACACCTGATCGTAGAAAGTCTACTCAGTTGTGTCATGTTAACATGTTGAAACCATATTATGATCGTAATGAAACATGTACATTGGAAAGTGTCAGTGTGCTGAATTCTGAAACGCCTGATACAAGTGTTGCTATCACTAATGAGAATTTAGATGGTAAAAGTGATGTAAAAAATAAGCTGGTTAATTCCAACATTTTGTCAAATTTGGATTTGAAACTTAGTCATTTGAGTTACAGTGAACAAGAAGAACTGTCCAAGTTGATTATGAAATATGACACATTATTTCCTGATGTACCAAATAGAACAGATGTGATATATCATGATGTTGATGTTGGTGACTCTATGCCTATAAGACAGCATCCGTATAGGGTTGCTCCTGAAAAGGCAAAACTCATAAAAAATGAAATCGAGTATATGTTGACAAATGATATTATACAACCTAGCAAGAGTAACTGGAGTTCGCCATGTGTTCTTGTTCCGAAACCAGATGGTAGTGTACGGTTTTGTACAGATTATCGTAAAGTAAATGCTGTGACTAAATGTGACTCGTTTCCAATCCCTAGGATTGATGATTGTATAGACAAGATTGGTCAATCTAAGTTTGTTACGAAATGTGATTTATTGAAAGGTTATTGGTGTGTTCCATTAACCGAAAGAGCACAACAAATATCTGCGTTTGTAACTCCAGATGGTTTTTATGAGTACAAAGTTGTGCCTTTTGGCATGAAAAACGCCCCAGCTACTTTTACTCGCTTAATGAATCGATGTATTCAGGGTCTACAAGGTGTTGAAGCTTATATTGATGATTTGATTGTGTATGGAAATACTTGGAATGAACATGTTGAAAGACTTGATCAAATGTTTAGAAGACTCGTTCAAGCAAATTTGACCATAAATCTTGCAAAAAGTGAGTTTGGGAGAGCCACAGTAGTGTATCTGGGTTATGTAGTTGGTCAAGGTAATGTGGGACCAGTGAAAGCGAAAATTGAAACTATTGTAAATTTTCCTACACCTAAATCTGTTAAATCACTTAAACGATTTTTGGGTATGACCGGTTATTATCGGAAGTTTTGTAAGAATTTTTCTGAGTTAGCAGTTCCATTGACCAATCTGACTAAAAAGAACCAGAAGTTTTTGTGGAATTCTGAATGCGAGCAAGCATTCAACAGATTGAAGGCATTGCTGTGGAATGCCCCGGTTTTGAAGGCACCTGATTTTGACAAGTTGTTTAAAATGGCTGTTGATGCCAGCAATTTTGGAATGGGTGCAGTCTTGCTACAAGATGATGAGGATGGTATTGAACATCCCGTGTGTTATTGGTCAGCGAAACTTAATAGCCATCAGAAAAATTATTCAATTATTGAGAAGGAATTATTGGCTATGGTGTCTGCCTTGCAACATTTTGATGTATATGTTCATTCTTCAGTGGGACCTGTGACTGTATATACAGATCATAATCCGTTAACGTTCTTGAACAAATTGAGAAATAAGAACAGACGGTTATTAAACTGGAGTTTGATGTTGCAGGAATATAACCTAGATGTTAAACATATTAAGGGAAAGGATAATGTTATTGCCGATGCTTTGTCGAGAGATATTTAATACTGTTAAATAAATTTAACTCCAACCATGTCTTACCTATATATAAAAAAAGTTCATTTTTGATGCGCTTTTTTTTTCCTTTTGGGGGAGAGATGTTACGGTTTTTGTATTTACATTTTAGATTCATGCACCCCTTTAGTTGAAATGGAGGTGTCCTATTGATGTTACGTTTTGAGAATTGTTAATTATACAGTTATGTGGCACAACCTGGGAATGTTAATTATGCAGTTATGTGGCACAACCTGGGAATGTTTGGAATTATTCCACATGGGTATATAAGGGGGTAAAACTGAGAGTACAAGGCCCTGACAGCAGCACTTTTATACGGCGTCATGGTGGAGGGCTGGTCCATGTACATCTGACCAGAGATGTTTACTTGTGCTAATGGCGGACAAACTTCGCGTCGGGAACCTGATGCTGAGGGTCGTCTTGCTTTGTGGATGTGTGAGCCTCGCGGCTATTTAGGAAGTTCGGTTGCCGTAAACTCCAACAGCTAACTTTCGCACGTCGGTGATAACTTTCCGTTATTCGTTGACTTTGTGTTTCGCGTCGGTGGGCCGACTACACGTGGACGTCGCCAAGATGTTGTCGCCGTAAACAAAATGGTTTCTGCTGCAGTGCTGCTGTCGGGCAAAGGTTTTTATGATTGTAATAAATAAATGTATTGTATAAATAAATGTATTGTATAAATGAATGTACTAAATATGTAGGCCAATAGTGAAGTCGTATAATTTGGTGTTTAATGCCAACCTGTAATATTGGAGTGACAAAATGCGATAGATTTTGTTTGTATTTTGATGTACTGGTGTATTGAAATTGTAAATGATTGGAAAATAATAGAATTGACAAACTGAAATTTTAGTAGTCCTTGATTTTTATTTTGCTTGATTTTCAATATGCAACAAAGGTTATATGCAAGCTTGTCTTAATTCAGCCTTGGCAGTTTTTGTTCTGTAATTATCTTTGATGGCTCATTCTGTTTCTGCTACAAAGGATGCCTTGTGATGCACTAATGGCCATTTTCAGGCTTTTACTATTATTGAGGATATTAAAGAGCCTATTTATGAGTTGGTGCAGCAATAACTCTACAAAGGTACAAGGGCACAGCATTCAATTAGCTTTCAGAGGGAAATAAAACAATTTAGGTTTTTGTTTTATATTGTCACGGTTTCATATAACGCCACTGATGCAACTTTTATTACCTAGCTATCAGGACCTTGTAGCTTTTTTATTTTTACAAGCGTGCTTCCGTATTGTTTAAATATATGAGCCACATCATACTGTTGAACAGACTAATCACGGCATTAGCTCTTATAATTAGTTTAGGTTAACCAATCTTGCGTTCGAGTATGGCATGACATTATCGTGGGCGGAGCAACACTTACATGCGACAGTTTAACAACCAATCCAGCATATCATTCCACTGACCAATCAGTGCATGTCACGTCTGTGGATTCCAAACCTTGCCTGCAAGGAAGAGCGCTCCCATCCCCAAATTTTGTTCAGACGTTGCACTCTAATATAACACACTTAGGAAATACACATGCAGTGTAGGTACATGTACTTGACAGGTTCAAAGCTTGTGATAGGAAAAAACAAAATTTGTCGTTATCAAAGTTTCAGTTAGAGCCAAAAATCGACGAGCTTTTAGACCCACCAACAATGGCAAAACTTAACTTTGTTATCAACGCCTTTGAATTGCTGATATTGTTAGCAATCGTAATTTTTGTTTATGGGCATCTTTGTTATTCACATCAACAAATCATGTATGCTGCAGAAAATCACGCACTGCCAGGTTTTGCATATACAACCAAAACTGTGCGATCTCGTGTCATCTGCGGACGGGAATGTAGCATGGATGAACGTTGCAAGTCGTTTAACTTTAACAACTGCAGTAAAATGTGCGAGTTGAACCTTGCCACAAGACGAGAATATCCCGACTACTTCAATGCAACTCAAGGGAGCGTGTATTTTGATGCAGATGAGGACACACCTCTCTACTCACTGGCTGATAGTTCCTTGAATCGCTACAGAAGTTGCAAGATGCTCTTAGATGCTGGTTATCGTTCAAGCGGTATCTACACAATCTACCCAGAGGGATTTGGTAATTGCAATCTTCGTGTCTACTGTGACATGGAAACTGACGGCGGGGGATGGGTCGTTTTTCAGAGGCGACAAGATGGCAGCGTGGACTTCTACCGTAACTGGACCGACTACCAGTCTGGCTTTGGAAATCTGTCTGGTGAGTTCTGGTTGGGTAATGACAACTTGGTGACTCTGACGTCCGACGATTTACGTGGAACATGGGAGCTACGAGTTGATTTAGAGGACTGGGAGGGCAACACGGCATGGGCAAACTACTTTGATTTCCAAATATCCCCGGGTGGGTACAATCTGAATTATGACCAATACGATGCCAGCAGCACTGCCGGCGACTCTCTTGGGTATCAGGGGAATAGTATGAACACGTATCAAAAAGGACATCCCTTTTCAACAAAGGATCGTGACAATGATGCGACACAGAACAATTGTGCACAAACGTACACAGGAGCCTGGTGGTTTAATAGCTGTTTCTATTCTCACTTAAATGGTGTATATCACCCAGACAAGAATGCAGATAGTTACAAAGGCGTGCGATGGGTCTCATGGAAAAGGGGTTATTCCATGAAAGCATGTAGCATGAAAACGCGTGAAATTGGACCATGAATGTTGCATTGTTGATATTAATTTTGAAATGTACTTGTTTTAGTTGGCACCTGTAAATCATTGCACAGCCATATTATTGATTAATACCTCGAGTCTTTTAGAAGTGTTATAAAACTGCCAACAAATGTTTCTATGGAATAATGTGTTTCGCAGTTAATCTAAAGGTTACTATCACTTTGTCAACATGTTTAAGGTAGAATACACCATTGATAATTGCTTGAGTTATCAGGAATGGGTGGATTTGGGGAGTTGTATTTGATAGAAATTATCGTTTAACTGACCTGTCTGAAGTTTTACAATCATAGATGCTGAGAAAAGCCAGAAAAACGGCGTTCATTTTCAATCTGCGTTAGGCAATTGTGATTTATTTTTATAAAATTCAATTTTTCGAAACAATTACAGGATATCTAGCGCATCGTTTTGCTGGATGCTAACAAACAATATTTATCAAATGAGTTAAGAGGGATCTTAAAAAGATCTTCTTTATAGACAATATTTATTTTCAAATAAGTATGATATTTCTTAATAATTCGGTAGATATCTGCAAATGGTGTATTCTACCTTTAAGAGGTTAACTAGTTTTTGTTTTGCTTATTATAAAGAATACCCATTATATTTTGTACATTTGACGAAACAACGGCTACATTTGATCATATCGCAATGCTAAATTGTAGCAGAGTTTAACCGAAGCTGCCTCGAATTTAGACTAAGTTTATCTTCAGTCCGATTTTTCTTTTTTTAACAGCGACATTATAGGCGCAATCACACACACACGGGTTCACCCATTATGTACAACAACCTGCCGATTACATTATAACAAAAGGCATGGTGGTCTTTTCGAATTTGAAGTTAAATTCTCCTTTAAAGGATAACTTTCGCCAACATTGCAGGGCTACGAACAGCATCCGTCACTATGAGATTTATTCACGAGTCGGCCATAATACATTGAAAGTGAGGTAAAATCGTCATTTTGTTTTAACTTGCAGATAGAAATGAAAACAATGACATAAAGTTAATTACCAAATAACACCAGTCGTCTCTGATGAATAATAAAACATTTGTGATTAAACATACCTTAAAAAAATATTGAAAGTGAGGCTAGAATTCAAAAATAGTCTGGCACCATCCTATTAAACAATTCACAATTTATCGGATACATTCAGGGAACACAACCAAAATGGTTTTCTCTTGAATAAGGTTCATATAACGGAACATTGTGAAAACTGTTCTTGCTAAATTATAAATACAGCGTATGTGAAAACAATTTGTTATTTGGATTTCAATTATAGTTCCACAAGTAATGTCAGCTTAGAAAATAAGTGTTATTCTTACATGTATGCATTGATAATATTTGTAGTGCACGAATAGAATGTTGCACGAAATGACATCAGCTTAGAATTTGTGGCAAATGTTATTCCTCTTATAACAAAATATTCAAAATATTCAAAATATTGTTTTACTCCAGTTATACTTTTCCACAAAAATACTGTAGAGCACAAAACCAAGAGAATCTAAATTTCATAGATGTATTTGTTCTGATGTCATTATTCAATATTTGTCTGCACAATTTTAAATCATAAAGGTTTATAGTTGTTTCGTGTAACAAAACAAAAATACAAATTCTCTTTTTTCATGCTTCTTGGCATTGTTAGCTTTTTTCACTAGTGATCATGTTTTTGAAACTAGGTTTTATGGGGGCGTCAAAATAATGGTAATCATTATAAGAAATATGGTAATCATTTGTAAACATTTCACTAAATCGCAATTAAAGCCGCGTTCGCATTGGACTTTTTTTGGTAAAACCTACGAAGAACTTAACCAAATTAAATCCAATGCGGACAGGCGGTAACAATGTCAAATTGTTCATTTTACCCTCCGCAACAGTAGGATCTACAGGCCCAAGCTTCTAGCGGAGGATTTAACACCGTGAACTTTGACAATCACGTACCGTAACATTTGACAATATTAATTCCAATGCGAACGCGGCTTAAGACACTATGCATTATTTGGTACGCGTTATATTAAGTAAGTGCTTATAATTGAAATTAATTTAAAATTACCAAAACCACATCAATATCGCGGAAGAGGGCAACAAATAATCTTAATTAATTAGCACATTTTACTTTTTGCTTGTATATTGCGATACAAAAATGGTTCTAATACAAAAAGACCAATGACGTTGAATAAACTGAGCGACAAGAACCAATCCACGATTAATTTGTCTCAGTTTATTTAGGTTGTTCATGTTGAGTTAATGAGTGTGTAATTATCGCAGCGTGATTGGCAGGTGTAAGGCAACTTGAATTTATGCTTCAAAAACCTGCAAAGGTTACTATTCCTATATGGGATATGCTATTAAGGAGTTTGCATAGTATTCTACAGATGTAGATCCACAATTTCTGGCAGCGCCCTGGCCGCGCCCATGCCGCGCCCTGGACTTTGCCCTGGCCGCGCCCTGGCCGCGCCCTTGCCCTCGCCCTGGCCCTCGCCCTGGCCCTCGCCCTGGCCCTGGCCCTGGCCCTGGCCCTGGCCCTGGCCCTGGCCCTGGCCCTGGCCCTCGCCCTCGCCCTGGCCCTCGCCCTGGCCCTGGCCCTGGCCCTGGACCTGGCCCTGGACCTGGCCCTGGACCTGGCCCTGGACCTGGCCCTGGACCTGGCCCTGGACCTCGCCCTGGACCTCGCCCTGGACCTCGCCCTGGACCTCGCCCTGGACCTCGCCCTGGACCTCGCCCTGGACCTCGCCCTGGACCTCGCCCTGGACCTCGCCCTGGACCTCGCCCTGGACCTCGCCCTGGACCTCGCCCTGGACCTCGCCCTGGACCTCGCCCTGGACCTCGCCCTGGACCTCGCCCTGGACCTCGCCCTGGACCTCGCCCTGGACCTCGCCCTGGACCTCGCCCTGGACCTCGCCCTGGACCTCGCCCTGGACCTCGCCCTGGACCTCGACCTGGACCTCGCCCTGGACCTCGCCCTGGACCTCGCCCTGGACCTCGCCCTGGACCTCGCCCTGGACCTCGCCCTGGACCTCGCCCTGGACCTCGCCCTGGACCTCGCCCTGGACCTCGCCCTGGATCTCGCCCTGGACCTCGCCCTGGACCTCGCCCTGGACCTCGCCCTGGACCTCGCCCTGGACCTCGCCCTGGACCTCGCCCTGGACCTCGCCCTGGACCTCGCCCTGGACCTCGCCCTGGACCTCGCCCTGGACCTCGCCCTGGACCTCGCCCTGGACCTCGCCCTGGACCTCGCCCTGGACCTCGCCCTGGACCTCGCCCTGGACCTCGCCCTGGACCTCGCCCTGGACCTCGCCCTGGACCTCGCCCTGGACCTCGCCCTGGACCTCGCCCTGGACCTCGCCCTGGACCTCGCCCTGGACCTCGCCCTGGACCTCGCCCTGGACCTCGCCCTGGACCTCGACCTGGACCTCGACCTGGACCTCGACCTGGACCTCGCCCTGGACCTCGCCCTGGACCTCGCCCTGGACCTCGCCCTGGACCTCGCCCTGGACCTCGCCCTGGACCTCGCCCTGGACCTCGCCCTGGACCTCGCCCTGGACCTCGCCCTGGACCTCGCCCTGGACCTCGCCCTGGACCTCGCCCTGGACCTCGCCCTGGACCTCGCCCTGGACCTCGCCCTGGACCTCGCCCTGGACCTCGCCCTGGACCTCGCCCTGGACCTCGCCCTGGACCTCGCCCTGGACCTCGCCCTGGACCTCGCCCTGGACCTCGCCCTGGACCTCGCCCTGGACCTCGCCCTGGACCTCGCCCTGGACCTCGCCCTGGACCTCGCCCTGGACCTCGCCCTGGACCTCGCCCTGGACCTCGCCCTGGACCTCGCCCTCGCCCTAGAAAACCCATGGAAATGTTTTCAGCATCACTTTCTGGTCTATAGAGTACAACAAAGTGGAACCCCCGTCTTGATTCCGTACTTAATACAAGGGTAAAAGAGCCGGTAGAGATGGAAGGGTACTGTTGACACTATAGGAACAAGGTTGAGTTCTATCTCCCTATAGTGTTAATACATAAAACAAATAAACAATTGGTACAATCGAATTTTGTTTAAAGAAAATACCGAATTTTACGAATAAGTACATAAGAGGTGGGAAATACCAATGGTGTCTCCTACCTTTACTTCAACCCATTCCCGCTAATTCAAGCTATTACCAATGATATATCCTACCTTTACTTCAACCCATTCCCGATAATTCAAGCAATTACCAATGATATATCCTATTCCTATACCTTTACTTCAACCCATTCCCGATAATTCAAGCAATTACCAATGATATATCCTACCTTTACATCCACCCATTCCTGATAATTCAAGCAATTACCAATGATATATCCTACCTTTACATCCACCCATTCCTGATAATTCAAGCAATTACCGATGATGTATCTAACATTAACATCCACCCATTCCTGATAATTCAAGCAATTACTAATGGTGTATCCTACCTTTACATCCACCCATTCCTGAGAATTCAAGCAATTACCAATGATATGTCTTACCTTTACATCCAACCATTCCTGATAATTCAAGCAATTACTACTGGTGTATCCTACCTTTACATCCACCAATTCCTGAGAATTCAAGCAATTACCAATGATATATCCTACCTTTACATCCACCCATTCCTGATAATTCAAGCAATTACCAATGATATATAAATAATAATAATATCAGTATTTATAAAGCGCCAAATTGCCAAAGGATACAAGGCGCTGAGAAAAACAAAGGGGGAAAGAAAAGACAAAAGAAAAAGACGACCAGCTAGGAAGATGCAAAAAGGTGGGTTTTAAGAGCACGTTTAAAGGCTGGGACACTGTTAGAGGTTCTAATTAGGGTAGGTAAGGAATTCCATAGACGGGGAGCAGCAATTGAAAAAGCCCTGTCACCAGCAAGTTTATGGGTTCTGTGAACGGAGAGGGATTTACCAGTAGAAGAGCGAAGAGAGTAAGAAGAAGTCTGGAGTGAAAGAAGAGAAGAGAGATAATCCGGGGCACAGTGATTGAGGGATTTATACGTGTGGACCATTGTGCGGAATTGAATGCGTTGGGCGACTGGAAGCCAGTGTAATTGCTTGAGAAGTGGAGATGTGTGAGTGTATTTGGGCAGCTTAAAGATAAGTCTGGCACATCGGTTTTGGAGCCGTTGAAGGCGAGCAACATCTTTCTGGGAAACACCGTTCAGGAGGCAGCAGCCGTAGTCCATCTTGGACAGAATTAAGGCTCGGACAGCATTATGGCAAGCGCTGAAATCGAGGAACCTTCTGATCCGGCTTAGGTTGCGTATATGCCAGTTAAGAGAACGACAGAGTTGAGTAATGTGAGCAGACATGGACATGCTCCTACATTTACATCCACCCATTCCTGATAATTCAAGCAATTACTAATGGTGTATACCTTTACTTCCACCCATTCCTGGTAATTTATCACTGACGTTCTTGTTTAAGTGTTGACAACGGATTTCACGGAGTCACTGCATCTTGAAACGAAACCCCGGCTTTATGCGTTTCATGTTATATGTTAATCCATCTGTTACGTACTGTACCACTGCTGTTACAAGTTTACCGTAAAACGTGAAACAGTTTGTGACTGGCGGGAAGACTAAAGACTAAATGTGGAAGAACGCATTAACTTAAATAACCAATCAGGGAAATACACATCGTCTGCCTCACCCCATTGCTTTGTGTATTATTACCAAATCCCATCATCGTCAGGCCTCTGTGTCTCCAGAGCCATTCAGCAGTTGTGTTAAGAAGACAGCTATACCGAAAGCAGTGTGGCTTGAATCTTGAGTCGTTTAACAACGTGGCGACAGTAAAACTGGACATGAACAATCGCTGAATTTTGTTCGGCGCAATTTAATAACTACATGTACTTATCAAACATTAAAAGAAAGAAAACAATGGCGAAATACATTTTTCGTTCAAAACTGTTTTACATACTTTTTTTGTAAGGGATGACATGCAGAACATGTGTTCTGCAGAAATAATTCTTTAGTTGGGTTCTGTATAAATAATATTTTAGTTCACAACAAGTAGGCATATTGTTTTCTCATTTTATATGCCACTAATATAATGATATCAGAAAATAGTATCTGAGAAATGCTTTTAGATGGGTGGATATTTTTAATAAGCTAAAAAACAGTTTTTTTACGGCCCCCAAAACTGGCTAAAAATGCCCGAAACACAAAATTGCCTAATACCATGGCAACTTGCTTACAATGTCCTTTCATATTACACACAATGAATACAAAATGCCGAGGACACATATTTACGTCGACCCACTCTTAATAAGTACAAAAGAATAGTTTTGTTTGTGAACATCAAGTTAATTTTTTATCGCACAAGGGGGTGGGGAGGGTGGGGGGTGGGGGGGGGGGGGGGGGGGGGGGGGGGGGGTGGGTGGGGGGGGGGGGGGGTGGGGGGGGGGGGGGGTGGGCTTAGGGGGGGGGGGGGGGGGCTGAGCCGAGTACGAATGGCTGTCTAGTGTGACTCTTCCATTTAAAAAATAGGGGTGCTCGAGATAATGAGAAATGTAATATTCTGTTTTAAAGTCGTATTTGATATTTTTCTTTGTTTTGACCAACATTATTTAAGCCCTTCTTCTGTATGAAATGTTTATATATATATATATATATATATATTTGCCCCATTGCCTCAAGCATGCAGCGACAACGTACTTTTCATTGTTTTTTAAACTTCAATATGACCCTATAAGTTACACTAAAAATGTTTTGTTGACTTCATTTTTTCTCTAAATTTAATACTTCAATGGCTCAATCAGTATGGGCTGTAGCTGTGAACCTAACTAGGAACTATAAAACGGACCGACGCTGTTTTTTTATTGTGATGTATTATTACACAACATACATATACAGTACATTTTGTATCACCGAGGTTGTGCATTGCATTTGGTTTGCGGCGCGTGCCTGCGAAGGGAATGATATGCGACCCAGCGTTGGGGGCGCCTCCCCCATCCTTCATACTGGGTGCGTTTGATTAGCTTACCCGGGGGAGTTAGGGTTAACACTCGGGGGATGGCACGAGGGAAAGCTAATCGAACGCACTCGTGTTTTCCACTTAATGTTCTGCATGGTTGTATTTTTTAGTTGCATGCATTTCAAATACAATTTTACAACAACAAAAAACCTACAAAATAAATGAAAAATCGGAATATTTTGCAACAAAATATTTACCTTTCCGCCATCTTTACGCCACCCTAGACGTCGTCGACTCGACTACGCATGCGTGTGACGTCATTTCACCACAGACCCTGCTACGGGTGCAAGGTTTATGGTGGCTGACCCGTGCCTAGCCACGAGTACACGTCAGAGCTAAAAGAACGGCGTGGGGCTTACCCGGGGCGCCCCGGGTGAGCTAAACGAACGCACCCATTATGAAGTAGAATCAGTGTCAAAAAGATCGGACGTGTTTTTACAACTCGGATGCTTTCCTATGTTGGATGCATTCCTAATTCGGATGCTTTTTGGGAACTCAGATGCTTTCGTAATTCGGATCATTTCGTAAATCGGATGGTTTTTGTAAACTCGAATGCTTTTTAAAAATAGGATGCTTTTTTAATTCGGCTGCTTTTTAGTTCGATGGTTTTTGTAAACTCGGATGCTTTTTAATTCGGATGTTTTATTAGTTCGGATGCTTTCAGGGCCACCATAGTGTCGGATTGGGAAAGCATCTGATTTGCGAATATGTTCGGTTTGTAAAAAACATCCGAGTTTACGAAAAGCATTAGGAAAGCATCCGAGTCAACCTCGTTTCCAGGGTGTCGAGCAGCGCCCTCACCGACACAAAAGCTGCACTCTCACCCTGGCATTGGATCATTTACATATCCAATATTTTTGGATACGCATGCAAATTAGGTTCCCTGTGATTGGTGTATTCTGACACGTAGTAGTCTGGCGGTAATACTAATTGTGCATTTATATTGAAAAGGAAAAAATGCATTGATTTAACTCTGTATTTTTTACACAACTTTTCAACGATTTTGGAAGAACAGTAAACAAAAAATACACAAACGAAATTAGAAATAAACAAACAAAATCAAATGTAATTGTTGAGTCAGTTTGATTTCAGTATCAATTATTCCTAGTTAAATTCCACACAAATTTTATGTTTCACAAAAGCCGTCACTTAAAGGTAGGATACACCATTTGCAGTTATCAAAAATATTGACTACAGAATTATTAAGAAATTTCTTACATATTTGAAAGTAAATAATGAATCTAGGCATCCAGCAAAATGTTTGCGCTAGATATACTGTAATTATTCCAAAAAATATAATTTGATAAAGACAAATTCGCGATCGCCGAACGGCGATCGCGAAAAAACAAAGATAACATAATAATAACTGCCCAACGCCGGTTGAAAACAAACGCTGTTTTTCGTGCTTTTCTCGGCATCCATGATTGTAAAATTTCGGACAGGTCAGTTAAACGATATTTACTATGAAATACAACCCCCCAAATTTACCCATTAATGATAATTCCAGCAATTACCAATGGTGTATCCTACCTTTAAACGGTCGACAGGTGTTTTTTATGTTTCTCTTGATAATAAAGGGGTTTAATTTGTTACTGTTGGGTAAACTAATATTACAAAAATTTAGAGAATCAAGACAATTTTAAGTTTACATATTAAATATTTATAATTTTCGAATTTATTGCAAAAACACAAAAAACAGTATTCGACTATCAATTCGTCGTTTTAGCAAAGAGCTGAAACTGTCACCCGTTTTTCATTGATGTTTTGGTCGCAACAACTCCTGGCACAGGTTGTTTTCCTTCTAATTTGGCGGGGGACAAATAATTTTTTTCAAAAATAAAGCCTAAAATCAGTGGTAACATTAAAGATCGGATGAACCATGTGCAGATAACGACACTTTTCACTACCAAGTTATTAAGAAATTTAATAAATAAATAATGATAGTAGGCATCCAGCAAAATGATTGCGCTAGATTTTCTATAATTGTTACGGCGATCGTGAAAAAAACCAACGAGAACAACAAAAGAACCAATGCCCGACACCGGTTGAAAACGAACGCCGTTTGTCTTGCTTTCCTGGGCATTCATGATTGTAAAACTTCAAACAGATCAATTAAAAAGATAATTACTATAAAATACAACCTCCCAAATCCACCCATTCATGATAATGACACCAATGGTGTATTCTACCTTTATAGCATTAACGTGTACGAAACATTATTTGTTTTACTTTTTCATCGGTGCCATTTTTTGGGGGGCAGCTGAAACTACCTGTTTGGTAGGAAGTACATTATAACTTAAGGCTGTCTGTGAATTTGCATTAGCACATGACCTGCTATTTCCAAGAAATAAAAGGAAAATTTGGAGCCCGATCGACGTGATACATGTGCGGCATGGGGAACATTGTTGCATCGTACCCCGACTCGTTTATGTTTAAAATAACACGAGCCCTTTGAAGCACCAGGGTATAAGCTGGGCCTTATCCCAATCCGGACGGCAAACGCAAAAATAACATCAATATAAAACGAACGCCGTTTTCCATTTGTTTTGAAAAAAAAAAATTATCGGCATCCATTTACATTTTTATTTACTTCATTTTTAAGCAAAACTAACAATGACATTAAAACAGAAATACACATGAATATTAACAAAACAGACTGTGCATTTATTTTGTCCAGATCCAGCTGAGTATACAAACGAGAGCCGACTGTACACGTACATGTAAATATTAAATTAATCTAAAAAGCATGAGAAATTGAGACTTGGTCAAAGAGGTGATCACGCAACGAAAACAGTCTTTTGGAGATTGTTTTAGACAGAGATTTTGAGGGTCACATGGGAAGTGAAATAAAAATCTAGGGAAGAGGGTAAATATAGAAAATATCACACAGTTAGTTGGGCAATAGTAAAGTTTAAAGAGCAAAGTGTCCGTCTTCTTTGTGTTTGGCTGTGGAAGAAAATGTAGTGGGATTATAGTATGTTAATAGAGACATTTGCTGACAAAACAAATACTTAAGTAGATGAGTCTATTATGAAGAGGGGAAACAGTTTAGGTTTAGATAAGCGTTCTTCATATTATGTGAGAAGGCATGACAACGTTGTAAGTAAGGCACGATTTTGTGAAGCGCCGTTGAATTGTCTCATTACATTGAATATGTTTTTTTTCTGACGAGGTAACCAAACTAGTGGTCCATATATTTCATGATTGTAAAACTTCGGACGATCAGTTAAACTAAAAAAGTGCAACTCACCAAATCCACCCATTTCTGATAATGCGAGACCTTACACTCTAAAAATTGATGGGTTGTTTCTGTAACCCAACAGCTGTGTTGTGCCAGTTGGGTTAAATTAATGGGTTAAATCTTGAAAAATAACCCATCACGATGTGCTAATTTTAACTCATTTGAATAAGTTAAAGAAAATAACGAAACACGATGTGTTAATATTAACCCATTAGATTAGTCTAACGCAAGTTACCCTACACTACGGGTTAAATATTGAAATATAACAAACACGATGTGTTAATATTAACCCATTGGGTTAGTCTAACGCAGGTTACCCAACATTATGGGTTAAATATTGAACTATAACCAATCACGATGGGTTAATATTAACCCATTAGATTGGTCTAACGCAAGTTACCCTACACTATGGGTTAAATATTGAAATATAACCAACACGATGGGTTAATATTAACCCATTGGGTTAGTCTAACGCAGGTTACCCAACATTATGGGTTAAATATTGAACTATAACCAATCACGATGGGTTAATATTAACCCATTAGATTAGTCTAACGCAAGTTACCCTACACTATGGGTTAAATATTGAAATATAACCAACACGATGGGTTAATATTAACCCATTGGGTTAGTCTAACACAAGTTACCCAACATTATGGGTTAAATATTGAACTATAACCAATCACGATGGGTTAATATTAACCCATTAGATTAGTCTAACGCAAGTTACCCTACACTATGGGTTAAATATTAAAATATAACCAACACGATGTGTTAATATTAACCCATTGGGTTAGTCTAACACAAGTTACCCAACATTATGGGTTAAATATTGAACTATAACCAATCACGATGGGTTAATATTAACCCATTAGATTGGTTTAGCACAAGTTATCCAAAGCGCGGCAACATTTTAAAATATTTTCTTGAATTGAAATATTTCCCACTTGTTTGGCTGAGTTTATATAATACAGTTTCATCACAAATTAAGCAGTGTCAATAATATCGCAGAAACACACGTATTATATTAATAACACAATATTAACCATTTGTTGGGTTGTAAAGCCATAATGACCCAACACAGCGAGTTAGATTCAACCTAGAATTAGGTTTATTTTTCAACTCATTTCTTGGGTTATCCCTACAACCCACCAGGGTTGGGTTGAAATAACCCAACGTTGGGATTGTGCAATATTAACCTAGCATTCGGTTATCAGTTGGGTTATTTTCAACCCAACAATTTTTTAGTGTGTAGCAATGGTGTATACTAACCTTTAATGTCAATGTATACACACGTTGTGTGCGTCACATAAATTACATACAGTACTAATGCATAAAAGGGTTTCTTGTGTGGTCCACAAAAGGCGAACATTTTCAGGTTGGAACCGTCGATCGACTACACTGCCTACAAGTTTTGCAAGTGATTTGCATGGGTTCATAAAACTTGTAGCGAGTTTTCTCCTGTGGGCTTCGAGCAGAGAAGATCAACATAAACTGACAAACAAATAAATTATCTCGTTTTTCTAGAGAGTATGGCTCCGGCCATGCTCCTAATAATGTAAACTACGTGGGTGGGTAACCTTGTCAAATTAATAGTGATTAACGTTGTAATTTGTTTTATATTTTTGTGAGATAATTATTTTGCCATTTTTGCGACCCTGTATTTCATTATTATATTGACAGATTGAACTATAGGTTTTCCGGTAAATTTCGGCAAACAAGCAGCCAATTTAACCACTGCGTCATACTATTTTGCGCGAAATCGAATGCTGCTGAAAATGGTCTTTAAATTTAGTTTTATAACTAGGCAAATGTACTGTTGTGTCAAAATAACCATTAATGTTTACAATTTAACAAAACAGCATTTAAATTCGCAGGAGCGTTTTCAATGCGGGGGGGGGGGGGGGGGGGGGGGTTCGGTCATTCAAATTCATTATTGGGCAGGCATTTCCGTCATTTGTGCAATCTATTAGCGAAATTGATTGCCTCTTTACGAAATTTACGATCTGCCTCTTCTGTGCGTCACATAAAAGATCGACGATATGCTAAATTGAACAAATTGTTTAAGAAATTTGAATGTCTCAGAACTAAAATGAATGTGTAACTTAAATTTAAAACACGGCAAAATCTGGAGAGGCAAAATCGCTTTATTTCGAACACACGAACAATTAAATTGGCTGCTCATTTGCCGACATTGATCGGGGAAACCTATATTTTATAGCGTAACGTACATGTAAAGTGCAGCTATCCATGTGTTGACATTTAACCTTCTTGTTGTATTGCTGTGGCATATTTGATTGTACTACGCCTTAATACAACTGTGCATTTAATATAATAAGCGACGACGTACTTTTATCCAGATATGTTTTGTGCCGGACTTTAGATGTTCTCCTATGACAACTACATGTACGCGTTCACTTCCGCGCATTTATTGTCGCGAAATATTGATATGATTCGTGCCTATACCCAGCATTGAGAAGACTTCATCGACACATTTCGGTTACATTATGTGCTGCATAGTTTTCATTGTATAATTATATTTATAGAGTTGTGTTTAATGATATTTTATCATGTTGTAGATAAGCTAGATCAGTTCATTTTTTTGGCAGTTGTGCCTCATATGAATCTGTTTGATAATAATAATTATTATTACAAAAAATAGAGCCAGAAGTTTAGGCCTGTGCTTAAGTTGATTGAGTGTTTTTGAGCCAAATATTATTGTTATAAATACGATAATGTAACTCTAGGTTTTCAGCTAACTGTGTTTTTCACTGTAGCCCACACCAGTGTGGAGGATGTTTTATCAATGACTTCATTGTCTTGGCATATTATTGTGTGACATTTAAATCTTTGTAAGATTGTGTCAATTTGAGGATTTTTTTATTATTTGCAATTGTACTTTTGTCTACAGTGTGGTTAGACTTAATTATTGTTGACTGTGCAAACTGTGAGCAGACTAGATGGATTTTAAGTCAGTGATGTATGCCTGATACTGTATTTTAACAAAGTCATATTTTGTGTACATTGCCAGATATGTATCCCAGCCATGTCTGTTCCAGACTTTATTTCTAAGTCACATAGTGCTTTAGATGAGACCATAGTTTGTGCATTCACATATATGTTACGTGAATACGATGAAGATGCATTGGTAGAGGTGTGGTAATTAGCATTAAAGCTGATTGAATGATAGATTTATTTTTTTTAACGTTATTTTAGAAAAACATTAAAAAAAATCAAATTTTATTGTTGAGTCAGTTTGATTTCAGTATCAATTATTCCTAGTTAAATTCTACAAAAATTGAATGTTGCACAAAAGCCGTCAGTCAAACTGTTGATGAGTGGGGTTTTTTCCTCTTGATAATAAAAGGTTTGTTACTATTTCCTAAAAGATATTTAAAAAAATGTAGAGAATCAAGACAATTTTGAATTTACATATTAAATTGATCGATATTATTATTTATAATTCCCGAATTTACTGCAAGAACATGTCCTCGGCATTTCACGGGTCTTTTCGACTCATCGCGTGACAATCGAGGGCGCCCTCAATAAGCCCGTTTTCGGAGTATTGATGATTGATGAACTGCATAGATGGACGGCGCACCCACTGACCTCAACACCTGGACGGATCATTGTCCATATTCTGCTGTGCTAACACTTGAAGTCGGCGCGAACTGGAAGTGCAACATGGCGTCACTGCTGTGAGCCAATGAAATGTCCAGTTGTAGAGGTCAGTGGATTTACCAACCAACTGAACTCTACACCTGGACATTTCATTGGCTCACAGTAGTGACGCCATGTTGCACTTCTCTGCATGCCGACTTCAAAATGAAACAATGGATGATCTGTCCATGTATAGAGGTCAGTGGGCGCACCCCGGAACAACTCAGTCTTATAGAGCAAGACTAGTACAGTTTACGTGCGTCTGTTTATGGTGTAAATGGAGGACACATACCTGGCGACACGAAGGTGAATTGGGGTTAGGGTTAGAATCGAGGACGACCTCGATTGAGATTCGTGTACAAAACCAATGAGAGCCGTCGGAAAAAGTACAAACAAAGGAAATTTTCGAGAGGAACAAAGGAAACTCCTCGATTTACACCATAAACAAACGTACATGTACATGTACATAATCCACATGAATGACGTCATTGAAACATACATTTCCAAGTGCAAAAGTTGACAATTCTCGTAAATTTCGCATGAAAAAAGAAAATCGCCCGTTGGTCCGGCAGATATGGGAATAGTAAGAGTCGAAAGCATAACTCTATAAGTTTGTAGCAAAAAAGAAAAATTTGTCTCAAAACATCCCGAAACAGTCAGGGTCACCAAAAACGTGCAGGCATCCTTAAAAACAGTATTTTTATACCTAATTTCACAAGCCTCGTAAATAGCATTCACAACGAAATTATCAATGAAAATACTATTATTCGACACAGAAAATAATACATGTTTACATAACACCCAATGTTGGCCCAACAATGCTGCGAAAATGGAATTGTGGCCCATTTACGCGGGGCACTCCTCCATGCTCACAAAATCTCGTAAAATCTCATTGCTGCGAGACCGTCAATTCGCTGCAAATAAAACGTCGCTGTTCGCCTCATTCGCGAGTACGCTGCAACCTGACTGTCTTTAAACGTAATCAGCTTGTAGCCTTCAGTATAAGGAGTTGGCACAGTAACCAGATAATTATCTCTTCGTCTCATTAGATTCACTGGAACTAATTCAATATCATAATTTCTTATTTGAGCTTTGAGAAGGGACACAACCAGCGTGAAATTGATATGAACGTATATGCAATCTCCCGGGTGTCCTTGCCTTCAGCGCTTTATCCAGAATCTCACAGCCACCACTTTGTTGCTAGGGGTGACCTGTTTACTGCTGCACAGGACTGTGTAATTCGAGGCCAACATATTTTCTGCTCATACGTTTTTAATGTGGATGCGTCAGGGCGCAATAGTTCGGTCAATTTACGCTAAGACCTAGAACTATTTGCAATAGAAATAGATCAAGCGTCAAACAACTTCAAATAAATAAACAAACAACATGTGAACAATCTAATGTTTTCTATTGAGTGGAAGGTTGTTTTTCAAGCACTTCTCGAACTTGTTGTCCTCGATCAATCTGCCTGGTGGCATTTGGTCATTGCTATATGGTGTTGCTGCACTCACATTTGGTCTTCAATCCTAAACATTAGCTTACAAGGCATATCAATCGAATTGATATGCCTCTGTAAGCTAATGGATAGGATAGCAGGAGTGTAGCAACACACTAGCAATGGCCAAATGTCAAAGAATAATAGTTTCCCCGCGTGACCGTGTTAAAACAAATTATATTGCAATTACTTCTAGGTCAGGCCCTAATTTGATGTAAATTGACTGAACTACATTATCATAGCGAGTATACATGAGAGTTTCTTATTTTCCGATAGTATTCTTGGATCGAGTCTTTTATTTTATTTCATTTATAATTTTTGTATTACAATTTTCCACTGGCTGACGGAAAAAATAAGAACATTGCAAAAAATTACAATCTCAAAGAAAAACAAAATGTACAAAATAAATTCCTAAAAAAGACTAAGGGTAGGCCTACATGTTCCTTTATTAAGAGTTTAACATATCTTGAAAGACAGATTTTTTGAATCTCTTTTAAAAACATGCATATCAGACGTTTTGTTTTATATCTTCAAGTTCTTCCCATGTGTATACACTTTAGTTTGGCTCATCGAGAAACATGCACGTTGAACCAATGCGGTTAAGTAAGCCATGATAAAGTGAAATTGCGCACTCTAGCAGGAATTTGCATTAATGTTTAGCATGGATGTAATAATTGTAAAGACTCCTCTTAATAGACAACTTTTTCTTTGACTTAATTTTTCATTTAAGCTTTGAGAATGGAAACAACCAGCGTGAAATTGATATGAACGCATAATTATGCAATCTTCCGATTTTCCGTGCCTTTGGCGTTGCATGACTAGACGTTGCATGACGTTGAATAGTAAGAGTCGAAAGCATAACTCTTCAAGTTTGTAGCAAATGAGAAACGTTGTCTCAAAACATCCCGAAACAGTCAGGGTCACCAAAAACGTGCAGGCATTCTAAACAAAAGTATTTTTATACCTAATTTCACAAGCCTCTAAAAACATTCACAACGAAATTATCAATGAAAATACTATTATTCGACACAGAAAATAATACATGTTTCCATAACACCCCGTGTTGGCTCAACAATGCTGCGAAAATGGAATTGTGGCCCATTTACGCGGGGCACTCCTCCATGCTCACAAAATCTCGTAAAATCTCATTGCTGCGAGACCGTCAATTCGCTGCAAATAAAACGTCGCTGTTCGCCTCATTATCGAGTACGCTGCAACCTGACTGTCTTTGAACGTAATCAGCTTGTAGCCTTCAGTAGAAGGAGTTGGCACAGTAACCAGATAATTATCTCTTCGTCTCATTATATTCACTGGAACTAATTCAATATCATAATTTCTTATTCAAGCTTTGAGAATGGACACAACCAGCGTGAAATTGATATGAACGTATATGCAATCTCCCGGGTGTCCTTGCCTTCAGCGCTTTATCCAGAATCTCACAGCCACCACTTTGTTGCTAGGGGTGACCTGTTTACTGCTGCACTAGGACTGTGTAATTCGAGGCCAACATATTTTCTGCTCATACGTTTTTAATGAGGATGCGTCAGGGCGCAATAGTTCGGTCAATTTACGCTAAGACCCAGAACTAATTGCAATAGAAATCAATCAAGCGTCAAACAACTTCAAATAAATAAACAAACAACATGTGAACAATCTAATGTTTTCTATTAAGTGGAAGGTTGTTTTTCAAGCACTTCTCGAACTTGTTGTCCTCGATCAATCTGCCTGGTGGCATTTGGTCATTGCTATATGGTGTTGCTGCACTCACATTTAGTCTTGAATCCTAAACATTAGCTTACAAAGGCATATCAATCGAATTGATATGCCTCTGTACGCTAATGTTTAGGATAGCAGGAGTGTAGCAACACCCTAGCAATGGCCAAATGAAAAACTCAGTCTTGGAGAAAGACTAGTACAGTTTACGTGTACGTGTACATAATCCACGTGAATGACGTAATTGAAACATACATTTCCAAGTGCAAAAGTTGACAATTCTCGTAAATTTCGCATCAAAAACAAAATCGCCCGCTGGTCCGGCAGAGATGGAAATAGTAAGAGTCGAAAGCATAACTCTATAAGTTTGTAGCAAAAATGAGAAATTTTGTCTCAAAACATCCCGAAACAGTCAGGGTCACCAAAAATGTGCAGGCATTCTTTAAAAAAGTAGTTTTATACCTAACTTCACAAGCCTCGTAAATAACATTCACAATGAAATTATCAATGAAAATACTATTATTCGACACAGAAAATAATACATGTTTACATAAGACCCCGTGTTGGCCCAACAATGCTGCGAAAATGAAATTGTGGCCCATTTACGCGGTGCACTCACTGACCTCTACACCTGGACGGATCATTGTCCATATTCTGCTGTGCTAACACTTGAAGTCGGCGCGAACTGGAAGTGCAACATGGCGGACCCGAGACGTCACTGCTGTAAGCCAATGAAATGTCCAGGTGTAGAGGTCAGTGGATTTATTCTGTACATTTTGTATTTATAAACATTACGTGATACGTATCGTACCAACACCTGGAAATTTCATTGGCTCACAGAGTCACGTCGTGGGTCCGCCATGTTGCACTTCTCTGCATGCCGACTTCAAAATGAAACAATGATGATCTGTCCATGTATAGAGGTCAGTGGGTGCACTCCTCCATGCTCACAAAATCTCGTAAAATCTCATTGCTGCGAGACCGTCAATTCGCTGCAAATAAAACGTCGCTGTTCGCCTCATTATCGAGTACACTGCAACCTGACTGTCTTTCAACGTAATCAGCTTGTAGCCTTCAGTAGAAGGAGTTGGCATAGTAACCAGATAATTATCTCTTCGTCTCATTAGATTCACTGGAACTAATTCAATATCATAATTTCTTATTCAAGCTTTGAGAACGGACTAAACCAGCGTGAATTTGATATGAACGTATATGCAATCTTCCGGGTGTCCGTGCCTTCAGCGCTTATCGTTTATGGGCGACCTGCTTACTGCTGCACAGTACTGTGTAATTCGAGGCCAACTTGTTTTCTGCTCATACGTTTTTAATGAGGATGCGTCAGGGCGCAATAATTCGGTCAATTTACGCCAAGACCCAGAACTAATTGCAATAGAAATAGATCAAGCGTCAAACAACTTCAAATAAATAAACAAACAACATGTGAACAATCTAATGTTTTCTATTGATCTATGAGTGGAAGGTTGTTTTTCAAGCACTTGTTGAACTTGCTGTCCTCGATCAATCTGTGGCATTTGGCCATTGCTATGGTGATGCTGCACTCACATTTGGTCTTGAATCCTAAACATTAGCTTACAAAGGCATATAAATCGAATTGATATGCAGCAACACCATAGCAATCGCCAAATGTCAAAGAATGATAGTTCCCCCGCGTGACCGTGTTAACATAAATTCTATTGCCCTAATTTGATGTAAATTGACTGAACTACAATATCATAGCGAGTATAAATAAGAGTTTCTCATTTTCCGATAGTGTTCTTGGATCGAGTCTTTTATTTTATTTCATTTATAATTTTGTTATTACAATTTTCCACTGGCTGACGGACAAAAATAAGAACATTGAAAACATTACAAAATCAAAAAAAAAGAAATGTATAACATAAATTATTAAAAAAGACTAAGAATACATGTTTCTTTATTAAGAGTTTAACATATTTTGAAAGACAGATTTTTTCGAGTCTCTTTTAAAAACATGCACATCTGACGTTTTGTTTTATATCTTCAAGTTCTTCCCATGTTTATACACTTTAGTTTGGCTCATCGAGGAACATGCACGTTATACCAATGTGGTTAAGCAAGCCATGATAAAGTGAAATTGCGCCCTCTAGCAGCAATTTGCGTTAATGTTTAAGTTAGGCGATACTGTTAACATGGATGTACACCAACATTGAGCTTCATACGTGTGAAGCCTTTGCCTGATACACGTGTGCATAGTTGTAAACCAGAATTGAGCTTCATACGTGTGAAACCTGGGCATGTGCCTATATGGGCACTTGCTAATAATTGGGCCCTTTTTTGTGAAAAGGGAGACAGTTTGGGTTTTAAAAAGGTGGATTGTGTAATTAATACAGCCGAGGATCAACTCCCTGGTGTTAGGGCTTCCTTCTAAAGGCATACTTGATAAAATTACGCTTGAAAATTGGCCCTTTTTGCCAGAGAAAGTTGATGGGTTTCATTTGTAAAATGGCAGCAAGTTGCCAAGTTGCCCATATAGGCAACTTGCCCATAATAATGGCAATTGCCAAGTTAATATATGATCCTAAATTAATCGTGATCAAGGGGAAAATTACCGTTTATAAATTCGGGCTTTAGTAAATTATGTAATGTGCACAAGACTTCAGTAGATAGCCTATAGGAGTATGTGTGCTACATTTACAGGTATATGATATGTCCCGCTAAAGTATTGCAGCCAGAATGGCTGATAAAGTATACTATTGCTCCATGAGTATACTGATGCTTAAAAATCCCAATAGGTATTGTCAGTATTCTAAAGAAACCATTTACAAAGAATGTGAATGCAGTACTAGTAAGCTGGGGTTAATCCATTTACTGTAGTGGGTGTGCAGTGAAAACATAAACAAATAAACCACTTCAAAACATGGGGACACATACAACATAGGGTTGGTCTCTAGAATGACATACTAAAAGTCTTTAAAAATCCAAGTAGTAGAAATGTGTCTAATTTGCATAAATCGTTAATTCCTGCCGTGTAATATGTTTATTCCCATATTTGGGTATATATTTTTTGAAAAGTATATTTTGGCGATTATACTTACCTTTCTTCAATAACATTTTCTAAAGGATGTAAGTGACTAAATAATTATGAAAATATAGTAATGGTCCAAAATGACTACAATTATACCCTATAATTTGCACGCATTTACCTTGTCTCCAGATATCATCAAGTAGTCAGTGTTGACGTGCTTCAAATTCACCAAGTTGCTTACTGGCACAGTTATCTTATTAAAACCTTATGGAAAATCATACGAAGAATTATAACATTGTGATATTTGCCCAGCAAACAAAAACTGGGGGAAATGGTGTGTCCCTAAATTGGGCTTACAGTATGTGAAGGGTTGCCTAAGGTGAGAGACTTGAACAAGTTCAAGGAAACCCCCCAAATTAAAGATTGTTGTTGCTTAAAATAAACCTATCTACGTTAAAATGTATTTTGGGGATTTCCTTGAACTTGTTTAATTCTCCCATGTTAGGCAACCCTTTAACTACTTTTTTTTACCCTAAGTTATGGACACACCATTTCCCCCAGTTTTTGTTTGCTGGACTTTTAATTGTAAAAGTGTTTATTTATCAATTTTATTGTTATCAATGCATTTTAAACGACCTAATTTTTCGCTTGGTTTTTTGTTTATTTGGCTGTATACAATGTTTTATGCAGGCAATAATTTTTTTTTTAAATCAGTCCACTGTTAACGAAGTTTAAAAAAATACTGATTAGCAGATAAATCCTTTTTGCTCGAGCTTACAATTAAAATAATACACGAAAAACAACTGCGTATTTTAATGTGCATGAACTACACGTTATCACGAAGCCTTTTTCAATGACGTCATTTTCGACCAATGAGGGCACAGGAAGACTATGGACTGTCATGGCAGGATGTTCCGTTCGTTTCTTTCTTGTGAACGGTAGGATTTTCTGCGCCCTGACTGGAGTAAGTTAAATTCAACCCCAAATCGACAGTTTGTTGATAGAATATGAAATTATCTTTAATATCAGTGTGAAATTTGGTTGTGGTCACCGCCAGAAGATAACAAAATCTTGTTGTCAAATCTTGGGTCAATTTGTTGATTTGGAAGGTTTTTTTACGTTATAAATTTCACCCTCTAAATGTCATATAATTTCCAATATGACTTGATAATATAACATAATTTGTTCTTATCCAAAAGAAAATATACATTATATTGACAGTCAGTGAATAAAACGGATGTTTCGAACCAAATTCCAGGCTTCGTCGCCAGCTCATTAAGTATTTAAAAACGAGGTCACGCACAAAGTGCCATACATAAAGCGCACATAAAATAAACAGCTTTTCAGTGCGCTGCGGACTGACTGTAGAAGTGCTTCTACCCAATGACAAGAATGAAATTGAGCTTTTAGGGAAGACTTAAGCTGTCGGTGAAAGCGTTCTACCAATCTGTTAGCTATTGGATGATAAGCTCCGGTACGGATACGCTTTGATCCTAAAGTATGGCTTAACTCCCTAAAGAGAGAAAGATTTAAATTGAGTACCTCGGTCTGTTGTAATGATACAATAATAATTACAAAAAGCATTCGAATTAAGAAAGCATCCAAACTAAAAGAGCATTCGAATTGTAAAAATACGTGAAATTTGAAGAAAAAAAAAAATGAACGTCCGATCTTTTTGACACTGTTTCTGCTTCATACAAAGAGCCGTCTCCAGAATGCTTGGTCAACACTATGGGCGTCCCTTTATATGTCTAAACAATTCTGAAACTGATTTGGTTGAGGTAGTTTCGGCAACGTTTATTTACTTGCACGAATCGGAAACTGAAGCACGTTGCTATACGTACTAGACCATTTCGGTTGAAATGTTCCATGAGGGATGCTAAACTTTAACAAGTTGATTTCATAACTTGAAAGAGCGTCTCGTACGCGATATTTGTTTCCATACCACTAACGACCTGGGAGTCATATACTTAAAAGAGAGAGAGAAAAAACAACATGAAATACTTGAAACTCTTTCACAGGTGTTTGGAATTTACAGACGAAATGATGACCAACATGCCATTCTTTATTTTATTTTCAATTTTTGGTGGGTTGCCCCGTGGCGTTTTGGAAAATTCTTACCCAAAGAATCCAACCGGGTACTTCAGCTAGTGTTAGATAAAGCACAATATTGCTAGCGTCCACATTAAGATTGGTTCAAAAGTTTTTTGGGCATAATGAATGTTTAGGAAAGTGATATGAAACAGTAATCATTTAAAAAGGCATTTAAGTATTATTTTTGTTGAGTGATGCCGATGATGTAAGTTTGTCATCATAAGTACTGTTACAGGGTATATGATTGCCCCCCAAACAATGTTTTCAGACATGTGACCAGAAAACCCCAACAAAAGAGGGCGCTGTTGTTCTGAGCGTTAGTTCCACAGACATACATAACCTATAGACGGACAGCAGGGGGCGCCAGAGTGAAATTTCATGAACGCCGCCATTTTTGAAACAAACGTGGGCAAATTGTTTGTTGCATGTACACAGTAACGTTAGTCGACGGTCTGGTGGCAAGTTCCTAAAAGAAAAATAACACACAGAAGGGTAATATGCAGCATTATTTTGTTTCTTTTATATATTAAAACAAAAGTTTATGCATGATTTACGTGGCCAAGCAAGTAGTTTTAAGGAAATGTAGGCAACAATTTTCATGATTTGTTGGGATTTTGTAAACTGCCGACGGTCACAACATGGAGGTAGGAAATGGAAACACTCAGTGTACCGGCATGATGTATACTTTCAAGTTACAGAAAAGGTTCCATCAATATTATATTAGTCTCACTATTTTTATACTGATTACAGGATTAACATGCATATCATGCCCAGTAGTAATTGTTACTGCTCTTGGGCTCGGAGCCAGTATTAATATAGAGGGCGCCCTCGGATCACAACACACAAACGCGAACAAGCAACACGTTGACCATCGGTTAAACTCTAACACATGATTTATTTGGTTCCAACCGTGTCCAGGTGACTACCTATAGTTCGGTGACTGAATACAGAAAAGGAATACAAAAAAACACACGTAAATATTAAAATAAAGAAAACAGTTGTCATGACTTCAGGAGACATGAAAATAACCTAAACCAAATGATATACATGTAACAGAAGTCAGAACATGATCTGATAAATGCCAAGTTTCATACAAAACATGCAACAACATAAGTTGCTTTTACTCAGTGCAAACTTACGCAATAGTCACTCACACAGCTACTTATACATTTACTCGAAATGTCACTGGTACAATTGTGAAGTCAAAATGTTCTTATAGAAATCTACTGTTGGCAAGAAAACACGGAACGATGCTCACGTGAATGTGACCGCTTTAAGCCTCTAACTCATCAAGGGCGACTACGTCATCAAGGGACTGAATCTTCTTACTGAAATATCAATTACATAATAATACAATAATAATAAGTACGGTTAAACATCAAACGAAATAATAACATAGCACGTATAGCGGATCAAGTTACTAAACAATTCAGGTTTACACAAAGAAAAACTCCATATGATCATGGATTCATGAATATTCATAAATTACTTAATAGGAAGTGTGACATGTGTTCTGGCAAGAGCTGTGAATTCTAAAGCCAAATCAAATACAAGAACCCTTTAAAATGTCGATGAAATTTCCCATCACGATAGGGACCTGCATTATCAGTCATGAAAACAAACAAAGACTGAGTTTTGGGCCTAAATTCTCTCTACTATAAACATGTTTTGTATCAACGGCACTCTTGACATCCATGTTCTATGGTATACATTGTAGGAGTGAATTTCTTAATCTAATACACTATAATTGTGGGAATCAGGGAAATACGTACGGACTATAAATTCCATCTTGTTCTTTTATGACTTGGTGAGATTGCAACGTGGCAAGATCAAAATCATTAACTGACATAACAATAGAACTACTAACTTATATAAAACATCATTCGGCAACTACAACATTAAACTCACCAGTTAACAGATGCACTCGAAAACAATGCATTAGGTTCGGCGCTTTAGCCCCTCAAAAAGGCTGAATTTATCGAGAAAACTGTCTCGAGCGCCATGCGCCATGTGCGCACTGCTATCCCATAATACGTTTATTTTCCAGGTCGAATTTCGATTAACGCGATGAACGACAGAGGGCGCGCTAACTGCGGAACGGACTTAACACTCCCCCACACTGAAATCATTAACACAACACTGAATTTCAGGACGCTTTAATTTTTTAACGTACCTAACAAGCTGCTTCGGCAACGACAGAACCTCGCTGTATTATGCACAATTTAGCAATAGGGCGTTTCAAAACACCCCCTGACACCTTGACATCGACACTCCTGACCCGACTGTCCCTGCTGTTGTACACAGTCAATACCTTGCCCATGGGCCATCTTCCTCTGGGCAAGAGTTGATCTACCAAAAGAACGATGTCACCTACCTCTACATTTGTTCTCGGGGTGGTCCATTTGTGTCGTTTTTGAAGTAAGGGAAGATACTCCCTTCTCCAACGCGTCCAAAAGAGGGAAGCTAGGTATTGAACCTGGAGCCATCTTTTTTTACCATATACCTTGACATCACCTACTGGTGCAACTGGACCCTTTCTCATCATTAGGAGATGGTTAGGAGTCAATGGCTCGTCGTCGTATGCGTCTAGGGGCAGGCCAGTCAGTGGCCTAGAATTTAGAATATTCTCTGCCTCGACCAAGAGCGTATGCAGAACGTCTGCGTTTAAACTTTGTTCCTTAAGAACTCCATGGAGAATTTTTCTTACTGACCTTATCAGACGTTCCCAAACACCTCCAAAGTGACTGGCTGAGGGAGGATTGAAATGCCACTCTACTCCCCTTGTGTGGAGAACGTCCTCCACCGTGCCCTGGTTCATTTGAGCCAGAGCCTCTCTCAATTCCTTCTCACCTGCAGTGAAGTTTGTCCCATTGTCACTGAACATCTTTGAGGGCTCGCCTCGTCTTGCTACAAATCGTCTATAGGCATTTATGAACGAATCGGCATTTAAACTGTCGGCAACTTCAAGGTGGACAGCTCTTGATGTCAAGCAGGTAAATATACAACCATACCTCTTGACTGTGGAGCGACCCTGCTTGACTCCTACGGGACCAAAATAATCCACGCCAGTGAAAGTAAAGGGTGGTTTATCTGCTGTGACACGCTCTTCTGGCAGGGGTGTTATTACCTGTTCAGCTGGCCGTGCATTGTATTTTTTGCACGTAACACAGTTTCTCAAGAGACCCTTCACATCGACTTACCCTTTAATATCCAAAATTTCTCCTGAAGAGTGTTCAGCGTAGCTTTCCATCCACTGTGCCCAACTTTCTCGTGGTAGAAGCGCACAAGTCCTTTCACCACATCTCCATTGGGGGAGAGGATGATGGGATGCTGCATGTCATAGTCAATGCAAGCATAGTCCAACCTACCTCCAACTCTCAGTAACTTACCCATAAGCACAGGGCTCAGACTCTTAAGTCGTCTGTCTTTTTGCCAGCCTGCAAAGGTACGTCGTTGGTCACTTGACAGTATCAATGTCTCACTCTCATTTAACTCTGAGACAAGCAAATTACCCTTTGTAACCGGTTGGTGTTTGGCCATGGCTCGCAGGTTTTTCACAAATCTTAACACCCATCCTGTGACACGTCGTAGTTTTGTCCAGGACGAGCACTTACCTGCTAGGGTTGCTATGGGGCTATCATCGATCTTTGACTGGATTGTTGTAGTTTGTGCGACCACAGCAGTTTTCTTCACTTCTGGATCATATGTTGAGCGATTGCTATCAAGGCTCAAGTTGGATACAGGCCAGGAAGCCTCTCCTTCAACAAGAAAGTTTGGACCTGTAAGCCACTTACCCAAGTGATATGTTCCTCGGGAACCATCATCGGCTGGGTTCTGTTCACTTGGCACATGTCTCCACTGGTGTTTGGATGAGACACTCAGAATCTTACTCACCCTGTTAGCTACAAAAGTCTTGTAACGTTTAGTTTCGTTGCTAATATAGCCCAAGACTATCATGGAGTCACTCCAGTAGGTTGTTTCTGGTAGGGAATAACTAAGTTCCTTCCTGATGGTGCTATTGATAGTAGCTGCCAAGACTGCAGCCATCAGCTCAAGTCTAGGGATCGTCACGGATTTCAAAGGGCTCACTCGGGCCTTACCGAGAATGAACTCAACCCTAACTCGTCCATCATCCTGTTCAACTCGGAGGTAGGCAACAGCTGCATAGCCCTTTTCAGAAGCATCACAGAAAATATGCAGTTGCACACCTACAGCAACATCAAGCCTTAACCACCGAGGTACACTTACCTGTGACAAAAGCGAGATACGATCTAACCAGGTTCTCCATTCCTTTTGCTCTTCGTCTGTCAGCGATTGGTCCCAATCCGCGCCTCTTCTGCACACATCTTGGAGAAGAGATCTGGCAATCAGGACGAAAGGGGAAGCAATCCCTAAAGGATCAAAGATTGAGCTGGTCACTGACAGTAGTCCTCTCCTGGTCATTGACTTCACCTTTGGAGTTAGCTGAAAGGTAAAACTGTCGATTTCAGCATTCCAACAGACACCTAGCGTCCTTTCAGTGGGCAGCTCGTCTAGAGATAGCGAGACCGAGGGTGCTCTCTCT
Organism: Crossaster papposus; assembly: GCA_037893245.1. Lineage (NCBI taxonomy): Eukaryota > Metazoa > Echinodermata > Asteroidea > Velatida > Solasteridae > Crossaster > Crossaster papposus. Next base: position 1,990,194 of record JBAIAA010000279.1, on the reverse strand, counting down.
GACTCAGGTACACTCTCAATTACCTTTCTTTCATTACTGAGCCACTTCGTCAACTTGAAGCCACCCTCGCTCAGGATCTTCTTCAGTCTGTGTACTAATCTCACAGCTACATCTGTGTTTTCTGCTGAGCCTAAACAGTCGTCAACATAAAATCCACTACGGATTGTCTCTATAGCCTTCTTGCCAACCTCATCTTGGTTCGCAGCCTCGTTATCATCTGCGCTCTGTTTAAGAGCTTTACCCGAACAACAAGGTGAGGAAGTGGCACCGAACAGGTGCACACACATGCGGTATTCCTTGGGCAACATGGTCGTGTCTCCGTTTTTCCACCACAGAAACCTAAGTACATCTCTGTCTAATTCTCGCATTCTTACCTGGTGGAACATAGCTTCTATGTCTGCTACCACTGCAACCTTTTCCTGTCTGAATCGCAGGAGGACACCTAACAGGTCATTCATTAGGTCTGGCCCGTTTAACAGTTGGTCATTTAAGGAAGTACCCCCAGACTTAGCGGCACAATCATACACGACTCTTACCTTTTTCTTATGAGGGTGCACAACTGGGTGGTGTGGCAAATACCACACGTTCCCTGGCATGCCCTCATCGAGCACCGGCTCTGCATACCCCTTTTCAATGTAGCCTTCGATGACTTCCGTATACTTAGCTTTCATGTTTTCATCTGTGGCCAGACGTTTCTTCAGGGAGAACAACCTAGACTCAGCCATCGACCTGTTGTAAGGCATATAATGTTCGTTGTGTTTCCACAGTAGGCCCATTTCGTAATGGCCATCATCTGTTTTCTTAATGGTGGAGCTCATTATCTCCCTGGCCCTAATGTCTTCCAGTGAATCTTCACGATCGTTCAGACCACTGTTTTCAACTGCCCAAAGTTTTTCAACTTCGTCCAGTAACCGCTGGTTACTTACCTGAACGCGGTTGAAGTGACATCGTCCACCAGCCCGACCTCCTGGTCCCATTATTGTCCACCCAAGAGGAGTCTTGATACCATACGGGTCTTTAGACTCACCTTTCCTCTCATCTTGCACCCAGAATGCTTGAGGGGTGTCAACAGCAATAAGCATGTCAACCTTCTCATAGGTCTGGTCCTCCCATGGAATTGACTTCAAGTGATCCCACTTGCTTAGTTCCTCAACTGTAGGGCGGCTATCTACTGGGGCTGGAATATCATTAACAGTCAAGAAATCAATGCCCACATCTTCACACTCATACTTACCTCTCACGGAAAGTCTGAATGTCCATCCTTCGCTCTCTTTGTCTCCATTTATCGTTGAAGATGTAAACTTCAATCGCTCACCTCTTGCACCCAATCGTCTCATTAGGTCCTCAGAACACAGGCTCGTATCAGACCCATCGTCCAAAAGTGCAAGAGTACTCACCTGACGACCATTGGTCGAGGTCACTATCACCGGCATGATCCTCATGAACACCTTGTTTCCACTAGACACCACCCCCGTATTGACCCTCACCTCCTCAGAGGGATGCAGCAGGTTATGATGTCTGTCTGATCCGCATCTGCAGGTCCACTTTCTGCGACATCTGGATACAACATGACCAGCCACAAGGCACCTAAAACACAACCTTTTGGACATGACAAGCTCAACTCTCTTGTCATAAGTCATATCAAGAAGCTCTTTGCACACGTAAACCTGGTGCTCTCCACCACACACATAGCATTTCAAAGGTCTACTTACCTTAGTGCTGATGTTGTTAGACTTAACATACACTGGCCGTTGACCCTTTCGGTCGGTAGCATTTCTGGACTTAGCCATGTTCATACCAAACATGGTCGACGATACTTCAGCATTCTTGACGAGAAAGTCTAGTAGCTCGCTGAATTCTGGCTCCCTGTTCAGACTAGTCAATATGTTGTGGGCCTTCTTCACCCAGGCAGCCTGCAGGTGGTTGGGTAATAGATCTTGCACCTTCAACAAATTACGTGTACTGTTAAGGTCATTCGTGTACCCAAGTTTAGTCAAAGTGACATGGCATTTCTTCATGGCAGCGATCAAGTCCCACAATGCATCAGCATCGTTTGGTCTGACCGGTCGTCTATTAGCGAGCTCGCGCATGAGGGCATTAAGGATCATGTACGGCTGACCGAACTGCATTCGCAGGATTCGCTTTGCTTCGTCGTAGCCTGCTTCCCCAAGCAAGTCACAACATTCAATATAGCTGCGCGCCTTACCTTTACACATTGTTTTCAAGTGCTGTAAACGAGTGGCATTGCAGCTCACCTTACGCTCTATGTTGGTTTCAAAGTTGGTTACAAAGGAAAAATACTCAACAGGTTCACCATTAAACTTGGCATACTCGGTCTTAGGCAATTCTAAAGCCAACTTGATCTCATTGAAATCACTCAACCTGTTGTTTGTACTACTGACTACTTCTTTATCCCTATTATCTGAGGCCGTAGCCTTGTCTGACACTACTTCACTTTCATCTCCGTTACCTGAGGCCGTAGCCTTGTCTGGGACTACTTCATTTTCATCCCCATTACCCGAGGCTGTAGCCTTGTCTGGGACTACTTCATTTTCATCCTCATTACCCGAAGCCGTAGCCTTCTCAGGAACTACTTCTTTACACTTACTACTACTCGTACTAGTGGGACAAACCTGCTTGTCCCTCAGAAAACTCTCTGTTTGGAGCCTCACACCGAGGAAGGTGGCCTGGACCCCCTCCATCCAATGTTCCTCTTTCTCATACTCATCGTCGTCTTCAATCGCGTCAGCGAAGTCACGATGAGCCGTCTCCACTGCATCAAATGCAGCGTTCACCTTCCCGAAGAGTTCTTCCACTGTTGCCGGGCTTGTATCTGGGCTGTTCAGAGCGAGTTTCCAGAGGTTGATTGCTCGGGTCATTGCACCCTTACGGTTCCTCCTCAGTCTGGACAAATCTTTCTGCGAAGCCATCTTGAGTGGAAGTTCCCGGAAAGGTTATCCTTAGTTGATCCTGGTAATCCTGGTTGATTCACTCACTGTTACTGCTCTTGGGCTCGGAGCCAGTATTAATATAGAGGGCGCCCTCGGATCACAACACACAAACGCGAACAAGCAACACGTTGACCATCGGTTAAACTCTAACACATGATTTATTTGGTTCCAACCGTGTCCAGGTGACTACCTATAGTTCGGTGACTGAATACAGAAAAGGAATACAAAAAAACACACGTAAATATTAAAATAAAGAAAACAGTTGTCATGACTTCAGGAGACATGAAAATAACCTAAACCAAATGATATACATGTAACAGAAGTCAGAACATGATCTGATAAATGCCAAGTTTCATACAAAACATGCAACAACATAAGTTGCTTTTACTCAGTGCAAACTTACGCAATAGTCACTCACACAGCTACTTATACATTTACTCGAAATGTCACTGGTACAATTGTGAAGTCAAAATGTTCTTATAGAAATCTACTGTTGGCAAGAAAACACGGAACGATGCTTACGTGAATGTGACCGCTTTAAGCCTCTAACTCATCAAGGGCGACTACGTCATCAAGGGACTGAATCTTCTTACTGAAATATCAATTACATAATAATACAATAATAATAAGTACGGTTAAACATCAAACGAAATAATAACATAGCACGTATAGCGGATCAAGTTACTAAACAATTCAGGTTTACACAAAGAAAAACTCCATATGATCATGGATTCATGAATATTCATAAATTACTTAATAGGAAGTGTGACATGTGTTCTGGCAAGAGCTGTGAATTCTAAAGCCAAATCAAATACAAGAACCCTTTAAAATGTCGATGAAATTTCCCATCACGATAGGGACCTGCATTATCAGTCATGAAAACAAACAAAGACTGAGTTTTGGGCCTAAATTCTCTCTACTATAAACATGTTTTGTATCAACGGCACTCTTGACATCCATGTTCTATGGTATACATTGTAGGAGTGAATTTCTTAATCTAATACACTATAATTGTGGGAATCAGGGAAATACGTACGGACTATAAATTCCATCTTGTTCTTTTATGACTTGGTGAGATTGCAACGTGGCAAGATCAAAATCATTAACTGACATAACAATAGAACTACTAACTTATATAAAACATCATTCGGCAACTACAACATTAAACTCACCAGTTAACAGATGCACTCGAAAACAATGCATTAGGTTCGGCGCTTTAGCCCCCCAAAAAGGCTGAATTTATCGAGAAAACTGTCTCGAGCGCCATGCGCCATGTGCGCACTGCTATCCCATAATACGTTTATTTTCCAGGTCGAATTTCGATTAACGCGATGAACGACAGAGGGCGCGCTAACTGCGGAACGGACTTAACAGTAATACTAGTATGTTTGAACTTGTTAGTCCTTTCTGAGTGAAAAACTCATGGGAATGGGATATCTCTATGATTTGTCTTTCTCTTTACATCTGATTAAATTCCACAATAAAGACACTTTCAGACCAATTTCTCACCCATTCCAGGGAGACTGTCCCGTAATTGACTTGCACAGTCGTTAAACAGTTCATGCAGGGGAGACTTGCCATTTAAATTAAAAATTATAATTTAAAGAAGCATGGCAATTGTTGTTAATGTTATGCAAAATATTTTACTAATCAGGTGCATGGGCTCTGTCCATTTCTTTGTTTTAAAAATTTGCTAAATTTTGTTTTTGCATCTGAAGTCAATTAGGCTACACTTACAATGTAAATGCAGATTGAAGGAACTTTAATTTAATTTGTATTGGAGAAATAGTCAAAATGAAAAAGAAATAATACCTGTGTAACCATTCCTAACTTCCTAGGGTGTGTGCCAAATCATACAAATTTGAGAATTCATTAACTGTTAGGGTAACATTTAAAGACAATGCATAACTTTTAAAAATGTTTTCCTTTGTACTATTCACACCTTGGGCTCAAAGCTGACTCTTGTGAAATCCTCGTCGAGCATGTGACAGAATATCTAAAGGAGGTACTGTACGTCAAGTTTGCAACCACCTTGCACTTCTACTCACCCAGAGCCTACATTAGCGCGTTAGAAATAGTGTGACGTCATCAGCCTTTAACCAGTTTTTGTTGTGTTATAATTGTTGGCGTTATGCGCTTTCCGGGGCGGTTAGCCGGGTGTGCGGCAACAGCGCCCACCGTTTTGTTTGGGGGCAAACAAGGTCTTCGTGGGGGGCTGTGTAGCGGCTGTGTCGGTTGGCCGGTAGGGGGCGCTGGAGCGATACCACGGTGGTGGGATCGCCCTGGTGGCTCCTGCTGGTGCGCTCCAAAAACCCGTCCCCGGATCGCGCATACGCCGAACCAGTTCAGACCAGTTCTAGGTGCCGCGTTATAGTATGAGCTTCACGACTTGTTTTGTAGACAAGAGTACACAATAAACGGCAGAGAATCACGGAAATCACGGAACACTTGTCTCAAGATTCCTTCTTGTGTGTTGTGTCGACCCCAGGAACAATCTACGTTACAGCATTGTGGGACTAATTGATCATTATTGTGTTGGCTCTTTATCTTAAATTTATTTTAACCCTAACCATCCCAAATCCTCCAAAATCCTCTTTGCAAATTGCAGGGTTTTGCAGGAATGAGGTCACTTGGAAGTTGATGCATCAGATGTATTTGCAAGATTGAGGGCGTTTGGGGTTTTGCCACTGGAGGATAATGCAGGCTCCAGGCCATAAGGCCTAATGCTGGATGAATTTTCAGGATTGAGGTTACTTAGGAATTTATCCAAATGAGGATTTTTGAGGACCAAGGTTATTTTGTTTTTGTTAGAAAATCGGCTGCACAATTAGCGAAATTAATTGTTGATAAATTAAAAGGAAAACATGATTGCGGGTGTGCATTCAAATTCGTGCTAAAATAAATTATCAATATACTAAATTCAGTGCACATTCAGGAAATCGTGTGCTGATTTCTTACAACTGGATGCACCATTATGCAAAAACGAATTATCAATTGTTAAATAGAAAACGGGAATGTGAACGTTCATACTATTTCGCACGAAAACGAATGCACCAGTTACAAACTTATGTGTACATTTCGCGATATTTATATATATATAGGCCTATTCTCCATTAAAATCTTCATAATTATTCATTTATTTCCATATCATTTTTTTTTAAATGTGCTAAAGAAATCAGAGGAAGAGGCCAGGAATCGCCTCAGATTGCACCACAAATCATATAGAATCCAAACATTTCCCAGGCGCAAGCCCTTAGGCGGGCCCCGACCCCTACGCCGTAATGGGCTTCGCGCTTGTATTTTCCAGTTTCGGGTGTGCCTCCCGTCTAAACAAACCCGGGATCCGAGCCTGAATAGGAAACTGTCTCTGATATTTATGAATTGTATTTTAATGTCTCTTCTCTCTCATTTTTAACACATTGGGGATGTATGTCTGTACCATACATGCAGTGCGTGTCGCGGGTGTTACCTGGGCAACTTTGGCAAATTTTCTGGAGCCCCCAAAAGTTGCTTAGCATGAAAATTCTTTCTTTGCAAAAACAGGGTTACGAACCAAACTTTCAGGTGATGTATTTGGTTTGCGACTGATTTTCGGCAGGTTATTGCTAAGCATGAAGAGCACATGACGTTTTTGGTGGTAACCGGATACACGCTGAGCAAAACATGTTTGTGCTACGAAAATTGTTGTGCTTAGCGGCTCCATAAAATTGGTCCATGGTTCGGTTCCCCATAATGTTACTTTGGTTTACACATAAATAAATTCCAATGCTTGACAGGAAATCGGCGGCACATTTAGCGAAATCGATTGTTTATAAACTAAAAGAAACACATGATGGCGGGTGTGCATTCGAATTCGCGCTAAAACGAATTAGTATCGATACTAAATTCAGTCAACATTCGGGAAATCGTACGCTGATGTTTTACGACTGAATACACCTTCATGAACAAAGCAATTGTTAAACACAAAAAAGGGTTGGGAACGTTTATACTATTTCGCACGAAAATGAATGCATCTTTTACAAATTAAAATGCACATTTTCTAATATCGTCCTGGGAAACCTACTATTCCCTTTTCTTATTTGCAGACACCTTTGGCTGTCGTTTGTGTTTAATATATCAGACATTTTGGGTATATTGCCCAAGAGATTGTTCGTATTAAATATAATAATCCGCACTTGAGGAACACTTCAACACTTTTGTCACGACCCCTTCTGTTTTCTGGTTTACTTAAAATTGTATCGTTACCAAACCATTACTCGGTTACAATTAGTACAAAAGAATAGTTTGTGTGTGTGAAAGCAACTCACAATATTCACGACTATATATTTAATTCCAGGCTGTCAGTTCACTTGAACTTAATCATTTCTGAAGCTATACTGACGGTAAAGACTCCTCCTCGAATCATCTCCATCACTGAACACGTCGATAACAATTACAAGAGTTGGGACACATGTATTTTGTCAAGCTACATTTGTAAAGCCGCTTATTGTTGGAACGATTGAATTGCCTTGAATTGCTTATTACATTTGAGAATGAAACCAACCAGCGTGATGTTAGACATTTGCCAGTGACCCCGAGTTAAATTTGAATTATATCTGGTACACTGACTTGCTCACACAGCTTGGCACATTTAAATTTGAATTCTCCAGACTAAAGAGAACAAGTCCGCGTGTACAAGATGTTATTCAGATTTAACTCAGGGTCACTCGCAAATGGCTAATTAATTGCTCGGTTATGAACGTATACGCTACCTCCTATTTGTCGGTGCCTTTATTTATACGGTGGTGCATTCCGTTTGACGACATTTTAATTAAAAAGAAGAACAGACACCAATGGTCTGCAGCTTACGTTTATCCGATTAGGTAATGAGCTTTAAAAACCTCCGCCAATCAGGGGCTACGGTTTGTGACTACCAGCCACTAATCTGGAATGACGTGTTAACTGTGATAACCAATCAGAGAGATACACCTCGTCTGCCTCACCATCAATGCTTTCTGTAAATTATAAAACCCCATCATTGCCAGACCTCTGTCACTAGAGCAAACCAGTGGTGTAAAGATGACACGATTAACAAAAAAAACTCGGTCACAACAAAGACTTAAATTAATACGCAAAATGGGAAACTCTTTATGAGTGCAAACAAATAGGAATTTTTTAGAACGCAACTTAACTCACAATATTCGTGATTTAGTTTCAGGCTGTCAATTCAAGTTTGGTAATTGTTCACCGTTAAGCTTTCGGCCTTCAGTAGAAGTTGGCATGGTAACCAGCGAATTATCCCCACCCGATCTCATCGGATTCACTGGTACCAAATCAATACCCTCATGCCCTGGACTGTCCGTGTCGTCATTTCTAAAGCTATAGTGGCGGTAAAGAACCCTCATTGGATTATTTGTTTCGCTGAATAACGCTTGTAAGCTTAAGTTGGCATAGTAACCAAAAAATTGCCCCTCATAAACAATACCATCTAAATCTCATACTGAAACTAAATCAATATCGCCACAGTTTGTGTCTGCGTCACTCCATTCCTTTCTGTAAACTACCAAGTCCCAGCATCACCAGGCCTCTGAGTGCAATCTGGCAGTTGTGCCAAGAAGACATCTACGGGTAACAGCGTGCCTTGAAATTGTAGTCTTTTTACAACCGTTGTTAAAATCCGTTAAGGAGAAATGACGAAAAAGTGGACATTCTTTGATTCGAATGGGCGAGGACGCGCAGCGTCCGAGCCCAATTTGAATCAAAGAATGTCCACCTTTTGAGTCGTTTCTCCGACTTAAACTACGTCCCTTTTACACCCATTGTCAATATTTAAAAGGAACAACAAGTGTCAATTCTTACTAATGCTTTAAAGTATGAGACGATTTAATTCCATTGTTCAGTGGTGCAAGCTACTAAGGAATGTGAAAGCTTTGTCCTGTCTAGTCTCCGTGTTGCGTAACCAAACAATTGAATAAAGGTTGGGTAAAATGAGGGTGTTTAAAATGCCCAGTACATTCGACATCGAAGTCATTTGATGCCATACATTCGTGCGTCGGGTGTGCATGTCTCTGCCAACTCCGCTAAAAATGTCTTCCAGTGAGGATCCGTACATATTTTTGAGTAGGAATACGTTGGGAGATATGTTGTGTCACCTCAAGAACTGACTCGCCAATTTATTTTGATGGTGATTTACACCAGTATTTTGGGACATATTCGATGAGGATTTATACTCCAATGAGGATTTATACTAAAGCGGCAGATTCAGAGGTGAAGAAACTTCCTACTACTCGTGGCTAATTTGGACCCCTAACGGATCAGGTAATGATGGAAAATAAGCAAGAAAAGGAAACAAGAACTTGTTATTCCCAACATTTGGATTAGCTCTCATCAGCAGCTCATTTTGGCTTATTTTTACCAATTTTAGCCCTTTTTATGGTGTAACAATAGCGTCAGTAGTCATTATTCCGTGTTGAAAGTATACCAACCTTTTGTTAAACCCTGAACGGTTTCATTATCACACGTCAAACCAGACTCGGAACAAAACAAATTTCTGTTGGTTTTTCTGCCGTTTTTGCTACACGGGTATACAACAGGACAGGACAACATGGGCGAGTTAGCGAATGTAAAGTACATGTACGTGTTATACGTATACCAGCCCTTTTAAAGTTGTGCATTAGTAGTACTTTTTAGGACCTTCGAACGTAAGACATAACTATGACCTATCTCCGTCGAAAATTATTCCATTTACAAGAAATGTACATATTTAAAATTGCAGACCATCGCTTCGACCTTGCTAATAAAAAGGTTTATCCTCCATTTGTTTTCTTATTCGTAATAAGTTCTTGGGCCATTTTCATCATTTCGAATGTTTTAGACAAACCTTGATGCAATTTGTTACATGCGGTTTGGCGCATTCATTTTTTTTTTTTTTTTTTATTGTTGATATCCTAGGTTGTGGCAAATCTGTGCAACAAGGCTTTTGAACGAACCACTCCATACGATCGAGCATGGCAGCATCTCGTCTCTACAACAAGGGCTTCGGTGGCCAGAACCAGTGAGGACCATAGGAGAGCAGTCAGCCGGGCTGAAACCGCATAAGCGCGTCGACACGGCAAAGAGACCTCCAAGACAATTAACTGTTGAAAGCTCTAGAAAAACTGTCAACATAGCTCTTACAAAGTTGTAATAAATATAACAATAGCAATTTCTGTGTCCACTGAGTCGTTCTTTTTCTGTTAATTCTTAAAAGAATGTACAGTTAACTGTACATTCTTTAAAATAATCGACACTTTTCTGAATAGAGTGACGTCACAAGAGTAGTTTAATACATGATAAATTGCTGAATGCAATTGGCAGCATAACAAAAAATTGAAATCTTCTGTTATATAACTCGATCGACACAATGGCAAAACAAATCATCTGTTTTCAACTATTTCACATAATATTCATCATTTTCGAGGGAGCTACCTCGCCTGTCTTTGGATTTGAAACATCTTCATATACAGAAAAACATACGTTTTATGCCGCCGAAAATCGAGCCCTAGAAGAACTTGCGTTTGCAACAAAAACTGTGCGATCTCGTGTCATCTGCGGACGGGAATGCAGCATGGATGAACGTTGCAAGTCGTTTAACTTTAACAACTGCAGTAAAATGTGCGAGTTGAACCTTGCCACAAGACGGCAGCATCTGGACTACTTCGATGCAACTCAAGGGAGCGTGTACTTTGATACAGACGAGGACACACCACTCTACTCACTGGCTGATAGTGATAGTTCCTTGAATCGCTACAAAAGTTGCAAGATGCTCTTAGATGCTGGTTATCGTTCAAGCGGTATTTACACAATCTACCCAGAGGGATTCGGCAATGACGGTCTTTGTGTCTACTGTGACATGGAAGCTGACGGTGGGGGATGGATCGTGTTTCAGAGGCGACAAGATGGCAGCGAGGACTTCTACCGTAACTGGACCGACTACCAGTCTGGCTTTGGAAATCTGTCCGGTGAGTTCTGGTTGGGTAATGACAACTTGGTGACTCTGACGTCCGACGATTCACGTGGATCATGGGAGCTACGAGTTGACTTAGAGGACTGGGACGGTAACACGGCATGGGCAAAGTACTCAGATTTCCAAATATCTCCGGGTGGGTACAATCTGAATTATGACCAATACGATGCCAGCAGCACTGCCGGCGACTCTCTGGGGTATCAGGGAAATAGTATGTACTATTATCAAAAAGGACATCCCTTTTCAACAAAGGATCGTGACAATGATGCGTCACAGAACAATTGTGCACAACTGACCACAGGAGCCTGGTGGTTTAATAGCTGTTATTATTCTCACTTGAATGGTGTATATTACCCAGACAAGAATGCAGATCGTTACCAAGGCGTGCGATGGATCTCATGGAAAAGGGGTTATTCCATGAAAGCATGTAGCATGAAAACGCGTGAAATTGGACCATGAATGTTGCATTGTTGATATTCATTTTGAAATGTACTTGTTTTAGTTGGCACCTGTAAATCATTGCACAGCCATATTATTCATTAATACCCAGAGTCTTTTAGAATTGTTATAAAACTGCCAAAAAATGTTTCTATGGAATAATGTGTTTCGCAGTTAATCGAAATGTTACTATCACTTTGTCAACACGTTAAAGGTAGATTACACCATTGGTAATTGCTTGAATTATCAGGAATGGGTGAATTTGGAAGTTGTATTTGATAGAAAATATCGTTTAACTGACCGGTCTGAAGTTTTACAATCATAGATGCTGAGAAAAGCCAGAAAAACGGCGTTACGGTTTTCAACCGGCGTCAGGCAGTTGTTCTTATGTTGTTCTTGTTTTTTCCACGATTGCCGTCCGGCGATCATGATAAATTTTTATAAAATTCAATATTTCGAAACAATTACAGGATATCTAGCGCATAGTTTTGCTATGATAACAATATTTATCAAATGAGTTAAGAGGGCCTAATATTTCGATCTTAACAAGATCTTCTTCAGAGACAATATTTATTTTCAAATAAGTAAGATATTTCTTAATAATTCGGTAGATATCTGCAAATGGTGTATCCTACCTTTAGGAGGTTGACTAGTTTTTGTTTTGCTTATTATAAAGAATGCCCATTATATTTTGTACATTTTACGAAACAACGGCTACATTTGATCATATCGCAATGCTAAATTGTAGCAGTGTTTAACCGAAGCTGCCTCGAATTTAGACTAAGTTTATTTTTACTCCGATTTTCCTTTTTTTAACAGAGACATTATAGGCACAATCACACACACAAGGGTTCACCCATATATGTACAACAACCTGCCGATTACATTATTTAAAAAAGGCATGATGGTCTTTTTTAAATTGAAGTTAAATTCTCCTTTAAATGATAACTTTTGCCAACATTGCAAGGCTACGAACAGCATCCGTCACTATGAGATTTATTCACGAGTCGGCCATAATAATTGAAAGTGAGGTAAAATCGTCATTTTGTTTTAACTTGCAGATAGAAATGAAAGCAATGACATAAAGTTAATTACCAAATAACACCAGTCGTCTCTGATGAATAATTAAAATTTGTGATTAAACATACCTTTATGTTTCATGCCACATTTTTAAAAAAGAAAAAGAAAGTGAGGCTAGAATTTAAAAATAGTCTGGCACCATCCCATTAAACAATTCACAATTTATCGGATACATCCAAGGAACACAACCAAAATGGCTTCCTCTTGAATAAGGTTCATATAACGGAACATTGTGAAAAATGTTCTTGCTAAATTTTAAATACAGCGTAATGTGAAAACAATGTGTTACTTAGATTTCAATTATAGTTCCACAAGTAATGTCAGCTTAGAAAATAAGTGTTATTCGTACATGTATGCATTGATAATATTTGTATTGCACGAATAGAATGTTGCACAAAATGACATCGGCTTAGAATTTGTGGGAAGTGTTATTCCTTTATAAAAAAAATATTCAAAATATTCATCATATTGTTTTACTCCAGTTATACTTTCCCACGAAAATACTGTAAACCACAAAACCAAGAGAATCATTATTTATTAGTTGTCTGCACAATTTTAAAACACGAAGGTTTATAGTTGTTTCTTGTTACAAAAAAAACCACAAAAAAAAAATTCCTTTTTTCATGCTTCTTGGCATTGTTAGCTTTTGTTCACTAGTTTTTGAAACTAGGTTATATGGGGGTGTCGTTTGTTTAAAACGCAAGTAAGAAATATGGTATTCATAATTGTAACAATTTTACTAAGTGCCAAAACCACATCAATATCGCGGAAGAGGGCAAACAATAATCTTAATTAGTAAGCATATTTTACTTTTTGCTTGTATATTGCGATACAAAAATGGTTCCAATACAAAAAGACCAATGACGTTGAATAAACTGAGCGACAAGAACCAATTAACGATTAATTTGTCTTAGTTTATTTAGGTTGTTCGTGTTGAGTTTACGAGCGTGTAATTATCTCAGCGTGATTGGCAGGTGTAAGGCAATTTATGCTTCAAACACCTGTCCTTGTATGGGATATGCAATTAAGGAATATGCACAGTATTCTACAGATGTAGATCCACAACTTCTGGCAGCGCCCTGGACGCACCCTGGACCTCGCCCTGGCCGCGCCCTGGCCGCGCCCTGGACTTCGCCCTGGACCTCGCCCTGGACCTCGCCCTGGACCTCGCCCTGGACCTCGCCCTGACCTCGCCCTGGCCGCGCCCTGGCCGCGCCCTGGACCTCGCCCTGAACCTCGCCCTGTCCGCGCCCTGGCCGCGCCCTGGACTTCGTCCTTGACCTCGCCCTGGACCTCGCTCTGGACCTCGCCCTATGCCGCGCCCTGGACCTCGACCGGGACCTCGCCCTAGCCGCGCCCTGGCCGCGCCCTGGACGCGCCCTGGATTTCGCCCTGGACCTCGCCCTGGACCTCGCCCTGGACCTCGCCCTGGCCGCGCCCTGGCCGCGCCCTGGACCTCGCCCTGAACCTCACCCTGGCCGCGCCCTGGCCGCGCACTGGACCTCGTCCTGGACCTCGCCCTGGACCTCGCTCTGGACCTCGCCCTATGCCGCGCCCTGGACCTCGACCGGGACCTCGCCCTAGCCGCGCCCTGGCCGCGCCCTGGACGCGCCCTGGATTTCGCCCTGGACCTCGCCCTGGACCTCGCCCTGGACCTCGCCCTGGCCGCGCCCTGGCCGCGCCCTGGACCTCGCCCTGAACCTCACCCTGGCCGCGCCCTGGCCGCGCACTGGACCTCGTCCTGGACCTCGCCCTGGACCTCGCTCTGGACCTCGCCCTAGGCCGCGCCCTGGACCTCGCCCTGGACCTCGCCCTAGCCGCGCCCTGGCCGCGCCCTGGACGCGCCCTGGACCTCGTCCTGGACCTCGCCCTGGACCTCGCCCTGGACTTCCCCCCTGGACCTCGCCCTGGATCTCGCCCTGGACCTCGCCCTGGACCTCGCCCTGGATCTCGCCCTGGATCTCGCCCTGGATCTCGCCCTGGCCGCGCCCTGGCCGCGCCCTGGACTTCGCCCTGGACCTCGCCCTGGGCCTCGCCTTGGATCTCGCCCTGGCCGCGCCCTGGCCGCGCCCTGGACCTCGCCCTGGACCTGGCCGCGCCTTGGCCGCGCCCTGGCCGCGCCGGATACACCATTTGCAGATATCGACACTTTTCACTACCGAATTATTAAGAAATATCTTTCTTTTTTTAAAGTAAATAATGATAGTAGGCATCGAGCAAAATGATTGGGCTAGATATGTTATAATTGTTACGGCGATCGTGAAAAAAAACCAAGAACAACATAAGAACCACTGCCCGACGCTGGTTTAAAACAAACGTCGTTTGTCTTGCTTTCCTGGGCATCCATGATTGTAAAATTTCAGATCAATTAAACGATATTTACTATAAAATACAACCTCCCAAATCCACCCATTCATGATAATAACACCAATTACCACTGGTGTATTCTACCTTTATAACATTAACATTTACGTGACATTCTATTTTTACTTTGTCATCGGTGCCATTTTTTTAGGCAGCTGAAATTACCTGTTTGGTAGGAAGTACTTACATTGTAAGGCTGTCTGTGAATTTGCATTAGCACATGACCTGCTATTTCCAAGAAATAAAAGGGAAATTTGGAGCCCGATCGACGTGATACGAGTGCGGCATTGGGAAAATTATCTTGCATCGTACCCCGACTCGTTTATGTTTATAATAACGAGCCCTTTGAAGCACCAGTCTATATAGCTAGTCTTTATCTTAATTCGGACGGCAAACGCAAAAATAACATAAATATAAAACGAACGCTGTTTTCCATTTTTTTTGATATTATTTTTTTATCGGCATCCATTTATATTTTTATTTACTTCATTTTTTGGCAAAACAAACAATGACATTAAAACAGAAATACACATGAACAATAACAAAACAGACTGTGCATTTATTTTGTCCAGATCTGGCTGAGTCTGTACAAACGAGAGCCGACTGTACACGTACATGTAAATATTCCACTAATCTAAAAAGCAAGAGAAATTGAGACTTGGTCAAAGAGGTGATCCTGCAACGAAAACGGTCTGTTAGAGAGGGATTTAGACAGAGATTTTGGAGGTCACAAGGAAGTAAAATAAAAATCTAGGAAAAGGAGTAAAATAAAGATCGAGGGTGCACTCCCTGTTCCCTGCGGTTAGTTATCATTATTATTAATACCGTTATCCCTTTCAGTACCAAGGCATATTGCTATGCTTAGGTTACCACAGTAATATACATGATATGACCAGTTAGTGACCAAGCCCCTTTTGTCAAGTTTTAGTGTATAGCGCCCTCGCAAGGCAAAGTAATGAAAGGTCACTCTTCTTTGATGGTGTTGAATCATAATGAATTGACAGTACCCCCAAAGCAATGACTATTAAATTAATATTATTTTTGGAAGGGGTGGAAAGAATTCCATATCTCACCCCCACTTTTTTGCTCTTTATATGACTTGACAAGAAGTGTAATTCTGATGAAGAAACATGAAGAGTGAGAAAATTTCAAGTCTTTCTTTGAAAATACTTAGTTTTTACTTAGATACTTAGATTTTATTCAAAATGAAGGAAATCCGGACTATGAAGGTAATTGCACAAACATACAAAATGGGTACACTATGGATGCAGTTAAAAATTCAAATGAAGGCGCCCCCCCCCCCCCCCCCCCCCAAACTCAAATATAAAACGTGCTCAGGTGAATGCTCATTACAGACTATGAAACTTCTCAAAGTATAGTAGGCCGTGTTACGTCCCCGTTTTTCGTGTTGCCTGCTGGTACCTGACGGGGAACAGAATGAAAATTCCCATACACATAAATTGAACCACTGCAAATTCAAAAATCCATCTTGTCAGAGCAAGGGAATGGAACAAAGGGGTGAAATTAGGCCTCGAAAGACCCGTTTTTGGTCCTTGAATCGATGACGTCGCAACAGGCACAGTATGGACAGCCATATTGACAAAAAAAGAAGAAAAGTTATAATGAATTTATTTAGGCTAATAATAGTATCCCCCACCCCCACTTACATTTCACAAATTGATATACATTTCGAAATCATTTTGGTGAAAAGGATGCATCTTAAAAATAAATTTAAACTATAAAAAGTTATGTCCCCCATCCCATTATTTACGATCGATTTCTAAAAGATGCGGCTTTCCATACAATAGTGTGTCGATAGGTGGCGCACTATATGTAAACAAATGCATGCGCCATGCGTGAGTCAAATTTTCTCGACAAATGGAGAGAATCATCATTCAAGCTTCTGCCGATGGCACAGCTTCAGAAACCGCATTTTTGTGTGTGAAGAAGTAACTTAGTACCTGGAGAGTTAAGAAAAAAGACTGACAAGTGTAAATAACATGAAATTGGTGTATGAAAATCAATGCCACGACGCGACCAGCGCGGCGAAGGCGAATACAACCGATTTTGTAGTAATGCCTGGTCGGAGTTGTGTCGTCGTGTGTCGCATTTGTTTTCACACGGGAGTTGCCACGGTCTGCAGCGAAAAGGACTTATTTGGAAATTAAGAAAAAAAAACAAGGAATGGAGCTATAGTATTATATTAACAAATATATTTGTCGTATTTTAGGCAAGGCTTTTGGTTTTTTTTATTTTGAAATCGGTTCCCGATTTTGCAATGCAAGGCGCAATTCAAAAGAACACACGGCATCATCAACAACACAAATGCATCAGCACAGTGGTTCGCAATACTTCCCATAACCACAGAAGAATCCACCCAAAACTGTTAACCACCAAAGATGGCAACGCCCTTTTATTGCAAAGTATGGGGGAAGGGTCGGGCAGGGGATGTTTATACTCCTACTATTCTGCCTTATGATATATAGTTCTAGCACTATGGTAATATTTTTTGCCATTGGTGATTTGTATTGATATTTTTAGGCAACAACGTAGTAGCTATCTGATTCCCTGAAAATGACAATACTCTGGACCTTTCACTCTTGGAACCTGGCTAGTATCAACCAGTATGGTTCCAAGATCGATATCCAAATATTATTGTCAATGTGTCGGCCTGGGTATGTCTGGGAATCAGCTCGTCAACTGCCATAGGCCCCAACGATAGCCACTGCGTTTTACAGGCAAATTAAATTGCACTCATAAATTTTCTTCTGATTAAAATATCTTTCTTGAATGAACAAATTACAGTTTTTGTTTTTATTTATTTTTTACACCATATCTTCTGGATCATTAGATGAAAATGTCAATCTGGAATTGGAGTAGCTCTTCAGTGCAGTACTTGACTGTATACCAAACAGCACCAATTTCATTTACCGGATGATGAAACAATTATATGTAGCTGTAAATATTAATAAACTGAATGTTCATTATTTTGTGCGAGTCATACATGTGATGTTTTGTATAAGCTGTGGTATTGGTCAGTTGACTCCAACTGCAACATTATGATAGATTTGTTTACTTGAGGATAAAAGCATGAATTTTGGCACACATTCAGAGTGTGTTATAAGAAAAAAAATTGGCTATCCGCTCTCGGGCCATCGTAGATTTGACCTTAGGAAAACTATAGGTAGAATAACATGCAATGGTAGCCATTTATACATTTTTGAAAAAGCCTGTTATATTTTTTTCAAGGGGCAAATGTAGGATGGCCCTATACATTTATATTCTTAAGACATAATATTTTGATTGTGTGACAAATTCCATGCTTTTATCACTTTTACCATGTTTGTTTCACCAATCTGCCTGACTTAACAGCAAGACTCTAATTTGTGTAGGCAGTATAGTATAGTCCTGAATTGTTTTGGCATGCTGTATATTATTGCTACTACCGACCACCTGTAGGAAGTACAATTGCCAATAAAGTATCCCATGTATATCATAATATCAACCGAAAATTGTTTTTGGAAAATTGTTGGTAAACTGAAATATTAACCTACCCTCTTTTACAGGCTTCATATGAAAATCATGACCAACAATAGGGTTCAAAGAAGTGCCAATTAGACCAGACTATATTGAATGCAAAAATAAGTTACATGAAGTTTTTTGGAAAAGCCAACTGCCATTTTTACATTTAGGACAGATACTTCCATTTAGAACTCGTGTTGGGCGCAATTCAGTCTTTCTGCGCGGCGCGAACTGCTGATCTGCACGAACTGCTAATATGCGCGAACCGTCCATCGCGACCGCGTGCACTGCTGTGATCATGGGGAGGTACCAGGTAGGCCCGAATTGGATCACGCTGCATTCGTTGTCGGTTGATCGTGCCTCAATTGGCCGATCGTGCCACCACCAGTCGATTGCCTTCATTTAGCTCTTCCATTTAGTTCCAATGCACGAGCAATTGGGGGGTTGTTCTGCAAAAGAGAAGTAAAAACTGAGAAATAGGCCGACGGTACTTGTGCAAATGCATTTTTGATGGCGCAGATTTAGAGACTGCGCCCAACATTCTGATTTTGGACCCCCAAAAGTAGGTTATGTTCCATTTCCTGCATCCGACAACATTGATTTTCGGATTCGGGACATCAATCTGAGTCGAATCACACAAAGTTTTTTTGTTCCCAAACTGGTACCACGCGGGATGTCATTTTCTGAGCATATTTTTGGGTCATGTAACACGGCCTATGTACATACATTGGTTTGTCACACTGTTTACAAATCGTGCGAGTTTGTTTCCGCTTGGCTCTGGTACTGTAAACAACGCAGTTGCGCTTTTTGCCGGCAGAAATTCTCCCGGGATAGTGATGAGACGGAAAGCGGCTGGAACCACGTGACACTTGACTGGCATGCTGAGCTGGATTGTGCTTCCAAGTGGAAATAAGCTCTTCTATCACCTTGACCCTGAAATCCAAAGTGGTCAAGTGCTGATTTGTAGGGATGCTGTTGTATACAATGGTAGCATTTACCAAGCAGATGTAAAGAATGCCCACGAAAACTCTTTTCCACCATTTCATCGATTTGTGAGAGTGCGAGTTGTACTGACACATTTGTGCTGGGAGCAATATCACGACAAGCTTTTTAAACATCATCGCTCAAGCTTCAACTATTGAGACTGTTTACGACCAATTTTAGAGAATGCTATTACGTATCAACTAAACAGTTTTCGTCTGGCCTGTTAGATAATCAACACATATGTAATTATTGCTATACAACCAGTTTCAAATATATATGGCGCGATGTATAAAGATCGATAACACAATTAATATAGAACTCAACCGGTACCGTCAATTTGTCCCCCCACCTCTTTTAAAAATGATTGCAAACGCCAACTATACACTTGTTGCCTTGCAGATATTATGCCAAGTTTTAATTTTGAATTGGTTTCCCACCAACGTATCGATCGTGAAAGGACGACCTATTAGAGGAGGTGGGTTGGGGGAGAAAATGGCACAATGGGGGAGTGGTGACACACAAATAGCCATTATGGTCCAACGAGCGCGTTGTATTGTTTTATATCCGGGCGGCGTTGTTGTCGTCTTGAACTGTACGGCGCGTTTTAGAGGGACGTTAACAAATGTGCGATAACCGGAATGGGGCGGGTGAGGGGTCGATCCGCCATTATTGTTGCTAGGTCGTGCGAGGTTGTTTTGCCACCCAAAAGAAAGAACTCCTTGAATCGATTCGGGGAGGAGAAAGACAAAAACAAAGCAACTTCACGTGGTCAGAAAAAACCCGGTTTGTTGGACGCTCGAAAACTATTCAAGGTCTAGAAATATAAATGTTGTGATAGAAAAGCTTTACAGTGAGTTTATTTCTAACTCTAACACTACCTTGAGCATGTGATTGGAAACCGAACGATGTATTGCTTATCCCTGATGACAGTGCTGAACCCATCAATTCCAATACGACTGAATTTCTACACACCCAAGGGAGTTAAGGTTATAAAAACAACGGTAATTTCTTCAAAGTTCAAATCTGCGATGGCCCTGTAGCCCAATATCTTTCTCTTGACATACTCTGACTGTGTGCCTAATTCCAAGCTTGTATCATCAAAGGCACAATTCCCCGTAATATTTTCCCATCTGCCCCACTAGGGGCAATACAAAATGGGAGAAATATTACGACAAGCTTTTTAAACATCATCGCTCAAGCTTTACTTCTGAACTCGAAGCTGTGCCACGCAAAAAATACCTCCCATTCTCATTAAATTCAATATCGTGGACAGTTCGTGTTGTTATTTTTAAAGCTATAATAATTGTAAAGACTCCTCTTAATAGACGACTTTTTCTCTGACATTCTCATTCATGCTTTGAGAATAGAATCAACGAGCGTGAAATTAATATAAATGCATATGCAATCTCCCGATTGTCCGTGCCTTTATTTTGCTTTGTATGACAACAATTAATTAAAACGAATTAAGAGTGGGTCCAGGTAAATATTTCATATAAGTGTCCTCGGCATTTTGTTTTTATTTTTTAATATGAAAGGACTTAGGAAGCAAGTAACAAAAATTGAAATATTGGTTTTTTTCTATTGCCCGTTGCCATGGTAACGGACTATTTTGTGTTTTAGGCATTTTTTTCCAGTTCTGGTGCCGCAAAAACATTTTTTTTGCTTCTTTTAAAAAAATCACCCAGCCAAAATACAAAATCTTTTCACAAAATCGACTATATCATTACAAAGTTTCATCCTTGCCCTGACTTGAGAAAAAAAAAATGTTTTAAATGTCACCATTATGCTATTTTTAGAACATGCATTAAAGCATGTGTTCAGAACTTGTAAAATTGTAATTTTTAACTTATTTTTGTCCCTCAAAAAGTCGACTTGCCAGGGGTCTCAGAATATTTTCCTCTTGGATTTGATTAGAGCCAACATTGGTCTTTTCATATCCGGTGAGAACAGTTTTGGGGATTGTATCCTCTTAAGGTAGTACTGCATCAAAATTTGTCATTTTCCCAAAAAAATAAAAAAATGAAATTTGAACTTTTTCTTCAGTTTGAAGTAATAATACTTGAGATTTTGATTTCATCATTTAAAGCTTATTTAGCTTTAAATGATGAAATCAAAATTTCAATTTTCATTTTTGCCTCAAAGTGTCTCATTTACTCGTGCTGGGTCACATTTTATTAGTGGCATATACAAAGAGGAAGCAATACTTGTTGTGAACAAAAAAATATTTCTACAGAACCCAACTAAAGCATTATTTGTACAGAACCCAACAGCCCCGTTATGCAACCAATATGCAAAATTATATCACAAAATCAACTATTACAAAGTATCATCCTTGCCCTTACTTTAGAAAATAATTAAATGTTTTATATGTCATCCTTATGCCATTTTTAGAACATGCGTTAAAACATGTTTTTATAACTTTTAAAATTGAAATGTTTACCCTATTTTTGTTCCTCAAAAGGTCAGCTTGCCAGGGGTATTAGAATATTTCCCTTTTGGATTTAATTAGAGCCAACATTGGTCTTTCCATATCTGGTGAGAAAAGTGTAGGGAATTGTATCTTCTTTAGGCAGTACTGCATCACAAATGATCATTTTCCCAAAAATCTGGAAAAATGAAATTTGAGCTTTTCCTTCAGTTTAAAGTAATAATACACACACAAATTGTACTTTTATGAATCTGGCGCCTTTTTTAATCATAAAAGTGAGTTGCAGGCCTGTGAATTACTCTTACTGAATAAGCAGCATTTTTGACGGCGAAAATCTAGACTAACCCCCTCCACAGCATTTCTTACATTCTATTTTCTGATAACATTTTATTAGTGGTATATATAAAGGGAAAACAATACTTGTTGTGAACTAAAGCATTATTTCTAAAGAACACCTCGAAAACACAGCTTTATTACCTGCACAGTATCCAACGTGTTACGTTATATCGCTCTCTTAGAGCTATGTCAGTTCGAAGAACAAAACATAGGGCTTTTTCGCACTTGTTTTTTTTTTATATTTGAACCATTATACCATTATAACAACCCTTTAAAACCATTCAAAACAAAAAAATGTATGCAAATTTAGTAAGTTTCTCTTGTGGTTTATTTGTGTAGTATTTAGATAAAAAGTTGTATCCTCATTGAGTGATCCCCACAATGTCGCTTCCCATGTTGTTCCGTAAAATTGAGTGTGATCCCTGGCCACACCGCATTCTGGTGTTTGTGACTTTTGACTGGCACTCTCAAACAAAGATACTGACAATTTGGGAGACTGCCAACATAGTAGTTGGTAATTGATAGTTAAATGGTAGTTGACTGCGTGAAGAAGCTATGCTTATATTCGAATAGTCGAATTCGTATTAAAAAGTCACGCCCCATTTAAGCAATTTACAAGGACCATTGCGTGATCGAGGGAGCTGATGGGGATACAAATCCTGTCGTTAGCGGTCGCACTGGCAAATGCAGTGTTCGTTGGCAAAGACTATTAGGGCAAGATAGCTCAGTTGGTAGAGCGCCGGTCCGTTATTCCGGCGGTCGCAGGTTCGAGTCCCGCCTATAGGGAGCGCTATAACGCAACACTTTGGATACACTTGCAGGCAATAAATCACAGGCCTACAACTCACTCTTATGATTTCACAAAGGCGCCAAATTCATAAAAATATTCTGGTTGGTGTGTATATTACTTCAAACTGAAGAAAAAGCTCAAATTTCATTTTTTAAGTTTTTTACGAAAATGACAATTTTTGATGCAGTACTGCCTTAAGATGATACGATCCCCCAAACTTTTCTCACCAGATATGAACAGACCAATGTTGGCTCTAATCAAATCTGAAAGGAAAATATTCTGAGACCCCTGGCAAGTTGACTTTTTGAGGGACTCATGCTTTAATGCATGTTCTAAAAATAGAATAAGGGTGACATTTAAAACATTTAATTTTTTTCTCAAGTAAGGGCAAGGATGATACCTTGTAATGATATTGTTGATTTTGTGATAAAGTTTGGTAATTTGGCTGGGTGATTTTTTTGTAATAAGCAAAAAAACTGCCCCCAAACTAGCTAAAAATGTCCAAAACACAAAATGGCCTGTTACCATGGCAACGGACAATAGAACAAAAAATTCAATTTTTGTTACTTGCTTACCAAGTCCTTTCATATTAAAAAATACAAAAAAATGCCGAGGACACTTATATGAAATATTTACGTGGACCCACTCTTAAGAGTTCACTTCAGCGCTTAACGTTCACAAGAATCTCACAGACCGATGAGGTTATCAACTTACGATAAGACATCAGCAAATCAAAGGCTACGGTTTGTAACTGCGGGAATACTGACCAGTTACTAGTCACTGACGTGAATGACGTACTTACTTGAATAACCAATCAGAGAGAATGAGAGATACACGTCGTCTGCCTCAACCCATTCCTTTCTGTAAACTATACCAAGTCCCACAATCGCCAGGCCTCTGTGTCACAGGAGCATCCTAGCATTTGTATAGAGAGGACAGCAACCGAAAGCAGTACGGCTTGACTTGTAGTCGCTGAACAACCATTGTGGATAGTTCAATCAGACACGACAAATCGTTAGATTTTCTTTTCCGATTCCAACTATATGTGGCGCACATTATACAAAAACAAATAAAACAAACTGTGATCGACGTTAAGTCATCTGATTTTAACGAATCCTTTAAGTAATATGGAAGCAATGGCGAAACTGACTTTTACTGGGTTGCAACTATTTCACATACTATTCATCATATGTCAGGGAGCTACCTCGTCCGTCTCTGGATATGAAACTTCTTATGCAGGGAAACATGCTTTTTATGCCGCAGAAAATCGCGCCCTAAAAGGGTTTGCGTTTGCAACCAAAATTGTACGATCTCGTGTCATCTGCGGACGTGAATGCAGCATGGATCAACATTGCAAGTCGTTTAACTTTAATGACTGCAGTAAAATGTGCGAGTTAAACCTTGTCATAAGACGGCAGCATCTCGACTACTTCAATGCAACTCAAGGGAGCGTATACTTTGATGCAGATGAGGACACACCTCTCTACTCACTGGCTGATAGTTCCTTGAATCGCTACAGAAGTTGCAAGATGCTCTTAGATGCCGGTTATCGTTCAAGCGGTATCTACATAATCTACCCAGAGGGATTCGACAATGACGGTCTTCGTGTCTACTGTGACATGGAAACTAACGGCGGGGGATGGATCGTGTTTCAGAGGCGACAAGATGGCAGCGAGGACTTCGACCTTAACTGGGCCGACTACCAGTCTGGCTTTGGAAATCTGTCCGGTGAGTTTTGGTTGGGTAACGACAACTTGGTGACTCTGACGTCTGATGATTTACGTGGAACATGGGAGCTACGAGTTGATTTAGAGGACTGGGAGGGCAACACGACATAGGCAAACTACTTTGATTTCCAAATATCCCCGGGTGGGTACCATCTGAATTATGACCAATACGATGCCAGCAGCACTGCCGGTGACTCTCTTGGGTATCAGGGAAATAGTAATTACTATCAAAAAGGACATCCCTTTTCAACAAAGGATCGTGACAATGATGCGTCACAGAACAATTGTGCACAAAAGTACGCAGGAGCCTGGTGGTTTAATAGCTGTTTCTATTCTCACTTGAATGGTGTATATTACCCAGACAAGAATGCAGGTAGTTTTCAAGGCGTGCAGTGGGTCTCATGGAAATCGGGTTATTCCATGAAAGCATGTAGCATGAAAACGCGTGAAATTGGACCATGAATGTTGCATTGTTGATATTAATTTTGAAATGTACTTGTTTTAGTTGGCACATGTAAATCATTGCACAGCCATATTATTCATTAATACCCCGAGTCTTTTAAAATTGTTATAAAACTGCAAACAAAATGTTTCTATGGAATAATGTTTAGCAGTTAATTGAAATGTTACTATCACTTTGTCAACACGTTAAAGGTAGAATACACCATTGGTAATTGCTTGAATTATCAGGAATGGGTGGATTTGGGGAGTTGTATTTGATAGAAAATATCGTTTAACTGACCTGTCTGAAGTTTTACAATCATAGATGCTGAGAAAAGCCAGAAAAATGGCGTTCGTTTTCAACCGGCGTCAGGCAGTTCTTATGTTGTTCTTGTTTTTTTCACAATCGCCGTCCGGCGATCGTGATTTATTTTTATAAAATTAAATTTTTCGAAACAATTACAGAATATCTAGCGCATAGTTTTGCTGGATACTAACAAACAATTGTTATCAAATGAGTTAAGAGGGCCTAATATTTCGATCTTAACAAGATCTTCTTCAGAGACAATATTTATTTTCAAATAAGTAAGATATTTCTTAATAATTCGGTAGATATCTGCAAATGGTGTATCCTACCTTTAAGAGGTAAACTGGTTTTTGTTTTGCTAATTATAAAGGAATACCCATTATTTGTTGTACATCTCACGAAACAACGGCTACATTTGATCATATCGCAATGCTAAATTGTAGCCGAGTTCAACCGAAGCTGCCTCGAATTTAGACTAAGTTTATTTTCACTCCGATTTCCCTTTTTTAACAGCGACATTATAGGCGCAATCACACACACAAGGGTTCACCCATTATGTACAACAACCTGCCGATTACATTATAAAAAAAAGGCATGGTGGTCTTTTCGAATTTGAAGTTAAATGATAACTTTCGCCAACATTGCAGGGCTACGAACAGCATCCGTCACTATGAGATTTATTCACGAGTCAGCCATAATACATTGAAAGTGAGGTAAAATCGTCATTTTGTTTTAACATGCAGATAGAAATGAAAACAATGACATAAAGTTAATTACCAAATAACACCAGTCGTCTCTGATGAATAATTAAACATTTGTGATTAAACATACCTTAATGTTTTATGCCACATTTAAAAAAAATGGAAAGTGAGGCTAGAATTCAAAAATAGTCTGGCACCATCCCATTAAACAATTCACAATTTATCGGATACATCCAGGGAACACAACCAAAATGGTTTTCTCTCGAATAAGGTCCATATAACGTAACATTGTGAAAACTGTTTTTGCTAAATTTTAAATACAGCGTAATGTGAAAACAATTTGTTACTTAGATTTCAATTATAGTTCCACAAGTAATGTCAGCTTAGAAAATAAGTGTTATTCGTACATGTATGCATTGATAATATTTGTATTGCACGAATAGAATGTTGCACAAAATGACATCAGCTTAGAATTTGTGGCAAGTGTTATTCCTCTTATAACAAAATATTGTTTTACTCCAGTTACTTTCCCACGAAAATACTGCTGTGATACCACAAAACCAAAAGAATCTGAATTTCACAGATGTATTTGTTCTGATGTCATTATTTATTATTATTGTCTGCACAATTTTAAAACAAGAAGGTTTATAGTTGTTTCTTGTGACAAAACAAACATTAAAAAAATATTCCTTTTTTTTCATGCTTCTTGGCATTTTTAGCTTTTGTTCACTAGTGATCATGTTTTTGAAACTAGGTTTTATGGGGTGTCGTTTGTAAGAAATATGGTAATCATTTGTAACAATTTTACTTAATCGCTATTATGACATTATGCATTATTTGGATAAGTGCTTATAATTCAAATTAATTTAAAATTACGAAAACCACATCAATATCGAGTAGTAGGGCAAAAAATAATCTTAATTAATAAGCACATTTTACTTTTTGCTTGTATATTGCGATACAAAAATGGTTCCAATACAAAAAGACCAATGACGTTGAATAAACTGAGCGACAAGAACCAATCCACGAGTAATTTGTTTCAGTTGATTTAGGTTGTTCATGTTGAGTTTACGAGTGTGTAATTATCGCAGCGTGGTTGGCAGGTGTAAGGCAACTGAGGTTTATGCTTCAAAAACCTGCAAAGGTTACTATTCCTGTATGGGATATGCTATTAAGTTGCACAGTATTCTACAGATGTAGATCCACAACTTCTGGCCGCGCCCTGGCCGCTCCCTGGACCTCGCCCTGGACCTCGCCCTGGACCTCGCCCTGGACCTCGCCCTGGACCTCGCCCTGGACCTCGCCCTGGACCTCGCCCTGGACCTCGCCCTGGACCTCGCCCTGGACCTCGCCCTGGACCTCGCCCTGGACCTCGCCCTGGACCTCGCCCTGGACCTCGCCCTGGACCTCGCCCTGGACCTCGCCCTGGACCTCGCCCTGGACCTCGCCCTGGACCTCGCCCTGGACCTCGCCCTGGACCTCGCCCTGGACCTCGCCCTGGACCTCGCCCTGGACCTCGCCCTGGACCTCGCCCTGGACCTCGCCCTGGACCTCGCCCTGGACCTCGCCCTGGACCTCGCCCTGGACCTCGCCCTGGACCTCGCCCTGGACCTCGCCCTGGACCTCGCCCTGGACCTCGCCCTGGACCTCGCCCTGGACCTCGCCCTGGACCTCGCCCTGGACCTCGCCCTGGACCTCGCCCTGGACCTCGCCCTGGACCTCGCCCTGGACCTCGCCCTGGACCTCGCCCTGGACCTCGCCCTGGACCTCGCCCTGGACCTCAATACCTGACGCGTACGGCGATCCCGGAAAACAAACCCAAAAACCCCAAAAAACCCAACTGCCTGACGCCGGTTGAACACTAGTCTTGCCCTTGTGTTATTTTGGCGCCCGCGCAGATTCGTTAACGTCTGTGGACAGGTCAGTTAAACGATATTTACTATAAAATACACCCCCCCCCCCCTCACATCCACATACTTACCAATGGTGTATCCTACCTTTAAATTATGAACGTCTTTATCACTGGCGGATTTTTTGAAGTGTCGAGTATGGATTTCATGAATTCATCTTGATATTGACAAAAAACGAATCCCCGGCTTTATGCGTCTCATGTTATATAGTCTTGCCCAAGACCCTTGTACTGTGTTATTTCGGCAGATTTGTTAACGTCGTGGTTTTTTCCAAATCCAGGCTTCGTGTGCGTTCTGGTCTCACGCATGCGTAGTTTACAAAATGCAGCTGCATCCATGTTCGCAATGTAGACGGCGTTTGACAAACGTACATGATTTTGGAACCTCACAAGGGTCTTGCGTTAGTTGGCAAACAATTCTTAACTTTAACCTTAGCTTTCGACAATTCTCCCTCGCTTTTCCGAGGGATCCAATCAGCGACCGAGTTTGAGCATCACCATGAATCATATATTATACACAAATACAAAGGATATGACCGGGTGTATACACAAGAGTATGTCAAATGCGTTTGCTTATGGTGTAAATGGAGGACACATGCCTGGCGACACGAAGGTGAATTGGGGTTAGGGTTAGGGTTAGGGTTAGAATCGAGGACGACCTCGATTGAGATTCGTGTACACAACCAATGAAAGCCGTCGGAAAAAGAGTACAAACAAAGGAAATTATCGAGAGGAACAAAAGAAACTCCTCAAAAATACACCATAAACAAACGTGTGTGCACGTATGCATTGCGCAAAATGTGCAGACTTTTAATAGCATTGTGTGGTACGGGGCAGCAAGCTACAACCAGCGCGGCCCGCTGCAGCATCGCTTCATCAGGAGTTAGTAATGTGGTGCCGCGGCGCGGGACGGTTTTTTTTTTATTCCAGTGTATCGAACGTACGTCAGTATTAGCCTCAAATGTAGTGAGGTCGTGCGTCATTTTGGCAAACAGTTAATTTATACCTGCAAAAACTACGTTTCCCTTGAAATCAAAGGGGTTATCTATCATTCGTTTAGGAGGTTTTCACCACAGAGCAAGGTAGTTTCACTCATCACAAATTTAAACACCAAAGCGAATTAACTCTGCGAATTAACTAATACAGTTCTGCTCGGAATTTTTCGAGCGATTAAAGCAGTAACACAAGACGTTCTTAGCGAAGGTCACTGTGTGGTCTACGCATATGAAGCACGATATGTGGCAGAGAAACCCCCCCCCCCCCCCCCCACCTCTTTTGTGTTGACCATTGTGTTCCCGGAATCTCAGGAATTCCTTTTAGGTTTCAAGGGGGGATGGGTTAGGTTACAATAGTGTTGAGTGCGTATAAAGTATAGGGATAAGAGAGGGGGTACCCCTCTGCCATGTATCGTGCTGGGTATAGGTCTACGGCGTACGTTATAGGGCGCCCGCATCGCGCTGCATACCAACAGTTTGTGACGCAACGGTTTGTGACTGGCGCCGGGAAGACTAAACACTAAATGTGGAAAGAAGCATTTACGGTAATAACCAATCAGGAAAATACATATCGTCTGCCTCACCCCGTATGTTCTATGCGCACTACTTTGCTCTACCTGTACCAAACTCATACAATCCAGTATCCAAACACCAATTATAATTGGATGTAGCCTGCCGCCTGGCTAGCGTCGGCCAATATATTTACATCATTCCACATTTTTAACAGAACATTCTACAATCTTCACTACTTGGTTGAGGCTTTAAAAAAAAAAAAAACGTGGACATCGAGCCAATTCAAGAAAGCCTAACTTTCTTTTTCTTATTTTATACCCAGGGTGAAAAACCAGAGATAAAACTCAAAGAGCTAAAAACTCTAGAGAACCTTATGGCAGATCCCTTATACAATAATGTTGATTAATAACTTGTCCATAATATTTAACTAATATTAAGATATCTCCATCTTTTGGGAAAAATGTACCACGGTGTTTAAAAGTATACACAAGTAGAATTAATTCGAAGACACACATTTTTACAGATTGTTTATACGGTTATAAATGGGGATTCCAGTATCATTCAAATAACTCTCATTTTAAATGGATATTTCGCGGTCTTTAACGTGACCGACCTAGCGCCGTGGAAGGCTCAGGCTAGAATAGCCACACTACCGGCCACATCCGCCTTATACATCTTGTACGTCTTACTGACATTCCATTTAAATCAACTCCATTCATTGCCATGATCGCTCAAGCGTCAAGCTTGTGAGTAACATACAGACAACATTTTCCTGCTATACTGCGTTACGTATACAAAAGAAAGCAGCTACCGAAAGCAATGTGGCTTGAATCTTTAGTCGTTAAAGGCCCTGTCACACTTTTGCGTATCCTAATCCCTTATGAGTTGCGCATTGACTTTTTTTCATACGCGCAATATGCACCTCATATGCATCTCAATCGTTTTGTGTAAGTTTTATGTACGTAGGCATGCGCACAGTACGGCCCAGTACGCCGGATAGTTTTGGGCAAGCACAAAACTACGCAGCGTACGCTGTTACGCAGGTCATAAGTTATAAATACGCAGCGCATCGGTCCCGCATCGGTCGAGCGCGGTACAAGTACGCTATGTGTTCGTGGGGGATAAGCGGTCCATACGCGGTAATACGCTGGTGTTCACGCTATGGAATCTGCACTGGTACTGACAACAGCGGGAAGCCGCCGCCTTTTTATAACGCGTGGCGAGCGGCGGACATGCGACGGAAATACGCTCGGCATTCGTCAGGCATGCGGTCGGGATAAGTAGGGTGCGTCTGGAATACGTTCGGCATGCGCACTGCACACGCAGCTATTCGCAGCAGTAAAATAGTGTTGCGCACTGCATACGCACCTCATACGCCATGGATGCGCTGAATTCGTTACTTATACGCTAGGTGTGCGTCGCATATAAGTCAAAGTAATCGAAACATTTTGAAATTTTGAGCGTACGGCTGCGTATTGAAAATTTGTAATAAGGAACTCATAAGTACTTGATATACGCAAAGGTGTGACAGGGCCTTTAAGGCGCTTTCACACTGTTGCGTATGGCACCAGCGTATGAGTTGCGTATTAAAATATCACTCATACGCAGGCCTACGGTGACATACGGTAGGGGTACGTTAGGAATAGGTTGTATACGTTACAAGCACGGTGGCATACGCTGATATACGCTGGGATACGCCGAGGCCGAACTAATTGTTTAAGCATGCTTAAAAATTGTGTGCGTATGCCTGCGTATGATTCATACGCTAAGCATACGCTAGACATACGTTATGCATACGCTGAATACGCTAGAGGTACGCCAGAGGTAGGTTACGCATAGGTTGAGTACGCTGGACATAAGTTGCCGTAGGTTGGCATGAAGGTTTACCATACAGCTAGCGTATTGGTAGCGCATTGATAGCGTATGAGTAACGTACTAGTAACGTATGTCTAACGTATCTGCAACGTATATAGACATATTGGCGTATGCCTGACGATTGAGTAACGTATTTAGCGTACAACTAGCGTATTATTGGCGAATGGCCAGCGTATATCCCAGCGTATTGCCAGCGTTTTGAGAAAGTATATACATGTATATAGGCTCCTATTTCTAGCTCTTCTTTAGTTCTTCTTTGACCTCAGACCAGAGAGGATGGAGCTAGCTCTTCTCCAACACTAGCATGATCTGATCGATTTTGCATTTCACCAGATCCAACAGAACATAATCTGAAGAAGGAGAAGGAGAAGAAGAAGAAGACGTGAAATTTGGGTGCGACCATGGATCGGCAGGCGACGGCAGTTTGACCTCTACGACAAGCTTCTGGTGGAGCTCCAAAACGAGGACCAAAGACCCTTCAATAACTGCATGCGGATGCCCCCTGAGATGTTCGATGAGCTGCTAGCCAGAGTTCGTCCCAGGATCACCAAACAACACACCTGGTACAGGGATCCCCTGGAGCCTGGCCTGAAGCTTGCATTGACTTTGTGTCACCTTGCCTCTGGCAGCAAGTACTCAAGCATGCAGTACGGATGGAGGGTCCCCCACAACACCCAGTCAATCGTCGTCAGAGAGGTTTGCCAAGCCATAATCGATGAGTACATGCCCGAGGTGATGTCCTGCCCCACCAGTCCTGAGGGATGGCGTGCCATATCTGACAAGTTCCTCGAGAAATGGAACTTCCCCTAATCATGTGGTGCACTAGATGGGAAGCACATTGCTTGCAAGTGTCCTCCAAAGAGTGGTTCTCAATATTTCAACTACAAGGGATTATATTATGTTGTACTCATGCATGGCCCTTGTAGACGCGGAGTACAAGTTCATCTGGGCAGACGTCGGTGGTACAGGATCAGCATCACAATAACTGTGAAACCAAGGAATGTGTTCAAGACGGTACCATAGGATTCCCTGCCCCCGATCCTCTACCCAGTGACTACCAGGATGTTCCCTACTTCTTCATCGGCGACGCCTTTGCCCTCCGATACACTATGATGAAGCCATACAGTCTCCGGGGGCTAGACGATGAAGAGAGGATAACTACAGGCTTTTCCACACCAGAAGGGTGGTAGAAAATGCCTTCGGCATCCTAGCGAACCGCTTCCAAGTTCTGCTGACTATCATGCAGCACCATCCCCTCTACTATCAAGGTCATCGTGAAAGCCTGTATTGTACTTTACAATCTGGTGAGGATACGGTACCCTGGACTCCAGAACCAGCAGCTCGACCGTGCAGTGAACATGAACCATGACTTCATCCCTGGAGCATTGAGAAAAGAGAGCAACTTATATATAGTTGCTGGCAGTAACACCTCCACCAAGAAAGAAAAGATGCAGAGGAACTTCCTGAAGCACTGGACCAACTCCCCAGCAGATGCAGTTCGTTCCATGGCAAGACAAGACGATTTAGAGGATTTGGCTGTGGTGACTGTTGTTGTGGTGACTCTTGTTGTAGTGACTGACAACACTGTTGTTGTGGTGACTGTTAATGTAGTCATTGTTGTGTCATCCTAGAGACTGTTTTTGTTAAATGTTATTACTATGTACCATTATTATCATGTGCCGTTATTGTTAATTTTTTTGGAAAAAACATTGGGTGTTTATCATACTTGTTTAATTGAAATTTAATTTGACTACACTGTAAACTACACTACACTACTTTGACTTGATGTATTTATAACCCGCTACTTTATCACAAGAGTCACGACTTCTTTCCTTTTGGTGTTGGGAGTTCCCCATCCTGAGAACCGAGATCAAGAGGATAATCCAGGTAGGCGGAAATGTTCGGGAAGATGGTCTGTAAGGCTGTGCCTGAACTGGGCTGGGTTGGACTGGGCTGGTTCCTCAGTACCTGGGCCGCAGAACCCAAGGCGGCAGACACTGTGGTGGTGGTGGGGTGCGCTGTTGCTGCTGCTGCTGCTGCTCATTGTACTTCATAGACTGTGAACCTCACACTGATGAAGCTGGAGGCACGTTTCTCCACATGTGGGGAGCTGGCTGATATACTGCTCGGAGGTTGATGGTGCTGAGGAGCCGTACGAGCCAAAGGACGGTGCTGAACTGGGCCGCAGTGGGTGAGGTGCTTGAGAGTGGCGGGCTTGCTGGGTTTCTTGGATGGGGGAGCTTCCATGGCACTTGGAATGTCATCATCACTGTCCTCATCCATCAGGTCAGACAGAAACCTGTTGATGATGGACCTTGTCTTCTTGTACTTGGCCTTGGACATGGTCAGCAGGCTGTCTCGAACGTAGTTGGCAATAGCTATTCGGGCTGTGATGGGCTGCTTCTGGGCTTTGGAGAGGTCCTTGAGGATGGTACGTGACTCAGTAACTCTATTCTGTAGGGACTTCTGTCGGGTCCTGAGTTCACTTGCGTGAGGCTGAAGGGGGATGAGGGGGGTAGGGGTGAGCTCATCCAGGCCAATCTCCAGGTCAGCGCAGGCATTCTCGGCAGCATCAAGATATCATGCAATGTGGAAATACCGCCGCTCATAGCCACTTTTCACGTGATAGGCTACCCATACGCTACCCATACGCTATCCATACAGAGAGTACGCTGGCCATACGCAGCCCATACGCTGGTTATAAGCTGACATACGTTGGTCATACGCTGGCAGACGCTGACATTTGCTGACATTCGCTGGTCAGACGCAGGCTATACGCAGGCTATACGCTGGCCGTACGCTACTCATACGCTACAAATAGGTTCAATACGGTAAGTATACGCACAATTCTGTATTTTCAAGGGCTTGTTGTGCGAATGCAAAATATTTTTTTAATTTTAATACGCAAATCATACGCTGGTGCCATACGCAACAGTGTGACAGCGCCTTTAACAACGTGGCGACAGTAAACCCAGACACAGGGAAAATACGTTTTGACCTCACACAAATTGCAATAGAATATTTTTCACCACAGTGCTTACTGTCACAGTTATCATATTAAAACCTTATGGAAAATCATATGAACAATGATAACATTGTCATATTTAGCCCAGCAAACAAAAACTTGGGAAAATGGTGCGTCCATAAATTGGGCGAAAAGTAGTTAAAGGGTTGCCTAACATGGGAGACGTGAACAAGTTCAAGAAAATTCCCAAAATACATTTTAACGTAGATATAATTATTGTAAGCAACAAGAATTTTTAATTTGGGGGTTTCCTTGAACTTGTTCAAGTCTCTCACCTTGGGCAACCCTTCACCTACTTTTTAGCCCAATTTACAGACATCTCGTTTCCCCCCGTTTTTGTTATCATTGTTCACATGATTTTCCATAAGGTTTTAATATGGTAACTGTGCCAGTAAGCAACTTGGTGAATTTGAAGCTTATCAATACTGAGGTTTGGCAAGACTACTTGATGATATCCGCAGACAAGATAAATGCGCGCAACAATAAGGGTATAATTATTAGCAATTGTTATCGTTACTATGTTCTCATAATTATCCAGTCACTCACTTTAAAAAACCCAATGCGGTTAAGCAAGCCAGGATAAAGTGAAATGGCGCCCTCTAGCAGCAATTTGCGTTGATGTTTAAGTTTAAGGCGATAGTGTTAGCATGGATGCACGCTAACATCGAGTTTCGTACGTGTAAAGCCTTTGCCTGATACATGTGTGCATAGTATACGTGTGAAACCTGGGCACGTGCCTATAATGGGCAATTGCCAATAAATGGGCACTTTTTTGTGAAAAACAAAACATTTTGGGTTTTAAAAACGTGGGATTGCGTAAATTCAGCCGAGGATCAACTCCCTGGTTTTGGGGCTTCCATCTAAGGGCAGACTTGATAAAATTACGCTTGAAAATTGGCCCTATTTGCCAGCGAAAGTGGATGGGTTCCATTTCTAAAATGGCAGCAAGTTGCCAAGTTGTCCATATAGGCAACTTGCACATAATAATGGCAATTGCTAAGTTAATATATTCTAAATTAATCGTGATCAAGGGGGAAATCACCGTTTATGAATTGGGGCTTTAGTAAATTATGTAATGTGCATAAGACTGCAGTAGATATAAGAGCATGTGTGCTACATGTACAGGTATATGATGTGTCCCGCTAAAGTATTACAGCCAGAATGGTTGATAGAGTATACTGATGCTTAAAAATCACAATAGGTATTGTCAGTATTCAACCAAAAAAACAACATTTACAAAGAATGTGAATGCAGTACTAAGCTGGGGTTAATCCATCTACTGTAGTGGGTGTGCAGAGAAAACAACTTTAACATAAACCCCTTCAAAACATTGAGGTGCATACAACATAGGATTGGTCACTACACCTAGCTCCCCTCTAGATTTGAAGCGTGAACAAAGAAATCGACAATAATATAATTTACTACATTTGGAGCGCATCATTGGCCGGTTGCGCCGCGCGTCTGGGAAGTAAAAATGATACGCTGCCAGGTGACGTCATTCCGGTGAGTATCCAGCTCGCTGTCGTGTGGTATAATTTTCTGGTAGCACATGAAATTCCCTATAGAACCCGCCTCGTAGACATGTAGTCTGTGGCATGAAACCAGTCTCAGTAACGTTACTTATATATTTCCGTCATTGACTGACGAAGAACTTGAATACAGATGAAAAATCTACAAAGGCCGTTATCGACAAGGCAGTGATTATAAATGAGGTGTAGTCAAACAAATACAGGATAGTTTATTTCTAGAAAATAGTGGGAATTACTGGTCCCTCGGTGTAGGTCAGCTCGACTACCTCCCTCTGTTTTGCGTCAGGATGTAGTCGATCTCAGACATGTATGCACATTATTTAGGAGAGGATAACTCAACTGTTATATGCTGATATGACCCCAAAAAACAACTTGGGATGTGAGCCAAAACCTCTATCCGGGGCGAACAGCCCGAAAATGATCACGCCATTTTTAAAATGACCACGCCCTTTTTATCGGAAGTGCTACTTCCGACATAGCTGTATCTTCTAAACCGTTGGAGCTAGATATTTGTTGATGTGCTCAAAATGTTTAGAATAGACTGTTTAGTTTAGGGGAGTCATAGAAGAGTGTAATATTTATAATTTGATATTTTACAAGAAAATGGCTAAAAACCGTAAGGTCAACTTATTACCATACAAAACTACCTACATACAGGAATTACCAAATATTTATTAATTGAAATTCTCCGGTTTTAAATTGTGTGCATACATGTCTAAGCAAGTTCCTCTACTAATTCATCTAATTGTTATAACAATTGAATTATAAACTAGCAAGACTGATTTGATTACAGCAACAGTGCTACAATGTACGAAGAGAGTTAGGGAACGATCTATACATCCAGTTTCACAGAGATAATATCTCACTGAAATACAGTAAGATAAAATGGTAAGATAGCTTTAATTTATTGAATTGAATTTATTTACCTACCTCTTATGTCCTTGGCCTCCTTGGATTAGACAAATAGGTAAAGGGAGGATGCAGTTAAAGGTGATTAAAAGCTAGTACAGTACAGTGTGGTTCAATCTCTACCGTGGATTAGAGGCCAAGAGGTATTTTGTATAAGGTTGAAAATATGTGATGGTAGAGCAAACTTTTGTCTTAGCTTCCTCTAACAATGTAATTGTAAGATAATTGTTTCTTTTCAGGATGAGGTACCTCTCGCTGCTCTTTGTGCTACTCCTAAGCCTAAGCCGATCAATCTTGAATAGTGCATTCTATGCCAGAAGAATGAGAATCTAAGTGAATACCTCTCTAGTGGTGAAATCGACAGGGGTCATATTGTTTCACTTGCCAAACAAACATAGAGTAATGACACTCGAGCTGCTACAGTTCTTCTACTAACAGTGCACGAGCAGAGTATCATGAAATACCACACCTCATCTTGTTACAGAGGTTTTCATAGGGATATGACTAAAACTGACAGCATAACCCAACTAGTATTAGAACAATCCGAACCATCTCAGCAGGGGACTATTAATGATACATCTAAGCGACGCAGTAAGAGAGTCGAGTCAAGTGTAACTAAAAATGTCTGTATCTTTTGTGGTACAGATCGCAAGACAGTTAAACAGAAGAAAATACACACATACGTCTTCAGCTGAGACGTTGTTTTCTCCTCGGAATTCTTTGAGATAAAGACTCCCGATCCAAAATACAAAATAAAACAAACAAATTGTAAACAAAAACATTTTAAATCATGATGTTGTCATGTTTATGGTATTTAAAAACAGCTTATTTCGCGAATATGATTCTAAAAACGAAATCCGAAGGTTAAAATCGAACGCTTGTAAAACAATCGGCACAGTACTGCACACCTAGTACAACTCGAATGGTTAAAAGACAACGTGTTATTATCAACTCCCGAATTTCAGCCGTACTGAGAAACTTGGCGGAAAAGCATACATTTCATTAAAATATGTATTCATAATTTCCCCACCTCTCAATCCGTCATTCTAAGAAAGAGGAAAATCGGATTTTGAACGTTGAAACACCAGCAGATCGCAAATTGTTCACCACTTCCGAAGAAAAAGACGGCGCATGAGAAGTACAGCTTGTCGACTACTGCGCATGCAAAAT
Organism: Crossaster papposus; assembly: GCA_037893245.1. Lineage (NCBI taxonomy): Eukaryota > Metazoa > Echinodermata > Asteroidea > Velatida > Solasteridae > Crossaster > Crossaster papposus. Next base: position 1,952,216 of record JBAIAA010000279.1, on the reverse strand, counting down.
GCTTTTGTTTGTATGTTAGTATTTTATTAACTCATTTGTGTACTTGAATATTCTTTGTACTTGGTCTGGTCAAAGCTGACCACAAAGATGCTATATGTTGTTTCAAACAATTTACATAATTGGAAGAATCTGCTGGTATTATTGTATCATTAGATGATTTAATAAGCTCACAAGGAAGGGTAAGAGTAGCATCAAAAACGATATCGGCTACTGAGCTACTTAACTCATTTATGTACTTGAATATTCTTTGTACTTGGTCTGGCCAAAGCTGACCACAAAGATGCTATGTTGTTTCAAACAATTTACATAATTGGAAGAATCTGCTGGTATTATTGTATCATTAGATGATTTAATAAGCTCACAAGGAAGGGTAAGAGTAGCATCAAAAACTGTAGCATCGGCTACTGAGCACCTCAGGTCGCTTTTCAATTTTGTGCGAATATCTAAAAGTATAAGTTAAAGTGCTTCTATCCAATGACAAGAATGTAATTGAACTTTTAGGGAAGACTTAAGCTGTAAATGAAAGCGTTCTACCAATCCGTTAGCTATCGGATGATAAGCTGCGGTACGGATACGCTTTGATCCTAAAGTATGGCTTAACTCCCTAAAGAGTGCAGACTCAAATTGAACAACTTGGCCTGTTGTAATGATACAACAATCATTACAAAAAGCATCCGAATTAGGAAAGCATGCAGCCAAATTAGGAAAGCATTCGAATTGTAAAAACACGTGAAATTTGAAGAAGAAGACAAATGAACGTCCGATTCTTTTGACACTGTTTCTGCTTCATACAAAGAACCGCACCCAGAATGCTTGGTCAACAATTTCTAAACAATTCTGGAACTGAATTGGTTGAGGTAATACATTAGTTTCGGCAACGTGTATTTCCTTACACGAATCGGGAACTGAAGCACGTTGCTATAGGCCTATGTACTAGACCATTTAGGTTGAAATGTTCCATGGGGGATGCTAAACTTTAACAAGTCATGATTTCATTACTTGAAAGAGCGTCCCGTACGCGATATTTGTTTCCATACCACTAACGACCTGGGAGTCTTGTACTTAAGAATAAAAAAAATTTAAAAAAAATTGCAAAATTCTTGAAACTCTCTTACAGGTGTTTAGACTTTACAGACGAAATGATGACCAACATGTCATCTTTCATTTTCTTTTCAATTTTTGGTGGGTTGACCCGTGACGTTTTGGAAAATTCTCACTCAAAGAAGACCACCGGGTATTTCAGCTAGTGTTAGTTAAAGCGCGATATTGCTAATAGCGTCAACATTAAGATTGGTTAAACAGTTTCTCGGGCATAATGAATGTTTAAGAAAGTGATATGAAACAGTAATCGTTCAAAAAGGCATTTACGTATTATTTTTTTGAGTGATGCCGAGGATGTAAGTTTGTCATCATAAATACAAAGGAGTCTAGATTTTGTTTTGTAACGCAACTCATAATATTTGCAACTTCCTTACATTTCAGGCTGTTAATTCAGGTTATAAATCGTCCTTGCTTGTTGCCTTCAGTGGAAGGAGTTGGTGTAGTAACCAGATAATTACCTCTCAATCTCATTAGATTCACTGGAATTAAATCAATATCGTGGACAGTTCGTGTTGTCATTTGTAGAGCTATAATAATTGTAAAGACTCCTCTTAATAGACGACTTTTTCTGTGACTTTTTCATTCATGTTTTGAGAATGGAATCAACGAGCGTGAAATTGATATGAACGCATATGTAATCTCCCGATTGTCCGTGTCCTTGTTTGGCGTGGCCTGGCGACAATTAATTAAAACGAATTAAGACTGCACTTCAGCGCTTAACGTGTATCCAGAATCTCACAGACCGACGAGGTTATCAGCTTACAATAAAACATCAGCCAATCAAAGGCTACGGTTGGTAACTGTTGGAATACTGACCAATTACTAGTCACTGACGTGAATGACGTACTCACTAAGACTTGAATAACCAATCAGAGATAATGAAAGATACACATCGTCTGCCTCAACCCATTCCTTTATGTAAACTATACCAAGTCCCACCATCGCCAGGCCTCTGTATCACAGGAGCATCCTAGCATTTGTATAGAGAGGACAGCAGCCGAAAGCAGTACGGCTTGACTTTTCGTCGTTGAACAACCATTGTGGATAGGTCAATCAGACACGACAAATCGCTAGATTTTCTTACCCGATTTCAGCTATAGATATGTGGCGCACATTACACAAAAACAAACAAAACAAACTGAGATCGACGTTAAGTCATCTTATTTTAACGAATCCTTTAAGTAATGGAAGCAATGGCGAAACTGACTTTTACTGGGTTGAAACTATTTCACATAATATTCATCGTATGTCAGGGAGCTACCTCGTCCGTTTCTGGATATGAAACTTCTTACGCAGGGAAAATCGCGCCTTAGTCAATGAAAAGTGTGCATAGATTGATTTAGGACCAGAGATCTTGTGATGATTTCTAACAACTCGCTATCCACTAAGCAAAAAAGCCGTTTTTCAAAATACAATGTACTTATACCGTGTCATCATTGTAAAAACTATAATTAGATCAATGTCGTAATAAATTTAATTATTCTCTAGAGACTCGTGGGGAAAGGAGCCCCAAACTCGTGAGGAAAGAAAATATTTCAAAATATAAATATATTTACAAAAATAAAAAATTGTACCCCAAAAACCACATAGACTAGAAAGTAATACATATTGACGATTTCAAAGACTTTTCCTGACAAATGAAACAAATCCTGGAGAAATTGAGAGAAGATCCCAGCTTATTTATGCACATGCGTGCATGAAATATAATTACATGTAACTTCGAAACTGATCTATAATCTTGACGTCGGGGACTTAAGTCTACCCATTTATGATAATTTTCCAAGATCCGCCACAAAAATCATTACTCGGACACTCTCGATAGAAGTGACATTTAATTGATTGTACACGAACCATCGGTACCGATGGTTCGTGTACAAATCAGAATGGGCCAATAAGAAAACAGCGCCCATAGTTTGTGCGCTGACAGATATAGCCAATAAGAGAGCACACATTTTCCAACGATCCCTGCCCATTTCAGTGCTTAACCTCGAGAATTACGCAACTTTATCTAAACAGCAGATGGCTTATACGACTGCAGAGTTTGCGAGCGCTGTGAGCGCGCTGTTTAGTAATTCACCAACATGTACTGACCTTCTAGCTTCTATAGACTGGTTTGGCGCGCGTGTCCTTGTCATTTGACTCTCTGAACACCCACAGCGTTAACTTACACTGTAAAGCGTACATATGTTTTATAGTTTGTAAACGAGTTGGACGGCAAACTAAGAAAACGATGTTCTAAACGATATGCTGTCACTTCCTTTCTGGCAAGAGAATCGGTGCTTACCACATCAATAATACAACTGTTATTGACTGCGACAAAGCTCTTGTTTATCTGGGACAGGATAATAACATCATAAGAACATTATAAGAACATCAAGGGTTGGGGCCAATTCGATAAGTTTCTTCATTCTAAACAAGGACTGAATGTTCCAAATCACTTTATAAAATCTGGTAAACATGAAAGCTTTGAACGAAAAGGTCAAGACAGAAACTCTGAGAATAATTGCGTGGCTAAGAGAACAATGTGAGACCCTGACAGTAGGGTTTCTTCCCGTTGATAATGGGGTCGATGGTGAACATGATTATAACAATGCTAGAGTCAGACATGAAGACGAAATCCGAGTGATGAAGATAATGAGGTTGACTATGCCATACTAGGTTATAATGTACAATATGAAGACAAAGATGAGGTAGAAATAAATGAAGCTGGTCACTTTGAACAAAATGGGCGAAATTACGCCGGGAGGCGTACTCTATCGTCCGTGACATTAAGAGTTAGAGCGAGAAGCCAAGTCTCCAGAACATGGGCGGACAAAAGCTTATATGACTCTTAGAAAACGGGTCTATACTTTCAAGAGAAGGAAATCGCTAAACAACGGTGCACAGCGGGGGGAAAGAAGACTTTTGTTTGGCTTTGGCGATGAGCATCACAGAAAATACACACATCAGGATAGGAGCCGTAGACCCACGATTGAACGGCAAACTTTGCACTGATGATGTCATAGATATTTTGAAAAAATTTTTCAGTAATATCGAATGGAAGTAAAATTAGCTTGTACGAAGAAGTGTTAAATGTTTCCGTATGTCAGCTGAACAAAATTCTGCAGACGACAAACACCATGAGCACTGATGAATTTTTCTCAGCCGTGTCAACAGTGAAGTCAAACAATTTGCGCCCGCACCCCTCCGTGGCTTTTTTCTCTTGCCAACAGTGAAGTCATAACATACTGCAAATTTGCGCCCGCACCCCTTTTTTACTTTCTCGCACCCCTTTTTTCAGAGTGCCGAAAGTGAGGTCAAAACATACTGCAAATTTGCGCCCGCATCCCTCTTTTGCTTTCTCGCACCCCTTTTTGCTCTTGCCAACAGTGAAGTCATAACATACTGCAAATTTGCGCCCGCACCCCTCTTTTGCTTTCTCGCACCCCTTTTTGCTCTTGCCAACAGTGAAGTCATAACATCCTGCACATTTGCGCCCACACCCCTCTTTTGCTTTCGCGCACCCCTTTTTGATCTTGCCAACAGTGAAGTCATAACATACTGCACATTTGCGCCCGCACCCCTTTTTAACTTTCTCGCACCCCTTTTTTTTCCGAGTGCCGACAATGAGGTCAAAACATACTGCACATTTGCGCTCGCATCCCTCTTCTGCTTTCTCGCACCCCTTTTCGATCTTGCCAACAGTGAAGTCATAACATACTGCAAATTTGCGCCCGCACCCCTCTTTTGCTTTCTCGCACCCCTTTTTGCTCTTGCCAACAGTGAAGTCATAACATACTGCAAATTTGCGCCCGCACCCCTCTTTTGCTTTCTCGCACCCCTTTTTGCTCTTGCCAACAGTGAAGTCATAACATACTGCAAGTTTGCGCCCGCACCCCTCTTTTGCTTTCTCGCACCCCTTTTTGCTCTTGCCAACAGTGAAGTCATAACATACTGCAAATTTGCGCCCGCACCCCTCTTTTGCTTTCTCGCACCCCTTTTTGCTCTTGCCAACAGGGAAGTCATAACATACTGCAAATTTGCGCCCGCACCCCTCTTTTGCTTTCTCGCACCCCTTTTTGCTCTTGCCAACAGTGAAGTCATAACATACTGCAAATTTGCGCTCGCACCCCTCTTTTGCTTTTTCGCACCCCTTTTTGCTCTTGCCAACAGTAAAGTCATAACATACTGCAAATTTGCGCCCGCACCCCTATTTTGCTTTCTCGCACCCCTTTTTCTTCGAGTGCCAACATTGAAGTCAAAATATACTGCACATTTGCGCTCCCACCCTTTTGTTGTTTTGTTTTCTCGCACCCCTTTTTGCTCTTGCCAACAGTGAAGTCATTACATACTGCAAATGTGCGCCCGCACCCCTCTTTTGCTTTCTCGCACCCCTTTTTATCCGAGTGCCAACAGTGAAGTCATAACATACTGCAAATTTGCGCCCGCACCCCTCTTTTGCGTATGGTGTTGTATGATGTTATAATTATTGTGAAAGACGATGAGTTTGTCTTCTGTGAAAATGGCAAGTTCGTCAAAGCAACTGTCCAAATTAATGTATCTTTCAAGCGAAATATACAAGCGACTACCCTTACCAGTGGCAAGGATGAGTGTCAATGTCAACGGGAGATCTGTGACCAAGAGGAAACGTCGAGATGTTTCTGATAAACGTGTACCAGGTACCAAAAATTATAAAAACCCGGGAAAAACATGATCGTTTTCGGAAAGGCCGTAACGCACCCGTTCAAGAACAACGCCAATCACAATTACGCGGATCTAGGATTTTTTAGACGGGGGGCACACCCCAAAGTTGAAAATGCGAGCGCGAAGCGCGAAGCCCTTACGGCGTGGGGTCCGGGGCCCGTTTAAGGGCCCCGAGAAATTTTGTATTTTATATGGTTTGTGGTGCAATCTGAGGCGACTCTTGGGCTTTTTCCTCTGATTTTTTTAGCAAAAGTTTTAATAATGATATGGAGATAAAATGAAGAATTATGGAAATTTTAATGGAGAACACATTTTATATATAAAAATAAATATTGGCCTACTATATATAAATTTATATATGAATGTGGGGCACACCCAAAACTGGAAAATGTGAGCGCGAAGCGTGGGGTCTGGGGCCCGCTTAAGGGCCCCGGAGAAATTTTGTATTTTATATGGTTTGTGGTGCAATCTGAGGCGATTCTTGGCCTCTTTCCTCTGATTTTTTTAGCAACAGTTTTAAAAATTATATGGGGATAAAATGTAAAATAAATATATGGAGATAAAATGGAGAATTATTGAGATTATAACAGAGATTGTATATAAATTTTATATAAATATAATCCATATACATGTACATTTATTGATGAATGTTGGGCACACCCGAAATTGGAAAATGTGAGCGCGGGGCGCGAAGCCTTTACGGCATGGGGTCCGGGGCCCGCTTAAGGGCCCCGGAAAATGTTGGATTCTATATGCTTTGTGGTGCAATCTAAGGCGATTCTTGGCCTCTTTCCTCTGATTTTTTTAGCAACAGTTTTAAAAATTATATGGGGATAAAATGGAGAATTATGGAGATTATAAATATATTATAAATATATAATATTTATAAGTTTATATATGAATGTGGGCCACACCCAAAACTGGATATAGCAAAACTGATGAGCTTTCGGACAATGTCCTAGCTTAGGTTGCCTTCTTATTCCTCCATGGTTGGACAAACCATAGCTCCATGAACAAATCAACCAACTAACATTCTTACACAAGGTAATTAACAACATAAACATTCATCCAGATATACTGCAATAAAAGGGTAATTGGCAAAGGAAGGGACAGTATACTGCCAATCAATGGCCACATGTCCACCATGCAGGCGCGGGATTATTTATCGAACCTCGATGCCAGGTAGTCCGAGTATCATACGTTGGTTAACGGAGCCACCTCTGATACCAACGAGCGGGTAGATGCGCGCCAGGCGGGTTCGGGTTGTCTTCTGCGGATAACACCAATGTCCGGCCTCGATCTCTCACTGCGAGTAGAGACCCTGAGAGGGCTTCATGTGCATGGACAAATTGAACGGGTGCGGGTCGCAAACTGGGGTTCCATGGATTGATAACCCCTTTTTGTCATTATAGTTTTATGCCAAAAATTAGACACAGCAGATCCTCCGATCCGATCCTCCTTCCTCCTTTTTCTCCCACCTCCCCCTCTTTTCCCCCACCGCCCGTTTTTTTTATACTCATTTTACCCGGGGGGCACGTGCCCCCGCGGCCCCCCCCCCCCCCCCCCCCCCCCTGGATCCGCGCCTGTACAATTCCTCTATGATACAACTCACAAGTACAGTATCACACCATATCGTATTACGTGTATGTACATGTGATAACACCATAGACATGGAGTTTTTTCCTCCATGTCTATGGTAACACGAAGTATGAATATCGTTCTCGCTCCGTGTACGGAAAAAAAAAAGCACTTGCATATTAGTTTGTTCAGTGTTGATTGTTGTCATATTAAAAAAAGGTACCAACTGCTGTGACCAATTCGAGAAAAATAATTACGAACAAAAGCAGTGGAGCTACATTCGGTAATAAAGGCATCTTCCTTTCAGTGGTAGTCTGAACAATACGCACTCCTCCTAACGAAAACAAGAACAAACCTAGAGAAAACAAAACACTTGCAATATTTGATTCAGTTGCTTGTTGTCATATTAAAAAAAAAAAGAAAAACTGCTGCGACCAATTCCACGCTCTTTGATATTTACTCAAAAAATCGGAACAATACGCACTCCTCCTAACGACAACAAGAACAAACCTAGAGAAAACAAAACACTTGCAATATTTGGTTCAGTTGCTTGTTGTCATATTAAAAAAAATAAAAACCAACTGCTGCGACCAATTCCACGCTCTTTGATATTTACTCAAAAAATCGGAACAATACGCACTCCTCCTAACGACAACAAGAACAAACCTAGAGAAAACAAAACACTTGCAATATTTGGTTCAGTTGCTTGTTGTCATATTAAAAAAAAAAAACCAACTGCTGCGACCAATTCCACGCTCTTTGATGTTTACTCAAAAAATCTGTTATGAAAAAGGTAGTAGAGCTACCATTAAGTAAAAAATGCATCTTCACTTTTAGCGGCAGTCTGAACAATAAGCACTCTTCCTAACGAAAAAAAGAAAAAACCTACATGTAGCGATACTGGGTTAGTTTCAGCGACATATTGTTGCATCAATGGTTATACAAATCCATACTAATAAAGTGAAGGCTGCAAGATAATTATTTCAAGTTCCCAAACCTTCATTGAAGGCATAACATTACAAATTTCAAACACAATAAACAATATATATTCCCCCCCCAAAAAAATTAAAAAATAATAATAATAAATAAACCCTTATTAAAGTTAGATTTGTTTTGTAATTTTACAACATGAATCGAATAATGATGCTAATAAAGATATTTTTATCAACAGTATTACCAGAACTTAATAACCACTCCTCTAAACAAAATAGTAACAAGAAAACTCTCACAACACTGATATATTTGGGAGGGGTATATTGTTACTTTTCTTGCTTAACAGCAAATAAAATTGCAAATAAACTACCTGACAAATGTTTCTATTGACCCAATCCTCTAAATTCATTCGCGCAGTTTAGAGGACTTTAGAGGATTTTAGAGGATTTTGGTTGAATGGCAAAAAGTGTCAGTTGGGTCGAAGTCGTAGTCTGTGCACAGCATTCTTTAATTTGTAGTCGAGCCTGCATTATGCTCAATATCATCCACACTGCTTCTGAATGTCATTGGTACGGACTCGACCCATTTCAGTTATAGGTGGAGGATTTAGGCAGGGTTTACCCCTCCATACGACAAATTCAAGAAATGTTGGTTTTAGGGGATCGAGGATGAATTCAATTTTGAATTTGGAGGACTTAGCAGGATTGAGGATGGTTCCAAGCCAAAAGGGCCTAGGGGGAGTACGCCGCCTGGAACTCCTTTGTCATGGTATTTTGTTTATTGTTGCATAACTACATATAACAATGAAGTGATCCTTTGCCAAGCGATCACGGGCATTTCCTGAATATCTTGGTACGCTTTGACCGGTAACTCTAAAACGGTTTGCGCCAACTTTTGATGGCTTTTCAGCGGACCTTGCCGACGGTGTCTCAATTCTATACTAGACCGTTGTCGCTCTGCCTACCCCCGAGCCAAATCTCTTCAGTATCGTAAAGCCTGGTTTATAGTCGGTCGCGCGACTGAAAAATTGACGCACAATCATCCGATTCAAATGATTTATAGTTGGCCCTAAAGCCTCAGCGACTATAGTCGCTGAAGGATGCCGGCGACGTCGCTAAAGAGTTTAAATGATTGAACTTTGACATGGCGCTGACCTCATTGTATTTAGATTTAGGGGTGCACTTGCCTAATTTAAGCCCCATTGAAAACAGTGTAAAATCAACAACGTTCATGACCAAGTTTCATGCAAACCGACATCACTGGGGTTTCTCAAACAACAATCAGATTATTGTATGGGCCGTTATCTTTCCATTTCTTTTTAATTGTTGGTGGGTTAGCCAATTACATTCTTTAATATTCACACCAAAAGAAACTGACCTCCCGAAAAGTAATACTTTCCGAGCCTTAATTCAAGCAGCCATTTTACAAATGGCATCCCTCCACGTTCTAGGGCAATTAGGACCAATTGTATAAAGTCTGCCCTCAGAATCAGATTGAAGCTAAAAAAACAGGGAGTTTATCCTAGACTATAATTACACAATCCCACCAAACGGCCTCCTTTTTCCAAAACAAATGGTTGGGTGGGGGGGGGGACATTTCCTTCTAATGCGCTTGCGTAGAAATGTTCCCTTCAATTAGGGTAGTGCACCCTTAGAGACAACTGAGCTTTAGTCAGCATCCAACATTTTGGGACATCCTCAAAGGGAGAAAGCAAACTTAAACAAGTCCCCATAAAACCTGTAAAATATCAAGGTTAACCGTGTGTTACCACCAAAGAAATGAACGAACAAACCGTGACTTACATGTTATACTAACAATAATAACAATATGAGCAGTTATATATAATATATAAATAATATAATGGACACGTGCCATTAAGGGCGCGTGCCCATTAAGGGCGCGTGCCCATTATTAGCACGTGCCCATAATGGCACTTGCACGTGCCCAAAAGTAGTAAAGAAACGCCCCCGTGGTGGCGAGGCTGTAATTATCCTAAAGACTACACCAAACCTAAACACGTAGTCAATTAAGTAATGTGGCGAGGCGTCATAAAGATCGTTGCCGTTCCGCCTGCGTCCAAAACGGGAGGAACAGGCTATTGTTCTTAATTAACCCGTTCTCCTGTGAGCACACGGACTGCGTTCTGCCCGCGTTCCACGCTCCACAGCAATACAATAGAGCGGTCACGCGTGCTTAAACGCATGTGTTGAACGGCTGTGAGTAGGGCGCTTTAGTAACGAGACGGTACGCACAAGGAGACGGTAACGCCAGCGAAAAAAACAAACTGCGCATGCGCCAACCTGAAATCTCTCCGTCCCGTTGATTTTCGGAACGGTACTCGGCCAACATAGCGTTCGTCCCCGTCGCCTTTAGCACCACAGCGAAAGCGCTTAAATATCACGACGGTAACAAGAGTGCGGGACCCGTCACAGTTGGTTAAACACTCTGTCTCCTGTGCGTACCGTCTCGTTACTAAAGCGCCCTAATGACGACCTCGCAACGAGTATCTGATGTAAGCTTGTGGTTTTACGTAGGCCTATAATTATGTTGTGTTTACATATATATTACCAACAGAAAATGCTGTTTTTAAAGATTATTTTCTTTTCTTTCGCAGTTGCAAGATAGATAACTGGCAGTAAAACATTGATAGAAAAGTATCACAATTTATTAAAGAATGTTTAGAAGATCTTGTGTTTGGATTGTACGTTAATAGCCGATAGCTCAAAACGGTGGTTTGCTAAAAGTAGGCATAGTCATTTGGATTTTAAGAATAAAATTGAATATCGTGAATGTAATTTTCTAAAAACCCACTTCAGCGGCTCTCAATAAAAACAAGCTGTAAACAAGTGTAAAGAAATGCAGAGTTTTAACTTTCAGTGGAGTTTCAAATGGTAACTTGATCAGACGAAACCCCTTCAGTACTCAATACACGCCACTTTTGTGTGTTTGTAAGGCCATTTTCAGATTGAATGTGAGACGGCAACTATGCCAGGTTTAGTCAGAAATTTAAAAAGAAAAGTGGCGTCTGGATATTTGGAACAAATTCGGCCGAGTACGCGTTCAGGATTATCAAGAACAAAAGCAACTTTACAAGCAACTCTAAAAAAATGTGTGTATGTACAAAAGACAGTGTTTGTGATGGTGACTTAATGCACGTATATGCATTGCGCAAAATATGCAGACTTTTAATAGCATTGTGTGGCCGATCTCTCGGGGCAGTGCAAGCTAGCTACAGGCAACCGGCGCGGCCGCACCGTACCGGTCTAGTCTAGTCCCGCTGCAGCATCGTTATGTTATGATGCTGCGGCGCGGGGACGTTTTTTTTTTAATAAAGTGAATCGAACGTACGTCAGTATTAGCCTCAAATCTAGTGAGGTCGTGCGGAATTTTGGCAAAAAGGTAATTACCTGCAAAAACTACGTTTCCCTGAAGTAAAAGGGGAAATTGATGGTGGCCCTGGAGGGACATAAAAGTCGGAAAAAAACATTAACTATCTGCAACATCTGAATTCATTAATTGCTTTAGCAACTTGGAGAGGGAACTTCAGTACTTGAAGCTGTGCAACGCAAATATTACCTCTCAATCTCATTAGTTTCAATACCGTAGACAGTTCTTGTTGTCGTTTGTAAAGCTATAATAATTGTAAAGACTCCTCTTAATATACGACTTTTTCTTTCTCTCATTCATGTTTTGAGAATAGAATCAACGAGCGTGAAATACAAAATGGGAGCAATATTACGACAAGCTTTTTAAACATCATCACTCAAGCTTTACTTCTGTACTCGAAGCTGTGCCACGCAACAATTACCTCTCAATCTCATTAAATTAAATATCGTGGACAGTTCATGTTGTTATTTTCAAAGCTATAATAATTGTAAAGACTACTCTTAATAGACGACTTTTTCTCTGACATTCTCATTTATGTTTTGAAAATAGAACCAACGAGCGTGAAATTAATACAAATGCATATGCAATCTCCCGATTGTCCGTGCCTTTATTTGGCTTTGTATGACAACAATTAATTAAAACGAATGAGGTTATCAGCTTATACGATAAAACATCAGCCAATCAAAGACTACGGTTTGTAACTGCGGGAATACTGACCAGTTACTAGTCACCGACGTGAATGACGTAGTCAGAGAGAACGTGAGATACACGTCGTCTGCCTCAACCCACTCCTTTATGTAACCTATACCTAGTCCCATCATCGCCAGGCCTCTGTATATCACAGGAGCATCCTAGCATTTGTGTAGAGAGGACAGCAGCCTAAAGCAGTACGGCTTGACTTGTAGTCGTTGAACAGCCATTGTGGATAGTTCAATCAGACACGACAAATCGCTGGATTTTCTTTCCCTATTTCAACTATATGTGGCGCACATTATACAAAAACAAATAAAACAAGTTATCTGATTTTAACGAATCCTTTAAGTAATGGAAGCAATGGCGAAACTGACTTTTACTGGGTTGCAACTATTTCACATAATATTCATCATATGTCAGGGAGCTACCTCGTCCGTCTCTGGATATGAAACTTCTTATGCAGAAAAACATGCGTTTTATGCCGCAGAAAATCGCGCCCTAAAAGGGTTTGCGTTCGCAACCAAAATTGTACGATCTCGTGTCATCTGTGGACGTGAATGCAGCATGGATCAACATTGCAAGTCTTTTAACTTTAATGACTGCAGTAAAATGTGCGAGTTAAACCTTGCCACAAGACGGCAGCATCTCGACTACTTCAATGCAACTCAAGGGAGCGTGTACTTTGATGCAGATGAGGACACACCTCTGTACTCACTGGCTGATAGTTCCTTGAATCGCTACAGAAGTTGCAAGATGCTCTTAGATGCTGGTTATCGTTCAAGCAGTATCTACACAATCTACCCAGAGGGATTCGGCAATGACAGTCTTTGTGTCTACTGTGACATGGAAACTGACGGTGGGGGATGGATCGTGTTTCAGAGGCGACAAGATGGCAGCGTGGACTTCTACCGTAACTGGGCCGACTACCAGTCTGGCTTTGGCGATCTGTCCGGTGAGTTCTGGTTTGGTAACGACAACTTGGTGACTCTGACGTCTGATGATTTATATGGATCATGGGAGCTACGAGTTGATTTAGAGGACTGTGAGGGCAACACCGCATGGGCAAAATACTTAGATTTTAAAATATCTCCGGGTGGGTACAATCTGAATTATGACCAATACGATGCCAGCAGCACTGCCGGCGACTCTCTTGGGTTTCAGGGACATAGTATGTTACTTTATCAAAAGGGACACCCCTTTACAACAAAGGATCGTGACAATGATGCGTACTACAATAATAATTGTGCACAAAGGTTCGCAGGAGCCTGGTGGTTTAATGACTGTTTCTATTCTCACTTAAATGGTGTATATTACCCAGACAATAATCGTGTTCAAGGCGTGTTGTGGGACTCATGGAAATCGGGTTATTTCATAAAAGCATGTAGCATGAAAACGCGTGAAATTGGACCATGAATGTTGCATTGTTAATATTAATTTTGAAATGTACTTGTTTTAGTTGGCACCTGTAAATCATTGCTCAACCATATTATTCATTAATACCCCGAGTCTTTTAGACAAATGTTTCTATGGAATAATGTGTTTCGCAGTTAATCGAAATGTTACTATCACTTTGTCAACACGTTAAAGGTAGAATACACCATTGGTAATTGCTTGAGTTATCAGGAATGGGTGTTCATTTTCAATCTGCGTTAGGCAGTTGTTCTTATGTTGTTCTTGTTTTTTCCGGCGATCGTAATTTATTTTTATAAAATTCAATTTTTCGAAACAATTACAGGATATCTAGTTTTGCTGGATGCTAACATAGTTTTGCTGGATGCTAACAAACAATATGTATCAAATGAGTTAAGAGGGCCTAATATTTCGATCTTAAAAAGATCTTCTTTAGAGACAATATTCATTTTCAAATAAGTAAGATATTTCTTAATAATTCGGTAGATATCTGCAAATGGTGTATCCTACCTTTAAGAGGTTAACTGGTTTTTGTTTTGCTTATTATAAAAGAATACCCATTATTTGTTGTACATCTCACGAAACAACGGCTACATTTGATCATATCGCAATGCTATTGTAGCCGAGTTCAACCGAAGCTGCCTCGAATTTAGACTAAGTTTATTTTCACTCCGATTTTCCCTTTTTTAACAGCGACATTATAGGCGCAATCACACACACAAGGGTTCACCAATATGTACAACAACCTGCCGATTACATTATAAAAAAAGGCATGGTGGTCTTTTCGAATTTGAAGTTAAATTCTCCTTTAAATGATAACTTTCGCCAACATTGCAGGGCTACGTACAGCATCCGTCACTATGAGATTTATTCACGAGTCGGCCATAATACATTGAAAGTGAGGTAAAATCGTCATTTTGTTTTAACTTGCAGATAGAAATGAAAACAATGACATAAAGTTAATTACCAAATAACACCAGTCGTCTCTGATGAATAATAAAACATTTGTGATTAAACATACCTTTATGTTTCATGCCACATTTCAAAAAAATATTGAAAGTGAGGCTAGAATTCAAAAATAGTCTGGCACCATCCCATTAAACAATTCGCAATTTATCGGATACATCCAAGGAACACAACCAAAATGGTTTTCTCTTGAATAAGGTCCATATAACGGAACATTGTGAAAACTGTTCTTGCTCAATTTTAAATACAGCGTAATGTGAAAATAATTTGTTACTTGGATTTCAATTATAGTTCCACAAGTAATGTCAGCTTAGAAAATAAGTGTTATTCGTACATGTATGCATTGATAATATTTGTATTGCACAAATAGAATGTTGCACAAAATGACATCGGCTTAGAATTTGTGGCAAGTGTTATTCCTCTTATAACAAAATATTCAAAATATTCATCATGTTGTTTTACTCCAGTTACTTTCCCACGAAAATACTGTAAACCACAAAACCAAGAGAATCTAAATTTCACAGATGTATTTGTTCTGATGTCATTATTCATTATTTGTCTGCACAATTTTAAAACAAGAAGGTTTATAGTTGTTTCTTGTGAAAAAAACAAATTTAAAAATCCTTTTTTCATGCTTCTTGGCATTGTTAGCTTTTGTTCACTGGTGATCATGTTTTTGAAACTAGGTTTTATGGGGTGTCGTTTGTAAGAAATATGGTAATCATTTGTAACAATTTTACTTAATCGCTATTATGACATTATGCATTATTTGGATAAGTGCTTATAATTGAAATTAGTTTAAAATTACCGCGAAAACCACATAAATATCGAGTAGGAGGGCAAAAAACAATCTTAATTAATAAGCACATTTTACTTTTTGCTTGTATATTGCGATACAAAAATGGTTCCAATACAAAAAGACCAATGACGTTGAATAAACTGAGCGACAAGAACCAATCCACGAGTAATTTGTTTCAGTTAATTTAGGTTGTTCATGTTGAGTTTACGAGTGTGTAATTATCGCAGCGTGATTGGCAGGTGTGAGGTTTATGCTCCAAACACCTGTCCCTGTATGGGATATGCAATTAAGGAATTTGCACAGTATTCTACAGATGTAGATCCACAACTTCTGGCCGCGCCTTGGCCGCACCCTGGACCTCGCCCAGGCCGCGCCCTGACCGCTCCCTGGATTTCGCCCTGGCCCTCGCCCTGGGCCTCGCCCTGGACCTCGCCCTGGACCTCGCCCTGGACCTCGCCCTGGACCTCGCCCTGGACCTCGCCCTGGACCTCGCCCTGGACCTCGCCCTGGACCTCGCCCTGGACCTCGCCCTGGACCTCGCCCTGGACCTCGCCCTGGACCTCGCCCTGGACCTCGCCCTGGACCTCGCCCTGGACCTCGCCCTGGACCTCGCCCTGGACCTCGCCCTGGACCTCGCCCTGGACCTCGCCCTGGACCTCGCCCTGGACCTCGCCCTGGACCTCGCCCTGGACCTCGCCCTGGACCTCGCCCTGGACCTCGCCCTGGACCTCGCCCTGGACCTCGCCCTGGACCTCGCCCTGGACCTCGCCCTGGACCTCGCCCTGGACCTCGCCCTGGACCTCGCCCTGGACCTCGCCCTGGACCTCGCCCTGGACCTCGCCCTGGACCTCGCCCTGGACCTCGCCCTGGACCTCGCCCTGGACCTCGCCCTGGACCTCGCCCTGGACCTCGCCCTGGACCTCGCCCTGGACCTCGCCCTGGACCTCGCCCTGGACCTCGCCCTGGACCTCGCCCTGGACCTCGCCCTGGACCTCGCCCTGGACCTCGCCCTGGACCTCGCCCTGGACCTCGCCCTGGACCTCGCCCTGGACCTCGCCCTGGACCTCGCCCTGGACCTCGCCCTGGACCTCGCCCTGGACCTCGCCCTGGACCTCGCCCTGGACCTCGCCCTGGACCTCGCCCTGGACCTCGCCCTGGACCTCGCCCTGGACCTCGCCCTGGACCTCGCCCTGGACCTCGCCCTGGACCTCGCCCTGGACCTCGCCCTGGACCTCGCCCTGGACCTCGCCCTGGACCTCGCCCTGGACCTCGCCCTGGACCTCGCCCTGGACCTCGCCCTGGACCTCGCCCTGGACCTCGCCCTGGACCTCGCCCTGGACCTCGCCCTGGACCTCGCCCTGGACCTCGCCCTGGACCTCGCCCTGGACCTCGCCCTGGACCTCGCCCTGGACCTCGCCCTGGACCTCGCCCTGGACCTCGCCCTGGACCTCGCCCTGGACCTCGCCCTGGACGCGTACGGCGATCCCGAAAAACCCCCCAAAAAAAATCGAACTGCCTGACGCCGGTTGAACACTAGTCTTGCCCTTGTGTTATTTTGGCGCCCGCGCAGATTCGTTAACGCCTGTGGACAGGTCAGTTAAACGATATTTACTATAAAATACACCCCCCCCCCCCCCCCCCCCCCTCACATCCACATATTCCTAATAATTCAAGCACTTACAAATGGTGTATCCTACCTTTAAATTAGGAACGTCTTTATCACTGGCGGATTTTTTTAAGGATTTCATGGAGTCATCTTGATATTGACAAAAAACGAATCCCCGGCTTTATGCGCCTCTTGTTATATAGTCTTGCCCAAGACCCTTGTGTTATTTCGGCAGATTCGTGAACGTCGTGTTTTTTTTCAAAATCCCGGCTTCGTGTGCGTTCTGGTCTCACGCATGCGTAGTTTACAAAATGCAGCTGCATCCATGCTCGCAATGTAGACGGCGTTTGACAAACGTACATGATTTTGGAACCTCACAAGGGTCTTGCGTTAGTTAGCAAACAATTCTTAACTTTAACCTTAGCTTTCGACAATTCTCCCTCGCTTTTCCGAGGGATCCAATCAGCGACCGAGTTTGAGCATCACCATGAATCATATATTATACACAAATACAAAGGATATGACCGTGTGTATACACAAGAGTATTTGTGCGTTTGCTTATGGTGTATTAATGAACACATGCCCGGCGACACGAAGGTGATAGGGTTAGAATCGAGGACGACCTCGATTGAGATTCATGTACACAACCAATGAAAGCCGTCGGAAAAAGAGTACAAACAAAGGAAATTATCGAGAGGAACAAAAGAAACTCCTCGATTTACACCATAAACAAACGTGTGTGCACGTATGCATTGCGCAAAATGTGCAGACTTTTAATAGCATTGTGTGGTACGGGGCAGCAAGCTACAACCGGCGCGGCCCGCTGCAGCATCGCTTTAGGGGTTAGTAATGTGGTGCCGCGGCGCGGGACGTTTTTGTATTTATTCCAGTGTATCGAACGTACGTCAGTATTAGCCTCAAATCTAGTGAGGTCGTGCGTCATTTTGGCAAACAGTTAATTTATACCTGCAAAAACTACGTTTCCCTTGAAATCAAAGGGGTTATCATTCATTTAGGAGGTTTTCACCACAAAGCAAGGTGGTTTCACTCATCACAAATTTAAACACCAAAGCGAATTAACTCTGCGAATTAACTAACACATTTCTGCTCGGAATCTTTCGAGCGATTATAGCAGTTAAACAAGACGTTCAGCGAAGGTCACTGCGTGGTCTACGGCGTACGTTACAGGGCGCCCGCATCGCGCTGCATACCAACATTTTGTGACGCAACGGTTTCTGACTGGCGGGAATAACCATTTTCCACGTTTCGCAGAAAATATTTGTCTGAGAGATTTGAACAATGCATAGTTATGCCAGGTGGTGTTACGCAACGGGGCGTTGGCCGGGGTGCGAAATTATTTTCCCCACTATGGGAAAGGGTAAATGGGCGTTTCTACACCCCTCGCGTCATGATTATTCAGTAGTTTCAACAATAATACTAAAATATATTGTTATTGCTCAGTCAGCTAGTTACACGTAGGCCAGAGGTACATTAAAGCACTTAGAAAAACGGCTTCTGTCGACCTCTCCCAGTAGCCAAGTAGATAATGGGTTAGGTTATAGATCGTAAGATTGGGGTTCGAGTTCTCATGGGTTCGATTGTGCTTATTTTTCATTGACTATTTTTGTATTGTAAGTTTATTGTGAGATGAGTTTAATTTGAGGGGAAGCAAGGTTCTAAGAACCTAAGTGTCTTCCATTCAGTGTGGTCTAGACACGCCCAGTTATGATAATTGGCCTTTACCATGTTGGAAAAAAAAATCACGCGGCCGGGGTATGAAACATGGGTATGTGCGGCCATACAATCAGCTCTAGCGAGCACTTCACTGTAACAACATGCATTTTAAAAGTTTTGTGAAAAAGCTATATACAGCCGCAAAATGTTGTCATCAAGGCGATGCCCAACGCCTGGCTAAGGAGATCGCTGACTGTTTTGGGGCACAGGTTTTCAGAGCAATTTATTTGTCATCTCTGTTTTTGACTGGACGTCGCCATCTCCGACGAAGTAGTAGAAGTTTAACTAACATGATAAATCTAAAACTGACGAATGACGAATTAATGCTTGTGAATATTAGTTCATTTTATCATTTTGACAGATCATGATGTATTTCATTCAAATATAGTATAAACGGCGGAACATAGGCGGCGCTCCAAGTGCTAGCTATCGCCTTATGTAAATAAGTTCTGGAGTTGTACTATGTGTTTAGTATAGATAAGACGACTAAACACTAAAATAATGTGGAAAAACGCATTTTCGGTAATAACCAATCAGGAAAATACATATCGTCTGCCTCACCCCGTATGTTCTATGCGCAATACTTTGCTCTACCTGTACCAAACTCATACAATCCAGTATCCAAACACCAATTATAATTGGATGTAGCCTGCCGCCTGGCTAGCGTCGGCCAATATATTTACATCATTCCACATTTTTAACAGAACATTATACAATCTTTACTACTTGGTTGAGGCTTTTCTTTATATTAATAAATAAACGTGAACATCGAGCCAATTCAAGAAAGCCTAACTTTCTTTTTCTTATTTTATACCCAGGGTGAAAAACCAGAGATAAAACTCAAAGAGCTAAAAACTCTAGAGAACCTTATGGCTGATCCCAGGCCAAATACAAAAAAAAACATGTTTAGCGTCATGCCTTTTTTTAAAAAGGAAGGAGGAGGCCCTTTTTTTTGTTTTCAAAATGGCCGCCCGACACATCTTAATTCGAGTCATGTAGTGAACATGTCACACCCTATCTTCCAATTTAAAATTAAAACATGGTTCACCCACGATTAAAAATCAAAATTCATGTGGGTCGATCATGTATACACCGTACACGACTTCACGTCACACCCTAGCTTTCCTATTAGAATATTTTCAGAGCATGTACACAGCGATGCTAAAGTCTAAAATACGATCTTAAAATTTTATTATCTTTACATTTTTTTTTTTTTTTTTTTTTTTTTTTAACCAAAATGATCTTATTTATAATTTTTTTCAAAAAAAAAAAAAAAAAAAAAGGAGGCGGCCTACTAGTACTAGCGCCAGATGATGTCCAAATGTTAAAAAAAAGCGATAACTAGAGGCCAGTAACTTGGTCTAGTCCAAATGTTAAAAAAGCGATAACTAGACTCTAGAGAGTCCAGTAACTCGGAGTAGATCATTCAAGCATTGCGGTTCGGATTAACGATAAACCTTAGTATAGGCTACAAACAAATGATTTACTTTACAAACAATACTTACGTCAAACCTCAGCTTACGCCAAACCTAAGCCTACGTCAAATCTTCATTTCCAGAATATATGCCTAAATGTGTGATTTGTTTTGCCGCCAAAAGCCTTTGAGCAAAGCAGACGACGTTGGTGGGCATAGCGCTAGCGCGTGCGGACTGAAAATCTGGGCCCAATTTCATGGCTCTGTTAACCACAGAATTCCTCGCTTACGGTCACCATTTTCCGCTAACCGCGCTAGCAGAAAAATTATTTGCTCACCCCGTAAGCACAGAATCCTTAGAGACCAAAATTCCTTGCTAACGCGTGAAATACGTTTACCGTAAGCACCGAATTTTCTGCTATAGTAAGCAGGGATTTTTCGCTAACGGTAAGCAGAGCCAAGAAATTGGGCCCAGTTCACGCCCTCTCTAGTTAAAAAAGCACACTGTTCAGAGAGAGGGCGCGTGCGCTTGCGTTATGTGCCGCGTTCCAATATAGCGTCGTGTTTATCTTGTTCACCGCGTACCGTGAACTTCACGTGAAAGTTGCATTCCAAATGCTACTCACCAAGGGTGCGTTTCGCTCAAGCGAACGTTGCCAACGTTGGCCAACGTTAGCGTTGTTAGCGTGAGTGGAACGCAATGTTCGCCAATTATGTTGGCAAACGTTAGCGAAAACGGCGAACGGCATTTCGAGCTGTTCGCTGTTGGCCAGTGACGTATTTTAAAGATGGCGGAGAAGTTAGCAGCCGACGGTTTTCTTGTTACCGTTTTGATTTACGTTTCATACTTTTCGTTATAAACGGTGGGTTGTTTTGAGCAGTCACAGGGATCTTAAAAAAAAAAAATGAGTTGGACAAAAAGCAGCCAACCAAACGACGTCACTGTCACCGGGCGCCGCCATTTTGAAAACGTATTTTTTTTAATATCGTTCCACTTCAACTATAAACGCCAACTCAAAACGCAGGCGAACGTTCGCGCAAACAGTTCGCGTAAGTGGAACGCACCCCAAGACGCACGCGCACAGTCGAGTTAGTCGTGCGGTAAGGACATTATTTATCGCAAAAGAACTCGCACGTGAATCAACACGCATGCGCGAGTATTTCATTCGTTAATGAAGTCGCGATTGTAAATTGTTATCCCGATTTACAATCCCGATTTTGTGGTCCTCGCTTGGCGTTTTCGCCGCTTGAGGGCGGTGTAGGATCAGAAATCGGCTGCTCGGAGCAAGTTCGATCAAGGACTATATAGTTAACCATAGTTCGACTAACTCTGATCGAACCTACCTTAGTCAACAATGGTTGGACTAGTCTAGTCGAATGTTCGCGACCAACCTACCGCGGTTGGTTGCGCTGGTTATCAATAGCAACATTTTCATGGCATGCAGCGGGGACCAGCTATCAACAAAAAAATGGCAGACAACAACACTTTTGGCCATGCAAACTGGCATACTTTTTCCACGTTTAGGCCTATGTGTAATTATAACTTTTTCACCATTGTACGATAAGAACAGCGGTTAATATGTAAGATATCCTAAACCACGCAATAACTACGGTGTAAATAAACGGAAATCATTGTGTTGAAATATTATTTTTGCCGGTGTGAGTAGGCCTACGATGTTTTCGGCGCCACAAAAGTTCGACCATGTTTTGGACTAGAGTCGTTTGCACTTCAACTTTAGTTCGCATGCGCTAATGCCGTCACGAACTAACCACTTGGTCCTTGATCGAACTTGCTCCTAGTGCGATGCAACCTCGTCCCCAGGGCTTACTTTAAACACGATTTTCTTATAATTTAAATTCACACATTCTGCATACAATTTGGTTGTATAGTGCATGCTGTAGGAGGTTTCTTCCAATTAAAGCGTTATGGATCGGAATTCATAGGAGTCCAAATTTAATGTGACACACACAAATAAAAACACTTTAAAACACCGGCTAGGCCATTATCGGCTGTTGAAAATGTACAAAATAGTCGAACAATAGCAGACGCAGATCCAAGGGGGGCGGGGGGGGGGGGGGGGCGGGGGGGGGGGGGGGCGTGGGGGTGAGGGGGAGGTGAGAGAAAAGGAAGGGAGGAGGATCGGATCAGAGGATCTGCTGTGTCTAATTTTTGGAGCCCTCTCAGGGTCCCTACTCGCAGCGGTAGAGCGAGGCCGGACATTGGTGTTATCCGCATTGGTGTTATTTATTTTACATTTTAGCAAAACAAATCAGAGGAAAAAGGCCAGGAATCGTCTCAGATTGCACCACAAAGCATATAGAATCCAAACATTTCCCAGGCCCTTGAGCGGGCCCCGACCCCACGCTGTAATGGGCTTCGCGCTCGTATTTTTCCAGTTTTGGGTGTGCCCCCCGTCTAAACAAATCCGAGATCCGCGCCTGAATAGTAAACTGCCTCTGATATTGAATTGTATTTTAATGTCTCTTCTCTCTCATTTTTAACACATTGGGAATGTCTGTACCATGCATGCAGTGCGTGTCGCAGGTGTTACCTGGGCAACTTGGGCAAATTTTCTGGAGCCCTAAAAAGTTGCTAAGCATGGAAATTCTTTCTTTGCAAAAACATGGATACTAACTAAACATTCCGGTGATGTATTTGGTTTGTGACTGATATTCGGCAGGTTATTGCTTAGCATGAACAGCACATGACGTTTTTGGTGGTAACCGGATTCACGCTGAGCCAGACATGTTTGTGCTACGCAAATTGTGCATAGAAGCTCCATAAAATTGGTCCCTGGTTCGGTTCCCCATAATGTTAATTTAGTTAACACCTAAATGAATTCCAATGCTTGATAAGACATGCGCAGGAAATCGGCTGCACATTTAGCTAAATCGATTGTTTATAAACTAAAAGAAACACATGATGGCGGGTGTGCATTCGAATTCGCGCTAAAATGAATTATCGATACTAAATTCAGTGCACATTCGGGAAATCGTACGCTGATGTTTTACGACTGAATGCACCTTCATAGAAAAAGAATTATCAATTTTTAAATAGAAAACAGGATTAGAAACGTTCATACTATTTCGCACAAAAATGAATGCATCTTTTACAAATTAATGTGCACATTTTCCGATATCGTCCGGGGAAAACTATAGTATTTCTATTCCCTTTTCTTATTTGCAGACACCTTTGGCTGTCGTTTGTTTTTAATATATCGGAAATTTTGGGTATATTGCCTGAGAGATTGTTCGTACTAAATATAATAATCTGCACTTGAAGAACACTCAACACTTTTGACACCACCCCTTCTGTTTCCTGGTTTACTTAAAATTGTATTGTTACCAAACCACTACTCGGTTACAATTAGTACAAAATAATATTTTGTGTGTGTGAAATCAACTCACAATATTCATGACTATATTTAATTCCAGACTGTCAGTTCACTGGAGCTTAATTATTTCTGAAGCTATACTGACGGTAAAGACTCTTCTTCGAATCATGTTCATCACTGAAAACGTCGATAATAATTACAAGAGTTGGGATACATGTATTTTGTCAAGCTACATTTGTAAAGCCGCTTATTGTTGGAACGATTGAATTGCCTTGAATTGCTTATTACATTTGAGAATGAAACCAACCAGCGTGAAATTAGACTTTCTCTTGACAACTCTTGTAATTATTATCGACGTTTTCAGTGATGAACATGATTCGAGGAGGAGTCTTTACCGTCAGTATAGCTTCAGAAATAATTAAGCTCCAGTGAACTGACAATTTGCGTAGCACAAAAAAATGTCTTGCTCAGCGTGAATCCGGTTACCACCAAAAACGTCATGTACTTTTCATGCTTAGCAATAACCTGCCGAATATCAGTCACAAACAAAATACATCACCGGAAAGTTTGGTTCGTAACCATGTTTTTGCAAAGAAAGAATGTTCATGCTAAGCATCTTTTGGGGGCTCCATGAAATTTGCCAAATTTGCCCAGGTAACACCCGCGACACGCACTGCATGCATGGTACAAACATACATCCCAAATGTGTTAAAACTGAGAGAGAAGAGACATTAAAATACAATTCATAATTATCAGAGACAGTTTTCTATTCAGGCTCGGATCTCGGATTTGTTTAGATGGGGGGCACACCCGAAACTGGAAAATACGAGCGCGAAGCCCATCACAGCGTGGGGTCGGGGCCCGCTTAAGGGCCTGGAAAATGTTTGGATTTGATATGCTTTGTGGTGCAATCTGAGGCGATTCCTGGCCTCTTTCCTCTGATTTTTTTAGCAAAAGTTTTTAAAATGATATGGAGATAAAATGAATAATTATGAAGATTTTAATGGAGAATATATATATAAATAAATATATACTATATATAAATTGATATATGAATGTGGGGCACACCCAAAACTAAAAAATGCGAGCGCGAAGCGTGTGGTCATTGGCCCGCTTTAGGGCCCCGGAAAATGTTGGATTTTTATATGCTTTGTGGTGCAATCTGAGGCGATTTCTGGCCACTTTCCTCTCAGTTTTTTTGCAAAAATGTAAAAAAAAAATATGGAGATAAAATGGAGAATTATGGAGATTATAATAGAGAATATATATAAAGACATATATTACATATACATTTATTGATGAATGTGGGGCACACGCCAAATTGTAAAATGTGAGCGCGGGGGCAAAGCCTTTACAGCGTGGGGTCGGGGCCCGCTTAAGGGTCCCGGGAAATTTTGGATTCTATATGCTTTGTTGTGCAATCTGAGGCGATTCCTGGCCTCTTTCCTCTGATTTTTTTTTGCATTTTTAAAAAATATTATATGGAGATAAAATGGAGAATTATGGAGATTATAAATATATTATAAATATATAATAATTATATATAAGTTTATACATAAATGTGGGCCACACCCAAAACTCGAACATGCGAGAATATATAGAAATATATATAGCAAAACTGTCGCTAAAAAGATAAGCTTTCGGACAATGTCCTAGCTTGGGTTGGACAAACCATAGCTCCATGGACAAACCAACCAACTAACATTCTTACACAAGGAAATTAACAACATAAACATTCATCCAGATATACTTCAATAAACGGGTAATTGGCAACGGAGGGGACATTACTTAGGTAATAACAGTGCGAGGACCCGGTTATTACTGCGTGATAATGACCGGGTTGGGGGATGACCGCTGGTAATGGATCGAGCCGAAGGATCGAGTTAAGCCCACATTATATAACAGAAGATTTCAGTTTTTCGTTATGCTGCCAATTACATAAAACTGTATAGGTCGACATTCAGCGATTTATCATGTAGGATTTCAACAACGGTTGTGAAAAGACAATTTCAAGGCAAACTGTTACCCCTAGATGTCTTCTTGGCACAACTGCCAGATTGCACTCAGAGGCCTGGTGATGCTGGGACTTGGTAGCTTACAGAAATTAATGGAGTGACGCGGACACAAACTGTGGCGATATTGATTTACTTTCAGTATGAGATTTAGATGGTATTGTTTATGAGGGGCAATTTTTTGGTTACTATGCCAACTCAAGCTTACAAGCGTTATTTAGCGATACAAATAATCCAATGAGGGTTCTTTACCGCCACTGTAGCTTTAGAAATGACGACACAAACAGTCCAGGGCATGAGGGTATTGATTTGGTACCAGTGAATCCGATGAGATCGGGTGGGGACAACTCGCTGGTTACCATGCCAACTTCTACTGAAGGCCGAAAGCTTAACGGTGAACAATTACCAAACTTGAATTGACAGCCTGAAACTAAATCACGAATATTGTGAGTTAAGTTGCGTTCACAAATCCCTTATTCTTTTGTACTCATGAAGAGTTTTCCATTTTGCGTATTAATTTAAGTCTTTGTTGTGACCG
Organism: Crossaster papposus; assembly: GCA_037893245.1. Taxonomy (NCBI): domain Eukaryota; kingdom Metazoa; phylum Echinodermata; class Asteroidea; order Velatida; family Solasteridae; genus Crossaster; species Crossaster papposus. The sequence continues at coordinate 1,926,027 of JBAIAA010000279.1, read as the reverse complement.
AGTTTTTTTGATAAGCGTGTCTTCTTTACACCACTGGTTTGCTCTAGTGACAGAGGTCTGAAAATGATGGGGTTTTATAATTTACAGAAAGCATTGATGGTGAGGCAGACGATGTGTATCTCTCTGATTGGTTATCACAGTTAATACGTCATTCCAGATTAGTGGCTGGTAGTCACAAACCGTAGCCCCTGATAGGCGGAGGTTTTTTAAAGCTCGTTACCTAATCGAATAAACGTAAGCTGCAGACCATTGGTGTCTGGTCTTCTTTTTAATTAAAATGTCGTCAAACGGAATGCACCACCGTATAAATAAAGGCACCGACAAATAGGAGGTAGCGTATACGTTCATAACCGAACAATTAGCCATTAGCCAATTTGCGACTGACCCTGAGTTAAATCTTAATAACATCTTGTACACAGACTTGCTCACACAGCTTGGCACATTTTGAATTTGAATTCTCCAGACTAAAGAAACTGTTGATATATCACGTGATTCGGGGCAAGCCTTGATCATATGAAGCACGATATGTGGCAGAGAACCCCCCCCCCCCCCCCCCCCCCCTCTTTTCTGTTGACCATTGTGTTCCCGGAATCTCAGGAATTCCTTTTAGGTTTCAAGGGCGGGGGGGGGGGGGGGGTTAGGTTACAATAGTGTTGAGTGCGTATAAAGTATAGGGATAAGAGGGGGTACCCCTCTGCCACATATCGTGCTGGGTATAATGTGATAATGGCAACAGTGTCTTTAGTCTGGAGAATTTAAAGTTCAACGGTGCCAAGCTGTGTGAGCAAGTCTGTGTACAAGATGTTATTCAGATTTACCTCAGGGTCACTCGCAAATGGGTAATTGCTCGGTTATGAACGTATACGCTACCTCCTATTTGTCGGTGCCTTTATTTATACGGTGGTGCATTCCGTTTGACGACATTTTAATTAAAAAGAAGACCAGACACCAATGGTCTGCAGCTTACGTTTATTCGATTAGGTAACGAGCTTTAAAAAACCTCCGCCAATCAGGGGCTACGGTTTGTGACTAGCCAATTACCAGCCACTAATCTGGAATGACGTATTAACTGTGGTAACCAATCAGAGAGATACACATCGTCTGCCTCACCATCAATGCTTTCTGTAAATTATAAAACCCCATCATTTTCAGACCTCTGTCACTAGAGCAAACCAGTGGTGTAAAGAAGACACGCTTAACAAAAAAAACTCGGTCACAACAAAGACTAAATTAATACGCAAAATGGGAAACTCTTCATGAGTACAAAAGAATAAGGGATTTGTGAACGCAACTTAACTCACAATATTCGTGATTTAGTTTCAGGCTGTCAGTTCAAGTTTGGTAATTGTTCACCGTTAAGCTTATAGCCTTCAGTAGAAGTTGGCATGGTAACCAGCGAATTGTCCCCACCCGATCTCATCGGATTCACTGGTACCAAATCAATACCCTCATGCCCCAGACTGTTCGTGTCGTCATTTCTAAAGCTACAGTGGCGGTAAAGAATCCTCATTGGATTATTTGTATCGCTGAATAACGATTATAAGCTTGAGTTGGCATAGTAACCAAAGAATTGCCTCTCATAAAAAATACCACCTAAATCTCATACTGAAACTAAATCAATATCGCCACAGTTTGTGTCCGCGTCACTCCATTCCTTTCTGTAAGCTACCAAGTCACAGCATCACCATGCCTCTAAGAGCAATCTGGCAGTTGTGCCAAGAAGACATCTACGGGTAACAGTTTGCCTTAAAATTGTCTTTTCACAACCGTTGTTGAAATCCTACATGAAATCGCTGAATGCAATTGGCAGCATAACCAAAAACTGAAATCTTCTGTTATATAACGTGGCCTTAACTCGATCGACAGGATGGCAAAACAAATCATCTGTTTCGAACTATTTCACATAATATTCTTCATTTTTGAGGGAGCTACCTCGCCCGTCTTTGCATTTGAAACATCTTCAGATACAGAGAAACATACGTTTTATGCCGCCGAAAATCGAGCCCTAGAAGAATTTGCGTTTGCAACAAAAACTGTGCAATCTCGGGTCATCTGCGGACGGGAATGCAGCATGGATAAACGTTGCAGGTCGTTTAACTTTAACGACTGCAGTAAAATGTGCGAGTTGAACCTTGCCATGAGACGGCAGCATCTCGACTACTTCAATGCAACTCAAGGGAGCGTGTACTTTGATGCAGATGAGGACACATCTCTCTACTCACTGGCTGATAGTTCCTTGAATCGCTACAGAAGTTGCAAGATGCTCTTAGATGCTGGTTATCGTTCAAGCGGTATCTACACAATTTACCCACAGGAATTCTGCAATGACGATCTTCGTGTCTACTGTGACATGGAAACTGACGGCGGGGGATGGATCGTGTTTCAGAGGCGACAAGATGGCAGCGTGGACTTCTATCGTAACTGGACCGACTACCAGTCTGGCTTTGGAAATCTGTCCGGTGAGTTCTGGCTGGGTAATGACAACTTGGTGACTCTGACGTCCGACGATTTACGTGGAACATGGGAGCTACGAGTTGACTTAGAGGACTGGGACGGTAACACGGCATGGGCAAAATACTCAGATTTCCAAATATCTCCGGGTGGGTACAATCTAAATTATGACCAATACGATGCCAGCAGCACTGCCGGCGACTCTCTTGGGTATCAGGGAAATAGTATGGACACGTATCAAAAAGGACATCCCTTTTCAACAAAGGATCGTGACAATGATGCGTCACAGAACAATTGTGCACAAATGTACGCAGGAGGCTGGTGGTTTAATAGCTGTTTCTATGTTCACTTAAATGGTGTATATTACCCAGACAAGAATGCAGATAGTTGCAAAGGCGTGCGGTGGGGCTCATGGAAAAGGGGTTATTCCATGAAAGCATGTAGCATGAAAACGCGTGAAATTGGACCATGAATGTTGCATTGTTGATATTAATTTTGAAATGTACTTGTTTTAGTTGGCACATGTAAATCACTGCACAGCCATATTATTCATTAATACCCCGAGTCTTTTAGAATTGTTATAAAGCTGCCAATAAATGTTTCTATGGAATAATGTGTTTGGCAGTTAATCGAAATGTTACTATAACTTTGTCAACACGTTAAAGGTAGAATACACCATTGATAATTGCTTGAATTATCAGGAATGGGTGGATTTGGGGAGTTGTATTTGATAGAAAATATCGTTTAACTGACCTGTCTGAAGTTTTACGTTCATAGATGCTGAGAAAAGCCAGAAAAACGGCGTTCGTTTTCAACCGGCGTCAGGCAGTTGTTCTTATGTTGTTCTTGTTTTTTTCCCACGATCGCCGGCCGGCGATCGTAATTTGTTTTTTATAAAATTCAATTTTAAAACAAAATAACAATAACAATAATTTCGAAACAATAACAGGATATCTATCGCATAGTTTTGCTGGAAGCTAACAAACAATATTTATCAAATGAGTGAAGAGGGCCTAATATTTTGATCTTAACAAGATCTTCTAGAGACAATATTTATTTTCAAATAAGTAAGATATTTCTTAATAATTCGGTAGATATCTGCAAATGGTGTATCCTACCTTTAAGAGGTTAACTAGTTTTTGTTTTGCTTATTATAAAAGAATACCCATTATTTGTTGTACATCTCACGAAACAACGGCTATATTTGATCATATCGCAATGCTAAATTGTAGCCGAGTTCAACCGAAGCTGCCTCGAATTTAGACTAAGTTTATTTTCACTCCGATTTCCCTTTTTTAACAGCAAAATTATAGGCGCAATCACACACACAAGGGTTCACTCATATATGTACAACAACCTGCCGATTACATTATAAAAAAAGGCATGGTGGTCTTTTCGAATTTGAAGTTAAATTCTCTTTTAAATGATAACTTTCGCCAACATTGCAGGGCTACGTACAGCATCCGTCACTATGAGATTTATTCACGAGTCGGCCATAATAATTGAAAGTGAGGTAAAATCGTCATTTTGTTTTAACTTGCAGATAGAAATGAAAACAATGACATAAAGTTAATTACCAAATAACACCAGTCGTCTCTGATGAATAATAAAACATTTGTGATTAAACATAGCTTTATGTTTCATGCCACATTTCAAAAAAATATTGAAAGTGAGGCTAGAATTCAAAAATAGTCTGGCACCATCCCATTAAACAACTCACAATTTATCGGATACATCCAAGGAACACAACCAAAGTGGTTTTCTCTTGAATAAGGTCCATATAACGGAACATTGTGAAAACTGTTCTTGCTAAATTATAAATACAGCGTATGTGAAAACAATTTGTTACTTGGATTTCAATTATAGTTCCACAGGTAATGTCAGCTTAGAAAATAAGTGTTATTCGTACATGTATGCATTGATAATATTTGTATTGCACGAATAGAATGTTGCACAAAATGACATCAGCTTAGAATTTGTGTTATTCCTCTTATAAAAAAATATTCAAAATATTCATCATATTGTTTTACTCCAGTTACTTTCCCACGAAAATACTGTAAACCACAAAACCAAGAGAATCTAAATTTCACAGATGTATTTGTTCTGATGTCATTATTCATTATTTGTCTGCACAATTTTAAAACATAAAGGTTTATAGTTGTTTCGTGTAACCAAAACAAATTACCAATTCTCTTTTTTCATGCTTCTTGGCATTGTTAGCTTTTTTTCACTAGTGATCATGTTTTTGAAACTAGGTTTTATGGGGGTGTCGAAATAATGGTAATCATTATAAGAAATATGGTAATCATTTGTAAACATTTCACTAAATCGCAATTATGACATTATGCATTATTTGGAGCGCGTTATCTTAAGTAAGTGCTTATAATTTCAATTAATTTAAAATTACCAAAACCACATCAATATCGCGGAAGAGGGCAACAAATAATCTTAATTAATAAGCACATTTTACTTTTTGCTTGTATATTGCGATACAAAAATGGTTCCAATACAAAAGACCAATGACGTTGAATAAACTGAGCGACAAGAACCAATCAACGATTAATTTGTCTCAGTTTATTTAGGTTGTTCGTGTTGAGTTAATGAGTGTGTAATTATCGCAGCGTGATTGGCAGGTGTAAGGCAACTTGAATTTATGCTTTAAGCACCTGTAAAGGCCACAATTCCTGTATGGGATATGCCATTAAGCAGTTTGCACAGTATTCTACAGATGTAGATTCACAACTTCTGGCATTGCACTGGCCGCGCCTTGGACCTCACCCCGGACCTCGCCCCGGACCTCGCCCGGGACCTCGCCCGGGACCTCGCCCGGGACCTCGCCCTGGACCTCGCCCTGGACCTCGCCCTGGACCTCGCCCTGGACCTCGCCCTGGACCTCGCCCTGGACCTCGCCCTGGACCTCGCCCTGGACCTCGCCCTGGACCTCGCCCTGGACCTCGCCCTGGACCTCGCCCTGGACCTCGCCCTGGACCTCGCCCTGGACCTCGCCCTGGACCTCGCCCTGGACCTCGCCCTGGACCTCGCCCTGGACCTCGCCCTGGACCTCGCCCTGGACCTCGCCCTGGACCTCGCCCTGGACCTCGCCCTGGACCTCGCCCTGGACCTCGCCCTGGACCTCGCCCTGGACCTCGCCCTGGACCTCGCCCTGGACCTCGCCCTGGACCTCGCCCTGGACCTCGCCCTGGACCTCGCCCTGGACCTCGCCCTGGACCTCGCCCTGGACCTCGCCCTGGACCTCGCCCTGGACCTCGCCCTGGACCTCGCCCTGGACCTCGCCCTGGACCTCGCCCTGGACCTCGCCCTGGACCTCGCCCTGGACCTCGCCCGGGACCTCGCCCGGGACCTCGCCCGGGACCTCGTCCGGGACCTCGCCTTGCTTGTCTTCGTTTACCTCAATACTTAACCCCACGAGGTGAAAGGACCTTTTACTAATAAATTTACTTTTATGCGCACATGCGCATTTTTAATGGACCTGGCGGGAAGAAATCAAAACGGTCTATTGTACAGGGTACAAACATTCTGGTCGATTAGCTAATTTTGTCAACGATTTGTTGCTTTTTTTCTTTAGAAAACCCATGAAAATCTTTTCAGCATCACTTTCTAGTCTATAGTGCACAACAAAGTGGAACCCCCGTCTAGATCCCGTACTCAATACCGGGGTAAAAGAGCCGGGAGTGATGGAAGGGTACTGTTGACACCATAGGAACAAGGTTGAGGTCTATCACACAATAGTGTTAATACATGAAACATACAAAATGGTACAATCGAATTATTTTATTTTTTTAAATACCGAATTTTACGAATGAGTACATAAGAGGTGGGAAATACTAATGGTGTATCCTACCTTTACATCCACCCATTCCTGATAATTCAAGCAATTACCAATGGTGTCTCATACCTTTACATCCACTCATTCCTGATAATTCAAGCAATTACTAATGGTGTATCCTACCTTTATTTCCACTCATTCCTGATAATTCAAGCAATAACCAATGGTGTATCCTACCTTTACATCCACCAATTTCTGATAATTCAAGCAATTACTAATGGTGTATCCTACCAGCTTACAATAAAACATCAGCTAATCAAAGGCTAAGGTTTGTAACTGTGGGAATACTCACCAATTACTAGTCACTGACGTGAATGACGTACTCACTAAGACTTGAATAACCAATCAGAGATAATGAGAGATACACATCGTCTGCCTCAACCCATTCCTTTCTGTAAACTATACCAAGTCCCACCATCGCCAGGCCTCTGTATCACAGGAGCATCCTAGTATTTGTATAGAGAGGACAGCAGCCGAAAGCAGTACGGCTTGACTTGTAGTCGTTGAACAACCATTGTAGATAGTTCAATCAGACACGACAAATCGCTAGATTTTCTTACCCGATTTCAGCTATAGATATGTGGCGCACATTACACAAAAACAAATAAAACAAACTGAGATCGACGTTAAGTCATCCTATTTTAACGAATCCTTTAGGTAATGGAAGCAATGGCGAAACTGACCTTTACTGGGTTGCAACTATTTCACATAATATTCATCATATGTCAGGGAGCTACCTCGTCTGTCTCTGGATATGAAACTTCTTATGCAGGGAAACATGCTTTTTATGCCGCAAACAAATCGCGCCTTAGTCAATGAAAAGTTTGCATAGATGGATTTAGGACCAGAGATCTTGTAATGATTTCTAACAACTCGCTATCCACTAAGCTAAAAAGCCGTTATTCAAAATACAATGTATACCGTGTCATCATTGTAAAAACTATAATTAGACCAATGTCGTAATAAATTTAAATTCATGCACGCGCGCTTTGAATCAAGGCCCGCGTTTCCGCCCGCAATAATGGTGAAATGTACCCCGAAAAGGTTGGTCATTCTCTAGAGACTCGTGGGGGAAAGGAGCCCAAAACTCGTGAGGAAAGAAAATATTTCAAAATATAAATATATTTACAAAAATAAAAAATTGTACCCCAAAAACCAAACAGACTAGAAAGTAATACATATGACGATTTCAAAAACATTTCCTGACAAATGAAACAAATCCTGGAGAAATTGAGAGAAGATTCCAGCTTATTTATGCACATGCATGCATGAAATATAATTACATGTAATTACGAAACTGATCTATAATCTTGACGTCGGGGACTTAGATCTACCCATTTATGATAATTTTCCAAGACCCGCCACAAAAATACGCCGCCTGGAACTCCTTTGTCATGGTATTTTGTTTATTGTTGCATAACTACATATAATAATGAAGTGATTATTTGCCAAGCGATCACGTGCCTTTTCTGAATATCTTGGTACGCTTTGACCGGTAACTCTAAAACGGTTTGCGCCAACTCTTGATGGCTTTTCAGCCGACCTTGCAGACGGTGTCTCAATTCTATACTAGACCGTTGTCGCTCTGCCTACCCCCGAGCCAAATCTCTCCAGTATCGTAAAGCCTGGTTTATAGTCGGTCGCGCGACTGAAAAATTGATGCACAATCATCCGATGCAAATGGTTTATAGTTGGCGCTGAAGCCTCAGCGACTATAGTCACTAAAGGATGCCGGCGACGTCGCTAAAGAGTTCAAATGATTGAACTTTGACATGGCGCTGACCTCATTGTATTTAGATTTAGGGGTGCACTTGCCTAATTCAAGCCCCATTAAAAACAGTGTAAAATCAACAACGTTCATGACCAAGTTTCATGAAAACCGACATCATTGGGGTTTCTCAAACAACAATCAGATTATTGTATTGGCCTTTATCTTTCCATTTCTTTTCAATTGTTGGTGGGTTAGCCATTACATTCTGTAATATTCACACCAAAAGAAACTGACCTCCCGAAAAGTAATACTTTCCGAGCCTTAATTCAAGCAGCTATTTTACAAATGGCATCCCTCCACGTTCTAGGGCAATTAGGACCAATTTTATAAAGTCTGCCCTCATGTTATACTAACAATAATAACAATATGAGCAGTTATATATAATATATAAATAATATAATGGACACGTGCCATTAAGGGCGCGTGCCCATTAAGGGCGCGTGCCCATTATTAGCACGTGCCCATAATGGCACTTGCACGTGCCCAAAAGTAGTAAAGAAACGCCCCCGTGGTGGCGAGGCTGTAATTATCCTAAAGACTACACTAAACCGAAACACGTAGTAAATTAAGTAATGTGGCGAGGCGTAATAAAGATCGTTGCCGTTCCGCCTGCGTCCAAAGCGGGAGGAACGGGCTATTGTTCTTAATTAACCCGTTCTCCTGCGAGCGCACGGGCCGCGTTCTGCCCGCGTTCCACGCTCCACAGCAATACAATAGAGCGGTCACGCGTGCTTAAACGCATTGTGTTGAACGGCTGTGAATGACGACCTCGCAACGAGTATCTGATGTAAGCTTGTGGTTTTACGTAGGCCTATAATTATGTTGTGTTTACATATATCTTACCAACAGAAAATGCTGTTTTTCAAAATTATTTTCCTTTCTTTCGCAGGTGCAAGATGGATAACTGGCAGTAAAACATTGATAGAAAAGTATCACAATTTATTAAAGAATGTTCAGAAGATCTTGTGTTTGGATTGTACGTTAATAGCCGATAGCTCAAAACGGTGGTTTGCTAAAAGTAGCCATAGTCATTTGGATTTTAAGTTATACCAAGAACAACATTGACTATTGTGAATTTTATTTTCTAAAAACTCACTTCAGCGGCTCTCAAAAAACAAGCTGTAAACAAGTGTAAATAAATGCAGAGTTTTAACTTTCAGTGGAGTTTCAAATGGTAACTTGATCAGACGAAACCCTTCAGTACTCAATACGCCACTTTTGTGTGTTGTAAGGCCATTTCCATATTGAATGTGAGACGGCAACTATGCCAGGTTTAGTCCGAAATTCAAAAAGAAAAGTGGCGTCTGGATATTGGGAACAAATTTGGGCGAGTACGCGTTCAGGATTATCAAGAGCAAAAGCAACTCTACAAGCAACGTCAGTATTAGCCTCAAATCTAGTGAGGTCGTGCGGAATTTTGGCAAACAGTTAATTACCTGCAAAAACTACGTTTCCCTGAAGGAAAATGGGGGAATTGATGGTGGCCCTGGAGGGACATAAAAGTCGGAAAAAACATTAACTATCTGCAACATCTGAATTCATTAATTGCTTTAGCTTGGAGAGGGAACTTCAGTACTCGAAGCTGTGCAACGCAAACATTACCTCTCAATCCCATTAGATTCAATACCGTAGACAGTTCGTGTTGTCATTTGTAAAGCTATAATAATTGTAAAGACTCCTCTTAATAGACGACTTTTTCTTTCTCTCATTCATGTTTTGAGAATAGAATCAACGAGCGTGAAATACAAAATGAGAGCAATATTACGACAAGCTTTTTAAACATCATCGCTCAAGCTTTACTTCTGTAAGATGTGCCACGCAAAAATTACCTCTCAATCTCATTAAATTCAATATCCTGGACAGTTCGTGTTGTTATTTTCAAAGCTATAATAATTGTAAAGACTACTCTTGATAGACGACTTTTTCTCTGACATTCTCATTCATGTTTTGAAAATAGAATCCACCAGCGTGAACTTAATACAAATGCATATGCAATCTCCCGATTGTCCGTGCCTTTTATTAATTCACTTTTATTAAGAATCTCACAGACCGATGAGGTTATCAGCTTACGATAAAACATCAGCCAATCAAAGACTACGGTTTGTAACTGCGGGAATACTGACCAGATACTGGTCACCGACGTGAATGACGTATATTCACTTGAATAGCCAATCAAAGAGAATGAGAGATACACGTCGTCTCCCTCAACCCATTCCTTTCTGTAAACTATACCAAGTACCATCATCGCCAGGCCTCTGTATCACAGGAACATCCTAGCATTTGTATAGAGAGAACAGCAGCCGAAAGCAGTACGGCTTGACTTGTAGTCGCTGAACAACCATAATGATTGTAGATAGTTCAATCAGACAGGACAAATCGCTAGATTGTCTTTTGCGATTTCAACTATGTGGCGCACATATAAAACAAATAACAAATAAAACAAATTGAGATCGACGTTAAGTCATCTGATTTTAACGAATCCTTTAAGTAATAGAAGCAATGGCGAAATTGACCTCTACGGGGTTGCAACTATTTCACATAATATTCATCATATGTCAGGGAGCTACCTCGTCCGTCTCTGGATATGAAACTTCTTATGCAGGAAAACATGCGTTTTATGCCGCAGAAAATCGCGCCCTAAAAGGGTTTGCGTTCGCAACCAAAATTGTACGATCTCGTGTCATCTGCGGACGTGAATGCAGCATGGATCAACATTGCAAGTCGTTTAACTTTAATGACTGCAGTAAAATGTGCGAGTTAAACCTTGCCATAAGACGGCAGCATCTCGACTACTTCAATGCAACTCAATGGAGCGTGTACTTTGATGCAGATGAGGACACACCTCTCTACTCACTGGCTGATAACTCCTTGAATCGCAACAGAAGCTGCAAGATGCTCTTAGATGCTGGTTATCGTTCAAGCGGTATCTACACAATCTACCCAGAAGAATTCTGCAATCTTCGTGTCTACTGTGACATGGAAACTGACGGTGGGGGATGGATCGTGTTTCAGAGGCGACAAGATGGCAGCGTGGACTTCTACCGTAACTGGGCCGACTACCAGTCTGGCTTTGGCGATCTGTCCGGTGAGTTCTGGTTGGGTAATGACAACTTGGTGACTTTGACGTCTGATGATTCACGTGGATCATGGGAGCTACGAGTTGACTTAGAGGACTGGGAGAACAACACGGCATGGGCAAAGTTCTCAGATTTCCAAATATCCCCGGGTGAGTACAATCTGAATTATGACCAATACGATGCCAGCAGCACTGCCGGTGACTCTCTTTGGAAACACAGAGGGTATCCCTTTACGACAAAGGATCGTGACAATGATGAATTATCACAACAGAATTGCGCACGAATGCGCCCAGGAGCCTGGTGGTTTAATCGGTGTTTAAAGTCTCACTTGAATGGTAGATATTACCCAGATGAGAATGCCGGTGATCCCAAGGGCGTACAATGGCGTTCATGGAAATCGCGAAATTTTTATTCTATGAAAGCATGTAGCATGAAAATGCGTGAAATTGGATCTTGAACGCGGTATCCTATTGTATATTATATTGGTTTTCCAGGCCAAATTTAAACACAAAATCATTCAAATTAACACCAGGCTCATTCAATTTCGTGTTAAAGTGAAAGCTTTGTTGCATCAGCATTTAACAGTCAAAAAGAGTAATTCTATTTCAGCAGTTAGCATTCACTGGCCAAATAAGATCATTCAACTTTACAAGGTCGTCAACCAATCAATTTTATCAATTGGCAAACATTTTTTTAATGTTCACATTCAAATTCGTATTTACCTATATAAAGGAAAATTCCGAATTAAGACAATAATTCTGCGTTATACCGTTAAGTAAAGCATTTTGGAACGAAAAGAAACGCGATTAGAAAAGGAAATGTGGAAAAAATATACATAAAAAGAACAACATTTTGTTTTAGTTAACTTTATAACGACCCCCTGATAATTTTAAGCTTTTGTTTCTTAAAAGCATTTGCTATTTTTTAATTTGACATCCGAACATTAGCAGAAATTGGTCCGAACATTAGCAAAAAATTAAGAATAAAACATGAAGACCATTGCAAACGATCACAAGACAATAGCGAAAGATTTAGTTTTCATTTCAAACTTACCATCTTTTCAAACTTTACCTAACACTCTTCTAAATACAGACTTTAGCCGGGGGAACCTATAGCAGAAATTCAACTGAAGAATGGTAAAACTGTAGTCTTGAATGCCTATACATGAAATAGAATGACTAAAACAAACCTGAATGGAAAGAACGAAATCATGTGAGCACAAACACGAAATTGAATAGTAACTAAAAAGAAACCCTAGTTTGATTGAATTAGGGGGAAATGCGTGAATTTGAATGCGTGTTAATGAAAATGAACTAATTTGTGATGAATTTGACCGGGGAAACCTATGTTTATTTCGAATAATTATGTGTTTTAATTATAATAATAGTTGGCACTTGTAATTCATTAGAGAGGTTTCGCACGCCTACCGGTACGTTTACGGATACGCATACGGTAACCGTAACAGTACGCGTTGGAGCGGATATCAATCTTGTTTCGCAAACCGTGACCGATAACAACATGCATGACAAATGTACAGTCGCCACCGACACCTTTTTTCAGTCTATTTTTCTTTTCTTTTTGGGGGCACTGCCCACAAATTACACTCTACATTCATGGGTTATAACACTAACAGTAATATGGCGGGGAGTGTTGTTGATTATACACGACACTTAGCTAAAAAGTCTACGAAAACGGTATCCGTTTTTTACCTACGTGTATGGCGGCCGGTATCAGTTCGTAGCGTGTATGGAAACGTCTTCAAAACGGTTACAGGTCACGTGAGCGCACAAAGTGATGACGTATTCGTATGCGGACCGGTATCAGCGACGGTGCGAAACCTCTCTATTGTACAATCAAGATTACCATCTTACACCTTTAATACGTTGCATTGTAGAATAAACATTGTGTCCGACATTACCGTCAACACTGTGGTCAGCAAACGCAAACATTTTTCAGAAGCTAAACATTGCGCGTTTAATTTAAAAAAAATAATGATAAATCGCTAGATAATTTCGATCAATACCTTGTTCGTGTTTGAACGCGTTTAAAAAGAATAACAAGACAGTATTTATAAAGGTGTTTCAATGTGAAAGACAGGTTTAAAATTGGCCAGAAAAAACCATGTTTTATGCTAATTCAAACATTTTTGTATTCAAATTTACGAACTCTCACGTTCAATTCCGTCCAGACAAAGCTTTTTCACAACCAATTTAGTCATTTATCATTCAATGTCAAAGTGTGGTCACTCTGTTTAAACATTGGATTGAGAATATTCGTCATTGTAGATCAAATTGGTCTAAGCTGTTGCTATAGACGAATCTGGTCTGTAATGACGAATATTCTCGACCTGGTGTTTAAAAGGGCTGACGAAACGTTTAAATTGAATGATTAATTACTTAATTGGTTTGGTAAAAGCGTGTGAAATATTTCTTTGAACGAAAATCAATTTGAGAGTGGGTAAATTCGAATATGAATAAAAACCATTTTTTAAAATAGCCAGAAAAATTATATAAAACTATAACCTTTAAAGGAAAATTCTTTTTTCTGGCTGTTAACAACTATTGTCAAATTACTGTCAAAATGCGTACGATACTAAATGAGCGTGAATCGTTTTGGACTTGCAAGCCGTGCAGAACGTTAGATCATTAGACACGTGCAGCACTTAAAATTAATCAATGAATTCAGCTCTGAAGACAATATAGTAAAGATGTTTTTACCGCACGATTTATCTTGTTTAAAATATTGTTATAATTATGAAAGAAATGCAACATTGTAGACGTGGCCTTCTGACGTATGTTTACAATATACACAAACATTGAATTTACATTACCCCGACGCCAATTCCATCGTATGAATATTTTCAAAAACATTTCAAAAAATATGATGCCCTTGAATTAATTATTCTGTGTTGTTTTTAGCATTTGTGACCTGCTCCATAACGAAACCCAAAGTAAGTCGCACTGATGTGATTGACTTTGTGTTACGACCAGTCAAAATACAAATTAATAGTGAGAAATGAGCGAATTTTCGATTATGGATTAGGTAATATTAAAACCATATCACCTTCACCTTGTTATCTGTTTGCCTAAAAAAAAGAAGATAAAGTGGTGAAATCATGACGTCAGCTTAAAAAATGCAATTGTGCATTTACATTGCAAAGAAAAAGATGCATTGATTTAACTCTTTATTTCATTCACAACTTTTCAACCTTATTTTTGGAAGAACAGTAAACAAAAAACACACAAACGAAGTTAGAAATGAACAAACAAAATCAAATGTAATTGTTGAGTCAGTTTGATTTCAGTATCAATTATTTAGGGAATATCTGTTTCAGATTTATTCCTTGCCAGGAGTTTGTTCTTGTTTGTTCTCACTCCTCTGGTTTTCCCTGTCTATTGTCCTAACCACCCCCCCCCCCCCCCCCCCCCCCCATCCACATTTCTCCTATTAATACTTTTTTGTTAGTTCTTTCTTTGATCCTACCCACACTGACCTTTTCTTTAATCCCTCATCCTAATCCTCCTTTTGTTGTTTCACTGGACTCTGTACATGCTTTTTCTTTTGTGTTTCCCCTGCCAACCATGATGTGCATCATGCTGTATGTTGCCACATGTTTGTTTCTTGTACACAGTCATTATGTCTCTAAAGAAGAGCTTGATGTTGATCAAAATATTAGGTCCTCTTAACTTATTTGATGAATATAAAACAAACGCCTTTTTCCCTGTTTTTATCGGCATCCATTTACATTTCCATTTACTTCATTTTTGGGCAAAACAAACAATGACATTCAAACAGAAAGCGTTCTTCATGTAAGGAGGCATAGCAACGTTGTAAGTAAGGCACGAATTTGTAACTGTTTTAAAACATTGAATATGTTTTTTTTCTGATGAGGTAACCAAACTGGTGGTCCATATATATTTTATGATTGTAAAACTTCGGACGATCAGTTAAACGATATTGACTAAAAAGTACAACTCACCAAATCCACCCATTTCTGATAATGCGAACACTGCGCAATGGTGTATACTACCTTTTGTGTCAACGTATACACACGTTGTGTGCGTCACATAAATTACATACAGTACTAATGCATAATGTGGTTTCTTGTGTGGTCCACAAAAGGCGAACATTTTCAGGTTAAAACCGTCGATCGACTACACTGCCTAAAAGTTTTGCAAGTGATTTGCATGGGCCCATACAACTTGTAGCTATAGACGGTGGGGCATGCCGTTCTAGACGCTTGTTTACTGATCTCCATCTTGGCGCGAGTTAAAACTTGTTTTAAAATTAAGCATACTGTTTTGAAAGATTGATTACGTGTAATCCCGCGCTGGAGAGTGGAGCATTATTTATAATTTTAAAGAAATATTATTATTTTTTTCGCTTTAAAAAATAACGGCCGTGAAAACTGCGATGTCCAATTAAATTGCTTGTTTCAACCATCCATTTCCATTTTTTTTTCATTCACGCGATTGGTTAAAAAAATCAACACAACATCAATATACGGCCCGCGGACCAATCAAATGCGCTGTAACAAAACACTGCGGAACGCCGGTTTGCAAAGTCCACGTCACAAACGATCGTCAAAAAAGGAAACAGGTTAACTCGTACGCGAACCAACTCGTACGCAGGCCAACTCGAACCGCGTACGAGTTGGTCCGCGTACGAGTTGGACCGCGTACGAGTTGGTTCGCGTACGAGTTGTCTCGTGTACGAGTTTGTCGCGTACGAGTTTGCTCGCGTACGAGTTGACATGTATTTCGTCGAAAACATGGCAGGTGATGCCGTAAAATCATCTAAGAATATATGTTATGCTCATTGCTCAGGCATTTCCGAAGATATTAAACCATTTACGACGAAACGTTGGGATACTTTCCTGCGTAGTGTGGATATTTGGAAAAATTTAGTGGGGTATCAAGCAGATATAGCGAGAAGTTTTGTGGGCGATCACGGCGATCTTTTTGACGAGTTTGGCCAGTGTACAGTGCCACAAAATGGCGGTTGCCACCCAACTTGTTATCGATATTTCACCGACTCTACCAAGCAACAACGTGGTCAAATTGCCAACGAGAAACAAATATTAGATGCTGAGTCGTCCCATGCTTCAGGTAGGTTTTAAAAACCTAAACAAAGGTGTATTATAAAAGGTGTTTTTTTGCCGCGACGAGACTCTGTCTACGTCCGTGGGCGCGGGCCGTAGTACATGTAGTACCGCGAAAAGTTAGGTTTTGTATGGTGTATGGTAGGCTTAAACATTTTGCATAAACAGATATACGTCTTGTTTTATACTTTCATGATATTGATAACATAAAAAAACATATTTTCTTTATTTTGTGCAAACAAATATGACTATAGCTAAAAAACAACTTCGCGGACAAAATGCTCTATGTTGCGACATTTTAGTGTCTTATATTTTTGACATGTTTCATTCCTGTCAACTGTTCCTGCCTATGTAAAAAGTGAATGCTTATGTCAACAGTAGTCCCTCTTTAAGTTTTAGGGTATTTTGCATTAGAGTCCTTTCTGTTCATGTAAAAAGTTACTTACACATAACTTGTATTGCTCGTTTTTATTCACAGAATCATCTACTCCAACTAACGATGCAGGTGTAGATGGATCCCCACAGGAACCACCAAGACTACTACGTTCCCGAACCGGAGTTAACAGTGTTGCAAAGCAGCCCTCCACTGCTTCTCACATCTTGCCCAAAGTTTGTATTATCTGCTGCCGTAACAAGACATGGAAAGACTCAAGTGGAAGAAAACAGAAAGAACCGCTGGTGCTCTGTGAACAACCCGATGGAGGCAATTTGGCTAAAGCAGCTAAGGACAAGGTGGCCAAGGCTACAGAAATCAAGAGTTCTAAAACCGTTTTAACATTGAAAGTTTTATATAGGTGCACTTGTGCATTCATGTTAGTGGTGGAAATGAAAACCGAATTGTTTACTATTCAGTATAAAGTCCACTATTCGGTTTCGAAAACAGAATATTCTAAACTAACCTAAAAATATTTCCTCCATGGTCACAACTGCAGAGGCCTTTGATATATGAATATGAAAGCTTTTTAGCACTAGCTCCATTGCTTGACAGACATGTATCTGATTTATTAAGTACTATTGATAAGAATCTAACATCATAATGTCAACAACAAAAAATAGTATAAATATTTGTCGCAGGGATGAGATTTTCCAGCTGATCACTTTAAATTTATGTGCCAAATTTATTTTCAGCACACTTTTCGGTAATATTTGTTTTTATCATTTTTGTCAGCTTTTTCCAAGTAAATCAAATCTCATGCCTGCTAAAAAATAACATGGAATGGACCCTGGTCTTGCTTAGACATATTGGAGTCTTGTGAGCACCCACAGGCTGTTGCCAAAGCAGGTTAACAATTGCAGATGTGCTGGCTTTAAAGCACCCAAGACTCGCTTTCATTCCAAGATGGTTGCAGCATGAATGGAGTTATAGTGATAAACATAGTTATTTAACTTTATCTCTCCAATACTGGCAAAAATATGGTTGGAAACATGCGTAGATTTGATTTGTCACTTACGAAAGAATACATATTTACACAATTTAGGAAGGGAACTTCAACATTTCTTTCATTACTAAATCTATTTAATGTATGTATTTTAACAAATGACAGTAAATGTCTAGCTTCATGATAAAAGTTAACTTTTGTTTACAGGCTTGATATATTATTGTAACTCGAAGTATTGCCTTATTAATGGCTTTTCTTTTCCTCAAGAATTGTATGATTTGCTATCAAGTTATTGCAGTGATATTGCACCACTGTCAATGTGCCACTCGCTGTCAATCATCCATGGCTCCTGGACCATATTTAAATAAATGATGGATATGATTAAAAAGTTGCTTCATCCTAATCTGCCTATCCCCTATAGTTAGATGCTTTCACCCACAAATTGTCAATAAGATTTAGCATGAGTGCATACACGTTTCAATTCCAAATTTTCATGCACAACTGGCCTGTTTATTATTTTTGTTAAATCATAAAAATGCAAGTTACAACAAGATAAGAATTTTATTCATTGACACAATCATTTGGATCATAATGTTGAGAATCATAAATAACAGTGTTATACCAAAACCTGCATAAAAATAGTAAAACCATTAAGTTTTAATCAAAATGTCACCAACTGCACGGTGTATATTTCAATGATTCATGAACTGCACGTTGTGTAAGCTCTTCTTTTTTTTAGGCAGGAATTTCTCGCTAGTGCTCCACTTTTGGACTTGGGAAATGTTGGGATCTTGATAAGACATACAATATCTACATTTTAAGACACATTTCATGTAGTGCCAAGGTGCAGACCACAAGAATGGGTTTAGGGAGCTATTTTGACCCCATGCCCCATAGTCTACTAGTTTTCTCCTGTGGGCTTCGAGCAGAGAAGATCAACATAAACTGATAAACAAATAAATTATTTCGTTTTTCTAATAATGTAAACCACGTGGGAGGGTAACCTTGTAAAGTTAATAGTGATTAACGTTGTAATTTGTGTTATATTTTTGTGAGATAATTATTCTGTAATTTTTGCGACCCTGTATTTCATTATTATATTGTCAGATTGTACTATAGGTTTTCTGGTCAATTTCGGCAAACGAGCAGCCAATTTAACCACTGCGTCACACTATTTTGCGTGAAATCGAATGCTGCTGAAAATGGTATTTAAATTTCGTTTTTATAACTAGGCAAATGTACTGTTGTGTCAAAATAACCATTAACAACCATTCTACAATTCAACAAAACAGCATTTAAATTCGCAGGAGCGTTTTCAATACGCGTGTTCGGTCATTCAAATTCATTATTGGGCAGGCATTTCCGTCATTTGTAAAATCTATTAGCGAAATTGGTTACCTCTTTACGAAATTTACGATCTGCCTCTTCTGTGCGTCACATAAAAGATCGACGATATGCTAAATTGAACAAATTTCCTAAGAAATTTGAATGTCTAAAAACTAAAATGAATGCCCTAATTTAAATTTAAAACACGGCAAAATCTGGAGAGGCCAAATCGCTTTATTTCGAACGCACGAACAATTAAACTGGCTGCTCATTTGTCCACATTGACCGGGAAAACCTATATTTTATAGCGTACGTACATGTAAAGTACAGCTAGCCATGTGATGACACTTAACCTTCTTGTTGTATTGCTGTGGCATATTTGATTGTACTACGCCTTAATAACACTGTGCATGTATTATAATAAGTGACGACGTACTTTTATCCGGATATGTTTTGTGCCGGACTTTAGATTTTCTCCTACATGATAACTACATGTACTACATTGTCGCGAAATATTGATATGATTCGTGCCTATACCCAGCATTGAGAGGACTTCATCGACACATTTCGGTTACATTATGTGCTGCGTAGTTTCCATTGTATAATTATATTTATAGAGTTGTGTTTAATGATATTTTACCATTTTTGTAGATAAGCTATATCAGTTCAGTTTCACTTCGAAGTACTGCGGTTATGGAAAAAGATGTCACTTTTTATGTCAAAAAATTTGAATCTGAGAAGCGTTACTGCAGTGACGTTTCTCAGACTGCGTATTCCAATGCAGATTATTCTTTCTTCGTGGAAATAACCGCTCCAAATTTTCGGCAATATTTCATAATCGCTACCACCTTTTGAAATGAAATTGGTACAGGTTAGTTTTATGGTATATATCTATAACTATATAGGATTGAAACAAACAATGGGTTCCAATTACCAAACGTGTACGATCCCTTTAAGTTGGATTGGTTGTTTTTGAGCCAAATATTATTGTTACACACTCGTTAATGTAACTCTAGGTTTTCAGCTAACTGTATATTGCACTGTAGTTCACACCAGTGTAAAGGATGTTTTATCAATGACTTCATTGTATTGGCATATTATTGTGTGACATTTAAATCTTTGTAAGTTTACTTCATTGTCTTGGCATAATATTGTGTGACATTTAAATCTTTGTAAGTTTGTGTCATTTTGAGGATTTTTGAATTAATTGCAATTGTACCTTTGTCTACAGTGTGGTTAGACATAATTATTTTTGACTGTGCAAACTGTGTGCAGACTAGATGGATTTTAAGTCAGTGATTTAGGTCTGATACTGTATTTTAACAAGTCATATGTTGTGTACATTGCCAGACGTGTATCCCAGCCATGTCTGTGCCAGACTTTATTTCTAAGTCACATAGTGCTTTAGCTGAGACCATAGTTTGTGCATTCACATATATTTTACGTGAATATGATAAAGGTGTATGTCCTGTTGGTATAGGTGTGGTAAATAGCATTGAAGCTGCATTGAATGATAGATTCACTGCAATTTTTAATTCTTTGAAAAGCCTAGTGAAGATACTGAATTACAGTCACCTGGCCTTATTACGTGTTGTCATACAGTTATAGTGGTAGATACAATTTTGGATACTTGTTATTGAGCCAGTTTTAAGCGGCTAACTTTGTAATGTCGAGGTGACAGGAGGTTGTTGTTTCTCCTACTGTGAGTGTTTTTTAATGATAGCCTCCATGTAGTGAGCTTGAGTACTTTAAAGTGTTATTTACTTAGTTTGCCAGATGGCGAAGCCGAGGGAAAAGGAGGAAACTGTTCCTTGTATTCAGGGATTGTAATTGACTACACAATAGTGGTAACTGTTAACAGAATCACAGTACAAATACCTCACATTCGGGGTGTTTGTCTATGCTAAGCATAATGCTTTGTATTTGGCTATGTACTGCTATTGTCAGCTCAAGTTGCCCCTGCATAAGTGGTTTTTGCTCTTCATAATTAAAAGAGATTTATCTGCACCGTATTGGCTCATTTCATTGTATACAGTTGTATTTTGTATTTTGCCAACTAAAAACTTGTCATTGATATTTTTTGATGAGAATTGTCTATTGTACGAATTATGATACGAGATGTAAATTACCGATAGTTTACCGATGAAATAACAATACAAATGGTGATTTAACAGGCAATTTTTTTGCCATATACATGTACTACATTTCACCTATAACAAGAAAGCAGAGTTGTAAGGAGTCACTGATTGTTGTGACTCGAGTCGAGTCGAGTCATTAGTGGTCGGGTCACGGTGTGTAGTCGAGTTGAGTCATGTATTTAGCTTGAGTCAATTCGAGTCACTAATAAATAAACACGTTACACAAGGTGGAAATCCATGACACGAATGTTTGTTGTATCGTAGAGAAAGGAAAACGTGTACATACGGCCACTGTATAATATACCATGTGTACTTATTTTTGCCAACAAAAACGTGACATGAACCGACACCGGCGTAAGTCGTTTTGCTCTTATTTTGGGTTATTCTGATGAGGAACTCGTATCGAATCGAGTCATTTGCCTGCGGTCGGGTCCAGTCGAGTGGAGTCATTTACACATTGGGATATCAGTCGAGTTGAGTCGCAAAAAAATGTAACTCGATTCGAGTCGAGTCATCGACTAGTCATTACAACTCTGCAAGAAAGTGTTCTGTTTTTGTTTAAATTACACATGTACAAAGTAAAAGCGCTTGCTCTATGATAACATTAAAATTGAGTTGCCCCCCTCTACAATGGCAGCAGCCACCAATTTGTTGCTAGGGGTGACCTGTTTACTGCTGCACAGTACTGTGTAATTCGAGGCCAACATGTTTTCTGCTCATACGTTTTTTTAATGTGCATGCGTCAGGGCGAAATAGTTCGGTCAATTTACGCTAAGACCCTGGACTAATTGCAATAGAAACCAATCAAGCGTCAAATAAATAAACAAACAACATGTGAACAATCTAATGTTTTCTATTAAGTGGAAGGTTGTTTTTGAACCATTTTTTATTACTTTTTGTCCTCGAACAATCTGCCTGGTGACTTGCTTCGATTGATACGCCTTTGTAAGCTAATGTTTAGGATTCAAGATCAAATACGAGTGCAGCAACACCATAGCAATGGCAAATAGCAAATAGTTCCCTCGCGTGACCGTGTTAAAACAAATTATATTGCAATTACTTCTAGGTCAGGCCCTAATTTGATGTAAATTGACTGAACTACAATATCACAGCGAGTATACATGAGAGTTTCTTATTTTCCGATAGTATTCTTGGATCGAGTCTTTTATTTTATTTCATTTATAATTTTTGTTTTTACAATTTTAAAGAAAAACAAAATGTACAAAATAAATTCCTAAAAAAGACTAAGGATAAAGACGGATTTTTTCGAATCTCTGCATATCAGACGTTTTGTTTTATATCTTCAAGTTCTTCCCATGTTTATACACTTTAGTTTAGCTCATCGAGAACGTTGAACCAATGCGGTTAAGCAAGCCATGATAAAGTGAAATTGCGCACTCTAGCAGCAATTTGCGTTAATGTTTAAGTTAGGTGATACCGTTAGCATGGATGTAATAATTGTAAAGACTCCTCTTAATAGACAACTTTTTCTCTGACTTAATTTCTCATTTAGGCTTTGAGAATGGAAACAACCAGCGTGAAATTGATATGAACGCATAATTATGCAATCTCCCGATTTTCCGTGCCATTGGCGTTGCAGGAGCAATTGTAGAATACCCCGCCACGCGAAAGTAGCCCGCGAAATCGTGACGTCAGCTTAGAAAATACAATTGTGCATTGATATTGCAAAGGAAAAGATGCATTGGTTTAACTCTTTATTTCATTCACAACTTTTCAACGTTATTTTAGGAAAACAGTAAAAAATTAATTAAAAAAAACGAAATTAGAAATGAACCAACAAAATAACATTTAATTGTTGAGTCAGTTTGATTTCAGTATCAATTATTTCTGGTTAAATTTCACAAAAATTGAATGTTGCACAAAAGTTGTGTTGAGTGTTGTTTTTTTCCTCTTGATAATAAAAGGTTTGTTACTATTTCCTAAAAAATATTTTTAAAAATGTAAAGAATCAAGACAATTTTGAATTTACATATTAAATTGATCGATATTATTATTTATAATTCCCGAATTTACTTCAAAAACACGTCCTCGGCATTTCACGGGTCTTTTCGACTCTTGCGTCAAGACGTAGTTGTTTAACAAATCGCGTCACAATCAAAGGCGCCCCCAATTAGCCCGTTTTCGGAGTATTGATGATTGATGAACTGCATAGACGGACGGTGCGCCCCGAAACAACTCCGTCTTAGAGCAAGACTATTACAGTTTACGTGTACATGTACATAATCCACGTGAATGACGTCATTGAAACATACATTTCCAAGTGCAAAAGTTGAAAATTTTCGTAAATTTCACACCAAAAAGAAAATCGCCCGTTGGTCCGGCAGAGATGGAAATAGTAAGAGCCGAAAGCATAACTCTATAAGTTTGTAGCAAATGATTAATTTTGTCTCAAAACATCCCGAAACAGTCAGGGTCACCCAAAACGTGCGGGCATTCTAAACAAAAGTATTTTTATACCTAATTTCACAAGGCTCGTAAATAACATTCACAACGAAATTATCAATGAAAATACTATTATTCGACACAGAAAATAATACATGTTTACATAAGACCCCATGTTGGCCCAACAATGCTGCGAAATGGAATTGTGGCCCATTTACGTGGGGCACTCCTCCATGCTCACAAAATCTTGTAAAATCTCATTGCTGTGAGACCGTCAATTCGCTGCAAATAAAACGTCGCTGTTCGCCTCATTATCGAGTACGCTGCAACCTGACTGTCTTTGAACGTAATCAGCTTGTAGCCTTCAGTAGAAGGAGTTGGCATAGTAACCAGATAATTACCTCTTCGTCTCATTAGATTCACTGGAACTAATTTAATATCATAATTTCTTATTCAAGCTTTGAGAATGGACACAACCAGCGTGAAATTGATATGAACGTATATGCAATCTCCCGATTGTCCGTGCCTTCAGCGCTTAACGTTTATCCATCAGACCGACGAGGTTATCAGCTTACGGTAAAACATCAGCCAATCAAAGGCTACGGTTTGTAACTGCGGGAATACTGACCAATTACTAGCCACTGACGTGGATGACGTATTCACTTGGATAACCAATCAGAGAGAATGAGAGATGCACATCTTCTGCCTCAACCCATTCCTTTCTGTAAACTATACCAAGTACCATCATCGCCAGGCCTCTGTATCACAGGAGCATCCTAGCATTTGTATAGAGAGGACAGCAGCCGAAAGCAGTACGGCTTGACTTGTAGTCGCTGAACAACCATTGTGGATAGTTCAATCAGACACGAAAAATCGACGTTTAGTCATCCGATTTTAACAAATCCTTTAAGTAATGGAAGCTATGGCGAAACTGACCTTTACTGGGTTGCAACTATTTCACATAATATTCATCATATGTCAGGGAGCTACCTCGTCTGTCTCTGGATATGAAACTTCTTATGCAGGGAAACATGCGTTTTATGCCGCAGAAAATCGCGCCCTAAAAGGGTTTGCGTTTGCAACCAAAATTGTACGATCTCGTGTCATCTGCGGACGAGAATGCAGCATGGATCAACATTGCAAGTCTTTTAACTTTAATGACTGTAGTAAAATGTGCGAGTTAAACCTTGCCATAAGACGGCAGCATCTCGACTACTTCAATGCAACTCAAGGGAGCGTGTACTTTGAAGCAGATGAGGACACACCTCTCTACTCATTGGCTGATAGTTCCTTGAATCGCTACAAAAGTTGCAAGATGCTCTTAGATGCTGGTTATCGTTCAAGCGATATCTACACAATCTACCCAGAGCGATTCGGCAATGACGGTCTTCGTGTCTACTGCGACATGGAAACTGACGGCGGGGGATGGATCGTGTTTCAGAGGCGACAAGATGGCAGCGTAGACTTCTACCGTAACTGGGCCGACTACCAGTCTGGCTTTGGAAATCTGTCCGGTGAGTTCTGGTTGGGTAACGACAACTTGGTGACTCTGACGTCTGAAGATTCATGTGGATCATGGGAGCTACGAGTTGATTTAGAGGACTGGGACGGTAACACGGCATGGGCTAAATACTCAGATTTCCAAATATCTCCGGGTGGGTACAATCTGAATTATGACCAATACGATGCCAGCAGCACTGCCGGCGACTCTCTTGGGTATCAGGGAAATAGTATGAACACGTATCAAAAAGGACATCCCTTTTCAACAAAGGATCGTGACAATGATGCGACACAAAACAATTGTGCACAACTGTACGCAGGAGCCTGGTGGTTTAATAGCTGTTTCTATTCTCACTTGAATGGTGTATATTACCCAGACAAGAATGCAGATAGGTTTCAAGGCGTGCTATGGGGCTCATGGAAATCGGGTTATCCCATGAAAGCATGTAGCATGAAAACGCGTGAAATTGAACCATGAATGTTGCATTGTTGATATTAATTTTGAAATGTACTTGTTTTAGTTGGCACCTGTAAATCATTGCACAGCCATATTATTCATTAATACCCAGAGTCTTTTAGAATTGTTATAAAACTGCCAAAAAATGTTTCTATGGAATAATGTTTAGCAGTTAATCGAAATGTTACTATCACTTTGTCAACACGTTAAAGGTAGAATACACCATTGGTAATTGCTTGAATTATCAGGAATGGGTGGATTTGGGAGTTGTATTTGATAGAAAATATCGTTTAAGTAACTGACCTGTCTGAAGTTTTACAATCATAGATGTTGAGAAAAGCCAGAAAAACGGCGTTCGTTTTCAACCGGCGTCAGGACGTTGTTCTTATGTTGTTCTTGTTATTTCCACGATCGCCGGACGGCGATCGTGATTTATTTTTATAAAATTCAATTTTTCGAAACAATTACAAGATATCTATCGCATAATTTTGCTGGATGCTAACAAACAATATTTATCAAATGAGTTAAGAGGGCCTAATATTTCGATCTTAACAAAATCTTCTTCAGAGACAATATTTATTTTCAAATAAGTAAGATATTTCTTAATAATTCGGTAGATATCTGCAAATGGTGTATCCTACCTTTAATGCACGTAACCCGCGCCCTGGGGGACCCTGGCTATAGCGGGGCACTAGCGGGGACCTACCCAAGGGTTTCCAAGAAAAAGCGGTGCCCCGCTACCCTGGACATTACCCCGGGACTGACCCGAGACTTCCAAAGGGGTTGCCCCGCAAGCCGGGGCGATACCCAGGGATTTCCAAAAACAGATGCCCCGCCTGCCGGGGCATTGCCCGGGGATTTCCCAAAAGGGTACATGACCCGATAGGCATGACTGAGTGGCCTTTTAGTTTAGGGCATACTGTGCCAGGCATCTTTTGCCGGGGCATATACAGGGACTTCCACATTAGGCCCGGTGTTACAGGGCCTGGACTGTGCGGGGGACTTCCAACTTATGCCCAGCGGTCGGGGGCGGGGACTTACCCATGGGTTCCAAGAAAAAAGTGTCCCCGCCCCGTGGCACTTGACTAGAAACTAGTTTCCAAATTTCAATATGGAAGTTCCCGGCTAAGTCCCCGCTAGTCCAGGGTCTTCCAGGGCGCGGGTTACAATTGACAAGTGCATAAGAGATTAACTAGTTTATGTTTTGCTTATTATTAAAGAATACCCATTATATTTTCTACATCTCATGAAACAACGGCTACATTTGATCATATTGCAATGCCAAAATTGTAGCCAAGTTTAACCGAAGCTGCCTCGAATTTAGACTAAGTTTATTTTTACTCCGATTTTCCTTTTTTTTAACAGCGAGATTATAGGCGCAATCACATACACAATGGTTCACCCATATGTACAACAACCTGCCAATTACATTATTTAAAAAAAAGGCAGGGTGGTCTTTTTGAAATTGAAGTTAAATTCTCCTTTAAATGATAACTTTCGCCAACATTGCAGGGCTACGAACAGCATCCGTCACTATGAGATTTATTCACGAGTCGGCCATAATAATTGAAAGTGAGGTAAAATCGTCATAATGACATAAAGTTAATTACCAAATAACACCAGTCGTCTCTGATGAATAATAAAACATTTGTGATTAAACATACCTTTATGTTTCATGCCACATTTCAAAAAAATATTGAAAGTGAGGCTAGAATTCAAAAATAGTCTGGCACCATCCTATTAAACAATTCACAATTTATCGGATACATCCAGAGAACACAACCAAAATGATTTTCCCTTGAATAAGGTCCATATAACGGAACATTGTAAAAACTGTTCTTGCTAAATTCTAAATACAGCGTAATGTGAAAACAATTTGTTACTTAGATTTCAATTATAGTTCCACAAGTAATGTCAGCTTAGAAAATAAGTGTTATTCGTACACGCTTAAAACTAAAGTGTTGAATCAACCTTATAAGTGTGCGGTCAGTGACTACTCTTTAAAAGGTGGGATTTCAACCATAAAACTGTTGAATTCAACACTCAATATGTTGAATTCAACAGTTTTATGGTTGAAATCCAAACTTTTAAAGAGTAGTCACTGACCGCACACTTATAAGGTTGATTCAACACTTTAGTTTTAAGCGTGTACATGTATGCATTGATAATATTTGTATTGCACGAATAGAATGTTGCACAAAATGACATCAGCTTAGAATTTGTGGCAAGTGTTATTCCTCTTATAACAAAATATTCAAAATATTCATCATATTGTTTTACTCCAGTTATACTTTCCCACAAAAATACTGTACAGCACAAAACCAAGAGAATCTAAATTTCACAGATGTATTTGTTCTGATGTCATTATTCAATATTTGTCTGCACAATTTTAAAACATAAAGGTTTATAGTTGTTTCGTGTAACAAAAAAAAACCAAAAAATACCAATTCTCTTTTGTCATGCTTCTTGGCATTGTTAGCTTTTTTTCACTAGTGATCATGTTTTTGAAACTAGGTTTTATGGGAGTGTCGAAATAATGGTAATCATTATAATAAATATGGTAATCATTTGTAAACATTTCACTAAATCGCAATTATGACATTATGCATTATTTGGAGCGCGTTATCTTAAGTAAGTGCTTATAATTTAAATTAATAAAAAATTACCAAAACCACATCAATATCGCGGAAGAGGGCAACAAATAATCTTAATTAATAAGCACATTTTACTTTTTGCTTGTATATTGCGATACAAAAATGGTTCCAATACAAAAAGACCAATGACGTTGAATAAACTGAGCGACAAGAACCAATCAACGATTAATTTGTCTCAGTTTATTTAGGTTGTTCGTGTTGAGTTTGTGAGTATGTAATTATCGCAGCGTGATAAGGCAACTTGAATTTATGCTTCAAAAGTTACTATTCCTGTATGGGATATGCCATTAAGGAGTTTGCACAGTATTCTACAGATGTAGATCCACAACTTCTGGCAGCGCCCTGGCCGCGCCCATGCCGCGCCCTGGACTTTGCCCTGGCCGCGCCCTGGCGGCCCTCGCCCTGGCCCTCGTCCTGGCCCTCGCCCTGGCCCTCGCCCTGGCCCTCGCCCTGGCCCTCGCCCTGGCCCTCGCCCTGACCCTCGCCCTGGCCCTCGCCCTGACCCTCGCCCCGGCCCTCGCCCTGGCCCTGGCCCTCGCCCTGGACCTCGCCCTGGACCTCGCCCTGGACCTCGCCCTGGACCTCGCCCTGGACCTCGCCCTGGACCTCGCCCTGGACCTCGCCCTGGACCTCGCCCTGGACCTCGCCCGGAACCTCGCCCTGGACCGCGCCCTGGACCGCGCCCTGAACCTCACCTTGCTTGTCTTCGTCAACCTCAATAATTGACCCCACGAGGTGAATGGACCTTTTACCAATAAATTTACTTTTATGCGCACATGCGCATTTTTAATGGACCTGGCGAGAAGAAACCAAAACGGTCCATTGTACAGGGTACAAACAGTCTGGTCGATTAGCTATTTTTGTCAAAGATTTGTATTTTTTTTTATTTAGAAAACCCATGAAAATCTTTTCAGCATCACTTTCTGGTCTATAGAGCATAACAAAGTGGAACCCCCGTCTAGATCCCGTACTCAATACCAGGGTAAAAGAGCCGGTAGTGATGGAAGGGTACTGTTGACACCATAGGAACAAGGTTGAGGTCTATCACACAATAGTGTTAATACATGAAACATAAATAATTGGTACAATCGAATTTTGTTTTTAAAAAAAATACCGAATTTTTAGAATGAGTACATAAGAGGTGGGAAATACCAATGGTGTATCCTACCTTTACACCCACCCATTCCTGATAATTCAAGCAATTACCAATGGTGTATCCTACCTTTACATCCACCAATTCCTGATAATTCAAGCAATTACTAATGGTGTATCCTACCTTTACATCCACCAATTCCTGATAATTCAAGCAATTACTAATGGTGTACCATACCTTTACATCCACCCATTCCTAATAATTAGCTGTTTCGGTTTTCCACCGAAACAGCTTTTGTTTTCGTTAAAGTTTTTTTTTTTCTTTTTAGCTGTTTCGGCCTTTCAGCCGAAACAGCTTTTGTTTTCGTTAAAGTTTTTTTTTTTCTTTTTTTTTTTTTTCTTTTTTTTCTTTTTTGTCATTTTTTTCTGGCATAGCACTTTGACACTTTGGTAAATCCGATCGACTTGAGACTTGGCATACATTTAGACAACCACCCAAGGACGGTCCTAGAAGAAATTCGTCGCGATTACGTCATTCAAGGTCATGTGACGTCATGTTAAAGGTAAAAAATTTCCCCATAGGTTTTGTACACGTTTTTCTTCAGACTATTGACTTTGACACATTGGTAAATCCGACCGACTTGAAACTTGGCATACACTTAGAACACCACCCACAGATGGCCATTGAAGAAATTCGGCACGATTGCGTCATTAAAGGTCACGTGACGTGACGTTAAAGGTGCAATTTTTTTCCCCATAGGGTTTGTACACGTTTTTCTTCAAACTATTTACTTTGACACTTTCGTAAATTTGATCGACTTGATACTTAGCACACACCTCGACCACCATCTCCAGGAGGGCCAAGGAGACAATCGTCATGATGACGTCATCGGGGGTCATGTGACGTCACATTAAAGGTTCAGTTTTTAGGACCCTCTATCTCTGGAAGTACAGGTCCGATTGGGGTCAAACTTGGTATGCAAGTATTCCAGGATGTTTTACAGACGAAAATTAAGATGACATCATCATGACATCATCGGGTATCCTGTGACGTCACATTAAAGGTTTAATTTTCCCCATAGGATTTGTACACGTTTTTTCAACTAATATGACCATATGAACAGTTTTGACCATATGAACAGTTTTTTCTATTGAGTTTTTTCTATTGAATTTGTACAAGTTTTTTGCAACCAAAATATCTTTAGCACTTTAATACATCCTATCGACTTCACACTTTGCAGACCCAAATATTGAAAGTAATTTAAGACATGCGAAACAGCTCTGTGTTTGTCCACAAACACATTTCTAGTTTTTTTTGTTTTTTTTAGCTGTTTCGGTTTTTTACCGAAACAGCTTTTGTTTTCGTTAAAGTTTTTTTTTTCTTTTTTTTTTTTTCCACTTTCAGTGTTTTTACCCATAGGATTTACACACGTTTGTTCTGCCAATACACTTTGGCACTTTGGTAAATCCAATCGACTTGAGACTTGGTATACACTTAGACCTCTACCCACAGATGGTCCTAGAAGAAATTTGGCTCGATTGCGTCATTCAAGGTCACGTGACGTCACGTTAAAGGTTTAATTTTCCCCATAGGTTTTGTACACGTTTTTCTTCAGACTATTGACTTTGGCACTTCGGTAAATCCGACCGACTTGAAACTTGGCTTACACTTAGAACACCACCCCCAGATGTTTCTGATAGAAATTCGGCACGGTTGCGTCATTCAAGGTCACTTGACGTCACATTAAAGGTTCACATTTTACTCCCATTGGTTTTGTACACGTTTTTTTAGACTATTGACTTTGGCACTTCGGTAAATCCGACCGACTTGAAACTTGGCTTACACTTAGAACACCACCCCCAGATGTTTCTGATAGAAATTCGGCACGGTTGCGTCATTCAAGGTCACGTGACGTCACAATAAAGGTTTACATTTTTCTCTCATTGGTTTTGTACACGTTTTTCTTTAGACTATTGACTTTGACACTTTAGTAAATCCGATCGACTTGAGACTTGGCACACACTTAGACCACCATACACAGACGGCCCTAGAAGAAATTCGGCATGATTACGTCATTGAAGGTCACGGGGCGTCACGTTAAAGTTTTTATTTGTTTCCGATAGGTTTTGTACACCTTTTTCTTTAGACTATTGGCTTTGACAGTTTAGTAAATCTGATCGACTTGAGACTTGGCACAGACAAAAGACCACCACGCACATATTGAAAGTAATTTTAGACACTCGAAACAGCTCTGTGTTTGTCCACAAACACATGTCTAGTTTTTCCTTTTTTTTCTTTCCACTTTCAGTGTTTTTACCCATAGGATTTACACACGTTTGTTCTGCCAATACACTTTGGCACTTTGGTGATTCCAATCGACTTGAGACTTGGTGTACACTTAGACCTCCACCCACAGATGGTCCTAGAAGAAATTTGGCTCGATTGCGTCATTCAAGGTCACGTGACGTCACTTTAAAGGTTTAATTTTCCCCATAGGTTTTGTACACGTTTTTCTTCAGACTATTGACTTTGGCACTTCGGTAAATCCGACCGACTTAAAACTTAGCATACACTTAGAACACCACCCCCAGATGTTTCTGAAAGAACTTCGGCACGATTGTGTCATTCAAGGTCACGTGACGTCACATTAAAGGTTCACATTTTTCTCCCATTGGTTTTGTATACGTTTTTCTTTAGACTATTGACTTTAACACTTTAGTACATCCGATCGACTTGAGACTTGGCACACACTTAGACCACCATCCACAGACGGCCCTAAAAACAATTCGGCACGATTACGTCATTCAAGGTCACGGGGCGTCACGTTAAAGTTTCAATTGTTTCCCATAGGTTTTGTACACGTTTTTCTTTAGACTATTGCCTTTGACACTTTAGTAAATCTGATCGACTTGAGACTTGGCACACACAAAAGACCACCACACACATATTGAAAGTAATTTTAGACACTCGAAACAGCTCTGTGTTTGTCCACAAACACATGTCTAGTTTATTATTGACGTTCTTTTTTAAGTGGCGACAGTAAAACTAGACATGACAAAAATCGCTGAATTTTGTTCCGCGCAATTTAATAACTACATGTACCTATCAAACATTATAAGAAAGAAAACAATGGCGAAATACATCTTTCGTTCAAAACTGTTTTACATACTTTTTTGTAAGGGGTGACATGCTTAAAGGGGCTGTTGGGTTCTGCAGAAATAATTATTTAGTTGGGTTCTGTATAAATAATATTTTAGTTCACAACAATCAGGCATATTGTTTTCTCATTTTATATGCCACTAATAAAATGTTATCAGAAAATAGTATGTGAGAAATGCTGTGGAGGGGGTAAGTCTAGATTTTAGCTGGGTGAATTTTTTTAAATAACCTAAAAACCAGTTTTTTACGTCCCCAAAACTGGCTAAAAATGCCCAAAACACAAAATGGCCTAATACCATGGCAACGAGCCATAGAACAAAAATTAAGTTTTACTTTTGTTACTTGCTTACAATGTCTTTTCATATTACACAAAATGAATACAAAATGCCGAGGACAACTATTTACGTGGAGCCACTCTTAATAAGTACAAAAGAATAGGGATATTTGTGAACGCAACACTCACAATATTCGCACAAAAATGAATGCATCTTTTACAAACAGTTATGTGCACATTTACCGATATCGTCCGGGAAAACCTATAGTATTTATATTCCCTTTTCTTATTTGCAGACACTTTTTTTTTAATATTTCGAAAATTTTGGGTATATTGCCCGAGATATTGTTCGTACTAATTATAATAATCTGCACTTGCAGAACACTCAACACTTTTGTCACCACCCCTTCTGTTTCCTGGTTTACTTAAAATTGTATTGTTACCAAACCACTACTCGGTTACAATTAGTACAACAGAATAGTTTTTGTGTGTGAAAGCAACTCACAATATTCGTGACTATATTTAATTCCAGGCTGTCATGTAATAATAATACATTACTTTCGGCAACGTTTATTTCCTTGCACAAATCAGAAACTAAAGCACATTGCTATACGTACTAGACCATTTTGGTTGAAATGCTTTATGAGGGATGCTAAACCTAAAAAAGTCAAGATTTCATAACTTGAAAGAGCGTCCGTACAGGACACGACTAATATATAAAAAAAACATCTGATGACAACAGTTTACAAAGGTCGTTTTTCTAAAATCCTAGCTATAGGCTCCGACTCCATCACCATTGCCAAACTTTCAAAATCTTGTTTAAATACTTGAAACTCTCTCACATGTGTTCAGACTTTTCAGACGAAATGATGACCAATATGCCATCTTTCATTTTCTTTTCAATTTTTGGTGGGTTGACCCGTGTCGTTTTGGAGAATTCTCACCCAAAGAAGACCACCGGGTACTTCAGCTAGTGTTTAAGCGCAATATTGGTAATAGCGTCAACATTAAGATTGGTAAAAAATATTATCGGGCATAATGAATGTTTAAGAAAGTGATATGAAACAGTAACCATTCAAAAAGGCATTTAAGAGTGGGTCCACGTAAATATTTCATATAAGTGTCCTCGGCATTTATTTGGTTTAATATGAAAGGACTTGGTGAGCAATGCTTTAGTTGGGTTCTGTATAAATAATGTTTTAGTTCACAACGAGTATTGTTGTCTCCTTGTATATGCCACTAATAGAATGTTATCAAAAAATGGTATGCAAGAAATGCTGTGGAGGGGGTTAGTCTACATTTTCGCCGTCAAAAATGCTGCTTATTCAGTAGAAGTAATTCATAGGCATACACTCTTATAAATAAAAAAAAGGAGCCTGATTCATAAAAGTACATTTTGTGTGTGTATTATTACCTTAAACCGAAGGGAAACCACAAATTTCATTTTTCAATTTTTTGGGGAAAACAACCATTTTTGATGAAGTACTGCCTAAAGAGGATATAATCCCCCAAACTTTTCTCAGCAGACATAAAAAAGACCAATGTTGGCTCTAAGCAAATCCAAAATGAAAATATTCTAATACCCCTGGCAAGTTGACTTTTTGAGGGACAAAAATAGGATAAAAATTACAATTTTACAAGTTCTAAAAACAAGCTTTAACGCATGTTCCAAAAAGGGTGACATTTAAAACATTTTATTTTGTTTCTCAAGTAAGGGCAATGATGATTCTTTGTAATGATATAGTTGAGTTGGTGATATAAATTTGCATTTTGGCTCTGTGATTGTTTTCAAATTATTAGAAAAACATGGCATGGCAACAGGCCATAACAAAATGTAAGTTCTATTTTCGTTACTTGCTTACCAAGTCCTTTCATATTTAAAAAAATATTGACGAGGACACTTGTTTGCAATATTTACGTTGACCCACTCTTAAGTATTTTTTGGTTTTTTTAGTGATGGCGATGATGTAAGTTTTCCATTGTCATCATCAATACAAAGGAGTCTAGATTTTGTTTTGTAACGCAACTCATAATAATTATTTGCGACTTCATTAAATTTCAGCTTGTGGCCTTCGGTAGAAGGAGTTACCATAGTAACCAGAGAATTGCCTCTTATTGTCACTAGATTCATTAAAACTAGATCAATATCGTGGATAGCTATAATAATACTGTAAAGACTCCTTTTAATAGACGACTTTATCTCTGACTTTCTCCTGCAAATTTTGAGAATGGAATCAACCAGCGTAAAATTGATATGAACGCATATGCAATCTCCCGATTGTCCTTGCCTTCAGTGCTTAACGTTTATCCAGAATCTCACAGACCGAGGAGGTTATCAGCTTACGATAAAACATCAGCTAATCAAAGGCTACGGTTTGTAACTGCGGGAATACTGACCAATTACTAGTCACTGACGTGAATGACGTACTTACTTGAATAACCAATCAAAGAGAATGAGAGCTACACATCGTCTGCCTCAACCGATTCCTTTCTGTAAACTATACCAAGTCCCACAATCGACAGGCCTCTGTGTCACAGGAGCATTCTAGCATTTGTATAGAGAGGACAGCAGCCGATAGCAGTACGGCTTGACTTGTAGTCGCTGAACAACCATTGTGGATAGTTCAATCAGACACGACAAATCGCTAGATTTTCTTTCCCGATTTCAACTATATGTGGCGCACATTATACAAAAACAAATAAAACAAACTGAGATCGACGTTAAGTCATCTGATTTTAACGAATCTTTTAAGTAAGTAATGGCGAAACTGACCTTTACTGGGTTGCAACTATTTCACATAATATTCATCACATGTCAGGGAGCTACTTCGTCCGTCTCTGGATATGAAACTTCTTATGCAGGGAAACATGCGTTTTATGCCGCAGAAAATCGCGCCCTAAAAGAATTTGCGTTTGCAACCAAAATTGTAAGATCTCGTGTCATCTGTGGACGTGAATGCAGCATGAATCAACATTGCAAGTCTTTTAACTTTAATGACTGCAGTAAAATGTGCGAGTTGAACCTTGCCACAAGAAGGCAGCATCTCGACTACTTCAATGCAACTCAAGGGAGCGTTTACTTTGATGCAGATGAGGACACACCTCTGTACTCACTGGCTGATAGTTCCTTGATTCGCTACAAAAGTTGCAAGATGCTCTTAGATGCCGGTTCTCGTTCAAGCGGTATCTACACAATCTACCCAGAGGGATTCGGCAATGACGGTCTTCGTGTCTACTGTGACATGGAAACTGACGGCGGGGGATGGATCGTGTTTCAGAGGCGACACGATGGCAGCGTGGACTTCTACCGTAACTGGGCCGACTACCAGTCTGGCTTTGGCAATCTGCCCGGTGAGTTCTGGCTGGGTAATGACAACTTGGTGACTCTGACGTCTGACGATTTACGTGGATCATGGGAGCTACGAGTTGATTTAGGTGACTGGGAGAACAACACGGCATGGGCAAAATACTCGGATTTCAAAATATCCCCGGGTGAGTACAATCTGAATTATGACCAATACGATGCCAGCAGCACTGCCGGTGACTCTCTTGGGTATCACAGAGGACATCCCTTTACGACAAAAGATCGTGACAATGATGGTGCACCACAAGGTAATTGCGCACGAAAGCGCACGGGAGCCTGGTGGTTTAATCGTTGTTTAATATCTCACTTGAATGGTGGATATTACCCAGATGAGAATGCCAGTGATATGAAGGGCGTACAATGGCGTTCATGGAAATCGCGTTCATATTCTATGAAAGCATGCAGCATGAAAATGCGTGAAATTAGATCTTGAACGCGGTATCCTATTGTATATTATATAGGTTTTCCAGGCCAACTTTAAAAACAAAATCATTCAAATTAACACCAGGCTCATTCAATTCGTTTTAAAGTGAAAGCTTAGTTGCATCAGCATCCAACAGTCAAAAGGAGTAATTCTATTTCAGCAGTTAGCATTCACTGGCCAAATAGGATCATTCAACTTCACGAGGTCGTCATTCAAATTTGTATTTACCTATATAAAGGCAAATTCTGAATTAAGAGAATACAGAATTACACTAATTCTGCGTTATACCTTTAAATAAGTAAAGCATTTTTGTACGAAAAGAAACGCGATTAGAAAAGGAACTGTGGAAAAGAATATACATGAAAAGAACAACCTTTTGTTTTAGTTAATTTTATAACGACCCCCTGATAATTTTAAGCTTTCGTTTCTTTTAAAGCATTTGCTATTTTTAAATTTGACATGGTCCGAACATTAGCAGAAATAAAGAATAAAACATAAAGACCATTGCAAACGATCACAAGACAATAGCGAAAGATTTAGTTTTCATTTCAAACTTATCACCATAACTTTTCAAACTTTACCTAACACTCTTCTAAATACAGGGTACAGACTTTAGCCGGGAAAACCTATAGTAGAAATTCAACGGAAGAATGGTGAAACTGTAGTCTTGAATGCCTATACATGAAATAGAATGACTAAAACAAACCTGAATGAAAAGAACGAAATCATGTGAGCACAAACACTAAATTGAATACATGTAGTAACTAAAAAGAAACCCTAGTTTGATTGAATTAGGGGGAAATGCGTGAATTTGAATGCGTGTTAATGAAAATGAATTAATTTGTGATGAATTTGGCCGGGAAAACCTATATTTATTTCGAATAATTATTTGTTTTAGTTATAAAAATAGTTGGCACTTGTAATTCATTGTACAATCAAGATTACCATCTTACACCTTTAATACGTTACATTGTAGAATAAACATTGTCAACACTGTGGTCAGCAAACGGAAACATTTTTCAGAAGCTAAAGGTTGCGCGTTTAATAAAAAGAATGAATGATAAATCGCTAGATATTTTCGATCAATACCTTGTTCGTTTAAAAAGAATAACAAGACAGTATTGATAAAGGTGTTTCAATGTGAAAGACAGGTTTAAAATTGGCAAATAAAAACCATGTTTTATGCTAATTCAAACATTTTGGTATTCAAATTTACGATCTCTCACGTTCAATTCCGTCCAGACAAAGCTTTTTCACAACCAATTTAGTCATTTATCATTCAATGTCAAAGTGTGGTCACTCTGTTTAAACATTGCATTGAGAATATTCGTCATTGCAGATGGAATTGGTCTAAGCTGTTGCTATAGACGAATCTGGTCTGTAATGACGAATATTCTCGACCTGGTGTTTAGAAGGGGTGACGAAACGTTTAAATTGAATGGTGAATTACTTAATTGGTTTGGTAAAAGCGTGTGAAATATTTCTTCGAACGAAATTGAATTTGAGAGTAGGTAAATTCGAATATGAAAAAAAATTAAAGGTTTTAAAATAGCCAGAAAAACCTATATAAAACTATAACCTTCAAAGGGAAGTTCTTTTTTTCTGGCTGTTAACAATTATTGTCAAATTATTGTCAAAATGCGTACGATACTAAATGAGCGTGACTCGTTGTTGACTTGCAAGCCGTGCAGAACGTTAGATCATTGGACACGTGCAGCACTTAAAATTAATGCATGAATTCAGCTCTAAAGACAATATGGTAAAGATGTTTTTACCGCACAATTTATCTTGTTTAAAATATTATCATATGACAAAAATGCAACATTGTAGACGTGGCCTTCCGACGTATGTTTACAATATACACAAATATTGAATTTACATTAACCGACGCCATTCCATCGTAAGAATATTTTCGGAAACATTTCAAAAAATATGATGCTCTTGAATGAATTAATTGGTGTTGTTTTTAGCATTTGTGACCTGCTCCATAACGAAACTGATGTGATTAACTTTGTGTTACCACCAGTCCAAATACAAATTAATAGTGAGAATTGAGCGAATTTTCGATTATGGATTAGGTAATATTAAAACCATATCACCTTCACCTTGTTATATCACCTTCACCTGGCACAGGTTGTTTTCTTTCTAATTTCGCGGGGGAGGAATTATCTTTTCCAAAATAAAGCCTAAAACCAGTGGCCGAACTAAAGTTTTAGTGACGGTAGTAACCGAACGAGTAACTTAAAGGTATAGGATACCCCATTTGCAGATATCGATTCTTTTCACTACCGAATTATTAAGAAATATTTTACTTATTTGAAAGTAAATAATTAAAGTCGGCATCCAACCAAATGATTGCGCTAGATATTTTATAATTGTTACGGCGATCGTGAAAAAACAAGAACAATTAACATAAGAACCACTGCCCGACGCCGGTTGAAAACGAACGCCGTTTGTGTTGCTTTCCTGGGCATCCATGATTGTAAAACTTCAAACAGATCAACTATACGATATTTACTATAAAATTCAACCCCCAAATCCACCCATTCGTGATAATTCAAGCAATCAATGGTGTAGGCCCTATACTATACATTAACGTTTACGCGACATTCTATTTTTAATTTTTTATCGGTGTCATTTTGGGGGGCAGCTGAAATTACCGGTTTGGTAGCAAGTACATGTACATTATAAGGCTGCCTGTGAATTTGCATTAGCACATGTCCTGCTATTTCCAAGAAATAAAAGGAAAATTTTGAGCCCGATCGACGTGATACGAGTGCGGCATTGGGAACATTTATCTTGGTGCATCATACCCCGACTCGTTTCTGTTTAAAATAACACGAGCCCTTTGAAGCACCAGTCTATATAGCTGAGCATTATCCCAATCAGGACAGCAAACGCGAAAAACAACATAAATATAAAACAAACGCATTTTCCCCTTTTTTGCCGGCATCCATTTACATTTTCATTTACTTCATTTTGGGGCAAAACAAACAATGACATTAAAACAGAAATACACATGAACAATAACAAAACAGACTGTGCATTTATGTTGTCCAGATCCGGCTGAGTCTGTACAAACGAGAGCCGACTGTACACGTACATGTAAATATTCCACTGATCTAAAAAGCAAGATAAATTGAAACATGGTCAAAGAGGTGATCCCGCAACGAAAATAGTCTTTTGGAGAGGGTTTTAGACAGAGATTTTAGAGGTCACACGGAAGTGAGAAAAAAATTATAGGAAAGCGGGTAAATACAGAAAATATCACACAGTTAGTTGGGCAATGGTAAAGTTTAAAGATCAAAGTGTCCGTCTTCTTTGTGTTTGGCTGTGGAAGAAAATGTAGTGGGATGATAGAATGTTTATAGAGACATTTGATAAAAATAAATACTTAAGTAGATGAGTCTATTATAAAGAGGGGAAAGTTTAGGTTTAGATAAGCGTTCTTCATATTATGTGAGGAGGCATGGCAAGGTTGTATTAAAGTAAGGCACGAATTTGTCTCAATACATTGAATATGCTTTTTTCTGATGAGGTAACCAAACTGGTAGTCCATATATATTTCATGATTGTAAAACTTCGGACGATCAGTTAAACGATATTGACTAAAAAGTACAATCACCAAATCCACCCATTTCTGATAATGCGAACACTCAGCAATAATGTATACTACCTTTAATGTCAATGTATACGCACGTTGTGTGCGTCACTTAAATTACATACAGTACTAATGCATAATGTGGTTTCTTGTGTGGTCCACAAAAGGCGAACATTTTCAGGTTGAAACCATCGATCGACTACACTGCCTAAAAGTTTTGCAAGTGATTTGCATGGGTCCATAAATCTTGTAGCGAGTTTTCTCCTGTGGGCTTCGAGCAGAGAAAATCAACATAAACTGATAAACAAATAAATTATCTCGTTTTTCTAGGGAGTATGGCTCCGGCCATGCTCCTAATAATGTAAACCACGTGGGAGGGTAACCTTGTAATTTAATAATGATTAACGTTGTAATTTGTTTTATATTTTTGTGAGATAATTATTCTGTCATTTTTGCGACCCTGTACTTCATTATTATATTGTCAGATTGTACTATAGGTTTTCCGGTCAATTTCGGCAAACGAGCAGCCAATTTAACCACTGCGTCATACTATTTTGCGCGAAATCGAATGCTGCTGAAAATGCTCTTTAAATTTCGTTTTTATAACTAGGCAAATGTACTGTTGTGTCAAAATAACCATTAACAACCATTCTACAATTCAACAAAACAGCATTTCAATTCGCAGGACCGTTTTCAATGCGTGTGTTCGGTCATTCAAATTCATTATTGGGCAGGCATTTACGTCATTTGTGCAATCTATTAGCGAAATTGATTGTCTCTTTACGAAATTTACGATCTGCCTCTTCTATGTGCGTCACAAAAAAGATCGACGATATGCTAAATTAAAAAAATGCTTAAAAAATTTGAATGTCTCAAAACTAAAATAAATGCCCTAATTTGAATTTAAAACACGTCAAAATCTGGAGAGGCAAAATCGCTTTATTTCGAACGCACGAACAATTAAATTGGCTGCTCATTTGCCGACATTGACCGGGGAAACCTATATTTTATAGCGTACGTACATTGGCTGCTCATTTGCCGACATTGACCGGGGAAACCTATATTTTATAGCGTACGTACATGTAAAGTGCAGCTAGCCATGTGTTGACATTTAACCTTCATGTTGTATTGCTGTGGCATATTTGATGTACTACGCCTTATAGTTATAACTGTGCATTTAATATAATAAGTGACGACGTACTTTTATCCGGATATGTTTTGTGCCGGACTTTAGATTTTCTGCTACATGACAACAACATGTACGCGTTCGCTTCCGTGCATTTATTGTCGCGAAATATTGATGTGATTCGTGCCTATACCCAGCATTGACAGGATTTAATTGACACATTTCGGTTACATTGTGTGCTGCGTAATTTTCATTGTATAATTATATTTATAGAATTGTGTTTAATGATATTTTACCATTGTGTAGATAAGCTAGATCAGTTCAGTTTTTAGGCAGTTGTGCCTCCGATGAATCTGTTTGAAAATAATAATTAATTATAAAATTATTTTAGAGACAGTTTTTTAGGCCTGTGCTTAAAGGGATCGTATACGTTTGGTAATTACTCCAAAAATTAATGGCAATAAAAACTTACTTGGTAAGAACTACAGCAGCTTTGGATAGTATAATGCATTTTTAGAAACTTTCACTTCGAACTACTACGGTTATGGAAAAAGATGTCACTTTTTATGTCCAAAAATTTGAATCTGAGAAGCGTTACTGCAGTGACGTTTCTCAGACTGCGTATTCCAATGCAGATTATTCTTTCTGCGTGGAAATAACCGCTCCGGATTTTCAGCAATATCTCGAAATCGCTTGGATTGAAACAAACAATGGGTTCCAATTACCAAACATGTACGATCCCTTTAAGTTGGATTGATTGTTTTTGAGCCAAATATTATTGTTACACACACGTTAATGTAACTCTAGGTTTTCAGCTAACTGTATTTTGCACTGTAGTTCACACCAGTGCAAGGATGTTTTATCAATGACTTCATTGTCTTGGCATATTATTGTGTGACATTTAAATCTTTGTAAGTTTGTGTCAATTTGAGGATTTTTGAATTAATTGCAATTGTACTTTTGTCTACAGTGTGGTTAGACATAATTATTTTTGACTGTGCAAACTGTGTGCAGACTAGATGGATTTTAAGTCACTGATTTAGGTCTGATACTGTATTTGAACAAGTGATATGCTGTGTACATTGCCAGACGTGTATCCCAGCCATGTCTGTGCCAGACTTTATTTCTAAGTCAAATAGTGCTTTAGCTGAGACCATAGTTTGTGCATTCACATATATTTTACGTAAATATGATAAAGGTGTATGTCCTGTTGGTAGAGGTGTGGTAAATAGCATTGAAGCTGCATTGAATGATAGATGCACTGCAATTTTTAATTCTTTGAAAAGCCTAGTGAAGATACTGAATTACAGTCACCTGGCCTTATTACGTGTTGTCATACAGTTATAGTGGTAGATACAATTTTGGATACTTGTTATTAAGCCAGTTTTAATT
Source organism: Crossaster papposus (assembly GCA_037893245.1). Classification (NCBI taxonomy): domain Eukaryota; kingdom Metazoa; phylum Echinodermata; class Asteroidea; order Velatida; family Solasteridae; genus Crossaster; species Crossaster papposus. The sequence goes on along the minus strand of JBAIAA010000279.1, from coordinate 1,883,490 downwards.
GAAGCTGCTAACTTTGTAATGTCGAGGTGACAGGAGGAGTTCTTGTTTCTCTTACTGTGAGTGTTTTTAATGATAGCCTCAATGTAGTTAGCTTGAGTACTTTAAAGTGTTATTTACTTGGTTTGCCAGATGGCGAAGCCGAAGAAAAAGGAGGAAACTGTTCCTTGTATTCAGGGATTGTAATTGACTACACAATAGCGGTAACTGTTAACAGGATCACAGTACAAATACCTCACATTCGGGGTGTTTGTCTATGCCAAGCATAATGCTTCGTATTTGGCTATGTACTGCTATTGTCAGCTCAAGTTGCCCCTGCATAAGTGTGTTTTGCTCTTAATGATTGAAAGAGATTTATCTGCACCGTATTGGCTCATTTCATTGTATACAGTTGTATTTTGTATTTTGCCAACTAAAAACTTGTCATTGATATTTTTTGATGAGAATTGTCTATTGTACGAATTATGATACGAGATGTAAATTACCGATAGTTTACCGATGAAATAACAATACAAATGGTGATTTAACAGGCAATTTTGTTGCCATATACATGTACTACATTTCACCTATAACAAGAAAGCAGAGTTGTAAGGAGTCACTGATTGTTGTGACTCAAGTCGAGTCGAGTCATTTAAAAAAAAAAGTGACTCGAGTCGAGTCGAGTCATTAGGTCAAGATGGTCGAGTCGAGTCACGGTGCGTAGTCGAGTTGAGTCATGTATTTAGCTTGAGTCAATTCGAGTCACTAATAAATAAACACGTTACAAAAGCACAAGGTGGAAATCCATGACACGAATGTTTGTTGTATCGTAGGGAAAGGAAGACGTGTACAGACGGCCACTGTATAATATACTATATGTGTACTTATTATTCGCCAACATAAACGTGACATGAACCGACACTGGCGTAAGTCGTTTTGCTTTTATTTTGGGTTATTCTGATGAGGGACTCGTATCGAATCGAGTCATTTGCCTGCGGTCGGGTCGAGTCGAGTCATTTACACATTGGGACATGAGTCGAGTTGAGTCGCCAACAAAATGTAACTCGATTCGAGTCGAGTCATTGAATAGTCATTACAACTCTGCAAGAAAGTGTTCTGTTTTTGTTTCAATACACATGTACAAAGTAAAAGCGCTTTCTCTCATAAAATTAAAATTGAGTTGTCTGATTTCCTTTGTGTGGAGCTGCATGCCCCCCTCTACAATGGTAGAACCCACCACTTTGTTGTTAGGGGTAACCTGTTCACTGCTGCACAGTACTGTGTAATTCGAGGCCAATATATTTTCTGCTCATACTTTTTTAATGTGGATGCATCAGGGCGAAATAGTTCAGTCAATTTACGCTAAGACCCAGAACTAATTGCAATAGAAATCAATCAAGCGTCAAACAACTTCAAATAAATAAACCAACAACATGTGAACAATCTAATGTTTTCTATTAAGTAGAAGGTTGTTTTTCATTTTTTTTTTACTTGTTGTCCTCGAACAACCTGTCTGGTGACTTGCTTCGATTGATATGCCTTTGTATGCTAATGTTTAGGATTCAAGACCAAATGCGAGTGCAGCAACACCATAGCAATGGCAAAATGCCAAAGAATGATACTTCCCCCGCGTGACCGTGTTAAAACAAATTATATTGCAATTACTTCTAGGTCAGGCCCTAATTTGATGTAAATTGACTGAACTACAATATCAAAGCGAGTATAAATGAGAGTTTCTTATTTTCCGATAGTATTCTTGGATCGAGTCTTTTATTTTATTTCATTTATAATTTTTGTATTACAATTTTCCACTGGCTGACGGAAAAAATAAGAACATTGCAAAAAAATTACAATATCAAAGAAAAACAAAATGTACAAAATAAATTCCTAAAAAAGACTAAGGATACATGTTTCTTTATTAAGAGTTTATCATATCTTGAAGGACAGATTTGTTGAATCTCTTTTTAAAACATGCATATCAGACGTTTTGTTTTATATCTTCAAGTTCTTCCCATGTTTATACACTTTAGTTTGGCTCATCGAGAAACATGCACGTTGAACCAATGCGGTTAATTATTATTCTGGTTTATTCGTATTAAAACACGAGGTAGGCAGCCACAGAAGAGTAGCTGAAGTGACCACGTTTACACTTTACAAGAATTAAAAATTGTTTCATAGCAGTTAAAAAGAATGGAAGTATAAAATTACACAAAGTACTCACTTGCACCTATATTGTAAACAATTAAGAATTACAAAAGTTTAGCTAAAACAGGAATTGTGGACTTCATGTATCTATCAGTTTTGCACTTGGGTACAACAAGCGTAGACGTGGAACTGTTTCTGAGTATTCTGGTAGTTGTGTTATTCAATTTAGGAGGGGGGAGCATATTTCTAAATCTGTTGGAATGTAATAGTTTAGTGCCAAAGTTATACAGTAAGGTGTCTCTCCTAGTTTCAAGGCTAGACATACCTAGAACTTCCAAAGCATTGGAGTAACTATGATATCGATGATAGCCTAACATAATGCGACAAGCACGTTTTTGTACATTCTCAATTCTATTAGCCAGTTGTTTACTTATCGAGGTATGCCAGACTTGGCTGGCATACTCTAAAACTGGTCTAATGTAGCATGTAAAGACGGAAACTAAGTCAGCCAAGGGGGCGTCATATTTTTTTTTAAATACATAAGGTAAATAATTTTCTAGAGGCTCTAGAGACAATATCAGCAACATGAATGTCCCATTTGAGATCACTCTGAATCGTGACTCCCAACAGTTTCATATGATTAACCTTGTTTAGGGATATGTCATTAAGAGTAAACATGAGGTTAGGTGTAACTCGTCGTAGGAAACTGATCTTCATTACTTGACATTTAGCAGGTTTGGGGAGAACATCGTTAGCTTTGGACCATTCTGAGAGATCATCAAGATGGGATTGAAGTTGAGCATTTTCACCCTATTTAACTATTTCCCCGAGGGTCGGTAGGAAAGGAAGCTGCAGACAATTGGAATAATTGAACGTCTAACCCCAAGGTTGATAAGTTTCTTGATAATAATGTTATGATTAACAAGATCAAAGGCTTTGGTGAAGTCAATCGCAGCAAGGTAAGCATACTGATTAGGCTTATCAAGTCCCTCATATACAGAATTTAACATATCCACCAGGTAATGAGTGGTAGAACTGCCCTTAATGTTACCGTATTGTTTAGGATCAATTTTTACAGAAATATCATTAATAATGTATTTGACAATAAAGGATTCAAAAATTCGAGCTAACACCGGTGTCAATGAGATGGGCCTCAGTTGATCAAAAGACAAAACATGTTTAGTTTTAGGAACTGGTATGATAGTAGCAGTCTTCCACAAATCAGGGAAATTACCCTCTCTCAAGCAAGAATTGAATACACATGTAAGTGGAAGGGCTAATTCGGGAGCAAATTCTTTAATCAGTCTCATAGGTAAGTCCAGGCTCAATACTATTTTACCTAGTCTAAAAGAATATATGGTAACATACTGACTCAGCAGAGAATTTGTTTTGATTTGTTATCGAAAACGACACACGCGCCTATTATAATCACAATTTCTTGCCATTAGGAGTACAAGGGCGCGGCCATATTGTTCAAATTTTCCGCCCCGCCCGGGAAATTATGACGTAGTGTCTGCACCTCAATGCACACCGCTTTATTGCCTGTTGTTCGCACTGGTATTCCACCTTGAAGCGGCCAACTCACTCTCCCCTATGCAGACGTATGTTGTACGGCGCCCGACTATTGCGAGTACATGTATTGCATTTCTGTGCAGAATATCGTCTTGACGCGCCACAAACTATAGTTTATTTTTGTTTTTTATAAACAAATCTGTGAGCTAGTAATTATGGCATCAGGTTCTTCCCCGTATGATTTTGAGCCCACTTTCACATGTATAGTACACACTATGTACATGTATACACTAAGCCGTACACAAAAAGGTTCACTTGCATTCCTTGCGCGTGCAGGGCCGCTATCGATTGGGCTTCGAGTACTGAAGGTGCAGACACTACGTCACAATATCTCTGATGTACTGATAAACTAGAACAAAATGGCGGCTCGCATGACGGTAAGCGCAGTGCGAGAAAATCTCTGTTTTATATGATTACCGAAACCGATAAAAATGAAATAAAAATCAAGTCACAATGGCAACAGACACTATTTAACATTATGCAATTATAAACTATGGGTGAAGTTTCCCTTTAAGCAAGCCATGATAAAATGAAATTGCGCACACTAGCAGCAATTTGCGTTAATGTTTAAGTTAGGTGATCAATGTAATAATTGTAAAGACTCCTCTTAATAGACGACTTTTTCTCTGACTTAATTTCTCATTTAAGCTCCGAGGCTGGAAACAACCAGCGTGAAATTGATATGAACGCATAATTATGCAGTCTCCCGATTGTCCGTGCCTTTGGCATTGCAGGAGCAATTGTAGAATACCCTGCCACGCGAAAGTAGCCCCCTAAATTAGGCGGATACGGGATACGGGATGGATCGAAAGCGAAGAGCCGCAGAGAAGAGAGTATCACGAGAGGGCGCAGTTTTCCCACAACCAACAGTGTCGTAAAGGAGGTTCAGGGGGTGAGACCACTGACCTCTATACATGGACAGATCATCCATTGTTTCATTTTGAAGTCGGCATGCAGAGAAGTGCAACATGGCGTCCCTGCTGTGAGCCAATGAAATGTCCAGGTGTAGAGTTCAGTTGGTTGGTAAATCCACTGACCTCTACAACTGGACATTTAATTGGCTCACAGCAGTGACGCCATGTTGCACTTCCAGTTCGCGCCGACTTCAAGTGTTAGCACAGCAGAATATGGACAATGATCCGTCCAGGTGTTGAGGTCAGTGGGTGAGACAAGCACGCAACGCAAATTGATAGGGGGATGCGTAAAAACGTGGTGAAATCGTGACGTCAGCTTAGAAAATGCAATTGTGCATTGATATTGCAAAGGAAAAGATGCACTGGTTTAACTCTTTATTTCATTCACAACTTTTCAACGTTATTTTAGGAAAATTAGTAAACAAATTATAAAAAAACACGAAATTAAAAATGAACAAACAAAATCAAATTTAATTGTTGAGTCTGTCAGTTTGATTTCAGTATCAATTATTCCTGGTTAAATTCCAGAAAAATTGAATGTTGCACAAAAGCCGTCAGTCAAACTGTTGATGAGTGGGGTTTTTCCTCTTGATAATAAAAGGTTTGTTACTATTTCCTAAATAAAATAAAAATTTAATGTAGAGAATCAAGACAATTTTGAATTTACATATTAAATTGATCGATATTATTATTTATAATTCTCGAATTTACTGAAAGAACATGTCCTCGGCATTTCACGGGTCTTTTCGACTCTTGCGTCAAGACGGAGTTTTTAAACAAATCGCGTGTTTTCGGAGTATTGATGATTGATGAACTGCATAGACGGACGGCGCGCCCCGGAACAAATAAAAAAACTCAGTCTTGGAGCAAGACCAGTAGAGTTAACGTGTACGTGTACATAATCCACGTGAATGACGTCATTGAAACATACATTTCCAAGTTTAAAAGTTGACAATTCTCGTAAATTTCACATCAAAAAGAAAATCGCCCGTTGGTCCGGTAGAGATGGGAATAGTAAGAGTCGAAAGCATAACTCTATAAGTTTGTAGCAAATGAGAAATTGTGTCTCAAAACATCCCGAAACAGTCAGGGTCACCCAAAACGTGCAGGCATTCTTTAAAAAAAGTAGTTTTATACCTAATTTCACAAGCCTCGTAAATAACATTCACAAGAAAATTATCAATGAAAAAATACTATTATTAGACACAGAAAAAAATACATGTATACATAAGATCCCATGTTGGCCCAACAATGCTGCGAAAATGGAATTGTGGCCCATTTACGCGGGGCACTCCTCCATGCTCACAAAATCTCGTAAAATCTCATTGCTGCGAGACCGTCAATTCGCTGCAAATAAAACGTCGCTGTTCGCCTCATTATCGAGTACGCTGCAACCTGACTGTCTTTCAACGTAATCAGCTTGTAGCCTTCAGTAGAAGGAGTTGGCATAGTAACCAGATAATTACCTCTTCGTCTCATTAGATTCACTGGAACTAATTCAATATCATAATTTCTCATTCAATCCATGAGAATGGACACAACCAGCGTGAAATTGATATGAACGTATATGCAATCTTCCGGGTGTCCGTGCCTTCAGCGCTTAACGTTTATGGGTGACCTGTTTACTGCTGCGCAGTGCTGTGTAATTCGAGGCCAACATGTTTTCTGCTCATACGTTTTTAATGAGGGTGCGTCAGGGCGCAATAGTTAGCCCTTTTTGCCAGAGAAAGTTGATGGGTTCCATTTGGCAGCAAAGTTGCCAAGTTGTCCATATATAGGCAACTTGCCCATAATAATGGCAATTGCTAAGTTAATATATTTTAAATTAATCGTGATCAAGGGGAAAATCACCGTTTATGAATTGGGGCTTTAGTAAATTATGTAATGTGCATATTAAGGCTGCAGTAGATATAAGAGCATGTGTGCTACATGTACAGGTATATGATGTGTCCCGCTAAAGTATTACAGCCAGAATGGTTGATAGAGTATACTGATGCTTACAAATCACAATAGGTATTGTCAGTATTACAAAGAATGTGAATGCAGTACTAAGCTGGGATTAATCCATTTACTGTAGTGGGTGTGCAGAGAAAACAACTTTAAAATAAACCCCTTTTAAAACATTGGGGTGCATACAACATAGGATTGGTCACTACACCTAGCTCCCCTCTAGATTTGAAGCGTGAACAAAGAAATCGACAATAATATAATTTACTACACTTAGAGCGCGTCATTGGCCGGTTGCGCCGCGCGTCCGGGAAGTAAAAATGATACGCTGCCAGGTGACGTCATTCCGGTGAGTATCCAGCTCGCTGTCGTGTGGTATTATTTTCTGGTAGCACCAGAAATTCCCTATAGAACCCGCCTCGTAGACATGTAGTCTGTGGCATGAAACCAGTCTCAGTAACGTTACTTATACATTTCCGTCATTGACTGACGAAGAACTTGAATACAGATGAAAAATCTACAAAGGCCGTTATCGACAAGGCAGTGATTATAAATGAGGTGTAGTCAAACAAATACAGCATAGTTTATTTCTAGAAAATAGTGGGAATTACTGGTCCCTCGGTGTAGGTCAGCTCGACTACCTCCCTCTGTTTTGCGTCAGGATGTAGTCGATCTCAGACATGTATGCACATTATTTAGGAGAGGATAACTCAACTGTTATAGGCTGATATGACCCCAAAAAACAACTTGGGATGTGAGCCAAAATCTCTATCCGGGGCGAACAGCCCGAAAATGATCACGCCATTTTTAAAATGACCACGCCCTTTTTATCGGAAGTGCTACTTCCGACATAGCTGTATCTTCTAAACCGTTGGAGCTAGATATTTGTTGATGTGCTCAAAATGTTTAGAATAGACTGTTTAGTTTAGGGGAGTCATAGAAGAGTGTAATATTTATAATTTGATATTTTACAAGAAAATGGCTAAAAACCGTAAGGTCAACGTATTACCATACAAAACTACCTACATACAGGAATTGCCAAATATTTATTTATTGAAATTCTCCGGTTTTAAATTGTGTGCATACATGTCTAAGCAAGTTCCTCTACTAATTAATATAATTGTTATAACAATTGAATTATAAACTAGCAAGACTGATTTGATTACAGCAACAGTGCTACAATGTACGAAGAGAGTTAGGGAACGATCTATACATCCAGTTTCACAGAGATAATATCTCACTGAAATACAGTAAGATAAAATGGTAAGATAGCTTAAAATTTTGAATTGAATTTATTTACCTACCTCTTATGTCCTTGGCCTCCTTGGATTAGACAAATAGGTAAAGGGAGGATGCAGTTAAAGGTGATTAAAAGCTAGTACAGTACAGTGTGGTTCAATCTCTACCGTGGATTAGAGGCCAAGAGGTATTTTGTATAAGGTTGAAAATATGTGATGGTAGAGCAAACTTTTGTCTTAGCTTCCTCTAACAATGTAATTGTAAGATAATTGTTTCTTTTCAGGATGAGGTACCTCTCGCTGCTCTTTGTACTACTCCTAAGCCTAAGCCGATCAATCTTGAAGAGTGCATTCTATGCCAGAAGAATGAGGAATCTAAGTGAATACCTCTCTAGTGGTGAAATCGACAGGGGTCATATTGTTTCACTTGCCAAACAAACATAGAGTAATGACACTCGAGCTGCTACAGTTCTTCTACTAACAGTGCACGAGCAGAGTATCATGAAATACCACACCTCATCTTGTTACAGAGGTTTTCATAGGGATATGACTAAAACTGACAGCATAACCCAACTAGTATTAGAACAATCCGAACCATCTCAGCAGGGGACTATTAATGATACATCTAAGCGACGCAGTATTAGAGAGTCGAGTCAAGTGTAACTAAAAATGTCTGTATCTTTTGTGGTGCAGATCGCAAGACAGTTAAACAGAAGAAAATACACACATACGTCTTCAGCTGAGACGTTGTTTTCTCCTCGGAATTATTTGAGATAAAGACTCCCGATCCAAAATACAAAATAAAACAAACAAATTGTAAACAAAAACATTTTAAATCATGATGTTGTCATGTTCATGGTATTTAAAAACAGCTTATTTCGCGAATATGATTCTAAAAACGAAATCCGAAGGTTAAAATCGAACGCTTGTAAAACAATTTGCAGAGTACTGCACACCTAGTACAACTCGAATGGTTAAAAGACAACGTGTTGATATCAACTCCCAAATTTCAGCCGTACTGAGAAACTTGGCGGAAAAGCATACATTTCATTAAAATATGTATTCATAATTTCCCAACCTCTCAATCCGTCATTCTAAGAAAAAGGAAAATCGGATTTTGAACGTTGAAACACCAGCAGATCGCAAATTGTTCACCACTTCCGAAGAAAAAGACGGCGCATGAGAAGTACAGCTTGTCGACTACTGCGCATGCAAAATGCTTTTGTTTGTATGTTAGTATTTTATTAACTCATTTGTGTACTTGAATATTCGTTGTACTTGGTCTGGTCAAAACTGACCACAAAGATGCTATATGTTGTTTCAAACAATTTACATAATCGGAAGAATCTGCTGGTATTATTGTATCATTAGATGATTTAATAAGCTCACAAGGAAGGGTAAGAGTAGCATCAAAAACTGTAGCATCGGCTACTGAGCACCTCAGGTCGATTTTCAATTTTGTGCGAATATCTAAAAGTATAAGTGAAAGTGCTTCTATCCAATGACAAGAATGTAATTGAACTTTTAGGGAAGACTTAAGCTGTAAATGAAAGCGTTCTACCAAACTTGCAATCTTGAGACGCGCAAAACCATGTATTCCATTTCATGTACTAAAAACAATGTATAACGCTTTTGTTTTACCACACTTCGACTACTGCTCACAAATTTGGTCAGATAGGTATCAGATGCACAATGATAAATTAATTAAGTTACAGAAGTATGCAGCACGTTTAATCTTGTCTAAGGGTTTTGACACTCCATCGAGTGAACTTTTTAAAGAATTAGGATGGTTGCCATTACATGAACAATTTGTTTACCTAAAAGCAGTTTTTATGTTTAAATGTACTCATGGGCTTGCGCCGTCGTATTTAACAAATAACGTAACACAACTTTCAGATGCACACCATTACAATACAAGAGGAGCTACAGCTAATAATTTGGTTATCCCAAAGTATAAAACGGAGTGCTACAAACACAGTCCAATCATTAATTGAACCAGAATATGGAATACCTTGAGTACTGAAATTCGTTCGGCGCCATCTTTATCACATTGAACTTTTAGGGAAGACTTAAGCTGTAAATGAAAGCGTTCTACCAATCCGTTAGCTATCGATAAGCTGCGGTACGGATACGCTTTGATCCTAAAGTATGGCTTAACTCCCTAAAGAGTGCAGACTCAAATTGAACAACTTGGCCTGTTGTAATGATACAACAATCATTACAAAAAGCATCCGAATTAGGAAAGCATGCAGCCAAATTAGGAAAGCATTCGAATTGTAAAAACACGTGAAATTTGAAGAAGAAGACAAATGAACGTCCGATTTTGTTGACACTGTTTCTGCTTCATACAAAGAACCGCACCCAGAATGCTTGGTCAACACTTTCTAAACAATTCTGGAACTGAATTGGTTGAGGAAATACATTAGTTTCGGCAACGTGTATTTCCTTACACGAATCGGGAACTGAAGCACGTTGCTATAGGCCTATGTACTAGACGATTTAGGTTGAAATGTTCCATGGGGGATGCTAAACTTTAACAAGTCATGATTTCATTACTTGAAAGAGCGTCCCGTACGCGATATTTGTTTCCATACCACTAACGACCTGGGAGTCTTGTACTTAAGAATAAAAAAAAATTAAAACAAATTGCAAAATTCTTGAAACTCTCTTACAGGTGTTTAGACTTTACAGACGAAATGATGACCAACATGTCATCTTTCATTTTCTTTTCAATTTTTGGTGGGTTGACCCGTGACGTTTTGGAAAATTCTCACTCAAAGAAGACCACCGGGTATTTCAGCTAGTGTTAGTTAAAGCGCGATATTGCTAATAGCGTCAACATTAAGATTGGTTAAACAGTTTCTCGGGCATAATGAAATGTTTAAGAAAGTGATATGAAACAGTAATCGTTCAAAAAGGCATTTACGTATTATTTTTTTGAGTGATGCCGAGGATGTAAGTTTGTCATCATAAATACAAAGGAGTCTAGATTTTGTTTTGTAACGCAACTCATAATATTTGCAACTTCCTTACATTTCAGGCTGTTAATTCAGGTTATAAATCGTCCTTGCTTGTTGCCTTCAGTGGAAGGAGTTGGTGTAGTAACCAGATAATTACCTCTCAATCTCATTAGATTCACTGGAATTAAATCAATATCGTGGACAGTTCGTGTTGTCATTTGTAGAGCTATAATAATTGTAAAGACTCCTCTTAATAGACGACTTTTTCTGTGACTTTTTCATTCATGTTTTGAGAATGGAATCAACGAGCGTGAAATTGATATGAACGCATATGTAATCTCCCGATTGTCCGTGTCCTTGTTTGGCGTGGCCTGGCGACAATTAATTAAAACGAATTAAGACTGCACTTCAGCGCTTAACGTGTATCCAGAATCTCACAGACCGACGAGGTTATCAGCTTACAATAAAACATCAGCCAATCAAAGGCTACGGTTGGTAACTGTTGGAATACTGACCAATTACTAGTCACTGACGTGAATGACGTACTCACTAAGACTTGAATAACCAATCAGAGATAATGAAAGATACACATCGTCTGCCTCAACCCATTCCTTTATGTAAACTATACCAAGTCCCACCATCGCCAGGCCTCTGTATCACAGGAGCATCCTAGCATTTGTATAGAGAGGACAGCAGCCGAAAGCAGTACGGCTGGACTTTTCGTCGCTGAACAACCATTGTGGATAGGTCAATCAGACACGACAAATCGCTAGATTTTCTTACCCGATTTCAGCTATAGATATGTGGCGCACATTACACAAAAACAAACAAAACAAACTGAGATCGACGTTAAGTCATCTTATTTTAACGAATTCTTTAAGTAATGGAAGCAATGGCGAAACTGACTTTTACTGGGTTGAAACTATTTCACATAATATTCATCGTATGTCAGGGAGCTACCTCGTCCGTTTCTGGATCTGAAACTTCTTACGCAGGGAAAATCGCGCCTTAGTCAATGAAAAGTTTGCATAGATTGATTTAGGACCAGAGATCTTGTGATGATTTCTAACAACTCGCTATCCACTAAGCAAAAAAGCCGTTTTTCAAAATACAATGTACTTATACCGTGTCATCATTGTAAAAACTATAATTAGATCAATGTCGTAATAAATTTAATTATTCTCTAGAGACTCGTGGGGAAAGGAGCCCCAAACTCGTGAGGAAAGAAAATATTTCAAAATATAAATATATTTACAACAATAAAATATTGTACCCCAAAAACCACATAGACTAGAAAGTAATACATATTGACGATTTCAAAGACTTTTCCTGACAAATGAAACAAATCCTGGAGAAATTGAGAGAAGATCCCAGCTTATTTATACACATGCGTGCATGAAATATAATTACATGTAACTTCGAAACTGATCTATAATCTTGACGTCGGGGACTTAAGTCTACCCATTTATGATAATTTTCCAAGATCCGCCACAAAAATCATTACTCGGACACTCTCGATAGAAGTGACATTTAATTGATTGTACACGAACCATCGGTACCGATGGTTCGTGTACAAATCAGAATGGGCCAATAAGAAAACAGCGCCCATAGTTTGTGCGCTGACAGATATAGCCAATAAGAGAGCACACAATTTCCAACGATCCCTGCCCATTTCAGTGCTTAACCTCGAGAATTACGCAACTTTATCTAAACAGCAGATGGCTTATACGACTGCAGAGTTTGCGAGCGCTGTGAGGGCGCTGTTTAGTAATTCACCAACATGTACTGACCTTCTAGCTTCTATAGACTGGTTTGGCGCGCGTGTCCTTGTCATTTGACTCTCTGAACACCCACAGCGTTAACTTACACTGTAAAGCGTACATATGTTTTATAGTTTGTAAACGAGTTGGACGGCAAACTAAGAAAACGATGTTCTAAACGATATGCTGTCACTTCCTTTCTGGCAAGAGAATCGGTGCTTACCACATCAATAATACAACTGTTATTGACTGCGACAAAGCTCTTGTTTATCTGGGACAGGATAATATAAGAACATCAAGGGTTGGGGCCAATTCGATAAGTTTCTTCATTCTAAACAAGGACTGAATGTTCCAAATCACTTTATAAAATCTGGTAAACATGAAAGCTTTGAACGAAAAGGTCAAGACAGAAACTCTGAGAATAATTGCGTGGCTAAGAGAACAATGTGAGACCCTGACAGTAGGGTTTCTTCCCGTTGATAATGGGGTCGATGGTGAACATGATTATAACAATGCTAGAGTCAGACATGAAGACGAAATCCGAGTGATGAAGATAATGAGGTATACTAGGTTATAATGTACAATATGAAGACAAAGATGAGGTAGAAATAAATGAAGCTGGTTACTTTGAACAAAATGGGCGAAATTACGCCGGGAGGCGTACTCTAAAAAAATACACAAAGCTGCTGTTAAATCAAATAATACGGAATTATGGAGTGCATATCGCTCACTGAGAAACAGAGTCACTCACTCAATACAACAAGAGAAGTCTGATTATTATCGTGGTATTCTTTCTGATAACAGAGGAAACGGTAAGAAAATATGGAACTGTATTAATGAGGTAATATCAAAGAAAAAACCTACTTTGCCAAACACAGTTCACCACGAAGGTAAACAATGTGACAAGCCAAACGATATTGCTAATGTTTTTAATGAATATTTTATTACCTGCGCAAAGAAAGTGACCGAGAAGCTACCAGAGCAAAACAATATCAGTACATCAAACAAGAATGATAGCATTCAAAATGGCTTTGATATTCAATTTGTCTCAGAAAATTATATTGTTGAGATTATAAATAAAATGAGTGTAAATATAAGGCTACTGGGGACGACGATGTCAGTTGTCGCCTGCTAAAAATTGCTCTGCCTGCTGTTCTCGAGTCATTAACTAAACTGGTTAACCGGTCTCTTCAATGCGGCCTGGTACCTCAAATTATGAAAAGTGCAAAGGTCATACCGGTATACAAAGCTGGGGAAAAGTCCGACGTAGGCAATTATCGACCGATCTCTATCCTTCCAGTTATCAGTAAAATTTTGGAAAAAAATGTCTATGGTCAGCTATATGCATACATTAACGACAATGAACTTATGCATGCTAATCAATCCGACTTTCGACCTTTGCACTCCACATCAACCATTTTAGCCAAACTTGTCAATCAATGGAGCAGGAATATTGAAAACGGTCAACTTAATGGAGTGGCTTTTATTGACCTAAGGAAGGCATTTGATACAATTGACCATAATATTCTTCTCATTAAATTGAAAGCACTTGACTGCTCAAATCGTACACTGAACTGGTTCTCAAGCTACTTGTCAAATCGGACTCAAAGGGTCTGTTTTAAAAAAGTTTTCTCTGATCGATTAAAGGTTGTTAGCGGAGTGCCACAAGGCTCAATTCTAGGTCCGCTATTATTCTCTATATATGTGAATTCCATGCCACCTGTAGTTACTGATGGTATGGTAGACATGTTTGCCGATGACACTACTGTTACTGTCAGCGGCAAGACGGCGAATGAAGTTGCAAACAAATTATCCGTTGCGATAGACCAAATAAGCAGATGGTTAGAGAATAATAGACTCGTGCTAAATTTTGATAAAACGAGTGTTATGATCATAGGCACAAAGGCAAAATTGAAGTACTCGAGTGAAATTACAGTGACAGTTAACCAGTGTTTAATTAAACGGGTCAACAGTACCAAATGCCTTGGAGTAATAATTGATGAAGAGTTAAAATGGACTGACCATGTTAATCGTGTTGTCAAGACGGTACAGACAAAACTTGCAATCTTGAGACGCGCAAAACCATGTATTCCATTTCATGTACTAAAAACAATGTATAACGCTTTTGTTTTACCACACTTCGACTACTGCTCACAAATTTGGTCAGATAGGTATCAGATGCACAATGATAAATTAATTAAGTTACAGAAGTATGCAGCACGTTTAATCTTGTCTAAGGGTTTTGACACTCCATCGAGTGAACTTTTTAAAGAATTAGGATGGTTGCCATTACATGAACAATTTGTTTACCTAAAAGCAGTTTTTATGTTTAAATGTACTCATGGGCTTGCGCCGTCGTATTTAACAAATAACGTAACACAACTTTCAGATGCACACCATTACAATACAAGAGGAGCTACAGCTAATAATTTGGTTATCCCAAAGTATAAAACGGAGTGCTACAAACACAGTCCAATCATTAATTGCACCAGAATATGGAATACCTTGAGTACTGAAATTCGTTCGGCGCCATCTTTATCACATTTTAAATCACTTCTGAAGACAAGTCTTTTAACTTCTGGCTCTTAATAATTTTAATATTCGCTGTTTCATTTTAATTGTTTAAACCCACCCAGTTTTATCTGTTTATTTTATTGTAATATTTTAACTATTCCAATTCGTAACCTTAATTTTTTGGCCAGATTTTCCTAAATTTTGAATTAGTTTTATTCTGATTCTCGTATATATTTGTGTGTATTTCTTATAGGAATTTTACTTATTTTACTCTACATGTACTTTTATTTAACTATGTGTTATATTGTTTAATTTTTGTTCTTGTGTTTACTGTTTTACCATTTTATGTTTTGTGTACATTCTACTTTAAAGTATATTTAAAACTTTATTTAGGTTTTATTATTTTAATTGTATTTCCCAGGGCCCCATGGAAGACCACAAGTTTATGTGAATGGGTCTCCCTGGTAAAATAAAGATAATAATAATAATAAAAATAATAATATCGTCCGTGACATTAAGAGTTAGAGCGAGAAGCCAAGTCTCCATAACATGGGCGGACAAAAGCTTACATGACTCTTAGAAAACGGGTCTATACTGTCAAGAGAAGGAAATCGCTAAACAACGGTGCACAGCGGGGGAAAGAAGACTTTTGTTTGGCTTTGGCGATGAGCATCACAGAAAATACACACATCAGGATAGGAGCCGTAGACCCACGATTGAACGGCAAACTTTGCACTGATGATGTCATAGATATTTTGAAAAACATTTCAGTAAAATCGAATGGAAGTAAAATTAGCTTGTACGAAGAAGTGTTAAATGTTTCCGTATGTCAGCTGAACAAAATTCTGCAGACGACAAACACCATGAGCACTGATGAATTGTTCTCAGCCGTGTCAACAGTGAAGTCAACAAATTTGCGCCCGCACCCCTCCGTGGCATTTTTACTCTTGCCAACAGTAAAGTCATAACATACTGCAAATTTGCGCCCGCACCCCTCTTTTGCTTTCTCGCACCCCCTTTTCCCGAGTGCCGACAGTGAAGTAAAAACATACTGCACATTTGCGCTCGCACTCCTCTTCTGCTTTCTCGCACCCCTTTTTGCTCTTGCCAACAGTGAAGTCATAACATCCTGCACATTTGCGCCCACACCCCTCTTTTGCTTTTTCGCACCATATTTTGCTCTTGCCAACAGTGAAGTCATAACATACTGCAAATTTGCGCCCGCACCCCTCTTTTGCTTTCTCGCACCCCCTTTTCCCGAGTGCCGACAGTGAAGTAAAAACATACTGCACATTTGCGCTCGCACCCCTCTTCTGCTTTCTCGCACCCCTTTTTGATCTTGCCAACAGTGAAGTCATAACATACTGCAAATTTGCGCCCGCACCCCTTTATTCCTTTCTCGCACCCCTTTTTTCCGAGTGCCGAAAGTGAGGTCAAAACATACTGCACATTTGCGCTCGCACCCCTTTTTTGCTTTCTCGCACTCTTTTTTGCTCTTGCCAACAGTGAAGTCATAACATACTGCACATTTGCGCTCGCACCCCTCTTCTGCTTTCTCGCACCCCTTTTTGCTCTTGCTAACAGTGACGTCATAACATACTGCACATTTGCACCCGCACCCTTTTTTGCTTTCTCGCACCCCTTTTTGATCTTGCCAACAGTGAAGTCATAACATACTGCACATTTGCGCCCGCACCTCTATTTTACCTTGCCAACAGTAAAGGCATAACATACTACAAATTTGCGCCCGCACCCCTCTTTTGCTTTCTCGCACCCCTGTTTGCTCTTGCCAACAATGAGGTCATAACATACTGCAAATTTGCGCCCGCACCCCTCTTTTGCTCTTGCCAACAGTGAAGTCATATACTGCACATTTGCGCTCGCACCCCTCTTCTGCTTTCTCGCACCCCTTGGTAACACAAAGTATGAATATCGTTCCCGCTCCGTGTACGGAAAACAAAAGCACTTGCATATTAGTTTGTTCAGTGTTGATTGTTGTCATATCAAAAAAAAGGTACCAACTGCTGTGACCAATTCGAGAAAAATTATTACGAACAAAAGCAGTGGAGCTACATTCGGTAATAAAGGCATCTTCCTTTCAGTGGTAGTCTGAACAATAAGCACTCCTCCTAACGACAACAAGAACAAACCTAGAGAAAACAAAACAAAAAATACTGCAAATTTGCGGAAGGGACAGTATACTGCCAATCAATGGCCACATGCAGGCGCGGGATTAATTATCGAACCTCGATGCCAGGTAGTCCGAGTATCATACGTTGGTTAACGGAGCCACCTCTGATACCAACGAGCGGCTAGATGCGCGCCATGCGGGTTCGGGTTGTCTTCTGCGGATAACACCAATGTCCGGCCTCGATCTCTCACTGCGAGTAGAGACCCTGAGAGGGCTTCATGTGCATGGACAAATTGAACGGGTGCGGGTCGCAAACTGGGGTTCCATGGATTGATAACCCCTTTTTGTCATTATAGTTTTATGCCAAAAATTAGACACAGCAGATCCTCCGATCCGATCCTTCTTCCTCCTTTTTCTCTCACCTCCCCCTCTTTTCCCCCACCGCCCGTTTTTTTTTAACTCATTTTACCCGGGGGGCACGTGCCCCCCCCCCCCCCCCCCCTGGATCCGCGCCTGTACAATTCCTCTATGATACAACTCACAAGTACAGTATCACATCATATCGTATTACGTGTAGGTACATGTGATAACACCATAGACATGGAGTTTTTTCCTCCATGTCTATGGTAACACGAAGTATGAATATCGTTCTCGCTCCGTGTACGGAAAAAACAAAGCACTTGCATATTAGTTTGTTCAGTGTTGATTGTTGTCATATTAAAAAAGGTACCAACTGCTGTGACCAATTCGAGAAAAATAATTACGAACAAAAGCAGTGGAGCTACATTCGGTAATAAAGGCATCTTCCTTTCAGTGGTAGTCTGAACAATACGCACTCCTCCTAACGACAACAAGAACAAACCTAGAGAAAACCAAACACTTGCAATATTTGGTTCAGTTGCTTGTTGTCATATTACAAAACACCAAAAAAACTGCTGCGACCAATTCCACGCTCTTTGATATTTACTCAAAAAATCGGAACAATACGCACTCCTCCTAACGACAACAAGAACAAACCTAGAGAAAACAAAACACTTGCAATATTTGGTTCAGTTGCTTGTTGTCATATTAAAAAACAAAAAAAACAACTGCTGCGACCAATTCCACGCTCTTTGATGTTTACTCAAAAAATCTGTTATGAAAAAGGTAGTAGAGCTACCATTAAGTAAAAAATGCATCTTCACTTTTAGCGGCAGTCTGAACAATAAGCACTCCTTCTAACGAAAACAAGAAAAAAACCTACATGTAGCGATACTGGGTTAGTTTCGGCGACATATTGTTGCATCAATGGTTATACAAATTCATATTAATAAAGTGAAGGCTGCAAGATAATTAATTCAAGTTCCCAAACCTTCATTGAAGGCATAACATTACAAATTATTATACCTCCAAATGGGCACTTTGGGAGACAATCCCATAGAGTCGTGCACAATCTTTATTGTAACCTAACCCGTTTTTACCTGGAGCTTTTTCCACGAAATTTCATATTTATGCTATTTAGACCCAAATCTGTCTTCTCCGAGCAAAAATAACTCCCAAATATCGTTTTGTGGGGTAGCTAGACACTTAGGGAGACACTGAAATGTCTCCCTAAGTGCCACTGTCTCCCAAGTGAATCAAAACTATCGCTAATTTGTCTCCCAAAGTGCCTATTTGGAAGAATTTCAAACACAATAAACAATATATATTCCCCCCCCCCAAAAAAAAAAAATAATAATAATAAATAAACCCTTATTAAAGTTAGATTTGTTTTGTAATTTTACAACATGACTCGAACAATAATGCTAATAAAGATATTTTTATCAACAGTATTACCAGAACTTAATAACCACTCCTCTAAACAAAATAGTAACAAGAAAACTCTCACAACACTGATATATTTGGGAAGGGTATATTGTTACTTTTCTTGCTTAACAGCAAATAAAATTGCAAATAAACTACCTGACAAATGTTTCTATTGACCCAATCCTCTAAATTCATTCGCGCAGTTTATAGGACTTTAGAGGATTTTAGAGGATTTTGGTTGAATGGCAAAAAGTGTCAGTTGGGTCGAGGTCGTAGTCTGTGCACAGCATTCTTTAATTTGTAGTCGAGCCTGCATTATGCTCAATATCATCCACACTGCTTCTGAATGTCATTGGTACGGACTCGACCTATTTCAGTTATAGGTGGAGGATTTAGGCATGGTTTACCCCTCCATACGACAAATTCAAGAAATGTTGGCTTTAGGGGATCGAGGATGAATTCAATTTTGACATGATGATATTTGGAGGACTTAGCAGGATTGAGGATGGTTCCAAGCCAAAAGGGCCTAGGGGGAGTACGCCGCCTGGAACTCCTTTGTCATGGTATTTTGTTTATTGTTGCATAACTACATATAACAATGAAGTGATTCTTTGCCAAGCGATCACGTGCATTTCCTGAATATCTTGGTACGCTTTGACCGGTAACTCTTAAACGGTTTGCGCCAACTTTTGATGGCTTTTCAGCGGACCTTGCCGACGGTGTCTCAATTCTATACTAGACCGTTGTCGCTCTGCCTACCCCTGAGCCAAATCTCTCCAGTATCGTAAAGCCTGGTTTATAGTCGGTCGCGCGACTGAAAAATTGACGCACAATCATCCGATTCAAATGATTTATAGTTGACCCTAAAGCCTCAGCGACTATAGTCGCTGAAGGATGCCGGCGACGTCGCTAAAGAGTTTAAATGATTGAACTTTGACATGGCGCTGACCTCATTGTATTTAAATTTAGGGTGCACTCGCCTAATTCAAGCCCCATTCAAAACAGTGTAAAATCAACAACGTTCATGACCAAGTTTCATGAAAACCGACATCACTGGGGTTTCTCAAACAACAATCAGATTATTGTATTGGCCTTTATCTTTCCATTTCTTTTTAATTGTTGGTGGGTTAGCCAATTACATTCTTTAATATTCACACCAAAAGAAACTGACCTCCCGAAAAGTAATACTTTCCGAGCCTTAATTCAAGCAGCTATTTTACAAATGGCATCCCTCCACGTTCTAGGGCAATTAGGACCAATTTTATAAAGTCTGCCCTCAGAATCAGATTGAAGCTAAAAAACCAGGGAGTTTATCCTTGGCTATAATTACACAATCCCACCAAACGACCTCCTTTTTCAAAAAAAAAGGGGGGGGGGAGACATTTCATGCTAATGCGCTCGCGTAGAAATGTTCCCTTCAATTAGGGTAGTGCACCCTTAGAGACAACTGAGCTTTAGTCAGCATCCAACATTTTGGGACATCCTCAAAGGGAGAAAGCAAACTTAAACAAGTCCCCATAAAACCTGTACAATTTCAAGGTTAACCGTGTGTTACCACCAAAGAAATGAACGAACAAACCGTGACTTACATGTTATACTAACAATAATAACAATATGAGCAGTTATATATAATATATAAATAATATAATGGACACGTGCCCATTAAGGGCGCGTGCCCATTAAGGGCGCGTGCCCATTATTGGCACGTGCCCATAATGGCACTTGCACGTGCCCAAAAGTAGTAAAGAAACGCTCCCGTGGTGGCGAGGCTTTAATTATCCTAAAGACTACACTAAACCTAAACACGTAGTATAAGTTAAGTAATGTGGGGAGGCGTCATAAAGATCGTTGCCGTTCCGCCTGCGTCCAAAACGGGAGGAACGGGCTATTGTTCTTAATTACCCCCGTTCTCCTGGGAGCACATGGGCCGTATTCTGCCCGCGTTCCACGTTGACAGCAATACAATAGAGTGGTCACGCGTGCTTAAACGCATTGTGTTGAACGGCTGTGAATGACGACCTCCCAACGAGTATCTGATGTAAGCTTGTGGTTTTACGTAGGCCTATAATTATGTTGTGTTTACATATATATTACCAACAGAAAATGCTGTTTTAAAAAATTATTTTCTTTTCTTTCGCAGGTGCAAGATAGATAACTGGCAGTAAAACATTGATAGAGAAGTATCACAATTTATTAAAGAATGTTTAGAAGATCTTGTGTTTGGATTGTACGTTAATAGCCGATAGCTCAAAACGGTGGTTTGCTAAAAGTAGGCATAGTCATTTGGATTTTAGGAACAAAATTGAATATCGTGAATTTAATTTTCTAAAAACTCACTTCAGCGGCTCATAATAAAAACAAGCTGTAAACAAGTGTAAATAAATGCAGAGTTTTAACTTTCAGTGGAGTTTCAAATGGTAACTTGATCAGACGAAACCCTTCAGTACTCAATACACGCCACTTGTGATTTGTAAGGCCATTTCCATATTGAGTGTGAGACGGCAACTATGCCAGGTTTAGTCCGAAATTCAAAAAGAAAAGTGGCGTCTGGATATTGGGAACAAATTTGGCCGAGTACGCGTTCAGGATTATCAAGAGCAAAAGCAACTCTACAAGCAACTCTAAAAAAATGTGTGTATGTACAAAAGACAGTGTTTGTGATGGTGACTGTATGCACGTATATGCATTGCGCAAAATATGCAGACTTTTAATAGCATTGTGTGGCCGATCTTCCGGGGAAGTGCAAGCTAGCTACAGGCAACCGGCGCGGCCGCACCGTACCGGTCTAGTCTAGTACCGCTGCAGCATCGTTATGTTATGGTGCCGCGGCGCGGGGACGTTTTTTTAAATTATTTTAGTGAATCGAACGTACGTCAGTATTAGCCTCAAATCTAGTGAGGTCATGCGGATTTTTGGCAAAAAGTTAATTATCTGCAAAAACTACGTTTCCCTGAAGTAAAAGGGGAAATTTATGGTGGCCCTGGAGGGACACAAAAGTCGGCAAAAAACATTAACTATCTGCAGGATCTAAATTCATTAATTGCTTTAGCAACTTGGAGAGGGAACTTCTGTACTTGAAGCTGTGCAACGCAAATATTACCTCTCAATCCAATTATATTCAATACCGTGGACAGTTCGTGTTGTCATTTGTAAAGCTATAATAATTGTAAAGACTCCTTTTAATAGACGACTTTTTCTTTCTCTCATTCCTGTTTTGAGAAAAGAATCAACGAGCGTAAAATACAAAATGGGAGAAATATTACGACAAGCTTTTTAAACATCATCGCTCAAGCTTTACTTCTGTACTCGAAGCTGTGCCCCGAACAAAATTACCTCTCAATCTCATTAAATTCAATATCCTGGACAGTTCGTGTTGTTATTTTCAAAGCTATAATAATAATTGTAAAGACTACCCTTAATAGACGACTTTTTCTCTGACATTCTCATTCATGTTTTAAAAATAGAATCAACGAGCGTGAAATTAATACAAATGCATATGCAATCTCCCGATTGTCCGTGCCTTTATTTGGCTTTGTATGACAACAATTAATTAAAAAGAATTAAGAGTTCACTTTTATCCAGAATCTCACAGACCGATGAGGTTATCAGCTTACGATAAAACATCAGCCAATCAAAGATTACGGTTTGTAACTTCGGGAATACTGACCAGTTACTGGTCACCGACGTGAATGACGTAGTCACTTGGATAGCCAATCGGAGAGAATGAGAGATACACGTCGTCTCCCTCAACCCATTCCTTTTTGTAAACTATACCAAGTCCCACCATCGCCAGGCCTATGTATCACAGGAGCATCGTAGCATTTGTATAGAGAGAACAGCAGCCGAAAGCAGTGCGGCTTGACTTGTAGTCTTTGAACAACCATTGTGGATAGTTCAATCAGACACGACACATCGCTAGATTTTCTTTCCCGATTCCAACTATTTGTGGCGCACATTATACAAAAACAAATAAAACAAACTGTGATCGACGTTAAGTCATCTAATTTTAACGAATCCTTTAAGTAATGGAAGCAATGGCGAAACTGACCTTTACTGGGTTGCAACTATTTCACATAATATTCATCATATGTCAGGGAGCTACCTCGTCCGTCTCTGGATATGAAACTTCTTATGCAGGAAAACATGCGTTTTATGCAGCAGAAAATCGCGCCCTAAAAGGGTTTGCTTTTGCAACCAAAATTGTAAGATCTCGTGTCATCTGCGGACGGGAATGCAGCATGGACGAACGTTGCAGGTCGTTTAACTTCAACAACTGCAGTAAAACGTGCGAGTTGAATAATGCCGAAAGACGAGAGCATCCTGAAAACTTTAATGCAACTCATGAAGGGAGCGTGTACTTTGATGCAGATGAGGACACACCTCTCTACTCACTGGCTGATTATTCCTTGAATCGCAACAGAAGTTGCAAGATGCTCTTAGATGCTGGTTATCGTTCAAGCGGTATCTACACAATCTACCCAGAAGGATTCGGCAATGACGGTGTTCGTGTCTACTGCGACATGGAAACTGACGGCGGGGGATGGATCGTGTTTCAGAGGCGACAAGATGGCAGCGTAGACTTCTACCGTAACTGGGCCGACTACCAGTCTGGCTTTGGAAATCTGTCCGGTGAGTTCTGGTTGGGTCACGACAACTTGGTGACTCTGACGTCTGAAGATTCATGTGGATCATGGGAGCTACGAGTTGATTTAGAGGACTGGGACGGTAACACGGCATGGGCTAAATACTCAGATCTCCAAATATCTCCGGGTGGGTACAATCTGAATTATGACCAATACGATGCCAGCAGCACTGCCGGTGACTCTCTTGGGTATCAGGGAAATAGTATGAACACGTATCAAAAAGGACATCCCTTTTCAACAAAGGATCGTGACAATGATGCGACACAAAACAATTGTGCACAACTGTACGCAGGAGGCTGGTGGTTTAATAGCTGTTTCTATTCTCACTTAAATGGTGTATATTACCCAAACAAGAATGCAGATCGTTACAAAGGCGTGCGATGGATCTCATGGAAAAGGGGTTATTCCATGAAAGCATGTAGCATGAAAACGCGTGAAATTGGACCATGAATGTTGCATTGTTGATTTTGAAATGTACTTGTTTTAGTTGGCACCTGTAAATCATTGCACAGCCATATTATTCATTAATACCCCGAGTCTTTTAGAATTGTTATAAAACTGTCAACAAATGTTACTATGGAATAATGTGTTTCGCAGTTAATCGAAATGTTACTATCACTTTGTCAACATGTTAAAGGTAGAATACACCATTGGTAATTGCTTAAATTATCAGGAATGGGTGGATTTGGGGAGTTTTTGATAGAAAATATCGTTTAACTGACGTGCCTGAAGTTTTACAATCATAGGTGCTGAGAAAAGCCAGAAAAATTGCGTTCGTTTTCAACCGGCGTCAGGCAGTTGTTCTTATGTTGTTCTTGGGTTTTTTCCCACGATCGTCGGCCGGCGATCGTAATTAATTTTTTATAAAATTCAATTTTTCGAAACAATTACAGGATATCTAGCGCATAGTTTTGCTGGATGCTAACAAACAATATTTATCAAATGAGTGAAGAGGGCCTAATATTTCGATCTTAACAAGATCTTTTTCAGAGACAATATTTATTTTCAAATAAGTAAGATATTTCTTAATAATTCGGTAGATATCTGCATATGGTGTATCCTACCTTCAAGAGGTTAACTGGTTTTTGCTTTGCTTATTATAAAAGAATACCCATTATTTGTTGTACATCTGACGAAACAACGGCTACATTTTATCATATCGCAATGCTAAATTGTAGCCGAGTTCAACCGAAGCTTGCCTCGAATTTAGACTAAGTTTATTTTCACTCCGATTTCCCTTTTTTTAACAGCGACATTATAGGCGAAATCACACACACAAGGGTTCACCCATTATGTACAACAACCTGCCGATTACATTATAAAAAAAGGCATAGTGGTCTTTTCGAATTTGAAGTTAAATTCTCCTTTAAATAATAACTTTCGCCAACATTGCAGGGCTACAAACAGCATTCGTCACTGTGAGATTTATTCACGAGTCGGCCATGATAATTGAAAGTGAGGTAAAATCGTCATTTTGTTTTAACTTGCAGATAGAAATGAAAACAATGACATAAAGTTAATTACCAAATAACACCAGTCGTCTCTGATGAATAATAACACATTTGTGATTAAATATACCTTTATGTTTTATGCCACATTTCAAAAAAACAATACGAAAGTCAGGCTAGAATTCAAAAATAGTCTGGCACCATCCCATTAAACAATTCACAATTTAGCAGATACATTCAGGGAATACAACCAAAATGGCTTCCTCTTGAATAAGGTTCATATAACGGAACATTGTGAAAACTGTTCTTGCTAAATTATAAATAAAGCGTATGTGAAAACAATTTGTTACTTGGATTTCAATTATAGTTCCACAAGTAATGTCAGCTTAGAAAAGAAGTGTTATTCGTACATGTATGCATTGATAATATTTGTATTGCACGAATAGAAAGTTGCACAAAATGACATCAGCTTAGAATTTGTGGCAAGTGTTACTCCTTTATAAAGAAAATATTCAAAATATTCATCATATTGTTTTACTCCAGTTACTTTCCCACGAAAATTCTGTAAATCACAAAACCAAGAGAATCTGAATTTCACAGATGTATTTGTTCTGATGTCATTATTTATTATTTGTCTGCACAATTTTAAAACATGAAGGTTTATAGTTGTTTCTTGTGACCAAAAAAAAAAAAAAAAAATTTTCATGCTTCTTGACATTAGTTAGCTTTTGTTCACTATTGATCATGTTTTTGAAACTAGGTTTTATGGGGGTGTCGTTTGTTTAAGAAATATGGTAATCATTTGTAACAATTTCACTAAATCGCAATTATGACACTATGCATTATTTAGAGCGCGTTATCTTAAGTAAGTGCTTATAATTGAAATTAATTTAAAATTACCAAAACGACATCAATATCGCGTAGGAGGGCAACAAATAATCTTAATTAATAAGCACATTTTTCTTTTTGCTTGTATATTGCGATACAATAAAGGTTCGAATACAAAAAGACCAAAGACGTTGAATAAACTGAGCGACAAGAACCAATCCACGATTAATTTGTCTCAGTTTATTTAGGTTGTTCATTGAGTTTACGAGTGTGTAATTCTCGCAGCGTGATTGGCAGGTGTAAGGCAACTGGGGTTTATGCTTCAAACACCTGTCCCTGTATGGGATATGCAATTAATTTGCACAGTATTCTACAGATGTAGATCCTGGACCTCGCCCTGGACCTCGCCCTGGACCTCGCCCTGGACCTCGCCCTGGACCTCGCCCTGGACCTCGCCCTGGACCTCGCCCTGGACCTCGCCCTGGACCTCGCCCTGGACCTCGCCCTGGACCTCGCCCTGGACCTCGCCCTGGACCTCGCCCTGGACCTCGCCCTGGACCTCGCCCTGGACCTCGCCCTGGACCTCGCCCTGGACCTCGCCCTGGACCTCGCCCTGGACCTCGCCCTGGACCTCGCCCTGGACCTCGCCCTGGACCTCGCCCTGGACCTCGCCCTGGACCTCGCCCTGGACCTCGCCCTGGACCTCGCCCTGGACCGAGCCCTGGACCGAGCCCTGGACCGAGCCCTGGACCGAGCCCTGGACCGAGCCCTGGACCGAGCCCTGGACCGAGCCCTGGACCGAGCCCTGGACCGAGCCCTGGACCGAGCCCTGGACCGAGCCCTGGACCGAGCCCTGGACCGAGCCCTGGACCGAGCCCTGGACCGAGCCCTGGACCGAGCCCTGGACCGAGCCCTGGACCGAGCCCTGGACCGAGCCCTGGACCGAGCCCTGGACCGAGCCCTGGACCGAGCCCTGGACCGAGCCCTGGACCGAGCCCTGGACCGAGCCCTGGACCGAGCCCTGGACCGAGCCCTGGACCGAGCCCTGGACCGAGCCCTGGACCGAGCCCTGGACCGAGCCCTGGACCGAGCCCTGGACCGAGCCCTGGACCGAGCCCTGGACCGAGCCCTGGACCGAGCCCTGGACCGAGCCCTGGACCGAGCCCTGGACCGAGCCCTGGACCGAGCCCTGGACCGAGCCCTGGACCGAGGTGAATGGACCGAGCCCTGGACCGAGCCCTGGACCGAGGTGAATGGAACTTCTACTAATATATTTACTTTTATGCGCAAATGCACATTTTTAATGGACCTGGCGGGAAATAACGCAAACGGTCCATTGTACAGGGTACAAACATTTTGGTCGATTAGCTAATTTTGTCAAAGATTTGTTGCTTTTTTTATTTCGAAAACCCCTGAAAATCTTTTCAGCAACACTTTCTCGTCTATAGAGCGCCATAAAGTGGAACCCCCGTCTTGATCCCGTGACATCAGCTTAGAATTTGTGGCAAGTGTTATTCATCTTATACAATTTTTTCAAAATATTCATCCTATTGTTTTACTCCAGTTACTTTCCCACGAAATACTCTAATACCACAAAAGAATCAGAATTTGACCTATTTATTTGTTCTGATGTCTTTATTTATTATTTGTCTGCACAATTTTAAAACATGAAGGTTGATGGTTGTTCCTCGTGACAAAAAAAGAAACAAAAACTATAATTTTGTGTTCATGCTCCTTTGCATTGTTAGCTTTTGTTCACGTGGGATCATGTTATCAGGGCTGGAAACGGGGTGAACGAACTTAGTGTCAAAAATGAATTAAAGGGTTCATAGGTGGGGTACAAGGTAAGTTAGAAATAAATTTCAGCGAAATTGGCCCCAAAATATCGTTGTAATAGACAAAAATAACGAAAAGTGCCTCCCGACTGAGCCCCTTGGCTTGTCCGAGGGTTGTGAGTGCTAATAATTGAAATTAAACAAAAATTACCCAAACCACATCAATATCGCGAAAGAGGGCACAACATAATCTTGATTAGTAAGCCTATTTTACTTTTTGCTTGTATATTGCGATACAAAAAATTGTCAATACAAAAAGACCAATGACGTTGAATAACAATCGCAGCGTGATTGACAGGTGTAAGGCCTGGGGTTTATGCTTCAAACACCTGTTTAACAGTCGTATAACAGTCGTTTAACAACGTGGCGACAGTAAACCCAGACATAAGAAATTCGCGGAAACAATGGCGAAGCAAATCTTTCGTTCAAAACTGTTTTACATAATATCCATCATATTCCAGGGAGTTACCTCGTCTGTCTCTGTTTTTAATACTTATGCAGAAAAACAAATGTTTTATGCTGCTAAAAATCGCGCACTGTAAGGGTTTGTATATTCCTCTAAAATATTCCGACCTCGTGTCACTGAGAGCACCAAAGGGTGT
Organism: Crossaster papposus; assembly: GCA_037893245.1. Classification (NCBI taxonomy): domain Eukaryota; kingdom Metazoa; phylum Echinodermata; class Asteroidea; order Velatida; family Solasteridae; genus Crossaster; species Crossaster papposus. The sequence continues at coordinate 1,855,192 of JBAIAA010000279.1, read as the reverse complement.
CCACATAATCGTGCCCGTCCAACTTTTCATCAAACGACCCATCAAACTCTGCATCAAACGACGTCAACCGTCAATCAACCGTCTGCATTGCCTTCTGCCATACTGGATCTGGGGTTGGCCATGGGATCTTTTTCACTTCTCAGTGGGGAATGTTGTTTGATAGACATAAGTCTCTCTCGGCAATCGCCCTTCCTTGGGGGGGGGGGGGGGGGGGGCACTCCAGAACGCAAATGCGCTTGACTCACAATACACATCTACATGTTCTATACATATAGGTTCTGGGGTGCAGGTAAAAAGAAAAAAGAACATGGAACTAATGTTGGGTGACATCCCTTAACGCTGATTTGAATGCGGCGAGGGAGGGTAGGCTGGCTGGGTCCATCGTTAGGGAGGCCCAGTCTCTGCAGGTTTGTGGAAAGAGTAGACTTGTGTTCGGCATTTTGGCACGAGAAACCTTGAGCTGTGACCTCTGGTGCTGGACGTGGCTTCGGTGAGGAAAGAACTCCAGTGAATATCTGCTATGTTTGGAGAACATTCATTTCTAGAATGCCATGCACAATCTAGCCTTGGTCAAGGCGCGTTCGTTGTTATTCGTCTGTCGTTATACACGCCACGCGCTCTGCTAGCTTGCGCTCCACGTGCAAAGATACAGCGCGAACAGCGACCTTATAGGGCCACTATTTATGCAAATCAACAGAAGCTACTTGTTCGCCTTTTTTGCGCCACTTTTCTAGCGCATGACCTCGTATGCGAATACAGATAAATATAGGCGGGGCTAAGATGTGGCGTGTCCAATCACAACGCGGTTGAATCGCGACGTCATCAAATTTGATGCAGTTACTTATTTGCAGCATGACATTTAAGACAAAATGGCGGATATTCTGCGTCGTACTGTCGTCCGAAGATCTGTCGTGTTGTTTGAATTCTGCAGCGAAAATATTATCCCTCGAAGATTTTAGACCCGAGCAGCGAAAGGCCTTAGAATCCTTTCTTCGTGGTCACGATGTTTTTGTGAATTTGCCGACAGGTTATGGAAAATCCGTCATTTTTCAGGTAGCCCCATATTTTGCTCGGAGCTCGCACTCGCGAGTACGGCCAGGTACTCGGCGTTTTTCAACGTGTTTGGTCAGTTTCTTATCGCCGCATAATCGGCATTATACCGTCCAGGCATGCTGGTCTGTGCGTTATCGCCACATTGTATGGTACAACGCTGTGGGGATGAGGCATGTTTACGGCTGAAGAACCAACCTTCAAAATGATCGCAATATATATCCTCAATGACTCCTCTAATTATTTTCTTGGCAAAATTCAGCCGGCAAGGCATTTAATTATTAGAGTTCCGCCTTTTACCGAGGCAAGTTTTCTAGCTGTATTAGATGCGTGCGATATAATGTAGGGCCGAGTTCGACACGTTTCAATAGAGTCGGAGCCTTCTCCAGTCTCCGCGGTTGAAAACTCAAAACTAAGCAGCTCAACACAATTAGTTTTGACCATAACATTGTCAACATTCAAGCAAATACCCAGCAAAACGAGCGAAAATACCTGCGACCCTCACCGATCAAGCACTACAGTTCAAATCTTCATGTGTAATTTCTACAGGCCTTCGTAAAAACCAATCAACTTTCTCCAATAAAATATTATGTCAACGATGGCGGTGTTTGTTTGTAAACACTTACTTGCCAGCTAGCTATGACCTTTCACCGCTAGCTCAAATTATGCAGTTTCTACGCAACGATCGACCAATAAGAAAACGACTATAAAGGTCAGCTTAATCTATTAGCATAATGAGCACCGCCCCCAAAACCTCAACTTAATGATTGATCCAAGGCGTTCATATATCTTCAGTTAATTTGCATATAATAGTGGCCGCGTGAGGTCGTTGTTTGAGCTCCGATTACCGCTGCACTGTACGTATACGGACCACTGACCTCTACACCTGGACGGACCATTGTCCATATTCTGCTGTGCTAACACTTGAAGTCGGCGCGAACTGGAAGTGCAACATGGCGGACCCGAGACGTCACTGCTATGAGCCAATGAAATGTCCAGGTGTGGAGGTCAGCGGATTTATTCTGTACATTTTGTATTTATAAACATTACGTAATACGTATCGTACCAACACCTGGACATTTCATTGGCTCACAGAGTCACGTCGTGGGTCCGCCATGTTGCACTTCTCCGCATGCCGACTTCAAAATGAAACAATGATGATCTGTCCATGTATAGAGGTCAGTGATACGAACGGGTAACGATGAACGCCTTGACCAAGGCTATGCACAACCCCATTTTTTCAAGTATGGAGAGAAGAGTACTTCTCTCGAATTACAAGCACCACCCGAGACGGAATGACCAGCCCGATGGCTTCAACATCAGTTTCAAAACACCCAATGTAAGGAGTGGAAGCACCGTTAGCAAATACAGGGTGAACGGCTCTGGTATACGTTGAAGTTTGAAGCCTAGTCGTTCGACAAACCGACTGAAGAACCGTTCTCCCACGGTGGTGACTTGGGAACCTGGATCCAGCAGACAAGTAACTTTGACTTTCGAAAATTAAACGTAAACAGAACAACTTTATCTTAAAGCCTTCTGCATAAACTCTGGGGAAGCCTCTCTAGTCCAGCCTACACTATCAATGTCCACGGTACGGCTTCCTATCAGCGGAGAGTTGCGGTTTAACACATCTTTATTTATTTAGTTTATTTATTTATTTATTATTTACCTTGGGAAATTCATTTAGTGAGAAAAACCTCACTGATCTCCCATGGATATCAGCTTACACATAACTACTATAATACTGTTAAAATAGTAAAATACATTATTACGTGATTTAATTAATTAAAATTGTTGTTGGTAGGTCGTACGAGGTTGTTTTGCCACCCAAAAGAAAGAACTCCTTGAATCGATTCGGGGCGGAGAAATGCAAAAACAAAGCAATACAAAATGGGAGCAATATTACGACAAGCTGTTTAAACATCATCGCTCAAGCTTTACTTCTGAACTCGAAGCTGTGCCACGCAAGCATTACCTCCCATTCTCATTAAATTCAATATCGTGGACAGTTCGTGTTGTTATTTTTAAAGCTGTAATAATTGTAAAGACTCCTCTTAATAGACGACTTTTCCCTGACATTCTCATTCATGCTTTGAGAATAGAATCAACGAGCGTGAAATTAATATAAATGCATATGCAATCTCCCGATTGTCTGTGCCTCTATTTGGCTTTGTATGACAACAATTAATTAAAAAGAATTAAGAGTTCACTTCAGTGCTTAACGTTTATCCAGAATAGCACAGACCAGTGATGTTATCAGCTTACGATAAAACATCAGCCAATCAAAGGCTACGGTTTGTAACTGTGGTAATACTGACCAGTTAATAGTCACCGACGTGAATGACGTAGTCACTTGGATAACCAATCAGAGAGAATGAGAGATACACATCGTCTGCCTCGACCACTGACCTCTATACATGGACAGATCATCATTGTTCTATTTTGAAGTCGGCATGCGGAGAAGTGCAACATGGCGGACCCACGACGTCACTCTGTGAGCCAATGAAATGTCTAGGTGTTGGTACGATACGTATTACGTAATGTTTATAAATACAAAACGTACAGAGTAAATCCACTAACCTCTACACCTGGACATTTCATTGGCTCACAGCAGTGACGTCTCGGGTCCGCCATGTTGCACTTCCAGTTCGCGCCGACTTCAAGTGTTAGCACAGCAGAATATGGACAATGATCCGTCCAGGTGTAGAGGTCAGTGGCCTCGACCCATTCCTTTCTGTAAACTATACCAAGTCCCACCATCGCCAGGCCTCTGTATCACAGGAACATCCTAGCATTTGTATAGAGAGGACAGCAGCCGAAAGCAGTACGGCTTGACTTGTAGTCGTTAAACAACCATTGTAGATAGTTCAATCAGACACGACAAATCGCTAGATTTTCTTCCCCGATTTTAACTATTATGTGGCGCACATTATACAAAAACAAATAAAACAAACTGAGATCGACGTTACGTCATCTGATTTTAACGAATCCTTTAAGTAATGGAAGCAATGGCAAAACTGACCTTTACTGGGTTGCAACTATTTCACATAATATTCATCATATGTCAGGGAGCTACCTCGTCCGTCTCTGGATATGAAACTTCCTATACAGGGAAACATTCGTTTTATGCCGCAGAAAATCGCGCCCTAAAAGGCTTTGCGTTTGCAACCAAAATTGTACGATCTCGTGTCATCTGCGGACGTGAATGCAGCATGGATCAACATTGCAAATCTTTTAACTTTAATGACTGCAGTAACATGTGCGAGTTAAACCTTGCCATAAGACGGCAGCATCTCGACTACTTCAATGCAACTCAAAAGAGTGTGTACTTTGATGCAGATGAGGACACTCCTCGCTACTCACTGGCTGGTAGTTCCTTGAATCGCTACAAAAGTTGCAAGATGCTCTTAGATGCTGGTTATCGTTCAAGCGGTATCTACACAATCTACCCAGAGGAATTCTGCAATGACGATCTTCGTGTCTACTGTGACATGGAAACTGACGGCGGGGGATGGATCGTGTTTCAGACGCGACAAGATGGCAGCGTGGACTTCTACCGTAACTGGACCGACTACCAGTCTGGCTTTGGCAATCTGTCTGGTGAGTTCTGGTTGGGTAATGACAACTTGGTGACTCTGACGTCCGACGATTTACGTGGAACATGGGAGTTACGAGTTGATTTAGAGGGCTGGGAGGGCAACACGGCATGGGCAAACTACTTAGATTTTCAAATATCACCGGGTGGGTACAATCTAAATTATGACCAATACGATGCCAGCAGCACTGCCGGCGACTCTCTTGGGTATCAGGGAAATAGTATGAACACGTATCATAAAGGACATCCCTTTTCAACAAAGGATCGTGACAATGATGCGTCACAGAACAATAGTTGTGCACAATCTGTGTGCGAAGGAGCCTGGTGGTTTAATAACTGTTATTATTCTCACTTAAATGGTGTATATCACCCAGACAAGAATGCAGATCGTTACAAAGGCGTGCTATGGAGCTTATGGGATTCAGGTTATTCCATGAAAGCATGTAGCATGAAAACTCGTGAAATTGGACCATGAATGTTGCATTGTTGATATTAATTTTGAAATGTACTTGTTTTAGTTGGCACATGTAAATCATTGCACAACCTTATTACATTAATACCCCGAGTCTTTTAGAATTGTTATAAAACTGCAAAAAAATGTTTCTATGGAATAATGTGTTTCGCAGTTAATAGAAATGTTACTATAATCACTTTGTCAACATGTTAAAAGTAGAATACACCATTGGTAATAGCTTAAATTATCAGGAATGGGTGGATTTGGGGAGTTGTATTTGATAGAAAATATCGTTTAACTGACCTGTCTGAAGTTTTACAATCATAGATGCTGAGAAAAGCCAGAAAAACGGCGTTAATTTTCAACCTGCGTCACGCAGTTGTTATGTTGTTCTTGTTTTTTCCACGATCGCCTCCCGGCGATCGTGATTTTTTTCATATAATTCATTTTTTCGAAACAATTACAGGATTACTGTAATTACTATAGCGCATAGTTTTTCTGGATGCTAACAAACAATATTTACCAAATGAGTTAAGAGGGCCTAATATTTCGATCTTTACAAGATCTTCTTCAGAGACAATATCTATTTTCAAATAAGTAAGATAGTTCTTAATAATTCGGTGGATATCTGCAAATGGTGTATCCTACCTTTAAGAGGTTAAATAGTTTTTGTTTTGCTTATTATAAAGAATACCAATTATATTTTGCACATTTGATCATATCGCAATGCTAAATTGTAGCAGAGTTTAACCGAAGCTGCCTCGAATTTAGACTAAGTTTATTTTCTCTCCGATTTTCCTTTTTTTTAACAGCGACATTATAGGCGCAATCACACACACAATGGTTCACCCATATATGTACAACAACCTACCGATTAAATTATTTAAAAACAAGGCATGGTGGTCTTTTTTAAATTGATAACTTTAAATGATAACTTTCGCCATCAATGCAGGGCTACGAATAGCATCCGTCACTATGAGATGTATTCACGAGTCGGCCATAATAATTGAAAGTGAGGAAAAATCGTCGTTTTGTTTTAACTTGCATATAGAAATGAAAGCAACGACCTAAAGTTAATTACCAAATAACTCCAGTCGTCTCTGATGAATAATTAAACATTTCTGATTAAACATACCTTAATGTTTTATGCCACATTTCAAACAAATATTGAAAGTGAGGCTAGAATTCAAAAACAGTCTGGCACCATCTCATTAAACAATTCACAATTTATCGGATACATCCAGAGAACACAACCAAAATGGCTTCCTCTTGAATAAGGTCCATATAACGAAACATTGTGAAAACTTGTCTTGCTAAATTATAAATACAGCGTATGTGAAAACAGTTTGTTACTTGGATTTCAATTATAGTTCCACAAGTAATGTCAGCTTAGAAAATAAGTGTTATTTGTACATGTATGCATTGATAATATTTGTATTGCACGAATATAATGTTGCACAAAATGACATCAGCTTAGAATTTGTGGCAAGTGTTATTCCTCTTATAACAAAATATTCAAAATATTCATCATATTGTTTTACTCCAGTTACTTTTCCACTAAAATACTGTAAACCACAAAACCAAGAGAATCTACATTTCACAGATGTATTTGCTCTGATGTCATTATTTGTCTGCACAATGTTAAAAGTTTTATAGTTGTTTCTTGTGACAACAAAACCACAAAAACAAAACAATTCATTTTGTTCATGCTTCTTGGCATTGTTAGCTTTTGTTCACTAGTGATCATGTTTTTGAAACTAGGTTTTACGGGGGTGTCGTTTGTTTAAAACAGTAAGAAATATGGTAATCATTTGTAACAATTTAACTAAATCGCAATTATGACATTATGCATTATTTGGAGCGCGTTATCTTAAGTAAGTGCCTCCTATAATATCAATTAATTTAAAATTACCAAAATCACATCAATATCGCGGAAGAGGGCAAAAATAATCTTAATTAATAAGCACATTTTACTTTTTACTTGTATATTGCGATACAAAAAAGGTTCCAATACAAAAAGAACAATGACGTTGAATAAACTGAGCGACAAGAACCAATCAACGATTAATTTGTCTGTGTAATTAATTTATTAATTAATTAGAGTGTGTAATTCTCGCAGCGTGATTGGCAGGTGTAAGGCAATTTATGCTTCAAACACCTGTCCTTGTATGGGATATGCAATTAAGGAATTTGCACAGTATTCTACAGATGTAGATTCACAACTTCTGGCAGCGCCTTGGCGCCCTGGACCTCGCCCTGGACCTCGCCCTGGACCTCGCCCTGGACCTCGCCCTGTCGACCTCGCCCTGTCGACCTCGCCCTGTCGACCTCGCCCTGTCGACCTCGCCCTGTCGACCTCGCCCTGTCGACCTCGCCCTGTCGACCTCGCCCTGTCGACCTCGCCCTGTCGACCTCGCCCTGTCGACCTCGCCCTGTCGACCTCGCCCTGTCGACCTCATTTTGGGTTCATCTCAGTGACCCCACTTGGACCGAAAAAAGGCACGACCCGGGGCAATAGCCCTGCACAAGAAATTGAGTGAACCCAATAGCGACTGCATTGACACAAGCGTGGCCTTTGTCTTACTCAAAAACGCATGAATTTGACCACATGTTTTGGTAACTTTCTCCTGTGGGACTTTAACTTGGGCGTGAACAGTATCGATTTCCAAACCCAGATATTTAATTGTTTGCACTGGCCCTTCAGTGTTCTCGTGCGCTAATAATAATAATAATAATAATGCTAGTTTTTATATAGCGCTTTAGACTCCCACAATGTGGGTGTATCAAAGCGCTTTACATTATTATTATTACCCCGGTCATTGGGCCCATGAAACATTCCAAATACCATCTCAGCTCCCTGGGGAGTATACAGCTCGATGCTGCCATTTCGGCGCAAAGTAGCTAAATTCAACCACAATAACCATCTCTGCCCTCACAGGTACCCATTTTACTCCTGGGTGGAGAGAAGCAATGAGTGACAAAGTGCCTTGCCCAAGGGCACACGTACCATAGTCCCAGACCGGACTCGAACCCACAACCTGTAGCTTTAACTACAGATTACAAATTTAATGCTCCAGACCACGAGACCATGGCCAGAGCGCATACATTTACTACATGTATGCGCGTATCTACATCGAGGAAATGCACAACCCTGGTTATTGTTAAAATTAAAGCAATGGCCGGTTCCGCGGCCGGTTTTGGACGCCGGGGCCCACCCTTGTGTGTTACCTAGGCCTAACCGATTGCCCGATTGGTTAGTGGTTACCGGGACCGCAGCAACCGTCACCCAGAGTTACATGTCAATTTCCCACCATGAACGGGAGGGGTCAATGTCCATCTTTAACCGAAACTGCTCGTCATATGTTCGCCACCCGTAATAGACTGGCTTAATTTTGAGAAAATATGACTGCATGAGGCATTTTTGAGGAAAAGCAAACAAATAGGTGATTCTGAACGGTAATTTTGTGCTGAATCTGAATATCTTGTTTGTGTTTCTCAAAATTGCCTAATTAGGTCAGTAATTAAGGTCAAAGGTCAGTAAGTGCAAATTTCATTTTTTCACAAGAAATGGTTTATTTTCCCTTTTGTATGCAATGGTTGTAAATAATTTTGCAATTTCTCTTATAATAAATCACGCACAGCATATCAAAATATCTAAAATAATAGAAATTGTTAAAGAATTATTCACTTCTTTTGCAAATATCTCCGTAACCATTGGACTTTCTCTTTTTCTCCACGGGATGAGTTTGTACCTGCTTTTCACACCTAAATGCACTTTTGATAAGTGTTCTCTGGCTGATTTACATTGTTTTTGGTATTGAAGGACAGGAATATGATATTTGGTTTCATACATTATCATAATTAGAACGGTAATTAGAGCCAAGGGTCAATTAGTGCAGAATACCCAATTTTAAGGGATTTCCTTTTATGTCCATTTTTGGTTTGGAGAGAGGGATGGCACTATCCCATTCAGTGACACTGTTACTCTGTGACCTGTGTGGCTTAAAAAAATGAATTTTAAGCATGACTTAGGCCTAGTCTTTGCCGGTTATGTCCGATTGAAATGTAGGTGGGCGGACATAAGAGATTGAGTGACTATGATAGGTGGAATAATCAAACACTCTAAAAAAAGATTGGTTGAAAATAACCAATATATTTGTCGATTTCAACCAATCCAGTTGGTAGATATGTGGATAACCAAAATATTGGTTAAAATAACCAATCTGATATTGGTTACCTATTTAACCAATCCATATTGGTTTTAACACTAACCAATGCAATGTTGGTTAATTTAACCAATCCACAATGGTAGGACTCCAACCAATTTGTATTGGTTACCACGTAACCAATCCATATTGGTTATAGCACTAACCAATACATAATGGTATGGCTGCAACCAATTCATATTGGTTAACACTTAACCAATTGCATTGCTTATAACAAATGCCAAAATACAATATTGGTTAATTCAACCAATTTATAATGGTTAGGCTACAACCAATATGTATTGGTTCCTACGTGGACAAATTACGTAATGAAATAATACCAATGGAATTAATGTATTACACATTGCAATTGCGCATACATACAATAATAACCTAGATATTACCTACATAGCACTTACTACAAACTTAGCTATTGCCGTTGTTAGTTTTATAGTTCGCTTTTTGTCCACGACTAAGTCACAGCTAGTTTTGTTATGAACAATGTCAAAATTTGAATACGAATGAAATTTAATGTGAATTGTTCACTATGTTTGCACAAAAATCTATATTCAATCATGGAATCGTTTGAATAATTACATATTATGGTAAAACAAATGCATTTTGGTATAAATACTACAATTTAACATCGACTATTGTCAAAACAAATTTCCTCACTTCTGATTGGTCAGTTGCTGTAGGTACATTTCCTACAAGCTCAACCAATATGACTGGTTGAAGGACAACCAATCTATTGGCAATAGATTGGTTAATAGCTTATAGTTACAGGCTCAACCAATATGACTTGTTCGTCCAGTAGGGAGAGCAATATGTTGAGGGTTTCGTCTGGTTCAATTTGTTGTTCGAAAAAGCCAGAGTCTGTTGGGAGTGGTTCGAGCTTTTGATTTTGCTGTGGTAGTTTAGCTCTTATTAGTTTCTCCCGAATGTTTTGGGCTTTTTTGAAGGCAATGAATGGAGGTTTCGGAAATAGTTCCGAAAGTATTTGATTGCCTTGGATTAAGTTCCAGTGTTTGTTTAAGTTCCATTATTGTTTAATTTTCTGGAGAAAGAACTTATTTCCGAATTGGAAACAGTTGCGGCCAAGAATGAGTTTTAGAAGTTTTTGGGTGTAAAGTCGAGGGTGGTTTTGTGATCGGATGGTTATGGTTTGTGTTTTCGAGGGCATTGCAAACGCATTTGATTGCTTCCGTCTACCGGACATTTGTGTACATAGAAACAAAATCGATACTTGTAATTAAGACATCTTGTGGAAATTGTCTTTCTTCCAGTTTGCGCAAAATGTCTGCTGTGTCGCCGACATAATTATGTGGGCTGTGCGGTTATTATGGGAAGAAGAAAATAGTCTAGGTATTCTGAAATGTTGGCCGTAGGGCTGGTACATCCACTTATAATTGGTTGTCCAACAAAATGTTCTCCCGGTGGCAGAGTTTTGTGTATTTTGGGGAGAAAATACATGGTTGGACATGTTTGACAGTTTTGTGGAAGTAGGTCGAGTATCGTTGTCGATGTGTTTGTTGTTTCTCATTTCAATTAGTGTGTTGTGAACCATCATACTAGTTTGTGGAGTAATGTCTTGGTCCAGTTGGGTGTAATGATGGGACTCAAGGTGGTGGTAACCCACTTGTAGATAGTCTGAGTGGTTCATAATGCAGATGCCTCTGCCTTTGTCATATGGTTTGACTACGATGTCAGGATTGTTGTTAAGTTTGTTTATGGCCGATAGTTCTTGTGCATGTGGTCATGTTTTCTTCCGATTCCTTAGCCTGATGTGGGCCAGTTCGAATCTTTTGGCTTCCAAATATTCTTCTAGTGTTGCACTAGGGGATGATTTTGGTTGCCAGTTTGATGGTGGTTTAAAAGGATGGTTTTTGGAGCGTTTGTTACGCATTAAGAATGCAATTCTTAGTCTTCGATTGAAGGTATTTATGTCACTTACAAGTAAAATGCGGTTTGGTTTAGCAGGAGTGGGTACGAAGTTTAAACCTTTTCCTAAAGCAATTATTACAGTTTGCGATAGTGTTGCTTTGGATAGGTTCGTTATGAAAGATTGACTTTGTTCTGCTAGTGAGCGCAAATGATTGGAGTTGGCTCGTTTGGTTTTCGATTTGCATTTGTTAGAGAAATGGTTAGATTTCGATTGACTTAGGGATCTCTTGGCTTCTTTGTTGAGTTTTCTTCTTGCCATGCTAGTTGAAAGATTTGTAGTTTGAATATAACGGATAAGATATAGGGTGGGTTATATTCAAGTTTATTTATTATAATTATTATATTATAGTGGCAAGATGACGGATTTATCTCTTTTGAGAAGGTGTGGTGGTCCTGAAAAGGACCGTTTGGTTTTGTGGTTAGAGATCGACTAGTGTTGTCGGTTTTCTTTGATGCCTATTGTTGGTTGATAGGGTCTTGTGAAGAAGCTCAGGAGTTGTTTAGCAGTGGGATGATCTTGACCCTGGAAGTCTTGAGCAAGCTTTTCTTGGGCTGAGCGCCTGGCGTTGGTCAGCTGGGCCGCAGTGATGGGTATAGTTGATAGTATTTTTCCAGCGTAATTCTTGTGAAGAGCAGCGATGTTCTTTTCTGGAGATTGCTTCAGCGATTATGGAATGACCCCTGGAATTTTAGAGATCGGTGTGAACGTGGTGGCCGTATGTTTACCTCGACATAGGGTGGTGGTGTGCTAGTCTCGATTGACCGGGAAAGGAGTCGTATTTGGCGGGTGATGTGTTCCTTGACAGATGTCAAAATGTTGACGTTGACTGCAAGGATTTTTACCAGTTTGAAGTTTTCCTCGGATAATTTGTGTGAGACCGTGGTTGGTGTGGTTCTTGATGTGAACGGGCCGAAGTCTAGTTCACAGAATAGAAGAAGTGACTCATCGTCGCTTGGAATGCTGTTTGGGGACCGTTGACCGCACGGGATGCTGGATGAAATAGAGCTAGATGAAGATGGTGGAGGCTGGCTGGACTTGCTCTTCTTGTGTGAGTTGGACTTGCTAAACTTGATGCAACTGTGCAACCGGTTTATTAATCTGTTGGTGCGCCCACTATTTGATAGGAACTTCACAGAAGTTGCCGATACAACCAAATTTGTAGGGGAGGGGGGGGGGGGGGGGGGGGGGTCATAAATCTACCTGTTACATGTTCATTGTGTATGCCCATCCATATCCACATAGGCCTACTATCATTATACAGTATACTGCTGGGCTTTGTTTTGTATTACTAGTGCATTTATTACTACATTTTCATTGCCGGTCTCGGCACCGAGACCCGAGACCAGACATCCGAGACCAAGACCGAGTCATTAAGATTCGAAACCAAGACCGGCTAGCCGAGACCGAGACCAGGCCCCGAGAGGCCGAGACCGGTCTCGAGTACTACATCACTGCTTCAGACAGTGATTAGGGATTCCCACCCTGTAGATTTAACAAAAGCATGTGAGGTATTGTATATAGGGGCCTAATACAGCACCAGCATTTTGTAGGGATGCACAAAAATGAAATTTCCTAATTATTTGTATTCTGCACTAATTGACCTTTGGCTCTAATTACCATCCTAATTATAATAATTTATGAAACCAAATACCATATTCCTGTCCCTCGGTACCCAAAATAATGTAAATCAGCCAGAGAACACCGATCAAACGTGCATAGGTTTGAAAAACAGCCTGTAGAAACTCATCCCGTGGTGAAAAAGAGAAAGTCCAATGGTTAAGGAGATATTGTCAAAAGAAGTGAATAATTCTTTAACAATTTCCATTCATTTCGATAATTTGACATGCTGTGTATGATTTATTAAAAAAGGAATTGCAAAATTATCAACATCATAGTATTTAGGAGGTAAAATAAACCATTTCTTGTGAAAAACTGAAATTTGCACTTAATGACCTTTGACCTTCATTACTGACCTAATTAGGCAATTTTGAGAAACACAAACAAGATATTCATATTCAGCACAAAATTTTCTTTCAGAATCACCTATTTGTTTGCTTTTCCTCAAAAATGCCTTATGCAACTTAAATAGGCACATTTCTGGATTTGTTGCCTAGACTATAACCGGGAAACTGTGTTGATGCCATACGAATAATTTCACAGTATTTTAATAGCTGTGCATATCTCTGGGTGTGTTGGTCAAGATAAATTGACATAAATGTGTGAAAGGCAGATTGCGATATAGAGAAGGATTCGATGCGCCTTCGCGATGGGCCAGGTTTCCTGAGGACCAGGTTGCCCCCTTCCATCCCGAAGGTTAAATTAGACTGATCTGTCCGCGAAAGTACGGCATGCGCTGTGTCGTTGTAAAGTGGGGCCAAATCTATGTACTCCCCTGACCGAATTTTGTCTTTCGTGGATTGCGAGACATGAAACCCTAACGCTGCACACGACTTTCCTATTTGAAATAATGGCACCGGGCGGACAGTATGGTACCGCCCCTAGCTGAAATGCACTAATTGGAATGGCAGTATGAGAATCGTTAACATCGTACTCACCCCCACCCCTAACTCCACTAGTGCTAGTACTAGGACCCGCGAACGGACCAGTGTTATTGTTCATGTTGTTGTCATGGTGTCGCAGTTCATTTTCATCATGATGGCTGCGAGGAGGATGCACATCCACGACGGAGGTTGGCGGCTGGGTCTCTGGGTGCAGAACATCCGGATCCGAGACCGAGCTTGGGTTTCCTCGGGGTCGACCGCGGCCACGACGGATTGGCGGCCTAGGCTCCTGGTGTTGGGCAGGCACAGCTGTCCCGCGTCCTCTGCCTCTCGCAGACGGCTCCTGGTGTGGGGGAGCCGGCACAGCAGCCCCCCGTCCTCTGCCCCTCACAGACGGTTGGCGCGCTTCCGGGACTTCTTTGGCGGGGGCACTCCGTCTTCAACTGTATGTGTCAGAGCTGTGCGACCGGGTCGGAGGCTAGATACGGCGTTCTTTCGGTACGGCATGTCCGAAGAGGTAGCCAGCAAATCTTCCACCCCTAGCTAAACGGGAAGTTGTCGGGTTAGACGTATACGGGAGTTGTCTGATTATAGACAAGTGTTTCGTCCACAAGTGGTTTCGTCCGGTTGGACGAACGGAGAGTTGTCCGGTTGACAGGGCCTCGAAGCGTCGGAGGAGTTGGAAGTGCAGATAACAAAAAGTTTAAGAAGTTTTGGTCAACAATTTTTCCTGAGTTGCTGATAGCTGCAACCAAATTGGCGGCCCGAATGCATCGTGTTCTGGGTTAAATACCCAAACTCTTCGGACTGTCTTTTCTTCTCATTGGTCAAGGTAGGATATCTTAAGTTCTCCATTGGTCAATCTTACCTATTAATTTGCATATCTACCAGATATAACCTTATATGGTAAGGAATTTATTTGCCCCCTTCTTCTTGCGCAACTTTCTAAACGACCAATCCACGTTTCTTAAAAGTTAAAATATACCCGTCCAAAGGGGGGGGGGGGGGGGGGGCTATTATTTGCTGGTTGTGCAATTTTTCAGAACAACCTTATAAACGTTTTGCCTACGACGCCAAAAGGAGTTTAGGCTTTATGTGCCCCAAGTATAACGTATTTTATCTTTTATGGATAAAATTAATTAAACTGCTAAGGAAGAGAGAATTTTTTAAAGCAAATTACCTTTAAAAAAACGAGGAAGAAACAACAAGTTGTACACAGATTTTACAGAGCCTTTAGATTTGTGTATTACAAATAAAACCTTCAACAATGTACATGCAGTTTTTGTTTTTTACATTTTTCAAATAATTTATAAAAAATAAGGTTAACTATACATTTTCTATACAACCACGATTTTGAATTTCAGCAGATATCAGTGCGAACAATTAAATATATCTGCATTCGATCCATATTATTAATTTACACTGGCTAGTCTTCTCTGATGAATAATTTAAGCCATTTTAAAACAAACAAATTGAAAGCGAGGCTAGAATGCACAAATAGTTTGGCACCATCTTATTCAACAGTTCACAATTTATAAAATACAATTAGAGAACATGACCAAAAATAGCTTTGTCGTGAATAAGGTTCATATAGCCCTACATGTATGTATTGATGACGCAACCAATGTTTACTGCATAACATTGAAGATTTCAGCGAGGGCCACCAATCAGTGTTCGCTATACCTTTACGTGCAGAATGCCGACATACTATCAGGTTTTTTTTACCAAAAAGACAGTGAAATGTGCAGTTTTAGTCCTGTCAGTCGTGGAAGATAACATGTCTGAAGACTAAATGATAATTAATATGCAGGGATATTTTGTTGGGTAGGTGGCATTTGTGGCAATATCTAGATATTTGCTAAGGGCATTCCTTCCTATTTCTATGGTTCTCATAATTTGTTTGCCTTTGAAGTTGGGCCGGTCGGTCCCCCCAAAAAATAAAAAATTGAAGGAAAAAACAACAGCAGTTCTAACTGATTAGATGGATAAATGAAATCAGAAGTGTGTATCATCTTCAGTTTTGATTATTGCAGTAAGTTTATCATGAGTTGATATCACCACATACAATGCACAATGCAACTCATGAACATTTTGGCTGTAGTGGCAATGATGACATACATACATGTACCAGTAAGGTATAATATAGACACTTGCAGGAAACATGCAGTGTAACCTTTTCATTACGCAATTTTTGTTTTAAATTAATATATTTATGTGTATTAAATGTGAATAAACGCAAAACTGGTTCTAGTATACGTTTAGTGTGATAATTTGCCGTCCAAAAATTGACGCCCCCTCCCCCTTTTTTAAATTTCGCGGCCACTAAAAATGAGTGACGTAAACCGAGGCAGACCCCGGACAAATTCTCGATAGTCGGTACGCGACGTCTAGGTACGAGACAGGTTCGCCTGGCCACGTACGCACGCATGCAGTCTATTGCTGATCGCGATCCCAAAGTATAGCGCAAAGCATGATGGGTAGACAAAGGGAGCTGTTTTGCAACTAAACCAAGCTTTTCGGCTCGGTATGCCTTCTCGGCAAGCTCTTTGTGCTTTTCATTATTTACTACAACACCTCTATGGGCGGCCAAAAGGGCCAAAATCAAAAATATGTTCACAAAGAACAAAACAATAGACAAAGAACAAAATGGCAAGAGGACAATTTTACAGAAGGACAAAATTCAAATCAAACAAAGGACAAAGCTGCAAGAGGACAAATTTACAAAAATACAAACTCCAAATCAAACAAAGGACAAAACGGGAAGAGGACAACATTACAGAAATACTTGAATAACAAGCAAACAAATAGTGTAGGCATATTTGCAATTTCGTGTATTTTTTTTGTTAAAAGCAAAAACTCACTTGATTTTGTAAGAAGGTATCATAAGCTTTAAAAAAAAATAGGGTGTCATTTTTTCTGAACATTCTAAGGGTATGAAATCCAAGATGGCGCCCAAAATGGCTGCCGAACACTTATAATGCGATATCTTCGCGAATACATGTGATACAAAAACAAATGAAGTGTCTAAATATATGTTTTCTGAGACCAGGAATCTAATGGGATCATCACTTTATGTTATATGTATGATCTTCATAAAAGGGTAAGCACAAATTTAGATTGCAGAAAGTACCTGCGTTACATCCCGGCCCCTTAAATGTAGGATTAAACTTACATTTACCAAAACTATCTAAGTAACCAGGTACTAAACATCTAATATCATTAAGCACGTGAACGCATGCTAATTTACAATGAATTAAGAAACTGTGGATGTTTAAGTCCTAGGAATTTGAGACAACTACTCTAGGACGCCCTCCAGGAGGCACAGCTAAATGATAGGCCTCACAAGGATACCAGCAGATGTCTTCAATTCGACAGAGCGGACAAGCCTATCTCCTCCGGGGAAAGTCTTGGGCACCCTTCCAAGCGGCCACTGGTTTCGGTTTAGGTTGTCATCCCGCACCAGCACTATATCCCCCGTCTGGAAATTTCTCTGAGGATGGATCTATCGTTGTCAACGCTGCAGTGTAGGAAGATACTCCCTGATCCAACGTTCCCAGAACTGATAGAACAAGTACTGAACATGCTTCCAACGTTTGCCATACTTGTCAGTTCCCTTCATACTATGGAGTGGGACTGGGTGACCAGCTCTCAGCTTCAGGAGATGATTTGGTGTGAGAGCTTTTAAGTCCTTTGGATCATCAAAAACGGCTGTGACTGATAGACTCGACTTCGCAGAACAGAGTGAGTAGTTTTTCGTCATCCAGAACTTGGTCATGCATTTAAGTTGAGAACTTTGCAGACTGTCCGTATCTGGCGCTCCCAAACGCCGCCCATGTGGGACGCCGCTGGTGGGTTGAACTCCCACTCTATCTCCGTGCTCAGGAGAAAGACCTGTGTCTGCTTATTTTCCGCAAGATGTTTGATCGCTCCTCTGAGCTCCTTTTCCCCACCGACGAAGTTTGTACCGTTGTCAGAGTGGACCCATTTGGTGTCCCTCACCTTGCAGTGAACCTGATAAAAGCATTCAGGAAGAAATCTGCTTTCAGCGAATGTAGCATCTCTAAATGGATAGCTCTGTGAATAAAAAGCCGTTACCTATTTACTCTGCTATGGCCTTGTTTGACGTAAAACGGACCAAAACAGTCCACTTCGACATACGTAAATGGTGGTTCACCGGGGGTTACTCTGCATGCGGGAAGATTAGCCACGAACTGCTCTCCAGGTGATCCTCGCAGCCTCTTGCAGATGAGACATCCTCTCAGTACGCGATTTATCAACGGTCGAACCTTTGGTATCCAGAACTGTTTTCTTATTAAGAAGAGAACATGCTCTTTGCCAGAATGACCAGGCAAGGACTCGTGTGCATGTCGAACAACCACATAGTCACCGGCTAGGTGGCCTCATCCTGCCAAAGGAAGTTCGGACCCTTTATCCACCTATCTCTGTTAATCATGTCCTGAGCATCAAGACCTCTGGATGCAACGTCAGCATGATTTAGCTCGGATTGCACGTACCTTCATTGACTTGCTGTTGAACCGTCATGGATCACAGCTACCCTGTTTGCCACAAAGGTCTGAAAACGCTTTGCTTGGTTGTTGATGAACTGAAGCACCAACATGCCGTCAGTCCAAAACGTTGACTCCTGTACCTCCAGTCTCAATTCTCCCCTCAGCATCTTGTCCATCCTAACTGCTACTACAGCTGCAGACAACTCCAACCTGGGAATAGTCATGGTCTTTAAAGGCGCTAAACGAGACTTGCCGATCAAGAAACTGCAGCAAACAACTCATTGGGTGTTGACAAGACGTAAGTAGAAAACGCTACCATATGCGTCTTGTGAGGCATCAGAGAGGTGATGGAGTTGACACTCACGAATCTGCCTAAACCAGTCTGGAACAAGACATCTCTCCGGGGTAAACATATCCATCATGGAAAGATCTTCCAACCACCTGACCCAGTGCCGTTCGATGTCAACCTCCAAGGGATTATCCCAGCTTTTACCCATAATTCTGCACTCGTTCTGGAAGAGAATCTTGGCTTGAAGGATGTATTGACACACAAACCAAAGGGGGTCGTACACAAAGCAGATGACACTTTAAAGCAGACCTCTGTTGGTGTGGCATCGGGACTTTGCTTTTATCTTGATACCGAGCAGATAATTCTCTGTGTCCAAATGAACTTCCTAAGGCTCTCTCCACCGGAAGGCCGTCTCGGAAGGCCGTCAAGGTCCAGGTCCTTGATTACTTTAGCCCTGTCAACTTGTGGTATAGATTCTAAGACCTTTCTGATGGTACTAATCCACTTGGTCAAGCGGAAACCACCCATTGCCAACAGGTCAGTCAGCTGATTCGCCATCAGAACAGCTTCATCTTCAGACTGCACAGACTTGAGGCAGTCATCAACGGGTCAGTCAGCTGCTTCGCCATCAGAACAGCTTCATCTTGAGACTGCACAGACTCGAGGCAGTCATCAACAGGTCAGTCAGCTGCTTTGCCATCAGAACAGCTTCATCTTCAGACTGCACAGACTTGAGGCAGTCATCAACATAGAAGTTTCTTTTACCTTGACCACCACATCAGCACTGAATTTGTCTTTGTTGTCTTCTGTTGTGCGTCTCAGTGCGAAGTTAGCACAGCTCGGGCTCCAAACGCCCCCAAACAGGTGAACTGTCATTTGGAAAACATCTGGTGTCTGAGTTGTGTCTCCTTCTGGCCCTCAAAGAAACCTCAGGGCATCTCTGTGCTCTTTCTGAACTTGCACCTGGTGTTACATTTGTTCGACGTCACCCATCAAGCCGACCTTGTGCTCATAAAAGCACATGATGACTCCCACAAGCTTATTCATCATATCCGGCCCCTGTAGAACAATGTCGTTGAGAGACATCCCATGACTCTTGGCTGCACAGTCAAACACGACTCTCAGCTTATCTAGTTTGTTGGGGTTGATAACGGCGTGGTGAGGCAGGTACCAGGCTGCGCCGGGAGAATTGTTCAGCTCTTCGTCTGCCACCTTCTCCTCCTCAACCAGCTGGCTCATCTCTTTGGTATATCTAATTTTATTGTTTTTTTCGTTAATCTCTTTCCGAAAGATGAAAGACGCCTCTCTGCCATCATCTTGTTGTTAGGCAGGTCTGGGGGATCGCACTTAAAGGGAATGGCTAGCTGGTAATGCCCATTGACTATGCTTATTGACCCGTTCCATATTTTTACCGCCCTCATATCGTCAACTGACATAGTAGGCAAGACACTTGCCAAAGATTGGCCGATATCCAACTTCTAAAACTTCTCTACCTGAGCCTTAAGGTTTCCTTGGACAAAGTTAGATACAGTACTGCCTGTTGCCTTGTAACCCAACGGACCATTAATAGTCCACCGGACTGATTTTCTGACAGCATAGGAATCCGCCTCCTTGCTAAGTCGTACCTCAAGAGGCACTAATATCTCGGGTACATCCTGACCAATCGACATGGTGACACCTTTCTTAGATATACGAGGAAACGGGATGTCCTTTAGGTGCTTGTGAGGGCTCAAATCTTTGTGAGTGGCACAGCTGTCTCGCAGGGTATAGGAAAGTCCTTCAAGGCGTAGACTTGTGGCAGGTGGAAAACTTTTCCCGTGTTGTTACCAAATATGTTCAGAGCGACCGCCAGTTTCTCCACCTGTGATCCCTTGTTCAGCGTGTCGAGAGACGGGGCTTGTGGACTACCCAGTATGTCAGGAATCCTCACCAGATCTACGGAGCAGAAACTCTTGTTACTGCCAGGGTCGAGTAGCGCATGAGTCTTGATGCTGTCACTTCTGCCGACACCCTTCACGATTACCGCAACGATAGGCAAAGCCATCTTGTTAGTCATGCAAGACTGGTAGCTCTAATGTTCTCGCTGTCAGTTGACCGTAGCTCTTTCGGGGCTTGAACGTTGATACTGGAAGACTGGAACACATCATGCAGTAGCTTTGAGTGTCTCACTTTGCTACCTCCAACTATACATGCACCCTGATCACATCTTCTGGCAAAGTGGTGTCTAGCAATCGGGCAATCATGTGGACTCATCTTAGTGAACTGCCTACACTCAACTAACTGATGCCCTCCAGAGCACAGGGGACAAGACTGTTTCTGAGCATGCTGGTATCCATTTCCTTTGTTCGGTCGGGTTCTTTGAGCAGGTGGCTGTGATGTAGTCTTAGCTTGGACGTTGAAGTTTGATCCCGTCTTGTATTCCCTGCTGCTCCTTTCCTCAAACCCGTACACAGGATCGTTGGCCTCCCTGGCAGCCCCTCCAAGAAATTCAACAAGCTTCATGATGTTGGGATAGCGGCCTGTTTTGTCGAGGTGATCTATAGCCGGTGAACGCCATTTTCCGGCCGCCGTGTTGAAATAAAAAGGCAGCTCTGTCTCAAATTGTGCAAAATAGAAATATTAGATTAAATAAAAAGATTAGTAGTCAGGTGAAATTTATTGTTGTTATAGTCACCTAAAAAGATTAGTAGTCAGGTGAAATTTATTGTTGTTATAGTCACCTCTACAATTTCCAAGCCAAACTCATTCACAGTGATTATGTCATGATCTAACGATTAATTAATTAGACTCCACCACATCCAAGCCTTTCCTGGAAAATCCTCCATGCATTATCCTATTATACAGCGAGATAGTTTTTCAGGAAGATTTTGCGGTGATAGCAAAACAAAATGTTTTGGGTCCTGTTGAGAGTAATTCCAAGCAGTTAATGCTAAAAAAAATATATTTAAACCACATTAAGTAAAGTTTAGTGTCAAATTTAGGGCGTTTTGCTAAGGTGGCGGCCATCTTGGATTTCAGGCCGTTAGAATGCTCAGAAAAAATGACACCCTATTTTTTGTTATGTTCATAGTATCATCTAACAAAATCAATTGAGTTTTTGCTTTTAACAAAAAAAATACACGAATCTTTTTTTTCATGACGAATATGCCTACACTAAAAAGACAAATCGACAAAAGGACAAAGTTACAAAAAGACAAAGTCAAAATCAAACAAAGAACAAACGGCCAAAAGACATTCAAACATGTCAAAAGGACGTTTTCACGAAAGGACGTCCATACACACGCTTCACGAAAGGACGTCATACACACACGCAAAGGACGTTTTCACAAAAGGACGTCCATACACACGCAAAGGACGTTTTCACAAAAGGACGTTTTCACAAAAGGACAAACTTTTCTTTACTTAACTATTGTCGAACGCTGGGGGCTCTTCTTCAGACGCCCGCTGTGCGCTGGATCGGACGGCGCGGTTCGCTAGATCGTACTTACTGCGTTATACTGTACCACCGTACTTTTTTTGCAGCTGTCCATAGTTTGAAAGTAATTTGAAATTAGGTTTTTAAATGGTGTCATTTTTTTTATGTGGACCAACGATAGATGCACTTTCATGTTTCTTTTGAAAATATTTTCAGAAATAATTTCTTTTTGACTCATGTGTATCGGAAGTTATATTTATTCACATTCATTTTCTTATATATACAAATGTGATATAATGTGATATAAGTTGGTATGATAAGGAGAGCAACACGAATACAAAAAAGTACTTGTTTTTAAGTTTTTTTCGTAATAAATTTGTTTTGCATTTAAAATACAAATATATTTTTTGTTGTGAGGTTCAATTTAGTTCTTTCTTGGTTATAGGCCCTATGAGTGTTTCATGTCATTTTAGAAATTCAATACGACCATATAAATTCACTCTGTGTCTGTCTCCAACTGAACTATTATATGGCCTACAGGGGTGATAAAATGAAAGAGCAATATACTGGAAATCAATTTCACTGAAGGGCCTAAGGAAAATGATATTCATTCAAAAATGTAGGCTGTACATTACGTAGGAAAAAATAGTAGGCCTACATATCAAGAAAGTGTGAAAAAGATGAATCCCTATCGTTATTCGTTAGTTAATCTAATGTTTTTTAATGATTTTATTGGCAGAGCGCTTAAATTCTTCATACCCCCATATGAATAAAAATCCGATAAACTCAATAACTACTCGACTAGTTTCCAGAGTGAATACACATGCCGCGTTTACCCTACTGCAGAAAGCGCACCGCCATTGTTTCAGATCACGCGTTCGTACACAAACAGATACGCGGTGTCCTATCCAGTCTATGGAGATCAATGATTTTTTACTTCAGAAGTGGACATCGGAAGAAGCGCCCCCAGCGTTGGACATTAGTTAAGTAAAAAAAAAGATTGCCCTTTTGTGAAAACGTCCTTAGTTTGCGTGTGTGTATATTGGTCCTTTCTAGTCCAGGAAAAATAAGTTTTGACCTCAAACAAATTGCAACAAATTGTTTTTCACCACAGTGCACTTCTATAAGGTCCCTAGAATTACATACTAAAAATCTACAAAAATCCAAGTGGTGGAAATATGTCTATTTTTCATAAATCGTTAATCCCTGCCGTGTAATATGTTCATTCCCATATTTGGGTATATATTTTATTTTTATTTTTTGAAAAGATTATTTTAGTGATTCTACTTACATATCCTTACTTCAATAACATTTGCTAAAGCATATAAGTGACTGAATAATTATGAGAACATAGTAATTATCCAAAATGACAACTTTGTGACCCTATAAATGTGCGCACATTACACTGTCTCCAGATATCATCAAGTAGTCAGTATTGGTGAGCTTCAAATTCACCAAGTTGCTTACTGGCACAGTTATCATATTAAAACCTTATGGAAAATCACATAAACAATGTTAACATTGTGATATTTAGCCCAGCAAACAAAAACTGGGGGAAAATGGTGTGTCTATAAATCGCGTTCGCTTTGTGCATGGTAATCGAATTTCACATGGACAATCGTGAAAGTTCTTCCTCGGTTTTTGGTAAATCCGACGAAAATAGTACTGATTCGTCTAATTCGAATCACAGTATTTCTTATTCAGACACGGACTCGAGCGAGAATAAAGATGGGGTCCCTCTAGGCGCTCTAGGTCGAAGCATGACCGTTAAAAATGGTCGCTGCCGAGGGCCGATAATCAATAGGCCCGGACCACATCGCTCTGGTAAGCTTTACTTTGGCTGTCTTAAATTTCGCGGCCACTCAAGATGAGTGACCTAAACCGAGGCAGAACCCGGACAAATTATCGATAGTCGGTACGCGACGTATAGGTACGAGACAGATTCACGTGGCCACGGTCGCACACATTGTTGTGTGTGTACGTACCCACGGTAATCGAATTTCACTTGAACAATCGTGAAAGTTCTTTCTTGTTTTAGGGTGAATCCGACGAAAACAGTACTGTCACAGTATTTCTTATTCAGACAGGGACTCGAGCGAGGATAAAGATGGGTCCCTCTAGGCGCTCTATAGGTCGAAGCACGACCGCTCAAAATGATCGCTGCAGAGGGCCAAAAATCACTAGGCCCGGAACACTTCGCTCTGGTAAGCTTTACTTTGGCTGTCCAAATCCCAATATTTAGGATCAGCCGGAAACAAATAGAGGCAGTTTTACCTTGATTCAGAATGAAAAACCACGTAAAGACGGACACTTGTTGCAATGCGCGCAGTCAGTATACGATAGGCCAGGTAGCAGCGTGGCGAGTCTCTGCCTCGATTTTCGTCATACCCCTTGCGAGGTTTTATGTTAATGAGGCTTCTCTTCAAGGGGCAGAGTGGTTTGACCAAAATTTTCAAAAATTTGTTTCCCCAATTTATCACAGAAAATGCACACAACCACACACATAATGTTGTTGTCAACATTAAACTTTATTGATTTAAACAAAAAACAAACTT
Organism: Crossaster papposus; assembly: GCA_037893245.1. Taxonomy (NCBI): domain Eukaryota; kingdom Metazoa; phylum Echinodermata; class Asteroidea; order Velatida; family Solasteridae; genus Crossaster; species Crossaster papposus. The sequence continues at coordinate 1,830,675 of JBAIAA010000279.1, read as the reverse complement.
ATTACATTAAAGGGATTGTATACGTTTGGTAATTGGAACCCACTATTTGTTTCAATCCTATATGGTTATATATATACACCATAAAACTAACCTTTAACAATTTCATTTCCCCCCCCTCCCTCCCTCCCCCCCCCCCCCTCTCCCCCCCCCCCCCCCCTCCCCCTCTCCCTCCCTCCCTCCCTCCCTACCTCCCTCCCTCCAAAATTAAAGAGCTTATTTATGAGCACGTCGTTTAATCTAAAATTAAGGTATATTAGAGAAATTAAATTCTTGCTCCTGGTAAGATTTCATTTTTTAGGAAAGCCCAAGCATAGCAACCTCGAATAGACTGGAACCGTTTTTCCGCAAGCGACGCGTGTGCCCACGTGTGCCCAAGGGCGACCTCCAATCGGAATTAATCCACAGTCCCCGAGTGCCCCCAAAACTTTGTTTGACAAATGTTTGAACAGTCTTCTGAGATTCAAAGGATATCACAAAAGCCGCTTTGTTTTTTAGTTTTGTTTTATTTATCAAAGGTAGGATACAGCACTATACAGAACAAATATTTTAGGGGGGCAAGACCCTTAGCACGTGACGTCAACTTCTAATTTTCGCAGATTCAGTATACGTATATTTTCCAAAATGTAATTGTTATTGCTTTTTTAGGGGAGAGGGGGCTAGACAAAAAAATTGTACAACCGAATTATTAGGAAGTATCTTACTTATTTGAAAGTAAATAATGATTGCGCTAGATATCCTGTAATTTTCCCCAAAACTATTGAATTTTATATAAAAAAGTCACGATCGCCAGACAGTTAAACGATATTTAGTATAAAATACAACCCCCCCCCCCCCCCCCCCCCACCATTTCGAAGCTGGGGGTTGATGTTTATTTCTGCCACAAAAAGTGCTTAGTGATGCAGTAAATGCCAATTTCAAGCTTACTTTTACTATTAATGGGAATAATTACTTATCAAATTAAAGAGCTTATGAGTTGGTGTACCAATATTTTTACAAAAATACAAGGTCACAGCATTATAAAATGTCTGAAAAATTAATATCTTTATACACTAATAATGTCATTTTCTGAGGTTCAAAAGGTCTGAATTCAGATAAAAATCTGTAAAATCTCATGCCTGATATTATGTGGTGAACGCTACCTTAGATGATTTGAACCACACATCAAGTATTTATTAACTTTGAATGTGAAGGTTATATGCAAGCTTGTCTTAATTCAGCCTTGGCAGTTTTTGTTCTGTAATTATCTTTGATGGCTCATTCTGTTTCTGCTACAAAGCATGCCTTGTGATGCACTAATGGCCATTTTCAGGCTTTTACTATTATTGAGGATATTAAAGAGCCTATTTATGAGTTGGTGCAGCAATAACTCTACAAAGGTACAAGGGCACAGCATTCAATTAGCTTTCAGAGGGAAATAAAACAATTTAGGTTTTTGTTTTATATTGTCACGGTTTCATATAACGCCACTGAACTTTTATTACCTAGCTATCAGGACCTTGTATTTTTACAAGCGTGCTTCCGTATTGTTTAAATATATGAGCCACATCATACTGTTGAACAGACTAATCACGGCATTAGCTCTGATAATTAGTTTAGGTTAACCAATCTTGCGTTCGAGTATGGCATGACATTATCGTGGGCGGAGCAACACTTACATGCGACAGTTTAACAACCAATCCAGCATATCATTCCACTGACCAATCAGTGCATGTCACGTCTGTGGATTCCAAACCTTGCCTGCAAGGAAGAGCGCTCCCATCCCCAAATTTTGTTCAGACGTTGCACTCTAATATAACACACTTAGGAAATACACATGCAGTGTAGGTACATGTACTTGACAGGTTCAAAGCTTGTGATAGGAAAAAACAAAATTTGTCGTTATCAAAGTTTCAGTTAGAGCCAAAAATCGACGAGCTTTTAGACCCACCAACAATGGCAAAACTTAACTTTGTTATCAACGCCTTTGAATTGCTGATATTGTTAGCAATCGTAATTTTTGTTTATGGGCATCTTTGTTATTCACATCAACAAATCATGTATGCTGCAGAAAATCACGCACTGCCAGGTTTTGCATATACAACCAAAACTGTGCGATCTCGTGTCATCTGCGGACGGGAATGTAGCATGGATGAACGTTGCAAGTCGTTTAACTTTAACAACTGCAGTAAAATGTGCGAGTTGAACCTTGCCACAAGACGAGAATATCCCGACTACTTCAATGCAACTCAAGGGAGCGTGTATTTTGATGCAGATGAGGACACACCTCTCTACTCACTGGCTGATAGTTCCTTGAATCGCTACAGAAGTTGCAAGATGCTCTTAGATGCTGGTTATCGTTCAAGCGGTATCTACACAATCTACCCAGAGGGATTTGGTAATTGCAATCTTCGTGTCTACTGTGACATGGAAACTGACGGCGGGGGATGGGTCGTTTTTCAGAGGCGACAAGATGGCAGCGTGGACTTCTACCGTAACTGGACCGACTACCAGTCTGGCTTTGGAAATCTGTCTGGTGAGTTCTGGTTGGGTAATGACAACTTGGTGACTCTGACGTCCGACGATTTACGTGGAACATGGGAGCTACGAGTTGATTTAGAGGACTGGGAGGGCAACACGGCATGGGCAAAATACTTTGATTTCCAAATATCTCCGGGTGGGTACAATCTGAATTATGACCATTACGATGCCAGCAGCACTGCCGGCGACTCTCTTGGGTATCAGGGGAATAGTATGAACACGTATCAAAAAGGACATCCCTTTTCAACAAAGGATCGTGACAATGATGCGACACAGAACAATTGTGCACAAACGTACACAGGAGCCTGGTGGTTTAATAGCTGTTTCTATTCTCACTTAAATGGTGTATATCACCCAGACAAGAATGCAGATAGTTACAAAGGAGTGCGATGGGTCTCATGGAAAAGGGGTTATTCCATGAAAGCATGTAGCATGAAAACGCGTGAAATTGAACCATGAATGTTGCATTGTTGATATTAATTTTGAAATGTACTTGTTTTAGTTGGCACCTGTAAATCATTGCACAGCCATATTATTCATTAATATCCTGAGTCTTTTAGAAGTGTTATAAAACTGCCAACAAATGTTTCTATGGAATAATGTGTTTCGCAGTTAATCTAAAGGTTACTATCACTTTGTCAACATGTTTAAGGTAGATTACACCATTGGTAATTGCTTGAATTATCAGGAATGGGTGGATTTGGGGAGTTGTATTTGATAGAAATTATCGTTTAACTGACCTGTCTGAAGTTTTACAATCATAGATGCTGAGAAAAGCCAGAAAAACGGCGTTCATTTTCAATCTGCGTTAGGCAGTTGTGATTTATTTTTATAAAATTCAATTTTTCGAAACAATTACAGGATATCTAGCGCATCGTTTTGCTGGATGCTAACAAACAATATTTATCAAATGAGTTAAGAGGGATCTTAAAAAGATCTTCTTTATAGACAATATTTATTTTCAAATAAGTATGATATTTCTTAATAATTCGGTAGATATCTGCAAATGGTGTATTCTACCTTTAAGAGGTTAACTAGTTTTTGTTTTGCTTATTATAAAGAATACCCATTATATTTTGTACATTTGACGAAACAACGGCTACATTTGATCATATCGCAATGCTAAATTGTAGCAGAGTTTAACCGAAGCTGCCTCGAATTTAGACTAAGTTTATTTTCAGTCCGATTTTTCTTTTTTTAACAGCGACATTATAGGCGCAATCACACACACACGGGTTCACCCATTATGTACAACAACCTGCCGATTACATTATAACAAAAGGCATGGTGGTCTTTTCGAATTTGAAGTTAAATTCTCCTTTAAAGGATAACTTTCGCCAACATTGCAGGGCTACGAACAGCATCCGTCACTATGAGATTTATTCACGAGTCGGCCATAATACATTGAAAGTGAGGTAAAATCGTCATTTTGTTTTAACTTGCAGATAGAAATGAAAACAATGACATAAAGTTAATTACCAAATAACACCAGTCGTCTCTGATGAATAATAAAACATTTGTGATTAAACATACCTTAAAAAGATATTGAAAGTGAGGCTAGAATTCAAAAATAGTCTGGCACCATCCTATTAAACAATTCACAATTTATCGGATACATTCAGGGAACACAACCAAAATGGTTTTCTCTTGAATAAGGTTCATATAACGGAACATTGTGAAAACTGTTCTTGCTAAATTATAAATACAGCGTATGTGAAAATAATTTGTTACTTGGATTTCAATTATAGTTCCACAAGTAATGTCAGCTTAGAAAATAAGTGTTATTCGTACATGTATGCATTAATAATATTTGTATTGCACGAATAGAATGTTGCACAAAATGACATCAGCTTAGAATTGGTGGCAAGTGTTATTCCTCTTATAAAAAAATATTCAAAATATTCATCATATTGTTTTACTCCAGTTATAATTTCCCACAAAAATACTGTACAGCACAAAACCAAGAGAATCTAAATTTCACAGATGTATTTGTTCTGATGTCATTATTCATTATTTGTCTGCACAATTTTAAATCATAAAGGTTTATAGTTGTTTCGTGTAACAAAAAACAAATTAAAAAAAAATTAAAATTCTCTTTTTTCATGCTTCTTGGCATTGTTAGATTTTTTCACTGGTGATCAAGTTTTTGAAACTCGGTTTTATGGGGGTGTCGAAATAATGGTAATCATTATAAGAAATATGGTAATCATTTGTAAACATTTCACTAAATCGCAATTATGACATTATGCATTATTTGGAGCGCGTTATCTTAAGTAAGTGCTTATAATTTAAATTAATTTAAAATTACCAAAACCACATCAATATCGCAGAAGAGGGCAAATAATTATCTTAATTAATAAGCACATTTTACTTTTTGCTTGTATATTGCGATACAAATATGGTTCCAAAACAAAAAGACCAATGACGTTGAATAAACTGAGCGACAAGAACCAATCCACGATTAATTTGTTTCAGTTTATTTAGGTTGTTCGTGTTGAGTTTACGAGCGTGTAATTATCTCAGCGTGATTGGCAGGTGTAAGGCAATTTACGCTTCAAACACCTGTCCTTGTATGGGATATGCAATTAAGGAGTATGCACAGTATTCTACAGATGTAGATCCACAACTTCTGACAGCGCCCTGGACGCACCCTGGACCTCGCCCTGGCCGCGCCCTGGCCTTCGCCCTGGATCTCGCCCTTGACCTCGCCCTGGACCTCGCCATGGCCGCGCCCTGGCCGCGCCCTGGACCTCGCCCTGAACCTCGCCCTGGCCGCGCCCTGGCCGCGCCCTGGACTTCGTCCAGGACCTCGCTCTGGACCTCGCCCTAGGCCGCGCCCTGGACCTCGACCTGGACCTCGCCCTAGCCGCGCCCTGGCCGCGCCATGGACGCGCCCTGGATTTCGCCCGGACCTCGCCCTGGACCTCGCCCTGGCCGCGCCCTGGCCGCGCCCGGGACCTCGCCCTGAACCTCGCCCTGGCCGCGCCCTGGCCGCGCCCTGGACCTCGTCCTGGACCTCGCCCTGGACCTCGCCCTGGACCTCGCCCTAGGCCGCGCCCTGGACCTCGCCCTGGACCTCGCCCTGGACCTCGCCCTAGCCGCGCCCTGGCCGCGCCCTGGACGCGCCCTGGACCTCGTCCTGGACCTCGCCCTGGACCTCGCCCTGGACCTCGCCCTGGACCTCGCCCTGGACCTCGCCCTGGACTTCCCCCTGGACCTCGCCCTGGATCTCGCCCTGGACCTCGCCCTGGACCTCGCCCTGGATCTCGCCCTGGATTTCGCCCTGGATCTCGCCCTGGCCGCGCCCTGGCCGCGCCCTGGACTTCGCCCTGGACCTCGCCCTGGACCTCGCCCTGGATCTCCCCCTGGATCTCCCCCTGGCCGCGCCCTGGCTGCGCCCTGGCCGCGCCCTGGACCTCGCCCTGGACCTCGCCCTGGACCTCGCACTGGACCTCGCCCTGGACCTCGGCCTGCCCGCGCCCTGGCCGCGCCCTGGACCTCGCCCTGGACCTCGCTCTAGCCGCGCCCTGATCGCGCCCTGGACCTCGCCCTGGACCTCTCCCTGGACCTCTCCCTGGACCTCGCCCTAGCCGCGCCCTAGCCGCGCCCTGACCGCGCCCTGGCCGCGCCCTGTCCGCGCCCTGTCCGCGCCCTGGCCGCGCCGGATACACCATTTGCAGATATCGACACTTTTCACTACCGAATTATTAAGAAATATCTTTCTTTTTTTAAAGTAAATAATTATAGTAGGCATCCAGCAAAATGATTGCGCTAGATATGTTATAATTGTTACGGCGATCGTGAAAAAAACAACAAGAACAACATAAGAACCACTGCCCGACGCTGGTTTAAAACAAACGTCGTTTGTCTTGCTTTCCTGGGCATCCATGATTGTAAAATTTCAAACAGATCAATTAAACGATATTTACTATAAAATACAACCTCCCAAATCCACCCATTCATGATAATAACACCAATTACCACTGGTGTATTCTACCTTTATAACATTAACGTTTACGTGACATTCTATTTTTACTTTGTCATCGGTGCCATTTTTGTTGGCAGCTGAAATTCCCTGTTTGGTAGGAAGTACTTACATTGTAAGGCTGCCTGTGAATTTGCATTAGCACATGACCTGCTATTTCCAAGAAATAAAAGGAACATTTTGAGCCCGATCAACGTGATACGTGTGCGGCATTGGGAACAATTATCTTCACGGCATCGTACCCCGACTCGTTTATGTTTAAAATAACACGAGCCCTTTGAAGCACCAGTCTATATAGCTAGTCTTTATCTTAATTCGGACGGCAAACGCAAAAATAACATAAATATAAAACGAACGCTGTTTTCCATTCTTTTTGATATTATTTTTTTATCGGCATCCATTTATATTTTTATTTACTTCATTTTTTGGCAAAACTAACAACGACATTAAAACAGAAATACACATGAACAATAACAAAACAGACTGTGCATTTATTTTGTCCAGATCTGGCTGGGTCTGTACAAACGAGAGCCGACTGTACACGTACATGTAAATATTCCACTAATCTAAAAACCATGATAAATTGAGACTTGGTCAAAGAGGTGATCACGCAACGAAAACAGTCTTTTGGAGAGGGTTTTAGACAGAGATTTTGGAGGTCACAAGGAAGTGAAATAAAAATCTAGGAAAAGGGGTAAATAAAGATCGAGGGTGCACTCCCTGTTCCCTGTGGTTAGTTATCATTATTATTAATACCGTTATCCCTTTCAGTACCAAGGCATATTGCTATGCTTAGGTTACCACAGTAATATACATGATATGACCAGTTAGTGACCAAGCACCTTTTGCCAAGTTTTAGTGTATAGCGCCCTCGCAAGGCAAAGTAATGAAAGGCCACTCTTCTTTGAAGTTGTGTTGAATCATAATGAATTGACAGTACCCCCAAAGCAATGACTATTAGATTAATATTATTGGCCTGTGGGAAGTTTTTTTGGAAGGGGTGGAAAGAATTCCATATCTCACCCCCACTTTTTTGCCCTTTATATGACTTGACAAGAAGTGTAATTCTGATGAAGAAACATGAAGAGTGAGAAAATTTCAAGTCTTTCTTTGAAAATACTTAAATTTTACTTAGATACTTCATTAGATTTTATTCAAAATGAAGGAAATCCGGACTATGAAGGTAATTCGAGCGATTCACAATAACTAGAAGCTGCCATTGGAGGCGCAAATCCTGCTATCCCCGCAGTGCATCATGGGGAAAAGTCGGCATCGGTTTTAAAAACAGTATTCATTTTGCATGAACTCATCAGTTTTTACGTCTTTTTGGACGCGCACGATTAAAGTTTTATTTTTTGTTCTGCAAATAACAATGTTTTAATTAACGACGCTGCCGGATACATTTTCGTTTGTGTTAAACCTCGCGTGAACAATGAAGAATAGATATTTCACTACAGTATGATATACGGAAGAAGTCGACCGTAAAGTTTAAAAGTGGCTCTTTTGAGTCAAACGCTTGGTGGCGCACTTCATTGTGAATCGCCCGAATTGCACAAACATACAAAATGGGTACAATATGGATGCAGTTAAAAATTCAAATGAAGGCGCCCCCCCACCCCCCCCCCCCCCCCCCCCCCCCCAACTCAAATATAAAACGTGCTCAGGTGAATGCTCATTACAGACTATGAAACTTCTCAAAGCATGGTAGGCCGTGTTACGTCCCCGTTTTTCGTGTTGCCTGGTGGTACCTGACGGGGAACAGAATGAATATTCCCATACACATAAATTGAACCACTGCAAATTCAAAAATCCATCTTGTCAGAGCAAGGGAATGGAACAAAGGGGTGAAATTAGGCCTCGAAAAACCCGTTTTTGGTCCTTGAATCGATGACGTCGCAACAGTGACAATGAATTTATTTAGGCTAATAATAGTATCCCCCAGCCCCACTTACATTTCACAAATTGATATACATTTCGAAATCATTTTGGTGAAAAGGATGCATCTTAAAAATAAATTTAAACTATAAAAAGTTATGTCCCCCATCCCATTATTTACGATCGATTTCTAAAAGATGCGGCTTTCCATACAAAAGTGTGTCGATAGGTGGCGCACTATATGTAAACAAATGCATGCGCCATGCGTGAGTCAAATTTTCTCGTCAAATTCTCGCGGTCGGACATCCGGGAACTTCGTTTATCTTCCCATTGTTTATGCACTTAGCGCAAAGGGGAAAATTTGAGGTTAAACGCATGTTGTTATGGACGGCTCGCCCCTTCGTGACGTCATGCCGACCGAGAGAATGGAGAGAATCATCATTCAACCTTCTGCCGATGGCACAGCTTCAGAAAACGCATTTTTGTGTGTGAAGAAGTAACTTAGTACCTGGAGAGCAAACCCAGCAAGTGATAAACAAAACTAGGTTTGAAAAAAGACTGACAAGTGTAAATAACATGAAATTGGTGTATGAAAATCAATGCCACGACGCGACCAGCGCGGCGAAGGCGAATACAACCGATTTTGTACTAATGCCTGGTCGGAGTTGTGTCGTCGTGTGTCGCATTTCTTTTTTTCACACGGGAGTTGCCACGGTCTGCAGCGATAAGGACTTATTTGGAAATTAAGAAAAAAACAAGGAATGGAGCTATAGTATTATATTAACAAATATATTTGTCGTATTTTAGGCAAGGCTTTTGAACAAAAAGAAACGCGATTAGAAAAGGAACTGTGGAACAAATATACATGAAAAGAACAACCTTTTGTTTTAGTTAATTTTATAACGACCCCCTGATAATTTTAAGCTTTTGTTTCTTAAAAGCATTTGCTATTTTCTAATTTGACATGGTCCGAACATTAGCAGAAATAAAGAAAAAAACATAAAGACCATTGCAAACGATCACAAGACAAAAGCGAAAGATTTAGTTTTCATTTCAAACTTACCACCATAACTTTTAAAACTTTACCTAACACTTTACCTATAGCAGAAATTCAACTGAAGAATGGTAAAACTGTAGTCTTGAATGCCTATACATGAAATAGAATGACTAAAACGAGCCTGAATGAAAAGAACGAAACCATGTCTGCACAAACACGAAATTGAAAAGTAACTAAAAAGAAACCATGGTTTGATTGAATTAGGGGGGAATGCGTCAATTTGAATGCGTGTTAATGAAAATGAACTAATTTGTGATGAATTTGACCGGGGAAACCTATATTTATTTCGAATAATTATTTGTTTTAGTTATAATAATAGTTGTAATTGTAATGCATTGTACAATCAAGATTACCATCTTACACCTTTAATAAATTGTAGAATAAACATTGTGTCCGACAGTACCGTCAACACTGTGTTCAGCAAACGCAAACACTTTTCAGAAGCTAAACATTGCGCGTTTAATTAAAATAATGAATGATAAATCCTTAGATATTTTCGATCAATACCTTGTTCGTGTTTGAACGCGTTTAAAAAGAATAATAAGACAGTATTTATAAAGGTGTTTCAATGTTAAAGACATGGTTAAAATTGGCAAAAAAACACCATGTTTTATGCTATTTAAAACATTTTGGTATTCAAATTCACGAACTCTCAAGTTCAATTCCGTCCAGACAAAGCTTTTTCCGAACCAGTTTAGTCATTTATCATTCAATGTCAAAGTGTGGTCACTCTGTTTAAACATTGGATTGAGAATATTTGTCATTACAGATCAAATTGGTCTAAGCTGTTGCTATAGACGAATCTGGTATGTAATAACAAATATTCTCGACCTGGTGTTCAAAACGTTTAAACTGATTTAAATTGTCTTGTGACATTGCTAAACTGAATGACCATGCTATTCGGCAACCGGTTTACTCATTTAAGATTGCATATCAATTGTTTTCAGATCCAAGAGGTTTTCTTCAGAATTGGCTCAGATATGGCTGTTTTATGGTAGCCTCAGAGGGCTCCGTCTTATAAAGTTGTATACACTGTATAGTCACTAAATATAGAAGTTGTCTATATAGATTGAGTGAGAACAACATTAGAAACGTCTTTCAAACCAAAATGTTTGTTAAATTCTAGCATTAAACTTTACTTACTTACCTACCATTGTACATAGAATGGCAATTGTTATTAACTTTATTGAGCATGGATTAAACTTTGAGTTTTGCAGTTCACAATGCGGAAAGACAGTCATTAGACAGTTTGTTCAGTTTTCAGCAACCAATGTATCCTAGTTGAGAAATAGGCCCTAAATACAGTTGTAAATTGTTCCGGTTAGAAAGTTCGAGGAACATTTTCAGACTGTAATTATTAGTCAGTCACACATCTCAGCCGAGTGTTATAAGCGGCCGAGTTGTGATTAACTTCGTTTGTCTAGCTGAATTTGGGCTCCTTAGCCAAAACCTTTGTCTAGCTCCCCCTATGTACTTGTACTTGCAACCAAAAGTACGTTCTGGAAAATACGTATACTAGATCTGCGAAAGTTAGAAGTTGACGTCACGTGCGAAGGGTCTAGCCCCCTAAAATATCAGATCTAGAACCTCCCCTACATTGACGCCCTTCCTGAGGACGAGGTTGAAGCAATCCATACGCGTGCCCTAAGGTTCCACTACACTAAATACGGCGCTCATTGCAACCAACACAACAATTGAAAGAAAGAGCGCCGCCTGGTGACGCTCATAAGTAGAATCCCCCGAGCTGGAAGCCATGGGTCACCAATTCTTGATTTCCACAAATATTTCTACAATCAGTCCAATGTATAGGCCCCAGGGACCTTTTATTCAAAATTACCGGAGGGATCACAAAATATTAATGAGCTCGCGCGCGGTGATTTTCAGAGATTTAGTCACATGCACCCATAATCGCCTCTCAGCTTTCGGCTGCTGCCCTCTCTATACACATGCTAGGATGCTCCTGTGATACAGAGGCATGGCGATGGTTGGATTTGGTATAGTTTACATAAAGGAATGAGTTGAGCTATGACAGTATGAGGCATCCTGAGCCACGCAGCGCTTTTACGAGCTTTCCACCAATAGCGCTCAAACAACTGCGGATTTTCGGCAAGATCCGTGGTTATTGGCGCAAAGATTCATGCGCCCAATCAGAGCCTCCGTTACAAACAGACCAAGGCCGTTTTCCAAACCCCTGGCCTTGGCTCCGTCTCTGGCTATACAGCATATTGCTAAACTGTATGAATGAAGCCTCAGACGAAGACAAAACTCGGGTTCGAAAAACAGCCCAAGGCATGAGGTGTTCTCACAAAATGTTCATCCTCCCACGTAAAAATTTAAATTAATCGGAAAGATTTTAGAAATTAACGTACAGAACGTGAAATAAAACTTTGCTATTATATATTATACAGAATAAGAAACATAAAAAAATGAACAGCTACGTAAACGCCAATAAGTACAGTGGTAGAAATTGTCAGTTTATCAGGGGTGGACGTTCATATCATGTATTGGCCAACTTGTTTAATGATTGCTGCGAATGTCCGCAGGGTTTGAGGGCGACAATTCAAGAGCCCGTTTAACTCTGCGTGGCTCAGGATGGCTATGACTATGAGGCAGACGGCGTGTATCTCTCTTTCTCTCTGAAGGATTATTCAAGTGAGTACGTAATTTACGTCAATGAGTAGTATTTGGTCTGTATTCCCGCAGTTACAAACCGTACCCTTTGATTGGCTGATGTTTTATCGTAAGCTGATAACCTCATCGGTCTGTGAGATTCTGAATATACGTTAAGCGCTGAAGTAAACTCTTAATTCGTTTTAATTAATTGTTGTCCTGCAACAATTAATTGTCGACAAGAGGTAAAATTAAAGGAAGTTGACTGCGTTCCATGTAGGAACATTGACGAGCAGCCCAGCGCCAGTTTGGATGTTTCAGAATCAGTGTCACTACTTGCGCAGTAAACAGCCGTCCACAACTTCAACCGGTACCTTGCGCGGGAAACTTCTTGGCCCTTCGCCAAGTATTGACTGCGGGAACTTAGCGCAAAACAGCAGATTGTCATGGAGACGGAATTCTAGCCCCATTTAGATCATCGATCTAAAAAAACTAATAAAGCCTGAAATAGGGTCACCCAAAACAAGGATGGTTGTATAGTGGCATTGTTATCAAAGAAACAATGCGACGTACAGTGTCGGCTTGTCAATATTTATGTTAAGTTTCTGTCTATATATAAATATTGTACATATTTTTTTAACTTATAATTATCAGTAATATTCTTTAAAATAGACTACTTCTTTGATTTGAGATGGTTTTATATCCTCTAAGGACCTTTTTGTTGTGTTAGGTTGTTTTTGTGTTAAGTGTTAAGTTGCTTTTGCTCTTGATAATCCCCAACGTGGCGCACTCAGCTTAGGGACGAACACGTATCCGGCCGATTTTGTTCCCAATAGCCAGACGCCACTTGTTATTTTATTTTAAATTTCGGAATAAACCTGACATAGTTGCCGTCTCACATTCAATATAGATTTACAAATCACAATTGGCGTGTATTGAGTACTGAAGGGTTTCGTCTGATCAAGTTACCATTTAAAACTCCACTGAAAGTTAAAACTCTGCATTTATTTACACTTGTTTACAGCTTGTTTTTATTGACGGCCGCTGAAGTGAGTTTTTAGAAAATTAAATTTACCATAGTCAATTTTGTTTTTGGTTTAACCTAAAATCAAAAATGCTATGCTTACTTTTAGCGAACCATCGTTTTGTTAGAACAAAAATAGTTCCGAAACGTTCCATGTTTTTACGACTACCCATGTTGCGCTAATGCGATGTCCCAGTAGGCCTACCAAATAAAAACGGTAGGAAAATGCATTGTGAAGGTTTAAAGCTAAGGATAAATTATTAATGGCAATGAAAGTAAGTTGTGGGGCCACTCATTTTTTATTAATATGAAACGACTAGGTAAGCAAGTAAACAAAATAGAACTACAAAAATTATATGGCCCGTTGCCATGGTAACAGGTCAATTTTTGTTTTGGCCATTTTTAGCCAGTTTTGCGGCCGCAAAAACATTTTTTTTGCTTTATTTTTTAAATCACCCAGCCAAAATACACAATTTTATCACAAAATCAACTATATCATTACAAAGTATCATTCTTGCCCTTACTCGAGAAAAAAAATAATGTTTCAAATGTCACCATTATGCTATGTTTAGAACATGCGTTAAAACATGTTTTTAGAACTTGTAAAATAGCAACTTTTAACCAGGGGTTTTGCCAGGGGTCTCAGAATATTTTCCGTTTGGATTTGATTAGAGCCAACATTGTTGTTTTCATATCTGGTGAGAAAAGGCAGTACTGCATTAAAAATTGTCATTTTCCCAAAAAAATTGAAAAATGAAATTTGAATTTTTTCTTCAGTTTGAAGTTATAATACACACAAACAAGAATACTTTTATGAATCTAGCGCCTTTTTCAAATTATAAGAGTGAGTTGTAGGCCTGTGAATTACTCCTACTGAATAAGCAGCACTTTTAACGGCGAAAATCTAGACTAACCCCCTCCACAGCATTTCTTGTATAGGGCAATTCCACAGGAGAGTGGACAAAACCAAAAAAAAAAAATTTCAAGATAAGAAACATTTAATTATCTGCCACTGTCGAGTACAAACTCTAGTTCATTGGAAAGATTTTTTTTAATAAATACGTCAAGTAATTCTCAAAATACGCTTGAATTTGTAAACGATAAATTTTATGCTCTGAATTAAGAAAAAAAGGTTAATTGTGAAATAAACTGATATTTTAAAGAAAAAACAGTTTTTCTTATTGATTCATCTGATAAGTAGTTAGGGAACCGAGTATTATTAAACTTATGTGAACAAAAATCAATGTTCCATTGCTAGTAAGTCACATGATGGCCTCAGTTTCTGGTATTGGAACGATGTAACGCGAGTTACCAAAACATCATTTTGTTCTCCTTTCTAAACACATAGATGAAATTGATTAAGTACAGTATGATATTTTCTAAATTTCATTCACTTCAGAACTGTCAGTAAAAGAAAAAAGCATAACATCCTTTCCATTATTAGGTAATACTCTCACAAAATGTGTAACGCGAGTTACTATGTAACGCGAGTTACCGACATGTAACGCGAGTTACCATAAAATGTAGCCATTTTGTTTGTTTTTGAGTGATTTCCATCAATACCCTCTTCATTGGAAATACACCAATGTCACAAAAGATTGGTTTTAAGATCATAACCCTTTATTAATAATGGAAGAATAAAAATTGTTCTTTCAACCCATGCATGTGTACATTGTACATAGGCAAATGTGTGTCTTTTGGCACTATACAAATCACACTAATGCCACTAATTTTTAAGGCTTTGTGGCTTGTTCTGTTAAAACTATGTTTGAGATTGCTTGAAGTTGTAGAAATTAAAAGTTAAAAACCCACAATCACTGTGTAGTGTTTCACTTTTATTTGTGGACAAAGTGTAACGCTAGTTACCGTAACGCGAGTTACCAACATGTAGGCTCTCTGTAATCTATCTAATGCTTAAAAACCACATCAATATTTGACTTTAATGTTGTCACTAACACACCCACATTGTGAAAAAACATAATTATTTAGGTTCTGATATGTTGGTATGAGGAGAATTTTAAATAAACTGTCCTCAGCTTTATAGCTATGTCCTATTTTTGTAACGCGAGTTACCGATATTAAATGTCTCCTCAAAATTAAACAAAGGTACATTTTTGGTCTTTCTTTGGCTGTTCAGTAACTTGAATATTCACATTGAAGCAGAGTAAAAATCTACCTCCAATGACCCTGACTAGCAGAGTAGTAGCTTGAAAATCATTTCCTGGTCCCATTAAATGTAACGCGAGTTACCGTGGAATTGCCCTATACCATTTTCTGAAAACATTTTATTAGTGGCATATAAAAAGAGGAAACAATACTTGTTGTGAACTAAAACATTATTTATTCAGAACCCAAACTAAAGCATTATTTATACAGAACCCAATAGCCTCTTTAAGCATGTCGCCCCTCAAAACGGAGCCATATTCATAGAAGTACAATTTGTGTGTGTATTATTACTTCAAACTTTGGGAAAATGATTATTTTTGATGCAGTACTGCCTAAAGAGGATACAATCTCCCAAACTGTTCTCACCAGATATGAAAAGAACAATGCAAGCTATAATCAAATCCAAAAGGAAAATATTATGAGTCTCCTGGCAAGTTGAGGGATAAAAAAAGGGTAAAAATTACAATTTTACAAGTTCTAAAAACATGCTTTAACGCATGTTCTAAAAATAGCATATGGGTGACATCTAAAACATTTAATTTGGTTCTCAATTAAGGGCAATGCTAATTCTCTGTAATGATATAGTTGATTTGGTGATATAATTTTGCATTTTGGCTGGGTGAATTTTTAAAAATAAGCTAAAAAACTGTTTTGGCGGGCCCAAAACTGGCTATTTTGGCTATTTTGGTTACTTGCTTACCAAGTCCTAGCTTTCATATAATTTTTTTTTTTAAATTGCCGAGGACACTTATATAAAATATTTACGTGGACCCACTCTAATGATAACGAAATCAGCATGCCTTCAGAACTCGGCCCTTAACATATTTATATTAATGGACCTTCGTTTAAATATTAATGGATATATTCTTGTGTATTTACGTAATAAAATAAACAGAACGAGTGAGCTATCGGCTATTAACGTACAATCCCAACCTAAGATCTTCTAAACATTCTCAAATTCAATTGTGATACTTTTCTATCAATGTTTTACTGCCAGTTATTCATCTTGCACCTGCGAAAGAAAAGAAAATCATTTTGAAAAACAGCATTTCTGTTCGTAATACAATAGATTTTCCATACTATTACTACAACATATAGGCCTACGTAAAACCACAAGCTTGTGATATTTCGTTTCGTGTATATTCACATGACATCCGATATTTGTTGACACTGATTCTGCTTTAAACAATACACGCCACTTGTGATTTTTAAATCCATTTTCATATTGAATGTGAGACGGCAACTATGTCATGTTTAGTCCGGAAAAAAAAGAAAAAAAGTGGCGTCTGGCTATTGGGAACAAAATCGGCCGAGTACGTGTTCGTCCCTAAAGGCCCGGTCACACAGCCTTTCGCGTCTGTATCGCGGGTAAAATTTCGCAATTTTGTTTTGCCCGCGGTTGCCCGTGGTGGAAAATGTGCAAAATTGGCTTACCCGCGGTTTACCCGTGGTATGCCCGCGGAACAGACGCCGGCGACTGTTCCGCGTCCTTATCGCGGGTGAAGCGCGGCGGTACCGCGGCCTACCACGGGTATAATAAAGCAGCCGAACCGGGCTGTAGAAATCATAATCATAATCATTGACGTCTGGAGCACAACTGACGAATGCTCGGCAAATCGCGCTTTTTATATACCTAAAATCAGACGTTGTACGGACGCGATTAGGCCGTGGACAATCGTATTTGGGACGTGTACAAGACGCAATTGAACGTGATTAGGCCGGTATTGGGGCGCGCTGTTTACGCGGAGAAAGGCGTTTGTCCGTGCTTACACGCGGTACACACGCTAATGCACGTGATAACAACGCGGTACAGACGCGGAACAAACGTGCTATGACCGTGCTCCACCCGCGATTACCCGCGAAAATGTCGCGTCCTACCGCGTGTAACCACGTCTTAACCGCGGCCGTAGCACGTCCTAGCACGTTCGTTCCGCGTCTGTACCGCGTCTTTACCGCGTGTGTACCACGTGTACCGCCCGCGATTACCCGCGGTCTAAATTTTTGGGCAGCCCAAAACTTTTTCGCGCGGCCAACCGCGTGTGAATTTCTTACCGCGTGTAACGACGGGTAAAGTACGGCTGTATCGCGTCTTTATCACGACCTCAAAGCGTCCAACAGCGTCTGCTTCACGGGCAGAAATTTTTTGCCGTGATTCGGCCGCGATACGCCCGTGGAGGGCTGTGTGACCGGGCCTTAAGCTGAGTGCGCCACGTCGGGGATTATCAAGAGCAAAAGCAACTTAACACTTAAACAAATCCTTAAAGGATATAAAACCATCTCAAATCAAAGAATTAGTCTATTTCAAAGATTGTTACTGATAATTAGAAGTTAAAGAAAATATGTACAATATTTATGTATAGGCAGAAACTTAACATAAATATTGACAAGCCGACACTGTACGTCGCATTGTTTTCTTTGACAACAATGCCACTATACAACCATCTTTGTTTTGGATGACCCTATTTCAGCCTTTATTAGTTTTTTTAGATCGATGATCTAATTGGTACTATAATTCCGTCTCCATGACAATCTGCCGTCTTGCGCTAAGTTCCCGCAGTTATTACTTGGCGATGGGCCAAGAAGTTTCCCCGCACAAACTATTGGTTGAAGTTGTGGACGGCTGTTTACTGTGCAAGTAGTGACCCTGATTCTGAAACATCATAACTGGCGCTGGGCTGCTCATCAATGTTCTTACATGAAGCGCAGCCCACTTCCTTTAATTACTTCTTGTCTGCAATTATTGTTGCATGACGACAATTAATTAAAACGAACGAAGAGTGCACTTCAGCGCTTAACGTTTATCCAGAATCTAACTGACCGACGAGGTTATCAGCTTACAATAAAACATTAGACAATCAAAGACTATACGGTTTGTAACTGCGGGAATACTGACCAATTACTAGCCACTGACCTAAATGACGTACTCACTTGGATAACCAATCAGAGAGAATGCGAGACACACGTCGTCTTCCTCAACCCATTCCTTTCTGTCAACTATACCAAGTCCTACCATCACCAGGCCTCTGTATCACAGGAGCATCCTAGTATTTGTATAGAGAGACAGCAGCCGAAAGCAGTACGGCTTGACTTGTAGTCGTTGAACAACCATTGTGGATAGTTCAATCAGACACGACAACTCGCTGGATTTTCTTCCCGTGAATTCAACTATATGTGGCGCACATTATACAAAAACAAATAAAACAAACTGTGATCGACGTTAAGTCATCTGATTTTAACGAATCCTTTAAGTAATGGAAGCAATGGCGAAACTGACCTTTACTGGGTTGCAACTATTTCACATAATATTTATCACATGTCAGGGAGCTACCTCGTCCGTCTCTGGATATGAAACTTCCTATGCAAGGAAACATTCGTTTTATGCCGCAGAAAATCGCGCCCTAAAAGGCTTTGCGTTTGCAACCAAAATTGTACGATCTCGTGTCCTCTGTGGACGTGAATGCAGCATGGATCAACATTGCAAGTCTTTTAACTTTAATGACTGCAGTAAAATGTGCGAGTTAAACCTTGCCATAAGACGGCAGCATCTCGACTACTTCAATGCAACTCAAAAGAGTGTGTACTTTGATGCAGATGAGGACACTCCTCGCTACTCACTGGCTGGTAGTTCCTTGAATCGCTACAAAAGTTGCAAGATGCTCTTAGATGCTGGTTATCGTTCAAGCGGTATCTACACAATCTACCCAGGGGAATTCTGCAATGACGATCTTCGTGTCTACTGTGACATGGAAACTGACGGCGGGGGATGGATCGTGTTTCAGAGGCGACAAGATGGCAGCGTGGACTTCTACCGTAACTGGACCGACTACCAGTCTGGCTTTGGCAATCTGTCCGGTGAGTTCTGGTTGGGTAATGACAACTTGGTGACTCTGACGTCCGACGATTCACGTGGAACATGGGAGCTACGAGTTGATTTAGAGGACTTTGATGGCAACACGGCATGGGCAAACTACTTAGACTTCCAAATATCCCCGGGTGGGTACAATCTAAATTATGACCAATACGTTGCCAGCAGCACTGCCGGCGACTCTCTGGGGTATCAGGGAAATAGTAGGTTTTATCAAAAAGGACATCCCTTTTCAACAAAGGATCGTGACAATGATGCGTCACAGAACATTAGTTGTGCACAATCTGTGTGCGAAGGAGCCTGGTGGTTTAATAACTGTTATTATTCTCACTTAAATGGTGTATATTACCCATACAAGAATGCAGATCGTTACAAAGGCGTGCTATGGAGCTTATGGGATTCAGGTTATTCCATGAAAGCATGTAGCATGAAAACGCGTGAAATTGGACCATGAATGTTGCATTGTTTATATTAATTTTGAAACATACTTGTTTTAGTTGGCACATGTAAATCATTGCACAGCCATATTACATTAATACCCCGAGTCTTTTAGAATTGTTATAAAACTGCCAAAAAAATGTTTCTATGGAATAATGTGTTTCGCAGTTAATCGAAATGTTACTATCACTTTGTCAACACGTTAAAGGTAGAATACACCATTGGTAATTGCTTGAATGATCAGGAATGGGTGGATTTGGGGAGTTGTATTTGATAGAAAATATCGTTTAACTGACCTGTCTGAAGTTTGACAATCATAGATGCTGAGAAAAGCCAGAAAAACGGCGTTAATTTTCAACCTGCGTCACGCAGTTGTTATGTTGTTCTTGTTTTTTCCACGATCGCCGTCCGGCGATCGTGATTTTTTTTATAAAATTCAATTTTTCGAAACAATTACAGGATATCTAGCGCATAGTTTTGCTGGATGCTAACAAACAATATTTACCAAATGAGTTAAGAGGGCCTAATATTTCGATCTTTACAAGATCTTCTTCAGAGACAATATTTATTTTCAAATAAGTAAGATAGTTCTTAATAATTCGGTAGATATCTGCAAATGGTGTATCCTACCTTTAAGAGGTTAACTAGTTTTTGTTTTGCTTATTATAAAGAATACCAATTATATTTTGCACATTTGACTAAACAACGGCTACATTTGATCATATCGCAATGCTAAATTGTAGCAGAGTTTAACCGAAGCTGCCTCGAATTTAGACTAAGTTTATTTTCTCTCCGATTTTCCTTTTTTTTAACAGCGACATTATAGGCGCAATCACACACACAAGGGTTCACCCATATATGTACAACAACCTGCCGATTAAATTATTTAAAAAAAAGGCATGGTGGTCTTTTTGAAATTGAAGTAAAATTCTCCTTTAAAGGATAACTTTCGCCATCAATGCAGGGCTACGAACAGCATCCGTCACTATGAGATGTATTCACGAGTCGGCCATAATAATTGAAAGTGAGGTAAAATCGTCGTTTTGTTTTAACTTGCAGATAGAAATGAAAGCTATGACCTAAAGTTAATTACCAAATAACACCAGTCGTCTCTGATGAATAATAAAACATTTGTGATTAAACATACCTTAATGTTTCATGCCACATTTAAAAAAAAAAAACAATAAGAAAGTGAGGCTTGAATTCAAAAATAGTCTGGCACCATCCCATTAAACAATTCACAATTTATCGGATACATCCAGGGAACACAACCAAAGTGGTTTTCTCTTGAATAAGGTTTATATAAAGGAACACTGTGAAAACTGTTCTTGCTAAATTATAAATACAGCGTATGTGAAAACAATTTGTTACTTGGATTTCAATTATAGTTCCACAAGTAATGTCAGCTTAGAAAATAAGTGTTATTTGTACATGTATGCATTGATAATATTTGTATTGCACGAATAGAATGTTGCACAAAATGACATCAGCTTAGAATTTGTGGCAAGTGTTATTCCTCTTATAACAAAATATTCAAAATATTCATCATATTGTTTTACTCTAGTTATACTTTCCCACAAAAATACTGTAAACCACAAAACCAAGAGAATCTAAATTTCACAGATGTATTTGTTCTGATGTCATTATTCATTATTTGTCTGCACAATTTTAAAACATAAAGGTTTATAGTTGTTTCGTGTAACAAAAAAAAAACCAAAAAAAATACCAATTCTCTTTTTTCATGCTTCTTGGCATTGTTAGCTTTTTTCACTAGTGATCATGTTTTTGAAACTAGATTTTATGGGGGTGTCGAATTAATGGTAATCATTATAAGAAATATGGTAATCATTTGTAAACATTTCACTAAATCGCAATTAATAATAATAATAATAATTACATTTATATAGCGCGCATTCCATAAAAATATGTTCATGTGCGCTGTACATTATACATAAAACAAAATTAACTACACCATACTATTACTTAGTTAAAAATAAGAATCATGATTCAAAATCAAAAGCTAGTTTAAAAAGATATGTTTTAACTTCAGTTTTAAACTTATCTAGACTCCTAAGATTCCTAATGTGACCTGGAAGTTTGTTCCATAGTTTAGGGGCAGCTGTCTGAAAAGCATTGAGACATTATGCATTATGCATTATTTTGAGCGCGTTATCTTAAGTAAGTGCTTATAATTGAAATTAATTTAAAATTACCAAAACCACATCAATATCGCGGAAGAGGGCAACAAATAATCTTAATTAATAAGCACATTTTACTTTTTGCTTGTATATTGCGATACAAAAATGGTTCCAATACAAAAAGACCAATGACGTTGAATAAACTGAGCGACAAGAACCAATCCACGATTAATTTGTCTCAGTTTATTTAGGTTGTTCGTGTTGAGTTAGTCTTGCATACGCACTGTGGACCTCCGAACAATATAGGTCCACACGATGCGGGAAGAGGTTACGGTGTGTGGACTTGCACACGTCCACAATCCGTTTTTCAGTTTCCGAAAAAGAGCGCTAGAGGAAAAACGGGTTAGGGTTATATATAGAAAAGATAGAAGGGACAGCTGAGAGGCCCATAATCCTAATTTGAGGGTAAATTTGTTTTGGGGAAGCGAGAAAAATGAGTATTTAGTCAAAGTTTGTTAACTACACGAATACAAAGGAATGTCCACAGTGCGTATGTAAGGTAAATGTGTGAGTTTGTTTTTGATTGAAATAGGGGACGTATGACAAAGGGAACAATGGGGTCCCCTATTCCGCAAAGGTCCCCGATTCAGACTCGTGTGCAAATCCTATGGCGATCATCCGAAAACGTTAGAGTACAAACAAAAGAGGGAAGACGGTCGGACAATGCCC
Organism: Crossaster papposus; assembly: GCA_037893245.1. NCBI lineage: Eukaryota > Metazoa > Echinodermata > Asteroidea > Velatida > Solasteridae > Crossaster > Crossaster papposus. The sequence continues at coordinate 1,808,271 of JBAIAA010000279.1, read as the reverse complement.
CGTCCCCTATTGACGGCATTTACCCACTTGCGTGAGTTTGTGAGTGTGTAATTATCACAGCGTGATTGGCAGGTGTAAGGCAACTGGAATTTATGCTTCAAAAACCTGCAAAGGTTACTATTCCTGTATGGGATATGCCATTAAGGAGTTTGCATAGTATTCTACAGATGTAGATCCACAACTTCTGGCAGCACCCTGGCCGCGCCCATGCCGCGCCCTGGACTTTGCCCTGGCCGCGCCCTGGCCCTCGCCCTGGCCCTCGCCCTGGCCCTCGCCCTGGACCTCGCCCTGGCCCTCGCCCTGGCCCTCGCCCTGGACCTCGCCCTGAACCTCGCCCTGGACCTCGCCCTGGACCTCGCCTTGGACCTCGCCCTGGACCTCGCCCTGGACCTCGCCCTAGACCTCGCCCTGGACCTCGCCCTCGACCTCGCCCTCGACCTCGCCCTCGACCTCGCCCTCGACCTCGCCCTCGACCTCGCCCTCAACCTCGCCCTCGACCTCGCCCTCGACCTCACCCTCGACCTCGCCCTGGACCTCGCCCTGGACCTCGCCCGGGACCTCGTCCGGGACCTCGCCCTGGACCTCGCCCGGGACCTCGCCCGGGACCTCGCCCGGGACCTCGCCCTGGACCTCGCCCGGGACCTCGTCCGGGACCTCGCCCTGGACCTCGCCCGGGACCTCGCCCGGGACCTCGCCCGGGACCTCGCCCTGGACCTCGCCCTGAACCTCGCCCTGGACCTCGCCCTGGACCTCGCCTTGGACCTCGCCCTGGACCTCGCCCTGGACCTCGCCCTGGACCTCGCCCTGGACCTTGCCCTGGACCTCGCCCGGGACCTCGTCCGGGACCTCGCCCGAGTGGACCTCGCCCGGGCCCTCGCCCAGGACCTCGCCCAAGTGCAAAAGTTGACAATTCTCGTAAATTTTTCATCAAAAAGAAAATCGCCCGTTGGTCCGGCAGAGATGGAAATAGTAAGAGTCGAAAGCATAACTCTATAAGTTTGTAGCAAATGATAAATTTTGTCACAAAACATCCCGAAACAGTCAGGGTCACCAAAAACGTGACTTCACAAGCCTCGTAAATAACATTCACAACGAAATTATCAATGAAAATACTATTATTCGACATAGAAAATAATACATGTTTACATAAGACCCCGTGTTGGCCCAACAATGCTGCGAAAATGGAATTGTGGCCCATTTACGAGGGCCACTCCTCCATGCTCACAAAATCTCGTAAAATCTCATTGCTGCGAGACCGTCAATTCGCTGCAAATAAAACGTCGCTGTTTGCCTCATTATCGAGTACGCTGCAACCTGACTGTCTTTGAACGTAATCAGCTTGTAGCCTTCAGTAGAAGGAGTTGGCATAGTAACCAGATAATTACCTCTTTGTCTCATTAGATTCACTGGAACTAATTCAATATCATAATTTCTTATTCAAGCTTTAAGAATGGACACAACCAGCGTGAAATTGATATGAACGTATATGCAATTTTTCGGGTGTCCGTGCCTTCAGCGCTTAACGTTTATGGACGACCTGTTTACTGCTGCACAGTGCTGTGTAATTCGAGGCCAACATGTTTTCTGCTCATACGTTTTTAATGAGGATGCGTCAAGGCGCAATAGTTAAGTCATTTTACGCTAAGACCTAGAACTAATTGCAATATAAATCAATCAATCGTCAAACAACTTCAAATAAATAAACAAACAAAATGTGAACAATCTAATGTTTTCTATTGATCTATGAATGGAAGGTTGTTTTTTAAGCACTTGTTGAACTTGTTGTCCTCAATCAATCTGCCTGGTGGTATTTGGTCATTGCTGTGGTGTTGCTGCACTCACATTTGGTCTTGAATCCTAAACATTAGCTTACAAGGCATATCAATGGAATTGATATGTCTCTGTAAGCTAATGTTTAGGATTGCAGGAGTGCAGCAACACCCTAGCAGTCGCCAAATGTCAAAGAATGATAGTTCCCCCGCGTGACCGTGTTAACATAAATTCTATTGCAATTACTTCTAGGTGAGGCCCTAATTTGATGTAAACAGACAGGACTACAATATCATAGCGATTATAAAGAGAGTTTTCTTATTTTCCGATAGTATTCTTGGATCGAGTCTTTTATTTTATTTCATTTATAATTTTTGTATTACAATTTTCCACTGGCTGACGGAAAAAATAAGAACATTGCAAAAAATTTCAATATCAAAGAAAAACAAATTGTACAAATAAATTCCTAAAAAAGACTAAGGATACATGTTTCTTTATTAAGAGTTTATCATGTCTTTAAAGACAGATTTTTTGAATCTCGTTTTAAAACATGCATATCAGACGTTTTGTTTTATATCTTCAAGTTCTTCCCATGTTTATACACTTTAGTTTGGCTCATCGAGAAACTTGCACGTTGAACCAATGCGGTTAAAGGGAAATTCCAGGCTCAATAATATTTTACCTAGTCTAAAAGAATATATATGGTAACATACTGACTCCGCAGAGATTTTGTTTTGATTTGTTATCGAAAACGACACACGCGCCTATTATATTCACAATTTCTTGCCATTTAGGAGTACAAAGGCGCGGCCATATTGTTCAAATTTCCCGCCTCGCCCGAAAAATTATGACGTAGTGTCTGCACCTCAATGTACACCGCTTTATTGCCTGTTGTTCGCACTGGTATCCCACCTTGAAGCGGCCAACTCACTCTCCCCTATGCAGACGTATGTTGTACGGCGCCCGACTATTGCGAGTACATGTATTGCATTTCTGTGCAGAATATCGTCTTGACGCGCCACAAACTATAGTTTATTTTTGTCTTTTCTAAACAAATCTGTGAGCTAGTAATTATGGCATCAGGTCCCTCCCCGTATGATTTTGAGCCCACATTCACATGTACAGTACACACTATGTACATGTATACACTATGCCGTACACAAAAAGGTTCACTTGCATTCCTTGCGCGTGCAGGGCCGCTATCGATTGGGCTTCGAGTACTGAAGGTGCAGACACTACGTCACAATATCTCGGATGTACCGAAAAACTAGAACAAAATGGCGGCTCGCATGACGGTAAGCGCAGTGCGAGAAAATCTCTGTTTTATATGATTACCGAAACCGATAAAAATGAAATAAAAATCAAGTCACAATGGCAACTGACACTATTTAACATTATGCAATTATAAACTATGGGTGGAGTTTCCCTTTAAGCAAGCCATGATAAAGTGAAATTGCGCCGTCTAGCAGCAATTTGCGTTAATGTTTAAATTAGGCGATCAATGTAATAATTGTAAAGACTCCTCTTAATAGACGACTTTTTCTCTGACCTAATTTCTCATTCAAGCTTTGAGAATGGAATCAACCAGCGTTAAATTGATATGAACGCATAATTATGCAATCTTCTGATTTTCCGTGCCTTTGGCGTTGCAGGAGCAATTGCAGAATACCTCGCCATGCGAAAGTAACTCCCTAAATTAGGCGGATACGGGATACGGAGTGGATCGGAAGCGAATAGCCGCAGAGAAGAGAGTATCACGAGAGGGCGCAGTTTTCCCAAAGAAACAGTGTCGTAAAGGAGGTTCAGGGGGTGAGACAAGCACGCAACGCAAATTGATAGGGGGTGCGTAAAAACGTGGTGAAATCGTGACGTCAGCTTAGAAAATGCAATTGTGCATTGATATTGCAAAGGAAAAGATGCATTGGTTTAACTCTTTATTTCATTCACAACTTTTCAACGTTATTTTAGGAAAACAGTAAAAAAATTATAACAAAACACGAAATTAGAAATGAACAAACAAAATAAAATTTAATTGTTGAGTCAGTTTGATTTCAGTATCAATTATTCCTGGTTAAATTCCACAAAAATTGAATGTTGCACAAAAGCCATTTGCGCAATAGCGATATGTTTCGGAGTGTTTTTACAGAGATAATGTTGTAATATTTAAGTATTGACAATGTACAAGGGAGAGATTTGTCCCAAAGGCAACGCGAATAGAATTAATCATTGTTTTTACGTTCCCAAACTGTGACTGAAAGTAGTCGGCGCGCACGGAATTCGAAGCCGAAAACGAAGCTGGCGCTCAAACTCCGCAATAACCAAGGGAGTATAAAGCGCGCGAATGCGCCGCCCAATCGCGAACAACAAACTCGGCAACAACTCGGCCACCGCGCGTGCAAGGCGGATACAATTAATTTGCAAAGGCTTCGCGTAACGCAGTAGCTGCCGCTTAATCGCGAACAGCCAACAATTCGGCAACCGAGTTACGGTATACGATTTCGGGAAGGCTTCGGCCCGAACTCCGGCAAGGACAATGCAAAAATAATGCAAGTAGTTTACGCAAAAAGGCCCACACACATCAACAGGCAATCGAAAAGCGACTACACGTTTATCAGTAACGTCCGTTTCTCCTAAATCTCACCACGGACGAATACGAGGTGTTTTTTTAAATCTTATTCGCCGTCGCGAGAGATCCGGCACTCCACCGCACCGACGCCGGCGGCACACACGCACGGCGACGAGTCAGCCGACCAAAAGCGCCGCGCCTCTCCAACATGGCGCCAACCATGCGCCAAGATGGCGCGGCCCTGTGTTCCAAGATGGCGGCGCCCAGGGACAAGATGGCGCATTTTTCATCTTTTATAGTGGGTGCGTTCGATTAGCTTACCCGGGGAAGTTAGAGTTAACACTCGGGGGATGGCACGAGGGGAAGCTAATCGAACGCACTCGTGTTTTCCACTAAATGTTCTGCATGGTTGTATTTTTTAGTTGCTTGCATTTCAAATACAATTCTACAACAACAAAAAACCTACAAAGTAAAAGAAAAATCGGAATATTTTGCAACAAAATATTTACCTTTCCGCCATCTTTACGCCGCCCTAGACGTCGTCGACTCGACTACGCATGCGTGTGACGTCATTCCACCAGAGACCCTGCTACGGGAGCAGGGTTTCTGGTGGCTGACCCGTGCCTAGCCACGAGTACACGTCAGAGCTAAAAGAACGGCGCGGGGCTTACCCGGGGTGCCCCGGGTGAGCTAAACGAACGCACCCAGTATAGACTAGCTGGGTGGAATCGTAACTTATAGATAACCTTGTTGACGTCCTAAAAACATAATGGATTGTATGACAAACAAACCAAGACAAATTTCGAGCTCACGAAATCATTTAGTGGGCACGAAATGAAATAATCCGATGATTTTGTCACGGTGAGTTCGTCATATGTCCCTTTAGGGGCTCCGTAGGATACCATTGACTCTAAATAAAAACAATCTGCGTAATGCAGTCACGTTTCTAAATTGAATATTCATATCCACGATCGCCATACAATTTCGCGAATTTTTTGCACGATCAAAGTTAACATTAAGGCAATAGCGATGTTTTTTAGAGAGATAATGTTGTAATATTTAAGTATTGACAATGTGAAAGGAAGAAATGTGCCCAAATGGCAACACGAAAGGAATAAATCATTGTTTTTATGTTCCAAAACTGTGACTACAAAATAGTCGACGCGCAGGAATTCGGAGGCAAAGCCAAAGCCGAAACGTAGTCACGTTTCTAAATTGCATAATTCATATCCACGATTGCCATACAATTTCGCGACATTTTTGCACGATCAAAGGTAACATTGAGGCAATAGCGATGACAAACAAACCGCGAAACTTAGCGAGTAGAGTACCAGCTAGATAGTATTTCGAGCGCACGAAATTATTTCGAGCTCACGAACAGATTGATTTCGAGCGCACGAAGTCATTTCGTGGCCACGAAAACATTTCGAGCTCACGAAATAAGTTATTTTGAGTGCACGAAAAAAAAATCAAATTATTTCGTAATGGTGATTTTTAGTCGTCATATGTCCCTTTAGGGGCTCCGTAGAATACCATTGACGCTGAATAAAAACAACCTTTGTAAAAATACTCCCGACTTCCGAACTAATAAAACTCAATAGGCAGTCCATCTTCGCTTGCATGCAGCCTGCGTCTCGTTATTTTTAACAATACGAACCACTTCGGGATTTCTGATTTACATCATCTTGAAAATCATGATTAAAATAACTCTAGACCGGCCGTATGACAGTGCGCCCTCAACTGACGTAATGCAGTCACGTTTCTAAATTGCATATTCATATCCACCATCGCCATACAATTTCGCGACATTTTTGCACGATCAAAGTTTAAATTGAGGCAAAAGCGATATGTTTCGGAGTGTTTTGAGACAGATAATGTTGTAATATTTAAGTATCGACAATGTGAAGCAAAGAAATTTGCCCAAAAGGCAACACGAAAGGAATAAATCATTTTTTAACGTTCCCAAGCTGTGACTGAAACGTGGTCGACGCGCACGAATTCGAACCCGAAAACGAAGCCGGCGCTCAACTGGTACTATGTTTACTCCGCAATAACCAAGGAAGTATAAATCGGGGCACCAGTTCAAATAACACGGGATGGGCCGCCCAATCGCGAATAACAAACTCGGCAACAACTCGGCCACCGACCGAGCAAGGCGGATACAATTAATTTGCGAAGGCTTCGCGTAACGCAGTAGCGGCCAATTAATCGCAAACAGCCAACAAATCGGCAACCGAGTTACGGTATACGATTTCGGGAAGGCTTCGGCCCGAACTCCGGGCAAGGACAATGCATAAATAACGCAATAGTTTACGCAAAAAAGCCCACAGACATCAACAGGCAATCGAAAAGCGATTACGCGTTTATCGGTAACGTCCGTTTCTCCTAAATCTCACCACGACGAATACGAGTTTTTTTTTTAAATCTTATTCCCCGGGGGATTCGCCGTCGCGAACGATCCGGCACCCCGCCGCACCGACGCCGGCGGCACACACGCGCGGCGACGAGTCGCCCGACCAAAAGCGCCGCGTCTCTCCAACATGGCGCCAACCACGCGCCAAGATGGCGCGGCCCTGTGTTCCAAGATGGCGCGGCCCTGCGTTCCAAGATGGCGGCGCCCAGGGACAAGATGGCGCATTTAACATCTTTTATAGTATAGACTAGCAGGATGCCGCGCTTCGCGCGGCACCTGCTAGCTGGGTGAAATCGTAACTTATAGATACACCTTGTTGACGTCTTAAAAACATAATGGATTGTATGACAAACAAATCGCGCAACTTAGCGAGTAGAGTACCAGCTAGAAAAGTATTTCGAGCGCACGAAATTATTTCGAGCTCACGAACGGATATTCTTGGAGCGCACGAAGTCATTTCGTGGCCACGACAACATTTAGAGCTCACGAAAAAAGTTATTTTGAGTGCACGAAATAAAATACTCAAATTATTTCGTAACGGTGATTTTTATTCGTCATATGTCCCTTTAGGGGCTCCGTAGAATACCATCGACTCTGAATAACAAACAATCTTTGTAAAAATACTTCCCGACTTCCGAACTAATAATACTCAATAGGCAGTTCATCTTTGCTTGCATGCTGCCTGCGTCTCGTGATTTTTTAACAGGAATCGTACGGGAAACAATACGAACCACTTCGGGATTTCTGAGTTTACATCATCGTGAAAATCCTGATTAAAAAACCCAACAGGCCGGCCATCTGACAGTGCGCCCTCAACTGACGTAATGCAGTCACGTTTCTAAATTGCATATTCATATCCACCATCGCCATACAATTTCGCGACATTTTGCACGATCAAAGTTGAAATTGAGGCAATAGCGATATGTTTCGGAGTGTTTTGAGACAGATAATGTTGTAATATTTAAGTATCGACAATGTGAAGCAAAGAAATTTGCTCAAAAGGCAACACGAAAGGAATACATCATTTTTTTAACGTTCCCAAGCTGTGACTGAAAGTTGTCGGCGCGCACGGAATTCGAAGCCGAAAACGAAGCTGGCGCTCAAACTCCGCAATTAACCAAGGGAGTACATGTACATGTATAAAGCGCGCGGGGCATCAGCTCAAATAACACGGGATGGGCCGCCCAATCGCGAACAACAAACTCGGCACCAACTCGGCCACCGCGCAAGCAAGGCGGATACAATTAATTTGCGAAGGCTTCGTGTAACGCATGTAGCCACCGCTTAATCGCAAACAGCCAACAATTTGGTAACCGAGTTACGGTAGTACGATTTCGGGAAGGCTTCGGCCCGAACTCCGGGCAAGGACAATGCAAAAATAACGCAATAGTTCACGCAAAAAGGCCCACAGACATCGACAGGCAATCGAAAAGCGATTACGCGTTTATCGGTAACGTCCGTTTCTTTTAAATCTCACTTCGGACGAATACGATTTTTTTTTAAATCTTATTCCCCGGGGGATTCTCCGTCGCGAACGGATCCGGCACCCCGCCGCACCGACGCCGGCGGCACACACGCGCGGCGACGAGTCGCCCGACCAAAAGCCAACATGGCGCCAACCACGCGCCAAGATGGCGCGGCCCTGTGTTCCAAGATGGCGCGGCCCTGCGTTCCAAGATGGCGGCGCCCAGGGACAAGATGGCGCATTTAACATCTTTTATAGTATAGACTAGCAGGATGCCGCGCTTCGCGCGGCACCTGCTAGCTGGGTGAAATCGTAACTTATAGATACACCTTGTGGACGTCTTAAAAACATAATGGATTGTATGACAAACAAATCGCGAAACTTAGCGAGTAGAGTACCAGCTAGAAAGTATTTCGAGCGCACGAAATTATTTCGAGCTCACGAACAGATATTCCTGGAGCGCACGAAGTCATTTCGTGGCCACGAAAACATTTCGAGCTCACGAAATAAGTTATTTTGAGTGCACGAAATAAAATACTCAAATTATTTCGTAACGGTGATTTTTATTCGTCATATGTCCCTTCAGGGGCTCCGTAGAATACCATCGACTCTGAATAACAAACAATCTTTGTAAAAATACTTCCCGACTTCCGAACTAATAATACTCAATAGGCAGTCCATCTTCGCTTGCATGCTGCCTGCGCCTCGTGATTTTTTAACAGGAATCGTACGGGAAACAATACGAACCACTTCGGGATTTCTGATTTACATTATCGCGAAAATCGTGATTAAAAAACCCAACAGGCCGGCCATCTGACAGTGCGCCCTCAACAGACGTAATGCAGTCACGTTTCTAAATTGGATATTCATATCCACCATCGCCATACAATTTCGCGACATTTTTGCACGATCAAAGTTGAAATTGAGGCAATAGCGATATGTTTTGGAGTGTTTTGAGACAGATAATGTTGTAATATTTAAGTATCGACAATGTGAAGCAAAGAAATTTGCCCAAAAGGCAACACGAAAGGAATAAATCATTTTTTAACGTTCCAAGCCTGTGACTGCAATGTGGTCTACGTGCACGAAATTCGAAGCCGAAAACGAAGCTGGCGCTCAAACTCCGCAATAAACAAGGGAGTATAAAGCTCAAATAACACGTGACGGGGCCGCCCAATGGCGAATAACAAACTCGGCACCAACTCGGCCACCGCGCAAGCAAGGCGGATACAATTAATTTGCGAAGGCTTCGTGTAACGCATGTAGCCGCCGCTTAATCGCAAACAGCCAACAATTTGGTAACCGAGTTACGGTAGTACGATTTCGGGAAGGCTTCGGCCCGAACTCCGGGCAAGGACAATGCAAAAATAACGCAATAGTTCACGCAAAAAGGCCCACAGACATCAACAGGCAATCGAAAAGCGATTACGCGTTTATCGGTAACGTCCGTTTCTTTTAAATCTCACTTCGGACGAATACGATTTTTTTTTAAATCTTATTCCCCGGGGATTCCCCGGGGATTCCCTGTCGCGAACGATCCGGCACCCCGCCGCATCGACGCCGGCGGCACACGCGCGCGGCGACGAGTCGCCCGACCAAAAGCCAACATGGCGCCAACCACGCGCCAAGATGGCGCGGCCCTGTGTTCCAAGATGGCGCGGCCCTGCGTTCCAAGATGGCGGCGCCCAGGGACAAGATGGCGCATTTGTCATCTTTTGTAGTATAGACTAGCAGGATGCCGCGCTTCGCGCGGCACCTGCTAGCTGGATGAAATCGTAACTTATAGATACACCTGGGGTGCGTTCCACTCTAGCGAACGTTGCCAACGTTGGCCAACGTTAGCGTTGTTCGCGTGAGTGGAACGCAATGTGCGCCAATTATGTTGGCCAACGTTAGCGAAAACGGCGAACGACATTCCGAGCTGTTCGCTGTTGGCCAGTGACGTATTTTAATGATGGCGAAGCGGTTAGCAGACGGCAGGGTTCTTTTCACGGTTTTTATTTACGTTTTATACTTTTCGTTATAAACGGTGGATTGTTTTGAGCAGTCACAGGGATCTTTTAAAGAAAAATAATGAGTTGGACAAAAAGCAGCGAACCAAACGATGTCACTTTCACCGGGCGCCGCCATTTTGAAAACGTAGTTTTTAAAATATCGTTCCACTCCCCCTAACGCCAACTCAAAACGTTGGCGAACGTTCGCGCAAACAGTTCGCGTAAGTGGAACGCACCCCTTGTTGACGTCTTAAAAACATAATGGATTGTATGACAAACAAATCGCGAAACTTAGCGAGTAGAGTACCAGCTAGAAAGTATTTCGAGCGCACGAAATTATTTCGAGCTCACGAACAGATATTCTTGGAGCGCAAGAAGTCATTTCGTGGCCACGACAACATTTCGAGCTCACGAAATAAGTTATTTTGAGTGCACGAAATAAAATACTCAAATTATTTCGTAACGGTGATTTTTATTCGTCATATGTCCCTTTAGGGGCTCCGTAGAATACCATCGAGTCTGAATAACAAACAATCTTTGTAAAAATACTTCCCGACTTTCGAACTAATAATACTCAATAGGCAGTCCATCTTCGCTTGCATGCTGCCTGCGTCTCGTTATTTTTTAACAGGAATCGTACGGGAAACAATACGAACCACTTCGGGATTTCTGAGTTTACATCATCGTGAAAATCCTGATTAAAAAAACCAACAGGCCGGCCATCTGACAGTGCGCCCTCAACTGACGTAATGCAGTCACGTTTCTAATTTGCATATTCATATCCACCATCGCCCTACAATTTCGCGACATTTTTGCGGGATCAAAGTTGAAATTAAGGCAATAGCGATATGTTTCGGAGTGTTTTTAGACACATAATGTTGTAATATTTAAGTATCGACAATGTGAAGTAAAGAAATTTGCCCAAAACGCAACACGAAAGGAATAAATCATTTTTTAACGTTCCCAAGCTGTGACTGAAACGTGGTAGACGCGCACGAATTCGAAGCCGGCGCTCAACTGGTATTATGTTTACTCCGCAATAACCAAGGAAGTATAAATCGGGGCACCAGCTCAAATAACACGTGACGGGGCCGCCCAATCGCGAAAAAACAAACTCGGCACCAACTCGGCCACCGCGCAAGCAAGGCGGATACAATCAATTTGCGAAGGCTTCGCGTAACGCATGTAGCCGCCGCTTAATCGCAAACAGCCAACAATTTGGCAACCGAGTTACGGTAGTACGATTTCGGGAAGGCTTCGGCCCGAACTCCGGGCAAGGACAATGCAAAAATAACGCAATAGTTCACGCAAAAAGGCCCGCAGACATCGACAGGCAATCGAAAAGCGATTACGCGTTTATCGGTAACGTCCGTTTCTTTTAAATCTCACTTTTAAATCTTATTCCCCGGGGGATTCCCCGTCGCGAACGGTCCGGCACCCCGCCGCACCGACGCCGGCGGCACACGCGCGCGGCGACGAGTCGCCCGACCAAAAGCCAAGATGGCGCCAACCACGCGCCAAGATGGCGCGGCCCTGTGTTTCCAAGATGGCGGCGCCCAGGGACAAGATGGCGAATTTAACATCTTTTATAGTATAGACTAGCAGGATGCCGCGCTTCGCGCGGCACCTGCTAGCTGGGTGAAATCGTAACTTATACTACACCTTGTTGACGTCTTAAAAACATAATGGATTGTATGACACACAAATCGCGAAACTTAGCGAGTAGAGTACCAGCTAGAAAGTATTTCGAGCGCACGAAATTATTTCGAGCTCACGAACAGATATTCTTGGAGCGCAAGAAGTCATTTCGTGGCCACGACAACATTTCGAGCTCACGAAATAAGTTATTTTGAGTGCACGAAATAAAATACTCAAATTATTTCGTAACGGTGATTTGTATTCGTCATATGTCCCTTTAGGGGCTCCGTAGAATACCATCGAGTCTGAATAACAAACAATCTTTGTAAAAATACTTCCCGACTTTCGAACTAATAATACTCAATAGGCAGTCCATCTTCGCTTGCATGCTGCCTGCGTCTCGTTATTTTTTAACAGGAATCGTACGGGAAACAATACGAACCACTTCGGGATTTCTGAGTTTACATCATCGTGAAAATCCTGATTAAAAAACCCAACAGGCCGGCCATCTGACAGTGCGCCCTCAACTGACGTAATGCAGTCACGTTTCTAATTTGCATATTCATATCCACCATCGCCCTACAATTTCGCGACATTTTTGCGGGATCAAAGTTGAAATTAAGGCAATAGCGATATGTTTCGGAGTGTTTTTAGACACATAATGTTGTAATATTTAAGTATCGACAATGTGAAGTAAAGAAATTTGCCCAAAACGCAACACGAAAGGAATAAATCATTTTTTAACGTTCCCAAGCTGTGACTGAAACGTGGTAGACGCGCACGAATTCGAAGCCGGCGCTCAACTGGTATTATGTTTACTCCGCAATAACCAAGGAAGTATAAATCGGGGCACCAGCTCAAATAACACGTGACGGTGCCGCCCAATCGCGAAAAAACAAACTCGGCACCAACTCGGCCACCGCGCAAGCAAGGCGGATACAATCAATTTACGAAGGCTTCGCGTAACGCATGCAGCCGCCGCTTAATCGCAAACAGCCAACAATTTGGCAACCGAGTTACGGTAGTACGATTTCGGGAAGGCTTCGGCCCGAACTCCGGGCAAGGACAATGCAAAAATAACGCAATAGTTCACGCAAAAAGGCCCGCAGACATCGACAGGCAATCGAAAAGCGATTACGCGTTTATCGGTAACGTCCGTTTCTTTTAAATCTCACTTTTAAATCTTATTCCCCGGGGGATTCCCCGTCGCGAACGATCCGGCACCCCGCCGCACCGACGCCGGCGGCACACACGCGCGGCGACGAGTCGCCCGACCAAAAGCCAACATGGCGCCAACCACGCGCCAAGATGGCGCGGCCCTGTGTTCCAAGATGGCGCGGCCCTGCGTTCCAAGATGGCGGCGCCCAGGGACAAGATGGCGCATTTGTCATCTTTTGTAGTATAGATTACTTTTATCTAAAAATGGGATATTAAAATATGTAAATTTTTGGAGCTGTAAGAATATGTAAACTGACATGAATTATCTTCTAATCACTTTTAATTATACCCCCAATACCATTTGCACAGCGCCCTCAACGTTCAAAGATATTGCCTAAAAACACTCACGTGACATTAATTTTGAAAAAAAACAAAAACACGTCTGATATTATTTTGTTACACTGTTTTTGCTTCATACAAAGAGCCGTCTCCAGAATGCTTGGTCAACACTATGGGCGTCCCTTTATATTTCTAAACAATTCTGGAACTAAATTGGTTGAGATAATACATTAGTTTCAGCGACGTTTATTTCCTTGCACAAATCGGAAACTGAAGCACGTTGCTACACGTACTAGACCATTTCGATTGAAATGTTCCATGAGGGATGCTAAACTTTAAAAAGTCAAGATTTCATAACTTGAAAGAGCGTCCGTACAGGACACGACTAATATAAAAAACAAATCTGATAGCAACAGTTTACAAAGGTCGTTTTCAAAAATCCTAGCTATAGGCTCCGACTCCATCTCCATTGCCAAATTTTCAAAATCTTTTCTCTCTCACATGTGTTCCGACTTTTCAGACGAAATGATGACCAACATGCCATCTTACGTTTTCTTTTTAGTTGTTGGTGGGTTGACCCGTGACGTTTTGTGGAATTCTCACCCAAAGAAGACCACCGGGTACTTCAGCTAGTGTTTAAGCGCAATATTGATAATAGCGTCAACAATAAGATTGGTAAAAAATATTATCGGGCATAATGAATGTTTAAGAAAGTGATATGAAACAGTAACCATTCAAAAAGCATTTAAGAGTGGGTCCACGTAAATATTTTATATAAGTGTCCTCGGCATTTATTTGGTTTAATATGAAAGGACTTGGTGAGCGATGCTTTAGTTGGGTTCTGTATAAATAATGTTTTTGTTCACAACGAGTATTGTTTCCTCCTTGTATATGCCACTAATAGAATGTTATCAACGGTATAGGTAAGAAATACTGTGGAGGGGGGTAGCCTAGATTTTCGAAGTCAAAAATGCTGCTTATTCAGTAGGAGTAATTCACAGGCCTACAACTCACTCTTATAATTTGAAAAAGGAGCCAGATTCATACAAGTACAATTTGTGTATGTATATTACCTTAAACCACAAAAAAACTCACAATTTTATTTCCCCAGTTTTTTTGAAAAATAACAATTTTTGATGCAGTACTGCCTAAAGAGGATATAATCCCCAAAACATTTCCCAGCAGATATAAAAAGACCAATGTTGGCTCTAATCAAATCCAAAAGGAAAATATTATGAAACCCCTGGCAAGTTGACTTTTTGAGGGACAAAAATAGGGTAAAAAATACAATTTTACAAGTTTTAAAACAAGCTTTAACGCATGTTCCAAAAATAGCATAAGGGTGACAAACGCATGTTCCAAAAATAGCATAAGGGTGACATTTAAAACATTTTATTTTGTTCTCAAGAAAGGGCAATGATGATTCTTTGTTATGATATAGTTGATTTGGTCATATAAATTAGCATTTTGGCTGGGTGATTTTTTGTCCTGTTTTTTTCAATGGCCTGTTAGCATAGCAACAGGCCATAACAAAATGTAAGTTCTATTTTCGTTACTTGCTTACCAAGTCCTTTTATATTTAAAAAACAAATTATTGACGAGAACACTTATTTGAAATATTTACGTTGACCCCCTCTTAAGTATTTTTTTTGTTAGTGATGGCGATGATGTAAGTTCAAAGGAGTCTAGATTTTGTTTTGTAACGCAACTCATAATATTTGCGACTTCATTAAAATTCAGGCTGTCATTTCAGGTTTAGTATCTTCTTTGAACGTAATCAGCTTGTGGCCTTCGGTAGAAGGAGTTACCATAGTTACCAGAGAATTGCCTCTTATTGCCACTAGATTCACTGGAACAAAATCAATATCGTGGACAGTTCGTGTTGTCATTTGTATGAGATATAATAATGTAAAGCCTCCTCTTAATATATAGACGACTTTATCTCTGACTTTCTCATTCAAGTTTTGAGAATGGAATCAACCAGCGTAAAATTGATATGAACACGTATGCAATCTTCAGATTGCCCGTGTCTTTGTTTGGCGTGGCATGACGACAATTATTTCAAACGAATTAAGACTGCACTTCAGCGCTTAACGTTTATCCAGAATCTCACAGAACGATGAGGTTATCAGCTTACGATAAAACATTAGCCAATCAAAGGCTACGGTTTGTAACTGCGGGAATAATGACCAATTACAGTCACTGACGTGAATGACGTACTCACTAAGATAACCAATCAGAGAGAATGAGAGATACACAATCGCCAGGCCTCTGTTTCACAGGAGCATCCTACCATTTATATAGAGAGGACAGCACCGAAAGCAGTACGGCTTGACTTTTAGGCGTTGAACAACCAGTGTGGATAGTTCAATCGGACACGACAACTCGCTAGATTTTCTTCCCGTGATTTCAACTATAATTATGTGGCGCACATTATACAAAAACAAATAAAACAAACTGTGATCGACGTTAAGTTATCTGATTTTAACGAACCCTTTAAGTAATGGAAGCAATGGCGAAACTGACTTTTACTTGGTTGCAACTATTTCACATAATATTCATCATATGTCAGGGAGCTACCTCGTCCGTCTCTGGATATGAAACTTCTTATGCAGGGAAACATGCGTTTTATGCCGCAGAAAATCGCGCCCTAAAAGGGTTTGCGTTTGCAACCAAAATTGTACGATCTCGTGTCATCTGCGGACGTGAATGCAGCATGGATCAACATTGCAAGTCGTTTAACTTTAATGACTGCAGTAAAATATGTGAGTTAAACCTTGCCATAAGACGGCAGCATCTCGACTACTTCAATGCAACTCAAGGGAGCGTGTACTTTGATGCAGATGAGGACACACCTCTGTACTCACTGGCTGATAGTTCCTTGAATCGCTACAGAAGTTGCAAGATGCTCTTAGATGCCGGTTATCGTCCAAGCGGTATCTACACAATCTACCCAGAGGGATTCGGCAATGACGGTCTTCGTGTCTACTGTGACATGGAAACTGACGGCGGGGGATGGATCGTGTTTCAGAGGCGACAAGATGGCAGCGTGGACTTCTACCGTAACTGGACCGACTACCAGTCTGGCTTTGGAGATCTGTCTGGTGAGTTCTGGTTGGGTAATGACAACTTGGTGACTCTGACGTCCAACGATTTACGTGGATCATGGGAGCTACGAGTTGATTTAGAGGACTGGGACGGTAACACGGCATGGGCAAAATACTCAGATTTCAAAATATCCCCAGGTGGGTACAATCTAATATATGACCAATACGATGCCAGCAGCACTACCGGTGACTCTCTTGGGTATCAGGGAAATAGTATGAACACGTATCAAAAAGGACATCCCTTTTCAACAAAGGATCGTGACAATGATGCGACACAAAACAATTGTGCACAACTGTACGCAGGAGGCTGGTGGTTTAATAGCTGTTTCTATTCTCACTTAAATGGTGTATATTACCTAGACAAGAATCGTGTTCAAGGCGTGCGATGGGACTCATGGAAATCGGGTTATTCCATGAAAGCATGTAGCATGAAAACGCGTGAAATTGGACCATGAATGTTGCATTGTTGATATTAATTTTGAAATGTACTTGTTTTAGTTGGCACCTGTAAATCATTGCTCAACCATATTATTCATTAATACCCAGAGTCTTTTATAATTGTTATAAAACTGCCAAAAAATGTTTCTATGGAATAATGTTTAGCAGTTAATTGAAATGTTACTATCACTTTGTCAACGTGTTAAAGGTAGAATACACCATTGGTAATTGCTTGAATTATCAGGAATGGGTGGATTTGGGAGTTGTATTTGATAGAAAATATCGTTTAAGTAACTGACCTGTCTGAAGTTTTACAATCCTAGATGCTGAGAAAAGCCAGAAAAACGGCGTTCGTTTTCAACCGGCGTCAGGCAGTTGTTCTTATGTTGTTCTTGTTTTTTCCACGATCGCCGTCCGGCGATCATGATTTATTTTTATAAAATTCAATTTTTCCAAACAATTACAGGATATCTAGCGCATAGTTTTGCTGGATGCTAACAAACAATATTTATCAAATGAGTTAAGAGGGCCTAATATTTTGATCTTAACAAGATCTTCTTCAGAGACAATATTTATTTTCAAATAAGTAAGATATTTCTTAATAATTCGGTAGATATCTGCAAATGGTGTATCCTACCTTTAATAGGTCAACTGTTTTTTGTTTTGCTTATTATAAAAGAATACCCATTATTTGTTGTACATCTCACGAAACAACGGCTATATTTGATCATATCGCAATGCTAAATTGTAGCCGAGTTCAACCGAAGCTGCCTCGAATTTAGACTAAGTTTATTTTCACTCCGATTTCCCTTTTTTAACAGCAAAATTATAGGCGCAATCACACACACAAGGGTTCACCCATATATGTACAACAACCTGCCGATTACATTATAAAAAAAGGCATGGTGGTCTTTTCGAATTTGAAGTTAAATTCTCCTTTAAATGATAACTTTCGCCAACATTGCAGGGCTACGTACAGCATCCGTCACTATGAGATTTATTCACGAGTCGGCCATAATAATTGAAAGTGAGGTAAAATCGTCATTTTGTTTTAACTTGCAGATAGAAATGAAAACAATGACATAAAGTTAATTACCAAATAACACCAGTCGTCTCTGATGAATAATAAAACATTTGTGATTAAACATACCTTTATGTTTCATGCCACATTTCAAAAAAATATTGAAAGTGAGGCTAGAATTCAAAAATAGTCTGGCACCATCCCATTAAACAATTCACAATTTATCGGATACATCCAGGAAACACAACCAAAATGGCTTCCTCTTGAATAAGGTTCATATAACGGAACATTGTGAAAACTGTTCTTGCTAAATTATAAATACAGCGTATGTGAAAACAATTTGTTACTTGGATTTCAATTATAGTTCCACAAGTAATGTCAGCTTAGAAAATAAGTGTTATTCGTACATGTATGCATTGATAATATTTGTATTGCACGAATAGAATGTTGCACAAAATGACATCAGCTTAGAATTTGTGGCAAGTGTTATTTCTCTTATAACAAAAGATTAAAAGTTTTCATCATATTGTTTTATTCCAGTTACTTTCCCACGAAAATACTGTAAACCACAAAACCAAGAGAATCTGAATTACACAGATGTATTTGTTCTGATGTCATTATTCATTATTTGTCTGCACAATTTTAAAACAAGAAGGTTTATAGTTGTTTCTTGTGACCAAAAAAATAAAAAATAAATTTTTTCATGCTTCTTGGCATTGTTAGCTTTTGTTCACTGGTGATCATGTTTTTGAAACTAGGTTTTATGGGGTGTCGTTTGTAAGAGATATGGTAATCATTTGTAACAATTTTACTTAATCGCTATTATGACATTATGCATTATTTGGATAAGTGCTTATAATTGAAATTAGTTGAAAATTACCACATAAATATCGAGTAGGAGGGCAAAAAACAATCTTAATTAATAAGCACATTTTACTTTTTGCTTGTATATTGCGATACAAAAATGGTTCCAATACAAAAAGACCAATGACGTTGAATAAACTGAGCGACAAGAACCAATCCACGAGTAATTTGTTTCAGTTAATTTAGGTTGTTCATGTTGAGTTTACGAGTGTGTAATTATCGCAGCGTGATTGGCAGGTGTAAGGCAACTGAGGTTTATGCTCCAAACACCTGTCCCTGTATGGGATATGCAATTAAGGAATTTGCACAGTATTCTACAGATGTAGATCCACAACTTCTGGCCGCGCCCTGGCCGCGCCCTGGACCTCGCCCTGGACCTCGCCCTGGACCTCGCCCTGGACCTCGCCCTGGACCTCGCCCTGGACCTCGCCCTGGACCTCGCCCTGGACCTCGCCCTGGACCTCGCCCTGGACCTCGCCCTGGACCTCGCCCTGGACCTCGCCCTGGACCTCGCCCTGGACCTCGCCCTGGACCTCGCCCTGGACCTCGCCCTGGACCTCGCCCTGGACCTCGCCCTGGACCTCGCCCTGGACCTCGCCCTGGACCTCGCCCTGGACCTCGCCCTGGACCTCGCCCTGGACCTCGCCCTGGACCTCGCCCTGGACCTCGCCCTGGACCTCGCCCTGGACCTCGCCCTGGACCTCGCCCTGGACCTCGCCCTGGACCTCGTCCTGGACCTCGCCCTGGACCTCGCCCTGGACCTCGCCCTGGACCTCGCCCTGGACCTCGCCCTGGACCTCGCCCTGGACCTCGCCCTGGACCTCGCCCTGGACCTCGCCCTGGACCTCGCCCTGGACCTCAATACCTGACGTGTACGGCGATCCCGGAAGACCCCCCCCAAAAAAAAATTCGAACTGCCTGACGCCGGTTGAACACTAGTCTTGCTCTTGTGTTAGTTTGGCGCCCGCGCAGATTCGTTAACGTCTGCGGACAGGTCAGTTAAACGATATTTACTATAAAATACACCCCCCCCCCTCACATCCACATATTCCTAATAATTCAAGCACTTACAAATGGTGTATCCTACCTTTAAATTAGGAACGTCTTTATCACTCGTGGATTTTTTGAAGTGTCGAGTATGGATTTCATGGAGTCATCTTGATATTGACAAAAAACGAATCCCCGGCTTTATGCGCCTCATGTTATATAGTCTTGCCCAAGACCCTTGTGTTATTTCGGCAGATTTGTTAACGTCGTGTTTTTTCGAAATCCCGGCTTCGTGTGCGTTCTGGTCTCACGCATGCGTAGTTTACAAAATGCAGCTGCATCCATGTTCGCAATGTAGACGGCGTTTGACAAACGTACATGATTTTGGAACCTCACAAGGGTCTTGCGTTAGTTGGCAAACAATTCTTAACTTTAACCTTAGCTTTCGACAATTCTCCCTCGCTTTTCCGAGGGATCCAATCAGCGACCGAGTTTGAGCATCACCATGAATCATATATTATACACAAATACAAAGGATATGACCGTGTGTATACACAAGAGTATGTGTGCGTTTGCTTATGGTGTATTAATGGACACATGCCTGGCGACACGAAGGTGAATTGGG
Source organism: Crossaster papposus (assembly GCA_037893245.1). Taxonomy (NCBI): domain Eukaryota; kingdom Metazoa; phylum Echinodermata; class Asteroidea; order Velatida; family Solasteridae; genus Crossaster; species Crossaster papposus. The sequence continues at coordinate 1,787,886 of JBAIAA010000279.1, read as the reverse complement.
GTTAGGGTTAGAATCGAGGACGACCTCGATTGAGATTCGTGTACAAAACCAATGAAAGCCGTCGGAAAAAAAGTACAAACAAAGGAAATTATCGAGAGGAACAAAAGAAACTCCTCGATTTACACCATAAACAAACGTGTGTGCACGTATGCATTGCGCAAAATGTACAGACTTTTAATAGCATTGTGTGGTACGGGGCAGCAAGCTACAACCGGCGCGGCCCGCTGCAGCATCGCTTTAGGGGTTAGTAATGTGGTGCCGCGGCGCGGGACGTTTTTTTTTTTATTCCAGTGTATCGAACGTACGTCAGTATTAGCCTCAAATCTAGTGAGGTCGTGCGTCATTTTGGCAAACAGTTAATTTATACCTGCAAAAACTACGTTTCCCTTGAAATCAAAGGGGTTATCATTCGTTTAGGAGGTTTTAACCACAGAGCAAGGTGGTTTCACTCATCACAAATTTAAACACCAAAGCGAATTAACTCTGCAAATTAACTAACACATTTCTGCTCGGAATCTTTCGAGCGATTATAGCAGTTAAACAAGACGTTCAGCGAAGGTCACTGCGTGGTCTACGGCGTACGTTATAGGGCGCCCGCATCGCGCTGCATACCAACATTTTGTGACGCAACGGTTTCTGACTGGCGGGAATAACCATTTTCCACGTTTCGCGGGAAAGAGATTTGAACAATGCATAGTTATGCCAGGTGGTGTTACGCAACGGGGCGTTGGCCGGGGTATGAAACATGGGTATGTACGGCCATACAATCAGCTCTAGCGAGCACTTCACTGTAACAACATGCATTTTAAAAGTTTTGTGAAAAAGCTATATACAGCCGCAAAATTTTGTCATCAAGGCGATGCCCAACGCCTGGCTAAGGAGATCGCTGACTGTTTTGGGGCACAGGTTTTCAGAGCAATTTATTTGTCATCTCTGTTTTTGACTGGACGTCGCCATCTCCGACGAAGTAGTAGAAGTTTAACTAACATGATAAATCTAAAACTGACGAATGACGAATTAATGCTTGTGAATATTAGTTCATTTTATCATTTTGACAGATCATGATGTATTTCATTCAAATAATTATAGTATAAACGGCGGAACATAGGCGGCGCTCCAAGTGCTAGCTATCGCCTTATGTAAATAAGTTCTGGAGTTGTACTATGTGTTTAGTATAGATAAGACGACTAAACACTAAATGTGGAAAAACGCATTTTCGGTAATAACCAATCAGGAAAATACATATCGTCTGCCTCACCCCGTATGTTCTATGCGCAATACTTTGCGCTACCTGTACCAAACTCATACAATCCAGTATCCAAACACCAATTATAATTGGATGTAGCCTGCCGCCTGGCTAGCGTCGGCCAATATATTTACATCATTCCACATTTTTAACAGAACATTATACAATCTTTACTACTTGGTTGAGGCTTTTCTTTATATTAATACAAAAACGTGAACATCGAGCCAATTCAAGAAAGCCTAACTTTCTTTTTGTTATTTTATACCCAGGGTGAAAAACCAGAGATAAAACTCAAAGAGCTAAAAACTCTAGAGAACCTTATGGCTGATCCCTTAGGCCAAATAAAAAAAAAACATGTTTAGCGTCATGCCTTTTCTAAAAAAGGAAGGAGGAGGCTTTTTTTTCTTCTTTTTTTTCTCAAAATGGCCGCCCGACACATCTTAATTCGAGTCATGTAGTGAACATGTCACACCCTATCTTCCAATTTAAAATTAAAACATGGTTGACCCACGATTAAAAATCAAAATTCATGTGGGTCGATCATGTATACACCGTACACGACTTCACGTCACACCCTAGCCTTCCTGAAAATTTTCAGAGCATGTACACAGCGATGCTAAAGTCTAAAATACGATCTTAAAATTGTATTATCTTTACATTTTTTTATATTTTTTTTTACCAAAATGATCAAATTTATTATTTTTTTCAAAAAAAAAAGAAAAAAAAAAGAGGAGGCGGCCTACTAGTACTAGCGCCAGATGATGTCCAAATGTAAAAAAAGCGATAACTAGAGGCCAGTAACTTGGTCTAGTCCAAATGTTAAAAAAGCGATAACTAGATTCTAGAGAGTCCAGTAACTCGGAGTAGATCATTCAAGCATTGCGGTTCGGATTAACGATAAACCTTAGTATAGGCCAGGGGGGGGGGGGGGGGGGGGGGGGGGCGGCGGGGGGGCCCTTCGAGGCTGTGATTGCGAAACGCTGTGGTACCGTCCATTCTAAATTAGGGGGGAACAATTTTCTCACTCGAAAAATAAAGAGTTTTTGGCATCCAATCTTAACATCTTGTCTTTTGTAGTTGTACAAGGTTGTTATTTACCTTAATGTTTATCATCCAATGGCAAAAATTGTATTGAAAATGAAAAAAGCAGTCGAAAAAATTAAGCGTTGACGTACCGTTGATGCGCGTGGAGATTATGCACAAATACTCAAACGACGTTAACAAATACCTCCCCTAAAAAGGGCAATAATAATCGATAAATTGTGAAAAATCGTGCTTTGACCCCACTCATTTTTTTCCATGGATACGTTAAAAAAGGATGTAGCAGTGATATACTGAATTTTTAAAAAATCTGCCTGTGACCCCCTTGCGTTTTATCGTGTTGTTTTCGAACGAAAATGGCAGAAAATGACATCGCCCCAAACAAAATCCGTGTAGATCGTGCCTGCGTACCTGGCTTTGCGGACGTTGTATGAATCACTAAATGCAGAGAGCGATACACGGAGCAAATCTGTACGTGTTTCAATGGTGCGCTTCGCGGTAGCGATCATACGTATTTACTGTGTGAGATGTGTGGCTCATGAGCGTGGAAGAACGAATGAGATACATTTCAACGTTGGTGGCGCACTTTCTTGGGCCCCCCCTCCGCCCCCCCCCCCCCCCCCCCCCCCCCCCCCTGGTATAGGCTACAAACAAATGATTTACTTTACAAACAATACTTACGTCAAACCTCAGCTTACGTCAAACCTAAGCCTACGTCAAATCTTCATTTTCAGAATATATGCCTAAATGTGTGACTTGTTTTGCCGCCAAAAGCCTTTGAGCAAAGCAGACGACGTCGGTGGGCATAGCGCTAGCGCGTGCGGACTGAAAATCAGTTCACGCCCTCTCTAGTTAAAAAAAACCACACTGTTCAGAGAGAGGGCGCAGTGCGCGTGCGTTATGTGCCGCGTTCCAATATAGCGTCGTGTTTATCGTGTTCACCGCGTACCGTGAACTTCACGTGAAAGTTGCATTCCAAATGCTACTCACCAAGGGTGCGTTCCGCTCAAGCGAACGTTGCCAACGTTGGCCAACGTTAGCGTTGTTAGCGTGAGTGGAACGCAATGTTGGCCAATTATGTTGGCAAACGTTAGCGAAAACGGCGAACGGCATTTCGAGCTGTTCGCTGTTGGCCAGTGACGTATTTTAAAGATGGCGGAGAAGTTAGCAGCCGACGGTTTTCTTTTTACCGTTTTGATTTACGTTTCATACTTTTCGTTATAAACGGTGGGTTGTTTTGAGCAGTCACAGGGATCTTTAACAAAAAATAATGAGTTGGACAAAAAGCAGCCAACCAAACGACGTCACTGTCACCGGGCGCCGCCATTTTGAAAACGTATTTTTTTAAATATCGTTCCACTTCAACTAACGCCAACTCAAAACGCAGGCGAACGTTCGCGCAAACAGTTCGCGTAAGTGGAACGCACCCCAAGACGCACGCGCACAGTCGAGTTAGTCGTGCGGTAAGGACATTCTTTATCGTAAAAGAACTCGCACGTGAACCAACACGCATGCGCGAGTATTTCATTCGTTAATGAAGTCGCGATTGTAAATTGTTATCCCGATTTACAATCCCGATTTTGAGGTCCTCGCTTGGCGTTTTCGCCGCTTGAGGGCGCTGTAGGATCAGAAATCGGCTGCTCTTAGCAAGTTCGATCAAGGACTATATAGTTAACCATAGTTCGACTAACTTTGATCGAACCTACCTTAGTCAACAACGGTTGGACTAGTCTAGTCGAATATTCGCGACCAACCTACCGCGGTTGGTTGCGCTGGTTATCAATAGCAACATTTTCATGGTGAGGGGGAGGTGAGAGAAAAGAAAGGGAGGAGGATCGGATCAGAGGATCTGCTGTGTCTAATTTTTGGAGCCCTCTCAGGGTCCCTACTCGCAGCGGTAGAGCGAGGCCGGACATTGGTGTTATCCGCATTGGTGTTATTTATTTTACATTTAGCAAAGAAAATCAGAGGAAAAAGGCCTCAGATTGCACCACAAAATATATAGAATCCAAACATTTCCCAGGCCCTTGAGCGGGCCCCGACCCCACGCTGTAATGGGCTTCGCGCTCGTATTTTTCCAGTTTTGGGTGTGCCCCCCGTCTAAACAAATCCGAGATCCGCGCCTGAATAGTAAACTGCCTCTGATATTGAATTGTATTTTAATGTCTCTTCTCTCTCAATGTTAACACATTGGGGAAGTATGTCTGTACCATGCATACAGTGCGTGTCGCAGGTGTTACCTGGGCAACTTGGGCAAATGTTCTGGAGCCCTACAAAGTTGCTAAGCATGGAAATTCTTTCTTTGCAAAAACATGGATACTAACTAAACATTCCGGTGATGTATTTGGTTTGTGACTGATATTCGGCAGGTTATTGCTTAGCATGAACAGCACATGACGTTTTTGGTGGTAACCGGATTCACGCTGAGCCAGACATGTTTGTGCTACGCAAATTGTTGTGCATAGAAGCTCCATAAAATTGGTCCCTGGTTCGGTTCCCCATAATGTTAATTTAGTTAACACCTAAATGAATTCCAATGCTTGATAGACATGCGCAGGAAATCGGCTGCATTAGCGAAATCGATTGTTTATAAACTAGAAGAAACACATGATGGCGGGTGTACATTCGAATTCGCGCTAAAATGAATTATCGATACTAAATTCAGTGCACATTCAGGAAGTCGTACGCTGATGTTTTACGACTGAATGCATCTTCATGGAAATAGAATTATCAATTTTTAAATAGAAAACAGGATTGGGAACGTTTATACTATTTCGCACGAAAATGAATGCATCTTGTACAAATTAATGTGCTCATTTTTCGATATCGTCCGGGGAAACCTATAGTATTTATATTCTCTTTTCTTATTTGCAGACACCTTTGGCTGTCGTTTGTTTTTAATATATCGGAAATTTTGGGTATATTGCCCGAGAGATTATTCGTACTAAATATAATAATCCGCACTTGAAGAACACTCTACACTTTTGTCTCGACCCCTTCTGTTTCCTGGTTTACTTAAAATTGTATTGTTACCAAACCCCTAATCGGTTACAATTAGTACAAAAGAATATTTTGTGTGTGTGAAAGCAACTCACAATATTCATGACTATATTTAATTCCAGGCTGTCAGTTCACTGGAGCTTAATCATTTCTGAAACTATACTGACGGTAAAGACTCTTCCTCGAATCATGTTCATCACTGAAAACGTCGATAATAATTACAAGAGTTGGGACACATGTATTTTGTCAAGCTACATTTGTAAAGCTGCTTATTGTTGGAACGATTGAATTGCCTTGAAATGCTTATTACATTTTGAGAATGAAACCAACCAGCGTGAAATTAGACTTTCACGCTGGTTGGTTTCATTCTCAAATGTATAATAAGCAATTCAAGGCAATTCAATCGTTCAAACAAGATGTTATTAAGATTTAACTCAGGGTCAGTCGCAAATGGCTAATTGCTCGGTTATGAACGTATACGCTACCTCCTATTTGTCAGTGCCTTTATTTATACGGTGGTGCATTCCGTTTGACGACATTTTAATTAAAAAGAAGACGAGACACCAATGGTCTGCAGGTTACGTTTATCCGATTAGGTAATAGCTATAAAAACCTCCGCCAATCAGGGGCTATGGTTTGTGACTATACCAGCCACTAATCTGGAATGACGTATTAACTGTGATAACCAATCAGAGAGATACACATCGTCTGCTTCACCATCAAAACTCGGTCACAACGAAGACTTTAATTAATACGCAAAATGGGAAACTCTTCATGAGTACAAAAGAATAGGGATTTGTGTAAACGCAACTTAACTCACAATATTTGTGATTTAGTTTCAGGCTGTCAATTCAAGTTTGGTAATTGTTCACCGTTAAGCTTTCGGCCTTCAGTAGAAGTTGGCATGGTAACCAGCGAATTGTCCCCACCCGATCTCATCGGATTTACTGGTACCAAATCAATACCCTCATGCCTTGGACTGTCCGTGTCGTCATTTCTAAAGCTACAGTGGCGGTAAAGAACCCCCATCGGATTATTTGTATCGCTGAATAACGCTTGTAAGCTTGAGTTGGCATAGTAACCAAAAAATTGCCCCTCATAAACAATACCATCTAAATCTCATACTGAAACTAAATCAATATCGCCACAGTTTGTGTCTGCGTCACTCCATTCCTTTCTGTAAGCTACCAAGTCCCAGCATCACCAGGCCTCTGAGAGCAATTTGGCAGTTGTGCAGTCGTGATCATTCCATTCCTTTATTTACAAACCTGAGTCTTTTACAGTTTAATGACCTGTACTATTTTAATTTAGGCAAATTGTGTATAAATTTAAAACCAATGTATTACCCCGTTGTTTTAATTCATTCTTCATGTTAACCTCTGACATTCATTTGTATAATACCCGAAGTACTGCCAAGAACAATTTTTATGTCCAGTTTAGCCGAACAGAGTTGTGTAAAAATAGTGTTTTTCAGGGTGGCACTTTATATTGGAATAGCTTAGACGAGTCCCTAAAATCATCAAACTCCCTCTCTATATTTGTTAAAAAGCTGAAATTCTATTTTCTTGATTCACATTCATATAATTAGTTATAATTTATGAACTTAATTGTTGTGGTTTTGTCTCTCACCAGCTTGTGTTTTCCAGTGTGTTTCGTTATATTGTTTGTTTACGTATAATGTCCTTTGTCCTGTGTGTTGACCGTATAGATTGTCTGTCAATAGGTTAGGGTACAAAAGCAATTCGCTTCACCTTTTACCTAAATGTTGTCATTAATTTGGTCATAATTTTATACTTCTGTATATAATTATAATTACATCATTTAATTGTTTATTCTTTGTTAAAGTGAATTCTGTTTTCTTCCATTCTGTGTTTATGGCAGCGTTGAAATAAATGTACTACTACTACATCTACGGGTAACAGTTTGCCTTGAAATTGTGTCTTTTCACAACCGTTGTTGAAGTCTACATGATAAATCACTGAATGTCGACCTATGTAGTTTTATGAATGAAATTGGCAGCATAACGAAAAACTGAAATCTTCTATTATATAACGTGGGCTTAACTCGATCCTTTGGCTCGATCCACAACCAGCGGTCATCCCCAACCCGGTCATTATCACGCAGTAATAACCGGGTCCTCGCACTGTTATTACCTAAGTAATGTCCCCTCCATTGCCAATTACCCTTTTATTGCAGTATATCTGGATGAATGTTTATGTTGTTAATGACCTTGTGTAAGAATGTTAGTTGGTTGGTTTGTCCATGGAGCTATGGTTTGTCCAACCCAAGCTAGGACATTGTCCGAAAGCTTATCTTTTTAGCGACAGTTTTGCTATATATATTTCTATATATTCTCGCATGTTCGAGTTTTGGGTGTGGCCCACATTTATGTATAAACTTATATATAATCATTATATATTTATAATATATTTATAATCTCCATAATTCTCCATTTTATCTCCATATAATCTTTTTTAAAAATGCTAAAAAAATCAGAGGAAAGAGGCCAGGAATCGTCTCAGATTGCACCGCAAAGCATATAGAATCCAAAATTTCCCGGGGCCCTTAAGCGGGCCCGACCCCACGCTGTAAAGGCTTTGCCCGCCGCGCTCACATTTTACAATTTGGCGTGTGCCCCACATTCAACAATAAATGTATATGTAATACATGTCTTTATATATATTCTCTATTATAATCTCCATAATTCTCCATTTTATCTCCATATATTTTGTTTACATTTTTGCTAAAAAACTCAGAGGAAAGTGGCCAGAAATCGCGTCAGATTGCACCACAAAGCATAAAATCCAAACATTTCCCAGGCCCTTAAAAAGCGGGCCCCGACCCCACGCCGCAATGGGCTTCGAGCTCGTATTTTCCAGTTTCGGGTGTGCCCCCCGTCTAAACAAACCCGAGATCCGAGCATGAATAGGAAACTGTCTCTGATATTTATGAATTGTATTTTAATGTCTCTTCTCTCTCATTTTTAACACATTGGGGATGTATGTCTGTACCATGCATGCAGTGCGTGTCGCAGGTGTTACCTGGGCAAATTGGGTAAACTTCATGAAGCCCCCAAAAGTTGCTTAGCATGAACATTCTTTCTTTGCAAAAACATGGTTACGAACCAAACTTTCCAGTGATGTATTTGGTTTGTGACTGATATTCGGCAGGTTATTGCTTAGCATGATTGAAGCACATGGCGTTTTTGGTGGTAACCGGACTCACGCTGAGCAAGACATATTTGTGGTGCTACGCAAATTGTTGTGCTTAGCAGCTCCATATAACTGGTCCCTAGTTCGGTTCCCCATAATGTTACTTTGGTTTACAAATAAATTAAATTCCGATGCTTGACAGACATGCGCATGAAATCGGCTGCACATTTAGCGAAATCAATTGTTTATAAACTAAAGGAAACACATGATGGCGGGTGTGCATTCGAATTCGCGCTAAAATGAATTATCGATACTAAATTCAGTGCACATTCGGGAAATCGTACGCTGATGTTTTACGACTGAATGCACCTTCATGGAAAAAGAATTATCAGTTTTTAAATAGAAAACAGGATTGTGAACGTTCATACTATTTCGCACAAAAATGGTTGCATCTTTTACAAAAAGTTATGTGCACATTTTCCGATATCGTCCGGGGAAACCTATAGTATTTCTATTCCCTTTTCTTATTTGCAGACACCTTTGGCTGTCGTTTGTGTTTAATATATCAGACATTTTGGGTATATTGCCCGAGAGATTGTTCGTACTAAATATAATAATCCGCACTTGAAGAACACTCAACACTTTTGACACCACCCCTTCTGTTTCCTGGTTTACTTAAAATTGTAGTGTTACCAAACCACTACTCAGTTACAATTAGTACAAAAGAATATTTTGTGTGTGTGAAAGCAACTCACAATGTTTGTGACTATATTTAATTCCAGGCTGTCAGTTCACTGGAACTTAATCATTTCTGAAGCTACTGACGGTAAAGACTCCTCCTCGAATCATCTCCATCACTGAACACGTCGATAATAATTACAAGAGTTGGGATACATGTATTTTGTCAAGCTACATTTGTAAAGCTGCTTATTGTTGGAACGATTGAATTGCCTTGAATTGCTTATTACATTTTGAGAATGAAACCAACAAGCGTGAAATTAGACATTTGCGAGTGACCCCGAGTTAAATTTGAGTAACATCTGGTACACTGACTTGCTCACATAGCTTTGCACATTTTGAATTTGAATTTTTCAGACTAACAAACTGTTGCTATATCACGTGAATCGGGACAAGCCTTGCTAGCAACCCCCAGATCCGGAATGGTCTGGTGTCTTTGTGTCATACTCACCCATTGTGAATAATGTATTGGTGCTGAACGCCTGTTACGTTACATAGGAGCTTTCCCCGAATCATGTGATATGGCAACAGTGTCTTTAGTCTGGAGAATTTAAAGGTCAACGGTGCCAAGCTGTGTGAGAGTCCGTTTACCAGATGTTATTTCAGATTCAACTCGGCATATTCACTCGCAAATGGCTAATTGCTCGGTTATGAACGTATACGCTACCTGCTATTTGTCGGTGCCTTTATTTATACGGTGGTACATTCCGTTTGACGACATTTTAATTAAAAAGAAGACCAGACACCAATGGTCTGCAGCTTACGTTTATCCGATTAGGTAATGAGCTTTAGGCCAAAAACAAAAGTCTCCGGTTTCTGGTATGCGCGCGCGTCGCCATAGCCATGTGCGTCGGCAAAATGAAAAAGTTTTTTTTTTTAATGTAAGACGATGACTCAAAACCGCCAAACTCACTGGTTCGTCTAGAATTCTGCTGCTGCACAATTTGAACGTGTATTTAGATGGGGTTACCATCGAGTATAGGCTTTATGTGGCCTGTCTGGGCTTCCATATATTTTGCACAGAATAGTCGGGCATCATTTTCAGACGGCGTTGTATTTTCGTTATTTTGTGTATAGAAGCCAGACGTGAGTGGAAGCGAAGGTCGTGTATCTGGAACTTGTAACCGCTTTTAATAACTGCAATATGTAAGGGAGCAGACTAATACCAGCATTGTGGCACACATGTGCACGATATCGAAGTCGCGGTACGGCCTAACTTAAGTTGCCCATCATTGCCAGGATTATTTATTTTAAGTTTGTTTTATGTGGAGTGCAATAGAATAAATATTACTATGAGGTGAACAAATTGTTGGAAATGGAAAATATTTTATTCTTCACCCCATAGGAATATTCCTTCTATTGCATGACATTCGCTTTGCAGTTTCAACTCAACAAGTTTTCCATTTTGACTTAAAGAGTATACAAGAGACAGATTATACTTTGGCATTTTTATTTATTCTCAACAAACATTAGATGCCACAACATGTCCATGTATATTTTCACTATTAATCCAACATTCTTGCTCTTTTTATATGCCCCCAGTTGTCCATTCATTACACATGTATTACAAAGTGGCTTATTCGTGCATCTCATAGCAGGGTCACATGTTATGTAGCCCAAACACACCTGTTTGAAAAAAAAAGAAGGAAAAACAAAAAAAAAGCCGCGTCGCCGCACCACTTTTGGGGCAAGCTCCATACCAGAAACCGGAGACTTTTTTTTTTGTCTTAAAAACCTCCGTCAATCAGGGACTACGGTTTATGACTAGCCAATTACCAGCCACTGATCTAGAATGACGTATTAACTGTGATAACCAATCAGAGAGATACACATCGTCTGCCTCGTCATCAATGCTTTCTGTAAATTATAAAACCCCATCATCGCCAGACCTCTGTCACTAGAGCAAACCAGTGGTGCAAAGATAACACGCTTAACAAAAAAAAACTCGGTCACAACAAAGACTTAAATTAATACGCAAAATGGGAAACTCTTCATGAGTACAAAAGAATAGGGATTTTTGTGAACGCAGCTTAACTCACAATATTCGTGATTTAGTTTCAGGCTGTCAATTCAAGTTTGGTAATTGTTCACCGTTAAGCTTTCGGCCTTCAGTAGAAGTTGGCATGGTAACCAGCGAATTGTCCCCACCCGATCTCATCGGATTCACTGGTACCAAATCAATACCCTCATGCCCTGGACTGTCCGTGTCGTCATTTCTAAAGCTACAGTGGCGGTAAAGAACCCTCATTGGATTATTTGTATCGCTGAATAACGCTTGTAAGCTTGAGTTGGCATAGTAACCAAAAAATTGCCCCTCGTAAACAATACCATCTAAATCTCATACTGAAACTAAATCAATATCGCCACAGTTTGTGTCCGCGTCACTCCATTCATTTCTGTAAGCTACCAAGTTCTAGCATCACCAGGCCTCTGAGTGCAATCTGGCAGTTGTGCCAAGATAGACTGGTTTGATTTTGAGAAAATATGACTGCATGAGGCATTTTTGAGGAAAAGCAAACAAATAGGTGATTCTGAACAGTAATTTTGTGCTGAATATGAATATCTTGTTTGTGTTTTTCAAAATTGTCTAATTAGGTCAGTAATTAAGGTCAAAGGTCAGTAAGTGCAAATTTCATTTTTTCACAAGAAATGGTTTATTTTACCTTTTTTATACAATGGTGTAAATAATTTTGCAATTTCTCTTATAATAAATCACGCACAGCATATCAAAATATCTAAAATAATGGAAAATTGTTAAAGAATTATTCACTTCTTTTGCGAATATCTCCGTAACCATTGGACTTTCTCTTTTTCTCCACGGGATGAGTTTGTACCTGCTTTTCACACCTAAATGCACTTTTGATCAGTGTTATCTGGCTGATTTACATTGTTTTGGGTATTGAGGGACAGGAATATGGTATTTGGTTTCATAAATTATTATAATTAGGACGGTAATTAGAGCCAAGGGTCAATTAGTGCAGAATACCCAATTTTAAGGGAATTCATTTTATGTCCATTTTTGGTTTGGAGAGAGGGGTGGCACTATCCCATTCAGTGACACTTTTACTCTGTGACCTGTGTGGCTTAAAAATAATAATTTTAAGCATGACTTAGTCTTTGCCGGTTATGTCCGATTGAAATTTAGGTGGGCGGACATAATAGATTGAGCGACTATGATAGTTGAATAATCAAATGTTACTGGTGGTGCGAGCAGAGGATTATGTTCGCAAATCCTCTTGTTAGCAAATCCTCTTCAGTTGCAAATGGGTGATTCAAAAAAAAATCGAGGCTGACTCGCGGAAAAGTTGTGGCTGGGATTGGGTATATTCCAATCATGTAAGTTTGGTTTGAGCCATATGGTTTTTTTAGTCGGTTTCAAATTGTTCGTCCAGTAGGGAGAGCAATAATGTTGAGGGTTTCGTCTGGTTCAATTTGTTGTTCGAAAAAGCCAGAGTCTATTGGTAGAGGTTCGAGCTTTTGATTTTGCTGTGGTAATTTTGCTCTTATTTTTTTTAAGGCAATGCGTGGAGGTTTCGGAAATAGATCCGAAAGTATTTGATTGCCTTGGATTAAGTTCCAGTGTTTGTTTAAGTTCCATTATTGTTTAATTTCCTGGAGAAAGAACTTATTTCCGAATTGGAAACAGTTGCGGCCAAGAATGAGTTCCAGAAGTTTTTGGATGCAAGTCGAGGGTGGTTTTGTGATCGGATGGTTATGGTTTGTGTTTTTGAGGGCATTGCAAAGGCATTGGTTGCTTCCGTCTGTCGGACATTTGTGTACATAGAAACAACATCGATGCTTGTAATTAAGACATCTTGTGGAAATTGTCTTTCGTCCAGTTTGCGCAAAATGTCTGCTGTGTCGCGGACATAATTATGTGGGTTGTGCGGTGACTATAGGAAGAAGAAAATAGTCTATGTATTCTGAAATTTTGGCTGTAGGGCTGGTACATCCAATTATAATTGGTCGTCCAACAAAAGGTTCTCCCGGTGGCGGAGTTATTAGCAGTTTTGTGAAAGTTGGTCGAGGTATTTCAGAGTATCGTTGTCGATGTGTTTGTTGCTTCTCATTTCAATTAATGTGTTGTGAACCATTATAATAGTTTGTGGGGTAATGTCTTGGTCCAGTTGGGTATAATGATGGGACTCAAGGTGGTGGTGACCCACTTGTAGATAATCTGAGTGGTTCATAATGCAGATGCCTCTGCCTTTGTCATATGGTTTGACTACGATGTCAGGATTGTTTTTAAGTTTGTTTATGGCGGATAGTTCTTGTGTGGTCATATTTTTGTGCCGATTCCTTAGCCTGATGTGGGCCAGTTCGAATTGTGTGGCTTCCAAATATTCTTCAAGTGTTGCACTAGGGGATGATTTTGGTTGCCATTGTTATGGTGGTTTGAAAGGATGGTTTTTGGAGCGTTTGTTACGCATCAAGAATGCAATTCTTAGTCTTCGATTAAAGGTATTTATGTCACTTACAAGTGAATTGCAGTTTGGTTTAGCAGGAGTGGGTACGAAGTTTAAACCTTTTCCTAAAGCAATTATTTCAGTTTGCGATAGTATTGCTTTGGATAGGTTCGTTATGAAAAATTGGCATTGTTCTGCTAGTGAGCGCATATTGGAGTTGGCTCGTTTGGTTTTCGATTTGCATTTGTTAGAGAAATGGTTAGATTTTGAGTGACTTGGGGATCTATTTGTTTCTTTGTTGAGTTTTCTCCTTGCCATGGTAGTTGAAAGATTTGTAGTTTTAATATAACGGATAAGGTATAGGGTGGGTTATATTCAAGTTTATTTATTACAATTCTAATATTATAGAGGCAAGATGACGGATTTATCTCTTTTGAGAAAGTGTGGTGGTCCTGAAAAAGACCGTTTGGTTTTGTGGTTAGAGATCGACTAGTGTTGTCGGTTTCTTTTGATGCCTCTTGTCGGTTGGTGGGGTCTTGTGAAGAAGCTCACGAGCGGTGGGATAATCTGGACCCTGGAAATCTTGAGCAAGCTTGTCTTGGGCTGAGCGTCTGGCGTTGGTCAGATGGGCCTCGGTGATGTGGAGTTGATGCTCGTATTCTTGCAGCGTAATTCGTGTGAAGAGCAGCGATGTTCTTTTCTGGAGATTGCTCCAGCGATCCTGGAATGACCCCTGGAATTTTAGGGCTCGGTGTGGACGGCGTGGTGGCCGTATTTTTACCTCGACATAAGGTGGTGGTGTGCTAGTCTCGATTGATCGGGAAAGGAGTCGTATTTGGCGGGTGATGTGTTCCTTGACAGATGTCAAAATGTTGACGTTGACTGCAAGGAGTTTCACCAGTTTGAAGTTTTCCTCAGATAATTTGTGTGAGACCGTGGTTGGTGTGGTTCTTGATGTGGACGGGCCAGAGTCTAGTTCACAGGATAGAAGAAGTGATTCATCGTCGCTTGGAATGCTGTTTGGGGACCGTTGTCCGCACGGGATGCTAGATGAAATGGAGCTGGATGGAGACGGTGGAGGCTGGCTGGACTTGCTAAGCTTGATGCAACTGTCCAACAGGTTTATTATTATGTTGCTGCGCCCTCTATTTGATAGGAACTTCACAGAAGTTGCCGAATGGGGGGGGGGGGGGGGGGGGGGGGGGGGGGGGGGGGGGGGTCTACCCGTTACATTTTCATTATGTATGCCTATTCATATCCACATAGGCCTACTATCATTATACAGTATACTACTGGGCTTTGTTTTGTATTACTAGTGCATTTATTACACCGAGACCCGAGACCAGACTTCCGAGACCAAGACCGGCTAGCCGAGACCGGTCTCGAGTACTACATCACTGCTTCAGACAGTGGGTAGGGATTCCCACCCTGTAGATCTAACAAAAGCATGTGCGGTATTGTATAGAGGGGCCTACTAAGCACCATCATTTTGTAGGGATGCACAAAAATGAAATTTCCTAATAATTGGTATTTTTCACTAATTGACCCTTGGCTCTAATTACCGTCCTAATTATAGCAATTTATGAAACCAAACACCATATTCCTGTCCATCAATACCCAAAACAATGTAAATCAGCCAGAGAACACTGATCAAAAGTGCATAGGTTTGAAAAACAGCCTGTAAACTCATCCCGTGGTGAAAAAGAGAAAGTCCAATGGTTAAGGAGATATTGTCAACAGAAGTGAATAATTCTTTAACAATTTCCATTCATTTCGATATTTTGACATGCTGTGTATGATTTATTAAAAAAGAAATTGCAAAATTATTAACATCATAGGCCTAGTATAGGTTTTCCCGGACGATATCGCAAAATGTGAACATTCATTTGTAACTGGTGCATTCGTTTTCGTGCGAAATAGTATGAACGTTCACATTACCGTTTTCTATTTAACAATTGATAATTCTTTTTTGCAAAATGGTGCATCCAGTCGTAAGAAATCAGCGCACGATTTCCCGAATGTGCACTGAATTTAGTATATTTATAATTCATTTTCGCGCGAATTTGAATGCACACCCGCAATCATGTTTTCCTTTTAATTTACCAACAATCAATTTTGCTAAATGTGCAGTCGGTTTTCTACGCATTTGTATGCCTGGTCAAGCATTGGAATTCATTTATGTGTTATCAAAAGTAACATATGGGGAATTAAACCATGCAGGTGGTCTCGTCTTTTGAAACATACCAAATAAATGCTATATAAACCCCTAAGTTGAAGAAAATCATTCTTTATTTGCTCAGCATTTGCCACGACCGCATCATATAGCTCGATTTTACTTTATGCCCCCTAAAATTATCCAATAATGGCTGCAAGAGGGAGATACCGACGAGTATCGGACGTTGATCGAAATCGTCTTATCGGTGCCTTTGAGGCTGACGACGCGGACTACTTAGATGTAGCAAATAGACTGGACATCAACCATTCAACGGCCAGATCAATCGTTGGCATATATCTCCGAGATGGTCGTCGTAACAGGCTGCCGAAAGGAGGACCAATAAACCGGAAGGTTGACGACGACATGAGAGATGCCCTTCAACGATATCTAGATGATAACCCCCTGATGACTTTGGTTCAACTCAATGCTAAGCTGCGAGCTGATCTTCCTAATAAGCCTTTTGTGACAACTAGCACCATAGCTAGAACTCTAGATGGCATGCTTGTAATTCTTAAACTAGCTGAAGATGTTCCAGAACAGAGGAATTCGCCACGAGTCATAGATGCACGAGTTGTCTTTGCAAACTGGTTTCTCCGGCATGGTGTCCTTGGACACACTGTGTACATTGATGAGACTGGCTACAACATTTGGACCCGTCGGTCTTATGGTCGCGCTGCTCGGGGAGTACCGGCGAGACGTGTCGTCCATGGCCAGAGAGGCAGGCGAGTCAATGTGACGTTTGCAATTTCTGGTGAGGTTGGACTTGTGGCTCACAGAATAGCATCAGAGACCGTGACGAGAGCGACTTTTGAGGAGTTCTTGGCGACAACTGTACAATAATGTCGTATGCTCTTCCCCGCAGGTGAACGCATATATCTGATATATGACAACGCTCGTCCTCATGTCCGAGCCCAACTACCCCCTGATTCTGACAATTTTACCATCAAACTGCTTCCCCCCTACTTGCCATTCTTAAATCCAACAGAAATGGCGCACTCAGCTTTCAAGGCGGGAGTGAAGCGCACATTGGGGTTACCTGAATGGCAAGACAGATTTGGAGATCAAGACGCAGCAGGCCAAGCTGGTGTGAACCTGCAAGTCTGGAGATCTCTCCGTCTCCAGGAGGTGGCTGCACTCAACGTTGGACAGGTGACACCTGCAAAATGCACTACATGGTACAACCACTCTCAGACATATCTCCCCAGATGTCTTGGTGGACAGGTCATTGACGGATAGACAATTGAACTGATAAAATGATAGAGAAGTCATTAACAAAAACAACATAACCTCATTCCTGCAATTTGCAAAGAGGATTTTGGAGGATTTGGGGTGGTTAGGGTTAAAATAGATTTAAGATAAAGAGCCAACACATTAATGATCAATTAGTCCCACAATACATTGATTTATTAATGATTTAATCTAAGTTGTATCGTGAATGGTATAGCCATATATACTTTATTGAAATTGAATGCAGAATATGCGAATTTAAATTATAACAAACGAAAAAGAATATTCAATTCAGGCCGTGACACAATGATAAATCGATTTGCTGCGAAATGGATTGCACATTCTTAATAATCGGCCAGGCATACGTCAAACCGAAAGCCCAATCACGTGTTTGTAATCGTTTAAATGAAACGCTAAGCACATTCATTTATTTGAAATAAACAAAATAAAATTGAATGCTCTTTTTTGCGAAAATGAAACTCGGACATACGTCGTTCTGAAAATCAGCGCGAAATTGAATGCATTTTTTACAAATGAAAACCTATATTTAGGAGGTAAAATAAACCATTTCTTGCGAAAAACTGAAATTTGCACTTAATGACCTTTGACCTTAATTACTGACCTAATTAGGCAATTTTGAGAAACACAAACTGGATATTCATATTCAGCACAAAATTATCTTTCAGAATCACCTATTTGTTTGCTTTTCCTCAAAAATGCCTCATGCAATTTAAATAGGCACATTTCTAGATTTTTTGCCTAGACTAAGAAGACATCTACGGGTAACAATTGTTTTTTCACAACCGTTGTTGAAATCCTACATGATAAATCGCTGAATGTCGACCTATGCAGTTTTATGTAATTGGCAACATAACAAAAACATGAAATATTCTGTTATATAATGTGGGCTTAACTCGATCCTTCGGCTCGATCCATTACCAGCAGTCCTCCCCTAACCCGATCATTATCACGCAGTAATAACCGGGTCCTCGCACTGTTATTATCTAAGTAATGTCCACTCCATTGCCAATTACTCTTTTATTGCGGTATATCTGGATGAATGTTTATGTTGTTAATTACCTTGTGTAAGAATGTTAGTTGGTTGGTTTGTCCATGGAGCTATATGGTTTGTCCAACCCAAGCTAGGACATTGTCCGAAAGCTTATCTTTTTGGTGACAGTTTTGCTATATATATTTCTATATATTTTCGCTAGTTCGAGTTTTTGGTGTGGCCCACATTTATGTATAAACTTATATATATATTATATATTTATAATATATTTATAATCTCCATAATTCTCCATTTTATCTATATAATCTTTTTTTTAAATGCTAAAAAAATCAGAGGAAAGAGGCCGGGAATCGTCTCAGATTGCACAACAAAGCATATAGAATCCAAAATTTCCCGGGCCCTTAAGCGGCCCCGACCCCACACTGTAAAAATATATATGTTATTTTACATCAAAAGTGATGGCAGCAGAGACGCCAGACATTTTGCTGTTTTTTATTGTTACATCAAATGTTGTAGTTAGGTTTTGAAACATTTGCGTAAAATATTTATACATTTTATTTGTACAATTACTATTGTCTGTAAAAAAAGGTCCGTTATTTTACAAGTTATCAAGTGTTGGCAGCAGCGTTGCCAGACAGTGTGCTGTTTTTTGTTTTTACATCAAAAGTTGTAGAAACGTTTTGCAAAATTTGCACTTATTTGTCAAATTACTTTCGTCCGTAAATTGTTTATGAAGAAAACTGTAATTAGCATTTACCTTACACCGTTATCTTTTTTTACATAAAAAGTTGTAAAAACGTTTTGCAAAATTTGCGTAAATTAAGAGTGCACTTATTTGTAAAATTACTTTCGTCTGTAATTTTGTTATGCAGGAAAAATGTAATTAGCATTTACCCTACACCTTTTACTTTGTTTACATCAGAAGTTGTATTTTAACACTATAATTGTGTGCATATTAACTGCATGGACAAATTACGTAATGAAATAATACCAAGAACTAACTTATTACACATTACACATCCATACAATAATAACCTATTCCTATTAGATATTACCTACTGAATACGTACTACACTGTACAAACATAGCCATTGCCGTTAGTTAGTTTTATACTGCGCTTTTTTGTCCGCGATGAAGTCACAGCTATTTTTTTATGAATAATGTCAACATTTGAAAACGAATAAAATGTAACGCGAATTTTTAACTATGTGTGCACAAAAATCAAAATTCAATCATGGAATTGTTTAAATAATTACATATTATTGTAAAAACATGATTGTTTGGACTAAATACAACAATTTAACATCGACTATTGTTAACACAGCGATATCCCATAATTTCTTATCGACCAATCAGAGGGCTTTATTTCACAAACGCATGCGCACTAGGTCAAATTTAACACCAAAGGTACCTAACACCAGTACTTGATTTGAAGCTAATACACAAGAATCATTTTACTCCATTTTAACACCAATTTTCATTCCAAAAGATTTTAAAAAACATTGGTGTTAAATGTTTAACACCACAGTTTTTGCAGTGTGGGTCGGAAACAAACGAATCTTTATTTCGAATTGTTGAATGCAAATTTAATAGAAAGTTCAATGCAAGTTGGAATAACGGCTGTTTGTAAAATTCGAGCATGTAAAATGCTTGCTGCATTCGCCGCACATATACCGCGAATAGGCAAATAATATAGGGCGCTCTCTCTAAAAAGAGTGGTCATCGGAATCACTCCAAAAAGTGCGTGGTATAGTGGCTCACTCGATAAAAAGTGATTACCCCTAGACGACTTTGTAGCATTTCTTTACTCGAATCAGAGTGAATCCCACTCACAAAAGAGTTAAACCGTTAACACTCGGGCGAGAGAGTGGCGTTTTCACTCTTTTGCATTTGGAGAGTAGGAACGTTTTGCAAAATTTGCGTAAAATAAGTGTGCACTTATTTGTAAAATTACTTTCGTCTGTAAATTGTTTATGCAGAAAAATGTAATTAGCTTTTACCTTACCCAAGTTAAATTTACTACCATCACAGCTGGTCAAATTAATTATAGGCCTAATGAAGATCCGTTCCATTCTCTATTTTTACACATTACACTGTAAATCACACAATTCCGTTAAAACATGAACACTTTTAAAATTGTAATTTTAACATCAAAATGCTGAAAATTTAACATCAACACATGTATTTTGGCAAAATGATTTAACATTTTTGTAACTTCAGTTAAAACACTGACATTTTGCGAAAAAATGTATTTTTTACTTTAACCGTGCTGTAAAAAAAATTAACAATGCAGATCTGTTAAAAAGTCTCTGTTAAATTGTCATTTGTTTACAGTGAAATTGCATATATTAATAAAACATCACATTTCCTGCTAATTTAACATCAACACACGTATTTTAACCAAAACAAATTACTATGTATTACTATTTATACAAATTACACTGTAAAAGTACTAAATTCCATTAAAACACAGAAAATGTGTGAAAAATTGTAATGTTTACATCAAAACTGCTATAAAAGTAAATTACAATGCAGATCGGTTAAAAAGTCTCTGTAAAATTGTCATTTGTTTACAGTGAAATTGCATAGACTGATAAAACATCATATTTCCCTTTAAATCTAACAACAACACACGTATTTTAACCAAACAAATTACTATGTATTACTATTTATACAAATTACACTGTAAAAATTCAACATTCCGTTAAAACACCAACAAAATTGTAGATAATTGTAGTTTTAACATCAACAGTGCTGTAAAAGTAAATTACAACGAAGATCTGTTCAAAATGATCTGTTAAATTGTCTTTTTTTCAGTGAAATTACATATATTGATAAAACATCACATTTCCTGTAAATTTAACATCAACACACGTATTTTAACCAAACAAATTACTATGTATTACTATTTATACAAATTACGCTGTAAAAATACAAAATTCCGTTAAAATACATGAAATGTGTGGAAAATAGTAATTTCTACATCAAAAGGGCTGTAAAAGTAAATTACAATGAAGATCTGTTAAAAATTCTCTGTTAAATTACATATATTTTTTACAGTGCACGCTGTAAAGGCTTTGCCCCCCGCGCTCACATTTTACAATTTGGCGTGTGCCCCACATTCATCAATAAATGTATGTGTAATATATATTTATATATATTCTCTATTATAATCTCCATAATTCTCTATTTTATCTTACATTTTTGCAAAAAAACTCTGAGGAAAGTGGCCAGAAATCGCGTCAGATTGCACTACAAAGCATAAAATCCAAACATTTCCCAGGCCCTTAAAAAGCGGGCCCCGACCCCACGCCGCAATGGGCTTCGAGCTCGTATTTTCCAGTTTCGGGTGTGCCCCCCGTCTAAACAAACCCGAGATCCGAGCATGAATAGGAAACTGTCTCTGATATTTATGAATTGTATTTTAATGTCTCTTCTCTCTCATTTTTAACACATTGGGGATGTATGTCTGTACCGTGGATGCGGTGCGTGTCGCAGATGTTACCTGGGCAAATTTGGCAAATTTCATGGAGCCCCAAAAAGTTGCTTAGCATGATAATTCCTTCTTTGCTAAAACATAGTTACGAACCAAACTTTCCGGTGATGTATTTAGTTTATGACTGATATTCGGCAGGTTATTGCTTAGCATGATTGAAGCACATGGCGTTTTTGGTGGTAACCGGACTCACGCTGAGCAAGACATATTTGTGGTGCTACGCAAATTGTTGTGCTTAGCAGCTCCATATAACTGGTCCCTAGTTCGGTTCCCCATAATGTTACTTGGGTTTACAAATAAATTAAATTCCGATGCTTGACAGACATGCGCATGAAATCGGCTGCACATTTAGCGAAATCAATTGTTTATAAACTAAAGGAAACACATGATGGCGGGTGTGCATTCGAATTCGCGCTAAAATGAATTATCGATACTAAATTCAGTGCACATTCGGGAAATCGTACGCTGATGTTTTACGACTGAATGCACCTTCATGGAAAAAGAATTATCAGTTTTTAAATAGAAAACAGGATTGTGAACGTTCATACTATTTCGCACAAAAATGGTTGCATCTTTTACAAAAAGTTATGTGCACATTTTCCGATATCGTCCGGGGAAACCTATAGTATTTCTATTCCCTTTTCTTATTTGCAGACACCTTTGGCTGTCGTTTGTGTTTAATATATCAGACATTTTGGGTATATTGCCCGAGAGATTGTTCGTACTAAATATAATAATCCGCACTTGAAGAACACTCAACACTTTTGACACCACCCCTTCTGTTTCCTGGTTTACTTAAAATTGTAGTGTTACCAAACCACTACTCAGTTACAATTAGTACAAAAGAATATTTTGTGTGTGTGAAAGCAACTCACAATGTTTGTGACTATATTTAATTCCAGGCTGTCAGTTCACTGGAACTTAATCATTTCTGAAGCTACTGACGGTAAAGACTCCTCCTCGAATCATCTCCATCACTGAACACGTCGATAATAATTACAAGAGTTGGGATATGTATTTTGTCAAGCTACATTTGTAAAGCTGCTTATTGTTGGAACGATTGAATTGCCTTGAATTGCTTATTACATTTTGAGAATGAAACCAACAAGCGTGAAATTAGACATTTGCGAGTGACCCCGAGTTAAATTTGAGTAACATCTGGTACACTGACTTGCTCACATAGCTTTGCACATTTTGAATTTGAATTTTTCAGACTAACAAACTGTTGCTATATCACGTGAATCGGGACAAGCCTTGCTAGCAACCCCCAGATCCGGAATGGTCTGGTGTCTTTGTGTCATACTCACCCATTGTGAATAATGTATTGGTGCTGAACGCCTGTTACGTTACATAGGAGCTTTCCCCGAATCATGTGATATGGCAACAGTGTCTTTAGTCTGGAGAATTTAAAGGTCAACGGTGCCAAGCTGTGTGAGAGTCCGTGTACCAGATGTTATTTCAGATTCAACTCGGCATATTCACTCGCAAATGGCTAATTGCTCGGTTATGAACGTATACGCTACCTGCTATTTGTCGGTGCCTTTATTTATACGGTGGTACATTCCGTTTGACGACATTTTAATTAAAAAGAAGACCAGACACCAATGGTCTGCAGCTTACGTTTATCCGATTAGGTAATGAGCTTTAGGCCAAAAACAAAAGTCTCCGGTTTCTGGTATGCGCGCGCGTCGCCATAGCCATGTGCGTCGGCAAAATGAAAAAGTTTTTTTTTTTAATGTAAGACGATGACTCAAAACCGCCAAACTCACTGGTTCGTCTAGAATTCTGCTGCTGCACAATTTGAACGTGTATTTAGATGGGGTTACCATCGAGTATAGGCTTTATGTGGCCTGTCTGGGCTTCCATATATTTTGCACAGAATAGTCGGGCATCATTTTCAGACGGCGTTGTATTTTCGTTATTTTGTGTATAGAAGCCAGACGTGAGTGGAAGCGAAGGTCGTGTATCTGGAACTTGTAACCGCTTTTAATAACTGCAATATGTAAGGGAGCAGACTAATACCAGCATTGTGGCACACATGTGCACGATATCGAAGTCGCGGTACGGCCTAACTTAAGTTGCCCATCATTGCCAGGATTATTTATTTTAAGTTTGTTTTATGTGGAGTGCAATAGAATAAATATTACTATGAGGTGAACAAATTGTTGGAAATGGACAATATTTTATTCTTCACCCCATAGGAATATTCCTTCTATTGCATGACATTCGCTTTGCAGTTTCAACTCAACAAGTTTTTTCATTTTGACTTAAAGAGTATACAAGAGACAGATTATACTTTGGCATTTTTATTTATTCTCAACAAACATTAGATGCCACAACATGTCCATGTATATTTTCACTATTAATCCAACATTCTTGCTCTTTTTATATGCCCCCAGTTGTCCATTCATTACACATGTATTACAAAGTGGCTTATTCGTGCATCTCATAGCAGGGTCACATGTTATGTAGCCCAAACACACCTGTTTGAAAAAAAAAGAAGGAAAAAAAAAAAAAAAGCCGCGTCGCCGCACCACTTTTGGGGCAAGCTCCATACCAGAAACCGGAGACTTTTTTTTTTGGTCTTAAAAACCTCCGTCAATCAGGGACTACGGTTTATGACTAGCCAATTACCAGCCACTGATCTAGAATGACGTATTAACTGTGATAACCAATCAGAGAGATACACATCGTCTGCCTGGTCATCAATGCTTTCTGTAAATTATAAAACCCCATCATCGCCAGACCTCTGTCACTATAGCAAACCAGTGGTGCAAAGATAACACGCTTAACAAAAAAAAACTCGGTCACAACAAAGACTTAAATTAATACGCAAAATGGGAAACTCTTCATGAGTACAAAAGAATAGGGATTTTTGTGAACGCAGCTTAACTCACAATATTCGTGATTTAGTTTCAGGCTGTCAATTCAAGTTTGGTAATTGTTCACCGTTAAGCTTTCGGCCTTCAGTAGAAGTTGGCATGGTAACCAGCGAATTGTCCCCACCCGATCTCATCGATTCACTGGTACCAAATCAATACCCTCATGCCCTGGACTGTTCGTGTCGTCATTTCTAAAGCTACAGTGGCGGTAAAGAACCCAGATTGGATTATTTGTATCGCTGAATAACGCTTGTAAGCTTAAGTTGGCATAGTAACCAAAGAATTGCCCCTCATAAACAATACCATCTAAATCTCATACTAAAACTATATCAATATCGCCACAGTTTGTGTCTGCGTCACCCCATTCCTTTCTGTAAGCTACCAAGTCACAGCATCACCAGGCCTCTGAGAGCAATCTGGCAGTTGTGCCAAGAAGACATCTACGGGTAACAGCGTGCCTTAAAATTGTCTTTTCACAACCGTTGTTGAAATCCTACATGATAAATCGCTGAATGCAATTGGCAGCATAACGAAAAACTGAAATCTTCTGTTATATAACGTGGCCTTAACTCGATCGACAGGATGGCAAAACAAATCATCTGTTTTGAACTATTTCTCATAATATTCATCATTTTCGAGGGAGCTACCTCGCCCGTCTTTGCATTTGAAACATCTTCAGATACAGAGAAACATACGTTTTATGCCGCCGAAAATCAAGCCCTGGAAGAATTTGCGTTTGCAACAAAAACTGTGCGATCTCGTGTCATCTGCGGACGTGAATGCAGCATGGATGAACGTTGCAGGTCGTTTAACTTTAACAACTGCAGTAAAATGTGCGAGTTAAACCTTGCCACAAGACGGCAGCATCTCGACTACTTCAATGCAACTCAAGGGAGCGTGTACTTTGATGCAGATGAGGACACTCCTCACTACTCACTGGCTGATAGTTCCTTGAATCGCTACAGAAGTTGCAAGATGCTCTTAGATGCTGGTTATTGTTCAAGCGGTATCTACACAATCTACCCAGAAGGATTCGGCAATGACGGTGTTCGTGTCTATTGCAACATGGAAACTGACGGCGGGGGATGGATCGTGTTTCAGAGGCGACAAGATGGCAGCGAGGACTTCTACCGTAACTGGGCCGACTACCAGTCTGGCTTTGGAGATCTGTCCGGTGAGTTCTGGTTGGGTAATGACAACTTGGTGACTCTGACGTCTGGTGATTCACGTGGAACATGGGAGCTACGAGTTGACTTAGAGGACTGGGAGGGCAACACGACATGGGCAAAATACTTAGATTTCCAAATATCTCCGGGTGGGTACAATCTGAATTATGACCAATACGATGCCAACAGCACTGCCGGCGACTCTCTGGGGTATCAGGCAAATAGTAATTATGATCAAAAAGGATATCCCTTTACAACAAAGGATCGTGACAATGATGCGTTGTCAAGGCTCAATTGTGCACAACTGACCACAGGAGCCTGGTGGTTTAATAAATGTTATTATTCTCACCTAAATGGTGTATATTACCCAGACAAGAATGCAGATAGTTTCAAAGGCGTGCGATGGGGCTCATGGAAATTGGGTTATTCCATGAAAGCATGTAGCATGAAAACACGCGAAATTGGACCATGAATGTTGCATTGTTAATATTAATTTTGAAATGTACTTGTTTAGTTGGCACCTGTAAATCATTGCACAGCCATATTATTCATTAATACCCCGAGTCTTTTAGAATTGTTATAAAGCTGCCAACAAATGTTTCTATGGAATAATGTGTTTCGCAGTTAATTGAAATGTTACTATCACTTTGTCAACACGTTAAAGGTAGAATACACCATTGGTAATTGCTTGAATTATCAGGAATGGGTGGATTTGGGGGGTTGTATTTGATAGAAAATATCGTTTAACTGACCGGTCTGAAGTTTTACAATCATAGATGCTGAGAAAAGCCAGAAAAACGGCGTTACGGTTTTCAACCGGCGTCAGGCAGTTGTTCTTATGTTGTTCTTGTTTTTTCCACGATGGCCGTCCGGCGATCATGATAAATTTTTATAAAATTCAATATTTCGAAACAATTACAGGATATCTAGCGCATAGTTTTGCTATGATAACAATATTTATCAAATGAGTTAAGAGGGCCTAATATTTCGATCTTAACAAGATCTTCTTCAGAGACAATATTTATTTTCAAATAAGTAAGATATTTCTTAATAATTCGGTAGATATCTGCAAATGGTGTATCCTACCTTTAGGAGGTTGACTAGTTTTTGTTTTGCTTATTATAAAGAATGCCCATTATATTTTGTACATTTTACGAAACAACGGCTACATTTGATCATATCGCAATGCTAAATTGTAGCAGTGTTTAACCGAAGCTGCCTCGAATTTAGACTAAGTTTATTTTTACTCCGATTTTCCTTTTTTTAACAGAGACATTATAGGCACAATCACACACACAAGGGTTCACCCATTATGTAAAACAACCTGCCGATTACATTATTAAAACAAAAGGCATGGTGATCTTTTTGAAATTGAAGTTAAATTCTCCTTTATAAGATAACTTTCGCCAACATTGCAGGGCTACAAACAGCATCCGTCACTATGACATTTATTCACGAGTCGGCCATAATAATTGAAAGTGAGGTAAAATCGTCATTTTGTTTTAACTTGCAGATAGAAATAAAAACAATGACATAAAGTTAATTACCAAATAACACCAGTCGTCTCTGATGAATAATTACAAATTTGTGATTAAACATACCTTAATGTTTTATGCCACATTTCAAAAAAATATTGAAAGTGAGGCTAGAACTCAAAAAAAGTCTGGCACCATCCCATTAAACAATTCACAATTTATCGGATACATCCAGGGAACACAACCAAAGTGGTTTTCTCTTGAATAAGGTTCATATAAAGGAACACTGTGAAAACTGTTCTTGCTTAATTCTAAATACAGCGTAATGTGAAAATAATTTGTTACTTGGATTTCAATTATAGTTCCACAAGAAATGTCAGCTTAGAAAATAAGTGTTATTTGTACATGTATGCATTGATAATATTTGTATTGCACGAATAGAAAGTTGAACAAAATGACATCAGCTTAGAATTTGTGGCAAGTGCTATTCCTCTTATAACAAAATATTCAAAATATCCATCATGTTGTTTTACTCCAGTTACTTTCCCACAAAAATACTGTAAACCACAAAACCAAGAGAATCTAAATTTCACAGATGTATTTGTTCTGATGTCATTATTCATTATTTGTCTGCACAATTTTAAAACATAAAGGTTTATAGTTGTTTCTTGTGACAAAAATACCCAAAATACCAATTCTCTTTTTTCATGCTTCTTGGCATTGTTAGTTTTTGTTCACTAGTGATCATGTTTTTGAAACTAGGTTTTATGGGGGTGTCGAAATAATGGTAATCATTATAAGAAATATGGTAATCATTTGTAAACATTTCACTAAATCGCAATTATGACATTATGCATTATTTGGAGCGCGTTATCTTAAGTAAGTGCTTATAATTTAAATTAATTTAAAATTACCAAAACCACATCAATATCGAGTAGGAGGGCAAAAAATAATCTTAATTAATAAGCACATTTTACTGTTTGCATGTATATTGCGATACAAAAATGGTTCCAATACAAAAAGACCAATGACGTTGAATAAACTGAGCGACAAGAACCAATCCACGATTAATTTGTTTCAGTTTATTTAGGTTGTTCGTGTTGAGTTTACGAGTGTGTAATTATCTCAGCGTGATTGGCAGGTGTAAGGCAATTTATGCTTCAAACACATGTCCTTGTATGGGATATGCAATTAAGGAATATGCACATTATTCTACAGATGTAGATCCACAACTTCTGGCAGCGCCCTGGACGCACCCTGGACCTCGCCCTGGCCGCGCCCTGGCCGCGCCCTGGACTTCGCCCTGAACCTCGCCCTGGACCTCGCCCTGGACCTCGCCCTGGCCGCGCCCTGGCCGCGCCCTGGACCTCGCCCTGAACCTCGCCCTGGCCGCGCCCTGGCCGCGCCCTGGACTTCGTCCTGGACCTCGCCCTGGACCTCGCTCTGGACCTCGCCCTAGGCCGCGCCCTGGACCTCGACCTGGACTTCGCCCTAGCCGCGCCCTGGCCGCGCCATGGACGCGCCCTGGATTTCGCCCTAGACCTCGCCCTGGACCTCGCCCTAGGCCGCGCCCTGGACCTCGCCCTGGACCTCGCCCTAGCCGCGCCCTAGCCGCGCCCTGGACGCGCCCTGGACCTCGTCCTGGACCTCGCCCTGGACCTCGCCCTGGACCTCGCCCTGGATCTCGCCCTGGATCTCCCCCTGGCCGCGCCCTGGCTGCGCCCTGGCCGCGCCCTGGACCTCGCCCTGAACCTCGCCCTGGCCGCGCCCTGGCCGCGCCCTGGCCGCGCCCTGGACTTCGTCCTGGACCTCGCCCTGGACCTCGACCTGGACCTCGCCCTAGGCCGCGCCCTGGACCTCGTCCTGGACCTCGCCCTGGACCTCGCCCTGGATCTCGCCCTGGATCTCGCCCTGGCCGCGCCCTGGACTTCACCCTGGACCTCGCCCTGGACCTCGCCCTGGATCTCCCCCTGGCCGCGCCCTGGCCGCGCCCTGGCTGCGCCCTGGCCGCGCCCTGGACCTCGCCCTGGACCTCGCACTAGACCTCGCCCTGGACCTCGCCCTGGCCGCGCCCTGGCCGCGCCCTGGACCTCGCCATGGACCTCGCTCTAGCCGCGCCCTGGCTGCGCCCTGGCCGCGCCCTGGACCTCGCCCTGGACCTCTCCCTGGACCTCTCCCTGGACCTCGCCCTAGCCGCACCCTGGCCGCGCACTGGCCGCGTCCTGGCCGCGCCGGATACACCATTTGCAGATATCGACACTTTTCACTACCGAATTATTAAGAAATATCTTTCTTTTTTTAAAGTAAATAATGATAGTAGGCATCCAGCAAAATGATTGCGCTAGATATGTTATAATTGTTACGGCGATCGTGAAAAAAACACCAAGAACAACATAAGAACCACTGCCCGACGCTGGTTTAAAACAAACGTCGTTTGTCTTGCTTTCCTGGGCATCCATGATTGTAAAATTTCAAACAGATCAATTAAACGATATTTACTATAAAATACAACCTCCCAAATCCACCCATTCATGATAATAACACCAATTACCACTGGTGTATTCTACCTTTATAACATTAACGTTTACCTGACATTCTGTTTTTACTTTGTCATCGGTGCCATTTTTGTTAGCAGCTGAAATTCCCTGTTTGGTAGGAAATACTTACATTATAAGGTTGTCTGTGAATTTGCATTAGCACATGACCTGCTATTTCCAAGAAATAAAAGGACAATTTTGAGCCCGATCGACGTGGTACGTGTGCGGCATTGGGAAAAATCTTGCATCGTACCCCGACTCGTTTATGTTTAAAATAACACGAGCCCTTTGAAGCACCAGTCTATATAGCTAGTCTTTATCTTAATTCGGACGGCAAACGCAAAAATAACATAAATATAAAACGAACGCTGTTTTCCATTTTTTTTGATATTATTTTTTTATCGGCATCCATTTATATTTTTATAACAGAAATACACATGAACAATAACAAAACAGACTGTGCATTTATTTTGTCCAGATCCGGCTGAGTCTGTACAAACGAGAGCCGACTGTACACGTACAATGTAAATATTCCACTAATCTAAAAAGCAAGAGAAATTGAGACTTGGTCAAAGAGGTGATCACGCAACGAAAACGGTCTGTTGGAGAGGGATTTAGACAGAGATTTTGGAGGTCACAAGGAAGTGAAATAAAAATCTAGGAAAAGGGGTAAATAAAGATCGAGGGTGCACTCCCTGTTCCCTGCGGTTAGTTATCATTATTATTAATACCGTTATCCCTGTCAGTACCAAGGCATATTGCTATGCTTAGGTTACCACAGTAATATACATGATATGACCAGTTAGTGACCAAGCACCTTTTGCCAAGTTTTAGTGTATAGCGCCCTCGCAAGGCAAAGTAATGAAAGGCCACTCTTCTTTGAGGTTGTGTTGAATCGTAATGAATTGACAGTACCCCCAAAGCAATGACTATTAGATTAATATTATTGGCCTGTGAGAAGTTTTTTTGGAAGGGGTGGAAAGAATTCCATATCTCTCCCCCACTTTTTTGCCCTTTATATGACTTGACAAGAAGTGTAATTC
Source organism: Crossaster papposus (assembly GCA_037893245.1). Taxonomy (NCBI): domain Eukaryota; kingdom Metazoa; phylum Echinodermata; class Asteroidea; order Velatida; family Solasteridae; genus Crossaster; species Crossaster papposus. The sequence continues at coordinate 1,757,250 of JBAIAA010000279.1, read as the reverse complement.
TGATGAAGAAACATGAAGAGTGAGAACATTTCAAGTTTTTCTTTGAAAATACTTAGATTTTACTTAGATAATTCATTAGATTTTATTCAAAATGAAGGAAATCCGGACTATGAAGGTAATTGCACAAACATACAAAATGGGTACAATATGAATGCAGTTAAAAATTCAAATTCAAAAGTGTGTCGATAGGTGGCGCACTATATGTAAACAAATGCATGCGCCATGCGTGAGTCAAATTTTCTCGTCAAATGGAGAGAATCATCATTCAAGCTTCTGCCGATGGCACAGCTTTAGAAACCGCATTGTTGTGTGTGAAGAAGTAACTTAGTACCTGGAGAGTTAAGAAAAAAGACTGACAAGTGTAAATAACATGAAATTGGTGTATGAAAATCAATGCCACGACGCGACCAGCGCGGCGAAGGCGAATACAACCGATTTTGTACTAATGCCTGGTCGGAGTTGTGTCGTCGTGTGTCGCATTTTTTTTTCCACACGGGAGTTGCCACGGTCTGCAGCGAAAATGACTCATTTGGAAAGTAAGGAAAAAACAAGGAATGGAGCTATAGTATTATATTAACAAATATATTTGTCGTATTTTAGGCAAGGCTTTTGAACAAAAAGAAACGCGATTAGAAAAGGAACTGTGGAACAAATATACATGAAAAGAACAACCTTTTGTTTTAGTTAATTTTATAACGACCCCCTGATAATTTTAAGCTTTTGTTTCTTAAAAGCATTTGCTATTTTCTAATTTGACATGGTCCGAACATTAGCAGAAATAAAGAAAAAAACATAAAGACCATTGCAAACGATCACAAGACAAAAGCGAAAGATTTAGTTTTCATTTCAAACTTACCACCATAACTTTTAAAACTTTACCTAACACTTTACCTATAGCAGAAATTCAACTGAAGAATGGTAAAACTGTAGTCTTGAATGCCTATACATGAAATAGAATTACTAAAACGAGCCTGAATGAAAAGAACGAAACCATGTCTGCACAAACACGAAATTGAAAAGTAACTAAAAAGAAACCCTAGTTTGATTGAATTAGGGGGGAATGCGTCAATTTGAATGCGTGTTAATGAAAATGAACTAATTTGTGATGAATTTGACCGGGGAAACCTATATTTATTTCGAATAATTATTTGTTTTAGTTATAATAATAGTTGTAATTGTAATGCATTGTACAATCAAGATTACCATCTTACACCTTTAATAAATTGTAGAATAAACATTGTGTCCGACAGTACCGTCAACACTGTGTTCAGCAAACGCAAACACTTTTCAGAAGCTAAACATTGCGCGTGTAATTATAAGAATGATTGATAAATCGCTAGTAATTTTGATCAATACCTTGTTCGTGTTTGAACGCGTTTAAAAAGAATAACAAGACAGTATTTATAAAGGTGTTTCAATGTTAAAGATAGGTTTAAAATTGGCAAAACAATCCCATGTTTTATGCTATTTTAAAACATTTTTGTATTCAAATTAACGAACTCTCACGTTCAATTCCGTCCAGACAAAGCTTTTTCCGAACCAATTTTGTCATTTATCATTCAATGTCAAAGTGTGGCCACTCTGTTTATACATTGGATTGAGAATATTCGTCATTACAAATCAAATTGGTCTAAGCTGTTGCTATAGCCGAATCTGGTCTGTAATGACAAATATTCTCGACCTGGTGTTTAGAAGGGGTGACGAAACGTTTAAATTGAATGGTGAATTACTTAATTGGTTTGGTAAAAGCGTGTGAAATATTTCTTCGAACGAAATTGAATTTGAGAGTGGGTAAATTCGAATATGAAAAAAAAAATGTTTTAAAATAGCCAGAAAAACTTATATAAAACTATAACCTTCAAAGGAAAGTTTGGTGTTTTTTTGGCTGTTAATACGTTTGAGGCCATTAAAGCTTCAAATGATTTATCGCCGCTGGACAGTCTGCAAGGCTTTGACGGAACTAGAGTTTGGTCAATTCAGGTCACTCCCTTGTGGTCGGATGTTTTTACCGCACAATTTATCTTGTTTAAAACATTATCATATGAAGCACCAGTCTATATAGCTGAGCATTATCCCAATCCGGACAGCAAACGCGAAAAACAACATAAATATAAAACAAACGCCTTTTTCCCTACTTTTTTCGGCATCCATTTACATTTTTATTTACTTCATTTTGGGGCAAAACAAACAATGACATTAAAACAGAAATACACATGAACAATAACAATACAGACTGTGCATTTATTTTGTCCAGAGCCGACTGTACACGTACATGTAAATATTCCACAAATCTAAAAAGCAAGATAAATTGAGACTTGGTCAAAGAGGTGACCCCGCAACGAAAACAGTCTTTTGGAGAGTGTTTTAGACAGAGATTTTGGAGGTCACACGGAAGTGAAATAAAAATCTAGGGAAGAGGGTAAATATAGAAAATATCACACAGTTAGTTGGGCAATAGTGTCCGTCTTCTTTGTGTTTGGCTGTGGAAGAAAATGTAGTGGGATGATAGAATGTTTATAGAGACATTTGATAAAAATAAATACTGAAGTAGATGAGTCTATTATAAAGAGGGGAAAGTTTAGGTTTAGATAAGCGTTCTTTATATTATGTGAGGAGACATGGCAACGTTGTAAGTAAGGCACGAATTTGTCTCAATACATGTACATTGAATATGTTTTTTTGTTCTGATGAGGTAACCAAACTGGTAGTCCATATATATTTCATGATTGTAAAACTTCGGACGATCAGTTAAACGATATTGACTAAAAAGTACAACTCCCCAAATCCACCCATTTCTGATAATGCGAACACTCAACAATAGTGTATACTACCTTTAATGTCAATATATACGCACGTTGTGTGCGTCACATAAATTACATACAGTAATAATGCATAATGTGGTTTCTTATGTGGTCCACAAAAGGCGAACATTTTCAGGTTTGAACCATCGATCGACTACACTGCCTAAAAGTTTTGCAAGTGATTTGCATGGGCCCATACAACTTGTAGCTAGTTTTCTCCTGTGGGCTTCGAGCAGAGAAGATCAACATAAACTGATAAACAAATAAATTATTTCGTTTTTCTAATAATGTAAACCACGTGGGAGGGTAACCTTGTAAAGTTAATAGTGATTAACGTTGTAATTTGTGTTATATTTTTGTGAGATAATTATTCTCTAATTTTTGCGACCCTGTATTTCATTATTATATTGTCAGATTGTACTATAGGTTTTCCGGTCAATTTCGGCAAACGAACAGCCAATTTAACCACTGCGTCATACTATTTTGCGCGAAATCGAATGCTGCTGAAAAGGCTCTTTAAATGTCGTTTTTATAACTAGGCAAATGTACTGTTGTGTCAAAATAACCATTAACAACCATTCTACAATTCAACAAAACAGCATTTAAATTCGCAGGAGCGTTTTCAATGCGCGTGTTCGGTCATTCAAATTCATTATTGGGCAGGCATTTCCGTCATTTGTAAAATCTATTAGCGAAATTGGTTACCTCTTTACGAAATTTACGATCTGCCTCTTCTGTGCGTCACATAAAAGATCGACGATATGCTAAATTGAACAAATTTCCTAAGAAATTTGAATGTCTAAAAACTAAAATGAATGGCGTAATTTGAATTTAAAACACGGCAAAATCTGGAGAGGCCAAATCGCTTTATTTCGAACGCACGAACAATTAAACTGGCTGCTCATTTGTCCACATTGACCGGGAAAACCTATATTTTATAGCGTATACGTACATGTAAAGTACAGCTAGCCATGTGATGACACTTAACCTTCTTGTTGTATTGCTGTGGCATATTTGATTGTACTACGCCTTAATAACACTGTCCATGTATTATAATAAGTGACGACGTACTTTTATCCGGATATGTTTTGTGCCGGACTTTAGATTTTCTCCTACATGATAACTACATGTACTACATTGTCGCGAAATATTGATATGATTCGTGCCTATACCCAGCATTGAGAGGACTTCATCGACACATTTCGGTTACATTATGTGCTGCGTAGTTTCCATTGTATAATTATATTTATAGAGTTGTGTTTAATGATATTTTACCATTTTTGTAGATAAGCTATATCAGTTCAGTTTCACTTCGAAGTACTGCGGTTATGGAAAAAGATGTCACTTTTTATGTCAAAAAATTTGAATCTGAGAAGCGTTACTGCAGTGACGTTTCTCAGACTGCGTATTCCAATGCAGATTATTCTTTCTTCGTGGAAATAACCGCTCCAAATTTTCGGCAATATTTCATAATCGCTACCACCTTTTGAAATGAAATTGGTACAGGTTAGTTTTATGGTATATATCTATAACTATATAGGATTGAAACAAACAATGGGTTCCAATTACCAAACGTGTACGATCCCTTTAAGTTGGATTGATTGTTTTTGAGCCAAATATTATTGTTACACACACGTTAATGTAACTCTAGGTTTTCAGCTAACTGTATTTTGCACTGTAGTTCACACCAGTGTAAAGGATGTTTTATCAATGACTTCATTGTCTTGGCATATTATTGTGTGACATTTAAATCTTTGTAAGTTTGTGTCAATTTGAGGATTTTTGAATTAATTGCAATTGTACTTTTGTCTACAGTGTGGTTAGACATTGGAAGGCCCAAGAGGATTCAAGAATGAAGTTGTAGCCGGTGTTTAATGTATGAAGATTTTAATTGTAAAAATCAGCATTCAATTCTGTAAAGAATGAATAAAAGCAGTTTTGAGTGTAAAATCCAGATCTTAAACTTACTTCTCAATTAACAGTTTTAACACATGAAATTACTAATAATATTGTTACAGTGCAAACATCTGTCCAATGCCATTCAGAAAACTAAAAGTAGAAAACTAATGATTTAGAAAACTAAAACCATGTAGTTTCATGAATCTTTTATAAAGCACACATTTTTCATGTAAAATCAAACTTACTACTGTGACCGGATACAACTACAGTGGTTCATTTAACATTCAGTGCAGTTCTGTTCAGTACGTAGGTGATCCTGAAAATAATGATGAATAACATTCCAATACAGTACATGAATATACTAAATTCACCTAAAGCTACAATAAACACCCTAAAATTGTATACATACCAAGAACCTGATCAGTATTCAAGCAAAAACTGATAAACTCTAGGACATGTTGACATTAGTTCAGGAACATTGAATAATTCCATCAATAAAGCTTAAATTCGCTACCTGAAAACTTCGAAACACTTATTTTAATCTAACTCCAATATTTGACCTTTGACCGTAGCGCGCTACAAGTCCTACAACAACGCCTGAACAACGCATCTCAAAATGTTAGCAAAGTACAATGAATTATCCTTCATTATGCAAAACTTACTGTGAATATAACATATTTAACATGATAACACAATTCTAGAACACTCACCCTCAACGCTATTCAGTAACTTAACCCAGTATCAGTTAAGGAAACAGTGATTTAGCTAAGTTTTTAGCCCAGTAAAACCCTCGTGAAGTTCAGTTTCTGATGCGTCGATTTTCGAGATGAAATGTGATAGCGCCCTCAAGAATAATTTGTCAGTGAAACAAAACTCGACGAAACAGACATAATTATTTTTGACTGTGCAAACTGTGTCCAGACTAGATGGATTTTAAGTCAGTGATTTAGGTCTGATACTGTATTTTAACAAGTCATATTTTGTGTGTACATTGTCAGACGTGTATCCCAGCCATGTCTGTGCCAGACTTTATTTCTAAGTCACATAGTGCTTTACCTGAGACCATAGTTTGTGCATTCACATATATTTTACGTGAATATGATAAAGGTGTATATCCTGTTGGTAGAGGTGTGGTAAATAGCATTGAAGCTGCATTGAATGATAGATTCACTGCAATTTTTAATTCTTTGAAAAGCCTAGTAAAGATACTGAATTACAGTCACCTGGCCTTACTACGTGTTGTCATACAGTTATAGTGGTAGATACAATTTTGGATACTTGTTATTGAGCCAGTTTTAAGCGGCTAACTTTGTAATGTCGAGGTGACAGGAGGGTGTTGTTTCTCCTACTGCGAGTGTTTTTAATGATAGCCTCCCTGTAGTTGGCTTGAGTACTTTAAAGTTTTATTTACTTGGTTTGCCAGATGGCGAAGCCGAAGAAAAAGGAGGGAACTGTTCCTTGTATTCAGGGATTGTAATTGACTACACAATAGTGGTAACTGTTAACAGGATCACAGTACAAATACCTCACATTCGGGGTGTTTGTCTATGCCAAGCATAATGCTTTGTATTTGGCTATGTACTGCTATTGTCAGCTCAAGTTGCCCCTGCATAAGTGTGTTTTGCTCTTAATGATTTAAAGAGATTTATCTGCACCGTATTGGCTCATTTCATTGTATACAGTTGTATTTTGTATTTTGCCAACTAAAAAATTGTCATTGATATTTTTTGATGAGAATTGTCTATTGTACGAATTATGATACGAGATGTAGTTTACCGATGAAATAACAATACAAATGGTGATTTAACATGCAATTTTTTTGCCATATACATGTACTACATTTCACCTATAACAAGAAAGCAGAGTTGTAAGGAGTCACTGATTGTTGTGACTCAAGTCGAGTCGAGTCATTTTAAAAAGTGACTTGAGTCGAGTCGAGTCATTAGGACAAGATGGTCGAGTCAAGTCACGGTGTGGTCGAGTTGAGTCTTGTATTTAGCTTGAGTCAATAAATAAACACGTTACAGAAACACAAGGTGGAAATCCATGACACGAATGTTTGTTGTATCGTGGAGGAAGGAAAACGTGTACAGACGGCCACTGTATAATATACCATATGTGTACTTATTATTCGCCAACATAAACGTGACATGAACCGACACTGGCGTAAGTCGTTTTGCTCTTTAATATTTTTGGTTATTCTGATGAGGGACTCGTATCGAATCGAGTCATTTGCCTGCGGTCGAGTAGAGTCGAGTCGAGTCATTTACCCATCGGGACATGAATCGAGTTGAGTCGCCAACAAAATGTAACTCGATTCGAGTCGAGTCATTGAATAGTCATTACAACTCTGCAAGAAAGTGTTCTATTTTTGTTTCAATATACATGTAGAAAGTAAAGGCGCTTGCTCTCATAAAACTAAAATTGAGTTGTCTGATTTCCTTTGTGTGGAGCTGCATGCCCCCCTCTACAATGGTAGAACCCACCACTTTGTTGCTAGGGGTGATCTGTTCACTGCTGCACAGTACTGTGTAATTCGAGGCCAACGTGTTTTCTGCTCATACGTTTTTTTAATGTGGATGCGTCAGGGCGAAATAGTTCGGTCAATTTACGCTAAGACCTAGACTTGATCCAAGTCGGGATTCTGTGGTAACATTGCTCATGGTCATCCACACCGTGCGCCTCGCGTCACGTCCACGCTTATCAGTAGCGCGCCCTCATGTGCCGCCCATGCTCATTTGTGTGGTTCAGAAACCCCGACTTGACGAATCTGCCACACGTTTGTACACAACCTATGGGCTCATCTACCGAAAACGGTAGCGGCCAATCAAATTGCAGAATTGTATAAATTAGCATATATCTGTAATAATATAAACTTTGACCCGGTTGTGTGACGGACGTACGTGGACATTGTGATGTACAATGTACATAATTATGTACATACACACGTACATAGTGTACATTATGTGTACATGTACAAACGGTTTAATAGTCTAGCTATCGTGTACATTTTCCGGCCGTTAAGTTTGCACTATACCGTACTCTAACTAAATAAACGAAGTATGGACACAGTTATTGAATTTGAAAAAGGCATCTAGTGACAGTACTGCCTACCATTCCTCCATAGTCCGTTAGCGGTCTAGCTAGTCCGTACTCTGATTGGCGGACTTATTTGGCATACATCGCATAACCATGTGATGCGTATGCAAATAATTTATGAATAACTACATATCACCGCGGGGGGTTTGATTGGCTGATCCGTCAAGTCGGATTTACTGCACTGACATGGTGACATCACGTTGATGCCGATAGCGGAACGACAACCAGATGAGGGCGCCCTTTATCTAAGGACAACAAAGCATGCACATTCGGCCAGATTAACAAAGGAAATTGGTAGTCTTAACTCCATGGTAAGTCCGACTTGGGTCAAGTCTAGCTAAGACCCAGAACAAGTTGCAATAGAAATCAATCAAGCGTCAAACAACTTCAAATAAATAAACAAACAACATGTGAACAATCTAATGTTTTCTATTAAGTGGAAGGTTGTTTTTGAACCATTTTGTTTTTACTTTTTGTCCTTGAACAATCTGCCTGGTGACTTGCTTTGATTGATATGCCTTTGTAAGCTAATGTTTAGGATTCAAGATCAAATACGAGTGCAGCAACACCATAGCAATGGCCAAATGTCAAAGAATAATAGTTTTCCCGCGTGACCGTGTTAAAACAAATTATATTGCAATTACTTCTAGGTCAGGCCCTAATTTGATGTAAATTGACTGAACTACAATATCATAGCGAGTATAAATGAGAGTTTCTTATTTTCCGATAGTGTTCTTGGATCGGGTCTTTTATTTTATTTCATTTATAATTTTTGTATTACAATTTTCAACTGGCTGACGGAAAAAATAAGAACATTGCAAACAATTACAATATCAAAGAATATCAAAGACAATTACATATCAAAGAAAAACAAAATGAACAAATGTTCAACAAAAGTCCAACCATGTATGCATAGCAACTGTACTGATATTTGGTTGAGCATTAGCTCCACTTTTCATTTTCTTTCGCAAGGTTTTGGAAGGTCTGGCCGTTTTCTGATAGACTTCCCATACCTTTATCATAGGGTATACCATAGCCTCGTTTTTCTACCTTTCAATTCCTTTCAAAATGTATTGAAAGGTGTGGTAGTGCAGTAGCAACAAATACTGGAGCGTTTTGAAAGGTTCATACTTTTTTATATCCATTTTGCCCAGTAAGCAGATTTTGAAAGGTTTTGAAAGGTGAAACCATAGGAGGGTTAGACGACTTTTTCTCTGACTTAATTTCTCATTTAAGCTTTGAGAATGGAAACAACCAGCGTGAAATTGATATGAACGCATAATTATGCAATCTCCCGATTTTCCGTGCTCTTGGCGTTGCAGGAGCAATTGCAGAATACTCCGCCACGCGAAAGTAACCCCCTAAAATAGGCGGATACGGAATACGGGGTGGATCGGAAGCGAAGAGCCACAGAGAAGAGCGTATCACGAGAGGGCGCAGTTTTCCCCAAGAAACAGTGTCGTAAAGGAGGTTCAGGGGGTGAGACAATCACGCAACGCAAATTGATAGGGGGATGCATAAAAACGTGGTGAAATCGTGACGTCAGCTTAGAAAATGCAATTGTGCATTGATATTGCAAAGGAAAAGATGCATTGGTTTAACTCTTTATTTCATTCACACCATTTCGACGTTATTAGAGAAAAACAGTAAAGAATTAATAAAAAAACACGAAATTAGAAATGAACAAACAAAATAAAATGTAATTGTTGAGTCAGTTTGATTTCAGTATCAATTATTCCTGGTTAAATTCCACAAAAATTGAATGTTGCACAAAAGCCGTCAGTCAAACTGTTAATGAGTGGGGGTTTTTCCTCTTGATAATAAAAGGTTTGTTACTATTTCCTACAAAATATTTTTTTAAATGTAAAGAATCAAGACAATTTTGAATTTACATATTAAATTGATCGATATTATTATTTATAATTCCCGAATTTACTGCAAGAACATGTCCTCGGCATTTCAAGGGTCTTTTCGACTCTTGCGTCAAGACGTAGTTGTTTAACAAATCGCGTCACAATCGAAGGCGCCCTCAATGAGCCCGTTTTCGGAGTATTGATGATTGATGAACTGCATAGGCGGACGGTGCGCCCCGGAACAAATAAAAAACTCAGTCTTGGAGCAAGACCAGTACAGTTAACGTGTACGTTTACATATTCCATGTGAGTGACGTCATTAAAACATACATTTCCAAGTGCAAAAGTTGACAATACTCGTAAATTTCACATCAAAAAGAAAATCGCCCGTTGGTCCGGCAGAGATGGGAATAGTAAGAGTCAAAAGCATAGCTCTTCAAGTGAGAAATGTTGTCTCAAAACATCCCGAAACAGTCAGGGTCACCCAAAATGTGCAGGCATTCTAAACAAAAGTATTTTTATACCTAATTTCACAAGCCTCGTAAATAACATTCACAACGAAATTATTAATGAAAATACTATTATTCGACACAGAAAGTAATACCTGTTTACATAACACCCCGTGTTGGCCCAACAATGCTGCGAAAATGAAATTGTGGCCCATTTACGCGGGGCGCTCCTCCATACAAAATCTCGTAAAATCTCATTGCTGCGAGACTGTCAATTCGCTGCAAATAAAACGTCGCTGTTCGCCTCATTATCGAGCGTCTGTTTATGGTGTAAATTGAGGACACATACCTGGCGACACGAAGGTGAATTGGGGTTAGGGTTAGAATCGAGGACGACCTCGATTGAGATTCGTGTACAAAACCAATGAGAGCCGTCGAAAAACGTTAGAGTACAAACAAAGGAATTTTTCGAGAGGAACAAAGGAAACTCCTCGATTTACACCATAAACAAACGTGTAAGTACGCTTCCGACGTACGGTATGTTTGCAATATCCACAAATATTGAATTTACATTACCCCGACGCTAATTCCATCGTAGGAATACTTTCAGAAACATTTCAAAGAATATGATGCCCTTGAATGAATTATTTTGTGTTGTTTTCAGCATTTGTGACCCGTTCGAACGAAACTCAAAGTAAGTCGCACTGATGTGATTGACTTTTTGTTACGAACAGTCATAATCAAATTTAGTACACACCATTAGGTTGTTGTTTGTATCAAATAGTATTCACCTGTCGATTTTAACATCACACACAATTTAGGGCGTGTCGTCGTCCTTTGATCAGCGCTTAATGTAAAGTAATAAAATGCACAATTTCTTTTTCTTTTCTAGATAATGGGAAGATGTACCAACAACATTTCTGGCTGGATAACAAATATGCACATTGTACTTTTGCTTGTTTATTGCAATACACAAAATAGTTCCAATGACCGATGACGTTGATTAAACTGAGTGACGAGAACCAATCCGTGATTGATTGTTTCTCCATTAATTTGAAGTATTGTTGAGTGTGCGAGAATGTGATTCTATCGATGTGATTGGTAGCCGTGAGGCGTTTAGGGCTTACACGCGTATGGATGGCTGCTCTCTCACCTGCAACCTCGTCCTCAGGAAGGGCATCAACATCAATAAATCTCAATGATGAGCTATGGGAGGTGAATTGGTTTCCTAATTTCTGATTGGTTGCAACAAAGTCTAAACAAATGTGTTCACGCATTTATGAGATATAACTCACATACATCTTTAATGGGGTCATACGCAAACAAAAAAACCTATAATAATGTAATGAACTCATCATAAAAAGTATCGAGACACTTAAAAATGATCCGAATCAAATAACGGCCCGAATGGGTATGGATTAATCGAAGCAAATAACACAGTGCATAATTTTGTTCTGCGTATTTTGACACCTCGATTGTTGAGATACGATGTTGCGGAACGGAGTTATTGCCATTTCAATGGTCGTAGGTCCAGTTTCAAAAGTGACAATCACCCCTTTAGCAGGTTTGTATTAATCATGTTGATGTTAAATGATCAGCCAATAAGATAATCTCCACATCGTGGAGTGCCGTGGTCTAGTGGTCTAGAGCATTGAATTTGTAATATGTATGTAAAGCTACAGGTTGTGGGTTCGAGTCCTGCCTGGGACTATGGTGCGTGTGCCCTTGGGCAAGGCACTTTGTCATTGCTTCTCTCCACCCAGGAGTAAATGGGTACCTGTGAGGGCAGAGATGGTTATTGTGGTTGATTTAGCTGCTTTGCGCCGAAATGGCAGCATCGAGCTGTATACTCCCCAGGGAGCTGAGATGGCATTTGGAATGTTTCATGGGCCCAATGACCGGGGTAATAATAAATGGTAAAGCGCTTTGATACACCCACACTGTGGGAGTCTAAAGCGTTATATAAGAACTAACATTACTTTTTATTAGTATTATTATGCCCGCCTTTTCTTTTCTTTTAGGCTCAAGCTTATGTGCATAAACACTTAAGTTCAATTGGGTCACTTCGTCACATCATTGTCCGCGCCTCTGTTTTAATTTGACCTATCTATGCCAAAACATTCCAAAACAAATGGTTTATTGAACATGAAGTGATTTATTTTAACCGATTAATAATTCTGACAGCCAAAAATATCAAAATTCCTCACCGTTTTAAAGAAAATACCAAATATTATTGCGTGGCAAGGTAGATTCCCGTAATGACCCGCTCTGCAAAAATGAGTCGGATGTCGCATTGACTGTTTACACGTACAGGGCGATTGAATGTTCAGGGGTGATTTTTTTTTCTTCGGGAAATCATTTTGTGTGTGTGTGTTTTGCTTGTTTTATATCCACATTTTCAGACAAAACCGAAAACTTATGTGATTCTCTTTCAAGCCATATGAAGAACACACAATTTTGTTTATGCCACATCAGACTCATTTTTGCAGAGCGGGTCACATTAGATATAAATTGGACATAGAAAGGTCGTCTGCTTGTGATAAGTCTAGTTTCGCAGTGTCGCATGCGTGATGTGAACACATTTTCTGACGGTTAGCAGACGCAAAACATAAACGACATTTCTTTTGTACCGGCTGTTGGTGTATGATAAAAAATAGTAGCAAAAAGTGAATAAAAATCACTTTAGATTTGTTTAGTAGGTCGAAGAGTAATAGTTATTTTGCGTGACATTGTTAAAATAAATTATATTGCAATTACTTCTAGGTCAGGCCCTATTTTAATGTAAATTGACCGGACTAATTGTGAGATGTCGACAAAAGCCCTTTTTCTAAATACAATGTCCTAATAAATTCAAATTCATGCAAACAGTAATCATTCAAAAAGGCATTGAGGAGTGGGTCCACGTAAATATTTCATAGAAGTGTCATCGACATTTGTTTTGTTTTAATATGAAAGGACTATGTGAGCAACGCTTTAGTTGGGTTCTGTATAAATAATGTTTTAGTTCACAACTAGTATTCTTTTATATGCCACTAATAGAATGTGATCAGAAAATGGTATGTAAGAAATGCTGTGGAGGGGGTTAGTCTAGATTTTCGCCGTAAAAAATGCTGCTTATTCAGTAGAAGTAATTCACAGGCCTACACTCTTGTAAATTTTTAAAAGGAGCCGGATTCATAAAAGTACAATTTGTGTGTGTGTTATTACCTTAAACCGAAAGGAAACCTCAAATGTAATTTTTCAATTTTTTTTTTTTTTTTTGGGGGGGGAAACATTTTTGATGCAGTACTGCCTAAAGAGGATATAATCCCCCAAACTTTTCTCACCAGATACAAAAAGACCAATGTTGGCTCTAATCCAATCCAAAGAAAAACAAAAAATTCTGAGACCCCTGGCAAGATGACTTATTGAGGGACAAAAATAGGGTAAAAATTACAATTTTACAAGTTCTAAAAACAAGCTTTAACGCATGCTCCAAAAATAGCATGATGGTGACATTTAACACTTTTTATTTTGTTCTCAAGAAAGGGCAATGATGATTCCTAGTAATGATATAGTTGATTTGGTGATATAAATTTTCATTTTGGCTGGGTGATTTTTTTTTTCAAATTATAAGCAAAACACAAAATGGCCTGTTAGCATGGCAACAGGCCATACAAAAATGTAAGTTCTATTTTCGTTACTTGCTTACCAAGTCCTTTCATATTTTTGACCCAGCACGAGTAAATGAGACACTTTGAGGCTAAACAAGCTTTAAATGATGAAATCAAAATCTCAATTTTTGCCTTAAAGTGTCTCATTTACTCGTGCTGGGTCACAGAAAACAAATTATTGACGAGAACACTTATTTGAAATATTTACGTTGACCCACTTTTAAGTATTTTGGTTTTGTTTAGTGATGGCGATGATGTAAGTTCAAAGGAGTCTAGATTTTGTTTTGTGACGCAACTCATAATATTTGCGACTTCATTAAATTGCAGGCTGTCAATTTAGGTTTGGTATAAATCGATCTTCCTTGAAAATAATCAGCTTGTGGCCTTCGGTAGAAGGAGTTACCATAGTAACCAGAGAATGGCCTCTTATTGTCCTAGATTCACTGGAACAAAATCAATATCGTGGACAGTTCGTGTTGTCGTTTGTATAAGCTATAATAATGTAAAGACTCCTCTTAGTTTATAGACGACTTTATCTCTGACTTTCTCATTCAAGTTTTGAGAATGGAATCAACCAGCGTGAAATTGATGAGCGCATATGAAATCTCCAGATTGCCCGTGTCTTTGTTTGGCGTGGCATGACGACAATTATTAAAAACGAATTAAGACTCCACTACAGTGCTTAACGTTTATCCAGAATCTCACAGAACGATGAGGTTATCAGCTTACGATAAAACACTAGCCAATCAAAGGCTACGGTTTGTAACTGGGGGAATACTGACCAACTAGCCACTGACGTGGATGACGTGATCACTTGGATAACCAATCAGAGAGAATGAGAGATACACATCGTCTGCCTCAACCCATTCCTTTCTGTAAACTATACCAAGTCCCACAATCGCCAGGCCTCTGTATCACAGGAGCATTCTAGTATTTGTATGGAGAGGACAGCAGCCGAAAGCAGTACGACTTGACTTGTAGTCGCTGAACAACCATTGTGGATAGTTCAATCAGACACGACAAATCGCTGGATTTTCTTCCCGTGATTTCAACTATAATTATGTGGCGCACATTATACAAAAACAAATAAAACAAACTGAGTTCGACGTTAAGTCATCTGATTTTAACGAATCTTTTAAGTAATGGAAGCAATGGCGAAACTGACTTTTACTGGGTTGCAACTATTTCACATAGTATTCATCATATGTCAGGGAGCAACCTCGTCCGTCTCTGGATATGAAACTTCTTATGCAGGAAAAAATGCGTTTTATGCCGCAGAAAATTGCGCCCTAAAAGGGTTTGCGTTCGCAACAAAAATTGTAGGATCTCGTGTCATCTGCGGACGTGAATGCAGCATGGATCAACATTGCAAGTCTTTTAACTTTAATGACTGCAGTAAAATATGCGAGTTAAACAATGCCACAGGACGGCAGCATCTCGACTACTTCAATGCAACTCAAGGAAGCGTGTACTTTGATGCAGATGAGGACACACCTCGCTACTCACTGGCTGATAGTTCCTTGAATCGCAACAGAAGTTGCAAGGTGCTCTTAGATGCCGGTTATCTTTCAAGCGGTATCTACACAATCTACCCAGAGGGATTCGGCAATGGCGGTCTTCGTGTCTACTGTGACATGGAAACTGACGGCGGGGGATGGATCGTGTTTCAGAGGCGACAAGATGGCAACGTGGACTTCTACCGTAACTGGGCCGACTACCAGTCTGGCTTTGGAGATCTGTCCGGTGAGTTTTGGTTGGGTAATGACAACTTGGTGACTCTGACGCCTGGTGATTCATGTGGAACATGGGAGCTACGAGTTGATTTAGAGGACTGGGACGGTAACACAGCATGGGCAAAGTACTCAGATTTCCAAATATCCCCGGGTGAGTACAGTCTGAATTATGACCAATACGATGCCAGCAGCACTGCCGGTGACTCTCTTTGGAAACACAGAGGGTATCCCTTTACGACAAAGGATCGTGACAATGATGAATTACAACGGAATTGCGCACGAATTCGCGCAGGAGCCTGGTGGTTTAATCGGTGTTTAATGTCTCACTTGAATGGTGGATATTACCCAGATGAGAATGCCGGTGATGCCAATGGCGTACAATGGCGTTCATGGAAATCGCGTCCATATTCTATGAAAGCATGTAGCATGAAAATACGTGAAATTGGATCTTGAACGCCGTATCCTATTGTATATTATATTAGTTTTCCAGGCCAAATTTAAACACAAAATCATTCAAATTAACACCAGGCTCATTCAATTTCGTGTTAAAGTGAAAGCTTTGTTGCATCAGCATTTAACAGTCAAAAAGAGTAATTATATTTCAGCAGTTAACATTCGCTGGCCAAATAAGATCATTCAAATTCACGAGGTCGTCAACCAATCAATTTTATCAATTGGCAAACATTGTTTTAATGTTCACATTCAAATTCGTATTTACCTATATAAAGGCAAATTCTGAATTAAGAGAATACAGAATTACACTAATTCTGCGTTATACCTTTAAGTAAAGCATTTTGGAACGAAAAGAAACGCGATTAAAAAAGGAACTGTGGAAAAAAATATACATGAAAAGAACAACCTTTTGTTTTAGTTAATTGTATAAAGACCCCCTGATAATTTTAAGCTTTTGTTTCTTAAAAGCATTTGCTATTTTGTTATTGGACATGGTCCGAACATTAGCAAAAATAAAGAATAAAACATAAAGACCATTGCAAACGATCACAAGACAATAGCGAAAGATTTAATTTTCATTTCAAACTTACCACCATAACTTTTCAAACTTTACCTAACACTTTACCTATAGCAGAAATTCAACTGAAGAATGGTAAAACTGTAGTCTTGAATGCCTATACATGAAATAGAATGACTAAAACGAACCTGAATGAAAAGAACGAAATCATGTGTGCACAAACACTAAATTGAATAGTAACTAAACAGAAACACTAGTTTGAATGAATTAGGGGGAATGCGTGAATTTGAATGCGTGTTAATGAAAATGAACTAATTTGTGCAAATTTGACCGGGGAAACCTATATTTATTTTTAATAATTATTTGTTTTAGTTATAATAATAGTTGTAATTTTGATTCATTGTACAATCAAGATTACCATCTTACACCTTTAATACGTTGCATCGTAGAATAAACATTGTGTCCGACAGTACCGTCAACACTGTGTTCAGCAAACGCAAACATTTTTCAGAAGCTAAACATTGCGCGTGTAATTAAAAGATTGAATGATATATCGCTAGATATTTTTGATCAATACCTTGTTCGTGTTTGAACGCGTTTAAAAAGAATAACAAGACAGTATTTATAAAGGTGTTTCAATGTGAAAGACAGGTTTAAAATTGGCCCCCAAAAACATGTTTTATGCTAATTCAAACATTTTGGTATTCAAATTTACGAAGTCTCACGTTCAATTCCGTCCAGACAAAGCTTTTTCACAACCAATTTAGTAATTTATCATTCAATGTCAAAGTGTGGTCACTCTGTTTAAACATTGGATTGATAATATTTGTCATTACAGATGAAATTGGTCTAAGCTGTTGCTATAGACGAATCTGGTCTGTAATAACGAATATTCTCGACCTGGTGTTTAGAAGGGCAGACGAAACGTTTAAATTGAATGATAAATTACCTAATTGGTTAGGTAAAAGCGTGTAAAATTTTTCTTCGAACGAAATTAAATTTGAGAGTGGGTAAATTCGAATATGAACCTTTTTTTTAAAAACTTCAAAGGAAAGTGTGTTTTTTCTAGCTGTTGTCAAAGTATTGTCAAAATGCGTACGATACTAAATGAGCGTGACTCGTTTTGGACTTGCAAGCCGTGCAGAACGTTAGATCATCGGACACGTGCAGCACTTAAAATTAATCCATGAATTCAGCTCTAAAGACAATATGGTAAAGATGTGTTTACCGCACAATTTATCATATTTAAAATATTATCATATGAAAGAAATGCAGCATTGTAGACGTGGCCTTCCGACGTATGTTTACAATATACACAAATATGGAATTGACATCACCCCGACGCCAATTCCATTGTATGAATATTTTCAGAAACATTTCAAAGAATATGATGCCCTTGAATGAATTAATTTGTGTTGTTTTTAGCATTTGTGACCTGCTCCAGCGAAATACACATGAACATTAACAAAACAGACTGTGCATTTATTTTGTCCAGATCCGGCTGAGTCTGTACAAACGAGAGCCGACTGTACACGTACATGTAAATATTCAACTAATCTAAAAATCATGAGAAATTGAGACTTGGCCAAAAAGGTGATCACGCAACGAAAACAGTCTTTCCGCGCAAAGACAACTTGTAGCAAGTTTTCTCCTGCGGGCTTCGAGCAGAGAAGATCAACATAAACTGAGTCTGAAAATCTCTCATTTATTTTAGGGAGTATGGCTCCGGCCATGCTCCTAATAATGTAAACCACATGGGAGGGTAACTTTGTAATTTAATAGTGATTAACGTTGTAATTTGTTTCATTATTATAATTGTCAGATTGTACTTTAGGTTTTCCGGTCAATTTCGGCAAACGAGCAGCCAGTTAAACCACTGCGTCATACTATTTTGCGCGAAATGGAATACTGCTGAAAATGGTCGTTCAATTTCGTTTTATAACTAGGCAAATGTACTGTAGTGTCATTCGATTTAACAAATAACCATTAATTTTAACAATTCAACAAAACAATTAACTTCACAGAAGCGTTTTCAATGCGTTTTCAATGCGTGTGTTCGGTCATTTAAATTCTTTTTTGGGCAGGCATTTCCATCATTTGTGCAACTAATAGCACAAATTGATTGCCTTTTTACGAAATTTACGATTGCATATTTATGATTGTGCGTCACAAAAAGAACGACTATATGCTAAATTAAATAAGTTGCGGAACAAATTTGAATGTCTCAAAACTAAAATGAATGCCCTAATTTCAATTTGAAACACGGCAAAAACTGGAAAGGCAAAATCGCTTTATTTCGAACGCACGAACATTAAATTGGCTGCTCATTTGCCGACATTGACCGGGAAAACCTATATTTTATAGCGTACGTACATGTAAAGTGCAGCTAGCCATGTGTTGACATTTAACCTTCATGTTGTATTGCTGTGGCATATTTGATTGTACTACGCCTTAATAATACTGTGGATTCAATATGTTAAAGATGGACTACAACGAAAACTCACACATTAAATTTATTATCGGACCTTGTTTATGTTGTGTTCAGGTAACACTTTATTGTTACGGTCATGTTTTTCTCTAAATATTTTTTTTTGCAATTTGACCGACAAAATTAGACCTCGATTCTTCGATTTTGAAATTTCCCGCCCTGTACTGGTTCCCGGCAAAGATCCACTGAAAACCACAAGGAAATCCACGATATAGTACCAGCGGACTTGTAAACCAGCGAAAAGTGATGACGTACTACCCATGAAAACGCATACATGGTGGCCCTGAAGGGACTCCGCAGATCGCGAATATCGACGTCAAATTTGACGTCAATATTCACGACTTTCCAAAAAAGTCGCGAATATTGACGTCAAATTTGACGTCGATATTCACGACTTTCCCCAAAAGTCGCGAATATTGACGTCAAATTTGACGTCAATATTCGCGATCTGCGGAGTCCCTTCAGGGCCACCATATGTATGCGTTTTCATGGGTAGTACGTCACACACAAAGTATGAATTATTCATGAGTTAGGGGCTTTTGCTGAAACTGAGTTTTTCTGGGTCGTAGAACGCCGATCAATTTTGTTGTTTTTTGCATGAAGGAACAAGATTTATTGAATACTAATGATATATTAGTAATCATTATACATTTCTCGAACAAAAAACAGCAACACAGCCTTTATCATTATTCCGTTGTAGTCCATCTTTAAGTGTAGTGTTGTAAAATTAAATTCAGGAGATCGTCGTCATTATATAATAGTTTTAGTTTTATTGCATATTTTGTTAAATGCTCGTCCGCTGTATTTGAAGGACCGTTCCTCCTTCCCCCTTAATTGACGTATAGGTGTGGTCTGCTACAAAAGAGCGTCGTCGACAGGATGGAACATTTAACATTGCTTTGACGACATACTTTTATCCGGGTATGTTTTGTGCCGAACTTTAGATTTTCTCCTACCTGATAACTACATGTACGCGTTCGCTTCCGTGTATTTATTGTCGCGAAATGTTGATATGATTCGTGTTTATACCCAGCATTGAGAGGACTTCATCGACAAATTCGGTTACATTGTGTGCTGCGTAATTGTCGTATAATCCTATTCATATAATTGTGTTTAATGATATTTGACTTTTTTGTATCTAAGCTTGTAGATCTGTTAAGATTTTAGACAGTTGTGCTTCATATGAATCTGTTGAAGGTTATTATCAAATTGTTATCAAATTATATTATAGAGTCAGTTGTTCTAGGCCTGTGCTTAAGTTGGATTGAGTGTTTTTGAGCCAAATATTATTGTTACACCACGTTTTAGGTAGTATACACCATTGGTAATTGCTTGAATTATCAGGAATAAGTAAATTTGGGGGGTTGTATTTTATAGTAAATATCGTTTAACCAAGCTGTCCAAAGTTTTACAATCATTGATGCCGAGAAAAACACGAAAAACAGTGTGTTTTTTCAACCGGCGTCCAGCAGTTATTTTTATGTTATCCTTGTTTTTTCGCGATCGCCGTCCGTCGATCGCGAATTGTTCATAATAAAATTATATTTTTCGAAACAATTACAGGATATCTAGCGCAATTATTTTGCTGGATGCCTAGAATCAACATTTACCTTCAAATGAGTAAGATATTTCTTAATAATTCAGTAGTAAATATTTTAGATGTCTGCAAATGGTGTATCCTACCTTTAATGTAACTCTAGGTTTTCAGCTAACTGTATTTTGCACTGTAGCTCACACCAGTGTGAAGGATGTTTTATTGATGACTTCATTGTCTTAGCATATTATTGTGTGACATTTTAATCTTTGTAAGACTGTGTTAGTTAGAGATTTTGTAATTGCAATTGTACTTTTGTCTAAAGTGTGGCTAGACATAACTATTGTTGACTGTGTGCAGACTAGATGGATTTTAAGTCAGTGATTTAGGTCTGATACTGTATTTTAACAAGTCATATGTTGTGTACCTTGCCAGACGTGTATCCCAGCCATGTCTGTGCCAGACTTTATTTCTAAGTCACATAGTGCTTTATCTGGGACCATAGTTTGTACATTCAAATATAATTTACGTGAATATGATGAAGATGCATGTCTTGTAGGTAGAAATGTGGTAAATAGCATTGAAGCTGCATTGAATGATAGAATCACTGCATTTTTGAAATTCTTTGAAAAGCCTAGTAAAGATACTGAATTGCAGTCACCTGACCTTATTACGTGTTGTCATACAGTTTAAGTGGTAGATTTTTGAAGAGGCTGAGCTACTTGTTATTGAGCCAGTTTTAATTGAAGCTGCTATCTTTGTAATGTCGAGGAGTTCTTGTTTCTCCCCCTGTGAGTGTTTTGAATGATAGTCTCCATGTAGTTTATAGCTTGAGTACTTTAAAGTCTTTTTAACTTGGTTTGCCAGATGGCGATGCCAAGGAAAAAGTAGGGAACTGTTCCTTGTATTCAGGGATTGTAATTGACTACACAGTAGTGGTAACAGAATCACAGTACAAATACCTCACATTCAGGGCGTTTGTCTATGCCAAGCATAAT
This sequence comes from Crossaster papposus, assembly GCA_037893245.1. Lineage (NCBI taxonomy): Eukaryota > Metazoa > Echinodermata > Asteroidea > Velatida > Solasteridae > Crossaster > Crossaster papposus. Next base: position 1,735,773 of record JBAIAA010000279.1, on the reverse strand, counting down.
GCTTTGTATTTGTCTATGTACTGCTATTGTCAGCTCAAGTTGACCCTGTATAAGTGTTTTTTGGTCTTCATGAAAGAGATTTATCTGCACCGTATTGGCTCATTTCATTGTATACAGTTGTATTTTGTATTTTTCCAACTGAAAACTTGTCATTCATATTGTTTGATGAGAATTAACTGTTGTACGAATTATGATATATAATTCAGCTAACTGTATTTTTCACTGTAGTTCACACCAATGTGAAGGATGTTTTATCAATGACTTTATTGTCTTTGTATATTATTGTGTAAAATTTATATCTTTGTAAGACTGTGTCAGTTAGAGATTTTTGAATTAATTGCAAATTGTACTTTTGTCTGCAGTGTGGTTAGACATAATTATTGTTGAGTGTGCAAACTGTGCAGACAAGATGCCAGTCAAATTGTGGATGAGTGTTTTGACAATAAAACGTTTGTTACTATTGCCTGAACAATATTACAAACATTTAGAGAATCAAGACAATTTTGAATTAACATATTAAATAAAACAATACAAAAATTGTAAATATCATTATTTACAATTGCCGAATTTACAGCAAGAACACGAAAAACAGTCTTTGGGTATGAATTTTTCGTTTTAGCAAAGAGTTGAAACTGTCACCCGTTATTCATTGATTTTATTGTCGCAACAAATCATGGCACATGTTGTTTTTGTTCTAACTTGGCAGGGGAAAAATTATTATTTACCAAACGACATCCCAATGAATGGATTGTTGAGCGCCATAAATAATACCTTAAATAATACGTACGCATAGGTATATAATACAATTATTATTTTTTTTAAATTAGTTTGTGGCTCTTAAGGTATTTTTATTTAAGAAATGTAAAGTCCGAAATCTCATAGCGTAAGAGTACACCCCATTAGGATGTTATTTCGGAAAAGCAAGTATCAATGGTATTCACACATCATTTAGAGCGTGTCATTTAGATATGGGAAGAGATACATTTCTGGCTGGATAACAAATATGCACATTGTACTTTTGCTTGTATATTGCAATACAAAAATAGTTCAAATGACCGATGACGTTGATTAAACTGAGTGACGAGAACCAATCCGTGATTGATTGTTTTCTCCATTGATTTGAAGTATTGTTGAGTGTGCGAGAATGTGATTCTATCAATGTGATTTGTAGCTGTGAGGCAATTGGGGCTTAAACGCGTATGGATGGCTGCCCTCTCGCCTGCAACCTCGTCCCCAGGAAGGGCATCAACGTCAATACATCTCAATAATGAACTCTCATAAAATGATATATGACTCGCATACATCTTCAACGGCGGTCACGCGCCAAGAAACACCCCTTTAATAATGTAATATACTATACCCAGCAAGATTTAGGACCGACGGACTCCCCCCTTAGTTTCCCACCCCACCCCCTACAAAATTGAAAATAATTTCCAAGAAATCACAACATTCCGCAAGCACAATAACCACGACTAAAGAGGGCGCACTTATCACGTGACCCCGTTCCGACAAGGATGCATGGACGCCATTTTGCAAATGGGCAAAAAGTACGTAGTTGACATAGCCTACGCATCTCCGCGCGTAGTCTTGCCCAAGACCCTTATGTTCTTTTGGCGCCCGGCCGGGCGCGCGCATATTCGTTAACGTCGTGACTCTTCTTCAAATCCCGGCTTCGTGTGCGTCCTGGTCTCACGCATGCGTAGTTTATAAAATGCAGCTAGATCCACGTTCGCACTGGAGCCGGCGTTTGACAAACGTACATAATTTTGGATTCTCACAAGGGTCTTGCGTTAGTTAGCAAGCAATTATTCACTTTAACCTTAGTTTTAGACGATTCTCCCTCGCTTTTCCGAGGGATCCAATCAGCGACCGAGTTTGAGCCTCATCATGAATTATTCATTATGGAAACACAAATACAAAGGATGTGACTAGACTACATGTATACACAAGACTCTATGTGATGTTGACTGTATGCACGTGTATGCATTGCGCGAAATGTGCAGACTTTTAATGGCATTGTGTGGCCGATCTTCCGGGGCAGTGCAAGCTACAGCCAACTGGTGCGGCCGGTCTAGTCTAGTCCCGCTGCAGCATCGCTTCACGATCGAGTTAGTAACGGCGCGGGGACGGTTTTTTATTCCAGTGTTTCAAACATAGCCTCATCTAGTGAGGTCGTGCGTCATTTTTGTAAACAGTTAATTACCTGCAAAAACTACGTTTCCCTGAAATCAAAGGGGAAATTTTCATTTGTTTAGGAGGTTTTCACCACAGAGCAAGGTGGTTTCACTCATCACAAATTTAAACACCAAGTTTTGCGTAAGCACAATAACCCTCGATCAGATCAGCACGTATTTGCTCAACCGTCCATCAGTATCACATGATATGAATACTCCACAATAGTCTGACCGCGCCCCCAATGAGCCAACTTATCCAAGACCTTCGAGTGAGTCCAGTTCATGGGTGATAGCAGTTCATCTGGAGATAGCGCCCTCTATAACATCGGTGGTTTGTGTCAGTGATCGCGGAATAAACAAACACGAAGATCTTGGAACCAAGACTACTCCGCGCAGCAAAGAGATCCTGGGGTGAGATTTTGCCTAAGACTTGTGCGTGCTTTGGTTGCACAAATCGAGCAACGTCAACAAGACCAGAAACGTCCCTTTTCGCAAGTAGATACTTTCTGAGTTAAGGTACGTGCCAGTAGTTGAGGTCGCTAACCTCACGATCACCCCGACGATGTCACCTGTTTATATTTTATTAAAAACAACTTCGATTGTGAGTAAAACCATGGTGGTTAAACCAAGCAACATGCAAATCCGGCTTGTCATGTTATCGTGTAATACAACTGCAGTTCACTGCACTGCTTCACGCCTTTGCTCTCTGCGTCTGCCACTTCATGATCTTATCAGCCATAAGATCCAGAATCCGCCATTGATTCGGGAGAAAATAGGGATACGATTTACCGATGAAACCGTCTGTCTAAGTACAACAAGCAATGTCACTTGAGACCGACATTAAACGGCCAATAAAGTGTACTGAATTATAGCTGCCGCGCCGTTGAAGTGCATGATACATCTTGTTATTTTACTATTGTGTTGACCACAAACAAAATGGCGGACGAGTTACAGGGCTGCACGTCCGTGTAGCGCGCACAGTATAGTGAGTGCGCTCTCTAGTTTCTATAATATAACTCTATGACAACAAGCTACCTCCTAGTCCTATATAGACCATGTGCCCTCTGTTTACATCTATTTATTTATTTATTTATTTATTAACCACTTCCAACAGCGGATGAACCGCCAATGACAGGAATGGGATAAACATACAAACTATATCTCGTTCTATATAAAACAAGTATATAGATATAAAATGTACAAACTGTATTAAATTGCATTGTAAAACAACACAAACAATAGGACAACACGGGGGGGGGGGGGGGGGGGGGTGAATATGGAGAGAGTGTGGTTCTGGTTTTGGGGTTGATAGGTTGTAGGTTGAAGGTGAAGGTTGGGAGGGTTTTGGGGTCAGGGGGTAGGAGGATGTACGTGGTGGGTTGGGCAGGAGAAAAACATGAACTGGGGTAGTGGTGGGCAAAAAATCCAAGGAGTAGTGATAGAGGAATACGACAGAACAATAATTATACTTGGCCAAATAAAATACATGGAACTTAATCAATTGACAATTATACAAACCCGTCCGGGGGGGGGGGGGGGGGGGTTGACAAACTTGGCATGAATTATTAATTATGAGAAAGTTAATGGCAAGCGGTAAAATGTAACAGAAAAAGCTAAACATATACTAACAGACATGCTTGAAAGGGCACGGGAAACTTGTATACGGAATGCCTTAAGTGAAGGTGCACCGAACACATCACATTTCCCATGGAGCCCATTATAGGTGGAAGAAATCATGGATACTAAACCGCGCTTCGTGACCGCGCTTAGTTTCTTTAATATAACTCTATGGCAACAAGCTACCTCCTAGTCCTATATACTATAGACCATGTGCCCTCTGTTTACATCTATATTCAAATGTGCCAGTCAATATGCGCACACATCGTGTTTTACATAAATTTGGTTAAGAGGCGACATCAGAGGTGAATTCAAGGGTGCATGGTCTGACCTGTGGCGTCACTCCTCAACCAAATTCTAGGCAAAACACGATGTGTGCGCAAAATTGCCAGGCACATTTGAATACAGATGTAAACATGTGACGTCAGAGGGTACATCGTCTATAGTTAAACGTCCTGAAATATCTTACACGTCCGCAAAAGGGGAACACTTAACGGCTGGAATCACGACTATACCCAAACAGATCGAGTATTTGGTGTCACAAAATTGGACCCTGAAACTCTTTCTACACAAGAATAGCACAAAACGCCCAGTTTGTTAAGGATGGTTGTATGGATGTTTATATCCTACTTGGTTCTTACCGATTAACTTCATTAATCTTTCAAAACGCGTTTTGTAGCCCAATTGGGCGCTTCCAGTATGTAATTTCTTTTGAGGTTTGTGGTGACACAATGTGGAAACTGTTTGAGTTGTGAAGGTTTTGAAAAGTACCAGTGGTGGAACAACTCGAAGTTTCGATCAGTATGCTCTGGTCGTCTTCAACAACCTCAACCCTAAGACTTAATCTTACACAAATGTCAACATCAGTTTTTCTCTGTTTCTTTGTTATCATGTGTGTCGGTACTTACCGAAGCCAGGCTATAGGGGATATTTCCACCCTCTCTTTCCTTTCCCATGCCTTGATATCATGTTTTCTTGGATTTTTCCGTTTGGGTCCTGCAAGACGCTATTCTCAGTCTGTCTATCAACAGCACACACATCGGCATCAAGTATGAATTGGGTGAGACAAACAATTTTGACCATTCCTGACCAGGGCCAATTTGCACGATCAACAATTTGCTTAGCACAAAATGTCTTTCTTAGTGAAAACAGGTTACCAGCTCAAAGTCCATGTGCTTTTCATGCAAGTACCAGCTTACCACTAGTCACAAACAATATACATTAGCTAAAACTTGGTTTTTGTTGAAACCGGGGCTGCAGTTGATTTAAATTTGTTCACAAACCTATACAATTAAAAGAAACCCCGATATAAAGCATGGTGAATTGTACAGAAATGAAATAGGAATTTGCAGAAGGAATGAGGAATTAGAGGCAAATAAATGATGGAATGACAAATATAGTGATATGAACTATTGAAGACAGCTTTGGTGTTCCATACAAGAGTGGTTAACACAGCAGATTCATGAGAAGTGATATTTCTTTTCGTATTCGCATGACATCTGTTTGTGCATTGTACCATTCAGGACAATGCTCTATTGTCCAGTTGCACAACGGCGTGGTGTATATAAAGCCAAGTATGGGCTTTGTTAGCTCACTCTCGGTCAAGCAGTCAACCTTGTTGCACACTAGTTTTGTTCATCCACTGTGTAACCTTCCCATGTACTACTAAACATGTCGCACGAAGAAATCCCTATGCTTTCACAGCAGGCGGAAGGAAACCAGGAAATCTTGCGTGCCATTCAGGCACTCACTCACACCTTGGACTCGCGAGTTGAGACTGCCTGCAAAAAACAACGACTCACTGCAGATGTCCCTACTTTTAAAAGAGAAGGGAATCAACAGCAATTCAACCATTCTGAGAAGGTATTGTCTTTCATAGAGTCTGCACTTCAGAACATTGAAACTCTTGACATCGACCAGTCCAAGATAAATCTTCAAGAGGCAGTTGGAGCTCTTAAGGATCGCCAGAAGCTGATACTCCATCTCCCCTTGCCCCGCATTCATCGTTTAACGCAACACCAAATTTTTTGTCTTTTGGCGTTAAGAATAGACCACACTGTTCCTCTCAGAGCATCGAACAAAGGTTTTTGCTCATCCAATCTCGACTATTGCAGAGATTGTATTCAATCTTAAATTTGATTGATTACTACGCATGTAAATATACGAACAACGCAACGATATTCTTTCCATTTTCCTAGATAGCGATCATTTCTTGGCAAATTGTTCAAATCGGACAATCGACTTGCGGGCCGATTTGCGGCCCCATATAACCAGCCGATTTGCGGCCCCATATGACCAGCCGATTTGCGGCCCAATATGACCGATTTGCGGCTCCAGTGACCAGCCGATTTGCGGCCTTATTATGACCAGCCGATTTGCGGCTCAGATCGGTAACCGATTTGCGATTTACAAATTGCAATAAATTTGCTGCTCTAAACGGCACTCTATTTTACGACATTTATATCAAGTTATATTACTTCGATCAAATGAGTTGTAATTATTTTACCACTTAGCTAATTTTCGGCTTTACGATCTTAACCACCCATTTCGCTTTCTTTTGCGTTCTCAGGTTTACTCACGACCACACCAGCTGTACACCATGAAATAACGTGTTTTGCGTTTCATTACAGCGTAATTCACCTTTTATTGATAAAGGAGAATTAGAAAAGAAATACATTTTCTGACGTAAGCATGGAGGAAGAAAGTGATATTTCTTTTCGTATTCGCATGACATCTGTTTGTGCATTGTACCATTCAGGACAATGCTCTATTGTCCAGTTGCACAACGGCGTGGTGTATATAAAGCCAAGTATGGGCTTTGTTAGCTCACTCTCGGTCAAGCAGTCGACCTTGTTGCACACTAGTCCCGCCCAATTCCCAATTCCCTGGTTTAACGTTGCGCTCTTCGACTCGGTCCCGGGGGAGTGCACTCTCGCCGGGCGTCCTGGATGCACCCACGTTTCCCCCACGCGGGGTTTTTCGTGGCCACCGTAGGCGCCCGACACCGAATCGAAGATCCCATGTTATTTACAGTATGATAACAGTTATGAATGGTAATTATACTTAATATTATATCGCATAATATTCTTTGATTAACTTATGTTATCAAAATGAGTTGTAAGTTCCGAATTGTAAAACGAAAAATTGAGAAATGAAAAATAAATTACAGCAAGGTTTACTCACGACCACACCAGCTGTACACCATGAAATAACGTGTTTTGCGTTTCATTACAGCGTAATTCACCTTTTATTGATAAAGGAGAATTAGAAAAGAAATACATTTTCTGACGTAAGCATGGAGGAAGAAAATGAAAATCACGTGCCTTCCCTGAATATTTCTGTACGCTTTGACCGGTAACTCTCAAACGGTTGGCGCCAACTCTTGATGGCTTTCCAGCGGACCTTGCCGACGGTGTTTCAATTTTATACTATACCGTTCTCTACTGTGACCGACAACTTTCACGGCAAAAGCAAAAGCGCCGCGGCAAAAGCAAAAAGGTCACGGCTAAAGCAAAAATGTCATGGCAAAAGCAAAAAGGTCACAGCAAAAGCGTAAGCGCCACGGCGAAAGTAAAAGCGCCACAGCTAAAGCCAACTCTTGATAGCTTTCCAGCGGACTTGCCGACGGTGTCTCTATTCTATACTAGACAGTTCTCGCTCTGCCTACCCGAGCCAAAACTGTCCAGTATCGTAAAGCCTGGTTTATAGTTGGTTGTGCGACTGAACAATTGACGCGCAATCATCCGATACAGGCGGTTTATAGTTGTCGATGAAGCCTCGGCGACTAGTAGCTGGAGGATGCTGGCGACGTGTTCGCTGACCTCATTGCATTTAGATTTAGGGAAAACTGAGCTTTAGTCGGCACCCAACAAGCCCTTTGAAGGTCTGTCTATGCTGCATGTTTGCAGTTTTTCTCAAAGGGAGAATGCAAACTCAAACAAGTATTAAACTCTGTAAAATATCAAGGTTAACCGTGTGTTACCACCAAAGAGATGAACGAACAAACCGTGACTTACATTTAAACAGAAAATCAATCAAATTAATACCCGGCTCATTCAATTTCATTTAAAAACGAATGATCCATTGCATCAGCGTTCAAAAGTCCAAAGGAGTAAGTCCATTTCAGCTTCAGTTTGCATTCATTAGCCAAATAAGATCATTCAAATTCATGAGGTTTCAAAGATCATTCACTTTCGTAAAGGCCAGCAATAATTGGCAAACATGTTTCAAATGTTCGCATTCAAATTCGTTTTTATGGTATGTGCTCTTTTATTTCGTATACGAATGTGCCTATAAATAAAGGCAGATATTTTGAGGAGAATTAATTTTCACACTAATTCTGTGTTTTCAAATTTGAACAAAAAGGTGGCTGCCCGTAGTCATGTATAACTGAATGTCGGCCAAATAACTGTGTGTAAAATTGTACAACCACAGCTAAACGTGCCTGGCGAGATACCTAGCACGTCAGTAAACCTTGAAGATTAAATAAACTTCAGATATAAAGAAACGATTAGAAGAAATATACATATAAAACAAAAAATAGGCCTGTGAAAATAATATACATGAAAAGAACAACATTTTGTTTTGGTTAATTTTAAACGACCTCCTGATAATTTTACGCTTTTGTTTCACACATTATTTTGTTTGGTTTTTATTTTGACATGGTTCGAACATTAGCAGAAATAAAGAAGAAAATATAAAGACCAGTGTAAACGATTACAAGGCTGTAGCGAACGATTTTGGTTTTATTTCAAACTTATCACCATAACTTTTCTAATTTTACCTAACATTCTTCTAGATACGGGGTGAAGGCTTTAATTTTAATCATGGGGTAACATAGCACAAAGGAACAATGATTGCAATTAAAACAAAACACATGACGTAAAGGAAATGCAAACAACACGAAAACGCATCTAACAAGACAAACTCAAGTGCCAGTATAATTATTGCCATACAAATTCCTCGAATAAACAAACCACAACTCATGTTTAATTTAAACGCAAAAAAAATGAAATTATTTGCCCATAAACAAAAAAGAAAACAAAAACTAGCAACAAATTCATGTGCGCTTCGATGAGTCTTAACGTGATTTCATTAATGTAGATAGGTAGTAGAAATTCAACTGTAGAATGATGATAATGTAATCTTGAATGCCTATTAATGAATTAGAATGACTAAAACTAACTAAAAAGAACGAAATCATGTAGACAAACACGAAATTGAATGCAATATTATAGCTAAAAAGAAACCCTAGTTTGATCGGATTAGAAGGAAGGGCGTGAATTTGAATGCATTTTGATGAAGTTGAATTAATTTGTGTTGAAATTAGCCGGGAAAACCTGTATTATGAGCAGTTGTATATAATATATATAATATATTGGACACGTGCCCATTAGGGGCGCGTGCCTATTAAGGGCGCGTGCCCTTCACAATTAGTGAAGGAACGCACCCGTGGTGGTGAGGCTGTAATTATCCTAAAGACTAAACTAAACATAAACACGTAGTAAATTAAGTAATGTGGAGAGGCGTCATAAAGATCGTTGCCGTTCTGCCTGAGTCAAATCAGTAGCAACGGTGCTATTGTTCTTAATTACCCCCGTTCTCCAGTAAGCACACGGGCCCCGTTCTATTCGTGTTCCATTCTAAACAGCAATACAATAGAGCGGTCACGCGTGCTTGAACGCATTGTGTCGAACGGCTGTGGATGACGACCACGCAACGAGTATTCTATCTAACCTTGTGGTTTTACGTAGGCCTATGTTGTAGTAGTATTTACATATAAAAACTATTGTATTACGAACAGAAAATGTTGTTTTTCAAAATTGTTTTCTTTTCTTTTGCAGGTGCAAGATGAATAACTTGTAAAACATTGATAGAAAAGTATCACAATTTAATTTGTGAATGTTTAGAAGGTCTTCGGTTGGGATTGTAAAACCGATTGATGGCTAAATTATAACTGTCTCAACATGTAGTCAGCGGTGGCGTTCAAGGGAAGTGGGTGGGTGACAAAATGTAATGCAAAGAGGTATATAGAATACAACTTGCTTCATGTTAGATATTGTAGGTAAATAATGGAAACAAAATCGAACAGACAAGAAAACAGACGGGTATTTCGATATTTATTTAATGTTAATCAGTAATCAACTACAGTGATCTTTGTTTTCAACCAATAAAGCCCGATGCAGCTTAGAATTTTGTTTTAAATTGATTTCAGATACAACTAATTTGACCAACTCTAAATGAAAAAACAAAACTCCTAATTTCTATTTAATGCTAGTGGCATTAAACTAAAAGTGAAATAGAATGGTCAATGTTTGAAATTGCCCTCTAACAGCGAAAAAGAAGTTTTGTAAACGAATTTGACTGGACATAAACGAAAGCGTCTGCACAATCATGTAATTAATTGAACAAAAATGGAATCGAATACTCTGGTAGCGAAAATAAAACGCGTGTTCAGAGCGATTCACAAAATCAGACGAAAACGAATGCCCGATTTTTAGAAGTGAATGAACATTTTGCGAAATTGGCGAGGAAAACCTATATTATCACATGAACATAATGCCACATTGTAGACGTGGCCTTCCGACGTATGTTTACAATATACAACAATATTGAATTTACATTACCCCGACGCCAATTCCACTGTGTAAATATTTTTCAAAAACATTTCAATTTATGATGCCCTTGTATGAATTATTTTGTGTTGTATTTAGCATTTGTGACCTGCTCCAACGAAACCCAAAGTAAGTCGCACTGATGTGATTGACTTTGTGTTACCACCAGTTAAAATAAACAAATAATAGTGAGAATTGAGCGAAGATGTTTTGGTCGCGACAACTCCTGGCACAGGTTGTTTTCTTTCTAATTTGGCGGGAGACGAATTATTTTCTCTAAAATAAAGCCTAAAACTAGTGGCCAAACTAAAGTTTTAGTGACGGTATTGACCGTAACTTAAAGTAACTTAAAGAGAAACTCCCCCATAGTTTATAATTGCATAATGTTAAAGAGTGTCAATTGCCATTGTGACTTGATTTTTATTTCATTTTTATCGGTTTCGGTATTAAATCATATAAAACAGAGATTTCCTCGCACTGCGCTTACCGTCATGCGAGCCGCCATTTTTTTCTGGTTTATCGGTACATCCGAGATATTGTGACGTAGTGTCTGCACCATAAGTACTCGAAGCCCGATCGATAGCGGCCCTGCACGCGCAAGGAATGCAAGTGAACCCTTTTGGTGTACGGCATAGTGTATACATAATGTGTACTACGGTACATGTGAAAGTGGGTTCAAAATCATACGGAGAAGGACTTGATGCCATAATACTAGCTCACAGATTTTCTATTCCTCTCAGAAAATACAAAAATAAAAATATTTTGTAGCGCGTCAAGTCGATATTCTGCACAAAAATGCACATTATGAAGCACGACATGTGGCAGATGACCCCCCCCTCTTTTGTGTTGACCATTGTGCCATTTTTTGGGGCATCTGAAATTACCTGTTTGGTAGGAAGTACTTACATTATGAGGCAGTCTGTAAATTTGCATTAGCACATGACCTGCTATTTCCAAAAAATAAAAGGGAAATTTGGAGCCCGATCGACGTGATACATGTGCGGCATTGGGAACATTTATCTTGGTGCATTGTATTCCGACTCGTTTATGTTTAAAATAACACGAGCCCGTTGAAGCACCAGGGTATAAAGCTGATGGGCCTTATCCCAATCTGGACGGCAAACGCAAAAATAACATAAAAATATAAAACGAACGCCGTTTTCTGTTTATTTTGATATTTTTTTTATCGGCATCCATTTACATTTTTATTTACTTCACTCTGTACAAACGAGAGCCGATAGTACACGTACATGTAAATATTAAACAATCTAAAAATCATGAGAAATTGAGACTTGGTCAAAGAGGTGATCACGCAACGAACAGTCTTTTGGAGAGGGTTTTAGACAGAGATTTTAGAAAAAGTGAAAACAATTCTAGGAAAAGGGGTAAATAAAGATCGAGGGTGCACTCCCTGTTCCCTTCGGTTAGTTATCATTATTATTAATACCGTTATTACTATTTTTTATGGGTTTAAGTCTTTCGGGAGGGCAAGCGAGGTTCGAATGCTCAGGCCGAGAAGAAAGGCATTGAATGCAATGCCTGCTTTTATAAGCTAAGAGCGTTGGGGCGTAACGAAAACTTTCTACCTTCCTACGTCAGAAAATTTATTTCTTTACTATATCTCCTTTATGAAATAGTAATAGAGTTCATAAACCGAAAGAAAGGAAAAAAGACAACAATGATTTGGTGAACTATTGGGATGGTAGAGCACTGGAACTCGCTCTTGAGAAACGCCAAAGAACGGGGATATTAATGATGGGTGAAAAACTTAAATTGGCCGTCAAACTCGGCTATTTTCGACTAAACAGTCTTGTTCGATTGCCAAATAATTTTGTAAACCCGATTCAGTATGTCATTCGGTACCCAATCGACCGATAAGGCAAAGCTACAAATCAGCCTAACGTCTTACAAATTGCGTCTTAACGGAAAACAACAGTTTTCTCTTGGGGGCCAAGTTCAGTATTTGCATGCACTAATCAAGTGATACTCGAATAAACAGACTTGTTTGATTGCCAAACAATGTTGGAACGCAATTCAGTATGTCATTCGGTACTGAATCGACCGATAGTGCAAAGCTACATAACAGCTTGACGTCTTACAAATTGCGTCCCAACGGAAAACAATGTTTCCTCTTGGGGCCAAGTTCGGTATTTGCATGCACTAATCAAGTGATACTCGATTTGCAATAATCGAGATCCCAGGGGAAGAATTCCGTTTAAATTTACGGGGTGTGCTGGCACAATAAAATCTGGGGGTCAAATTGCCGAGCTTGGTGTGATTCATCCGGTGATAAATTAGCCTGATGACTTAACGAATTGCATATTAACAAAACTGTTCTGTCTTGGCGGCGGTTGACTTTTCGGCTTTGCGAAGATGTTTCTCGTCTTCAATCAGATTGTCGGCGAGATATTCCTTGACAGTAGAGCAGCCGTGAGGGGATCTGTCGGGCAACTTGATGAGCTTTTGTCATTTCTTTACCAGATCCAAAGCTTCAGTAAGGCTGCCCTCGGCAGAAGGGTCGTCGCCGTCCTCCGTAGACCAATGCCGATTCAGTGAAGTCTTTAACCTTCTCAGAGTTCTCAAATTGTTCGCGGTTGCCGTCGCTCTTGAGAGGCGTCGAATTCACCAACGGTTTCTGCTTCTTATTGGTCGCGCGGAAGCCATCTTTTTCTGGAGAGAATTGATTGCCGACAATATATCGCTATTGTTAGTCTGTTGGTCGTCGAATGTAATTTCATATTTGCGGCTTTTGTACAAAAATAAACCCCAACTGTCAGATGCCATTCTTTGGGTCGGCAGTAACGTTTTGTTGACACCTATTTATTGGTCCCATTCATTTAAAGAGCACCTCTAACAAATTTGTGGTTTTGGTATTTGGTTCATTTTATGACAGAGTATATACCAATCTTACCGTTAGTATATAATTTTACTCTATGGGGTTTACTTTAGTGCAACAAAAACAAAGTTCAATTCGGTGTTCCCAACACGATCCGGCTCTATTTTTGAGAAAACGACAGCCATGTTTAATGTATGCAAATGAGATTACATTTCCCCGAAACGTCATCGTGTTATTCAGCTAGTCCGTGCGATCACGAGGCCAGCATGCCACCGCCACACCGTGCGTGTACCGCGTGCGATTGTGTTGCTTGCGGCCTTCTTTTCTCAATGTTTTTCTCGACATTTATAAAATTAGTTCGTATTTTGGTTGATTTTTTTCGAAATGCTAAAGTCCTGTGTGGTAGGTAAATGTTTGAGGAATTGTCTTAAAAACCCTGAAGTAAATTTTCTGAGGTTTCCAATGGAGGATGTTTTTCAGACACGAAGAGAGATGGCCCGATTTGTGAACCGCACACGAGGTCGGATTTTTAGGTTGACCGAGTGGTCGCTTCTCTGCAGTGGTTCATGTTTTTCCAACACTTTTGCAATGATACTTGTATTCACTGAGAACTATTAAAGTGGCATCATGATACAATGTATATCCATCTAAATTATGTACATGTATTACCAGTTTGTGTGTAAAAACCGATCCTGGTTGCCTTTCTGTTCAGCGAGATTTTCCACACCACGCGCCACGTCGTCAACGGGGGCCTCGCGGGTTCGAAGCGGTTGCGCCACCACGAACGATCGGTGCCTCCTCGTGGTCTCCACGTTACCATGCGTTTGTATTGACCGGCAATCGTGGTCGTCGGACAAAATAATTGGGAGTCAAACAATGGGTCCACGATTGACAAAACGTCCACGATCTTTTCTCGTGTACAAATCCTATGGCGATCATCCGAAAACGTTAGAGTATAAACAAAAGAGGGAAGACGGTCGGACAATGCCCCGTCCACGATTGAAGGTCTTTATCAAGATGCGTGCGTGTGCATGTTTGGGTTTCTCCTCAATTTCTTTGTTTTCCCCTCAATGACGCATCAAAACAAAAGCGTGACCTTTACGTTTTTAAGAATTCGCGTCTTGGCATGAACAGAAAAAACGTTCTTTTGAACTATTTTTAGGCGGGCTATAAAGACCAATGATATTGCATTCGGTTTGGATCCTTCCATATTTATTTCAACATGTAAAATCAGAGAAAACGATTTTTACTTAGAGGTGCTCTTTAAGCTGGGTAAAATCCCCTGACAGTTATGCACGAGTACTGTAGTAAATATACTGCAAAACACAACAACCATTAATATTCATCGCTGACCGAAGTGTAACCAGCTTTGTATGCAACTTTTGACCAACAAGGAAGTCAGCTGCATCTGGCCTTTGTAAAACTGCTCTTGTTTCCTTTTGCGATCGAGGATCGAAACACAAAAGAGAACAAAGGGAACAAAGGATCCTCGTAGGACGGTTTCTTTGTCCTCGATTGTTCCGGTAAGCGCTAGGCAATGGGGTTAGGTTACAGCACAGGAATAAAAAAAACACAATAGGGGATCCTCGGTCGTTATGTGGTTCACGAAAATATGCATCGGCGATCGAATTTCGAATATTTGGTCACGTGCTCTTTCGAATAACCGAATACTAAATTATTCGAACAAAAACAGCCCTATATTTTAATATGTTGAAAAAGTACATCGTGGCTTTCACACTAATAAATATCTTACATAAAAACTGGGTTTGCTGCGGTAACGTTTTTTGTTTACAATTGTTGTTTCAGTATTAAAGACAATGAGAAAACTTTAAGCACAGGTGTTTTCCATGAACAACTGCGTTTACAATTTGAAGAGACCATCCCTAATCTGGGGCTCATTTTATGGAGCTGTGAAGCACAAAATGTTTGCTTAAAATAAATAGCATGAGACATTTTCAACATAAAAAAGTGGAGATTGCAAAATCTCCACTTGATGATACAAGTATGGAATTGTTCACACAGTCAGAGTATGTCTGGAGAAAGATAGTTGGCTGTAGGTCCATCGCAGGTTTGACCTAATAGGTAGCAATAACAAGCACAAAAAGCGATTTTGAAAATGTCACATATAAGATAAGTAGTTTGCGGTAACACCACGATACTCTTTAGTGAGATGTGAGGTTCTGAAAAGAACCACACATCTCGCTATAGAGTAATATCTCACTAAATAGTATTACTTTGGTGTTACCGAAAACTACTTATCTTATTGCCTTTTCGCCATGCAAACATTCAAATCGTATTCTATCTATATTTCTGAAAAAGTCAGAAATGTGTGCCTAATTCCATGCTTGCATCATCAAAGGCACTATTCCCCGTAATATTTCCTTATCTGCCCCACTAGGGGCAATACAAAATGGGAACAATATTACGACAAGCTTTTTAAACATCATCGCTCAAGCGTCAACTATTGAGACTGTGTACGACTAATTTTAGAGAATACTATTACGTACCAACTAGACAGTTTTTTCTGGCCTGTTAGATAATCAACACATATGTAATTATTGCTGTACAACCAAAAATATATGGCGCGATGTATAAAGATCGGTAACGCAATTAATATAGAACTCAACCAGTGTAAATCGAGGAGTATACAAGTTGTTAACACGCAACCCAAACCTAAACTGGTACCGTCAATTTGCCCCCCCCCCCCTTTTAAAAATGATTGCAAACGCCAACAAAGATATTATGCCAAGTTTTAATTTTGTATTGGTTTCCCACCAACGTATCGATCGTGAAAGGACGACCTAATAGAGGAGGTGGGTTGGGGGAGAAAAATGGCACAATGGGGGAGTACAAATAGCCATTATGGTTCAACGAGCGCGTTTTATTTGTTTAATATCCGGGCGGCGTTGTTGTCGTCTTGAACTGTACGGCGCGTTTGAGACGGACATTGACAAATGTGCGATAGCCGGAATGGGGTGGGCGAGGGGTCAATCAGCCATTATTGTTGCTAGGTCGTACGAGGTTGTTTTGCCACCCAAAAGAAAGAACTCCTTGAATCGATTCGGGGGGAGAAAGACAGAAACAAAGCAACTTCACGTGCATGGTCAGAAAAAAACCACGTTTTTTTGGACGCTCGAAAACTATTCAAGGTCTAGAAATATAAATGATGTGATAGAAAAAGCTTTACAGTGAGTTTTTTTTCTAACTCTGACGCTACCTTGAGCATCTGATTGGAAACCGAACGATGTAATGCTTATCATTGATGGCAGTGCTGAACCCATCAATTCCAATACGAATGATTATCTACACACCCAAGAGAGTTAGGGTTATAAAAACAACGGTAGTTTCTTCAAAGTTTAATTCTGCGATGACCCTGTAGCCAAATATCTTTCTCTTGACATACTCTGACTGTGTGCCTAATTCCATGCTTGTATCATCAAAGGCACAATTCCCCGTAATATTTTCCCATCTGCCCCACTAGGGGCAATACAAAATGGGAGCAATATTACGACAAGCTGTTTAAACATCATCGCTCAAGCTTTACTTCTGAACTCGAAGCTGTGCCACGCAAAAATTACCTCTCATTCTCATTAAATTCAATATCGTGGACAGTTCGTGTTGTTATTTTAAAATCTATAATAATTGTAAAGACTCCTCTTAATAAACGATTTTTTCTCTGACATTCTCATTCATGTTTTGAGAATAGAATCAACGAGCGTGAAATTAATACAAATGCATATGCAATCTCCCGATTGTCCGTGCCTTTATTTGGCTTTGTATGACAACAATTAATTAAAACAAATTAAGAGTTCACTTTTATCCAGAATCTCACAGATCGATGAGGTTATCAGCTTACGATAAAACATCAGCCAATCAAAGACTACGGTTTGCAACTGCGGGAATACTGACCCGTTACTTGTCACCGACGTGAATGACGTAGTCACTTGGATAGCCAATCGGAGAGAATGAGAGATACACGTCGTCTCCCTCAACCCATTCCTTTCTGTAAAATATACCAAGTCCCACCATCGCCAGGCCTCTGTAGCACAGCAGCATCCTAGCATTTGTATAGAGAGAACAGCAGCCGAAAGCAGTACGGCTTGACTTGTAGTCATTGAACAACCATTGTGGGTAGTTCAATCAGACACGACAAATCGCTAGATTTTCTTTTCCGATTTCAACTATGTGGTGCACATTATACAAAAACAAATAAAACAAACTGAGATCGACGTTAAGTCATCTGATTTTAACGAATCCTTTAGGTAATTGAAGCAATGGCGAAATTGACCTTTACTGGGTTGCAACTATTTCACATAATATTCATCATATGTCAGGGAGCTACCTCGTCCGTATCTGGATATGAAACTTCTTATGCGGGGAAACATGCTTTTTATGCTGCAGAAAATCGCGCCCTAAAAGGGTTTGCGTTCGTAACCAAAATTGTACGATCTCGTGTCATCTGCGGACGTGAATGCAGCATGGATCAACATTGCAAGTCTTTTAACTTTAATGACTGCAGTAACATGTGCGAGTTAAACCTTGCCACAAGACGGCAGCATCTCGACTACTTCAATGCAACTCAAGGGAGCGTGTACTTTGATGCAGATGAGGACACACCTCTGTACTCACTGGCTGATAGTTCCTTGAATCGCTACATAAGTTGCAAGATGCTCTTAGATGCCGGTTATCGTTCAAGCGGTATCTACACAATCTACCCAGAGGGATTCGGCAATGACAGTCTGTGTGTCTACTGTGACATGGAAACTGACGGTGGGGGATGGATCGTGTTTCAGAGGCGACAAGATGGCAGCGTAGACTTCTACCGTAACTGGGCCGACTACCAGTCTGGCTTTGGAAATCTGTCCGGTGAGTTCTGGTTGGGTAACGACAACTTGGTGACTCTGACGTCTGAAGATTCATGTGGATCATGGGAGCTACGAGTTGATTTAGAGGACTGGGACGGTAACACGGCATGGGCTAAATACTCAGATCTCCAAATATCTCCGGGTGGGTACAATCTGAATTATGACCAATACGATGCCAGCAGCCCTGCCGGCGACTCTCTTGGGTATCAGGGGAAAAGTATGAACGCGTATCACAAAGGACATCCCTTTTCAACAAAGGATCGTGACAATGATGCGACACAGAACAATTGTGCACAAATGTACGCAGGAGGCTGGTGGTTTAATAACTGTTATTATTCTCACTTAAATGGTGTATATTACCCATACAAGAATGCAGATCGTTACCAAGGCGTGGTATGGATCTCATGGAAAAGGGGTTATTCCATGAAAGCATGTAGCATGAAAACGCGTGAAATTGGACCATGAATGTTGCATTGTTGATATTAATTTTGAAATGTACTTGTTTAGTTGGCACCTGTAAATCATTGCACAGCCATATTATTCATTAATACCCCGAGTCTTTTAGAATTGTTATAAAACTGCCCAAAAAATGTTTCTATGGAATAATGTGTTTCGCAGTTAATTGAAATGTTACTATCACTTTGTCAACATGTTAAAGGTAGAATACACCATTGGTAATTGCTTGAATTATCAGGAATGGGTGGATTTGGGGAGTTGTATTTGATAGAAAATATCGTTTAATTGACCTGTCTGAAGTTTTACAATCATAGATGCTGAGAAAAGCCAGAAAAATGGCGTTCGTTTTCAACCGGCGTCAGGCAGTTGTTCTTATGTTGTTCTTGTTTTTTTCCCACGATCGTAATTTATTTTTTATAAAATTAAATTTTTCGAAACAATTACAGGATATCTAGCGCATAGTTTTGCTGGATGCTAACAAACAATATTTATCAAATGAGTTAAGAGGGCCTAATATTTTGATCTTAACAAGATCTTCTTTAGAGACAATATTTATTTTCAAATATAAAGTAAGATATTTCTTAATAATTCGGTATATCTGCAAATGGTGTATTCTACCTTTAAGAGGTTAACTGTTTTTTGTTTTGCTTATTATAAAATAATACCCATTATTTGTTGTACATCTCACGAAACAACGGCTACATTTGTGACCCAGCACGAGTAAATGAGACACTTTGAGGCAAAAATGAAAATTGAGATTTTGATTTCATCATTTAAAGCTAAACAAGCTTTAAATGATGAAATCTAAATCTCAATTTTTTTTTTTTTTGCCTTAAAGTGTCTCATTTACTCGTGCTGGGTCACATTTGATCATATCGCAATGCTAAATTGTAGCCGAGTTCAACCGAAGCTGCCCCGAATTTAGACTAAGTTTATTTTCACTCCGATTTTGTAATTTTTTAACAGCGACATTATAGGCGCAACCACACACACTCTAGGGTTCACTCATATCTGTACAACAACCTGCCGATTACATTATAAAAAAGGCATGGTGGTCTTTTCGAATTTGAAGTTAAATTCTCCTTTAAATGATAACTTTCGCCAGCATTGCAGGGCTATACAAACAGCATCCGTCACTATGAGATTTATTCACGAGTCGGCCATAATAATTGAAAGTGAGGTAAAATCGTCGTTTTGTTTAAACTTGCAGATAGAAATGAAAACAATGACATAAAGTTAATTACCAAATAACACCAGTCGTCTCTGATGAATAATAAAACAGTTGTGATAAAACATACCTTTATGTTTCATGCCACATTTCGAGAAAAAAAATATTGAAAGTGAGGCTAGAATTTAAAAATAGTCTGGCACCATCCCATTAAACAATTCACAATTTATCGGATACATCCAGGGAACACAACCAAAATGGCTCCCTCTTGAATAAGGTCCATATAACAAAACATTGTGAAAAATGTTCTTGCTAAATTATAAATACAGCGTATGTGAAAACAATTTGTCACTTGGATTTCAATTATAGTTCCACAAGAAATGTCAGCTTAGAAAATAAGTGTTATTCGTACATGTATGCATTGATAATATTTGTATTGCACGAATAGAATGTTGCACAAAATGACATCAGCTTGGAATTTGTGGCAAGTGTTATTCCTCTTTTAAAAAAATATTCTAAATATTCATCATATTGTTTTACCCCAGTTACTTTCCCACGAAAATACTGTAAATCACAGAGAATCTGAATTTCACAGATGTATTTGTTCTGATGTCATTATATATTATTTGTCTGCACAATTTTAAAACATGAAGGTTTATAGTTGTTTATTGTGACAAACAAAACAAAAACAAAAAAAATCAATTCCTTTTTTCATGCTTCTTGGCATTGTTAGCTTTTGTTCACTAGTGATCATGTTTTTGAAACTAGGTTTTATGGGGGTGTCGTTTGTTTAAAACGCAAGTAAGAAATATGATAATCATTCGTAACAATTTCGCTAAATCGCAATTAAGTAAGTGCTTATAATTGAAATTAATTTAAAATTACCAAAACCACATCAGTATTGCGGAAGAGGGCAACAAATAATGTTAATTAATAAGCACATTTTACTTTTTGCTTGTATATTGCGATACAAAAATGGTTCCAATACAAAAAGACCAATGACGTTGAATAAACTGAGCGACAAGAACCAATCCACGATTAATTTGTCTCAGTTTATTTGGGTTGTTCGTGTTGAGTTAATGAGTGTGTAATTATCGCAGCGTGATTGGCAGGTGTAAGGCAATTTATGCTTCAAACACCTGTCCTTGTATGGGATATGCAATTCGAGCGATTCACAATACCTAGAAGCTGCCGTTGGAGGCGCAAATCCTGCTATACCCGCAGTGCATCATGGGAAAAAGTCGGCATCAGTTTGAAAAAACGGTATTCATTTTGCATGAACTCATCAGTTTTTACGTCTTTTTGGACGCGCACGATTAAAGTTCCAATTTTTTTCTGCAAATAACAATGTTTTAATCAACGACGCTTCCGAATACATTTATGTTTGTGTTGTACCTCGCCGTGAACAATGAAGAATAGATATTTCACTACAGTATGATATACGGAAGAAGTCGACCGTAAAGTTTAAAAGTGGCTGTTTTGAGTCAAACGCTTGGTGGCGCACTGCATTGTGAATCGCCCGAATTAAGGAGTATGCACAGTATTCCACAGATGTAGATCCACAACTTCTAGCAGCGCCCTGGCCGCGCCCTGTACCTCGCCCTGGCCGCGCCCTGGCCGCGCCCTGGACCTCGCCCTGGACCTCGCCCTGGACCTCGCCCTGGACCTCGCCCTGGACCTCGCCCTGGACCTCGCCCTGGACCTCGCCCTGGACCTCGCCCTGGACCTCGCCCTGGACCTCGCCCTGGACCTCGCCCGAGACCTCGCCCTGGACCTCGCCCTGGACCTCGCCCTGGACCTTGCCCGAGACCTCGGCCTGGACCTCGCCCGAGACCTCGCCCTGAACCTCGACTAAACAGTCTTGTTCGATTGCCAAATAATTTTGAAACACGATTTAGTATGTCATTCGGTACTCAATCGACCGATAGTGCAAAGCTACAAATCAACTTGACGTCTTACAAATTGCGTCTTAACGGAAAACAATGTTTCCACTTGGGGCCAAGTTCAGTATTTGCATGCACTAATCAAGTGATACTCGATTTGCAGTAATCGAGATCACGGGGTGTGCTGTTTTAATAAAATCTGGGAGTCAAATTGCCGTGATGGGTGTGATTCATTCGGTGATAAATTAGCCTGATGACTTAACGAATTGCATATTAACAAAACTATTCTGTTTTGGCGGCAGTTGACTTTTCGGCTTGGCGAAGATGTTTCTCGTCTTCAGTCAGATTGTCGGCGACATATTCCTTGACGGTAGAGCAGCCGTGAAGGGGTCTGTCGGGCAACTTGATGAGCTTTTGTCGGTTCTTTACCAGATCAAAAGCTTCGGTAAGGCTGTCCTTGGCAGAAGGGTCGTCGCCGTTCTAGACCCAATGCCGATTCGGTGAAGTCTTTAACCTTCTCAAAGTTCTCAAATTGTTCGCGGTTGCCGTCGCTCTTGAGAGGCGTCGAATTTTTCGACGGTTTCTGCTTCTTATTGGTCGGAAGCCATCTTCTTCTGGAGAGAATTGATTGCCGACAATATATCGCTATTGCTAGTCTGTTGGTCGTCGAATGTAATTTAAAATTTTGCGGCTTTTGTACACAACAGTACTAAACCCCAATTGTCAGATGCCATTGTTTGGGTCGACAGTAACGTTTTGTTGACACCTATATTTATTGGTCCCATTCATTTAAGCTGGGTAAAATCCCCTGACAGTTATGCACGAGTACTGTAAATATATTGCAAAACACAACAACCATTCATATTCATCGCTGACCGAAGTGTAACCAGCTTTGTATGCAACTTTTGACCAACAAGGAAGTCAGCTGCATCTGGCCTTTGTAAAACTGCTCTTGTTTTCTTTTGCGATCGAGGATCGAAACACAAAAGAGAACAAAGGGAACAAAGGATACTCGTAGGACGGTTTCTTTGTCCTCGATCGTTCCGGTAAGCGCTAGGCAATGGGGTTAGGTTACAGTACAGGAATAAAGGAAAACACAATAGGGGATTTTCGGTCGTTATGTGGTTCACGGATATATGCATCGGCGAGTTTCGAATATTTGGTCAGGTGCTCTTTCGAATAACCGAATACTAAATTATTCGAAC
This sequence comes from Crossaster papposus, assembly GCA_037893245.1. Taxonomy (NCBI): domain Eukaryota; kingdom Metazoa; phylum Echinodermata; class Asteroidea; order Velatida; family Solasteridae; genus Crossaster; species Crossaster papposus. The sequence goes on along the minus strand of JBAIAA010000279.1, from coordinate 1,712,955 downwards.
AAAAACAGCCCTATATTTTAATTTGTTGACAAAGTACACCGTGGCTTTCACACTAATAAATATCTTTGGGGTACATAAAAACTGGGTTTGCTGCGGTAACGTTTTTTTGTTTACAATTATTGTTTCAGTATTAAAGACAATGAGAAAACTTTAAGCCCAGGTGTTTTCAATGAACAACTGCGTTTACAAGTTGAAGAGACCATCCCTAATCTGGGGCTAATTTTATGGAGCTGTTATAATTCTTTTAGCCAATTCTTCCTTGGCAAAAACAGGGTTACAAACCAAAGTTAAGGTTGATGTATATTATCTGTGACTGGTAATCAGCTGGTTTTTTTTACTAAACATGAAAAGCGCACGGGGTTTCGGCTGGTAACCTGTTTTTACTGAGAAAGATTATTTTGTGCTCAGCAAATTTGTTTGCAGCTCCAGGAAATTTGCCCCTAGTTTGGTGAGCGTGGTCCCAAATTGACCTTACAGCAACAGCGCCCTCAGTTGTCAGGAATAGCACGATACATGTTCAACATTAAAAAGTGGAGATTGCAAAATCTCCACTTGATGATACAAGTATGGAATTGTTCACACAGTCACAGTATGTCTGGAGAAAGATAGTTGGTTGTAGGTCCATCGCAGGTTTGACCTTATAGGTAGAATAACAAGCAATAAAAGCCATTTTGAAAATGTTACCTATAAGTAGTTTGCGGTAACACCACGGTAATACTCTTTAGACAAATACTCTTTAGTGAGATGTGTGGTTCTGAAAAGAACCACACATCTCACTATAGAGTAATACCTCACTAAAGAGTATTACTGTGGTGTTACCGCAAACTACTTATCTTATTGCCTTTCCGCCATGCAAACCTTCAAATCGTATTCTATCTATATTTCTTCAAAGGTCAAGTCTGCGATGGCCCTGTAGCCCGATATCTTTCTCTTGACATACTCTGACTGTGCGCCTAATTCCATGCTTGTATCATCAAAGGCACAATTCCCCGTAATATTTCCCCATCTGCCCCACTAGGGGCAATACAAAATGGGAGCAATATTACGACAAGCTTTTTAAACATCCTCGCTCAAGCGTCAACTATTGAGACTGTTTACGACCAATTTTAGAGAATGCTATTACGTACCAACTAGACAGTTTTGTCTGGCCTGTTAGATAATCAACACATATGTAATTATTGCTATTTAATAAATACCTAGGAGAGTTGAAGGCTTCTGATTGGCCAAGACTCGATCACGTGCCGGTCATTATATGTAGTAACATCATGGGTTTTCCAAGGGCCGTTTTCTAAACCCCGGCTTTGGGCTGCACTCTGGCCACATTACAGACGTTTTCCTATAGTTCCGGATCGCAACAAATATTCAGGCTGTTTTCGGCAAGTCTAATCCTCGAAATTTAAACGAAATAGATTTAGTAGTTTACCTTGAGTGATGGAGAAACTACAGTTTTTGTTTCGATATTTATGCTCTTCTTTATTTGAAAATACATACTGTACGACGTCAAATATATATACCGACATCCCTTTTTCTAGTTGTGGATCAGCCAATTCCGGATCGAGTAAAAAACTGCTTCGTACATGAACAATTATCACGCTAGAACCAACCCGAATCAAGCCTATATTTTTGATAATGTATTCATTAATTTATATAAATACAGTTTAAAATAAATGTCAAATACTTTAACTTCCAATAAAGTTTTAAAAGAGGACTTGCAAGGAAATGTTTTGAAATGTTTTGTCCGTGTACGTGTGTTGCGCGCGGCAACGAGCCGATAAACTTTGTCCCACCGACGTGGAGGAATAAACTCCATGGTCCATTAGAACACGTCATATGAAATCGCTTGCGCGCGTGCTGTTGATGCATGTATTTTACGGGCGATCCGGAACTAGGAAAAAATGAACGTTCAGTCTTTGGCAGATTTGAGACTTTTACTTCGACTTATTTTTACTTATGTATCAAGAAGCTTGTATGTTTCTTTTCCAAATGCACTTCATCTAAACAAATAGTATTGGAGACCAAGCCATAACAAGGTAGGTTTTTATTTGAAGCGATCTGGAACTAGAAAAAATCCGGAACTAGGAAAACAACTGTACCACTGCTAAACTACATAGTCCGGGAGCCCAGCCAGGTTTAATCATAATTTTGAGTGCAAAAGGTTTGAAGCGTGGGATATGTTGGGGTGACTGGGACAACTGCAAAATGGGTTTTCTTAAGTTTGGCGAGTGGTGCGTTGGGTGGGGGGAGCCCCTGACAGACCCCCTAAAATTCGATTTAATCATAATCTTGAGTGCAAACATAATTTCTTCATGATTCGAAAGTTTATCGTGTACTGAATAGGATTTGTATACTTAAGAACAATATAATTGGTGCTAAGTACACTTAAGAAGGTCTTTAATTAGTGCTAATTACACGTTTAATCATAATTTTGAGTGCAAGGATAAAACAAGTGTCAATGTGTAGCTGACACCTTGCTGGAGCAAAATCTGCAACTTAAGAAAGTTTCAAGTGGTGCCATCCCTAATTAAGAAAGGGTCAAAGGTCATCATAAGTCATTAAACACCAATAATTTAACGTTGAGTGCAACTTGCATTCATGTGTATACAAACAGGTTATCATAGACCGATCACTGATCACAAGCTTAAGAACAGGATATATAGTGCAAAGTCTAAAGTTTATCGTGTACTGAATAGGATTTGTATACTTAAGAACAATATAATTGGTGCTAAGTCTAATTAAGAAGGTCTGTAATTAGTGCTAATTACACGTTTAATCATAATTACGAGTGCAAAAATAAAACAAGTGTCAATGTGTAGCTAACACCTTGCTGAAGCAAAATCCGCCACTTAAGAAAGTTACAAGTGGTGCCATCCCTAATTAAGAAAGGGTCAAAGGTCACCGGGGGTGTAAACTGAACACCAACAAAGAACAATGTAAGTGCAACTTACATTTCTATGTGGATCAACCGTTTATTATGGACCAATCACTGATTACACAGCGCAATGTCCGATCAAAATGTCTGATTAATAAATGATTAGAATGATAATTGAAATCATAAAACGTCAAAGTGTACATGTACTTTACCAAACACAGGAACAAAACCCACCGCATACGAAATATCACAAAACAGTCATGAAGTTCATTGCAATTGCCTGTACCCTCTCAAACACGAATGGGTGTAAATATGTAATACGTTAAAGTTAGGGAATACAAAGTTAAAGTTAGACCAGATGACAATACTGCCGCCTCTTAATGAAGAATGCGTAGTACCTAATGTTACATATAAGAGTTTGTTTAAAAGCAAATATAATCTAGTGGGAAAGCAACAGCTCTGGATGGCATTAGTGTTAAAATGATCAGAATTGCTTCACCTTATCTTAGGCATATATCATTAAATCTTTAACTGGGATTTTTAACCATAAGATGTGAGCGATACCCTACAAATTTGAAACATGCAGGAAATAAATGTAGTACAGGTAACTATCGGCCTATTTCTATACTGCCAATTATCTCTAAGATTTTTGAAAGATAGGTGCACACATCGGTATATAGCTACCTTGATGAAAACAATCTGATTCCTAGTTGCCAGTCAGGATTTAGACTCCTGCACTCAACTGAAAGCACCATTCACGACTTAACAAACATGTGTGTTGAGGCCATGGAGAATATAGAAGTTACAGGCAGTGTGTTTTTAGATCTCAGTAAAGTATTTGATTGTGTTAATCATGAAATCTTACCAGAGAAACTAGAAAAGATGAACATGTCATCTTCTGTAATTAATTGGTTTATTAAAGTCGTAAATAAGTGACCGCAGTCAGTCTGTAAATATTGGCGGCACCATGTCCGTAAACATTGGTGTTCCGCACAAGGATCGATACTAGTTCCTTGTTTATACTAGTGATCTTCCATTTTTTATATTCCCAAACTGCAACTTATTTATGTAAGCTGATGACTCCACGTCAATATGTGAAGCTCCTCAAATACAGCTCTTACTAGTTTTCACAACTGGTGCGTAAGAAACAAGCTAGCATTAAACGCCACCAAAACTAAATGTATGTTTATTGGTACAAGGCAGAAAATATCCAATGTTGACTTAAAGGTAGTATACTATTTGCGGATATCGAACAAAATGACTACCGAATTATTAAGAAATATTTTACTAATTTGAAAGTAAATAACAATTGTAGGCATCCAGCAAAATTATTGCGCTAGATATCCTGTAATTGTTCCAAAAATTAAATTGTATATAACAAAAATAACGATCGCCGGACGGTAAACAAGAACAACATAAAAACCATTGCCCGACGCCGGTTGAAAACGAACGCCGTTTTTGTTTTGCTTTTCTCAGGATCAATGACTGTAAAACAAGGTCAGTTAAACGATATTGACTATAAAATACAACCCCCCAAATCCACCAATTCAAGATAAATAAAGCAATTACCAATGGTGTATCCAACCTGCATTGCTGAGTGATAGTCTTATTGAAAACGTGAGGTCTTGTAATTGTGTGGGCGCAGTTATTGATGAGCATGAAGTTGGTGCCCACATGTCGAATACGTAAGGAAAGCTGTTGTATCTAAATAAACATAATCCGTGATTATGTTCCTAAACACAGCCTACATACACTATTTTGTAAGTTTAGTTATGCCAACATTAGAGTATTATTGTACTGTGTGAGGAGGAAGGTACATTTTGTGCGGGTTTTCGTCTTTCCCATAAATCAGAATTGGCCTTAAACAGTACGGGCTGTAACTACGAAAGCTGTTTAAGCCATTGGATACGTATAAATTAGTAGTCACTGTTTAAACCTGGTGTCTAACTTCAAACAAGTACTACAAAGCTTGTTTTAAGTTAGCCGCGTTTAAATGACCATTGGAGTTAAACATGTGTTTATAACAAACAATAGCAATTCTTAAACAAGGTACGGGGGTTGTTTAGTGAGTATTCTGAGCCATTTAGAAGCCAGATATGTACACAGAAAGGTAGAAAGGTGGACAGGATGGATGCGCTTCAAATCTTCTTAATTGCACAAGAGGAGGCCAACAAGAATATCGTCATGGTCGCCAACACCAACGTGCACCAGGAGTTTTTAGGGACAAGGTGAATCCCTAAGAAGAGTATGACGAGGAACATTTCATCAGACGTTTCAGAGTTAGCAAAGACACGTTGAACGATTTACTTGGACTTCTCGGATTGTATTTAGGACACCCAATTCTTTGTTGTCCTTATAGCAGATCGGCTTTTATGGTCAGGAAACGAGATGGCATTTCTGAAGTATTAGCTTTCCAGACATCAGCTTTTTTCTGGTTGGCTTTCGTGTCACATCGTTTGTCACCAATACATGTAATGGAATTAAAGTTCCTCATGGTCTCAACGAGAGCCATCCTTTCGTCAGCAGTGAAACTGTCACTGCGTTGCCTTTTGGTATCAGCCATATGGCTCAGGCTGTAGAGTATCTAAGTAAAGACCTGCTGAAGATTTATCTACTGAGGCCTATCGTATGTTCATACTGTTGCGCAATCCTCTATATTACAATGTAATTAACAATAGGGTCCACGGTCAATAAGTTTAGACTGTCCAAGTTACACGAGGATAACTAAACAATCATTTAAGATAATTAGTAAGAGCTGTTTTATTCAGGTGTTTAGGAAGACGCGTGTAACTTGGATTTATCCACGTCTATATGCTACATTGGTATAAAGATAAACAGCTTTCGTAGTTACAGCCCTTCTTTTCTTAAAGTTAATGTACAAACATACCTAAGTATCAATGCTTTGTATTCCTATAAATATCCTTGTACATCTGTAAATATTCTGTTTGTATTTTTGTGTAAAAAATAAATATATAAATCTGCTTGGGGAGGTTGTCAAAATAGTATTTCGCAATGAACCCAGCCCATATCGGGATATTTTCGGCCCGTTAGTACATGCTGCATCATCCATAAACCATAAGATAAAACGTGTGCCCGTACTTTTAAACGTCTGGCAGATTTCAGATGTCTTCCACTTCAAGCCTTCTCTTTCTCGATTTGCAAGACGCAGTGTTCAGTGGTTGTGCAGAAAAGACCGGTTGGAGCTCGCTTTGATACAAGATCCCCATCGTGTCATAAAGTGTATCAGACCCTGACAAGGTGTTTGTTAATTCACAAAGTTATCGATCGAATGCATAAAAAACTCGACTTTATTACGATAATTCGGAATCCTGGTGACCTTTGACAATTTCTTTAGTAGGTATGGCACAATTTGGAATGTTCTTAATTGACACACTTTGCTCTACCACAGTGTATGGTACACATTAAAACGTGTTTGTTTTTATGGCACTTTACATTATAATTAAACCGTGTAATTAGCACTAATTAAAGACCTTCTTAATTGAAATTTGCACTATATATCCTGTTCCGAAGCTTGTGATCAGTGATCGGTCTATGATAAACTGTTGATATACAAAATGCAAGTTGCACTCAACGTTATGATGAATAGTGTTTGTTGATTTCTGATTACCTTTGACCCTTTCTTAATTAGGGATGGCACCTGCACTTGAAACTTTCTTAAGTGACGGATTTTGCTTCAGCAAGGTGTCAGCTACACATTGACACTTGTTTTATCCTTGCACTCGTAATTATGATTAAACGTGTAATTAGCACTAATTACAGACCTTCTTAATTAGACTTTGCACTATATATCATATTCTTAAGCTTGTGGTCAGTGATCGGTCTATGATAACCTGTTGATATACACATAAATGCAAGTTGCACTCAACGTTATAATTATTGGTGTTTAATGACGTATGGTGATCTTTGACCCTTTCTTAATTAGGGATGGCACCACTTAAAACTTTCTTAAGTGGTGGATTTTGCTCCAGCAAGGTGTCAGCTACACATTTACACTTGTTTTATCCTTGCACTCAAAATTATGATTAAACGTGTAATTAGCACTAATTAAAGACCTTCTTAAGTGTACTTAGCACCAATTATATTGTTCTTAAGTATACAAATCCTATTCAGTACACGATAAACGTTCGACTCATGAAGAAATTATGTTTGCACTCAAGATTATGATTAAATCGAATTTTAGGGGGTCTGTCAGGGGCTCCCCCCACCCAACGCACCACTCGCCAAACTTAAGAAAACCCATTTTGCAGTTGTCCCAGTCACCCCAACATATCCCACGCTTCAAACCTTTTGCACTCAAAATTATGATTAAACCTGGCTGGGCTCCCGGACTAACATGAACGAAGCCAAAATACGAAAACGAAGCTGCGTTTGTAAAACGGCCTAGAAGAAGCCGCGAAGTCGCGAAATTCGGAGTATTTTCACAATTTTTCTCGTTAAAAAGGTATTTATTAAAGGTAATAACAGTGCGAGAACCCGGTTATCACTGCGTGGTAATGACCGGGTTGGGGGATGACCGCTGGTAATGGACCTCGCCTTCGGCTCGATCCATTACCAGCGGTCATCCCCCAACCCGGTCATTACCACGCAGTAATATCCAGGCGTGACGTATTCCTATTGTTCTTGCACGACAATACTAGCCGGTAATGGCTTGTTGGACACAAACTCATCATTAACCAACACAGTAACTCGTCGTTACCAACACAATAACTCGTCGTTACCAACACAATAACTCATCATTACCAATACAATGATTTTAAACACAATTGCTGTCCATTATCAAGTAAATAAACAGTACTGTATCACTGTGCCAACCAAATGAACATAATGTGTGTCATAGAATGGATACTCTATATAGTTCACACTGCGGCATTGTGCGGTGCCGTCGATAAGCTATGGGCGGCCATCAGGGCAAAAAAGACATATCGGTAAAATTGTTTTTTCCCGCACGCGCACCCCGACAACTCAAACAATTGTAATCCCCGCCCGCACGATTGCATTCCCCCGCGCGATTGCATTCCACGCGCGATGCGATTGCAATCCCCGCGCGATGCGATTGCAACCCCCGCGCGATGCGACTTGCAATCCCCGCGCGATGCGATTGCAATCCCCGCGCGATGCGATTGCAATACCCCGCGATGCGATTGTTATCCCCGCGCGATGCGATTGCAATCCCCGCGCGATGCGATTGCAATCCCCGCGCGATGCGATTGCAATCCCCGCGCGATGCGATTGCAATCCCCGCGCGATGCGATTGCAATCCCCGCGCGATTGCAATCCCCCGCGCGATTGCATTCCCCACAAGATCAGAATATGAAAAATATGGCCACATGTGCCGAGTAGTGAAAAAAAACACTACTTACTCCTACTCAATTCAATTGCATGTTTACCAATGTATAGTCTGGTACCTATCTAACAGCTCCATACGGTTGTATTGAAAAACCAAGGTTACCGCACATGTCAAAGGACCACGTTAACACAATGCCGAAAAAACATAATCTCATCTAGATAGGGTCTTATAGAAAAAGGTATGAAAGTCGTGTATACGAAAAACTAGGGACTGTATACGAAAAACTAGGGACTGTATACAATTAACTAGGGACTGTATACAATTAACTAGGGACTGCACATGCGAAAGTTGTGTTAATTTTGTCTCGAAAAAGTAACTTTTTAGTTTGTACATGGTTCTATGGAGTAGTGATTTTATTCCCGTGTAGGAGTTGTGTAGTGATTGTTTGTGCACAGGTCTATGGAGTAGTTGAGTAGGAATTTCATTTTCCCTCGAAAAGTAACTTTTTAGTTTGTACATGGTTCTATAGAGTCATTCTCGTGTATGAGTTGGGTATCATTGTTTGCACACGGTCCTATGGAGTAGTGATTTTATTCCCTCGTAAGATGTCGGAAATACGGTTCGAGTCATTGAAATAGTAGGTGTAGGGCTTGTAGCACTGCTCAGCACATGTGCGCAAATTCTTCCCCCCAAATCGTGCTGGGTATCGCGTGCGCGGCAAAAAGTCTGGGGAATGCAATCGCGCCGGGGACTGCAATCGCGTCGGGGACTGCAATCGCGTCGGGGACTGCAATCGCGCGGGGATTACAATTGTGCCGGGAAATGCAATCGCGCGGGGGAATGCAATCATGCGGGGATTGCAATCGTGCGGGGATTGCAATCGCGCGGGGATTGCAATCGCATCGCGCGGGGATTGCAAGTCGCATCGCGCGGGGGTTGCAATCGCATCGCGCGGGGGTTGCAATCGCATCGCGCGGGGATTGCAATCGCATCGCGCGTGGAATGCAATCGCGCGGGGGAATGCAATCGTGCGGGCGGGGATTACAATTGTTTGAGTTGTCTGAGTGCGCGTGCGGGAAAAACAATTTTACCGATATGTCTTTTTTGCCCTGATGGCCGCCCATAATAAGCCACACCGCAGGCACGTACGCAGGGGGGATGCGACGGGTACGTACGCACCCCCCAAAATTACCGAAAGGTCTACAATTTCCGGGGTAAATAATGGTATTTTGATGTAGAAATAACGGTATTGGCACCCAAAATGGACTTGGGTTAGGCGATAATGTTAACAACAAAAATCGCACCCCCAAAACAAATCCTGCGTACGGGCCTGTGTGATTGGCAGTGCACTTACATTGTAGCCTCATTGTACTCGGTCTTTGTTGTTCACATTCCCATTAACAATGGGAGTCTGGATATTACATAGGCTAATAGCTTCGGAACACGCCAATACCAGCGATAATCGGTCTCGGCGCTGCGCGCCTCGCCCGATTATCCTGCTGGTATTGGCGTGTTCCTCAGCCATTACCCTTTATGTAACAACCGGGTTCTCGCACTGTTATTACCTATACAACCAGCTTCAAATATATATGGCGCGATGTATAAAGATCGATAACACAATTAATATAGAACTCAACCTGTACCGTCAAATTGTCCCCCCACCTCTTTTAAAAATGATTGCAAACGCCAACTATACACTTGTTGCCTTGCAGATATGATGCCAAGTTTTAATTTTGAATTGGTTTCCCACCAGCGTATCGATCGAGAAAGGACGACCTATTAGATGAGGTGGGTTGGGGAAAATGGCACAATGGGGGAGTGGTGACACACAAATAGCCATTACGGTCCAACGAGCGCGTTTTATTGTTTTATATCCGGACGGCGTTGTTGTAGTCTTGAACTGTACGCCGCGTTTTAGAGGGACGTTGACAAATGTGCAATAACCGGAATGGGGCGGGCGAGGGGTCGATCCGCCATTATTGTTGCTAGGTCGTGCGAGGTTGTTTTGCCAACCAAAAGAAAGAACTCCTTGAATCGATTTGGGGAGGAGAAAGACAAAAACAAAGCAACTTCACGTGTTCAGAAAAAAACACGGTTTTTTTTTACGCTCGAAAACTATTCAAGATCTAGAAATATAAATGATGTGATAGAAAAGCTTTACAGTGAGTTTATTTCTAACTCTGACACAACCTTGAGCATGTGATTGGAAACCGAACGATGTATTGCTTATCATTGATGGCAGTGCTGAACCCATCAATTCCAATAGGAATGAAGTTCTACACACCCAATGGAGTTAGTGTTATCAAAACAACGGTAATTTCTTCAAAGTTCAAATCTGCGATGGCCCTGTAGCCCGATATCTTTCTCTTGACATACTCTGACTGTGCGCCTAATTCCATGCTTGTATCATCAAAGGCACAATTACCCGTAATATTTCCCCATCTGCCCCACTAGGGGCAATACAAAATGAAAATGGGAGCAATATCACGACAAGCTTTTTAAACATCATCGCTCAAACTTCAACTATTGAGACTGTTTACGACTAATTTTAGAGAATGCTATTACGTACCAACTAGACAGTTTTGTCTGGCCTGTTAGATAATCAACACATATGTAATTATTGCTATACAACCAGTTTCAAATATATATGGCGCGATTTAAAAAGATCGGTAACCCAATTAATATAGAACTCAACCAGTATAAATCGAGAAGTAGTATACAAGTTGTTAACACGCAACCCAAACCTAAACTGGTACCGTCAATTTGTTCCCCCATCTTTTAAAATTGATTTCAAACGCCAACTATACACTTGTTGTCTTGCAGATATGATGCCAAGTTTTAATTTTGAATTGGTTTCGCACCAGCGTATCGATCGAGAAAGGACGACCTATTAGATGAGGTGGGTTGGGGAAAATGGCACAATGGGGGAGTGGTGACACACAAATAGCCATTACGGTCCAACGAGCGCGTTTTATTGTTTTATATCCGGGCGGCGTTGTTGTCGTCTTGAACTGTACGGCGCGTTTTAGAGGGACGTTGACAAATGTGCAATAACCGGAATGGGGCGGGCGAGGGGTCGATCCGCCATTATTGTTGCTAGGTCGCGCGAGGTTGTTTTGCCAACCAACAGAAAGAACTCCTTGAATCGATTCGGGGAGCAGAAAGACAAAAACAAAGCAACTTCACGTGTTCAGAAAAAAAACACGGTTTTTTTTGACGCTCGAAAACTATTCAAGATCTAGAAATATAAATGATGTGATAGAAAAGCTTTACAGTGAGTTTATTTCTAACTCTGACACAACCTTGAGTATGTGATTGGAAACCGAACGATGTATTGCTTATCATTGATGGCAGTGCTGAACCCATCAATTCCAATACGAATGAACTTCTATACACCCAAGGGAGTTAGGGTTATAGAAACAACGGTAATTTCTTCAAAGTTCAAATCTGCGATGGCCCTGTAGCCAAATATTTTCTCTTGACAAACTCTGACTGTGTGCCTAATTCCATGCTTGTATCATCAAAGGCACAATTCCCCGTTATATTTCCCCATCTGCCCCTCTAGGGGGCAATACAAAATGGGAGCAATATCACGACAAGCTTTTCAAACATCATCGCTCAAGCTTTACTTCTGTACTCGAAGCTGCGCCACGCAAAAATTACCTCTCAATCTCATTAAATTCAATATCCTGGACAATTCTTGTTGTCATTTTTGAAGCTATAATAATAGGGTTTTCTGCAAATTTAAACATAAATGCAATTAATTTAATACCCGGCTCATTCAATTTCATTCGAAAATGAATGTTCCGTTGCATCAGCATTCAACAGTCATAAGGAGTAATTCCATTTTTGCCAAGAATTAACAGCCATATTTATTCATTTTTTTAACTCCGAATTGTTTGGTTATTCTGGTGCAGTTATCATTTGAAATTACACCAAACACACGTTCACGAGCACTGCTTAGCTTGACAGCGTGGTGACAGTTTAGGGTTGTGCCGAATAATACTGAAATTCGAATATTCGATCGTCAACCGAAATATTTGCAACTCTTTTTGCAAGTTTGAATATTGTATGAGAAAGACAAAAAACAATGCACGTGTACACACGACTGTGATGTAATTATAAACTTGCGGCTTTTGTACACAACTAAACCCCAATTGTCAGATGCCATTGTTTGGGTCGGCAGTAACGTTTTGTTGACACCTATTTATTGGTCCCATTCATTTAAGCTGGGTAAAGTCCCCTGACAGTTATGCACGAGTACTGTAAATATACTGCAAAACACAGCAACCATTAATATTCATCGCTAACCGAAGTGTAACCAGCTTTGTATGCAACTTTTGACCAACGAGAAAGTCAGCTGCATCTGGCTTTTGTAAAACTGGATCGGCGAGTTTCGAATATTTGGTCACGTGCTCTTTCGAATAACCGAATACTAAATTATTCGAGCAAGAACAGCCCTATATTTTAATATGTTGACAAAGTACACTTTTGCTTTCACACTAATATCTTTGGGGTACATAAAAACTAGGTTTGCTGCGGTTACGTTTTTTGTTTAAAATTGTTGTTTCAAATAATTTTATTATTATCTTATTGCCTTTGTAGTATACGAGTTGTTTACACGCAACCCAAACCTAAACTGGTACCGTCAATTTGTTCCCCCATCTTTTAAAATTGATTTCAAACGCCAACTATACACTTGTTGCCTTGCAGATATGATGCCAAGTTTTGATTTTTGAATTGGTTTCGCACCAGCGTATCGATCGAGAAAGGACGACCTATTAGTATTGGTATTGGTATTGTTTTATTTCCATACATCACAATAAATAATGTCACACAGTTATTTATACAATGCACAGAGGGTGATGAATGGGGGAAACCAGGCAAAAAGCAAAAGCTTGTACGTGGCCTGGTTCCTTAGTTAACGCAATAATATACATGTACAACTATTGTTACAAGAAAGAAAAAATATATGAAACAAATAACTGGCTGAAAGTACAGCTGAAGCCCAGATTTAAAAAAACCAAGAATGTTTAAAACTCAATGCAATACGTACTGTTCGTCACCGTTTTCACGAAGAGGCAAATTGAGCCTTTCACGGTCTGAACAAACTTTCGAGATAATCGCTTGTAAAGTTTGTCCTTTTTTCGTTTGGCAGTTTGAAACATAAATATCCATAGAATATACAAGATTAAGGTATCATGGGAAAGAAGAGATTTTAATCTTCTTAAATATAGCAAACGTTAAGAAAAATAGGTGATTAGTTTTGCAGAATTAATCAATTAATAGAATTGCCTCTTCGTGAAAACGAAAAAAACGATACATTAGCAAATTCGCCCGTGGCTGTGAGAGTCAGAATGTATACATTTCCCCATTGCGCCCCCAATTTGTCTCTTCGTGAAAACGCTAAAAGCCACTTCGCGACCAATTCGCCCAATTCGCCTCTTCGTGAAAACGCTAAAGTGACTAAGCGCACCAAAAGTGCCCTTCATAAACACGTTGAAGTCAACGCTATTTCGAATTTGCCTCTTCGTGAAAACGCTAAAAGCCACTTCGCGACCAATTCGCCCAATTCGCCTCTTCGTGAAAACGCTAAAGTGACTACGCGCACCAAAGTGCCCTTCATAAACACGTTGAAGTCAACGCTATTTCGAATTTGCCTCTTCGTGAAAACGCAAAAGGGCACTGGAGGACCAATTCGCCCATTAGTTAATTAGGTTAATTGTGATTTTAATGATTTTGTGGATGTATAACTTCACCAGGTTGCAGAAATTGCAATATTTAATCGTTTTCATCAAATTTTTTTTTTTCGATAAATAGACGATTTTTCATGAAATTCGCCTCTTCGTGAAAACGGTGACGATATAATAGACATGAAATATAATGTACTACGTGCTACGGGATAAATAAATTATATTTCACAGGAAATAAGAATATTCTTAAGGAACTTAGTGGAGGTGGGTTGGAAAATAAACATGGCACAATGGGGGAATTGGGACACACAAACATGGTCCAACGAGCGCGTGTTTTTTGTCCACCATACATGTATCTGGGCGGCGTTGTTGTCGTCTCGAACTGTACGGCGCGTTTTAGAAGGAAAAAAAAAAAAATGTGCGATAACCGGAATGGGGCGAGCGAGGGATCGATCCGCCATTATTGTTGCTAGGTCGTACGAGTTTGTTTTGCCAACCAACAGAAAGAACTCCTTGAATCGATTCGGGGAGGAGAAAGACAAAAACAAAGCAACTTCACGTGTTCAGAAAAAAAACACGGGGTTTTTTTGACGCTCGAAAACTATTCAAGATCTAGAAATATAAATGATGTGATAGAAAAGCTTTACAGTGAGTTTATTTCTAACTCTGACACAACCTTGAGTATGTGATTGGAAACCGAACGATGTATTGCTTATCATTGATGGCAGTGCTGAACCCATCAATTCCAATACGGATGAACTTCTATACACCCAAGGGAGTTAGGGTTATAGAAACAATGGTAATTTCTTCAAAGTTCAAATCTGCGATGGCCCTGTAGCCAAATATTTTCTCTTGACAAACTCTGACTGTGTGCCTAATTCCATGCTTGTATCATCAAAGGCACAATTCCCCGTTATATTTCCCCATCTGCCCCTCTAGGGGGCAATACAAAATGGGAGCAATATCACGACAAGCTTTTCAAACATCATCGCTCAAGCTTTACTTCTGTACTCGAAGCTGCGCCACGCAAAAATTACCTCTCAATCTCATTAAATTCAATATCCTGGACAATTCTTGTTGTCATTTTTGAAGCTATAATAATAGGGTTTTCTGCAAATTTAAACATAAATGCAATTAATTTAATACCCGGCTCATTCAATTTCATTCGAAAATGAATGTTCCGTTGCATCAGCATTCAACAGTCATAAGGAGTAATTCCATTTTTGCCAAGAATTAACAGCCATATTTATTCATTTTTTTAACTCCGAATTGTTTGGTTATTCTGGTGCAGTTATCATTTGAAATTACACCAAACACACGTTCACGAGCACTGCTTAGCTTGACAGCGTGGTGACAGTTTAGGGTTGTGCCGAATAATACTGAAATTCGAATATTCGATCGTCAACCGAAATATTTGCAACTCTTTTTGCAAGTTTGAATATTGTATGAGAAAGACAAAAAACAATGCACGTGTACACACGACTGTGATGTAATTATAAACTTGCGGCTTTTGTACACAACTAAACCCCAATTGTCAGATGCCATTGTTTGGGTCGGCAGTAACGTTTTGTTGACACCTATTTATTGGTCCCATTCATTTAAGCTGGGTAAAGTCCCCTGACAGTTATGCACGAGTACTGTAAATATACTGCAAAACACAGCAACCATTAATATTCATCGCTAACCGAAGTGTAACCAGCTTTGTATGCAACTTTTGACCAACGAGAAAGTCAGCTGCATCTGGCTTTTGTAAAACTGGATCGGCGAGTTTCGAATATTTGGTCACGTGCTCTTTCGAATAACCGAATACTAAATTATTCGAGCAAGAACAGCCCTATATTTTAATATGTTGACAAAGTACACTTTTGCTTTCACACTAATATCTTTGGGGTACATAAAAACTAGGTTTGCTGCGGTTACGTTTTTTGTTTAAAATTGTTGTTTCAAATAATTTTATTATTATCTTATTGCCTTTGTAGTATACGAGTTGTTTACACGCAACCCAAACCTAAACTGGTACCGTCAATTTGTTCCCCCATCTTTTAAAATTGATTTCAAACGCCAACTATACACTTGTTGCCTTGCAGATATGATGCCAAGTTTTGATTTTTGAATTGGTTTCGCACCAGCGTATCGATCGAGAAAGGACGACCTATTAGTATTGGTATTGGTATTGTTTTATTTCCATACATCACAATAAATAATGTCACACAGTTATTTATACAATGCACAGAGGGTGATGAATGGGGGAAACCAGGCAAAAAGCAAAAGCTTGTACGTGGCCTGGTTCCTTAGTTAACGCAATAATATACATGTACAACTATTGTTACAAGAAAGAAAAAATATATGAAACAAATAACTGGCTGAAAGTACAGCTGAAGCCCAGATTTAAAAAAACCAAGAATGTTTAAAACTCAATGCAATACGTACTGTTCGTCACCGTTTTCACGAAGAGGCAAATTGAGCCTTTCACGGTCTGAACAAACTTTCGAGATAATCGCTTGTAAAGTTTGTCCTTTTTTCGTTTGGCAGTTTGAAACATAAATATCCATAGAATATACAAGATTAAGGTATCATGGGAAAGAAGAGATTTTAATCTTCTTAAATATAGCAAACGTTAAGAAAAATAGGTGATTAGTTTTGCAGAATTAATCAATTAATAGAATTGCCTCTTCGTGAAAACGAAAAAAACGATACATTAGCAAATTCGCCCGTGGCTGTGAGAGTCAGAATGTATACATTTCCCCATTGCGCCCCCAATTTGTCTCTTCGTGAAAACGCTAAAAGCCACTTCGCGACCAATTCGCCCAATTCGCCTCTTCGTGAAAACGCTAAAGTGACTAAGCGCACCAAAAGTGCCCTTCATAAACACGTTGAAGTCAACGCTATTTCGAATTTGCCTCTTCGTGAAAACGCTAAAAGCCACTTCGCGACCAATTCGCCCAATTCGCCTCTTCGTGAAAACGCTAAAGTGACTACGCGCACCAAAGTGCCCTTCATAAACACGTTGAAGTCAACGCTATTTCGAATTTGCCTCTTCGTGAAAACGCAAAAGGGCACTGGAGGACCAATTCGCCCATTAGTTAATTAGGTTAATTGTGATTTTAATGATTTTGTGGATGTATAACTTCACCAGGTTGCAGAAATTGCAATATTTAATCGTTTTCATCAAAATTTTTTTTTTCGATAAATAGACGATTTTTCATGAAATTCGCCTCTTCGTGAAAACGGTGACGATATAATAGACATGAAATATAATGTACTACGTGCTACGGGATAAATAAATTATATTTCACAGGAAATAAGAATATTCTTAAGGAACTTAGTGGAGGTGGGTTGGAAAATAAACATGGCACAATGGGGGAATTGGGACACACAAACATGGTCCAACGAGCGCGTGTTTTTTGTCCACCATACATGTATCTGGGCGGCGTTGTTGTCGTCTCGAACTGTACGGCGCGTTTTAGAAGGAAAAAAAAAAAAATGTGCGATAACCGGAATGGGGCGAGCGAGGGATCGATCCGCCATTATTGTTGCTAGGTCGTACGAGTTTGTTTTGCCAACCAACAGAAAGAACTCCTTGAATCGATTCGGGGAGGAGAAAGACAAAAACAAAGCAACTTCACGTGTTCAGAAAAAAAACACGGGGTTTTTTTGACGCTCGAAAACTATTCAAGATCTAGAAATATAAATGATGTGATAGAAAAGCTTTACAGTGAGTTTATTTCTAACTCTGACACAACCTTGAGTATGTGATTGGAAACCGAACGATGTATTGCTTATCATTGATGGCAGTGCTGAACCCATCAATTCCAATACGGATGAACTTCTATACACCCAAGGGAGTTAGGGTTATAGAAACAATGGTAATTTCTTCAAAGTTCAAATCTGCGATGGCCCTGTAGCCCGATATCTTTCTCTTGACAAACTCTGACTGTGTGCCTAATTCCATGCTTGTATCATCAAAGGCACAATTCTCCCAAATATTACCCCATCTGCCCCTCTAGGGGGCAATACAAAATGGGAGCAATATCACGACAAGCTTTTCAAACATCATCGCTCAAGCTTTACTTCTGTACTCGAAGCTGCGCCACGCAAAAATTACCTCTCAATCTCATTAAATTCAATATCCTGGACAATTCTTGTTGTCATTTTTGAAGTTATAATAATAGGGTTTTCTGCAAATTTAAACATAAATGCAATTAATTTAATACCCGGCTCATTCAATTTCATTCGAAAATGAATGTTCCGTTGCATCAGCATTCAACAGTCATAAGGAGTAATTCCATTTTTGCCAAGAATTAACAGCCATATTTATTCATTTTTTTAACTCCGAATTGTTTGGTTATTCTGGTGCAGTTATCATTTGAAATTACACCAAACACACGTTCACGAGCACTGCTTAGCTTGACAGCGTGGTGGCAGTTTAGGGTTGTGCCAAATAATACCGAAATTCGAATATTCGATCGTCAACCGAAATATTTGAAACTCTTTTTGCAAGTTTGAATATTGTATGAGAAAGACAAAAAACAATGCACGTGTACACACGACTGTGATGTAATTTTAAACTTGCGGCTTTTGTACACAACTAAACCCCAATTGTCAGATGACATTGTTTCGGTCGGCAGTAACGTTTTGTTGACACCTATTTATTGGTCCCATTCATTTAAGCTGGGTAAAGTCCCCTGACAGTTATGCACGAGTACTGTAAATATACTGCAAAACACAACAACCATTCATATTCATCGCTGACCGAAGTGTAACCAGCTTTGTATGCAACTTTTGACCAACGAGAAAGTCAGCTGCATCTGGCCTTTGTAAAACTGGATCGGTGAGTTTCGAATATTTGGTCACGTGCTCTTTTGAATAACCGAATACTAAATTATTCGAGCAAGAACAGCCTATATTTTAATATGTTGACAAAGTACACTTTTGCTTTCACACTAATATCTTTGGGGTACATAAAAACTAGGTTTGCTGCGGTTACGTTTTTTGTTTAAAATTGTTGTTTCAAATAATTTTATTATTATCTTATTGCCTTTGTAGTATACGAGTTGTTTACACGCAACCCAAACCTAAACTGGTACCGTCAATTTGTTCCCCCATCTTTTAAAATTGATTTCAAACGCCAACTATACACTTGTTGCCTTGCAGATATGATGCCAAGTTTTGATTTTTGAATTGGTTTCGCACCAGCGTATCGATCGAGAAAGGACGACCTATTAGTGGAGGTGGGTTGGAAAATAAACATGGCACATTGGGGGAATTGGGACACACAAACATGGTCCAACGAGCGCGTGTTTTTTGTCCACCATACATGTATCTGGGCGGCGTTGTTGTCGTCTCGAAATGTACGGCGCGTTTTAGAAGGAAATAAAAAAAAATGTGCGATAACCGGAATGGGGCGAGCGAGGGATCGATCCGCCATTATTGTTGCGAGGTCGTACGAGTTTGTTTTGCCAACCAACAGAAAGAACTCCTTGAATCGATTCGGGGAGGAGAAAGACAAACAAAAAGCAACGTCACGTGGTCAGAAAAATGTCTTTTTGGTCGCTAAATAAATGACGGGATAGAAAAGCTTTACAGTGAGTTTATTCCTAGGATACATGTTTCTTTATTAAGAGTTTAACATATCTTGAAAGACATATTTTTTCGAATCTCTTTTAAAAACATAAATATCGGACGTTTTGTTTTATATCTTCAAGTTCTTCCCATGTTTATACACTTTAGTTTGGCTCATCGAGAAACATGTACGTTGAACCAATGCGGTTAAGCAAGCCATGATAAAGTGAAATGGCCCCCTCTAGCAGCAATTTGCGTTAATGTTTAAGTTAGGCAATACTGTTAGCATGGATGTAATAATTGTAAAGACTCCTCTTAATAAACAACTTTTTCTCTGACTTAATTTCTCATTTAAGCTTTGAGAATGGAAACAACCAGCGTGAAATTGATATAAACGCATAATTATGCAGTCTCCCGATTGTCCGTGCCTTTGGCATTGCAGAAGCAATTGCAGAATACCCCGCCACGCGAAAGTAACCCCCTAAATTAGGCGGACACGGGACACGGGGTGGATCGGAAGCGAAGAGCCACAGAGAAGAGAGTATCACGAGAGGGCGAAGTTTTCCCCAAGAAACCGTGTCGTAAAGGAGGTTCAGGGGGTGAGACAAGCACGCAACGCAAATTGATAGGGGGATGCGTAAAAACGTGGTGAAATCGTGACGTCAGCTTAGAAAATGCAATTGTGCATTGATATTGCAAAGGAAAAGATGCATCGGTTTAACTCTTTATTTCATTCACAACTTTTCAACGTTATTTTAGAAAAACAGTAAAAAATTAATAACAAAACACGAAATTAGAAATGAACAAACAAAATAAAATTTAATTGTTGAGTCAGTTTGATTTCAGTATCAATTATTCCTGGTTAAATTCTACAAAAATTGAATGTTGCAAAAAAGTCGTCAGTCAAACTGTTAATAAGTGGGTTTTTTCCTCTTGATAATAAAACGTTTGTTACTATTTCCTAAAAAGTATTTTTTTAAATGTAGAGAATCAAGACAATTTTGAATTTACATATTAAATTGATCGATATTATTATTTATAATTCCCGAACTTACTGCAAGAACATGTCCTCGGCATTTTACGGGTCCTTTCGACTCTTGCGTAAAGACGGAGTTTTTTAACAAATCGCGTGACAATCGAAGGCGCCCTCAATGAGCCCGTTTTCGGAGTATTGGCGATTGATGAACTGCATAGACGGGCGGTGCGCAGAAATTAATACAATTTTACTTAACACTCGTGTTGGCCCAACAATGCTGCGAAAATGGAATTGTGGCCCATTTACGCGGGGCGCTCCTCCATGCTCACAAAATCTCGTAAAATCTCATTGCTGCGAGACCGTAAATTCGCTGCAAATAAAACGTCGCTGTTCGCCTCATTATAATTATCGAGTACGCTGCAACCGGGGGGGGGGGGGGGGGGTGGTGGGGCGGAAGGGGTGTTGCGCAATCATTTGCAATCGCAGTTTGGGTACAC
Source organism: Crossaster papposus (assembly GCA_037893245.1). NCBI lineage: Eukaryota > Metazoa > Echinodermata > Asteroidea > Velatida > Solasteridae > Crossaster > Crossaster papposus. The sequence goes on along the minus strand of JBAIAA010000279.1, from coordinate 1,692,050 downwards.
TCCATTTTAAAAAGGGGTGATGACCATTACAAAAACAAAAAAATCCTCTCTTTAACAGCACTGAAAACATAATAGTTTATATTGTAAGAGTATTTTCAATTGTTGAGGTGCTTAGTTTTAAATAAAATGCGTAAAAATATTACCGACAATTTTCCGTTGGTTTATTGCAGCAGCTAACGTGTATGGGTCCAAGTGGGAATTTCGTTACAAAACGTCTCCCCTAAAATGGCTACAAATATCGACATAATGTGAACAAAATGTTTGTTCATCCTCTGATTTTTTTCCATTAACGTAATATTTAGAAATAGATCTTTCATTCCTGAAAGTTAAATAAAAATCCCTCGGTACATCCTCTAGATATTTGACTTTTGTTTTAAGTTTTGTTTTTTTAATGGTTTCTGCCAATTCTTAATTCAAAAAGTTTCGTGTAGATCGTGCCTGTGTACTTGGCTTTGCGGACGTAGCGGAAATCACTGAATTCGGGGAGCGATGCACGGAGCTCATCGAGTACAAATTTGTACGTGTTTCAATGGTGCGCTTCGAGGTAGCGATCTATACGTATTTACTGTATGAGATGTGCAGCTAGCTCGTGAGCGTGGAAGTATGAATGAGATACATTTCAACGTTGGTGGCGCACTTTGTTAGGGCCCCCTTCCCCCCCCCCCCCCACCCCCCTTCCTGGCTGCAACTTGACTGTCTTTAAACGTATGTAGCCTTCAGTAGAAGGAGTTGGCATAGTTAACCAGATAATTACCTCTTCGTCTCATTAGATTCACTGGAACTAATTCAATATCATAATTTCTTATTCAAGCTTCGAGAATGGACACAACCAGCGTGAAATTGATATGAACGTATATGCAATCTCCCGGGTGTCCGTGCCTTTAGCGCGATACGATACTAAATGAACGTGATTCGTTTTGGACTTGCAAGTCGTGCAGAACGTTATATCACTGGACACGTGCAGCACTTAAAATTAATCCATGAATTCAGCTCTGAAGACAATATAATAAAGATGTTTTTACCGCACAATTTATCTTGTTTAAAAATCTTATTAATATGAAAGAAATGCAACATTGTAGACGTGGCCTTCCTACTTATGTTTACAATATACACAAATACTGAATTGACATTACCCCGACGCCAATTCCATCGTATAGGAATACTTTCAGAAACATTTCATAGAATATAATGCCCTTTAATTAATTATTTTGTGTTGTTTTTAGCATTTCGTCACCGTTTTCACGAAGGGGCAAATTTCATGAAAAATCGTCTATTAATCGATTTTTTTTAATGAAAACGATTAAATATTGCAATTTCTACAACCTGGTGAAGTTATACATCCCAAAAATTATTAAAATCCTAATTAACCTAATTAACGAATAGGCGAATTGGTCCTCAAGTGCACTTTTGCGTTTTCACGAAGAGGCAAATTCGAAATAGCGTTGACTTCAACGTGTTTATGAAGGGGCACTTTGGTGCGCGTATTGACTTTAGCGTTTTCACGAAGAGGCAAATTGGGCGAATTGGGCGCGTACTGGCTTTTAGCGTTTTCACGAAGAGGCAAATTGGGGGCGCAATGGGGAAATGTATACATTCTGACTCTTACAGCCACGGGCGAATTCGCTAATGTATCGTTTTTTTGTTTTCACGAAGAGGCAATTCTATTAATTGATTAATTCTGCAAAACTAATCGCCTATTTTTCCTAACGTTTGCTATATTTAAGAAGATTGAAATCTCTTCTTTCCCATGATACCTTAATCTTGTATATTCTATGAATATTTATGTTTCAAACTGCCAAACGAAAAAAGGACGAACTTTACAAGCGATTTTCTCGAAAGTTTGTTCAGACCGTGAAAGGCTCAATTTGCCTCTTCGTGAAAACGGTAACGATTTGTCACCCGTTCAAACGAAACCCAAAGTAAGTCGCACTGATGTGATTGACTTTTTGTTACGAACAGTCAAAATACAAATAAAGTACACCCCATTAGGCTGTTGTTTGGGGAAAGCAAGTATCAAATGGTATTCGATTTCAACATCACACACAATTTAGGGCGTGTCGTCGTCCTTTGATCAGCGCTTAACGTAAAGTAAATAAAATGCACCATTTCTTTTTCTTTTCTAGATAATGGGAAGATGTACCAACAACATTTCTGGCTGGATAACAAATATGCACATTGTACTTTTGCTTGTTTATTGCAATACACAAAATAGTTCCAATGACCGATGACGTTGATTAAACTGAGTGACGAGAACCAATCCGTGATTGATTGTTTCTCCATTAATTTGAAGTATTGTTGAGTGTGCGAGAATGTGATTCTATCGAAGTGATTAGTAGCTGTGAGGCAATTAGGGCTTACACGCGTATGGATGGCTGCCCTCTCACCTGCAACCTCGTACTCAGGAAGGGCATCAAAGTCAATAAATCTCAATGATGAGCTCTTGGAGGTGAATTGGTTTCCTAATTTCTGATTGGTTGCAACAAAGTCTAAACAAAATGTGCTCACGCATTTATGAGATATAACTCACATACATCTTTAATGGGGTCATACGCAAACAAAAAAACCTATAATAATGTAATAAACTCATCACAAAAAGTATCGAGACACTTAAAAAGTATCCAATAAATAACGGCCCGAATGGGTCTGGATTAATCGAAGCAAATAACACAGTGCATAATTTTGTTCTGCGTATTTTGACACCTCGATTGTTGAGATACGATGTTGCGGAACGGAGTTATTGCCATTTCAATGGTCGTATGTATGGTGGCCCTGAAGGGACTATACGCAGATCGTGAATATTGACGTCAATATTCACGACAAATTTCACGACTTTCCTCAAAGTCGCGAATATTGACGTCAATATTGACGTCAATATTCACGACTTTCCCCAAAGTCGCGAATATTTACGTTAAATTCGGACGTCGATATTCGCGTCAAATTTCACGACTTTCCCTGAAAGTCGCGAATATTGACGTCAATATTCGCGACAAAATTCACGACTTTCCTCAAAGTCGCGAATATTTTGACGCGAATTTTTGTTCCAGCAAGCTAGGATTTGGTTAGTCTTGCTCCAAGACTGAGTTGTTCATTTGTCCGGGGCGCGCCGTCCGGCCGTCTGTCTATGCAGTTCATTAATCCTACATACTCCGAAAACGGACTTAAGGCGCCCTCGATTGTCACGAGAGATCAGTGGATTTGTTGACTACCGAATTATTAAGAAATATCTTACTTATTTGAAGGTAAATTATGATTTTAGGCATCCAGCAAAATGATCGCGCAAGATATCCTTAAATTATTCCGGATTTTTTCTTTATAAAACTTAATTCGCGATCACCGGACGGCGATCGCAAAAAACCCGAATACATTTAATAACAAGAATTTTCAACTGCCCGACGGCGGTTGAAAGCAAACGTAGTTTTTCGTGATTTTCTCGCCATCAATAAATTATTGTAAAGGTCAGTTAAACGAGATTTACTATAAAATACAACCCCCCAAAATCCACCCATTCGTGATAATTCAAGCAATTACCAATGGTGTATCCTAACCGTATTCTACCTATACCTTTAAAACAAATCCACTGATCTCTCGTGACAATCAAGGGCGCCCTCAATAAGCCCGTTTTCGGAGTATTGATGATTGATGAACTGCATAGACGGACGGCGCTCCCCGGAACAAATAAAAAAATCAGTCTTGGAGCAAGACTAACCAAAACCATGGATGAATAAGAAGACAACCTAGATTGCTGGAAACAAATTCGCGTCAAAATTTATGTCCGGTCGTGAAATTTGACGTCAATATTCGCGACTTTTGGGGAAAGTCGTGAATTTTGTAGCGAATATTGACGTCAATATTCGCGACTTTTGGGGAAAGTCGTGAAATTTGACGCGAATATCGACGTCAAATTTGACGTCAATATTCGCGACTTTTGGGGAAAGTCGTGAATATTGACGTCAATATTGACGTCAATATTTGCGACTTTGAGGAAAGTCGTGAAATTTGTCGTGAATATTGACGTCAATATTCACGATCTGGGTAGTCCCTTCAGGGCCACCATACGTATGTCCAGTTTTAAAAGTGACAATCATCCCTTTAGCAGGTTTGTATTAATCATGTTGATGTTAAATGATCAGCCAATAACATAATCTCCACATCGTGGAGTGCCGTGGCCTCGTGGTCTGGAGCATTGAATTTGTAATCTGTATGTAAAGCTAAAGATTGTGGGTTCGAGTCCTGCCTGGGACTATGGTGCGTGTGCCCTTGGGCAAGGCACTTTGTCACTCATTGCTTCTCTCCACCCAGGAGTAAATGGGTACCTGTGAGGGCAGAGATGGTTATTGTGGTTGATTTAGCTACTTTGCGCCGAAGTGGCAGCATCGAGCTGTATACTCCCCAGGGAGCTGAGATGGTATTTGGAATGTTTCATGGGCCCGATGACCGGGGTAATAATAAATGGTAAAGCGCTTTGATACACCCACACTGTGGGAGTCTAAAGCGTTATATAAGAACTAACATTATTTGTATTAGTATAGTATAGTATTATTATGCCCACCTTTTCTTTTCTTTTAGGCTCGTGCTTATGTGCATGAACACTTAAGTTCAATTGGGCCACTTCGTCACATCATTGTCCGCGCCTCTGTTGTCATTTGCCCTATCTATGCCAAAATATTACAAAACAAAGGGTTTATTGAACATGAAGTGATTTATTTTAACCGAATTAATAATTCTGACAGCCAAAAATATCAAAATTCCTCACCGTTTTAAAGAAAATACCAAATATTATTGCGTGGCAAGGTAGATAATGACCCGCTCTGCAAAAATGAGTCGGATGTCGCATTGACTGTTTACACGTACAGGGCGATTGAATGTTCAGGGGTGATTTTTTTTTCTTCGGGAAATTATTTTGAGTGTGTGTGTGTGTGTTTTTCTTGTTTTATATCTACATTTTCAGACAAAACCGAAAACTTATTTGATGCTCTTTCAAGCCATATGAAGAACACACAATTTTGTTTATGCCACATCAGACTCATTTTTGCAGAGCTGGTCACATTAGATATAAATTGGACACAGAAAAGTCGTCTGCTTGTGATAAGTCTAGTTTCGCGGTGTCGCATGCGTGATGTGAACATATTTTCTGACGGTTTAGACGCAAAACATAAACGACATTTATTTTGTACCGGTATGTAGCAAAAAGTGAATACAAATCACTGTTTCACTCATTGGGGGACATTCGATTTTTTTTAGTAGGTCGAAGAGTAATAGGCCTAGTTATTCTGCGTGACAGTGTTAAAATTAATTATATTGCAATTACTTCTAGGTCAGCCCCTATTTTAATGTAAATTAACCGGACTAATTGTGAGATGTCGACAAAAGCCGTTTTTTCTAAATACAATGCCCTAATAAATTCAAATTCATGCCCGCGGGCCTTAAATCACGACGTTAAAAAGGTCCACAATTCTGCCCGCAATAATGGTGAATGGTACCCCGAAAAAGTTGGTTATTCTCTAGAGACTCGTGGAGAAAGGAGCACAAAACTCGTGAGGAAAAACAATATTTGTAAAAAAATTCCGAGAAATTGTACAATTCTACTTGAGATAGGAAGTTCTTGCTTTGCCTACCCCCGAGCCAAATCTCTCTAGTATCGTAAAGCCTGGTTTATTATAGTCGGTCGCGCGACTGAAACATTGACGCGCAATCATTCGATACAGGCGGTTTATAGTTGTCGGCGACTAGTCACTGTCTCCAGAATGCTTGGTCAAAACTATGGGCGTCCTTTTATATTTCTAAACAATTCTGGAACTGAATTGGTTGAGGTAATAATAACACATTACTTTCGGCAACGTTTATTTCCTTGCACAAATCAGAAACTAAAGCACATTGCTATACGTACCAGACCATTTCGGTTGAAATGTTTTATGAGGGATGCTAAACTTTAAAAAGTCAAGATTTCATAACTTGAAAGAGCGTCCGTACAGGACACGACTAATATAAAAAAAACATCTGATGACAACAGTTTACAAAGGTCGTTTTCAAAAATCCTAGCTATAGGCTCCGACTCCATCACCATTGCCAAACTTTCAAAATCTTGTTTAAATACTTGAAACTCTCTCACAGGTGTTCAGACTTTTCAGACGAAATGATGACCAACATGCAATCTTTCATTTTCTTTTCAATTTTTAGTGGGTTGACCCGTGGCGTTTTAGAGAATTATCACCCAAAGAAGACTACCGGGTACTTCAGCTAGTGTTTAAGCGCAATATTGGTAATAGCGTCAACATTAAGATTGGTAAAAAAAGTTTATTTGCTAATTTTTATTGGGGAGTTTTGCAGAAATTAGTCTATTCTGTCGTTTTTCGGTTCCACGAAGTGACACTGCACTCGGTGTCAGTTCGTGAAAACGAAATTGCGGGGGCGCATTGGTACTGTCTATACAACGTACCCAGGGCAATGCTGTATTACGCCGTGTATACGTATCACGTTTGTCTACGAAATAAATAGAACTCGATGTTGTCAACACGGCGGCACCCAAGCACTGTGTGCGCGCACTCCCCGAAAACGCGACAGTTTTCGTTTTCACGAACTGACAGCCAGCACAGTGTGCGCGCACTCTAACGCGTCAATTTTCGTTTTCACAAACTGGCTCTCACTCACTGCAATGTATGCGCGCACTCTCCTAAAACGCGACAGTTTTCGTTTTCAGGAACTGACACCCGTCTTAATCATTTAATTATTAATTAACTAACCACATTTTCACAATATAAAGATTGTGTTTCAGCAGTCAACGAATTGTTACGTTTAATGATACAAAAACCCTTCAAGTAGACGAATTTGTTGACTGAGTAAACTCGTGTCGAACCTTTAAAAGCGTTTTTTCCGAATTGTATTTCTGTAACAGCGACCACTGGGAGTCAGTTCGTGGTGTCGCTGACGAATTAACAGACATACACTCTTATAAATTAAAAAAAAGGAGCCGGATTCATAAAAGTACAATTTGTGTGTGTATCATTACCTTAAACCGAAGGGAAACTTCAAATTTCATTTTTCCATTTTTGGGGGAAAATAACCATTTTTGATGCAGTAGTGCCTAAAGAGGATAATCCCCAAAACTTATCTCAGCAGATATAAAAAGACCAATGTTGGCCTAAGGGTAACATAAGGGTGACATTTAAAACATTTTATTTTGTTCTCAAGAAAGGGCAATGATAATTCTTTGTAATGATATACATGTAGTTGATTATAAATTTGCATTTTGTCTGGGTGATTTGTTTCAAATTATAAGCAAAACACAAAATGGCCTGTTAGCATGGAAACAGGACATAACAAAATGTAAGTTCTATTTTCGTTACTTGCTTACCAAGTCCTTTTATATTTAAAAAACAAATTATTGACGAGAACACTTATTTTAAATATTTACGTTGACCCACTCTTAAGTATTATTTTTTTGTGTTAGTGATGGCGATGATGTAAGTACAAAGGAGTCTAGATTTGGTTTTGTAACGCAACTCATAATATTTGCGACTTCATTAAATTTCAGGCTGTCAATTCAGGTTTGGTATAAATCGTTCTTCCTTGAAAATAATCAGCTTGTGGCCTTCGGTAGAAGGAGTTACCATAGTAACCAGATAATTGCCTCTTATTGCCACTAGATTCACTGGAACAAAATCAATATCGTGGACAGTTCGTGTTGTCGTTTGTATAAGCTATAATAATGTAAAGACTCCTCTTAGTTTATAGACGACTTTATCTCTGACTTTCTCATTCAAGTTTAGAGAATGGAATCAACCAGCGTGAAATTGATGAGCGCATATGAAATCTCCAGATTGCCCGTGTCTTTGTTTGGCGTGGCGTGACGACAATTATTTAAAACGAATTAAGACTGTACTTCAGCGCTTAACGTTTATCCAGAATCTCACAGAACGATGAGGTAATCAGCTTACAATAAAACATTAGCCAATCAAAGGCTACGGTTTGTAACTGCGGGAATACGGACCATCTACTAGCCACTGACGTGGATGACGTGATCACTTGGATAACCAATCAGAGAGAATGAGAGAGACACATCGTCTGCCTCAACCCATTCCTTTCTGTAAACTATACCAAGTACAATCATCGCCAGGCCTCTATATCACAGGAGCATCCTAGCATTTGTATAGAGAGGACAGCAGCCGAAAGCAGTACGGCTTGACTTGTAGTCGCTGAACAACCATTGTGGATAGTTCAATCAGACACGAAAAATCGCTAGATTTTCTTCCCGTGATTTCAATTTTGTGGCGCACATTATACAAAAAATAAAATCGACGTTAAGTCATCTGATTTTAACAAATCCTTTAAGTAATGGAAGCAATGGCGAAACTGACCTTTACTGGGTTGCAACTATTTCACATAATATTCATCATATGTCAGGGAGCTACCTCGTCCGTCTCTGGATATGAAACTTCTTATGCAGGGAAACATGCTTTTTATGCCGCAGAAAATCGCGCCCTAAAAGGGTTTGCGTTCGCAACCCAAATTGTACGATCTCGTGTCATCTGCGGACGTGAATGCAGCATGGATCAACATTGCAAGTCTTTTAACTTTAATGACTGCAGTAAAATGTGCGAGTTGAACCAGGCCATAAGACGACAGCATCTCGACTACTTCAATGCAACTCAAGGGAGCGTGTACTTTGATGCAGATGAGGACACACCTCTCTACTCACTGGCTGATAGTTCCTTGAATCGCTACAAAAGTTGCAAGATGCTCTTAGATGCTGGTTATCGTTCAAGCGGTATCTACACAATCTACCCAGAGGGAATCTGCAATGACGGTGTTCGTGTCTACTGCGACATGGAAACTGACGGCGGGGGATGGATCGTGTTTCAGAGGCGACAAGATGGCAGCGTGGACTTCTACCGTAACTGGACCGACTACCAGTCTGGCTTTGGAGATCTGTCCGGTGAGTTCTGGTTGGGTAATGACAACTTGGTGACTCTGACGTCCGACGATTTACGTGGAACATGGGAGCTACCAGTTGACTTAGAGGACTGGAACGGTAACACGGCATGGGCAAAATACTCAGATTTCCAAATATCTCCGGGTGGGTACAATCTGAATTATGACCAATACGATGCCAGCAGCACTGCCGGCGACTCTCTTGGGTATCAGGGAAATAGTATGAACACGTATCACAAAGGACATCCCTTTTCAACAAAGGATCGTGACAATGATGCGTCACAGAACAATTGTGCACAAATGTACGCAGGAGCCTGGTGGTTTAATAACTGTTATTATTCTCACTTAAATGGTGTATATTACCCAGACAAGAATGCAGATCGTTACCAAGGCGTGCAATGGATCTCATGGAAAAGGGGTTATTCCATGAAAGCATGTAGCATGAAAACGCGTGAAATTGAACAATGAATGTTGCATTGTTGAAATTAATTTTGAAATGTACTTGTTTTAGTTGGCACCTGTAAATCATTGCACAGCCATTCATTAATACCCAGAGTCTTTTAGTTATTAAAACTGCCAAAAAATGTTTCTATGGAATAATGTTTAGCAGTTAATTGAAATGTTACTATCACTTTGTCTACACGTTAAAAGTAGAATACACCATTGGTAATTGCTTGAATTAGGAGGAATGGGTGGATTTGGGGAGTTGTATTTGATAGAAAATTTCGTTTAACTGACCTGTCTGAAGTTTTACAATCATAGATGCTGAGAAAAGCCAGAAAAATGGCGTTCGTTTTCAACCGGCGTCAGGCAGTTGTTCTTATGTTGTTCTTGTTTTTTTCCACGATCGCCGGCCGGCGATCGTAATTTATTTTTTATAAAATTCAATTTTTCGAAACAATTACAGGATATCTAGCGCATAGTTTTGCTGGATGCTAACAAACAATATTGATCAAATGAGTTAAGAGGGCCTAATATTTCGATCTTAACAAGATCTTCTTCAGAGACAATATTTATTTTCAAATAAGTAAGATATTTCTTAATAATTCGGTAGATATCTGCAAATGATGTATCCTACCTTTAAGAGGTTAACTAGTTTTTGTTTTGCTTATTATAAAGAATACCCATTATATTTTGTACATTTGACGAAACAACGGCTACATTTGATCATATCGCAATGCTAAATTGTAGCAGAGTTCAACCGAAGCTGCCTCGAATTTAGACTAAGTTAATTGTCAATCCGATTTTCCCCTTTTTAACAGCGACATTATAGGCGCAATCACATACACAAGGGTTCACCCATTATGTACAACAACCTGCCGATTACATTATAAAAAAAGGCATGATGGTCTTTTTTAAATTGAAGTTAAATTCTCCTTTAAAGAATAACTTTCGCCAACATTGCAGAGCTACGAACAGCATCCGTCACTATGAGATTTATTCACGAGTCGGCCATAATAATTGAAAGTGAGGTAAAATCGACATTTTGATTTTAACTTGCAGATAAAAATGAAAACAATGACTAAAGTTAATTACCAAATAACACCAGTCGTCTCTAATGAATAATTAAACATTTGTGATTAAACATACCTTAATGTTTTATGCCACATTTCAAAAAAATATTGAAAGTGAGGCTAGAATTCAAAAAAAGTCTGGCACCATCCCATTAAACAATTCACAATTTATCGGATACATCCAGGGAACACTAGTGATCATGTTTTTGAAACTAGGTTTTATGGGGGTGTCGAAATAATCATTATAAGAAATATGGTAATCATTTGTAAACATTTCACTAAATCGCAATTATGACATTATGCATTATTTGGAGCGCGTTATCTTAAGTAAGTGCTTATAATTGAAATTAATTTAAAATTACCAAAACCACATCAATATTGAGGAAGAGGGCAACAAATAATCTTAATTAATAAGCACATTTTACTTTTTGCTTGTATATTGCGATACAAAAATGGTTCCAATTCAAAAAGACCAATGACGTTGAATAAACTGAGCGACAAGAACCAATCCACGATTAATTTGTCTTAGTTTATTTAGGTTGTTTGTGTTGAGTTTGTGAGTATGTAATTATTAAAGCGTGGTTGGCAGGTGTAAGGCAACTGGAATTTATGCTTCAAACACCTGTAAAGGTTACTATTCCTGTATGGGATATGCTATTAAGGAGTTTGCATAGTATTCTACAGATGTAGATCCACAACTTCTGGCAGCGCCCTGGCCGCGCCCATGCCGCGCCCTGGACTTTGCCCTGGCCCTGGCCCTCGCCCTGGACTTTGCCCTGGCCGCGCCCTGGTCCTCGCCCTGGCCCTCGCCCTGGCCCTCGCCCTGGCCCTCGCCCTGGCCCTCGCCCTGGCCCTCGCCCTAGCCCTCACCCTGGACCTCGCCCTGGACCTCGCCCTGGCCCTCACCCTGGACCTCGCCCTGGACCTCGCCCTGGACCTCGACCTGGACCTCGCCCTGGACCTCGCCCTGGACCTCGCCCTTGACCTCGCCCTGGACCTCGCCCTGGACCTCGCCCTGGACCTCGCCCTGGACCTCGCCCTGGACTTCGCCCCTGGACCTCGCCCTGGACCTCGCCTTGGACCTCGCCTTGGACCTCCCCCTGGACCTCCCCTGGACCTCGCCCTGGACCTCGCCCTGGACCTCGCCCTGGACATCGCCCGGGACCTCGCCCTCGACCTCGCCCTCGACCTCGCCCTCGACCTCGCCCTCGACCTCGCCCTGGACCTCGCCCTGGACCTCGCCCTGGACCTCGCCCTGGACCTCGCCCTGGACCTCGCCCTGGACCTCGCCCTTGACCTCGCCCGGGACCTCGCCCGGGACCTCGCCCTGGACCTCGCCCTGGACCTCGCCCTGGACCTCGCCCTGGACCTCGCCCTGGACCTCGCCCGGGACCTCGCCCGGGACCTCGCTCGGGACCTCGCCCGAAACCTCGCCCGGGACCTCGCCCGGGACCTCGCCCTGAACCTCACCTTGCTTGTCTTCGTCAACCTCAATAATTGACCCCACGAGGTGAATGGACCTTTTTCCAATAAATTTACTTTTATGCGCAGATGCGCATTTTTAATGGACCTGGCGAGAAGAAACCAAAACGGTCCATTGTACAGGGTACAAACATTCTGGTCGATTAGCTATTTTTGTCAAAGATTTGTTGCTTTTTTTATTTAGAAAACCCATGAAAATCTTTTCAGCATCACTTTCTGGTCTATAGAGCACAACAAAGTGGAACGCCCGTCTAGATCCCGTACTCAATACCAGGGTAAAAGAGCCGGTAGAGATAGAAGGGTACTGTTGACACCATAGGAACAAGGTTGAGGTCTATCACACTATAGTGTTAATACATAAAACATGAACAATTGGGACAATCGAATTTTGTTTTTTTAAAATACCGAATTTTACGAATGCGTACATAAGAGGTGAGAAATACCAATGGTGTATCCTACCTTTACATTAACCCATTCCTGATAATTCAAGCAATTACCAATGATATATCCTACCTTTACATCCACCCATTCCTGATAATTCAAGCAATCACCAGTGATGTATCCAACATTAACATCCACCCATTCCTGATAATTCAAGAAATTACTAATGGTGTATCATACCTTAACTTCCACCCATTCCTGATAATTTATCACTGACGTTCTTGTTTAAGTGTTGAGTATGGATTTCACGGAGTCACTGCATCTTGACATTGACGTAAACGAAGCCCCGGCTTTATGCGCTTCATGTCAAACTTTAATCCATCTGTTACGTACTGTACCACTGCTGTTATAAGGCTACGGTAAAACGTGAAACAGTTTGTGACGCAATGGTTTGTGACTAGCGGGAAGACTAAAGACTAAATATGGAAGGACGCATTAACTTAAATAACCAATCAGAGAAATACACATCGTCTGCCTCACCCCATTGCTTTGTGTATTATTGCAAATCCCATCATCGTCAGACCTCTGTGTCTCCAGAGCCATTCAGCAGTTGTGTAAAGAAGACAGCTACCGAAAGCAGTGTGGCTTGAATCTTTTAACAACGTGGCGACAGTAAAACCAGACATGAACAATCGCTGAATTTTGTTCCGCGCAGTTTAATAACTACATGTACTTATCAAACATTAAAAGAAAGAAAACAATGGCGAAATACATCTTTTGTTTAAAACTGTTTTACATACTTTTTGTAAGGGATGACATGCTTAAAGGGGCTGTTGGGTTCTGTAGAAATAATTATGTAGTTGGGTTCTGTATAAATAATATTTTAGTTCACAACTAGCAGGCCTATTGTTTTCTCATTTTATATGCCACTAATAAAATGTTATCAGAAAATAGTATGTGAGAAATGCTGTGGAGGGGGTAAGTCTAGATTTTAGCTGGGTGGATGTTTTTAAATAAGCTAAAAACTGTTTTTTACGGCCCCAAAACTGGCAAAAAATTCCCAAAACACAAAATGGCCTAATACCATGGCAACGAGCCATAGAACAAAAATTTAGTTTTACTTTGGTTACTTGCTTACAATGTCCTTTCATATTACACAAAATAAATACAAAATGCCGAGGACAGATATTTACGAGGACCCACTCTTAATGAGTACAAAAGAATAGGGACTTTTGTGAACGCAACACTCACAATATTCGCACAAAAATGAATGCATCTTTTACAAACAGTTTTTTCGATATTTTCGAAATAAACATTTTCCGATATCGTCCGGGAAAACCTATAGTATTTATATTCCCTTTTCTTATTTGCAGACACTTTTTTTTAATATATCGGAAATTTTGGGTATATTGCCCGAGCGATTGTTCGTACTAATTATTATCTACACTTCAAGAACACTCAACACTTTTGTCACCACCCCTTCTGTTTCCTGGTTTATTTAAAATTGTATTGTTATCAAACCACTACTCGGTTACAATTATTACAACATAATAGTTTTTGTGTGTGAAAGAAACTCACAATATTCGTGACTGTATTTAATTCCAGGCTGTCATGTAATAATAATACATTACTTCCGGCAACGTTTATTTCCTTGTCCTAATCGGAAAGTGAAGCACATTGCTATACGTACTAGGCCATTTCGGTTGAAATGTTTTATGAGGGATGCTAAACTTTAAAAAGTCAAGATTTCATAATTTGAAAGAGCGTCCGTACAGGACACGACTAATATAAAAAAAAACATCTGTTGACAACAGTTTACAAAGGTCGTTTTCAAAAATCCTAGCTATAGGCTCCGACTCCATCTCCATTGCCAAATTTTCAAAATCTTTTCTCTCTCACATGTGTTCCGACTTTTCAGACGAAATGATGACCAACATGCCATCTTACGTTTTCTTTTTAGTTGTTGGTGGGTTGACCCGTGACGTTTTGTGGAATTCTCACCCAAAGAAGACCACCGGGTACTTCAGCTAGTGTTTAAGCGCAATATTGGTAATAGCGCCAACATTAAGATTGGTAAAAAATATTATCGGGCACAATGAATGTTTAAGAAAGTGATATGAAACAGTAACCATTCAAAAAGGCATTTAAGAGTGGGTTCACGTAAATATTTCATATAAGTGTCCTCGGCATTTATTTGGTTTCATATGAAATGAACTTGGTGAGCAATGCTTTAGTTGGGTTCTGTATAAATAATGTTTTAGTTCACAACGAGTATTGTTGTCTCCTTGTATAGAATGTTATCAGAAAATGGTATGCAAGAAATGCTGTGGAGGGGGTTAGTCTAGATTTTCGCCGTCAAAAATGCTGCTTATTCAGTAGGAGTAAATCACAGACATACACTCTTATAAATGAATAAAAGGAGCCTGATTCATAAAAGTACATTTTGTGTGTGTATTATTACCTTAAACCGAAGGGAAAACCTCAAATTTCAAAACCTCAAAATGTTCCCATTTTGGGGGAAAACAACAATTTTTGATGCAGTACTGCCTAAAGAGGATATATTCCCCCAAACTTTTCTCAGCAGACATAAAAAAGACCAATGTTGGCTCTCAGCAAATCCAAAAGGAAAATATTCTAATACCCCTGGCAAGTTGACTTTTTGAGGGACAAAAATAGGATAAAAATTACAATTTTACAAGTTCTAAAAACAAGCTTTAACGCATGTTCCAAAAATGGTGACATTTAAAACATTTAATTTTTTTCTTAAGTAAGGGCAATGACGATTCTTTGTAATGATATAGTTGAGTTGGTGATATAAATTAGCATTTTGGCTCTGTGATTGTTTTCAAATTATTAGAAAAACATGGCATGGCAACAGGCCATAACAAAATGTAAGTTCTATTTTCGTTACTTGCTTATCAAGTCCTTTCATATTTAAAAACAATATTAACGAGGACACTTATTTGAAATATTTACGTAGACCCACTCTTCAGTATTTTTCTTTTTTTTAGTGATGTCATCATCAATACAAAGGAGTCTAGATTTTGTTTTGTAACGCAACTCATAATATTTGCGACTTCATTAAATTTCAGCTTGTGGCCTTCGGTAGAAGGAGTTACCATAGTAACCAGAGAATTGCCTCTTATTGTCACTAGATTCATTAAAACTAGATCAATATCGTGGATAGCTATAATAATACTGTAAAGACTCCTTTTAACAGACGACTTTATCTCTGACTTTCTCCTGCAAATTTTGAGAATGGAATCAACCAGCGTAAAATTGATATGAACGCGTATGCAATCTCCCGGGTGTCCGTGCCTTCAGCGCTTAACGTTTATCCAGAATCTCACAGACCGATGAGGTTATCAGCTTACGATAAAACATCAGCCAATCAAAGGATACGGTTTGTAACTGCGGGAATACTGACCAATTACGAGTCACTGACGTGAATGACGTACTTACTTGAATAACCAATCAAAAAGAATGAGAGCTACACATCGTCTGCCTCAACCCATTCCTTTCTGTAAACTATACCAAGTCCCACAATCGCCAGGCCTGTGTATCACAGGAGCATCCTAGCATTTGTATAGAGAGGACAGCAGCCGAAAGCAGTACGGCTTGACTTGTGGTCGCTGAACAACCATTGTGGATAGTTCAATCAGACACGACAAATCGCTAGATTTTCTTCCCGTGATTTCAACTATAATTATGTGGCGCACATTATACAAAAACAAATAAAACAAACTGAGATCGACGTTAAGTCATCTGATTTTAACGAATCCTTTAAGTAATGGAAGCAATGGCGAAACTGACTTTTACTGGGTTGCAACTATTTCACATAATATTCATCATATATCAGGGAGCTACCTCGTCCGTCTCTGGATATGAAACTTCTTATGCAGGGAAACATGCGTTTTATGCCGCAGAAAATCGCGCCCTAAAAGAATTTGCGTTCGCAACCAAAATTGTACGATCTCGTGTCATCTGCGGACGTGAATGCAGCATGGATCAACATTGCAAGTCTTTTAACTTTAATGACTGCAGTAAAATGTGCGAGTTAAACCTTGCCACAAGACGGCAGCATCTCGACTACTTCAATGCAACTCAAGGGAGCCTGTACTTTGATGCAGATGAGGACACACCTGTCTACTCACTGGCTGATAGTTCCTTGAATCGCTACAGAAGTTGCAAGATGCTCTTAGATGCCGGTTATCGTTCAAGCGGTATCTACACAATCTACCCCGAGGGATTCGGCAATGGCGGTCTTTGTGTCTACTGTGACATCGAAACTGACGGCGGGGGATGGATCGTGTTTCAGAGGCGACAAGATGGCAGCGTGGACTTCTACCGTAACTGGGCCGACTACCAGCCTGGCTTTGGCAATTTGTCCGGTGAGTTCTGGTTGGGTAATGACAACTTGGTGACTCTGACGTCCGACGATTCACGTGGATCATGGAAGCTACGAGTTGACTTAGAGGACTGGGAGAACAACACGGCATGGGCAAAATACTCAGATTTCCAAATATCCCCGGGTGGGTACAATCTGAATTATGACCAATACGATGCCAACAGCACTGCCGGCGACTCTCTTGGGTATCAGGGAAATAATAAATGGTTTTATCAAAAAGGACATCCCTTTTCAACAAAGGATCGTGACAATGATGCGTCACAGAACAATAATTGTGCACAACTGACCACAGGAGGCTGGTGGTTTAATAACTGTTATTATTCTCACTTAAATGGTGTATATTACCCAGACAAGAATGCAGATCGTTACCAAGGCGTGCCATGGATCTCATGGAAAAGGGGTTATTCCATGAAAGCATGTAGCATGAAAACGCGTAAAATTGGACCATGAATGTTGCATTGTTGATATTAATTTTGAAATGTACTTGTTTTAGTTGGCACCTGTAAATCATTGCACAGCCATATTATTCATTAATACCCGGAGTCTTTTAGAATTGTTATAAAACTGCAAACAAAATTTTTCTATGGAATAATGTGTTTCGCAGTTAATCGAAATGTTACTATCACTTTGTCAACACGTTAAAGGTAGAATACACCATTGGTAATTGCTTGAATTAAGAGAAATGGGTGGATTTGGGAGTTGTATTTGATAGAAAATATCGTTTAACTGACCTGTCTGAAGTTTTACAATCATAGATGCTGAGAAAAGCCAGAAAAACGGCGTTCGTTTTCAACCTGCGTCAGGCAGTTGTTCTTATGTTGTTCTTGTTTTTTCCACAATCGCCGTCCGGCGATCATGATTTATTTTTATAAAATTCAATTTTTCCAAACACTTACAGGATATCTAGCGCATAGTTTCGCTGGATGCTAACAAACAATATTTATCAAATGAGGGCCTAATATTTCGATCTTCACAAAAATCTTCTTCAGAGACAATATTTATTTTCAAATAAGTAAGATATTTCTTAATAATTCGGTAGATATGTGCAAATGGTGTATCCTACCTTTAAGAGGTTAACTAGTTTTTGTTTTGCTTATTATAAAGAATACCCATTATATTTTGTACATTTGACGAAACAACGGCTACATTTGATCATATCGCAATGCTAAATTGTAGCAGAGTTTAACCGAAGCTGCCTCGAATTTTTTAACAGCGACATTACAGGCGCAATCACACAAACAAGGGTTCACCCATGTACAACAACCTGCCGATTACATTATAAAAAAGGCATGATGTTTTTTTTTAAATTGAAGTTAAATTCTCCTTTAAAGGATAACTTTTGCCAACATTGCAGGGCTACGAACAGCATCCGTCACTATGAGATTTATTCACGAGTCGGCCATAATAATTGAAAGTGAGGTAAAATCGTCATTTTGTTTTAACTTGCAGATAAAAATGAAAACAATGACATAACGTTAATTACCAATTACCGTTAACACCAGTCGTCTCTGATGAATAATTAAACATTTGTGATTAAACATACCTTAATGTTTTATGCCACATTTCAAAAAAATATTGAAAGTGAGGCTAGAATTCAAAAATAGTCTGGCACCATCCCATTCAACAATTCACAATTTAGCGTATGTGAAAACAATTTGTTACTTAGATTTCAATTATAGTTCCACAAGTAATGTCAGCTTAGAAAATAAGTGTTATTCGTACATGTATGCATTGATAATATTTGTATTGCACGAATAGAATGTTGCACAAAATGACATCAGCTAAGAATTTGTGGCAAGTGTTATTCCTCTTATAACACAATATTCAAAATATTCTTCATGTTGTTTTACTCCAGTTACTTTCCCACAAAAATACTGTAAATCACAAAACCAAGAGAATCTGAATTACACAGATGTATTTGTTCTGATGTCATTATTCATTATTTGTCTGCACAATTTTAAAACATAAAGGTTTATAGTTGTTTCGTGTAACAAAATAAAATACCAATTCTCTTTTTTCATGCTTCTTGGAATTGTTAGATTTTTCACTAGTGATCAAGTTTTTGAAACTAGGTTTTATGGGGGTGTCGAAATAATGGTAATCATTATAAGAAATATGGTAATCATTTGTAAACATTTCACTAAATCGCAATTATGACATTATGCATTATTTGGAGCGCGTTATCTTAAGTAAGTGCTTATAATTGAAATTAATTTAAAATTACCAAAACCACATCAATATCACGGAAGAGGGCAAAAAATAATCTTAATTAATAAGCACATTTTACTTTTTGCTTGTATATTGCGATACAAAAATGGTTCCAATACAAAAAGACCAATGACGTTGAATAAACTGAGCGACAAGAACCAATCCACGATTAATTTGTCTCAGTTTATTTAGGTTGTTCGTGTTGAGTTTGTGAGTGTGTAATTATTAAAGCGTGGTTTGCAGGTGTAAGGCAAATGGAATTTATGCTTCAAACACCTTCAAAGGTTACTATTCCCGTATGGGATATGCTATTATTAAGGAGTTTGCATAGTATTCTACAGATCCACAACTTCTGCCAGCGCCCTGGCCGCGCCCATGCCGCGCCCTGGACTTTGCCCTAGCCCTCGCCCTGGCCCTCGCCCTGGCCCTCGCCCTGGCCCTCGCCCTGGACCTCGCCCTGGACCTCGCCCTGGACCTCGCCCTGGACCTCGCCCTGGACCTCGCCCTGGACCTCGCCCTGGACCTCGCCCTGGACCTCGCCCTGGACCTCGCCCTGGACCTCGCCCTGGACCTCGCCCTGGACCTCGCCCTGGACCTCGCCCTGGACCTCGCCCTGGACCTCGCCCTGGACCTCGCCCTGGACCTCGCCCTGGACCTCGCCCTGGACCTCGCCCTGGACCTCGCCCTGGACCTCGCCCTGGACCTCGCCCTGGACCTCGCCCTGGACCTCGCCCTGGACCTCGCCCTGGACCTCGCCCTGGACCTCGCCCTGGACCTCGCCCTGGACCTCGCCCTGGACCTCGCCCTGGACCTCGCCCTGGACCTCGCCCTGGACCTCGCCCTGGACCTCGCCCTGGACCTCGCCCTGGACCTCGCCCTGGACCTCGCCCTGGACCTCGCCCTGGACCTCGCCCTGGACCTCGCCCTGGACCTCCCCCTGGACCTCGCCCTGGACCTCGCCCTGGACCTCGCCCTGGACCTCGCCCTGGACCTCCCCCTGGACCTCGCCCTGGACCTCGCCCTGGACCTCGCCCTGGACCTCGCCCTGGACCTCGCCCTGGACCTCGCCCTGGACCTCGCCCTGGACCTCGCCCTGGACCTCGCCCTGGACCTCGCCCTGGACCTCGCCCTGGACCTCGCCCTGGACCTCGCCCTGGACCTCGCCCTGGACCTCGCCCTGGACCTCGCCCTGGACCTCGCCCTGGACCTCGCCCTGGACCTCGCCCTGGACCTCGCCCTGGACCTCGCCCTGGACCTCGCCCTGGACCTCGCCCTGGACCTCGCCCTGGACCTCGCCCTGGACCTCGCCCTGGACCTCGCCCGGGACTTCGCCCGGGACCTTGCCCGGGACCTCGCCCGGGACCTCGCCTTGCTTGTTTGTCTTCGTTTACCTCAATACTTAACCCCACGAGGTGAAAGGACCTTTTACTAATAAATTTACTTTTATGCGCACATGCGCATTTTTAATGGACCAGCAGCCGATTTTACGAAACTGTGCGTAACTTACGCCTTAACTGGATGTGGCGCAAGACTTACGCCATAACTTTAATGCGTAGCTGCGCCATAAGTTAAAATCGATTTCACGAAACTCGACTTAGCTACGCAACATCCTATTTTCACTAAAAACTTTTATATTTGTAGGACGAGGGTGACCTCAAGTTCTAACAACGACTGTTTGCAGTTGTTGCACAAATATACATAAAACAGACGTTACAATTATACGTGTTTACGCGGATTTTTGTTGGAGGCCGCCATTTTTTTTGGGCTGTGTTAATTGTAGCGTGAATACCGATTTTAAAGCCGTTTTTTTCTCAATGAAAAACCCATAGTACGATCGCGCCTTGTCTTGACCTATAATGGGAAATTGAAGCAGCAACTTGAACAAAGATAGGATAGGGATTGTCATCAGTCACGTAAGGTTTGTCACTTGATCATATTGTCGATCGTTGCGTCGATCGATCGAGCCGAGGATGAGCGGCCGGCGGTGTTCGTCTGCTAACGATGATTTAGCGGGTAATTATATAAGTAAATCTGGTAAAAACAGTGAGCACAACATGGCAACTTGAATGTTTGTGATCGATGTTGAGCGTTATACCGAATACAATGATAGAACTAGTAAAGAAAACAAATGTGGCAGTGGCACTAACTGGGGGGTGGGGGGAGGGCAGAACTAAATATTTTAACTGAATTTGTGAGAGAAATTTTAACACGGTTGTTTGGCAACAATTATAAAACTTAAAAGGGAAAAGGTCATAGATGAATATAGAAAGGTAAAAAAGCTGTGTTGGCAGAGTGCTGTGACAGCGGATGTCAACAAAAGATTGGTTTAAAGCGAGAAAGAGGTGGGGCCTGGGGGAAGGGGGAGCTTGCTGCAAAAGCTAGAAAATAAAAATGGCCGGGATGGAGAAAAGAGTGGTAGCTAGTAATTCATTGGTATAAAGGCATAATAATATTAGGCATAATAATCTGTGCTCTTTTTTTCCTTCCGTGTTGATCGAGATGAATACAACTAGGAAATAATTCCATAGGGACCTAGGCATTATTAGGCCTAACGTTACGGACATCATCACCCTGATTTGTGCACAAACCAGGCTAGCATGGCTAGGGATGAGACTGGTCTGAAAAAAAGTCTGTAGTGTTTTCTTGTTCCTAGGCCCTAGTACTAGGTTTTTTGCTTAGATATTTTTTAAGCAACATTTTACGATTGTGTTTATTGCAGCTTTCTTTCAAATTGAGGATTGCGATAAAGATAATGCTGCTGATGATGATGATGACGACAACGCTGATCACGACCCATCAGAAAGATTTACTAACTAAACTGGAAGCCTCCATTGCCTCTACATCATCAAGGCCAGACCTGTCAACACAGACTGCAACCCCGAGTGGTGTAGAACATGTACAACCTAAAGAATTATCAATAACAAATAAGAAAATGTATGAATTGGACAAATTTACTTCTGGAAATTGAGAAGAAAAGGCTATGGTTGCAAAGGAACATTTAAAAGTGTCGCAGTATCTTAATGCTAATTTGCAGATGGTCATTGCTATTGCCTGTCAGCAGCGTGCCATCATTTTGGTGCCAGCTGAAGATAATGCTTAACGTCTTAACTTCTCATTTCCAGATGTTCTTTATTCCCTGTCATAATTTTCCCTATTTATTGGGGCCATTAAAAGTAATCAACGTTTACAAAATGTTGACTCTAAAATGTAGGGGAATTGTCTCCTATGGAGCGTCAAAAGCCGTATTTTTCCGATTTTCTCAGAGCTAGTATAATTTTAGGTTTTCAGAAATTGCGACACTGGTTAAAAAAAACCTGGATTTTATGCTAGCAGAAATTTGGATTTTACTATCTGTGTCGCAGTTTCTGAAAACTTAAAATGTTTGTTCTACATGTACTAGCTTTTGACGCTCCATAGTCTCCACCAGTTCGCGCCGGGATTATTTTAACATCACCGAGCCGACGCGCGGAATTATTTTTAACGAAACTCGATCCGAGGTGGGTTCAGCCCGATGGTACAGGAAAGCACACCCACGCATTTCCGGCCTTGCTCCCTGCTGACAGACATTTCTGGCCTTGTTCGTTGCTGACGAACATTTTCGGCCTTGCTCGTGGCATGTTTATGTGTCATCCGTTTTGAATCTGGGAAAAACTTTGTGTTTGTATATGTCATCCGGCGCGAACTGGTTAAAAGTCAAACTTAAAAACATTGATATTTTGAATGCCCCTTTATACTTGACATTGAAATTAGTCTTGGTTTCAAGATTACGTAAGCGGAGTGATCTTACAAAACCCAGTCAGCCACCCCACTATGAAATTTTGGTTGCAAGACGTCCTAATCGTGGTATGCAGCGTGCGTAGGCTACCGATGCGGGCGCCCTTTAACATACGCTACAGACCACGCCATGACGTTCAAATAGGATGTCTTGGCTAACTGACAATCGCTCAAAAATTTATGAGCAGAATTGTGATGCATTTTCATGCGCGTGTGACGTTGCGTGCATAATTACGTGACGTAACAGAAACTTGACCAATGAGTATGATTATGCATGTTACGTCAACGCGATTATACACACAATGTCACGTCACACGCGCATGCAAATTCTGCTGGGAATTTTTGTTAAGTGATTATGTCCATTAGCGAAGACGTTCAATTTAAAGGTCATGGCGTTTATTAAGAGGGCGCCCGCATAGGCGGTCTACGCGCACTGCATACTGAGATTAGGACGTTTTGCAACCAAGACTACCCACTGTGTAGCAGAATAATGTAAAAATATACTGTAAAAATGGAGAATGCACCCGAGTTCCTGCATTTAGAGGCCAAAAATCAACTTAAGACAAAGCCAGGGAAAGGCATATTGTTTGTATATCCAATGAGAAGTCAAGTTTATAAAATTGCCATGATAATACAAACAAGTCTTGTTTATATTTATTTATATTTATTATCTTTCTTTATTATAATTTCTTTCTTGGAACAATTTGTGTATATACAATGTACATGTAGAATTTTGAAGCCTTGTTCCTAGACTTGCATTGGTTTCTCAATTTGTCATGTTTTGTAGTGTTTTATATAACCTATAAGCCTATAAACTGGGTACAAAAACTACAAAAACAATCCTTTGGTTCTGGATTTGATTTTAACAGGTGGGTTGCTTATCTAACAATACATTTGGAGAACGCACTCCTTACAAACCACATTCCCTTTCATTCCCGAGTACATTATGTATTTTGTTCGACCAATATAGGCCTACATTCATCTTTTAGGGGTGCATGAGGGCGCTGTTTAACTTTTGAGACGAAAAAGTGCGCCGGAGATTTGTTAAAGTGAGATTTAAACGAGGGTCACGGTGGTTTTTTTTGCACGCGACATTTACTAACGTTAACGGAAAATGAGAAACTATCCTTGTAGGACGCTCCAAACATGTCGTAAATCTTTAACGATTTGGAAAATACCCTTCCGAGAAGAGCGATACCGTCCTCTGATTTCGTCGTCTTCGAGATGATATATAGGGGATTTATTCGGTCACGGAACAATCTTTCACGGCGAAGCGCTCTTCGGTGTTCACGTTGAACGCCATGTTTACGACACATAGCCAAGACTTACGCCACCTAAAGTCATGGCGTAAGTTACGCCACATCTTATGGCGTAACTCGGTGAGTTACGACATATCCCGATAATGCGTAACTTTCGTGAAATCCGTCCTAAAGTTATAGCGCAACTTGCGCAATAAGTTATGGCGTAAGTCCACTTACGCCATAAAGTAAAGTTTCGTGAAATCGGCTGCTGGCGGGAAGAAATCAAAACGGTACGTTGTACAGGGTACGAACATTCTGGTCGATTAGCTAATTTTATCAACCATTTGTTGCTTTTTTTCTTTAGAAAACCCATGAAAATCTTTTCAGCATCACTTTCTAGTCTATAGTGCACAACAAAGTGGAACCCCCGTCTAGATCCCGTACTCAATACCGGGGTAAAAGAGCCGGTAGAGATGGAAGGGTATTGTTGACACCATAGGAACAAGGTTGAGATATATCACACAATAGTGTTAATACATCAAACATAAACAATTGGTACAATCGAATTTTGTTTTGAATTTTTTTTACGAATGATTACATAAGAGGTGGGAAGTACCAATGGTGTATCCTACCTTTACATCCACCCATTCCTGATAATTCAAGCAATTACCAATGGTGTATCCTACCTTTATTTCCACTCATTCCTGATAATTCAAGCAATTACCAATGGTGTATCCTACCTTTACATCCACCAATTTCTGATAATTCAAGCAATTACTAATGGTGTATCCTACCAGCTTACAATAAAACATCAGCTAATCAAAGGCTAAGGTTTGTAACTGTGGGAATACACACCAATTACTAGTCACTGACGTGAATGACGTACTCACTAAGACTTGAATAACCAATCAGAAATAATGAGAGATACACATCGTCTGCCTCAACCCATTCCTTTATGTAAACTATACCAAGTCCCACCATCGCCATGCCTCTGTACCACAGGAGCATCCTAGCATTTGTATAGAGAGGACAGCAGCCGACAGCAGTACGGCTTGACTTGTAGTCGCTGAACAACCATTGTGGATAGTTCAATCAGACACGACAAATCGCTAGATTTTCTTACCCGATTTCAGCTATAGATATGTGGCGCACATTATACAATAACAAATAAAACAAACTGAAATCGACGTTAAGTCATCTGATTTTAACGAATCCTTTAAGTAATGGAAGCAATGGCGAAACTGACCTTTACTGGGTTGCAACTATTTCACATAATAGTCATCATATGTCAGGGAGCTACCTCATCCGTCACTGGACGTGAAACTTCTTATGCAGGGAAACATGCGTTTTATGCTGCAGAAAATCGCACCTTAAAAGAATTTGCGTTTGCAACCAAAATTGTAAGATCTCGTGTCATCTGTGGACGTGAATGCAGCATGGATCAACATTGTGAGTCTTTTAACTTTAATGACTGCAGTAAAATGTGCGAGTTGAACCTTGCCAGAAGACGGCAGCATCTCGACTACTTCAATGCAACTCAAGGGAGCGTTTACTTTGATGCAGATGAGGACACACCTCTCTACTCACTGGCTGATAGTTCCTTGAATCGCAACAGAAGTTGCAAGATGCTCTTAGATGCCGGTTATCGTTCAAGCGGTATCTACACAATCTACCCAGAGCGATTTGGCAATGGCGGTCTTCGTGTCTACTGTGACATGGAAACTGACGGCGGGGGATGGATCGTGTTTCAGAGGCGACAAGATGGCAGCGTGGACTTCTACCGTAACTGGGCCGACTACCAGTCTGGCTTTGGCGATCTGTCCGGTGAGTTCTGGTTGGGTAATGAAAACTTGGTGACTCTGACGCCTGGTGATTCATGTGGATCATGGGAGCTACGAGTTGAATTAGAGGACTGGGAGAACAACACGGCATGGGCAAAATACTCAGATTTCAAAATATCCCCGGGTGAGTACAATCTGAATTATGACCAATACGATGGCAGCAGCACTGCTGGTGACTCTCTTGGGTATCACAGAGGACGTCCCTTTACGACAAAAGATCGTGATAATGATGATGCACCACAACTTAATTGCGCACGAATGCGCGCAGGAGCCTGGTGGTTTAATCGGTGTTTAAAGTCTCACTTGAATGGTAGATATTACCCAGATGAGAATGCCAGTGATAGGAAGGGCGTACAATGGCTTTCATGGAAATCGCGTGTATATTATATGAAAGCATGCAGCATGAAAATGCGTGAAATTGGATCTTGAACGCGGTATCCTATTGTATATTATATAGGTTTTCCAGGCCAAATTTAAAAACAAAATCATTCAAATTAACACCAGGATCATTCAATTCGTTTTAAAGTGAAAGCTTTGTTGCATCAGCATTTAACAGTCAAAAAGAGTAATTATATTTCAGCAGTTAGCATTCACTGGCCAAATAAGATCATTCAACTCCACAAGGTCGTCAACTAATCAATTTTATCAATTGGCAAACATGTTTTTAATGTTCACATTCAAATTCGTTTTTACCTATATAAAGGCAAATTCTGAATTAAGAGAATACAGAATTACACTAATTCTGCGTTATACATTTTAAGTAAAGCATTTTTGAACGAAAAGAAACGCGATTAGAAAAGGAACTGTGAACAAATATACATGAAAAGAACAACCTTTTGTTTTTGTTAATTTTATAACGACCCCCTGGTAATTTTAGGCTTTTGTTTCTTAAAAGCATTTGCTATTTTTTAATTTGACATGGTCCGAACATTATCAGAAATAAAACATAAAATAAAGAATAAAACACAAAGACCATTGCAAACGATCACAAGACAATAGCGAAAGATTTAATTTTCATTTCAAACTTACCACCATAACTTTTCAAACTTTACCTAACACTTTACCTATAGCAGAAATTCAACTGAAGAATGGTAAAACTGTAGTCTTGAATGCCTATACATGAAATAGAATGACTAAAACGAACCTGAATGAAAAGAACGAAATCATGTGTGCACAAACACTAAATTGAATAGTAACTAAACAGAAACACTATAGTTTGAATGAATTAGGGGGAATGCGTGAATTTGAATGCGTGTTAATGAAAATGAACTAATTTGTGCAAATTTGACCGGGGAAACCTATATTTATTTTTAATAATTATTTGTTTTAGTTATAATAATAGTTGTAATTTTGATTCATTGTACAATCAAGATTATCATCTTACACCTTTAATACGTTGCATCGTAGAATAAACATTGTGTCCAACAGTACCGTCAACATTGTGTTCAGCAAACGCAAACATTTTATTTGTATTTATTTTTTATTTATATTTATTTATTATTTACCCTGGGGTAACCTCTCAGTGAAACACTGTTTTTCAGAGGGGCCCAGCAGTTATACAATTCGAATTGCGAAGGACGCGGCTACAACGTAGTCGAGCCGCTGGCACGTAAAGGCGCCTCTGGCAGCCGGCCACATCGACTCATATATGACTACGGAGCACAGCCTGAGATAGAAAGTGATTTTTTGTTATATATATTTTTATTTATTTTCCCCAATTGAGCCAGGAACACCGGGGCGAACCCCTTCTCTTAGCGATAAGTGTTACTGGGTTCTTTTACGTGCATTATAATGATTATTATTATACAATACACGGGACCTACAGCTTTACGTCTCATCCGAAAGACGAAGCAATAGTGGTTTCAGTGCCTTGCTTAAGGACACAGGTGTCGAGACCGAGATTCGAACTCACGCTCTGCGGAACAGAAAACAGGGTTCTTAACCGCTCGGCCACGACACTCCACTGAACAAGGTATTTTTTTCAGAAGCTAAACATTGCGCGTGTAATTATAAGAATGAACGATAAATCGCTAGATATTTTCGATCAATACCTTGTTCGTGTTTGAACGCGTTTAAAAAGAATAACAAGACAGTATTGATAAAGGTGTTTCAATGTTAAAGACAGGTTTAAAATTGGCAAAACAATTCCATGTTTTATGCTATTTTAAAACATTTTTGTATTCAAATTAACAAACTCTCACGTTCAATTCCGTCCAGACAAAGCTTTTTTCGAACCAATTTTGTCATTTATCATTCAATGTCAAAGTGTTGCCACTCTGTTTATACATTGGATTGAGAATATTCGTCATTACAAATCAAATTGGTCTAAGCTGTTGCTATAGACGAATCTGGTATGTAATAACAAATATTCTCGACCTGGTGTTCAAAAGGGGTGACTAAACATTTAAACTGATTTAAATTGTCTTGTGACATTGCTAAACTGAATGACCATGCTATTCGGCAACCGGTTTACTCATTTAAGATTGCATATCAATTGTTTTCAGATCCAAGAGGTTTTCTCCAGAATTGGCTCAGCTATGGCTGTTTTATGGTAGCCTCAGATTGCTCCGTCTTATAAAGTTGTATACACTGTATAGTCACTAAATATAGAAGTTGTCTATATAGATTGAGTGAGAACAACATTAGAAACGTCTTTCAAACCAAAAAGTTTGTTAAATTCTAGCATTAATCTTTACTTACTTACCTACCATTGTACATAGAATGAGCTTATGGCAATTGTTATTTACTTTATTGAGCATGGATTAAACTTTGAGTTTTGCAGTTCACAATGCAGAAAGACAGTCATTGGACAGTTTGTTTAGTTTTTAGCAACCAATGTATCCTAGTTGAGAAATAGGCCCTAAATACAGTTGTAAATTGTTCCGGTTAGAAAGTTCGAGGAACATTTTCAGACTGTAATTATTAGTCAGTCACACATCTCAGCCGAGTGTTATAAGCGGCCGAGTTGTGATTAACTTCGTTTGTCTAGCTGAATTCGGGCTCCTTAGCCAAAACCTTTGTCTAGCTCCCCCTATGTACTTGTACTTGCAACCAAACGTACGTTCTGGAAAATACGTATACTAGATCTGCGAAAGTTAGAAGTTGACTTTACGTGCGAAGGGTCTAGCCCCCCTAAAATATTAGATCTAGAACCGCGCCTGCATTGACGCCCTTCCTGAGGACGAGGTTGAAGCAATCCATACGCGTGCCCTAAGGTTCCACTACACTAAATACGGCGCTCATTGCAACCAACACAACAATTGAAAGAAAGAGCGCCGCCTGGTGACGCTAATGAGTAGAATCCCCCGAGTTGGAAGCCACGGGTCACCAATTCTTGATTTCCACAAATATTTCTACAATCAGTCCAATGTATAGGCCCCAGGGACCTCTTATTCAAAATTACCGGAGGGATCACAAAATATTAATGAGCTCGCGCGCGGTGATTTTCAGAGATTTAGTCACATGCACCCATAATCGCCTCTCAGCTTTCGGCTGCTGCCCTCTCTATACAAATGCTGGGATGCTCCTGTGATACAGAGGCCTGGTGATGGTTGGATTTGGTATAGTTTACAGAAATAGGAATGAGTTGAGCTATGACAGTATGAGGCATCCTGAGCCACGCAGCGCTTTTACGAGCTTTCCACCAATAGCGCTCAAACACCTGCGGATTTTCGGCAAGATCCGTGGTTATTGGCGCAAAGATTCATGCGCCCAATCAGAGCCTCCGTTACAAACAGACCAAGGCCGTTTTCAAAACCCCTGGCTTTTGCTCCGTCTCTGGCTATACAGCCTATTGCTAAACTGTATGAATGAAGCCTCAGACGAAGACAAAACTCGGGTTCGAAAAACAGCCCAAGGCATGAGGTGTTCTCACAAATGTTCATCCTCCCACGTAAAAAATAAAATTAATCGGAAAGATTTTAGAAATTAACGTACAGAACGTGAACTAAAACTTTGCTATTATATATTATACAGAATAAGAAACATAAAAGACTGAACAGCTACGTAAACGCCAATAGTACAGTGGTAGAAATTGTCAGTTTATCAGGGGTGGACGTTCATATCATGTATTGGCCAACTTGTTTAATGATTGCTGCGAATGTCCACAGGGTTTGAGGGCGACAATTCAAGAGCCCGTTTAACTCTGCGTGGCTCAGGATGGCTATGACTATGAGGCAGACGGCGTGTATCTCTCTTTCTCTCTGAAGGATTATTCAAGTGAGTACGTAATTTACGTCAGTGAGTAATATTTGGTCTGTATTCCCGCAGTTACAAACCGTACCCTTTGATTGGCTGATGTTTTATCGTAAGCTGATAACCTCATCGGTCTGTGAGATTCTGAATATACGTTAAGCGCTGAAGTAAACTCTTAATTCGTTTTAATTAATTGTTGTCCTGCAACAATTAATTGTCGACAAGAGGTAAAATTAAAGGAAGTTGACTGCGTTCCATGTAGGAACATTGATGAGCAGCCCAGCGCCAGTTTGGATGTTTCAGAATCAGTGTCACTACTTGCGCAGTAAACAGCCGTCCACAACTTCAACCAATAGTTTGTGCGGGGAAACTTCTTGGCCCATCGCCAAGTAATAACTGCGGGAACTTAGCGCAAGACGGCAGATTGTCATGGAGACGGAATTCTAGCACCAATAAGATCATCGATCTAAAAAAAACTAATAAAGACCGAAATGGGGTCGCCCAAAACAAGGATGGTTGTATAGTGGCATTGTTATCAAAGAAACAATGCGACGTGCAGTGTCGGCTTGTCAATATTTATGTTAAGTTTCTGTCTATATATAAATATTGTACATATTTTTTTTTACTTATAATTATCAGTAATATTCTTTGAAATAGACTACTTCTTTGATTTGAGATGGTTTTATATCCTCTAAGGATGTTTTTTTTGTGTGTTAAGTGTTAAGTTTCTTTTGCTCTTGATAATCCCCGACGTGGCGCACTCAGCTTAGGGACGAACACGTACTCGGCCGATTGTGTTCCCAACAGCCAGACGCAACTTTTAATGTTATTTTAAATTTCGAAATAAACCTGACATAGTTGCCGTCTCACATTCAATATATATTTACAAATCACAAGTGGCGTGTATTGAGTACTGAAGGGTTTCGTCTGATCAAGTTACCTTTTGAAACTCCACTGAAAGTTAAAACTCTGCATTTATTTACACTTGTTTACAGCTTGTTTTTATTGACGGCCGCTGAAGTGAGTTTTTAGAAAATTAAATTCACCATAGTCAATTTTGTTTTTGGTATAACCTAAGATCCAAAATGCTATGCTTACTTTTATCCTATGCTTATGACTATCCATGTTGCGCTAATGCGATGTCCCAGTAGGCCTACCAAATACAAACGGTATAGAAAAATGCACTGTGAAGGTTCAAAGCTTCTGATAAATTATTAACGGCAGTAAAAGTAAGTTGTTAAGAGTGGGTCTACGTAAATATTGTATATAAGTGTCCTCGGCATTTTAATTTTGTTATTAATATGAAACGACTTGTTAAGCAAGTCGTAAACAACTGGTAAGCAGTTTTGCGGCCGCAAAACATTTTTTTTTCTTTATTTTTTAAATCACCCAGCCAAAATACACAATTTTATCACAAAATCAACTATATCATTACAAAGTATCATCCTTGCCCTTACTCGAGAAAAAAAATGTATCAAATGTCACCCTTATGCTATGTTTACAACATGCATTAAAACATGTTTTTAGAACTTGTAAAATAGCAGTTTTTAACCTATTTTTGTCCCTCAAAAAGTCGACTTGCCAGGGGTCTCAGATTATTTTCCGTTTGGATTTTATTAGAGCCAACATTGTTGTTTCCATATCTGGTGAGAAAAGGCAGTACTGCATTTTAAATTGCAATTTTCCCAAAAAAATTAATGTGAGCTTTTTCTTCAGTTTGAAGTAATAATACACACAAACAAAAATACTTTTTTTGAATCTAGCGCCTTTTTCAAATTATAAGAGTGAGTTGTAGGCCTGTGAATTACTCCTACTGAATAAGCAGCACTTTTAACGGCGAAAATCTATACTAACCCTCTCCACAACATTTCTTACATACCATTTTCTGAAAACATTTTATTAGTGGCATATAAAAAGAGGAAACAATACTTGTTGTGAACTAAAACATTATTTATTCAGAATCCAACTAAAGCATTATTTCTACAGAACCCAACAGCCCCTTTAAGCATGCCACCCCTCAAAACGGAGCCATATTCATAAAAGTACAATTTGTGTGTGTATTATTACTTCAAACTTTGGAGAAATGGTTATTTTTGATGCAGTACTGCCTAAAGAGGATACAATCTCCCAAACTGTTCACGCCAGAAAAGACCAATGAAAAGAACAATGCAAGCTCTAATCAAATCCAAAAGGAAAATATTATGAGAATCCTGGCAAGTTGAGGGATAAAATTACAATTTTACAAGTTCTAAAAACATGCTTTAACGGATGTTCTAAAAATAGCATATGGGTGACATCTAAAACATTGAACTTTTTCTCAAGTAAGGGCAATGCTAATTCTCTGTAATGATATAGTTTATTTGGTGATATAATTTTGCATTTTGGCTGGGTGAATTATTAAATAAAATTAAAAAACTCGCTATTTTGGCTATTTTGGTTACTTACCAAGTCCTTTCATATAAAAAAAATATATAACTTATATAAAATATTTACGTGGACCCACTCTAAAGATACCGAAATCAGCATGCCGTCAGAACTCGGCCCTTAACATATTTATATTAATGGACCTTCGTTTAAATATTAATGGATATATTCTTGTGTATTTATGTAATAAAATAAACAGAACGAGTGAGCTATCGGCTATTAACGTACAATCCCAACCCAAGATCTTCTAAACATTCTCAAATTCAATTGTGATACTTTTCTATCAATGTTTTACTGCCAGTTATTCATCTTGCACCTGAAAAAAAAATCTTTTTGAAAAACAGCATTTCTGTTCATAATACAATATATTTGCCATACTACTACTACAACATATAGGCCTACGTAAAACCACAAGCTTGTGATATTTCGTTTCGTGTATATTCACATGACATCCGATATTTGTTTACACTGATTCTGCTTTAAACAATACACGCCACTTGTGATTTGTAAATCCATTTTCGTATTGAATGTGAGACGGCAACTATGTCATGTTTAGTCCTAAAAAAAAGAAAAAAAAGTGGCGTCTGGCTATTGGGAACACAATCGGCCGAGTACGTGTTCGTCCCTAATCTGAGTGCGACACTTCGGGGATTATCAAGAGCAAAAGCAACTTAACACTTAAACAAATCCTTAAAGGATATAAAACCATCTCAAATCAAAGAATTAGTCTATTTCGAAGATTGTTACTGATAATTAGAAGTTAAAGAAAATATGTACAATATTTATGTATAGGCAGAAACTTAACATAAATATTGACAAGCCGACACTGTACGTCGCATTGTTTTCTTTGACAACAATGCCACTATACAACCATCCTTGTTTTGGGTGACCATATTTAAGCCTTTATTAGCTTTTTTAGATCGATGATCTAATTGGTACTAGAATTCCGTCTCCATGACAAACTGCCGTCTTGCGCTAAGTTCCCGCAGTTATTACTTGGCGATGGGCCAAGAAGTTTCCCCGCACAAACTATTGGTTGAAGTTGTGGACGGCTGTTTACTGTGCAAGTAGTGACCCTGATTCTTAAACATCATAACTGGCGCTGGGCTGCTCATCAATGTTCTTACATGGAGCGCAGCCCACTTCCGTTAATTACATCTTGTCGGCAATTATTGTTGCATGACGACAATTAATTAAAACGAACGAAGAGTGCACTTCAGCGCTTAACGTTTATCCAGAATCTAACTGACCGACGAGGTAATCAGCTTACAATAAAACATTAGACAATCAAAGACTATACGGTTTGTAACTGCGGGAATACTGACCAATTACTAGCCACTGACCTCAATGACGTACTCACTTGGATAACCAATCAGAGAGAATGAGAGATACATGTTGTCTTCCTCAACCCATTCCTTTCTGTAAACTATACCAAGTCCCACCATCGCCAGGCCTCTGTAGCACAGAAGCATCCTAGCATTTGTATAGAGAGGACAGCAGCCGAAAGCAGTACGGCTTGACTTGTAGTCGTTGAACAACCATTGTGGATAGTTCAATCAGACACGACAAATCGCTGGATTTTCTTCCCGTGAATTCAACTATATGTGACGCACATTATACAAAAACAAATAAAACAAACTGTGATCGACGTTAAGTCATCTGATTTTAACGAATCCTTTAAGTAATGGAAGCAATGGCGAAACTGACCTTTACTGGGTTGCAACTATTTCACATAATATTTATCACAAGTCAGGGAGCTACCTCGTCCGTCTCTGGATATGAAACTTCCTATACAGGGAAACATTCGTTTTATGCCGCAGAAAATCGCGCCCTAAAAGGCTTTGCGTTTGCAACCAAAATTGTACGATCTCGTGTCATCTGCGGACGTGAATGCAGCATGGATCAACATTGCAAATCTTTTAACTTTAATGACTGCAGTAACATGTGCGAGTTAAACCTTGCCATAAGACGGCAGCATCTCGACTACTTCAATGCAACTCAAAAGAGTGTGTACTTTGATGCAGATGAGGACACTCCTCGCTACTCACTGGCTGGTAGTTCCTTGAATCGCTACAAAAGTTGCAAGATGCTGGTTATCGTTCAAGCGGTATCTACACAATCTACCCAGGGGAATTCTGCAATGACGATCTTCGTGTCTACTGTGACATGGAAACTGACGGCGGGGGATGGATCGTGTTTCAGAGGCGACAAGATGGCAGCGTGGACTTCTACCGTAACTGGACCGACTACCAGTCTGGCTTTGGAAATCTGTCTGGTGAGTTCTGGTTGGGTAATGACAACTTGGTGACTCTGACGTCCGACGATTTACGTGGAACATGGGAGCTACGAGTTGATTTAGAGGGCTGGGAGGGCAACACGGCATGGGCAAACTACTTAGATTTTCAAATATCACCGGGTGGGTACAATCTAAATTATAACCAATACGTTGCCAGCAGCACTGCCGGTGACTCTCTTGGGTATCAGGGAAATACTAAGTTTTATCAAAAAGGACATCCCTTTTCAACAAAGGATCGTGACAATGATGCGTCACAGAACAATAGTTGTGCACAATCTGTGTGCGAAGGAGCCTGGTGGTTTAATAACTGTTATTATTCTCACTTAAATGGTGTATATTACCCATACAAGAATGCAGATCGTTACAAAGGCGTGCTATGGAGCTCATGGAATTCAGGATATTCCATGAAAGCATGTAGCATGAAAACGTGTGAAATTGGACCCTGAATGTTGCATTGTTGATATTAATTTTGAAATGTACTTGTTTTAGTTGGCACATGTAAATCATTGCACAACCTTATTACATTAATACCCCGAGTCTTTTAGAATTGTTATAAAACTGCCAAAAAATGTTTCTATGGAATAATGTGTTTCGCAGTTAATCGAAATGTTACTATAATCACTTTGTCAACATGTTAAAGGTAGAATACACCATTGGTAATAGCTTAAATTATCAGGAATAGGTGGATTTGGGGAGTTGTATTTGATAGAAAATATCGTTTAACTGACCTGTCTGAAGTTTTACAATCATAGATGCTGAGAAAAGCCAGAAAAACGGCGTTAATTTTCAACCTGCGTCACGCAGTTGTTATGTTGTTCTTGTTTTTTCCACGATCGCCTCCCGGCGATCGTGATTTTTTTCATAAAATTCATTTTTTCGAAACAATTACAGGATTACTGTAATTACTATAGCGCATAGTTTTTCTGGATGCTAACAAACAATATTTACCAAATGAGTTAAGAGGGCCTAATATTTCGATCTTTACAAGATCTTCTTCAGAGACAATATTTATTTTCAAATAAGTAAGATAGTTCTTAATAATTCGGTAGATATCTGCAAATGGTGTATCCTACCTTTAAGAGGTTAACTAGTTTTTGTTTTGCTTATTATAAAGAATACCAATTATATTTTGCACATTGGATCATATCGCAATGCTAAATTGTAGCAGAGTTTAACCGAAGCTGCCTCGAATTTATTTTCTCTCCGATTTTCCTTTTTTTTAACAGCGACATTATAGGCGCAATCACACACACAAGGGTTCACCCATATATGTACAACAACCTACCGATTAAATTATTAAAAAAAAAGGCATGGTGGTCTTTTTTAAATTGAAGTTAAATTCTCCTTTAAAGGATAACTTTCGCCATCAATGCAGGGCTACGAATAGCATCCGTCACTATAAGATGTATTCACGAGTCGGCCATAATAATTGAAAGTGAGGAAAAATCGTCGTTTTGTTTTAACTTGCATATAGAAATGAAAGCAACGACCTAAAGTTAATTACCAAATAACTCCAGTCGTCTCTGATGAATAATAAAACATTTGTGATTAAACATACCTTAATGTTTTATGCCACATTTCAAACAAATATTGAAAGTGAGGCTAGAATTCAAAAACAGTCTGGCACCATCTCATTAAACAATTCACAATTTATCGGATACATCCAGAGAACACAACCAAAATGGCTTCCTCTTGAATAAGGTCCATATAACGAAACATTGTGAAAACTTTTCTTGCTAAATTATAAATACAGCGTATGTGAAAACAGTTTGTTACTTGGATTTCAATTATAGTTCCACAAGTAATGTCAGCTTAGAAAATAAGTGTTATTTGTACATGTATGCATTGATAATATTTGTATTGCACGAATATAATGTTGCACAAAATGACATCAGCTTAGAATTTGTGGCAAGTGTTATTCCTCTTATAACAAAATATTCAAAATATTCATCATATTGTTTTACTCCAGTTACTTTTCCACTAAAATACTGTAAACCACAAAACCAAGAGAATCTATATTTCAGAGATGTATTTGCTCTGATGTCATTATTTGTCTGCACAATGTTAAACGTTTTATAGTTGTTTCTTGTGACAACAAAACCACAAAAACAAAACAATTCATTTTTTCATGCTTCTTGGCATTGTTAGCTTTTGTTCACTAGTGATCATGTTTTTGAAACTAGGTTTTACGGGGGTGTCGTTTGTTTAAAACAGTAAGAAATATGGTAATCATTTGTAACAATTTAACTAAATCGCAATTATGACATTATGCATTATTTGGAGCGCGTTATCTTAGGTAAGTGCCTCCTATAATATCAATTAATTTAAAATTACCAAAATCACATCAATATCGCGGAAGAGGGCAAAAATAATCTTAATTAATAAGCACATTTTACTTTATGCTTGTATATTGCGATACAAAAAAGGTTCCAATACAAAAAGAACAATGACGTTGAATAAACTGAGCGACAAGAACCAATCAACGATTAATTTGTCTGTGTAATTAATTAATTAATTAATTAGAGTGTGTAATTCTCGCAGCGTGATTGGCAGGTGTAAGGCAATTTATGCTTCAAACACCTGTCCTTGTATGGGATATGCAATTAAGGAATTTGCACAGTATTCTACAGATGTAGATTCCAACTTCTGGCAGCGCCTTGGCGCCCTGGACCTCGCCCTGGACCTCGCCCTGGACCTCGCCCTGGACCTCGCCCTGGACCTCGCCCTGGACCTCGCCCTGGACCTCGCCCTGGACCTCGCCCTGGACCTCGCCCTGGACCTCGCCCTGGACCTCGCCCTGGACCTCGCCCTGGACCTCGCCCTGTCGACCTCGCCCTGTCGACCTCGCCCTGTCGACCTCGCCCTGTCGACCTCGCCCTGTCGACCTCGCCCTGTCGACCTCGCCCTGTCGACCTCGCCCTGTCGACCTCGCCCTGTCGACCTCGCCCTGTCGACCTCGCCCTGTCAACCTCGCCCTGTCGACCTCGCCCTGTCGACCTCGCCCTGTCGACCTCGCCCTGTCGACCTCGCCCTGTCGACCTCGCCCTGTCGACCTCGCCCTGTCGACCTCGCCCTGTCGACCT
The DNA here is from genome assembly GCA_037893245.1 of Crossaster papposus. Taxonomy (NCBI): domain Eukaryota; kingdom Metazoa; phylum Echinodermata; class Asteroidea; order Velatida; family Solasteridae; genus Crossaster; species Crossaster papposus. The sequence continues at coordinate 1,654,276 of JBAIAA010000279.1, read as the reverse complement.
CGCCCTGTCGACCTCGCCCTGTCGACCTCGCCCTGTCGACCTCGCCCTGTCGACCTCGCCCTGTCGACCTCGCCCTGTCGACCTCGCCCTGTCGACCTCGCCCTGTCGACCTCGCCCTGTCGACCTCGCCCTGTCGACCTCGCCCTGTCGACCTCGCCCTGTCGACCTCGCCCTGTCGACCTCGCCCTGTCGACCTCATTTTGGGTTCATCTCAGTGACCCCACTTGGACCGAAAAAAGGCACGACGTGGGGCAATAGCCCTGCACAAGAAATTGAGTGAACCCAATAGCGACTGCATTGACACAAGCGTGGCCTTTGTCTTACTCAAAAACGCATGAATTTGACCACATGTTTTGGTAACTTTCTCCTGTGGGACTTTAACTTGGGCGCGAACAGTATCGATTTCCAAACCCCGATATTTAATTGTTTGCACTGGCCCTTCAGTGTTCTCGTGCGCTAATAATAATAATAATGCTAGTTTTTATATAGCGCTTTAGACTCCCACAATGTGGGTGTATCAAAGCGCTTTACATTATTATTATTACCCCGGTCATTGGGCCCATGAAACATTCCAAATACCATCTCAGCTCCCTGGGGAGTATACAGCTCGATGCTGCCATTTCGGCGCAAAGTAGCTAAATTCAACCACAATAACCATCTCTGCCCTCACAGGTACCCATTTTACTCCTGGGTGGAGAGAAGCAATGAGTGACAAAGTGCCTTGCCCAAGGGCACACGTACCATAGTCCCAGGCCGGACTCGAACCCACAACCTGTAGCTTTAACTACAGATTACAAATTCAATGCTCCAGACCACGAGACCATGGCCAGAGCGCATACATTTACTACATGTATGCGCGTATCTACATCGAGGAAATGCACAACCCTGGTTATTGTTAAAATTAAAGCAATGGCCGGTTCCGCGGCCGGTTTTGGACGCCGGGGCCCACCCTTGTGTGTTACCTAGGCCTAACCGATTGCCCGATTGGTTAGTGGTTACCGGGACCGCAGTAACCGTCACCCAGAGTTCCATGTCAATTTCCCACCATGAACGGGAGGGGTCAATTTCCATCTTTAACCGAAACTGCTCGTCATATGTTCGCCACCCGTAACCGGGAAACTGTGTTGATGCCATACGAATAATTTCACAGTATTTTAATAGCTGTGCATATCTCTGGGTGTGTTGGTCAAGATAAATTGACATAAATGTGTGAAAGGCAGATTGCCATATAGAGAAGGATTCGATGCGCCTTCGCGATGGGCCAGGTTTCCTGAGGACCAGGTTGCCCCCTTCCATCCCGAAGGTTAAATTAGACTGATCTGTCCGCGAAAGTACGGCATGCGCTGTGTCGTTGTAAAGTGGGGCCAAATCTATGTACTCCCCTGACCGAATTTTGTCTTTCGTGGATTGCGAGACATGAAACCCTAACGCTGCACACGACTTTCCTATTTGAAATAATGGCACCGGGCGGACAGTATGGTACCGCCCCTAGCTGAAATGCACTGATTGGAATGGCAGTATGAGAATCGTTAACATCGTACTCACCCCCACCCCTAACTCCACTAGTGCTAGTACTAGGACCCGCGAACGGATCAGTGTTATTGTTCATGTTGTTGTCATGGTGTCGCAGTTCATTTTCATCATGATGGCTGCGAGGAGGATGCACATCCACGACGGAGGTTGGCGGCTGGGTCTCTGGGTGCAGAACATCCGGATCCGAGACCGAGCTTGGGTTTCCTCGGGGTCGACCGCGGCCACGACGGGTTGGCGGCCTAGGCTCCTGGTGTTGGGCAGGCACAGCTGTCCCGCGTCCTCTGCCTCTCGCAGACGGCTCCTGGTGTGGGGGAGCCGGCACAGCAGCCCCCCGTCCTCTGCCCCTCACAGACGGTTGGCGCGCTTCCGGGACTTCTTTGGCGGGGGCACTCCGTCTTCAACTGTATGTGTCAGAGCTGTGCGACCGGGTCGGAGGCTAGATACGGCGTTCTTTCGGTACGGCATGTCCGAAGAGGTGGCCAGCAAATCTTCCACCCCTAGCTAAACGGGAAGTTGTCGGGTTAGACGTATACGGGAGTTGTCTGATTATAGACAAGTGTTTCGTCCACAAGTGGTTTCGTCCGGTTGGACGAACGGAGAGTTGTCCGGTTGACAGGGCCTCGAAGCGTCGGAGGAGTTGGAAGTGCAGATAACAAAAAGTTTAAGAAGTTTTGGTCAACAATTTTTCCTGAGTTGCTGATAGCTGCAACCAAATTGGCGGCCCGAATGCATCGTGTTCTGGGTTAAATACCCAAACTCTTCGGACTGTCTTTTCTTCTCATTGGTCAAGGTAGGATATCTTAAGTTCTCCATTGGTCAATCTTACCTATTAATTTGCATATCTACCAGATATAACCTTATATGGTAAGGAATTGATTTGCCCCCTTCTTCTTGCGCAACTTTCTAAACGACCAAGCCACGTTTCTTAAAAGTTAAAATATACCCGTCCAAAGGGGGGGGGGGGGGGGCTATTATTTGCTGGTTGTGCAATTTTTCAGAACGACCTTAGAAACGTTTTGCCTACGACGCCAAAAGGAGTTTAGGCTTGATGTGCCCCAAGTATAACGTATTTTATATTTTATGGATAAAATTAATTAAACTGCTAAGGAAGAGAGAATTTTTTAAAGCAAATTACCTTTAAAAAAACGAGGAAGAAACAAAAAGTTGTACACAGATTTCACAGAGCCTTTAGATTTGTGTATTACAAATAAAACCTTCAACAATGTACATGCAGTTTTTGTTTTTTACATTTTTCAAATAATTTATAAAAAATAAGGTTAACTATACATTTTCTATACAACCACGATTTTGAATTTCACAAGATATCAGTGCGAACAATTAAATATATCTGCATTCGATCCATATTATTAATTTACACTGGCTAGTCTTCTCTGATGAATAATTTAAGCCATTTTAAAACAAACAAATTGAAAGCGAGGCTAGAATGCACAAATAGTTTGGCACCATCTTATTCAACAGTTCACAATTTATAAAATACAATTAGAGAACATGACCAAAAATAGCTTTGTCGTGAATAAGGTTCATATAGCCCTACATGTATGTATTGATGACGCAACCAATGTTTACTGCATAACATTTAAGATTTCAGCGAGGGCCACCACTCAGTGTTCGCTATACCTTTACGTGCAGAATGCCGACATACTATCAGGTTTTTTTTACCAAAAAGACAGTGAAATGTGCAGTTTTAGTCCTGTCAGTCGTGGAAGATAACATGTCTGAAGACTAAATGATAATTAATATGCAGGGATATTTTGTTGGGTAGGTGGCATTTGTGGCAATATCTAGATATTTGCTAAGGGCATTCCTTCCTATTTCTATGGTTCTCATAATTTGTTTGCCTTTGAAGTTGGGCCGGTCGGTCCCCCCAAAAAATTAAAAATTGAAGGAAAAAACAACAGCAGCTCTAACTGATTAGATGGATAAATGAAATGAGAAGTGTGTATCATCTTCAGTTTTGATTATTGCAGTAAGTTTATCATGAGTTGATATCACCACATACAATGCACAATGCAACTCATGAACATTTTGGCTGTAGTGGCAATGATGACATACATACATGTACCAGTAAGGTATACTATAGACACTTGCAGGAAACATGCAGTGTAACCTTTTCATTACGCAATTTTTGTTTTAAATTAATATATTTATGTGTATTAAATGTGAATAAACGCAAAACTGGTTCTAGTATACGTTTAGTGTGATAATTTGCCGTCCAAAAATTGACGCCCCCCCCCTTTTTTTAAATTTCGCGGCCACTAAAAATGAGTGACGTAAACCGAGGCAGACCCAGGACAAATTCTCGATAGTCGGTACGCGACGTCTAGGTACGAGACAGGTTCGCCTGGCCACGTACGCACGCATGCAGTCTATTGCTGATCGCGATCCCAAAGTATAGCGCAAAGCATGATGGGTAGACAAAGGGAGCTGTTTTGCAACTAAACCAAGCTTTTCGGCTCGGTATGCCTTCTCGGCAAGCTCTTTGTGCTTTTCATTATTTACTACAACACCTCTGACCCTCAAATACGATGAGAGTTGGTCTTCTTTTTAGATTTAGGAATTTTGTTGACGACATATTTTCGAGTGGTTCGCCGTGCGCGCGATGCTCCCTTTCTTGCGTAGCGCAGGGCGCCACCTGTTGAAATCAACCGATCGACATATGTATGCGTGTACATGTACCCACATTGTACGAATCGCGTACGCTTTGTGCATGGTAATCGAATTTCACATGGACAATCGTGAAAGTTCTTCCTCGGTTTTTGGTAAATCCGACGAAAATAGTACTGATTCGTCTAATTCGAATCACAGTATTTCTTATTCAGACACGGACTCGAGCGAGAATAAAGATGGGGTCCCTCTAGGCGCTCTAGGTCGAAGCATGACCGTTAAAAATGGTCGCTGCCGAGGGCCGATAATCAATAGGCCCGGACCACATCGCTCTGGTAAGCTTTACTTTGGCTGTCTTAAATTTCGCGGCCACTCAAGATGAGTGACGTAAACCGAGGCAGAACCCGGACAAATTATCGATAGTCGGTACGCGACGTATAGGTACGAGACAGATTCACGTGGCCACGGTCGCACACATTGTTGTGTGTGTACGTACCCACGGTAATCGAATTTCACTTGAACAATCGTGAAAGTTCTTTCTTGTTTTGGGGTGAATCCGACGAAAACAGTACTGTCACAGTATTTCTTATTCAGACAGGGACTCGAGCAAGGATAAAGATGGGTCCCTCTAGGCGCTCTATAGGTCGAAGCACGACCGCTCAAAATGATCGCTGCAGAGGGCCAAAAATCACTAGGCCCGGAACACTTCGCTCTGGTAAGCAGTCAGTATACGATAGGCCAGGTAGCAGCGCGGCGAGTCTCTGCCTCGATTTTCGTCATACCCCTTGCGAGGTTTTATGTTAATGAGGCTTCCCTTCAAGGGGCAGAGTGGTTTGACCCAAATTTTCAAAGATTTGTTTCCCCAATTTATCACAGAAAATGCACACAACCACACACATAATGTTGTTGTCAACATTAAACTTTATTGATTTAAACAAAAAACAAACTTATTACATTAAAGGGATTGTATACGTTTGGTAATTGGAACCCACTATTTGTTTCAATCCTATATAGTTATATATATACACCATAAAACTAACCTTTAACAATTTCATTTCCCCCCCCCCCCTCCCTCCCTCCCCCCCCCCCCCCCCCCCCCTCTCCTCCCCCCCCCCCCCCCCCCTCCCCCTCTCCCTCCCTCCCTCCCTCCCTACCTCCCTCCCTCCAAAATTAAAGAGCTTATTTATGAGCACGTCGTTTAATCCAAAATTAAGGTATATTCAAGAAACCAAATTCTTGCTCCTGGTAAGATTTCATTTTTTAGGAAAGCCCAAGCATAGCAACCTCGAATAGACTGGAACCGTTTTTCCGCAAGCGACGCGTGTGCCCACGTGTTCCCAAGGGCGACCTCCAATCGGAATTAATCCACAGTCCCTAAGTGCCCCAAAACTTTGTTTGCCAAATGTTTGAACAGTCTTCTGAGATTCAAAGGATATCACAAAAGCCGCTTTGTTTTTTAGTTTTGTTTTATTTATCAAAGGTAGGATACAGCACTGTACAGAACAAATATTTTAGGGGGGCAAGACCCTTAGCACGTGACGTCAACTTCTAATTTTCGCAGATTCAGTATACGTATATTTTCAAAAATGTAATTGTTATTGCTTTTTTAGGGGGGAGGGGGCTAGACAAAAAAAATTGTACAACCGAATTATTAGGAAGTATCTTACTTATATGAAAGTAAATAATGATTGCGCTAGATATCCTGTAATTTTCACTGTCGGACCCTGTTACATTTGTAACCATTTTAAATTTGTTCCGACCAGATATCTCTAATTGTTCACGGTACGGCTAAAGTTTTATTTGTACCCACAAGGACAATTGCATGTTGCATCAGCCACAAAATGCAAGACTTGCAGTTTTCTTTGTTTCGAGTCTGGGAGACCTTGGTCACACTGTTGTGGCATCTGCCTATAATTGCAAGATTTGCAGTATGGAAAACCCGATCACGCTGTTCGACGTGGCACACGGATGGCACCACATTGGTCAATCCCTAGCTGTCCACGTCCCCATTAATGTTAGTCCTTTAGACTCCTCTTCGGATTGGTCTTCCCGTGAAAATGACCTTATTGCCTAGTTTCGGCCAATTAGAAAGTCCCACCAAACTTGCCCGAGCGCGTGCACAGTGGGGTTTTTATCCCCTGTCCCACCTCAATTCGTCAGAAGCGAAAAAGACCTTTGATGCGAGTGGACCTGAACTAAAGTGCTCTCACTTTCCAGTTTCATGATATAGTTATGCGTAGGAACGAGTGCGGACTTCCCTAAGTCAACTTTTACTAGTTTAGTCAAAAGTTACGTTCCTAACGACATTTTCGCATCATTTGCCACGTGCTCTGTTGATACAGGTAAGCCGATGTTTTTTCTTATTTCTGTACCATTCAACTTGTATGTATTATTGATGATGATGGCCTAAGACATTGTCCTACCGACTGATAATTTTGACAACCTTAGATCCAGTATGAGTTGCAGCCATCGATAATCTTACTGCCAAATGTTGATTTATGCTGTATCTTTATTGTATGATAATGTAAATAGTTGTTGCTCTATGATCCCTTTTATTTCCTTATCCAATGTTGGCGTTGCCGTTTATATGATATTGGTGTTTTGTTGTTACCATTGAAGTGATCGGAATTAAGTGAGTTTTGTATGTCCGCTGCGCTGCCGGACTAACTTTTACATTACCAGCACCGTATACCCCCAATGTCCGAATAACCGCCTCGGTTACCCAGTTGTATATAACTTATCTGACGACTCCCTAATTTAGCAGAGTTACCGATCTTATATTCACTTATCATATTTCCCTGTTATCCTATGTTGGAGCATTCATGATTTTAGGCAAACCCTTGATAAAGTATTTTTATGCAGCCCTATCCCTAATTGCTGGATCATTGTATCCCACTTGATTCTGGTCTGGTCTTAACCATGTGTTACTATAGTTTGTTACCATGGGCACGGGATTGAGTGTCCGATGTAATCCTGTCCCTAAGTGACCTTGTGTAAGGCCACTGCCCACACGCACATTGTTTTTGACTATATCGTTGAATGAATTTAGACGAAATCAGGAGCAGTCAATTTAAGTTGCGATAGGCTCTCTTATAATTTAGTTGCGTTATATTTTTGTTTTGCCGTGTTCATACACTTTACAAAATACATGTGTGCAAATAATCCATTTAATTGTAGTAGGACTTATTGTCTTTCGAGTCCCTTCACATTATGTGTTGCTAGTTAGAGATATTACCGCTGGTCAGGCTTTTTACACATTCCATTCAATTAAGTTAGCGCATTTACGACCGTAATTGCTGTTGAGCATGTAAACACCCCTGCCCTTTGCCCCCAGATGACCGACCTTCATGTACCAACATGCACGGACTATTTATTTCCTTGCTCATATTTTGTTTGTTTATTACGACTTCCTTTTGTCGAAGAATAATGTTCTGGGTGAACACCCCAACCTTTTCAGGTTTCTTAGTTGTTGGACTATTTTGATTTGCTTTATTGTTGGTAGTCCTAGTTTTAAAGTTTGTTGTTAGTTATTAAATTTAATACAAAGTTGGATCTAACCTTAGAAGCGAAAAAGACCTTTGATGCGAGTGGACCTGAACTAAAGTGCTCTCACTTTCCAGTTTCATGATATAGTTATGCGTAGGAACGAGTGCGGACTTCCCTAAGTCAACTTTTACTAGTTTAGTCAAAAGTTACGTTCCTAACGACATTTTCGCATCATTTGCCACGTGCTCTGTTGATACAGAACACGAGTCCCCAGGTCACGCTTTGGAGAGTCGACCCGGTTCGATTCTTCGCTCGGCCCTTCGCTTCTCACCACCCCCCTTTTCCCGTCTGGATCACCGCTCGCTGGACTTGTCAGGACCGACGTTACACTACGCGGACCCCATCCGAGTACGACCCGTTGCATCTGCCATCCAAGACAAGCCCCGACGCGCTGAAACCCAGCTAAGATTTTATATTACCATTGTATAATAATTTACTGTTGTCCTACCTTTTATTGTATTGCTATTATGCGTGTTGATGCTTCAGTGGTTTAACCTCATTGCGTTTGTTTGTATCTATTCATACTTTTGGCTTACACAAAATTTAAGGTTTGTTGACATTGGACACTTGAGGATTTGTTTCTTGGAGTCCAATGCTCTGAGATTTTGGTACTCGCCTTTCACCTTTCTTTTATATTTTTTCTTGCCCAAATTACAACTTTTGTTGTAGTTGTTTTGCTGATTGGTCCTACCTTGTTTTGATTGTATTGTATACCTCTAACCGTTACACCACTGAACGTCACACGTATATTTTGATGATTGTGATATCTTATATTTTATTCTTTTCTGACCAACCACTGTTGACTGTGACGATATATGATATGATTGATCCAATAATAATATAATAGTTTTCCAAGGGGAAAGAACCAACTTAAACTTTGCTATCTGTGTGATTTTTCTTATGAGCAATATCCTGACTTTTTAAACGAACCGACATAGGTCCTCAGACTAAGCTTGAGACAGCCTGTGACAAAATGGAGGCACCACCCGGATTTGCTCAATTTTAAAATTTGTTTCCCTTCCACACTTTCACCTTTCTGGTTGTTGTTTACACACAAAAAAAAAAAAAAAAAGTTTACTTTTTCTTGTGGATCGTTTTTTCTTTGGAGGGAAACATCACTAATCTTATACAGAAGCTAATTTTTTGAGTTGGTTTTTATCTTCTAATATTGTTGGTTCATATTCATTGTTGATTTGTATATGTTGACAATTTTTCCTCCCCTTTTCATATTGCGGATTATTGATCGTAATTTGCGGGTTGAACTTGTATTTTGTATATTTTATCCTCACTTGCTGCATTTCTCACTTTCCATTACTATTTCTTTGCCCTAATTGTTATACTTATAAGTTGTGCATTGTTGTAAATATAACACCTGTATCAACAAAATCACGATGGCCGCGGCGTTTTCCGAAGCTCTTGAAGAGTTTCTGTCCGGTCACGGGAAGACCATGGACGACCTCAAGTCCCTTGGGTTAGGCCTAGAAGAACCAAAGATAGATGATAATGTTGAGGAAAGTGATGGCAACAAGCCGAGTGTTGTGCATGTCATTGACAAGGTTTCCAGTAGATCATATCGCCGTTTGAGACTGTTTTCGGGAAAGTCTCCAGTTCCATCTGGTGAGTTAGACTTCGAAAATTGGCGACGTTTGGCTCGCCAGCTCGTGAAGGATGACAGCATTCCGGACAGCGAGAAGAAGAGCCGAATAACGGAGTCCCTAGTCCCACCCGCTCTAAACGTCGTTTGGGCCGTAGCAGATGGGAGTGCGGCACACGAATATCTGACTTGTCTGTCTCGCGCATATGGGCCCACTGCAGATGGCGATGAGCTCCTGACCAACTTCAGGTGTACATATCAGAAGGTGGAAGAGAAGGCTTCGGATTATCTTCTTCGACTCCACACACTCCTGACTCAAGTTGTTGAGATGGACGGTATCGACCCCGACGACTCTGACAAGACCCTGTGTAGTCAGTTTCAAAGAGGCTGCCTGTACAACGACCCTCTTCTAAACATGCTGCAACTCAGGGCCAAGAAGGAAAATCCCCCTGACATGTTATTTCTACTTCGGGAAGTGCGGGCAGCAGAGGCCTTGTTAGAGGAGAAGTCTGACCGAAGAAAGGGTGAACCCAAGTCAGCAAAGAGGGTAGCTACCATGGCCCAAACTGCGTCGGCGGAAAACCAGAGTATAAAGGCGGCCCCCAGCCCAACACCAAGTGACGGCGGAGAGGTAGCCGAGCTGCGGCAAGCCGTCGACCGCCTGCACCGCCGACTTGACGGGTTCTTCAATAATCAACCCAGCACTCCCCGTAGACCATCTCCTTCAACCACATCCCCTGGTCGGAGCTTTAGGTCTATTTTTTGCTACAACTGCGGCGAGGACGGCCACCGCATGGACTCCTGCACCAGGCTCAAGAACCCTGCCCTTGTGCAAGAAAAAATGATGTCTCGTTTACCCAAAGCCAAGGGCGACCAGATTTCGGGAAACGGCAGCGGACAGCTGTAGGTGCCCGAACAGCCGTCCCGAACTCATCTAAGGGTCCAGTGCGTCGTCCGACTGCGTCGATGCGGTGTCAGGGAGATTCTCCTTCAGATGTCCCTCCAGGTGTTGTTGGTGGTCAGGCCGTTACCCATGTATTCATCGATGGACAGCCAGCTAAATGCCTCCTTGACACCGGTTCGCAAGTCACGTGCATAACCGCTACGTACCACGCCCGCCATCTTCCACATCGCCAGCTACAACCCCTATCACACCTCGCGGTGATAGGCGCCGCTGGTCAGCCTGTCCCATATAAGGGGTATATCGAGCTAAACCTAAAGTTTCCAGCGAGTTCCGCTGGAATGCAGAGAGAAGTCACGACCCTCGCCCTTGTATGCCCGAATCGTCAAGGGGCCGACGATGTACCCCTGCTTGTCGGTACTAACACTAGCGTAGTGCGAGAAATGGTGCGGGTTTGTCAGCAGAAAGGCGGCAAGAAATTTCCTCCGAAACCTTCCAGTTGATAGTGCGTGGGCACAAGTCTACCAACTCTCCCCCCGTTTGACATCTGTCGGAAGACTTGGGCCAGTTAAAACCCTAAAACCCACAGCACTTAAGCCAGGTGAACAGGTTGAAATAACAACGCGAATTAATAATCGTTCTCGGTCCAGACTTGATGTTCTAGTCGAGAAGGAAAACACATCCCAGCTCCCAGATGGCGTTGAACTTAAAACCTGCATGGTTGAGTTACCCGCCCACAGAATGGCAAATACAAGAGTCATCCTTACCAATAAGTCCTGCCAGAGTGTAGTGATCCCCGCCCGATGCCGCCTCGCCTCAGCGTTTAGTATTGTAGAAGAGCTGCCGTTTGGTGCACAAGAACCATATATGTCTCCGTCTCCCTCCAGTGATGAAGACGTCAAGTTTGACTTTGAAGGTTCTCCCCTTCCCGCAGATGATATAAGGCGCGTTACCGAGTTGTTCCGTAACCGTTCTGATGTATTCTCCAAACATGACCTAGACATTGGGTGCACAGCTGCCGTTAAACACACCATCAACCTGTCTGACGAAACGCCATATCGTGAGGGTTGTCGCCGTATCCCCCCTGCAGATTATGCTGATGCCCGTAAACACATCAGGGAACTGCAGGAGAAAGAGATCATCCGCGAGTCCTCAAGCCAATTCGCATCGCCAATCGTGTTAGTCCGGAAAAAGAATGGGGACATTCGGCTCTGTATTGACTATCGGAAACTGAATGGCCGCACCATACGAGACCAATACTCCATACCGAAAATTGAAGATACCTTGCATGCAATGAATGGCGCAAAGTGGTTCTCCTGTTTAGATCTAAAGTCGGGGTACTATCAGATAGAGATGGCAGAGGACGACAAACACAAAACCGCTTTCTGGTGTCCTCTGGGATTCTATGAGTTTAATCGTATGCCCCAGGGAATAACAAACGCCCCTGCAACTTTCCAACGACTCATGGAGAGATGTTTGGGTGATCTTCATCATAACGGTGTTTTTGTTTACCTGGACGACATTATTGTGTTTGCAAGGACCGCCGAAGAGCACGAGGCTAAGCTGGTTCAAGTTCTCGACCGTCTTCGTCAATTTGGGCTCAAACTTAGTCCTACTAAGTGCAAGTTTTTTCAGTCATCTGTGAAGTGCCTTGGTCATGTCATTTCGGCTGAAGGTGTGAGTACCGACCCCAGCAAGATTGACGCAGTGGAGTCGTGGCCCGTTCCTAACACAGCCAGAGAATTGAAGTCATTTCTTGGGTTTACCGGCTACTATCGTCGTTTTGTCGAAGGTTATTCTTCAATAGCAAAACCCCTCAACGAGTTGACTGCTGGTTGCGATTTGACGAAACGGCGGTTTGGCAAGAACCAGAAGAAGAAACCTCAACCAAAACTTCGCAGCCCAACCGAGCCTTTTGGTCACCTCTGGAGTTCAGCGTGCCAGACTTCGTTTGAGACCATCAAACAAAGGCTAACTTCTGCTCCCGTACTTGGATTTGTAGATTACGACCAGCCATTCACCATTCACACCGATGCAAGTGGGATTGGGCTTGGCGCAGCACTCTACCAAGAAGATGACGATGGCCGACCGCGTGTCATTGCGTACGCTAGCCGCGGTCTTTCAAAGTCCGAGCTAAACTACCCCGCCTACAAGTGGGAATTCCTGTCTTTGAAGTGGGCCGTTACAGATAAATTCCACGACTACTTATACGGAGCAGAGTTCACTGTCCTAACAGATAATAACCCACTGACGTACGTGTTGACTACGGCAAAACTGGATGCCACTGGACACCGCTGGTTGGCTGCATTGGCGAACTACAATTTCGTTATTAAGTACCGCCCAGGAAAAAGTAATGCCGATGCCGATGGTCTGTCCAGAAGACCTCAGCCAACACCACAGGCAGATGACGAGTCACTGTCCAACGACGAAAAGCTACGTCGACTCCGTGAACGACTTGGTGAAAGTGGTCAGAATGCCGTGTGTTCGAAGGAAGTTTTTCAGGCTGTTTGTCAACGACATAATGTACAACGTGGTGTCCAAACCCCCCAAGATAATGATGACGGCCATGCCCTAGTAGAGAGTATCACCAACCCAGAGTATATCGTGCCCTGCGAGTTAAACCAATTGACCGGCCAGACAGCCCTACCGACCACGGATGCCAATGACTGGCGTCCACTCCAGCTAGAAGATGGTACCATTGGTGAAATAATCCCATATGTAAAGAAAGGACAACGCCCCACTACTGAGCAGCGGTCAGCACTGTCGGAAGAGGCCCAAATACTCCTTCGTCAGTGGGATAAACTGTCCCTTGAAGATGATATTCTCCATCGGAAGACCATCACAAATGATAAGCGCGACACCCTGCAACCAGTTCTCCCTAAGAGTCATCGCAACCAAGCCCTACAAGGATTGCACGATGATGTCGGCCACCTTGGGTATGATAGAACATTAGACCTAATTCGCTCCCGTTTCTATTGGCCTAAGATGGCGATAGATGTAGAAAAGAAGTGTCAGACGTGTCAAAGATGTGTGAGACGCAAGCGACGACCCCAGAAGTCCGCGCCCTTAGTCCCCATAAGAACCACGACGCCAATGGAGTTAGTATGTATCGACTTCCTTTGTTTGGAGCCTGATGATAGTAACACGAAAAATATCCTAGTCATCACCGACCACTATACACGGTACGCCCAAGCTTTCCCAACCAAAGATCAAAAGTCTCGTACTGTTGCCAGGGTGCTATGGGAATCTTACTTCATTCATTATGGTTTCCCTGAACGGCTACATTCTGATCAAGGTAGAGATTTTGAAGCTCAACTCATAAAGGAATTGTGTGAAATAGCTGGCGTAAGGAAAAGCCGTACTACCCCGTACCATCCCCAAGGAAATGGCCAATGTGAGAGATTCAACCAGACACTCCTAAATATGCTCGGCACTCTTGATGAAGATCAGAAGAAGAAGTGGAAGATACACGTTGGTCCTCTTGTTCATGCGTACAACTGTACAAAACATACATCCACTGGGATGTCTCCCTACTTCTTAATGTTTGGCCGTGAGGCCCGCCTGCCGATCGACGTCCTGTTTGGATTACCCTCGCAGTCTGGTGTCAAGAATCGTGACCAGTATGCAACCGACCTGCAAGAGCGATTGAGACGAGCCCATGAGCTCGCATCAGCTATGATGGAGAAAACTGCACAGAAAAATAAGTCCCGATACGACAGGAAGGTACGGGAAAATGCACTGGAGGAAGGTGACAGGGTACTCATCAGAAATGTCGGCCTAAAAGGGCCGCACAAGCTTGCCGACCGTTGGAGAAAAACCGTGTACAGAGTGCATCGGAGAATAAGCCCCGACATGCCAGTGTACGTCGTGAGCCCAATTGATGGCGAGGGCCCAGATAAAACGCTTCACCGAAATATGCTTCTCCCCTGTGGATTCTTCCCCTCCGGTGATGATGTGCCTGATGCAACCGAGCGACCTAAACCCAAGCCTCGCCGTAAACGCCCCATTAGACGGCAATTACTTGAACACGCTGACGACATGCATGACGCATTGGACTCTGACCGATCGGATGACAACTTCTACGCACTTCGCCCAATACCGACCCCTAGACGGTCGATCAATCTCAACCCGAATGCCCAGATCTTCCATCCTGAAGTAATCTCATCAGAGTCGACACCTCCCGCCGACGACCTCCCATCTCACGCCCCTGTCTCTGCTGAGAGTGACTCCACCCAGGGCTCGCACCATTCCCGCTTAGATGAACCCATGCCGTCCGCCAGCAGCACTGATGCCAATTCTCCGTCTAACTCATCCAACTCAGATGAGCAAACTCGTGATGAGGATGCGGAGTTGGATCCTCCTTCCACTAAAAGCAGTTCTCCCACCGATCCATCCGCCTCGGGTGATCAACTTCATGATGGAGAAAAGTCAGACCCCCCTGTCCCGGAGCCCACTTGTAAAATATCGACTGGCCCAGACTCAGATGAGCCAAACGTTGTCTCTCGACCTGTGCGAACCAGAAGGCCTCCAAATTACTACGGATTTGAAGGGCTAGAGGCCAAACTCCTCGAGCAACACCTTATGACGCAACAGCGGGCATTAGAGGTCACCAATAACCTTGTCAATGTCATGTGTCAACGGTAAAATTATCTATCTTTGTGTTACCATGTCGTGGACGCCACGGTTTTAGAAGGGGAGTATGTCGGACCCTGTTACATTTGTAACCATTTTAAATTTGTTCCGACCAGATATCTCTAATTGTTCACGGTACGGCTAAAGTTTTATTTGTACCCACAAGGACAATTGCATGTTGCATCAGCCACAAAATGCAAGACTTGCAGTTTTCTTTGTTTCGAGTCTGGGAGACCTTGGTCACACTGTTGTGGCATCTGCCTATAATTGCAAGATTTGCAGTTTTTCTTTGTCTCAAGTATGGAAAACCCGATCACGCTGTTCGACGTGGCACACGGATGGCACCACATTGGTCAATCCCTAGCTGTCCACGTCCCCATTAATGTTAGTCCTTTAGACTCCTCTTCGGATTGGTCTTCCCGTGAAAATGACCTTATTGCCTAGTTTCGGCCAATTAGAAAGTCCCACCAAACTTGCCCGAGCGCGTGCACAGTGGGGTTTTTATCCCCTGTCCCACCTCAATTCGTCAGAAGCGAAAAAGACCTTTGATGCGAGGGGACCTGAACTAAAGTGCTCTCACTTTCCAGTTTCATGATATAGTTATGCGTAGGAACGAGTGCGGACTTCCCTAAGTCAACTTTTACTAGTTTAGTCAAAAGTTACGTTCCTAACGACATTTTCGCATCATTTGCCACGTGCTCTGTTGATACAGGTAAGCCGATGTTTTTTCTTATTTCTGTACCATTCAACTTGTATGTATTATTGATGATGATGGCCTAAGACATTGTCCTACCGACTGATAATTTTGACAACCTTAGATCCAGTATGAGTTGCAGCCATCGATAATCTTACTGCCAAATGTTGATTTCCCAGGTGAAAATTCCAGTTGAAACCAGTTGAACTGGACCAGTTGGGACCAAATAAAACCAGTCGAACTGGTCTCAACTGGTCCAGTTCAACTGGGAATTGGTGACTGGTATTGAACTGGTTTAACTGGTATTGAACTGGTTTAACTGGTATTGAACTGGTTTAACTGGTATTGAACTGGTATTGAACTGGTTTAACTGGTATTGAACTGGTATTGAACTGGTATTGAACTGGTTTAACTGGTATTGAACTGGTATTGAACTGGTTTAACTGGTTTAACTGGTATTGAACTGGTTTAACTGGTATTGAACTGGTTTAACTGGTATTGAAACAAAAAAACTTCAATGAACGTTCTTATAACAACAGCATGGAATTCCGCAATTAATACCAATGGAATTTACTTATTAAACATTACTAGGGGGAAGTATAGGTATACATACAATAATAACCTACTCCTATTATATATTACCTACTAAATACGTACTACACTTAGCCATTGTCGTTAGTTAGTTTTATACTACACTTTTTTGTCCACAACATAGTCACAGCTAGTTTTTATGAATAATGTCAAAATTTGAATACGAATGGAATGTAATGGGAATGTTTAACTATGTTTGCACAAAAATATAAATTCAATCATGGAATCGTTTGAATAATTACATATAATGTCACCAAAGTGCATTTTTTGGACAAAATACCACAATTTAACATCGACTATTGCAACTGGTTTTGCAACTGGTTTTCGCAACTGCATGGTTTGGCGCAACTGGTTGTTGCAACTGTTTTTTTCAACTGGATTTTGCAACTGCATGGTTTTTGCAACTGCATGGTTTGGGCAACTGCATGGTTTTGACAAATGCATGGTTCTTGCAACTGGTTCTTGCAACTGGTTCTTGCAACTGGTTCTTGCAACTGGTTCTTGCAACTGGTTCTTGCAACTGGTTCTTGCAACTGGTTCTTGCAACTGGTTCTTGCAACTGGTTCTTGCAACTGGTTCTTGCAACTGGTTCTTGCAACTGGTTCTTGCAACTGGTTCTTGCAACTGGTTCTTGCAACTGGTTCTTGCAACTGGTTCTTGCAACTGGTTCTTGCAACTGCATGGTTTTTGCAACTGCATGGTTTTTGCAACTGCATGGTTTTTGCAACTGCATGGTTTTTGCAACTGCATGGTTTTTGCAACTGCATGGTTTTTGCAACTGCACGGTTTTTGCAACTGCACGGTTTTTGCAACTGCACGGTTTTTGCAACTGCACGGTTTTTGCAACTGCACGGTTTTTGCAACTGCACGGTTTTTGCAACTGGTTTTTGCAACTGGTTTTTGCAACTGGTTTTTGCAACTGGTTTTTGCAACTGGTTTTTGCAACTGGTTTTTGCAACTGGTTTTTGCAACTGGTTTTTGCAACTGGTTTTTGCAACTGGTTTTTGCAACTGGTTCTTGCAACTGGTTTTTGCAACTGGTTTTTGCAACTGGTTTTTGCAACTGGTTTTTGCAACTGGTTTTTGCAACTGGTTTTTGCCACTGGTTTTTGCCACTGATTTTTGCCACTGATTTTTGCCAATGATTTTTGCCAATGATTTTTGCCAATGATTTTTGCCAATGATTTTTTCGGAAGTCGAGGGGGATGTTGGTTCTTGGCAATAGGTATTTTTAATAAATCAAATTGGGGAAAATGTGCTGTCTGTTGATTTTGTTGGGGATGTAATTCGACTTTTAAAGAATGTTTTATTTGGTTCCTGTTCACTTGACCAGTTGGTACATGTAACTGGTTTCAACAATTGGTTTCAACTAGTTATTGTTAATAAGAAAGACCAGTTCAGGGTACGTAACTGGTTCCTTCAACTGGTTTGAACTGTTTCCTGTTGTCGGCACAAGAATGACCAGTTGGTAACTGGTTCCTTCAACTGGTCTGAACTGTTTCCTATTGTTGGCACAAGAATGACCAGTTGGTAACTGGTTCCTTCAACTGGTTTAAACTGTTTCCTATTGTCGCCACAAGATTGACCAGTTGGTAAATGTTCCTACAACTGGTTTCAACTGGTTCCTATTGTCGCCACACAAATTACCAGTTGGTAACTGGTTCTTTAACTGCTTACAACTGGTTTCAACTGGTTTTTGTTGAATCCGGTTGAGCTACCAGTTGATGCCAGTTGATTCCATCACGTACCAGTTGGATACCAGTTAATTCCAGTTCAAAACAGTTGAAACCAGTTGAAAGTTTAACTGGTTTCAACTGGAATGTTCACCTGGGTTATGCTGTATCTTTATTGTATGATAATGTAAATAGTTGTTGCTCTATGATCCCTTTTATTTCCTTATCCAATGTTGGCGTTGCCGTTTATATGATATTGGTGTTTTGTTGTTACCATTGAAGTGATCGGAATTAAGTGAGTTTTGTATGTCCGCTGCGCTGCCGGACTAACTTTTACATTACCAGCACCGTATACCCCCAATGTCCGAATAACCGCCTCGGTTACCCAGTTGTATATAACTCATCTGACGACTCCCTAATTTAGCAGAGTTACCGATCTTATATTCACTTATCATATTTCCCTGTTATCCTATGTTGGAGCATTCATGATTTTAGGCAAACCCTTGATAAAGTATTTTTATGCAGCCCTATCCCTAATTGCTGGATCATTGTATCCCACTTGATTCTGGTCTGGTCTTAACCATGTGTTACTATAGTTTGTTACCCTGGGCACGGGATTGAGTGTCCGATGTAATCCTGTCCCTAAGTGACCTTGTGTAAGGCCACTGCCCACACGCACATTGTTTTTGACTATATCGTTGAATGAATTTAGACGAAATCAGGAGCAGTCAATTTAAGTTGCGATAGGCTCTCTTATAATTTAGTTGCGTTATATTTTTGTTTTGCCGTGTTCATACACTTTACAAAATACATGTGTGCAAATAATCCATTTAATTGTAGTAGGACTTATTGTCTTTCGAGTCCCTTCACATTATGTGTTGCTAGTTAGAGATATTACCGCTGGTCAGGCTTTTTACACATTCCATTCAATTAAGATAGCGCATTTACGACCGTAATTGCTGTTGAGCATGTAAACACCCCTGCCCTTTGCCCCCAGATGACCGACCTTCATGTACCAACATGCACGGACTATTTATTTCCTTGCTCATATTTTGTTTGTTTATTACGACTTCCTTTTGTCGAAGAATAATGTTCTGGGTGAACACCCCAACCTTTTCAGGTTTCTTAGTTGTTGGACTATTTTGATTTGCTTTATTGTTGGTAGTCCTAGTTTTAAAGTTTGTTGTTAGTTATTAAATTTAATACAAAGTTGGATCTAACCTTAGAAGCGAAAAAGACCTTTGATGCGAGTGGACCTGAACTAAAGTGCTCTCACTTTCCAGTTTCATGATATAGTTATGCGTAGGAACGAGTGCGGACTTCCCTAAGTCAACTTTTACTAGTTTAGTCAAAAGTTACGTTCCTAACGACATTTTCGCATCATTTGCCACGTGCTCTGTTGATACAGAACACGAGTCCCCAGGTCACGCTTTGGAGAGTCGACCCGGTTCGATTCTTCGCTCGGCCCTTCGCTTCTCACCACCCCCCTTTTCCCGTCTGGATCACCGCTCGCTGGACTTGTCAGAACCGACGTTACACTACGCGGACCCCATCCGAGTACGACCCGTTGCATCTGCCATCCAAGACAAGCCCCGACGCGCTGAAACCCAGCTAAGATTTCATATTACCATTGTATAATAATTTACTGTTGTCCTACCTTTTATTGTATTGCTATTATGCGTGTTGATGCTTCAGTGGTTTAACCTCATTGCGTTTGTTTGTATCTATTCATACTTTTGGCTTACACAAAATTTAAGGTTTGTTGACCTTGGACACTTGAGGATTTGTTTCTTGGAGTCCAATGCTCTGAAATTTTGGTACTCGCCTTTCACCTTTCTTTTATATTTTTTCTTGCCCAAATTACAACTTTTGTTGTAGTTGTTTTGCTGATTGGTCCTACCTTGTTTTGATTGTATTGTATACCTCTAACCGTTACACCACTGAACGTCACACGTATATTTTGATGATTGTGATATCTTATATTTTATTCTTTTCTGACCAACCACTGTTGACTGTGACGATATATGATATTAAACTACTCTTGTGACGTCACTCTATTCAAAAAAGTGTCGATTATTTTAAAGAATGTACACTTAACTGTACATTATTTTAAGAATTAACAGAAAAAGAACGACTCAATGGACACAGAAATTGCTATTGTTATATTTATTACAACTTAGTAAGAGCTATGTTGACAGTTTCTCTAGAACTTTCAACAGTTGTTTTGGAGGTCTCTTTGCTGTGTCGACGCACTTTTGCGGTTTCGGCCCGGCTGACTGCTCTCCTATGGCGCTCACTGGTTCTGGCCACCGAAGCCCTTGTCATTCTCGACCGTATGGAGTGGTTCGTCCAAAAGCCTTGTTGCACAGATTTGCCACAACCTGGGATATCAACAATAACAAAAATCAAATAAAATGGATGCGCCAACCCGCATGTAACAAATTGCATCAAGGTTTGTCCAAAACATTCGAAATTGAAAATGGCCAAAGAACTTTGTGAAAAGAAAATGGGGAGGATAAACCATTTTATTAGCAAGGTCGAAGCGACGTTTCGCAATTTAAAATATGTACATGTAGTAGGAATTGATTTCTTGTAAATGGGAATAACGGAGATAGGTCATAGTTATGTCATACGTTCAAAGGTCCTAAAAAGTACTACTAATGCACAACTTTAAAAGGGCCGATATACGCACAACACGTATACACTTTACATTCGCTAACTCGCCCATGCTGTCCTGCTGTATACCTGTGTAGCAAAAACGGCAGAAAAACCAACAGAAATTAGTTTTGTTCCGAGTCTGGTTTGACATGTGATAATGAAACCGTTCAGGGTTTAACAAAAGGCTGGTATACTTTTGACACGGAATAATGACTACCGACGCTAAGTTACACCATAAAATGGGGCTAAAAATAATAAACAAAAATGAGCTGCTGATGAAAGCTAAGCCAAATGTTGGGAATAAAAAGTTCTTGTTTTCTTTTCTTGCTTATTTTCCACCATTACCTGATCTGTTACAAGGTGTCCAAATCGGCCACGAGTGTAGGAAGTTTCTTCACCTCTGAATCGGCCGCTTTAGTATAAATCCTCATTGGAGTATAAATCCTCATCGAATATGTCCCAAAATACTGGTTTATTAAAATCACCATCAAAATAAATTGGCGAGTCAGTTCTTGAGGTGACACAACATATCTTCCAACGTATTCCTGCTCAAAAATATGTACGTATCATCACTGGAAGACATTTTAGCGGAGTTAGCTGAGACACACCCGACGCACAAGAACATATGGCATCAAATGACTTTGATGTCGAATGTACTGGGCATTTTAAACACCCTCATTTTACCCAACCTTTATTCAATTGTTTGGTTACGCAACACGGATACCAGACAGGACAAAGCTTTCACATTCCTTAGTAGCTTGTACCACTGAACAGTGGACTTAATTCGTCTCATACTTTAAAGCATTAGTAAGAAGTGACACTTGTTGTTCCTTTTAAATATTGACAATGGGTGTAAAAGGGACGTAGTTTAAGTCGGAGAAACGACTCAAAAGGTGGGCATTCTTTGATTCAAATTGGGCTCGGACGCTGCGCGTCCTCGCCCATTCGAATCAAAGAATGCCCACTTTTTCGTCATTTCTCCTTAACTGATTGATCCAATAATAATATAATAGTTTTCCAAGGGGAAAGAACCAACTTAAACTTTGCTATCTGTGTGATTTTTCTTATGAGCAATATCCTGACTTTTTAAACGAACTGACATAGGTCCTCAGACTAAGCTTGAGACAGCCTGTGACATCACCAAAACTAATGAATTTTATATAAAAAAGTCACGATCGCCAGACAGTTAAACGATATTTAGTATAAAATACAACCCCCCCCCCCCCCCCCCCTAATCCACCCATTTCTGTTAATTCAAGCAACTAGCCATTTGCGCATGGCCCCGTGTTAAATTTGAATCACATCTGGTACACTGACTTGCTGACGCAGCTTGGCACCGTTGAAATTCTCCAGACCAAAGACACTGTTGCCATATCACATGATTCGGGGCAAGCTCTTGCATAGTTTACGTAACAGACGTTCAGCAACTATACATTGTTCACAAGGGGTGAGAATGGCACGAAAACACCAGACCATTTCGAAGCTGGGATTGATGTTTGTTTCTGCCACAAACAGTGCCTAGTGATGCAGTAAATGTCAATTACAAGCTTACTTTTACTATTAATGAGAATAATTAGACATCAAATTAAAGAGCTTATGAGTTGGTTCACCAATATTTTTACAAAAATACAAGGGCACAGCATTATAAAATGTCTGAAAAATGATTCTCTTTATACCCTAATGATGTCATTTTCTGAGGTTCAAAAAGTCTGAATTCAGATAAAAATCTGAAAATTCTCATGCCTGATATTATGTGGTGAATGCTACCTAAGATGATTTGAACCACACATCAGGTATATTGATTAACTTTAAATGTGAAGGTTATATGCAAGCCTGTCTTAATTCAGCCTTGGCAGTTTTTGTTCTGTAATTATCTTTGATGGCTCATTCTGTTTCTGCTACAAAGCATGCCTTGTTATGCACTAATGGCCATTTTCAGGCTTTTACTATTATTGAGGATATTAAAGAGCCTATTTATGAGTTGGTGCAGCAATAACTCTACAAAGGTACAAGGGCACAGCATTCAATTAGCTTTCAGAGGTAAATAAAACAATTTAGGTTTTTGTTTTATATTGTCACGGTTTCATATAACGCCACTGATGCAACTTTTATTACCTAGCTATTAGGACCTTGTAGCTTTTTTATTTTTACAAGCGTGCTTCCGTTTTGTTCAACTATATGAGCCACATCATACTGTTGAACAGACTAATCACGGCATTAGCTCTGAGAATTAGTTTAGGTTAACCAATCCTGCGTTCGGGTATGGCATGACATCATCGTGGGCGGAGCAACACTTACATGCGACAGTTTAACAACCAATCCAGCATATCATTCTACTGACCAATCAGTGCATGTCACGTCTGTGGATTCTAAACCTTGCCTGCAAGGAAGAGCGCTCCCATCCCCAAATTTTGTTCAGACGTTGCACTGTAATATAACACACTTAGGAAATACACATGCATTGTAGGTACATGTACTTGACAGGTTCAAGGCTTGTGACTCGAAAAAACAATTACTTCACAGGATTCAAAATTTGTCGTTATCAAAGTTTCAGTTAGAGCCAAATATCGACGAGCTTTTAGCTCCACCAACAATGGCAAAACTTAACTTTGTTATCAACGCCTTCATATTGCTGATATTGTTAGCAATCGAAATTTTTGTTGATGGACATCTTTGTTATTCACATCAACGAATCATGTATGCTGCAGAAAATCACGTACTGCGAGGTTTTGCATATACAACCAAAACTGTGCGATCTCGTGTCATCTGCGGACGGGAATGTAGCATGGATGAACGTTGCAAGTCGTTTAACTTTAACAACTGCAGTAAAATGTGCGAGTTGAACCTTGCCACAAGACGAGAATATCCCGACTACTTCAATGCAACTCAAGGGAGCGTGTATTTTGATGCATATGAGGACACACCTCTCTACTCACTGGCTGATAGTTCCTTGAATCGCTACAGAAGTTGCAAGATGCTCTTAGATGCTGGTTATCGTTCAAGCGGTATCTACACAATCTACCCAGAGGGATTTGGTAATTGCAATCTTCGTGTCTACTGTGACATGGAAACTGACGGCGGGGGATGGGTCGTTTTTCAGAGGCGACAAGATGGCAGCGTGGACTTCTACCGTAACTGGACCGACTACCAGTCTGGCTTTGGAAATCTGTCTGGTGAGTTCTGGTTGGGTAATGACAACTTGGTGACTCTGACGTCCGACGATTTACGTGGAACATGGGAGCTACGAGTTGATTTAGAGGACTGGGAGGGCAACACGGCATGGGCAAACTACTTTGATTTCCAAATATCTCCGGGTGGGTACAATCTGAATTATGACCATTACGATGCCAGCAGCACTGCCGGCGACTCTCTTGGGTATCAGGGGAATAGTATGAACACGTATCAAAAAGGACATCCCTTTTCAACAAAGGATCGTGACAATGATGCGACACAGAACAATTGTGCACAAACGTACACAGGAGCCTGGTGGTTTAATAGTGAACTATTTATATCGCTCCATTGTTCCGTAGCGGGCTCCAGAATCTACAATGCTTAGATATGGGTTTGATAGATTTTACGTAGAAACCGGAACCCGCGGCGGAACTCCGCGCGGGAAAAAGGGGTTGGGTGGGTGGGAAAACCGTTGATAAACTCACCACCACACTGCAACTTCTAAGTGTGCCAAACAAGAGATATTTACTCACCTCTGACGAGCTGAACTCTTACCCCGCATAGCCCTGAGAACTCCACGCCATCGGTCCGCCAGAATCACGAATGGCTTGATGTTTCTTCTGTCGCCCTCATTGTCTTGAGCGGTACAAATAGTGAACTATTTATATCGCTCCATTGTTCCGTAGCGGGCTCCAGAATCTACAATGCTTAGATATGGGTTTGATAGATTATTACCGAAGCCCCATCCGAGCTTGAGTCCCCTAAACCCTTAATATAATACTCACCATTCCACCCATCTCTCATCCCAACTCTTAGACAAAAGCCTCTCCTATCCTTAAATAGAGCACGGAGAGAGGGGTTACTTTGTTGCAGTCGTTGCAAACTCCGGGTTTGTTTTGTTTTAACCTTCTTTTTCTTTTTTTTTAAATATTTTCTAAGTTTACATACATACACACTCATTATTTTAGCACATGACGTTATGGGGACATTTCAGAAGGTTTGTGTGCCTAAAACCTCTCTAAACTCAAACTCTGAACATTATTTCGATCTACACTTTTCAACATCACCCCAATTTGTCTTTTGTTATTATCCCTAACCCAATTCTACCCCTAGACCCCTTCACTAGAGACCCAAAATGTTATAGGGACAGTTAATTTCCCCACAACTTTGTCAGGTTTTTTAGTAGTATTATTTTTTATTTATTTTTTAAGAAAGGGTCCCTATACATATCTCGATATATGCCTACCTATGTTATTTATGTAAATATATATAGAGACGTAAACCCACATATGCGTACAATATATGTCTCCGCAAGATAGGACAGCGCCGTTTGAAAACTATGCGTCTGTACCATGTCGCGAACCCTGTCAAACCTGCTGCGTCGCCAACATGAAACATGTTCATTTGCAAACACCAGCTAATGTAAATAAATTTTAGTGAAGAATAATGATCTTAGTTATATCTTGATAATGATTTGACCTCTAGTAATGGGGTAGTCCCTGTACTATATGTCAAAAGAAAGTGTTACTTATATATACCTATATTACCCTCCTACATGTTCTTCAAATTATTACTGTTACTTAATTCTAAGAAGGATCTACTGGACTTGATGCCCGACACTTTGTAAGTTCAAAAACCATTTTTGATTTTCGAATGCTATGAAAAGGCGCTGAACTGCGTCGTGCAGGAACTGCACCCTTTGTTTACGCCTGGTTATTGTTTACAACTCAGTGTAGCGTTTAGGCCTATTATGTTTTGTTTTTCGGAAGCCCATCTGCAGTGATTCATATCTGCACCTATTTCTAAGCTCTGCGGATGCGTAAAGTGTCAGCGACCCCCGCACGGTACCCACAAAAGGCTTTGTAACGGCGGAAAGTTGAAATAGCGCCCTCAAGTGGCTGTACCCTTTCTGTATTCTAGAAACTTCACAATTTGTATGTGCTACTGCTAGGACATGGTGCGATCATTGCTCATGTAAATTTCGTCATTGTTACGGCTAAGAACTTCAAAGAATGCAACAGTTGGTTAGTTAACTTATCCATTGTTATAAACAGACACTCCCGCATGTGTATTTTGTACAAGTTGGGATAATTTACTGGTAAATATGGCAACATTTAAGATGCGTTTCTGTTATCCACGTGTGTGGAAATACAAGGTTATGGATTGTTGACAATGACTGTACGTGTTTATTGTCGACACATCATGCCCATTAAAGTGTATGCAAATGGCTGGGTTGCATAGTAACTTACCTATGATTTATATGTTCATTTATAATTAGTATGTTTATGTTAATTTAATAATTCAATCATAAGGCAGATGATTGTCCGCTTGTTTCCTACCTCCATGCTTTAACTAGATGATACGGCCACTTGTTACACAATTAATAATTGTGATATGATTGTTTATATAGATATTGTTGACGAGATGTTTGCGATCTTACGTTGACAGCAGAAAACGTTTAGGCTGTAGCCGTGGGACCCTGCCGCCTCGACCAAGCTGTTGACTGCACCAGGCTGGGTCTAAATCCGATGATGAATCATCTAACTTTGGGAAGATAATGAAAGAAGAACTGGACTAATCTCTAACCGTCTTTCCAATCGTGTGGTTGAAGAGAAGTCGCCTCCCTCTCGCACGTCTTTGTCCGTCCAAAGTCTCCAGCCCTAACGCCTAAGTTGTCACATCCAACAGCGTGGACTTGCTTCTTTTTTTAGAATCCCTATCTACTAGGAAGGAGACAATGCTGCGTTAAAGATATTTTCTTCTGTTTGATATCCTTCGCCTTGATGATTATGGATAAAAAATCCTCGAGTGATGCCACTAAATATATAACTTAATTTTCTGCTTGTCGTATGCCCGCCTTTATAAAAAGGCTGTTCAGCGACTTCAACCTTGCCAATACTCCATTATGCTTGAAGAAGCCAATATATGCAAAAATGTTAGCCACTGTGTACTACTAGAAACAAGATATGTCGGGGGGAGAAAGCAGGCGCAAAGTTGATCTTAAAACCATATGTAGCCTGCGGTGAAGCTTCAGATGGACAGATGGACGTCGTATATTAGATCAACTTGCATAATGTAATCATTCGAGAGAAAGACCCAGGTAGTGTTACTACATGGCTCTTAGTCTTAGGGCCTTGTTGACCATGGCTACAGAACAATTTACTTTCACCAGCTTAGTTTGGCAGATTGATGACAAGATGAAGATACAGTCCGAAAACTCTACCTGAAGGCTGAAGCCGAACGGTGGCTGCGCAAAAGACTCTTATGACCTCTCGTGCTCTTGTCTGGCAATTGCTAACCTGCTGAAATAGTTAATTATTTCGTGTAAAACTACTGCATGCTGTCGGCATGTAGCTGCCACCGCTCTACATAATGATGCAATCTAACTCCAGTTAGCGACCAGCTGCACATTAAGATTTGAAGGCCAGCTGAAACCTTTAAGGCTCCTACCCATGGAGCCCGACATGAGGAGGACATTGTTGAACTTTGACGGCGGAAATTTCATCTGATCCTTTGTGGAGTCGGGAAAGAAAAATTTTAAGGGCCCGGAGTTCAAAGGGCAGCCCCTCCATATTTGGCTGGTAACCCTTAACTGATGAATATTCACGGAGCTCCATATGTCCCACCTTAGACAGACGTATCAAGCGATTCGTAAAAGAAGACAGACGCGGCCACCATGGCTACGGGTGAGGGTGTTTGGCACCACCATAGTAACCTTCACGTAACCCCATACCTGTTGCGGTCGAATGAGTGAAGCAATCATAACGAAAGGTGGAAAACAAAGCTCTTCACCAACTGGGCACTGCTGGGCAAATACATTTACACCCGACGACCCGGGCACTGGATCCCTCGAGTAATGCAGACCCGCTAATCCTTTCGGCACATTTAAAGGAAGTGCCATCAAGTCAAACATGAAGCCGCGAGCGCCTCTCGACTCCTTCTGAAGCAGCTTCCAGACTGAATTGGATAACTGAGCGTCAGCTCGTGATAATTCTCTTGAATGGACGTCTGCTGGGTTTGCTTAAACGGGATCCATCTCGAATGCAAAGTGCAGTTGCCCTCTAAGATCGGGGTGAAAATCGACTTAAACAAGGGGTTGCCAAAACTGTTGACTTTGCTCTGCGATTGCTCCAAACGTTGAAGAGAGCCAAAGAGTCAGCTGTCACGTCAACCGACCTATCCCACAATGAGTCTGAAACTGACTGCAGGTCAAAATACAAAGCAAAGGCCTCCTTGCAGCAGATGTCTGCCCCAACTAGAATTTCTGGAGACCAGTAATCTCTAAAACTAGCGTTTCCTAACGGATCCACCACTGAGACTCCTCCCCAACGAAAGTGTCTGAACTCATCAAGTCACTGGCGCATGGTGTTCCATTTTCCAAGATATTGGCTGTGAGAATGAATTTATAAAACGCAAGAAGGAATTCTTGGCTCGCATTTTTTGTGTGAGCGGAGTGAGGTAGACATTGTCTAGTCTCGAAATGGATTTTATTAACAGATTTCCCAGACCCAGATGAATCATGCTAGAGGATGGGTGAAGATGACTCTTTTCCAGATTGAAGAAGAACCCAAAATGTGAGTTTATGTAGCAAACCACACAAAGCGATATCAGAGCCCTGTCAAAAGCCTTGCCATCTCTGAGTACTGTGAAACGAATACAAGTGAAACGGCCATCTTTCTAAACCTCAGTGTGGATAGTCCGGTGCTTTAGCCATGATGAAAATCACAAACCAAATAGTAACTTGCCCACTCGAGGCCACAAGGGGTTTGACAATTCCGACAAAAGTATTTGCTTGTAACCTCGTGCATCATTAGTGGCTGAAAAGGAAGAATCCAT
The DNA here is from genome assembly GCA_037893245.1 of Crossaster papposus. Classification (NCBI taxonomy): domain Eukaryota; kingdom Metazoa; phylum Echinodermata; class Asteroidea; order Velatida; family Solasteridae; genus Crossaster; species Crossaster papposus. The sequence goes on along the minus strand of JBAIAA010000279.1, from coordinate 1,625,823 downwards.
TATTGTCAATGAACTTGGCAATCTCGCCCAAGGGAACTAATTTGAAAGGTGTGTCTTTACACCAAAGATTTGGCCCCTTCATCGACATAACTACATGTAGTCTTGGCTTTTGGGGTTCAATGGATGGGACATTTACACATCTGGGCGGTTGAATTTTGCTCGTCTTCCCCAAAAGCTCCACGGAACTTTGTATAAGCCTCTTAGTTAGGGTCTCATTTATGAAGGGAACGAACTTACAACACAAAGGGGCGTTTGCAAAATACTTTTGTGGGGGCATGTCGAATTGTAGATTTGTTTATATATATTGTTCTTTCTTTTAATCTCTACCCCTTTACGCTGCCATCTAGATACAACGGGACCATCCACGACTCACCAAAAAACGAAGTCCCAAAGATCCGGGCTCACATTCGAGGCTATCCAGCTACTAAATGGTCTGGATCTCTAAACAGCAGTGCTTGCACATCTGGCAAGGCACGACCTGAAATGACATCTAGAGGGTTTGGCGCACACAAGCTAGGTACACTTACGGGTTTCCCGGATATGTCCACCCAACTGAGGATTTTCTTTCTCGCTCTCCTGCTTGGGCTGCGAAGAGATCGAAACACCGAATAAAGGACCTCTCCCACGCGTGACGCTTCAGTACTGCTAAGTATCGCAAAGTTACTATTAGTATTAAAAGGGTAGGAACGTTATACGTATGTGCCCCCGAGAAAGGACAACTAGAAAACATGATTCTTTTACGTCATTCATAGTTTTATTTTGATATCTATCTCTATGCCTCTCCAAGGCCAACAAAATGCATCTCGTGCTCATAAATAAGTTTATTAACGCATTGTATATGTTCCAGCCAAATATTAAAATACCCAAGGCTATGCACTATAAAGGAGAAGCCATATACTTTCTCCGCCTACAAAAGGGTGTAAATAACACATCATCGAAAGCCCATAGACCAAACCTGTCAGCATTTTATGTTAAAATGATCTTCCAATGCTTACATAATTGACCGACCCTGCAATTTAACACGTTTTTCTCTCTGACCGTAACCCCGACCATGTTGGCCCTGCCGAGAATTTTCTCTAGGCCGTTAGCCCTGTTTCAAGGGTCTAAACACACCCCTTTCACGCCTTAGTGTCGGCCGAAAAGGGCGTTCAAACCTAAATGCTTAAAGGGCAAACCTCGACCGTTTGTCAGAATCTTTACCCGATACTTGGTCAGAATCTTTAGCTATATCCTGAACCTTGGATTCCATGGTTTTTGTTTGTGCCACTATGTGAGAATATTTACGTACATCTGTTTTACTTTGATGTCGGCGATGGACAGTGGCGTGAATTTGTCAACATACTTCCTGAAAATGGACATCACATATGCCATGTAGCCAGTGACAGTACAACCTTTAAGAAGCTACCGACGCTTAGTTTGTAGACCTCTAAAGCGGATTTCGCCTGCATTCACATAAACAAACAAACAAACACCCCAACAAACAAACAAACAAACGCCGACGGAACCTGCCACTAGCAGGCAAGAATAATGTGGATGGATAATACTGTTGTATCTGCCTAAACTCCCCCGTACCAATGTAGAGCGCATTCATCGCTCTTTACAAAATTGCTTCAAGTGTAATCTCTTTGCTATACACCAGTCTTGGCTCACCCCAGTAAACAGACAAGAGTTCATCCGCCCTGCATGTATCCCTAGGCTACCAGAGCTACGTACATGCACACCCAAATTAAAATGACTTGAATAAGGGGGAAGGGGGCAGCCACATTTATTATGTTGCCTGCAATGCTAAGGGCACTCTGGTGACATCGAGTGATACTCGACCTCTTCAAGTTACTTTACATGATGTTTTAAATGTAAATACATGTACATGAAGATGCATCTGCCTATGCAATCTTATTCTCCTTATATTACAAATATCACCTGTGTATTTATTGTTAATGTAATTGACAAGCCCACAAATTCATGTATTTTCTATGAATCTATGAGTTGATCGAGGCTCAGCCCTTTTGAGCTCAGATACATCATCTCAATTTAAAGCAGGTGCAGCTCTATATTAAGTTTCATTTCTGTGATTGAAATTGAATATGCCGGACGGTACAATGGTTAAAAGAGCCCATTCTGGACTTTTAAGCTTGGTATAATCGGTTATTATCACTGTTATGAGTACATGTACACTGTACACCTGTTAATTTAAAAATGGTAATACCTCTCGTGAAAATATGGCTGTACCCTACCCCAGAATATATTTTATCGGTAAATACCAGTAATAATTTACACTCCTCAGTAGCGGCCGTTCTTCATGATTTGTCTGTCAAATTCGGGGATTTATCTCCTCACCATAACCCATTTCGGGCAAAGCCCAAGTATACTTTGAGGTCCAACCTCGGATCCAAAATTCATGAAACTCTAAACTCAAATATAGGGTCTCGTCCTCTTACTTCCTTGGCGCCTAAAACTTGAATCCTTTAACAACGCTACCTTGGGAATTAAATTGGGACCCAGAACCTTAATTAATCAAACAATTTTGGCCTCCTGCCCAGTGCATCCTAAGGCCCAGTCTCGGCTCTAAATGTTGGTATGCCATCACTTATTATAAACAAATTGAAACATTGTTAATTTTAGCCGATTTTTTTTGCCGAAACGCTAACAATGCGCGCACACCGACGCACACACGTATCGGTACTGTGCATATGTACATAACATGTGTTTACTCAAGGCGCTGCAAATATCATCAATTGCAGACCCAAAGGGCATAGACCCGCCAAACTTAATCAGTGTTCTTTGGGCTCATCCTCGAATTTACCAAATTTATCAGATTTCTTAAAGGGAACCCAACCTATTTATTTGAGGTTCAACCGGTAAATCAACATTTTACTTTGATATATCACATTTCTTTCAGGGGTGACCTGCCTATTGTTACCCCGAGGTCCAAACTCGGCATCTGAACTCAATTTGGATAACAGGATTTCTTTCGGGAACCCTGCCCATAGCCAACTCGAGGTCCAACCTCGATATCTATACTTAATTTGGTTAAAGGCTTTCTTTCTGGGGACCATCCCCTCGCACTTCGAGGTCCCACCTCGGCTTTTAAACTTAATTTGATCAAAATGATTTATTTCGGGAACCCTAGCCCTTGCACCTCGACGTCCACTCTCGGCATCTTACCCTAATTAGATAGAAGGGTTTTCTTTTTGGGACCCAGCCCCGTGGCACTTCGAGGTCCCACCTCGGCATCTGAACTCAATTTGGTCAAAATTATTTCCTTAGGGGAACCCAGCCCCGTGGCACTTCGAGGTCCCACCTCGGCAAATTAACTCAATTTTGTCAAAATTATTTCTTTCTGGGGACCCAGCCCATGGCACTCCGAGGGTACACCTCGGCATCTGAACTCAATTTGGTCAAAATTATTTCTTTCTGGGGACCCAGCCCCGTGGCACTTCGAGGTCCCACCTCGGCACCTGAACTCAATTTTGTCAAAATTATTTCTTTCTGGGGACCCAGCCCATGGCACTTCGAGGTCACACCTCGTCATATGAACTCAATTTGGTCAAAATTATTACTTTCTGGGGACCCAGTCCCGAGGCACTTCGAGGTCCCACCTCGGCATCTGAACCTAATTTGGTCAACATTTCTTTTTGAGGACCCAGCCCCTTACCATCTCGAGGTCCAACCTCGGAATCTGAACTGAATTTAGTTTTAAGGATTTCCTTTGGGAACCATGCCCCTTGCCCTATCGAGGTGCTACTCCGGCATCTGAACTTAATTGGTCAAAGTTATTTCTTTCTGGGGACCCAGCCCCGTGGCACTAAGAGGTCCCACCTCACCATCTGAACTTAATTTGGTCAAATGTATTTCTTTTGGGGGACCCAGCCCTTTGCGACCTTGAGATCCAACCTTGAAATCTGAACTTAATTTAGTTAAAATGATTTCTTTCGGGGACCCAGCCCCTTGCCACTACGAGGTCCAACCTCGAAATCTGAACTAACTCTGGTTTACAAGTTTTCTTTTAGGGACCCAGCCCCTTGCCACTACGAGGTCCAACCTCGAAATCTGAACTAACTCTGGTTTACAAGTTTTCTTTTAGGGACCCAGCCCATTGCCACTTCGAGGTCCAACCTCTGAATCTTCTCAATTTATTAAAATGATTTATTTCGGAGGACCCTGCCCTTTGCCCCCTTGAGGTCCAACCTCGGCATCTGAACTTATACAATTTCTTTCGGGAGCCCCTATCTTACTGCCTCGAGGTCCAACCTAAGAATTTGAATCTGATTAATCAAATTATTTAATGGAAACCTACCCCTTATGAGGTCATTGCAAGCTCTGAATAGAAACCTAAATTTAACTCATCCTGTTTCTTCTTGAGCAATTCGGACCCTTTTCATCTCTAGGTCCGACCCTAAACCAAAACAAACTTTCAGTGAATCTCCACAGGGTTTTGTGTGGATTTATAATAATTTCGCCAAATATCATTGCCCATCTCCGTTTAACCTCGAGGTCCAACCTCAGATCTAACCTTTTACAATCCACGCTCCTGTAGGTTCGAGACCGAACTCAAAATAACATTTCACAGTACGTGTTCGGTTTTTAATCAAACTATCGGCTCAAAATTTGGCTACAGATACTTTCATGGAGTTTCTCAAACCCTTCCCCATAATTTCTATACATTGTCTCTGGGGTATAGACTCAAGATGTAAGGGACTCCAGATCAAAATCTAAGCTCAACGAATTGTCTTTGTTCCATCTGCCAATAATGTTAAATGTATTCCTATCCAGCACGATATCCATAATATATCGGGTCTGTAATTTCGGCGAATGTCACATACGTACCAGAATACCACAACTATAAACCACTGCCTTATTCACCATTTTACACATGTATATCGCAATTAGACTTGATGTATAAATACTTAATTCACCTGTAAGTCCGAGGTGGATGCAGTCCCCTGGACGGCGACGTCAGCCGTTGACGTACTGTGAGTCAGACCCGGGGCCTGATCCTTGCAGTGCCGGTGTGTCAAGCCCCGGTGCCAGTGTGAGTTTTACGCAGTTTGGTCGGCCTGCCGAAAAACTGTTCACCGAGTGGGCCGGCCTCCACACGAGCCATCAGCCGCTCGAAATTTTGCCGCTTACCCCCTTTCGGAGCCAGGGTCAAAGGGTGGCCGAGCCACCCCTTGTCCAGACCGAACAACTGGTCTACGTCTTCCCAGCCGTCTTGACGCAGGTTCTCAAAATACTTGGCAGAGATTTTGAACGCAGCACAAAGCCCTTTAGAAGCGGGGCTTGCCTTAGTCTCTATGCATGCCCTCGTAGGCGCCCAGCTTCTCCTGGAAATGGAAAGACGTTGATAATTGAAATACGAACACAAAAGGGCAAAAACGGAATGGCTAAGAGTGCCAACTGCTGTCAGTGTTTAAATAATATCACGGACTTATATAGCCACTTGGCTGTTAAAACCTATGCACTGTGATAAACACATGTTCCGTAACCTACGCTTGGAATGTATAAAATAGGGATCAAATGGAGCCGATCCCAAACTTCGCCCGACTATATAAAATGAGATTATATGTGTATATACATGAGTGTCACACGGTACGAAACAGTCTGTCCATAAATAAATATGCCAAAGTTATTATAACTCGTATCCTGAATTTATTTCATATATATATATATTTTTATATATCTCCAATAAAATCGGCATCTATCACAATTCAAAGTGCTTGTCGGCCTTTTTTTTTTTTTTTTTTTGCTAGCAAAAATATGTTAAATCTCAAAACAATGGAGCATCAAATATAGGCTAGGGTAAACACAACCCGCTATTGTGTACAACCGGGAGCCTTGAGAATGCAATATTATCCACTTTGTGCTAACCTTCTGAACATGCCAATGACGCCTTGTGTTCCTGCGCCTATTTAATTTGAAATCTATAAGCACAATTTGTAAATCGAATATCTTCGAAAAATAAATGATGAGGCTATCTTACCTCCACAATATCGTACGTGATGTCCATGTTTGGCGTTCAGAAACATCTAACGGAGATCGAGAGAATTATAGCAGCCGACGCAGCCGGGACTAGGGGTAATAGGGAGCGCACTCTGCGGCCACGCCCTACCGTTGGAATTCGACAAATGCCGAACAGATTACTCGAGCGCGACCATGCGTGCCCACCGACAGCGCTGACTTCACGGCCCGTCGACTCACAATAAAAACGAACGCCCGAGCATGTTATTGACGCAACTGGAAAATCATGCCACCATATACATGTACCAGCGCCGTACTGTGCTATGAAATACGGCAAATGTGGAGTTTTGCGACAGCTCTAAAATAATAAGAACTAACAAGAATGATCAAACTATACATATCAGCCGTACCTTTTGGTACTGTAGGACCCCACAACACAACATTTAATTTACCAAGAAAACTCGCCAAGTAATTTGGCAGGACAAGCTGATCTACCCCACTTTCCATTTTATAAAAGGAACAGTCTTACCAGCTATTTGTTTCCAACAGGTCCACTCCAACATGCCGACAAACTACACATTACTCTCCCGATCCCATTTCCCCAAAATATCATAAAGTCCACAGGGAATCACAAATATCGCCAGCGAGGCACAAGAGCACCCGCTGGCGTGGCGCCAGAATCACGAATGGCTTGATGTTTCTTCTGTCGCCCTCATTGTCTTGAGCGGTACAAATAGCTGTTTCTATTCTCACTTAAATGGTGTATATCACCCAGACAAGAATGCAGATAGTTACAAAGGCGTGCGATGGGGCTCATGGAAAAGGGGTTATTCCATGAAAGCATGTAGCATGAAAACGCGTGAAATTGAACCATGAATGTTGCATTGTTGATATTAATTTTGAAATGTACTTGTTTTAGTTGGCACCTGTAAATCATTGCACAGCCATATTATTCATTAATATCCTGAGTCTTTTAGAAGTGTTATAAAACTGCCAAAAAATGTTTCTATGGAATAATGTGTTTCGCAGTTAATCTAAAGGTTACTATCACTTTGTCAACATGTTAAAGGTAGAATACACCATTGGTAATTGCTTGAATTATCAGGAATGGGTGGATTTTGGGAGTTGTATTTGATAGAAATTATCGTTTAACTGACCTGTCTGAAGTTTTACAATCATAGATGCTGAGAAAAGCCAGAAAAACGGCGTTCATTTTCAATCTGCGTTAGGCAGTTGTGATTTATTTTTATAAAATTCAATTTTTCGAAACAATTACAGGATATCTAGCGCATCGTTTTGCTGGATGCTAACAAACAATATTTATCAAATGAGTTAAGAGGGATCTTAAAAAGATCTTCTTTATAGACAATATTTATTTTCAAATAAGTATGATATTTCTTAATAATTCGGTAGATATCTGCAAATGGTGTATTCTACCTTTAAGAGGTTAACTAGTTTTTGTTTTGCTTATTATAAAGAATACCCATTATATTTTGTACATTTGACGAAACAACGGCTACATTTGATCATATCGCAATGCTAAATTGTAGCCGAGTTTAACCGAAGCTGCCTCGAATTTAGACTAAGTTTATTTTCACTCCGATTTTCCTTTTTTTAACACCGACATTATAGGCGCAATCACACACACAAGGGTTCACCCATATGTACAACAACCTGCCGATTACATTATAAAAAAGGCATGATGGTTTTTTTTAAATTGAAGTTAAATTCTCCTTTAAAGTATAACTTTCGCCAACATTGCAGGGCTACGAACAGCATCCGTCACTATGAGATTTATTCACGAGTCGGTCATAATAATTGAAAGTGAGGTAAAATCGTCATTTTGTTTTAACACCAGTCGTCTCTGATGAATAATAACACATTTGTGATTAACTTTATGTTTCATGCCACATTTCAAAAAAATATTGAAAGTGAGGCTATAATTCAAAAAAAGTCTGGCACCATCCCATTAAACAATTCACAATTTATCGGATACGCACATCCAGGGAACGCAATCAAAATGGCTGCCTCTTGAATAAAGTTCATATAACGAAACATTGTGAAAACTGTTCTTGCTAAATTATAAATACAGCGTATGTAAAAACAATTTGTTACTTAGATTTAAAATAAGTGTTATTCGTACATGTATGCATTGATAGTATTTGTATTGCACGAATAGAATGTTGCACAAAATGACATCAGCTTAGAATTTGTGGCAAATGTTATTCCTTTTATAAAAAAATATTCAAAATATTCATCATATTGTTTTACTCCAGTTACTTTCCCACGAAAATACTGTAAACGACAAAACCAAGATAATCTAAATTTCACAGATGTATTTGTTCTGATGTCATTATTTATTATTTGTCTGCACAATTTTAAAACATGAAGGTTTATAGTTTCTTGTGACAAAACAAACATTAAAAAACTATTCCTTTTTTCATGCTTCTTGGCATTGTTAGCTTTTGTTCACTAGTGATCATGTTTTTGAAACTAGGTTTTATGGGGTGTCGTTTGTAAGAAATATGGTAATCATTTGTAACAATTTTACTTAATCGCTATTATGACATTATGCATTATTTGGATAAATGCTTATAATTGAAATTAATTTAAAATTACCAAAACCACATCAATATCGAGTAGGAGGGCAAAAAATAATCTTAATTAATAAGCACATTTTACTGTTTGCATGTATATTGCGATGTTTGCATGTATATTCCTATACAAAAAGACCAATGACGTTGAATAAACTGAGCGACAAGAACCAATCCACGAGTAATTTGTTTCAGTTGATTTAGGTTGTTCGTGTTGAGTTTACGAGTGTGTAATTATCGCAGCGTGATTGGCAGGTGTAAGGCAACTGAGGTTTATGCTCCAAACACCTGTCCCTGTATGGGATATGCAATTAAGGAATTTGCAGAGTATTCTACAGATGTAGATCCACAACTTCTGGCCGCGCCCTGGCCGCGCCCTGGCCGCTCTCTGGACCTCGCCCTGGACCTCGCCCTGGACCTCGCCCTGGACCTCGCCCTGGCCGCGCCCTGGACCTCGCCCTGGACCTCGCCCTGGACCTCGCCCTGGACCTCGCCCTGGACCTCGCCCTGGACCTCGCCCTGGACCTCGCCCTGGACCTCGCCCTGGACCTCGCCCTGGACCTCGCCCTGGACCTCGCCCTGGACCTCGCCCTGGACCTCGCCCTGGACCTCGCCCTGGACCTCGCCCTGGACCTCGCCCTGGACCTCGCCCTGGACCTCGCCCTGGACCTCGCCCTGGACCTCGCCCTGGACCTCGCCCTGGACCTCGCCCTGGACCTCGCCCTGGACCTCGCCCTGGACCTCGCCCTGGACCTCGCCCTGGACCTCGCCCTGGACCTCGCCCTGGACCTCGCCCTGGACCTCGCCCTGGACCTCGCCCTGGACCTCGCCCTGGACCTCGCCCTGGACCTCGCCCTGGACCTCGCCCTGGACCTCGCCCTGGACCTCGCCCTGGACCTCGCCCTGGACCTCGCCCTGGACCTCGCCCTGGACCTCGCCCTGGACCTCGCCCTGGACCTCGCCCTGGACCTCGCCCTGGACCTCGCCCTGGACCTCGCCCTGGACCTCGCCCTGGACCTCGCCCTGGACCTCGCCCTGGACCTCGCCCTGGACCTCGCCCTGGACCTCGCCCTGGACCTCGCCCTGGACCTCGCCCTGGACCTCGCCCTGGACCTCGCCCTGGACCTCGCCCTGGACCTCGCCCTGGACCTCGCCCTGGACCTCGCCCTGGACCTCGCCCTGGACCTCGCCCTGGACCTCGCCCTGGACCTCGCCCTGGACCTCGCCCTGGACCTCGCCCTGGACCTCGCCCTGGACCTCGCCCTGGACCTCGCCCTGGACCTCGCCCTGGACCTCGCCCTGGACCTCGCCCTGGACCTCGCCCTGGACCTCGCCCTGGACCTCGCCCTGGACCTCGCCCTGGACCTCGCCCTGGACCTCGCCCTGGACCTCGCCCTGGACCTCGCCCTGGACCTCGCCCTGGACCTCGCCCTGGACCTCGCCCTCATTTCATGGAGTCATCTTGATATTGACAAAAAACGAATCCCCGGCTTTATGCGCCTCATGTTATATAGTCTTGCCCAATACCCTTGTGTTATTTCGGCAGATTCGTTAACGTCGTGTTTTTTTCTTTTAACTTTAATTTTTAACTTTAACCTTAGCTTTCGACAATTCTCCCTCGCTTTTCCGAGGGATCCAATCAGCGACCGAGTTTGAGCATCACCATGAATCATATATTATACACAAATACAAAGGATATGACCGTGTGTATACACAAAGTATGTGTGTACATGTCAATACCGCAAATGGAGGGCTTTAATGTAAGTACACACTCACATACTGAGGACACCTTGCAAACCGAGCGCGTCCTCGGTATGAAATATTGTGAAAAATGGCACTTTCGTGGCCGTTTTTGACTGTTGGTTAAATATCAAAGCGTTTGGGAGGAGTCCTCGGTTGACGCATAAGACCTGACGTGAGGCAGTATGCACATTTTTTTCCCCGTCAAAAAAAACGCAAACGGGATTACTCTGAATGGCATAGCGCCCTCCGTTGGTTGCGCGTGTGAAAATGACGTAAATGTAAACATGTATGTACAATTACATGTGTACATACATGACAACATACTCGTTTAGACATGTCTTAACTATTATAACGTTGTTTTGGCCTAAGTGCATATTGTAGTTTATGCGAAGACGTGGTCATTTGCAGCTAGCTAGGTGTACCATGGAGCTGGAATAAATGGTAAGTAGAGATATTGTATTTGGAAGCTTGCATGTTACTCGCTATGACTATGTATGACTATGAGTATGACTGAGTATGAATGTAGCAGAGTATGACATACCCGTCATCTGGGGTGACTTTGATAGTTTTTGGCACTTCTGATATCTTTTGAGTAGGATAAATGGGGTTTTCACCCTTGATTCTTTCAACTAATAACAATGTGCCTCTTGGCTATCAATAGACCAAATCATTTCTTCATCAGATTGTGTTTTCATATTTTTTTTAAAACCACAACAAAATATCAAAGTCACCCCGTTGTCGGGGTGACATTGATAACCAATGAATAAAGCCTATGTTATCAAATTAACCCTCTTATTGGGGTGACTTTGATAATTTTAATTCGTTTTAAAAAAACACAAGCTACAAAACTATTCAAACAATACAAATATTTGGGTTTTCTGATAACTTTAATGGTTTGATAGCCCCTCGACCCAGCCTTCCGTTTATAGACCCGTGGCATGATTGTTACGGTACATCAGAGCTCAATCAGTATCTGCGAAGACAGAAAAGACAAATACTATCATAAAAACACAACTACACAGAGTTTTGGACACTTTGTTGTTCAATTTTGACATTCGGGGTGATTTATCAAAGTCACACTGAGTATTGCAAAGTCACCCCAGATGACGGTATATGACGTGCTCATTTACGTTGTAATGTAATTTTTAGTTAAATGGCCTCGATCTCTTACTCTAGTCTATAGGATGATATGGGAAGTGAATATGCCTAATTTCAGAATAATATAGAAGTTATAACCAAATTTAACTGCTTTATTTTGCCAACGCAAGCATGAGTTGTTGAGCACCGTGCGAACACGAAATAGTTAATTGTAGTTATTGTATAAATAATAAAACAAATAAGTAGCCACAATTATTAATATTTAATTGTATAAGCCAATTTGGTATTCCAACTGCACATGCGCACATTTTCCCTTGACGATTTTTCTTTCGATATAAACATTTCATCGATTGCGTGCAAAAGCATAGCGGGGTACCAGCAAATTTCAAGAGATCGTCGTGTTTTAAAGTTACTAAGTAACATATTTTTGTTTACGTTTTGGTGTTTTCAGCCGCTTTGTGTGGCCAAACTTTTGTTCGAACAAATATTATTTATTTTTTTCGATTTCACAAGAAAATGTAAAAAATGCGGATTTGGTTACCGCGTCCCCCATAGCCTTGTGTGCATTTGTCTGCCGTGTTTGTATCACTTGACCTCCTTGAGAAAAATTGTTGAATCTTGTTGTGCACATGCGCAGTCGGAACTCCAAAGTGGCTTATTATCAGTTTAATGGTATATTGTTGTTGTATTGTTGTGTAGTCTAGGTGTGGCTGACAGAACTACCATAACAAACATGAAACGAAGTAGTCGTCTTGATGGAACCTTGACAAATCACCAGCATCATGAAGGGGAGAACGTAATCGCACTGTGGCCTCCAGATTCATCATGGTATCCTGCCGTAATAATCTCCTTCACCAAAGGTAAGTGCGGAGCCTCTAAAAGGACATATGACGAAAACAAATGGAATGCCCTCGTAATTTGTGGGTTCACGTTAACGTGAACCCACATTAGGGTTGTGGGTTCCGTAGGTAAGAAATGTAATCCATAATGTAGAATCCCATTTGTTACACATAAATTAAGACAGCTGTATACCCTCTTACATCCCCCCATGACATGTACCACATGTAAATAAACAATGCCATTTTTCCTAAACTTGATTCCTCCCCCCCCCCCCCCCCCTTCAGAACCAAAAATATATATGATCTGTAAACAACAAATACTTTTCAACATTTCACTCCCAATTGCATGTAATCCCTTTAAAGTTTAATTAGTTGAATTTGTGACTTTCTTATCAGGAAAGTACTGCGTCCAATACACTGATGGTGTGACACGCTGCCTATTTGAGCACCAGGTGAGAAAATTACCATATGTGAGGTTCCCCTGGGCTGTGAATAATGATGACAATTAATTCACAACGGTGGATTCGGATTTGGCTGTATTATGGTGATCGAATCGGCAAGCACCAGCAACGTGAGGCGAGCAGAACGATGTTTTTATTTCATTTCCACAGGCACATACATGTAATAAAGAGAGAGATAGAAAACAGAAAAACAATAAGTAAACTAATTCATAAAAGAGGCGTGACACAATATATATGTGGGAAAGCATACTAAATAATCTACCTGAAAAGACAGTGTTGTCACCCCTTTAAGGTAGCTCAAATAACACAATATGCACATACGGCATCTTCAAAAGGACTGGGTCAAGTCTAGAGTATTTGCCACAGAGATGAACCACTAATTAATTCCTTGCAGGGTTATTATTAAATCTCCTCTACAATTCAATAAACCTCAATCTATCTACCATTACCATACTCGTGTGTGGGACATGAACCTACTTTAGCACACAATCATACAACAATAGCAATCACCACAAGAGGGCGCTAACTTATGGCACCTATAAACTCTGGCCTCATAGCTGGAAAGTCTAAATGTACAAATAAAGAAATACTCTTACAAAATCAATGACTGCTTAATTGTACCTTTGTCTAAACAATAGGGTCTATCATCTTGAGATTCTACAGACTCGAGGGGGAAAGTATCAATGTTTACATTACGACTGACATCTCTCGTATTCGCTACAAAACCACATTACATGTACGTTTCATGGGGGTCGCCATCTTGCATAAAACTTCACAAAAGTAATTTAACTTATTATACCAATTCTTAAAACTCTCTCCCCACTTTAACTATATAGGCGACTCAATAATCTTATGATTTAATATTCACCTTATTTTTATGGCATACTACTTGATAAAAAGGGTGAAAATGGTACCTGTATTATGGTGATCGAATCGGCAAGCACCAGCAACGTGAGGCGAGCAGAACGATGTTCGGGCGCCAACACGAGCGGGCGCTGTAACCGATCCGATGCACCGACGCTCGTCATCACCAACCCTACAACTCGCCTAAAGTAATAAGTCGTCGCCCCGACGACTCTGGTGCTTCACAATCTAATAACAGTTAGACACATGGCAACAAGAACAACTGCAAAAATTGGCCAAAGTCATATAAAACATTAACACGGGTCAACAATCCTAACCTCAAAACTGGACCCAACACCTTTAACTTCTTAGGTTTGAATCAACATCGTCGTGCCAACAACAGGAAAGTCGGTGTAGACACACGTCAGGTGTAGACGTACGTCAGGTGTGATCATTTGCCTGCAATTTCAACAAAGTTTTATGCCATTGCAAAAAATGCAGTCAATTGACACCCGATGTGCGAAAGGTTAATCAGAATCGGAAGAGTCCACATCAGCGGTCACGAGTTTCCGGACTTGTCCGAGGAGTCGAAGGACACTGGACTGATACCTCGCTGGGGGCTTCCCTTTGGTGGTCCGGGTAGATCGTCGGGTATGCGGTTTCGGCTGAGGTGGATCCACACTTCCTGATGTAATGTGATGGAGAGCATCCCGGTGGATTACATTTGGCACTGGTAGTTTGAGATCATGAACCTCTTCAGGAGTGATGGTCTCTGTCGGCTGGTCTGTCATCTGAGTTCGAGAGTCTGAAAGGTCGGTGACTTCTGGAACCGTGGTGTGGAGTTCAGGATCATTCCTTGGGGTAGGGGAGGCACACGAAGAAGACTCATCAGGAGTTGCATGGGCTTTTATGGCATGAGAGTCGGGGTCAATCTTTCCGGCCGGGGAATCACAGGAAGAAGACTCAGCGGGAATCTCGGGGAGTTTAACGGGCGTCGTGTCCACATCTCCTTTTAAGTCCGGTTCAATCTTTAGAGTGATTGGCTCTGTAGGGTGTACAAGCGGGGCAGCGTCAGGGACTTGGTCCGCAGTTTCGGCAAGGGTATTGTCTACATCAGGTGGCAGGGTTAACTTCCTCCCCCACATATCATCACTACTCGATGTGGTTGAACTAGGTTCTCCTACACTAGATAACGACATCTCTGTGTTGGTAGTAGAGTGACCGAAGTGAGCTTCCCATGGGCAGTGCTTTAACTCAGTGCGATTGAGAACCTTTTCACGTCCAGTAGCATTTCGTACGACGTAAACAGGCTGCCCAGCATAGGGACGCTTCACTACCATGTACGGTTCAGATTCCCAGTAGTTTTGAATCTTTGCTCTGCCTCTCTGTGCTCTGTCTCGTATCAGCACATATTCACCTCTGTTGAGTGGTTTCTCAAATATGTCTTTGTCATGGTAAGACTGTCTGTATGCGGTGTTCTTGTCAAGATTTGAAGCCGCTGTTTCTCGAGCTATTTCCATTTGCTTAGCATACTTCTGGACATACTGATGGGGGGTCTCTCCGCATACTTGGGTGTAGTCCACACCAAGCAGAAGGTGTTGTGGTAGACGAGTCGTCCGTCCAATCATTAGATACGAGGGTTCATACCCGGTACTGGAGTGGGTTGTGTTGTTATACATAGACACTAATGGTGAGAGGTATTCGGTCCATCTGGCCTTCTTCTCCGTTGGTAAGGTAGTCAGTAAGTTGTGCAATGTCCGATTAAAGCGCTCGCACTGACCGTTCCCCTGTGGGTGGTACGGGGTGGTGTGGGAACGGCTAATGCCATAGAGGTTGCAGAGTTCCTGGACAACTTTGGCCTCGAAACACTTTCCGTTGTCTGAGTGTAACCGCAGTGGAGGTCCGAATGGTGTGATGAGGTATTTGACCAGGCATTTGGCCACAGTGTCTGCGCGTTGGTTCTTTGTCGGTATTGCCCAAGCAAATTTTGTGAAAACGTCAGTGAGAATCAGCACGTTCTCATGGCCACTGGTAGACCGCTCTAACACTGTAAAGTCCATGGAGACAATTTCTAGTGGTGCCGTTGCCCTTAGTGTTCCCATGGGTGGTTTCGTGTGACGGTTGGGCTTCTTGCCCACTGCACATCGCTCACATTTCTGGCACCATGCTTGCACTGAATTCTCCATCGCTGGCCAGAAAAACAGTGGTTGAATCAGCTTGAGTGTTCTTCTCGGACCAAAGTGTCCCACATCATCATGAAAGGAGCGCATGACAACTTCACGCAGTCGAGACGGAACTACTAAACGTTCGCATTGCCTATCCTGTAGAACGGATGAGCGATATAGTACACCGTCTCTGAGTATTAGTCGACTCCAGTGTTTCAGGACTGTGGACACCTCTCTGGGATCAGTTTGTCTCTCTTCACGGTTCGGTCTTAGGCCCCTCCTAAAGTATTTTACAACTCTATGTAATATCGCATCCTCAGCTTGAAGAGATCTCAGATCCTCAGGGGTGTAGCCGGGAAGGCTGCGACTTCCTTCCTGGTGTTCAACTCTAATGTGATGAAGGAGAGCTGGAGGTATATCAGAGCCACAGTGAACAGAACCATTCATAGTACGAACTGCACTTGATGAAACCTGTATTTCGGGCCCTATCTGAGAAATACCTCGGTCACTGGCTGGTTCATGGTCAAGTCGGGATAGGGCGTCCGGGGCCTGATTGGTCTTCCCAGGTCGGTACTCCAGTTGATAATCGAATGCCGACAACTGTTGCACCCATCTCAATTCGGCTGCACTCAGATTAGCGGTGTCCAGATACTTGAGTGGATTGTGGTCGACAAATATAACAGACTTGTTACCAAAGAGGTAATCTTTGAATGGCCCACATACAGCCCAACGAACGGCTAACAGTTCTAGCTTGAAAGCAGAGTAGTTTTGATCATTTCTCTCAGCCGGTCGCAGGGATCTGGAGGCATAGGCAACCACCGCCTTTGTCCCGTCTTCATGTAGTTGCGACAGCACAGCACCCAACCCAGCAGAACTTGCATCAGTTTCGACAACAAATGGGAGGGAAAAGTCAGCAAAACGGAGGAGTGGATCCTGTGTGAGTTTCGCCTTTAGAGTGGAAAATGCCAGACGAGCGGTGTCACCCAGTTCAATTTGATTGGGCTTCGTCTTTCCCTTACCCGAAGTTCCTTTAAGGTAGGCGAACAGTGGAGAAGCAATGGTCGAGTACTGCCGAATAAACTTCCTGAAGAAACCCGTGAACCCCAAGAAGGACCGCAGTTCTTTGACTGTCCTTGGTTCGGGCCACTGTTGTACAACCTTTATCTTGTCTGGGTCTGGTTTGATGCCCTCGCTCGCCGTGACCAAATGACCCAAGTATTTCACCTCTGTTTGAAAGAATGAACATTTAGCTGGTTTAAGCTTCAGGCCGTGTTGCTGCAGCCGAGTAAACACCACCTCCAGTCTGCTCAAGTGTTCCTCAAAAGTCGTAGAGAACACGATGATGTCATCGAGGTAGATGAGGAGACTTTGGAGGGCTTGATCACCGAGGCAACGCTGCATCAGCCGTTGAAATGTGGCAGGGCTATTGCAGAGCCCAAAGGGCATCCTGGTGTATTCCCACAGTCCAAATGGGGTGACGAAAGCGGTCTTTGCTCTATCACTCTCTCCCATGGCCACTTGGTAGAATCCGGAGGTTAAGTCAAGGACAGTGAAGAATTTTGCATCACCAAGCGCCTGCAGGGTTTCATCAATTCGTGGCAAAGGGAATGAGTTCTTGGTGGTAACTGAATTGAGTCTCCTATAATCGACACACAGTCGGATAGAGTTGTCTTTCTTTCGAACGACGACAATCGGTGATGCCCAAGGGCTTGTGCTCTCCTTGACTACACCTGCTTCTGCTAATTCCTGTATGTGCTTACGGACTTCCTGGTATTGGGAGGGGGGTAGAGAACGATACCTCTGTCGAATTGGTTGCGCATCACCAGTATGGATGGTGTGTTCCACGGTGTTAGTGTACCCAATGTCCTTATCATGTTTAGAGAAAACACTTTCATGCTTCCTCAGGAATTCTCTAAACTGCTCTTGTTGCTGCACTGAAAGATGGCTTCCCACTTCAAGGTTTTCCGTCAGCAGTGGATTGATTGTGGATTCTGGTGTCATAGCAGAACAGAACGGTGTTCCTCCACAGGTGGCGCTGGAAGACCCCTTTGATTCCGTAAGTTCTGCATGGTGAAGTGTTCCGATGCACGCATGGCCAGACAGCGCGACATCAAGTGTACTTTCGTTTGTTACTGCCAAAGCAAACATACCCTTCACTACTTTCACAAGACACGAGCCGATCTGGATGGAATCTGGTAATGAGGAATGTACAAGGGGTTCGAGAACAGCTTGGTAATTCATATGGGCTGGGCCCGGTCGGCCAGATGCTTGAAGTACAACCGTCTGTTTGGCTGGAATGACTATAGGGTGTCCTCTCGGGAGATATGCTCGACTGATCGGACCATCCTCGTCTGCGAAATTTATCTGTTTCTCAACTAGCTTCATCGTTTTCTCCCACACTGGGCCTGGTCCGTAAGTCAGAAGTTTTTGAAGAAAACCTGTCCCCTCTGTTGTGGTTAATCTTTCCCAGCATTCACCCAAAACATTCATCCCCAAGATACATGGTGTGGGATTTGTCGCTCCACCTGGCGCTTCCTTAATGACGAGGATTATTCTGGATGGTATACTGACACCCAGGGCAATGACATCAGTTTCAAAGCAACCCACGTACTTGATACTTGAACCATCGGCTGACAGCAACCTGAAATATTCGGGAATGTCCTGCAGACAATTTATCACTCCTTTCAAGTAGGTATTGTAGTACTCCTCCGTTACAGTTGTCACCATGGATCCAGTATCCAGTAAGCACGGGACTTGTCTTTCACCCAACATTACATCTACTCCGTAACAATCAGCTACTGCTTTGCCAATGAATGAGTTATCTGGGGGATGGGAGCCATCTTGTTTCCCCCTGACTGCCCGACTCCATGCAGCTGGGGTTGTTGGTTTCCCGAATGGTTTCCATTGGAATGTTGCCACACACCTCTGCTAGCTTGGTTCCTTCGCTGGTCCCGCAACTGATTATCTGGATAATGGCTGCTGGTTTGGCTGTATCGAGGCATCGGGCAATTACGAGCAAAATGCCCTGGCTGGTGGCAGTTGTAACACAATACGTCTCGGTATCTCTGTGGGTCCTGTGATGCCCCCGAGTGGTACGTGTTTAAGGGTGTTGACATCTGGTTTGGTCTAGTTGTCACAGTAGTTGCCCCTCGTGATGAGTATTGGTCGAAAGTTGGTGGGTAATTTGATTGACCAACTTCATATGACGGTGCTGCATAAGGCTGTTCCACTCGATTCGGCCATGAAGAAGTTAATAGCCCTTGAACTGACTTGGTTAGGGATTTTACCTGTCTCTCTAAGTTGGCGTAGCGGTCATCTTCCTTGACATCTACTGCTGAAATGTGGTGAGTTTTCCCAACCCTAATGCGGGCGTTCTCCCTCTCCTCTCTTTTTATTACCCAGTCTTTGAGTTCCACGAACGTCATTGACGGTGACCTATCCAGCAGATCACGGCAGGAGCAGCGTAATCCCTCGTGATCAAGGCCATCGACGAATTGGTCTTTCAATAATGTGTCGGGTTCTTTGTAGAGCTCCGGATCCCTTTTCTGCAGTCTGGTGAATAGGCGCTGTAAGGTTACGGAATAATCCCTTACTGACTCACCAACGTTCTGCCGGCGGCCAAGCAGTTGTCTTTGCAGTTCACTGCTGGTGAGAGTTTCAGCATAAGACTTCTTAAGATATACTAAAACATCTTCCGCCTCAGCTCCTGTAGCAAGAAGAGATCTCGCCTCAATTTTTGGGCCTCCACGCAGGGACTCTATGAGAAATTGTCCCCTCTGTGACATGGGAATACTATATCTTTCGAAGGCATGTCGAATGGAAGTGACAAACTCATCAACAGGTGTGGTTTTACTGCCTGAATCGTCGGAACCACCAAAAATGGGAACCTTCCGTTCTGGTGCCATCACTACTGTAGGTGTGGGTGTCTTTTCCTCTGATTTTGTGTGCAGTATTGGCACATACACTCGGTCCCCCCATCCTCCGGCTGGTGGCAGTATCATGCCATCTAATTGGGGTAGGATAACCTCCGCTCCGTCAATATCGACCGACAGCCCGGTTGCTCCTTCAAAGTAGCTCTGAAGTGTCTGTGCAGGCAGTTTTGCATCAACTAGGGAAAACAGCAGGGTTTTCTCCGAATTGTTCTTGACTTGGATGGTTGTCGTCATCTTAATTTAGTGTGCTGTCAATATCTCTGTGGTACTTTCCTGCAGAATGGTGGTACACCAGGAGGGCAACACCCCCTGTTACTGCTCAAGTCACGCCAAAATGTGAATTGTTTAAAGCCAAATCCCACTTCTGACACTTGTGAGGTTCCCCTGGGCTGTGAATAATGATGACAATTAATTCACAACGGTGGATTCGGATTTGGCTGTATTATGGTGATCGAATCGGCAAGCACCAGCAACGTGAGGCGAGCAGAACGATGTTTTTATTTCATTTCCACAGGCACATACATGTAATAAAGAGAGAGATAGAAAACAGAAAAACAATAAGTAAACTAATTCATAAAAGAGGCGTGACACAATATATATGTGGGAAAGCATACTAAATAATCTACCTGAAAAGACAGTGTTGTCACCCCTTTAAGGTAGCTCAAATAACACAATATGCACATACGGCATCTTCAAAAGGACTGGGTCAAGTCTAGAGTATTTGCCACAGAGATGAACCACTAATTAATTCCTTGCAGGGTTATTATTAAATCTCCTCTACAATTCAATAAACCTCAATCTATCTACCATTACCATACTCGTGTGTGGGACATGAACCTACTTTAGCACACAATCATACAACAATAGCAATCACCACAAGAGGGCGCTAACTTATGGCACCTATAAACTCTGGCCTCATAGCTGGAAAGTCTAAATGTACAAATAAAGAAATACTCTTACAAAATCAATGACTGCTTAATTGTACCTTTGTCTAAACAATAGGGTCTATCATCTTGAGATTCTACAGACTCGAGGGGGAAAGTATCAATGTTTACATTACGACTGACATCTCTCGTATTCGCTACAAAACCACATTACATGTACGTTTCATGGGGGTCGCCATCTTGCATAAAACTTCACAAAAGTAATTTAACTTATTATACCAATTCTTAAAACTCTCTCCCCACTTTAACTATATAGGCGACTCAATAATCTTATGATTTAATATTCACCTTATTTTTATGGCATACTACTTGATAAAAAGGGTGAAAATGGTACCTGTATTATGGTGATCGAATCGGCAAGCACCAGCAACGTGAGGCGAGCAGAACGATGTTCGGGCGCCAACACGAGCGGGCGCTGTAACCGATCCGATGCACCGACGCTCGTCATCACCAACCCTACACATAGAATGCATTAATTAAAAACAGACAGGTTAGGAAGAATACCAATGAAATGCGTAATTCTTCCAAATAGGCACTTGGGGAGACAAACTAGCGTAATTTTTTAGGTAATAAGGAGACAGTGGCACTTAGGGAGACATTTTGGTGTCTCCCTAAGTGCCTTAGAAGTCTTAGAAGTCATATAATGAATGCACATGACACAAATTCTCATTTGAATTACATATCTTTTTATGAAGAGGATAAATACCGGTATGTCGTCAGTTAAGTTGCACATCAAGGGCGAATGTTGTTGCTTGTGATGGTGTTAAAATAGATAGTATATTTTATAGATAACACAAAGAAATTGTTATTTGTTTAAAATTAAATGTGATTTTGATTTGATTTCTATGCCAGGTGGCCCATCCGAGTTTCTTGAATCCGCACTTAAATGGTTCAGACAGTCTACAAAGCAGTTCCATTTGGGATGATGGCCCACAGGCTGATTCTGGTACAGAACCTGCCGTTTGTACTGCTCCATATGAGGTAATTCACACACACTCAACTTGTTTTCAGAACCCAAATATTCACTCTGGGTGCCCAGAAGCCAGAAACAAATTTATAAATCAAGTGTTTTTTTTTGCAAGCACCCCCCCCCCCCCCCCTTTCACCCCCCCCCCCCCCCCCCCCCCCCCCACCCCACACCCCACCCCTCCCACCCCTACTCCCAACTCCCTCTCCTTCAGAGGGGCAACTAGTCCGAGGCAATTAGGCATATGCGTCTACCCCGAAAGAAAATAACAGTGGTGTTTTGGTTTTTTTCCACTCGTTCTAAATCATAAACGTTTTCTGCATCCGGCAACATAGAAAGTAGTAAGATTTTGATTCATTAGTGAACTTGTTTTCTGAACCCTATCAAATATTCACTGTGGGTGCCCAGAAGCCAGAAACAAATTTGTAAATAAAGTGTTTTTGGCAAGCACCATCCCCCCCCCCCCCCTTCACCCCCCCCCCCCCCCCCCCCCCCCCCCCCCCCCCCCCCCCCCACACACACCCACCCCTCCCCCACACACCCACCCCTCCCCTCGCCCTCCCACCCCTCCCCAAAGAAATTGTTATTTGTTTAAAATTAAATGTGATTTTGATTTGATTTCTATGCCAGGTGGCCCATCCGAGTTTCTTGAATCCGCACTTAAAT
This sequence comes from Crossaster papposus, assembly GCA_037893245.1. Classification (NCBI taxonomy): domain Eukaryota; kingdom Metazoa; phylum Echinodermata; class Asteroidea; order Velatida; family Solasteridae; genus Crossaster; species Crossaster papposus. Next base: position 1,603,613 of record JBAIAA010000279.1, on the reverse strand, counting down.
GGTTCAGACAGTCTACAAAGCAGTTCCATTTGGGATGATGGCCCACAGGCTGATTCTGGTACAGGACCTGCCGTTTGTACTGCTCCATATGAAGCCTCAAGTGCCGAGTCACAGAGATCATCAACCGAGGCTACTGAGACCGGTCACATAACGGTCATGGAGACCAGCAATGAAAGTGGGCACAGGAAATGGGACAAGAAACACTTTTGCTTTTTCTGTGAAGTACCTCAATCTAAGTTGCCCCGTCATCTCCAGTCATGTCACAAAGAAGAGAGCGAAGTTGTAGAGATTGCGTCTGAGACCAACCCAAGTGCCCGTAAGATACTTCTGTGGAAAATCCGCAATGTTGGTAATCATAGGCACAATTGCCAAGTCCTTCGGAAAGGCCGGGGTGCACTTATTGTAGGATATAGGCCTAATCATAAGGTATCTCCACATGCATACGGACCGTGCATATATTGTTATGGCTATTATGTGCGAAGTGATCTCTGGCGTCACCAGTGCCCACTGAAACCTGCACTCCCTGCACACTCGCATGGTAGCACTACCACAACTCCTCTGCGTAGATGTGTTGCTCACAAGAGTGATTTGTTAAAGCCTCCACCTGTCGGTGTGTCTTTCCAGTTGAACCAGGTTCTTATTCCGATGAAGAGAGATGAGGTGACTCTGCTGGCCAAGAATGACACTTTGATTGTGGAAGTAGCCAAGCGGGAATACGCGAAACTCGGGCACGATGTAGATCAACATGGCTACATCCGAAACAAGATACGGGAATTGGGTCGTCTTGTCATACAACTCCGCAAGAATACACACCAACCAAATGCATCACTTGAATTATTTGTCCACCCCCACTACCTGAATGATATCATCAAGGCTATTCACGGTATTGCTGGCTTTAATGAAGACAAGCAGTTGTATGATGTTCCGTCTCTAGCTTTAAAGATTGGACATTCCATCAAGAAGTGTGCACTCATACTTAAAGGAAATGCTCTAGAGTCTGGCCAAAAGCAAAAAGCCCAACACGCTGAAGAATTTCTGCAGTTGTGCGAACTGACCTGGCGAGACCGTGTATCCACCCATGCACACAGAACACTGTACCAAGGAAAGCGCAACCAACCTCAAATTCTGCCGACAAATGCTGATGTTGTGAAAATGTCGGCGTTCCTCTATGAAGCTGGCAACAGAGAAGTGGAACTTGTCCAGGATGCTCGGGGCGAACAAATTGGACCAGCTTGGAAGAGATTGAATGAAGTGGCACTGTGCCACCTTATTATGTTCAACCGCAGAAGGCAAGGGGAGGTATCAAAAATGAAACTAGAAGACTTTCAGAAGCACACAACAGCTAGTGTGAACGGGGAATGCCTGCTGACTGATCTTGAACGGCATCTGTGCAAGATGTTCAGAGTTGTCGAAATAGTTGGCAAGAGGGGTCGAACTGTTCCTGTGCTTCTCAGCAATGAGGTGGTGGCGTGGTTGAGTGCTCTGATTGCGAAGAGAAATGAAGCTGGAGTCGCCCACGACAACACCTACTTGTTTGCACGATGTTCTTATGGAGGTACAGGTCATATAAGAGGATGTGACTGTATAAGATTGTACGCAGACATGGCGGGCCTTGACAATGCTGCCAGCATCCGGTCTACAAAACTTCGTAAGCACGTGGCAACCGCATCGCAAATTCTTGCCTTGAAGGAACATCAACTTGAAACACTTGCAAACTTCATGGGTCATGATTTGCGTGTCCATCGTGAATACTACCAGTTGCCAGATACTGTGCAGAGGGTCACCAAAATTTCTAGACTTTTTCTCAGCTTGGAGAGGGGAAACTTGCCTTCCCAGCAGGGCAAATCCCTGGATGAACTGCATGTCACTGGTGGTAAGGACACAGTTGTTTTAAATTATTTACTCAACAGCAAAAGAAAGACATTAATTATTGCTTTTGTTGAAAAATATTTGATCAGTAATTACTATTCACTAATACATCTTCAACAGCGAAAGAAATGCAAGAAATAACATTTTGTTATCAGTTCACAATATATGATAACAAATGGTATACGTGTTTGTGTGCATTTCTTTTGCTATTGCTCCTGCATTACAGAACAAGAAAGAGAAATAGAGAAAAATAGAAAGAAACAGACCACAGAAATTTGACAAGAGTTGAGTCCACTTTTCTGAATTTACATGCAGGACAACAACCAACTGTCGGGTATGTGTGCATTAATCTAACAAAAACTGCTCTTTGTGACTTGCAGAAGGCTTCACTAGTGACGAGGACAGCGATAACAGCAGTGACAATTCCTGTGATGTGCCCAGTGAAAACAGTAAGTTTAGGCTTTTATGTGTCTGTATTTTAACCAGTTCGCGCCGGATGACGTATATAAACGCAAAAATTTTCCAAAATTCAAAACGAATGACGCATAAACCTGCCAAGTTCAAGTTCGGAAATGTATGTCAGCAGCGCGCAAGGCCGGAAATGCGTGGGTGTGCTTCCCGGCACTATCAGCCTGAACCCGCTTCAGATCGAGTTTCGTAAAAAATAATCCCGCCCGTGGGCTTGGCGATGTTAAAATAATCCCGGCGCAAACTGGTTAAGTCGGGCTGTCTTTAAAAAAACAATTGTCTGTCTGTCCATTTGTTTGTTCATCTGGCTATCGGGCTGTCTGAATTAAAAGTGCCTAAATATCTGTGTTTGATATCGACTTGTTTCCTATTTGACATTAGGTACTCGACAGGCTCCTATCAGTGTTCCATCTGGAAGTCTGGCATCTCTGAACAACTCGAGACGAGTGAAACGTCGTCCCTGGACTGCCGAGGAGAAGGGAGACGTTACGAAGGGTTTGCAGAAATTCTTTCTGCTGAAGAAGCTTCCTGGCAAACGAGACATCGAAACATCCTGTCTTGTGGCACTGCAGACACGAAGCTGGAGGAACATCAAAGACTTTTGTCGGAACAAAATGAAGCTTCATCAAAGCTAAGCAGGGTGTTTCGTCAGTTCACATACATGTACGGATGCGTCAGAGTACTTGACTATTTAGAATTTGCAATCGCAATGATGACTTTAGAATGCACATCAATATGAAACCAATGGACAACCAGCAATTTAGTGTAGTGTCCTCACTTTGATAGGTGTAATTCACACACACTCAAGTGTCCTCCATTGGATAGAATGACAAGTATGCCCTCAGTGTGGTAGTGTCTACATGTATGCGTGAGTTTGTTTTTGATTGAAATAGGGGACGTATGACAAAGGGAACAATGGGGTCCCCTATTCCGCAAAGGTCCCCGATTCAGACTCGTGTGCAAATCCTATGGCGATCATCCAAAAACGTTAGAGTACAAACAAAAGAGGGAAGACGGTCGGACAATGCCCCGTCCCCTATTGACGGCATTTACCCACTTCTATGCGTGTGCGTGTGCATGTTTGGGTTTCTCCTCAATTTCTTTGTTTTCCCCTCAATGACGCATCAAAACAAAAGCGTGACCTTTACGTTTTTAAGAATTCGCGTCTTGGCATGAACAGAAAAAACGTTCTTTTGAACTATTTTTAGGCGGGCTATAAAGACCAATGATATTGCATTCGGTTTGGATCTTTCCATATTTATTTCAACATGTAAAATCAGAGAAAACGATTTTTACTTAGAGGTGCTCTTTAAGCTGGGTAAAATCCCCTGACAGTTATGCACGAGTACTGTAGTAAATATACTGCAAAACACAACAACCATTAATATTCATCGCTGACCGAAGTGTAACCAGCTTTGTATGCAACTTTTGACCAACAAGGAAGTCAGCTGCATCTGGCCTTTGTAAAACTGCTCTTGTTTCCTTTTGCGATCGAGGATCGAAACACAAAAGAGAACAAAGGGAACAAAGGATCCTCGTAGGACGGTTTCTTTGTCCTCGATTGTTCCGGCAAGCGCTAGGCAATGGGGTTAGGTTACAGCACAGGAATAAAAAAAAAACAATAGGGGATCCTCGGTCGTTATGTGGTTCACGAAAATATGCATCGGCGATCGAGTTTCGAATATTTGGTCGTGCTCTTTCGAATAACCGAATACTAAATTATTCGAACAAAAACAGCCCTATATTTTAATATGTTGAAAAAGTACATCGTGGCTTTCACACTAATAAATATCTTACATAAAAACTGGGTTTGCTGCGGTAACGTTTTTTGTTTACAATTGTTGTTTCAGTATTAAAGACAATGAGAAAACTTTAAGCACAGGTGTTTTCCATGAACAACTGCGTTTACAATTTGAAGAGACCATCCCTAATCTGGGGCTCATTTTATGGAGCTGTGAAGCACAAAATGTTTGCTTAAAATAAATAGCATGAGACATTTTCAACATAAAAAAGTGGAGATTGCAAAATCTCCACTTGATGATACAAGTATGGAATTGTTCACACAGTCAGAGTATGTCTGGAGAAAGATAGTTGGTTGTAGGTCCATCGCAGGTTTGACCTAATAGGTAGCAATAACAAGCAAAAAAAGCCATTTTGAAAATGTCACATATAAGATAAGTAGTTTGCGGTAACACCACGATACTCTTTAGTGAGATATGAGGTTCTGAAAAGAACCACACATCTCGCTATAGAGTAATATCTCACTAAATAGTATTACTTTGGTGTTACCGAAAACTACTTATCTTATTGCCTTTTCGCCATGCAAACATTCAAATCGTATTCTATCTATATTTCTGAAAAGGTCAAATCTTTCCCATGACATACTCTGACTGTGTGCCTAATTCCATGCTTGCATCATCAAAGGCACTATTCCCCGTAATATTTCCTTATCTGCCCCACTAGGGGCAATACAAAATGGGAACAATATTACGACAAGCTTTTTAAACATCATCGCTCAAGCTTCAACTATTGAGACTGTGTACGACTAATTTTAGAGAATACTATTACGTACCAACTAGACAGTTTTTTCTGGCCTGTTAGATAATCAACACATATGTAATTATTGCTGTACAACCAAAAATATATGGCGCGATGTATAAAGATCGGTAACGCAATTAATATAGAACTCAACCAGTGTAAATCGAGGAGTATACAAGTTGTTAACACGCAACCCAAACCTAAACTGGTACCGTCAATTTGCCCCCCCCCCCCCCTTTTAAAAATGATTGCAAACGCCAACAAAGATATTATGCCAAGTTTTAATTTTGTATTGGTTTCCCACCAACGTATCGATCGTGAAAGGACGACCTAATAGAGGAGGTGGGTTGGGGGAGAAAAATGGCACAATGGGGGAGTGGGGACACACAAATAGCCATTATGGTTCAACGAGCGCGTTTTATTTGTTTAATATCCGGGCGGCGTTGTTGTCGTCTTGAACTGTACGGCGCGTTTGAGACGGACATTGACAAATGTGCGATAGCCGGAATGGGGTGAGCGAGGGGTCAATCAGCCATTGTTGTTGCTAGGTCGTACGAGGTTGTTTTGCCACCCAAAAGAAAGAACTCCTTGAATCGATTCGGGGGGAGAAAGACAGAAACAAAGCAACTTCACGTGCATGGTCAGAAAAAAAACCACGTTTTTTTGGACGCTCGAAAACTATTCAAGGTCTAGAAATATAAATGATGTGATAGAAAAAGCTTTACAGTGAGTTTTTTTTCTAACTCTGACGCTACCTTGAGCATCTGATTGGAAACCGAACGATGTAATGCTTATCATTGATGGCAGTGCTGAACCCATCAATTCCAATACGAATGATTATCTACACACCCAAGAGAGTTAGGGTTATAAAAACAACGGTAGTTTCTTCAAAGTTTAATTCTGCGATGACCCTGTAGCCAAATATCTTTCTCTTGACATACTCTGACTGTGTGCCTAATTCCATGCTTGTATCATCAAAGACACAATTCCCCCAAATATTACCCCATCTGCCCCACTAGGGGGCAATACAAAATGGGAGCAATATCACGACAAGCTGTTTAACCATCATCGCTCAAGCTTTACTTCTGAACTCGAAGCTGTGCCACGCAGAAATTACCTCTCATTCTCATTAAATTCAATATCGTGGACAGTTCGTGTTGTTATTTTAAAATCTATAATAATTGTAAAGACTCCTCTTAATAAACGATTTTTTCTCTGACATTCTCATTCATGTTTTGAGAATAGAATCAACGAGCGTGAAATTAATACAAATGCATATGCAATCTCCCGATTGTCCATGCCTTTATTTGGCTTTGTATGACAACAATTAATTAAAACAAATTAAGAGTTAACTTTTATCCAGACTCTCACAGATCGATGAGGTTATCAGCTTACGATAAAACATCAGCCAATCAAAGGCTACGGTTTGCAACTGCGGGAATACTGACCCGTTACTTGTCACCGACGTGAATGACGTAGTCACTCGGATAGCCAATCGGAGAGAATGAGAGATACACGTCGTCTCCCTCAACCCATTCCTTTCTGTAAACTATACCAAGTCCCACCATCGCCAGGCCTCTGTAGCACAGAAGCATCCTAGCATTTGTATAGAGAGAACAGCAGCCGAAAGCAGTACGGCTTGACTTGTAGTCGCTGAACAACCATTGTGGATAGTTCAATCAGACACGACAAATCGCTAGATTTTCTTTTCCGATTTCAACTATGTGGTGCACATTATACAAAAACAAATAAAACAAACTGAGATCGACGTTAAGTCATCTGATTTTAACGAATCCTTTAGGTAATTGAAGCAATGGCGAAATTGACCTTTACTGGGTTGCAACTATTTCACATAATATTCATCATATGTCAGGGAGCTACCTCGTCCGTATCTGGATATGAAACTTCTTATGCGGGGAAACATGCTTTTTATGCCGCAGAAAATCGCGCCCTAAAAGGGTTTGCGTTCGTAACCAAAATTGTACGATCTCGTGTCATCTGCGGACGTGAATGCAGCATGGATCAACATTGCAAGTCTTTTAACTTTAATGACTGCAGTAAAATGTGCGAGTTAAACCTTGCCACAAGACGACAGCATCTCGACTACTTCAATGCAACTCAAGGGAGCGTGTACTTTGATGCAGATGAGGACACACCTCTGTACTCACTGGCTGATAGTTCCTTGAATCGCTACAGAAGTTGCAAGATGCTCTTAGATGCCGGTTATCGTTCAAGCGGTATATACACAATCTACCCAGAGGTATTCGGCAATGATGGTCTTCGTGTCTACTGTGACATGGAAACTGACGGCGGGGGATGGGTCGTGTTTCAGAGACGACAAGATGGCAGCGTGGACTTCTACCGTAACTGGGCCGACTACCAGTCTGGCTTTGGCAATCTGTCCGGTGAGTTCTGGTTGGGTAATGACAACTTGGTGACTCTGACGTCTGATGATTCACGTGGATCATGGGAGCTACGAGTTGACTTAGAGGACTGGGAGAACAACACGGCATGGGCAAAGTACTCAGAGTTCCAAATATCCCCGGGTGAGTACAATCTGAATTATGACCAATACGATGCCAGCAGCACTGCCGGTGACTCTCTTGGGACTCACAGAGGGCGTCGCTTTACGACAAAGGATCGTGACAATGATGATGCGCCAGATAATTGCGCACAAAGGTTCGCAGGAGCCTGGTGGTTTAATTTGTGTTTTGTATCTCACTTGAATGGTGGATATTACCCAGATGAGAATGCCGGTGATACCAAGGGCGTACAATGGTTTTTATGGCGATTGCATTATTCTATGAAAGCATGTAGCATGAAAATGCGTGAAACTGGATCTTGAACGCCGTATCTATTAAGTATTATTATAGATTTTCCAGGCCAAGTTTAAACAAAAAATCCTTGTTGAATCAGCATCCAACAGTCAAAAGGACTGATTTTACTTTCAGCAGTTAGCATTTACTGGCCAAATAAGATCATTCAAATTCACGAGGTTGTCAACCATTCAATTTCATCAATTAGCAAACATGTTTTAAATGTTCACATTCAAATTCGTATTTACCTATATAAAGGCAAATTCTGAATTAAGAGAATACAGAATTTCACTAATTCTGCGTTATATCTTTAAGTAAAGCATTTTTAAACAAAAAGGAACGGAATTAGAAATGGAAAAAATCAAAATGAAAAGAACCACCTTTTGTTTTAGTTAATTTTATAACGGCCCACTGATAATTTTAATATTTTGTTTGACAGAGATTTTGGAGGTCACACGGAAGTGAAATAAAAATCTAGGGAAGAAAATATCACACAGTTAGTTGGGCAATAGTAAAGTTTAAAGAGCAAAGTGTCCGTCTTCTTTGTGTTTGGCTGTGGCAGAAAATGTAGTGGGATGATAGTATGTTTATAGAGACATTTGATGACAAAATAAATACTTAAGTAGATGAGTCTATTATAAAGAGGGGAAAGTTTAGGTTTAGATAAGCGTTCTTTATATTATGTGAGGAGGCATGGCAACGTTGTAAGTAAGGCACGAATTTGGCTCAATACATTGAATATGTTTTTTTCTGATGAGGTAACCAAACTGGTGGTCCATATATATTTCATGATTGTAAAACTTCGGACAATCAGTTAAACGACATTGACTAAAAAGTACAACTCACCAAATCCACAAATTTCTGATAATGCGAACACTGAGCAATACACACGTTGTGTGCGTCACATAAATTACATACAGTACTAATGCATAATGTGGTTTCTTATTGTGGTCCACAAAAGGCGAACATTTTCAGGTTGGAACCATCGATCGACTACACTGCCTAAAAGTTTTGCAAGTGATTTGCATGGGTCCATAAAACTTGTAGCGAGTTTTCTCCTGTGGGCTTCGAGCAGAGAAGATCAACATAAACTGATAAACAAATAAATTCTCTCGTTTTTCTAGGCAGTATAGCTCCGGCCATGCTCCTAATAATGTAAACTACGTGGGAGGGTAACCTTGTAATTGAATAGTGATTAACGTTGTAATTTGTTATATATTTTTGTGAGATAATTATTCTGTAATTTTTGCGACCCTGTACTTCATTATTATATTGTCAGATTGTACTATAGGTTTTCCGGTCAATTTCGGCAAACGAGCAGCCAATTTAACCACTGCGTCATACTATTTTGCGCGAAATCGAATGCTGCTGAAAATGGTATTTAAATTTCGTTTTTATAACTAGGCAAATGTACTGTTGTGTCAAAATAACAATTAACAACCATTCAACAATTCAACAAAACAGCATTTAAATTCGCAGGACCGTTTTCAATGCGTGTGTTTGGTAATTCAAATTCATTATTGGGCAGGCATTTGCGTCATTTGTGCAATCTATTAGCGAAATTGATTGTCTCTTTACGAAATTTACGATCTGCCTCTTCTCCGTGCGTCACATAAAAGATCGACGATATGCTAAATTGAACAAATTGCTTAAGAAATTTAAATGTTTCAAAACTAAACTGAATGCCCTAATTTAAATTTAAAACACGGAAAAATCTGGAGAGGCAAAATCGCTTTATTTCGAACGCACGAACAATTAAATTGGCTGCTCATTTGCCGACATTGACCGAGAAAACCTATATTTTATAGCGTACGTACATGTAAAGTGCAGATAGCCATGTGTTGACATTTAACCTTCATGTTGTATTGCTGTGGCATATTTGATGTACTACGCCTGATAGTTATAACTGTGCATTTAATATAATAAGTGACGACGTACTTTTATCCGGATATGTTTTGTGCCGGACTTTAGGTTTTCTCCTACCTGACAACTACATGTACGCGTTCGCTTCCGCGCATTTATTGTCGCGAAATATTGATATGATTCGTGCCTATACCCAGCATTGACAGGATTTAATCGACACATTTCGGTTACATTATGTGCTGCGTAATTTTCATTGTATAATTATATTTATAGAATTGTTTTTAATGATATTTTACTATTTTGTAGATAAGCTAGATCAGTTCAGTTTTTAGGTAGTTGTGCCTCCGATGAATCTGTTTGAAAATAATAATTAATTATAAAATTATTTCAGAGACATTTTTTTAGGCCTGTGCTTAAAGGGATCGTATACGTTTGGTAATTACTCCAAAAATTAATGGCAATAAAAATGTACTTGGTAAGAACTACAGCAGCTTTGGATAGTATAATGCATTTTTAGAAACGTTTCACTTCGAAGTACTGCGGTTATGGAAAAAGATGTCACTGTTTATGTCAAAAAATTTGAATCTGAGAAGCGTTACTGCAGTGACGTTTCTCAGACTGCGTATTCCAATGCAGATTATTCTTTCTGCGTGGAAATAACCGCTCCAGGTTTTTGGCAATATTTCGAAATCGCTACCACCTTTTGAAATGAAATTTATACAGGTTAGTTTTATGGTATATATCTATAACTATAATGATTGAAACAAACAATGGGTTCCAATTACCAAACGTGTACGATCCCTTTAAGTTGGATTGATTGTTTTTGAGCCAAATATTATTGTTACGCACATGTTAATGTAACTCTAGGTTTTCAGCTAACTGTATTTTGCACTGTAGTTCAAACCAGTGTGAAGGATGTTTTATCAATGACTTCATTGTCTTGGCATATTATTGTGTGACATTTAAATCTTTGTAAGTTTGTGTCAATTTGAGGATTTTTGAATTAATTGCAATTGTACCTTTGTCTACATGTACAGTGTGGTTAGACATAATTATGTTTAACTGTGCAAACTGTGTTATGGATTTTAAGTCAGTGATTTAGGTCTGATACTGTATTTTAACAAGTCATATGTTGTGTACATTGCCAGACGTGTATCCCAGCCATGTCTGTGCCAGACTTTATTTCTAAGTCACATAGTGCTTTAGCTGAGACCATAGTTTGTGCATTCACATATATTTTACGTGAATATGATAAAGGTGTATGTCCTGTTGGTAGAGGTGTGGTAAATAGCATTGAAGCTGCATTGAATGATAGATTCACTGCAATTTTTAATTCTTTGAAAAGCCTAGTGAAGATACTGAATTACAGTCACCTGGCCTTATTACGTGTTGTCTTACAGTTATAGTGGTAGATACAATTTTGGATACTTGTTATTGAGCCAGTTTTAATCGGCTAACTTTGTAATGTCGAGGTGACAGGAGGAGTTCTTGTTTCTCCTACTGTGAGTGTTTTTAATGATAGCCTCCATGTAGTTAGCTTGAGTACTTTAAAGTGTTATTTAATTACTTGGTTTGCCAGATGACGAAGCCGAAGAAAAAAGAGGAAACTGTTCCTTGTATTCAGGGATTGTAATTGACTACACAATAGTGGTAACTGTTGAAAGAGATTTATCTGCACCGTATTGGCTCATTTCATTGTATACAGTTGTATTTTGTATTTTGCCAACTAAAAATATTGATATTTTTTTATGAGAATTGTCTATTGTACGAATTATGATACGAGATGTAAATTACCGATAGTTTACCGATGAAATAACAATACAAATGGTGATCTAACAGGCAATTTTTTTGCCATATATGATGTACTAGATTTCACCTATAACACGAAAGCAGAGTTGTAAGGAGTCACTGATTGTTGTGTCTCAAGTCGAGTAGAGTCATTTAAAAAAAAAAGTGACTTTAGTCGAGTCGAGTCATTAGGTCAAGATGGTCGAGTTGAGTCACGGTGTGTAGTCGAGTTGAGTCAAGTATTTAGCTTGAGTCAATTCGAGTCACTAATAAATAAACACGTTACAAAAGGTGGAAATCCATGACACAAATGTTTGTTGTATCGTAGAGAAAGGAAAACGTGTACAGACGGCCACTGTATAATATACTATATGTGTACTTATTATTCGCCAACATAAACGTGACATGAACCGACACTGGCGTAAGTCGTTTTGCTCTTATTTTGGGTTATTCTGATGAGAGACTCGTATCGAATCGAGTCATTTGCCTGCGGTCGGGTCGAGTCGAGTCATTTACACATTGGGACACGAGTCGAGTTAAGTCGCCAACAAAATGTAACTTGATTCGAGTCGAGTTATTACAACTCCTGTTCTATTTTTGTTTAAAATATCCATGTACAAAGTAAAAGCGCTTGCTCTATGATAAAATAAAAATCGAGTTGTCTGATTTCCTTTCTGTGGAGCTGCATGCCCCCCTCTACAATGGTAGAACTTACCACTTTGTTGCTAGGGGTGACCTGTTTACTGCTGCACAGTACTGTGTAATTCGAAGCCAACATGTTTTCTGTTTATACGTTTTTAACGTGGATGCGTCAGGGCGCAATAATTCGGTCAATTTACGCTAAGACCCAGAATTAATTGCAATAAAAATAAATGAAGCGTCAAACAACTTTAAAAAAAAACCAAAAAAACATGTGAACAATATAATGTTTTCTATTGAGTGGAAGGTTGTTTTTTTAAGCACTTTTTTGAGACTTTTTGTCCTCGAACAATCTGCCTGGTGACTTGCTTCGATTGATATGCCTGTGTAAGCAAATGTTTAGGATTCAAGACCAAATGTGAGCGCAGCAATACCACAGCAACGGCCAAATGTCAAACAATGATTGTTCCCCCGCGTGACCGTGTTAAAATATATTCTATTGCAATTACTTCTCGGTAATAGGCCGTATGGTGTAACTGAAAAGATGCCTAGAAAATGAGTTTCGTTTCGACCCCCTTGGGTCTATTTTTTGAAGGCACATATAGTTTCTAGTAGCTATTTAAAATACTATGCTAAAAGTTCTCCAAAAAATATCCAGTCGAACTTGAATTATTCCCTTTTAAAATGTAATGGGGCGAAACTAGCATGGGGCGAGTTGTTTTTCTCGCCTAGTTTTTATAACAATTTTGCCCCAAAGCCACTTCGCCCCATACTTTTTGTCCCCACTTAATGTATATTGACTCTAACACATGTACATCACCGTTTTTTTGTGACAAATAACTTTTTACCCCCGTTTACATGTAATTGTAAATCACTCCCTTTGGCTTGATACATGTAGGTGCCCAGATTGATCCATTTAAATATGTTTTTTTATATTTGATTGATAAATAAAATGGCTTATCAATTTGCATTATTTTTTATAACTTTAAAAGACAACCTCAATTGTCATGTGATTCTGTGTGTTCTGTCTGTTGTTGTAATTTTTTTAATTGGATGGACCTGGGGATTAGTAAATAGTTAATTGTTTATTTTTGCAGATGTTGTAGATGTACTTGTAAATTTAGCCCTACAAATACTACTCATGACAAAAAATTAGTATTAGAACTGCTCTGTAGTAGCAAAGGTTTATTTAAATTTAAATTGGTTATATTTTTCCTTTATAATAATAAACTGGTGATTTATATAGCGCTTTTAACAAGATCAAAGTTTATATACAGGGTGTATCAAAAAAAAGTCCCACTTTGAAAAATTGTCCTGAAATTAATATTCTATAATTTTTTGCAAATCCTTTTACATAATTTGATAGACAATGGTTCAGTGCTTTTGTTGTGCAATTGCACATACTCAACGTGTCACGCATGAGTGAGTACAGGCTAATTACGTAAATTGCGATACATCTGTTTTGCGCAAAAAAAGTGCTGGGTTGAAAACAGGATCTGATACCATGAGAAACTAGCTATCAGGGTCTTGTAGCTGTTAATTTTCCAAAACATGATAATTTGTTTAAGTGGGACTTTTGTATACACCCTGTAGAAAAGAATGTAAATATTGTTATATTGCACAAAGTGCGGTAAACATTTGCTTTGTCAAAAAAGTTAGAAATTAATAGACTTGGGGGTTAGTATTTTTCAGCAAATATTGTTTAAAGTTTGTGTTCATAGATACTGGAAAAAAATATGCTGTTCTTGAGACCCTTCTTTAGACAAAACAGATCAATTTATAGACGTCTGGGAACTGTCAGGTTTTAAGGAACCAGACTGACTGGCGTGCAGCCATTCACTGGTGTGTAATCGATTGCACACAAAATATGCACTAACTAGATTTGATAAATTGGGGGTAGCATTTGAAAAAAGTAGTAGTGTTAGAAATGGATGGACTTGGCGGAATAGCAAATATGTTTTTTAATGTTTGCAGATGTTGTAGATGCACTTGTAAATTGTAAATGTTGCCCTATAAATACTATTTGTGACGCAAACTGAGTATTAAAATTGCTCTGTAATAGCACTGAAAGTAATTGTGATTATATTCTCAAGACTGTCACTCACTTCGCTGTTGCCCGCTTTATGGATGAGCTGCCCGCTTCAGGGCGAGTCGCTATCTTTATCTATATAGTGTATACACTATGTATTTACACTATGTATATAATGTACATGTATACACTGTGTATATAATACACTACATATCTATATAATGTATATACACTATGTGTATAATGACACAATGTATATAATGTATACACTATCTATATAATGTATACACACTATGTATATTATGTATACACTATGTATATTATGTATATACATCTTATTCTTTCAAAAGACTCCCTATCCATTATACCATGTTAGCCCTAGTGCAGTAAAAGCACACTTTATCTAGTGGGGGGTGGGATTTTTTTTGGGGGGGGGGAGGGGGAGGGGAGGGGAGAGGGGCACCCTGTATAATCAGACACAAGCTGTATGAAAACGGATGTAATCTGATTTCATTCTTTTAAAGGTTAGTAACCGCGGAAATGTTTCACTTTTGTTTAAAGGATGCATAACATGTTGAAACTATAAACTTTTCAAATACATATTCATTAAAATATTATCTATCCATCCCATTTTTTTTTCTAATTCAGCTCTAAAGTGAAGTCTGTCTAACATTCGGTACAGACAGGTGTTCCAGAGTTGCGCCAAACCAAATTGAAATCATGTCTCGAGCAGTCAATCTTTATATCTTTATATCTATAGTTTCAGACGTCAGACTTTTGACGGATTTAATTCACTCATTAGTGTGACTCTAGAACGCCTGTATGAAACTGGTGTAAGCTACAACAATTTACCGGGACAGACTGGATTATAACGTCTCAGACTCACCTGAATGAGTAGCAGTTTACATGGCTCCTTGGTCTCCATATCAGTGGCAGTAACAGCAGTTGACTTATCAAACGTCAGTCTGCAAACAAATCCACATATTCACATTACAGAATCAATAGCATGCCGTTCTTCATTTTATTCTTAAAGGTGGACTATACCTTTTGCAGCTATCCAAAATATAACCAACCAAAATATTGTTACTTGTTTTAAAGATGTTCATGTTTGTAAACTTCCTGTGAAATTATTCCGTCTGGCATGCTGTCGTTTTGAAGAAAATAACAAAAGAATGTAATTTCCAAAGATACATTTCAGAGACGCACCTTTGTAAATTTCTGCAAACCGTGCACGCAAACTTTCGAACGAAGCATACGCGCGTGTGGGCACTATTATTGGTCTGTTCAGTGCGAATAGCTGCAATCTGCTGGCTGAGAACGCGTCCTAAACGCAGATTGTGATCGCAATTCAAATTGTGAATCGGCAAATTTTGAATTGAAATCAAAATCGGAATATGCAGCATTCACAGAGCTAAAACCGTCATCAGGTTGTTTGTCAAGCACCTTTCTTTATATTTTGAACACTCTTGTGCTGCTTCAAATTATAAAAATGCACAACTGACAAATAGTCCATTGTCCCTTTAACACTAATTTGCAATACTGAAGCAAAATGAGTCGCTACTAGCACTGCAAATAAACCAAAGACACTTTGGATGTTCACAGAATCCATTTATTAGCCAGTTTTAATTTAAAATCCTTGAGTGACATAATATGATAATTTAATCTTTACATTTTGTGTAACTCACCAGAGGAATTTATCAACAAACTTTGTAATCTCCTTCAGTCCACCTTTCCCATCAGACCCGCTATAGGCTCCGCTCCTCTCTCTTGCCTTTCCTTCAGTCTGTACATCAAGGCCAGTGGGTAGTTCTTGTCTAGTTCACAGATGTCAGCCGCAGCATGCCAGACCCTCCAATCTTGGCAAAGTTGGAGCACACCCTGGTGGTTGTAGTGGGCTTCTAGCGAGGTCAGGGTCAGGGTCAGGCTCTGGGGGCCGTAGGAGGGCTGGTCGGGGTCTGGGCTGCTTAGGTTTGGCATGTCCCAGTCTAAAACCTCCTCCTCTTCTTCGTCCGAACTCTAAACATGAGAATCAAAATGTCATCAAATAGAAATGTTGAAATCTGTTTCTCTGCAGATGGGTCTATTTAACCCATTTTCTTTTTTATATGTGAAACCTTTTAAGAATTGAGATATTTTATAATTCTGGATTCTGCAGAACTAGAGCTTTCAAATGGTATACAACATTAAAGTGTACTGAGTTCAGTAATGGAAAAATGGACCACAAACTTACTTAAAGTGGTGAATTGACTTAAAGAGAAAATGGCATTTAAAGTCCTAAGTTGTGTTTGTAAATACATGAGGACATAACAGAAATGGGATGAAATAGGTTTCAAAGATGTTTCAAAGAATAAAGAACAACAATGGAGAAAGGTAAAACAGGACTTGCAGATTAAGGTTCACATGAAAAACAAATGTTGGGTTTTGGCCTCTGTTTTGCAAAATGGCAGTTTCTGACTTCGAGGTGACAGGTACCTACACATATATTGGGTTTTGTCCTTCACTGACATATCTGTGAGGCGTCTTAGCAAATTGAGACAGAACTCGGCATACAATACCGTTTATTTGTTGCACTTTAATCGGCATTCCATTGAAAATATGGGTGTTTAAAAGTTTGCCTTTATCGATAAAGTGTTTAACCAGTTCGCGCCAGGATTATTTTTAACGAAACTCGATCCGAAGCGGGTTCAGGCCGATAGTGCCGGGAAGCACACCCACGCATTTTCGGCCTTGCTCGCTGCTGACAGACATTTCCGACGTTGAACTTTGCGTCATCCGTTTTGAATTTGGGGAAAACTTTGCGTTTATATACGTCATGCGGCACGAACTGGTTAAAGCTGGTTGGTGTTTTCATCGGCCATTTAATACCACCCACTTGACAGGCTCTCAACCAATAGAAATTGATAAATTGTCTCAGGTATTTATGAATATTAACATGAAAATAACACAAATTCAACAGACAAATAAACCACAAGGGAAACTGACTAGTCATTTTCCCTTGTGGTTTATTTGCGTATTATAAGATGAAAAGTGGTATTCTTATTGAGTGATCCCCACAATGTCGCTTCCCAGGTTATATCGTAAAATTGGGTATGATCCCTGGCCACATGGCATTCTGGTGTTTATGACTTCTGATTAGCGCCCTTGAACAAAGATACTGACAATTTGGGAGACTGCCAATATAGGGCAATATAGCTCAGTTGGTAGAGCGCCGGTCCGGTAGCAGGTTCAAGTCCAACCTTGTCGATTTCTTTGTTCACTTTGAAACACATTCAACAGCAATAAGTTTAATAATTCTTTGAGCCACCAACCCTGGTAAGCTCAGTGGTTGAGTGGTAAGACGTCTGCACTAGTAAACAGAAGGTTGTAGGTTCGAGTCCCACCTACAGGGTGTATAAAAAAGTCCCACTTTGAAAAATTTCCCTAAAATTAATATTCTATAATATTTTGCAAATCCTTTTACATAGGTTGATAGACAATGGTTCAGTGCTTTTGTTGTGCAATCGCACTTACTTAACATGTCACGCATAAATGAGCACAGGCTAATTATGTAAATTGCGATACATCTGTTTTGCGCGAAAAAGTGCTGGGTTGAAAACAGGATCCGAGACCATGAGAAGCAACGTTAAGTATGCCCTTAAAAATGCCGCAAAACGGCAGATGTATCGCAATTTACGTAATTATCTTGTGCTCACTCATGCGTGACACGTTCAGTAAGTGCAATTGCACACAAAAAGCACTGAACCATTTTCTATCAACCTATGTAAAAGGATTTGCCAAAAATTATAGAATATTCATTTTAGGGCAATTTTTAGGGCAAGTGGGACATTTTTTTGATACACCCTGTTTAGTGGAGCAGATAAGAATAACGACATTTTGATATAGGGCCATCACAGAATTGTCTTTTGAAGAAAAATAGGTAGAATAACTAGCAATTTAAAAAAAAATCAAAATGGCTGCCATTGCTTGTTATTCTACTTATGTTTTTTTTCAAAAGGACAAATCTGCGATGGTCCTATAGCCAAATATCGTTTTTGACTTCCTTGAAAATAAAAATATCTGAAAGCAGACGGTTTTTTTTAGCCATAGTCTAGTACCCCGACTCGCCTCCATGTCCCCTATTCGATGTCGTTTATTCCCACGGTGGTTGCCAGGGCTACCTGGACGCCGGGTACCAGCGTGGGGATCACGATGAGTCTGGTCAGATGGGTGCTCTTGCTGAGTTTTGGGTTGACATTGATGGCCGGCCTCAGCTGAAGGTGACTACGATGGCTGGCGTCTATGCCCAGCTGAAACAGAGAGTTATAAGAGGAGTTTGGGTCTTTGAGGAGCATCAATTCTTCGTTAGTGACTCAACAACAAAATAAATATAGGCAAACGGGAATTGACTACGTTTGGTGTGGTTGGCAGTTATTAAACATTATGATAAAGACCGGTTGGAGTCTGGACGCTGATAATTACCCGAGCCGAAGGCTCCAATCCGTCTCAAACAAACAAAGTGTTTAACCCTAACTCCCTACACAACAAAGGAAGTTGGAGGATTTTGAAGGAATTGTATTGTTCAATAACAATGGTGAGGGAGTTAGGGTTAAAGGGATCGTATACGTTTGGTAATTACTCCAAAAATTAATGGCAATAAAAATTTACTTGGTAAGAAGTACAGCAGCTTTGGATAGTATAATGCATTTTTAGAAACTTTTCACTTCGAAGTACTGCGGTTATAGATACTGACCAAGCACATAGAAAAATATATCACTTTTTATCTCCACAAATTTGTATCTGAGAAGCGTTACTGCAGTGACGTTTCTCAGATTGTGTATTCCAATGCAGATTATTCTTCCTGCGTGGACATAACCGCTCCAGATTTTCAGCAATATCTCAAAATCGCTACCACCTTTTGAAATGAAATTTTTACAGGTTAGTTTTATGGTATATATAGCTACATGTATAACTATATAGGATTGAAACAAACAGTGGGGTCCAATTACCAAACGTATACGATCCCTTTAATACTGACCAAGCACATATTTTAATATTCCCATTCATACCTTTTTTGGTAAAAAAAACCAATCTAAACTTCTCAGTCCAAAAGCCAAAACAAGTGCAACGATTTCAACGATTTGGTTTTACTTCCTGTTTTCCTAAACACCCCTGTAGCCACAAAAGGGAGTATCCAGCTCGCAAGTAAGACATCAACAACTCCTTGTATAGAGATTGACGCTCGCGTCACAAACACTGCGTAATGTCGCGCAGTTGCAGCAGTGGTGAGTGTTGTGAATTTAGGACCATAAATACTGACTCATGAGTAGTATTGCGCATGCATGCCTAGGTAAAAGGCACTGAATTTCATTAGAGTCTAAATTTCATGCGACAATGGTAAAGTGTTTAAGACCAGCCAGCCATGTCTTTATCATCCGTTTAAGACTGGCTACGTGACAGGCTCTCGACCAATGGGAATCTCAGGTATTTATGAATGATTACTGAAGCTCTTCTAGCTTAGCGAGTATAAATTATTGAGCACCAAGTTTTAGGTGAGAACCAAGACAAGGATCTTTCTACCAAGTTGCTGGTAAATGAATGAGAATGGTAAATGAATGTTTTTTCACGCGAAAAATATCTTTAACCAGCACGGTCGTTGGCTGCCATATACCATTTTATGTACGAGTGTGCAGGAAATTAAATTATCATGTCATACACAACAGAGGGCGCCCTGTACGATTTTATGCTGACTTAAAGTTTACGGTAGTTGGAATTGAAGGTGAGTTTTGATATGACATGGCCTACTATGCTTTGTTTGATATGGAGAGACAACATTTAACATTCGAGTACTCTGGTACGGTAGGATAATTAGCCATTTTTTTAATCAAACTTATTTTTTTAAATGTTAATCAAAATCAAATATATTAATTACCTAAATAAATTGTTCCCAATTGGGCCCAATTTCATAGCGCTGCTAAGCACACGATTTTCTGCTAACCGAGCCTCCGTCTATTCCATGGGGACCGTAAGCAGTAAGCGCAGCAAAAGGCACGCTTAACCTAGCGGGAAAATTTGCTTAAATCAGTGACGTAACAGTAGAATTTCCATGCGCGCGCAAACGTTAGCACAAAAACGCCGTGAAATAGCGCTTAAGGTTAGCAATTTTTTCTGCTAAAGTTAGCACGAAAATTTGCTTACCGTTAAGCAGCTCTATGAAATTGGGCCCTGGACGGACCATTGTCCATATTCTGCTGTGCTAACACTTGAAGTCAGCGCGAACTGGAAGTGCAACATGGCGGACCCAAGACGTCACTTCTGTGAGCCAATGAAATGTCCAGGTGTGGAGGTCAGCGGATTTATTCTGTACATTTTGTATTTATAAACATTACGTAATACGTATCGTACCAACACCTGGGCCCAATTTCTTGGCTCTGTTAACCGCAGAATTCCTCGCTTACAGTCACCATTTTCCGCTAACCGCGATAGCAGAAAAATTATTTGCTTACCCTGTAAGCACAGAATCCTTAGTTACGGGTTCTACGCATGCTCAGAGGACCAAAATTCCTCGCTAACGTGTGAAATACGTTTACCGTAAGCACCGAATTTTTTGCTATAGTAAGCAGGAATTTTTTGCTAACGGTAAGCAGAGCCAAGAAATTGGGCCCTGGACATTTCATTGGCTCACAGAGTCACGTCGTGGGTCCGCCATGTTGCACTTCTCCGCATGCCGACTTCAAAATGAAACAATGATGATCTGTCCATGTATAGAGGTCAGTGATTATGACGCGTTATTGTGAAGGTTCCCGGATGTCCGCCCCGACCTATAGAGTACGTTTTGGATGTGTTGTTAGCCTTGGTCATCAAGGCGTTCATCGTTACCCGTCCGTACGTACTGCAGCGCAGCGGTAATCGGAGCTCAAACAACGACCTCACGCGGCCACTATTATATGCAAAGTAACTGAAGATACTTGAACGCCTTGGATCATTGGTTAAGTTGAGGTTTTGGGGGCGGTGCTCATTGTGCTAATAGATTAAGCTGACCTTTATAGTCGTTTTCTTATTGGTCGATCGTTGCGTAGAAACTGCATAATTTGAGCTAGCGGTGAAAGGTCATAGCTAGCTCGCAAGTGTTTACGAACACCGCCATCGCGTTGACATATTTTATCGGAGAAAGTTGAGTGAATTTAACGAAGGCTTGTAGGAATTACACATGGAGATTTGAACTGTCTTGCTTGATTGGTGAGGGTCGCAGTTATTTTCGCTCGTTTTGCTGGGTATTTTCTTGAATGTTGACAATGTTATGGTCAAAACTAGTTGTGTTTAGCCGCTTAGTTTTGAGTTTTCAACCGCGGTGACTGGAGAAGGCCGCGACTCTGTATTGAAACGTGTCGAACTCGGCCCTACATTATATCGCACGCATCTAATCCAGCTGATCTGAAAACCGTGGCTCGGTAAAACGCGGAACTCTGATAATTAAATGCCTTGCCGGCTGAATTTTGCCAAGAAAATAATCTGAGGAGTTATTGAGGATATAAGACACTTGTCCCTGTTTAAATTACGATATTGCGATCACTTTGAAGGTTGGTTCTGCAGCCGTAAACATATGCCCCCTCCCCACAGCGTTGGACCATGCTTGGACAATACAATGTGGCGATAACGCACAGACCAGCATGCCTGGGTTAATGCCGATTATGCGGCGATAAGAAACTGACCGAACCCGCTGAAAACTGACGCTAAAAAGTACCTTGCCGTACGTACATGCGAGCTCCGAGCAAAATGGGGCTCAGGCTACCTGCAAAATGACGGATTTCCCATAACCTGTCGGCAAATTCACAAAAACACCGTGACCACGAAGAAAGTATTCTAATGGTCTTTCGCTGCTCGGGTTGAGGGATAATATTTTCGCTGCAAAATTCAAACAACACGACAGATCTTCGGACGACAGACGACGCTGAATATCTGCCATTTTAATTTATCTTAAATGTCATGCTGCATCAAATTTGATGACGTCGGGATTCAACCGCGTTGTGATTGGACACTTCACATCTTAGCCCCGCCTATACTTATCTGTATTCGCATACGAGGTCATGCGCCAGAAATGTGGCGCAACATATAGGAAAAACATAAGATTTCAAAAACCCAATGATCCAAGGCGAAAAAGTAGCCTCAGTTGATTTGAATAAATAGTGGCCGTATGAGGTCGCTGTTCGCGCTGTATCTTTGCACGGGGCGCAAGCTAGCAGCATATATGCGGGGCGCGCGCACAGTGTATTTCTGGACGGATAACGACGGACGGATAACGACGAACTCGCCTTGACCAAGGCTATTGTTGATGGGAAAGATTTGTTTACAGAAAGTGTGTGGTTAAAATCCCGTCCGCGAACTTATAATAAAAAAAGTAGTTACAAAAGAGGTCAAATTGTTGACTATATTGCCAAAATCTGTAGCGGTGAAGTAGGTTTACTAAAGGAAAAGTAGGGCACGTTTGGCATTTTATAGCCTCACTTAAGTTACGGCTACGTGTAGGCCCTAATTGTAACTCGTCATTCTCGCGGTCGGACATCCGGGAACCTCATTTATCTTCCCATTGTTTATGCATAGCGCAAAGGGGAAAATTTAAAGTTTAACGCAAGTTGTTATGGACGGCTCGCCCCTTTGTGACGTCATGCCGACCGCGATAATTTGAGTGACGTAAAAGCCGCGCGTATTAATATCTGAGGAAAGTCAAATCGGTTGTATCTGAAGGCTATATCAAGGATAAACCAAAGAACTGACAATTAAGATTCGAGCATAGAGCTATCGGATGGCAGAGTTTCCGGAGGTAATAACTCACCTGGTCAATATCCGATGACTGGCGTCGCGGTCAGATAATGCACAGCGAGTTTGCAATGGCGATGTTAATCGGCTCATCGGCAACACAAATGGAGCTCAACAAGTCTAAACCATCCAATGAGGCACGAACAGCGTTTTCTTTAAAGCCAAAGTAAACAGGGGCGGATCTATAGCTTTGAGCAAACCAGGGGGTTAATATTATACCAGGTAATATTATACCAGTTTCCTAATAAATTCAAATTTATGCACGCATGCGTATAAATAGGCCGGGAGGCAAGAAGCGAAGGGGTCCATCCTTTTTTTGTCATTTTCTCTCAATTTCTCCAGGATTTGTCCTATTTGAAATCGGAAACATGCCTGCAATCATCATATAGTATTACTTTCTGGTATATAAAGTGGGGGTGTTTTTTGTATACAAAATCAAAAATTGGATTTCGTCCCGTGCGCACGAGGTCGATGGAAATCAGCAGGGCTGATTTCGAGCGCACGAAATAAAGTATTTCGAGCGCACGAAATGATTTGGAGCTCACGAAATGATTTCGAGCTCACAACAATATTTCGACCGCACGAAGTGAATTCGAGCGCACGAAATGATTTCGAGCTAACGAAAAGTTTTTTTTCGAGCGCACGAAATCATTTCGTGGGTACGAAATGATTTCGAGCGCACGAAATAAAAAACTCAAATTATTTCGTCATGGTGATTTGTATTCGTCATAATGTCCCTTTAGGGGCTCCGTAGCAATGTGTAGTATCTTGTAGTACAGTGATCTGTACCCCCCACAAGAATGCCTAGTATGTTGGTTTAACACAGACCTTTACATTAGCAACTTACTTCGGCGAAAATATTTAGCTTTTTAGTCATTTCTTTTCTTGGTAGTTGATAATTAAACGCTTTCACTTTTTTCCCTAAATGATTTTGGGGCAATTGGTGTTAATACTAAATTTCGATAACGTTGGTAAAAAAATCACAAGGCCAGTAGTACAACCCGTAATGATAGTGTTATATACTTTGCTGTTGAACTACCGTACATATAATGGTAATTTGTTACATTGTCAAACGCAATGAAAGCTGGCTATCTATCGATGTTCATCAAATAACTCCTCATAATACCCGCGTTCTTAATAAAACAAAAATAGCGAGGAAAGTCAACGACGATTTCGCAAATGATTAACTGGCTTTACGTTGTTACGGTAGAGCCTCAAAATCCAAAGCCGTTCAGAAACGTTTGATCAATCAAATCGCTCACCAGGAACGTGACTTCGCGGCCCCTTTTGGAGGAAATCAAAAACCTCTCATTGCTTTGTGTAAACATATTCGTTCCAGTACATCTAGCCGATCCAGAACTCCGATCAAACATAACGGGAACCTAAACCGCCCTTCCAATTAAAAGTGCTTTGGTGAGTAGCTATGTTTTCAGATAGGAATGTATATGCGTGGTGAAGACTTGGGGCTCTTTTACTAACGGCTCGGGTATTATAAATACAGTGTGACCCGATCTTGCATAGTATACAGTTGTTGTATCTCAGGAACGTCAGTTGTAGATTTCTTGTTTATTTTTGTAAGTAGAACGAGTATCTGTGTAAACGGTCTATAACAATGTCTTCTTCGAGTGTTTTTAACGATAGCTTTGTGTGTAGTGGGAATGAGACGGCAATGAGACAGTGTTCCGTTGGAGGAAGCATTGTTCATGTGTCGCTGTGCTCATTGCTCATACTCCTCGGTGTCCCTGGGAATTGTATCATCCTCCGCGTGTATTGGACCAAGCCACGCAAGACCAGCACTCACGTCCTGATCATGGGGCTGGCCTGGGCGGATCTGTTCGCCTGCGCGCTCCTCGTCTACGCCGTTCTCACCAATTGCATCTTTGGTATCGGTGACGACTCGACGTCTCTTCACGTCCTCCGTTTCTTCTTGCTGTCGTCCGTGGTCGTGTCGGTTCACGTGACTTCGCTCATTGCCTTCGATCGCTACGACTGCGTTTGCCGGCCAAAGAGACGATTATTCAACCACCGAAGGGCGGTTGTTGCTGTACTGGTTTCACCCATCCATTCCATGGCGATTTCTAGCCTCTACCTTGTGGTGCTGGCATCTGACACGATTGTCGCGCCTCTTACGCTGTGCGTAGTTCAAATCATTTTTTACGCAACCGCTATGACTTTGATAATCGTGTGCTATGGGAAAGTGTATTGGACCATTCGAAGCCATGTACAATTAGGCATAGGAAACGAACGAGCCAGCATTCGGCCAAATCACACCGCACACAGGCAAACAAAGATGGCGTTTGTTGAAAGCGAATACGACAATAAAGTAAACTCCATCTCCTTGTTGGCAGCAGCCGTGAAGCCAAATAGTCACTGTGAAGTTCAGTCGGTGTTCGATAACCCTGAACCTAAAGTGACAGATGTGACCACTTCAACCTCGGAGGCTACCGGAAGAGCTCACCACAGCGGTTTCGAAACGCTAGCGAGTACCAAATCTCTTCAAGTAGGCTCTAAACATGGGGCGCCCTCTGCAGGTGGGAACAAAACCGCGCCACCTGTTTCAAAGTCGTCCAATAGGGTACTGCAACGGAAAACGACCCGGATGTTGCTGGTGACTAGCGTGGTGTTTCTGCTCTCATGGGTGCCATATTGGGTTTATATAACAACGTTATTGGCCGGCCTTCATGGAGTTGTGATTTCCGAGGAAACGAGTTCTGCGCTCGAACAATTCGCCTACACCAAGTACCTCAACAGTGCCGTCAACCCAATCATATACAGTTTAGCGAACAGACGGTTCCGGAAAGACTGCAAAGATATTTTTAAGAAATACAAATATTGTTGAAACCTCTTCTCGTACGCATTTAGCCGTTTTTTGCTTTGGGGGGGGGGGGGGGGGGGTGAAACTCGATTAACAGCCGGTAAATTCCGCTTGTTTGAGCGAGGACCACAACTCGACGAAGAAGAGCCTGTTCATTTCGTGCATATTCAGTGATCCGGAGCGTCAATAGCTGATCCGCATCACGTTTTAACGGATCCTGCTCGCGAGGTGGGTTCGCAAGATCCAAGATGGCGACTTTCACGACGGATGGAGAAAAACAATTTATTATATATAAAGATTTGAAGCATGAAATGAACGTTTGTGACAATAGTTTTTCAATATGATTTTAGAATGTATTTATTTTTATGATTACAAATAATACGTTTAGTTTACTTGTTACTGCCATTTTTAGTCTGTTTGCCTACAAAATTCGAAGCAGGCGACAGGCGTCTCGTGTGTTCGGATTTGACGTGCGGAAGTGGTTCCGTTTGTTTTTGCACAGCGCCATATCACCAAAATCTTGTGTATGAAACAAACAGGCCCTAATGCATGACGTAACATACGCCCGCGTGACGTCGTCGTGCAATCAAAAACATTTTGGAAAGGCAAGACATGATTTTGAGGATATACCACATAAATCGAAAGGAATTTAAAATAATATTGTGCAATGCCTATTTCTTCTTACAAAACTCAACTTGATGTGACTAATGTGTCTCGAGCAATGGAAGCCTTTCTCTGAAAGACAATCGATTCAACTGTCATACGGTTATAGTAATCGGGGCGATATAGTAATCCGCCCGGACGAAATAATAATCCGCCCGGACAAAATAGCAATCCGCCCGGGCGATACAGTAATCCGCCCGGGCCAAGTAGTGGTCCGGAAAACATTTTTTGGTCATGCTATAAATACGCTTCCGTGATTTATGATTCATGATTAGCAAGCGGGTGAACTACAGATACAAAAAATGTCCCACTTTGAAGAACTGTCCTAAAATTTATATTCTAAATATCCTTTTACATAGGTTGATAGAAAATGGTCCAGTGCTTTTTGATTGATTTGGTTTTTCTCCCAACTGCAACATTGCCCATTCTTCATGTACTGTCTCCGTGGTCATCCTTATACAGGGTGTATCCCCAAAAATGTTCCACTTTGAAAAATTGCACTAAAATTAATATTCTATATTTTTTTGCAAATCCTTTTACATAATTTGATAGACAATGGTTCAGTGCTTTTTTTGTGCAATTGCACTAATCAACATGTCACACATGAGTGAGCACAGGCTAATTACGTAAACTGCGATACATCTGCTTTGCGCAAAAAAGTGCAGGGTTGAAACAGGATCTGAGACCATGTGTCCTCAACATTTTCAGGTAATTGCCTTAACCCTTTGCTCTCCAGGTGGCTACCATTTCTTTGCTGTCGTAATCATTTGTTTGCTACTTGCCTGTTATCTGCCTTCTAAGGGTAAATGATCTTGAGAAACACATAACGGCAGACTGTCAATGTTCTCAGAAGGGACAGAGCTTTGATCCGGCGTGCAGTGTACGATATGCTGAGGAGGGCCTAAATCTGCCAGAAAAACAAAATGTGGAAAAGTTGAAGACTGAAGCGTGAAAGGGTTAATTCAAAAGTAACGGCAATTTGTGATAGACAAAGGCCAAAGGGCATACCTAACGTTGTTTCTCATGGTCTCAGATCCTGTTTTCAACCCAGCACTTTTTCTCGCAAAACAGATGTATCGCAATTTACGTAATTAGCCTGTGCTCACTCAGGCGTGACACGTTGATTAGTGGAATTGCACAAAAAAAGCACTGAACCATTGTCTATCAAATTATGTAAAAGGATTTGCAAAAAAATATAGAATATTAATTTTAGTGCAATTTTTCAAAGTGGGACATTTTGGGGGGATACACCCTGTATAAGGATGATATGGAATTCCAAAGACGACAAAACTGCGTCGCGTCGTGCCGTCGCCCCGACGGCACGACGCGACGGCACGACAGTCTCGTCGCGTCGTGCCGTCGCCCCGTCGCGTCGTGGCGTCGCATCGTGCCGTCGGGGCGACGGCACGATGCGACGCAGTTTTGTCGTCTTTGGAATTCCATAGGATGACCATGGAGACAGTACATAAAGGATGGGCAATGTTGCAGTTGGGAGAAAAACCAAATCAATTTATGTTTCGGAAAAGACGGTGTCGTTGCAGAAATTACATGTGTAGCTGTATGTGTTAAGTTGCTGGATTAGAACAATATTAAACTATAGCCTAATTAATAGATTGCTATTCATGTAGAGCATTTTAACATAATAACTGTAAATCCTACCATAGAACACTGTCCTTGTTTATCTTCTTGACATTCCCGCGATCTGAATGGGGCCTATGGGATTCCAAAGACGACAAAACTGCGTCGCGTCGTACCGTCGCCCCGTCCCGTCGTACCGTCCGGGCGACGGCACGACGCGACGCAGTTTTGTCGTCTTTGTAATCCCATAGGGGCCGGCCGCCGTTCCACGGTGATTCTTATTTTCGATATTTGTTTAGGTTTTTAACGGGGAAAATGATGTCGTGATCCGGGTACCGGGTGTGTTATTTACATATTCCATGACTGCATATTTTTAACCATTTCTTCAACTCCCAACAGCCACATTTTGATTGACAAAATATGGTGCCTTTTCGTACCGAAGCCATTTTCTTTGCGTACACTTTTCTGAGCGCATGTGATCGAGTTTGACCGAGCCAATGGCGGACCACGCTTGTAGCAACCGTTGCTAAGTTACCTGACCAAAACTTGTAATCTTATCGGTCAATGCGCGCTGTTTGATTACCAGGCCGAATCGGTCTATTGAGCCGTAATACGCAACGCAATGCAAAAAACTAAATTCGAATTTTTTTTAAAGACAATATACGTGCGCGGCGCGCGCACAAACGCGTCACTTAAAAATACATCTCCTGACGCAAATTCCATATGAAACACCGATTGATGAAGTTGTAATGCTTGGATCCACCGACAAACAATCTTGCAGCTGCCATTATCCTAAAACAGAAAAGTTAAAACCTTAATTAGTTGTTATTAAAAGGCAAAATCGTCCTTGAACTATACGAATATTTACTGTACATAGTTTAACTTAACTGTATAGTTACATTATTTTCAAATTCCCACGCCGATTAGTATAGTAAAGTATTATAGACGTACTACAGTAGATAATATTACGTATTACAGTAATATTGTAGAATGATATGATAATGTAGCAAATTGTTGGTATGATTGTAATAAGTTCGGTTCATACTTCACACCAAAGGGTATGCGATACGAATTTACACAAGGGGCATCATCTACAACAAATTAATCTTTGTAAATTTTATAATTCTGATTTACTGTAATATTCGTTTTATTGTGTAATGCATTAGCCCACTGTTTTGTATTTTGATGTTTCTTTGATTGTATTTGAGTTGTATATTGAGCGTATGATATGAGAAAACCGAATCAAAAAGTCCTTTTCAATTCCAGCTGCAAATCGACCTATTTATGTAATTTGAATTATTTAATTATTTTGTCGATTAATCTGAACCGGTCGAGAATAAAGGCTTTGGTGGTTTTCTAACTGAAACACACTCCGTGACACATACATTATTATTTTCGGGTGAAAAAGTATGTTAGATATAGAGCATTTTGTGTCGAGCCCACATACGTTCAAAACGCAAGGAATATTAATGCTGCCAGAGGCACAGAAGAAAATAGATGGGGCTGGTTCATCAATTTGTAAGCATTTACTTGCATGTATGAATACAAAAATATATAAAAAAATAACGCTATAGACTATAAAATAATTGTTATCACTTTTTTTAATACAGCAAAATCGACTGCACAAAACTCGGCTTAAATACTCACGTTGTTACAAAATTTATAGATAGAAAAAAAGTATCGATATAAGTAAAATGCAAACCGTACCTTTGGGAGACAGTCCCGTGGATGTCGTATACTCGTATCAACAAATCCTAACTTTAACCCTTGCTCTAAACTCTGGAATATTTGCAAATTGTGCATGTAAAGCCAATGATCTGCAAAGGGGTAACGGTTAATGACCCCTGACCCTAACACTAACTTAACTTACTCTGACCGAACTTTGTGTTCTGTTTCCCTTAAGGGACCATTTTGATGAAATACAATAGACCAGTTCGGTATTTCAACTGCGCATGTGTCACAGCTAGGTCATTCGGGAAAACGCGCAATGTGATCGCACGACGCGCACGCGTTGAAATATTGTTTGCACGGTCGCGTGAGGGCGCTGTAACGACGCCATTTTCTAGGTTGCAAATCGTTTTTATTGAAGTAGCTTACAAACTGTACTTTTATCTAAAAACTAAACACTCGAAAAACATTTGTTGGCGCATTGGGATGTGGAAACATTGAATTATCTTTAAATCTGCTATTGATCATACCAACAAATGTCGTAGAAACAGCGTCCTTACGCGTTCGAGCAAACGGTCAATGTTAACCGGAATAGGCGTTGGTGCGTTCCTCCATGGTTCCTCTTACGTGAACATTTGCCAACGACGCGGGAAAAAATCATTAGACGTGCACACAAACATTTGAAAACGTTTGCAATGTTCGCGTGAGTGGAACACAGCCAGGTCAGCGATTTTATCCCCAATAACCTTTGACCTCAACTACTTTCTGGGACTACGTACTTCATCGTTGATACCGAACTAGCTTATTGAAATATTACGTACGCTTTATAATAATAATAAACATTCAACTAAAGAAAAACCTAATTATAGTATAGAGCTTCAAATATAAATTAAAATGTTCCCTACAGTATTGTATTGCTGGGTATATTTCTCAGTTATTTCTAGATATTGGGAAATGAAATTCAGGACTTTAGAAAATCGCCAGATTGTGCGAAATATTTGGAAAATGTTCACACTAAGTATATTTGTGTAGTACGTAACTCGGCAAATGTTTCGTGTCCGAAACATTGTCTAGTATTAAATACAAATTGGTGTTTTGATGTCAATTACTATCAATTATCAATTATCATCCTATCAATTACTGGGTACCATATCGTTCGTAGTAACCAAAACGTACACAGGCCTAAATTAGGTACATCCTAAAAACAGATTGGTTGAAATAACCAACTGAGAAGTATATGTTTCCAACCAATGAAATTTGTCAATTTTTACAAAAATAGTGATCAAAATGACCAATGATATTGGTTAGTAAAATTGACCAATATATTGGCTGGACACATTATCTACCAATCAATTGGTTATTTTCAACCCATTTGGTTTAAGGGTGTATAAATTTGGAATAGAATAATGCAAATTATATGAAATGTTCGAAAATTACTAGTGAATACATATACTTTTTTCTCTCCTTGTTTGGTTGTTTGTGAAAAGGAGCTTGCCACATTTCTATTTAACTTACTCAGTACAAGCACATACTCTCAACCCAGACGCAGATCCCACGATATCTTCACAGTTTTCAAACACAACACTAATGCATTGTACATCCCATGCAATGGTCCCACAATTTTTAAAGTAAGCTTTAAAGGGATCGTATACGTTTGGTAATTACTCCAAAAATTAATGGCAATAAAAACTTACTTGGTAAGAAGTACAGCAGCTTTGGATAGTATAATGCATTTTTGGAAAATTTCACTTCGAAGTACAGCGGTTATGGAAAAAGATATCACTTTTTATCCCAAAAAATGTGAATCTGAGAAGCGTTACTGCAGTGACGTTAATCATTTTTTGTATTCCAACGCAGATTATTGTTCCTGCGTGGACATAACTGCTCCAGATTTTCGGCAACATCTTAAAATAGCTACCACCTGTTGAAATGAAATTTGTACAGGTTAGTTTTATGGTATATATCTATAACTATATAGGATTGAAACAATGGGTTCC
Organism: Crossaster papposus; assembly: GCA_037893245.1. Taxonomy (NCBI): domain Eukaryota; kingdom Metazoa; phylum Echinodermata; class Asteroidea; order Velatida; family Solasteridae; genus Crossaster; species Crossaster papposus. The sequence goes on along the minus strand of JBAIAA010000279.1, from coordinate 1,572,089 downwards.
AATTACCAAACGTATACAATCCCTTTAAGTAAGAGTTTGTTTACTTATTAAAAAGCTGCCGGGATTGTATTGTCTTCCTTCGAGTACTTTCAATAAGACTCGTACTTTACAGCATTTTTCAATCATAACAAACTACCAAATTATGAAATACCTTAATCATTTGACTGTAAAATAATGTCATTTTCAAGAAAAGCGGAATTTTATATAAATTTTGAAAAAAATGGTCGGCTGACCTCCGTTTGAAAAAAAATGACTGTTTTCAAATATTACCCCAATTTATAAAATTAAGTTGGTCCACAGTTCGTTTGTAAACTGTTTCACATCTATGAATAGGTACAAGTCAGCAAGTATGGTTCTCTAACCTAATACTCTATAAACTGCTGTTTCCTGTGAAATAGGGTCAGGGAACCAGACTACCAGACATTTCCAGCATGGATGAACAAAAAACTTTAAACAGGTTTGTGTAACAATATTTGCTATAATAACAAATTCCCCTTGTCCATTCACTTTTGAAATTTACATCAAATGTAAATGTTGTATATATCCTTTAAGATTGCAATTTTTACAAAAAAGCTCTGATAAATATTATATTTAAAAGGATCTTATTTCAGTCTTCAAACTTAAAAATACATTTTTACTCACCTAAATGTACATATCATAGATCTTAAAAGTAAATTTATAAAAAACCAAACAACAACAACAACAACAACGCAATACGTATATGCAGCGTTTTTGTACCATACGTCATTAAGCATACTGTTTTATGACGCCGCAAATTCCCCCCCCCCTCCCTCGCTGGTTTGGCTATTGCAATACAAAAAGCATTGTTACATTAAGTTTGCTATTGTTAAGTTTGCTTAAAAAGAAATCCCGTAAGAACAGCCACAAATCTGCTTAAATTGTGAAGGCAGTACGAATATGCAGCGAGAAAAAGTGAAAATTCTATCGTATATTTTATGAGCGATAAATAACTTACAATCCGAGATACAGTCCTATATTTCATTCGGGAATCTTTGACGAATATCCGTCGCTTTCTTTATTAAAAACTAGCGCGCGCGCAGCAGTCTTTTGCAAGCTGACATTGGGGGCGCTATCACTGTGCCACTAGCCACTGATATGATACGCAGGCAATGATGCAAATGCGCACACAAAGTACCACCAATCAAAGACAAGGATGCCAAAAACCACCGTCACGCGCGCGCGTGTTGCCGATTGGCTATGCAGAGCGCAGAATATTTACTTTCAGCCAATCACTAGTAGCGTCTTTTACACAAGCTCGTCTGCATAATGACGCAAACGTTTCCACTTTAGAGTCGCCGGTTTCAATGGGCTGGAGTTCAAATAGTACCAATTATATCGCAGCTTTAAGAAAAAGTCACAGGCTCTCTGCAAAATGGACTGGTACGCAAGTCGAAGTCGATTCCAAACTGATCAAATATCACGCGACCGCCATAATTCGACAGAGCTTTGTGCCGCCTTCGGACTGGTACGACAGTCCACTTCTTTCCCTAAACATGCGAGGGTGTCTGGACGATATTGGCCGACGCTGTGCGGTAGCCGGCATGTTGTCGCGCCTTTCTTCGGCGATAACAGAAGCATCCAATAGAGAAGATGATGAGAGGAAGAAAGACGAAGGCAAGACCGATGAGGAGGATTATAGTGCTCTTAGGTCCACCCACCATAGCTAAGAACAGTCCTGTAACAAAGACCGGAAAGAAATTGTGTTAGTGTTAGTGGCTGTAGACCATAGTGGCAGCCATCTTGAGATGCGCGTGGGTACAGCTCAAGTTCTCCATTTTAACTGTTACTGGAGTGAAAGAAGCATTCTGTCCTGAAATCCCCAAATGTTTTAGATTGTTTATATTTGTTCTATGTCAAAGGCCTGGTTAAAAAGAAACTAACTTATAATTTTACAGTTCCCGTGAAAAGACGAACATACAAATTAAAAATTTGTTAACAGAAATTTGCATGGCCGCTGTATGTAAAGTGTCTATGCCACTGCCATCATTGATTATATCCCATCGGGCTGGCGACGCATAGGTCTTTAGTACATACGTTAGGGTGCCATACGTAAATTGAACATTTCACTGAAGCATGTTGCTCAGCCACGCATTATCTCATTTTGGTAGAATTTTACGTCCCCACATTATTTACCAGACTATTAGGGTTACGAGAGCGAAATAATAGGATACGCGAACTCTAAATCAAATTGCAATTGGGACTGCTGGGCCTGATTCCGGTCACACAGTCCAAGGACGTGACTATCTTAATAAAAACCTTTTCCTTATAGTTATACGTGTTCTCTAGAGACGGTTATGAACGAACGCGGTTCAATTTATAGGAATTGAAGGCATTCGAGTCGAAGTCAACAGCGACATGTTTTCATTATACCCCCTTGCCATTATAAAGAGCGACGCGAGAAGATCTTCACGGAACGGCAGTTTCGAGATCCTCGACTTGTCACATCTACTCACCTGCGGGTAGGATGATGATGAAGTAGATGCATGCTACGATGCCTAGAGCCAAGCCAGGCCCACAACACAGTCCCCAACAACACTTCGATCCTGAGTAGTGAAGTGATACAGAGAAACTCAGAGAATGGTATACGAATAATGAATGTTTGTGAGTGCAATGGTAAGAATATTTCATGGGGTGACAGCTGGAATGTTCTATTCCACGAGGCAAAGTCAAGAGGAATGGAACATTCCATCTGTCACATCTGTCACCGAATGAATTTATTCTTGACATAAAATAAACGTGAAACCTTTATTATTTGTTTTATACAATTCCTGAATAAATCCTCACCATCTGATTGGTCAAAGCACGACCCCTGTAATTGTGTTCGTTGAACAGAATCATTAAATATAATGTTGTTTGTGGTGCAGCCGTACCGTGCGACGGAACCAATAAATCAAAGCACGCGATCAAATGATCCACCAATCAGATGACGGGGATATAATCAGGTGTTGTATAATACAAAATATTCGTCAATGGTTTTAAATGCACAGACTGCGTAGCTAAATACATGTCCCAACGATCATGGACACACCAACTCAACCCTACACCAAACCAAACTGCAGCGAGCAGCATTTCAAATCGGACTTTTCCGAACCCAATCAAATCGATCCGAACTGAATCGAACCGAACCGAAACAAACCTAAACGCGCACCGAATCACCCAACAAAACCGAACTGATGGTATACCGAACTAAGCCGAATCGAAACGGAACAAAACAACTATTTCCTAGTTTTACCGCAGTCATAAAAAAATCAACAAAAAAACCAACGCTTTTTAACTCGTTTCTATGGCTGCTCATATTTGTACATGTTAGCCACAATTTTGGATCATGCGAGTTGCCTTTGCTGAATTTCATCCGAGCTTTCAATACTGCACCGTGTCTACATGGTCCCATTATCATCCCGAAGATGAGAGCATCAGTCTATCCGCTGAATAAACAAACGAGGTTGTGGCAGAGGGTGATGAGTTATTTAGAGTGGGAGGTTTGTAGGACGATTGACAGTAATTTGAGGCAGGGTTTCGGGATGACTTTAGTTGCCATGGAAACTGCTTTTTATTTCCTGCCTTGTAGTTTTGACGGAGCTGTTATGGCATATGCAGAGAGTGTTTCAAGGCTGGCTCTTGAAGAAACGCGCGCAGACAACCGTCAGTGTAAACAAGGAACTTACACAGTGCTGTGTATTTACCGTTACATTTCGGTACTGTTGACAACTACCACCACTCCCAACAAAATCGTTATAGGCCTACAAAATGTTAGGAATTCTCCTGATTTTAGGGGTAGTACCACTGAGCTAATGAAATAAAAAAGAATTTGGTATAAAAGAATTACAGAAATCTGCGCAGAAAATATTCACCATCGCATTAATTTGTGCAGAAATCTGAAAAGAAATGTTTAACATCTCAGAAAAATGCTTAGATGCGATAACATGTTTGACATCGTTCAAATTTGTGCAGAAAGCGCGATATCGCAGAATCTGTGATGTCCCTTCAGGGCCACCATAGTGCCGGATTAAAAAAACATACGATTTGCGAATATGTTCGGTTTTTAAAAAGCATTTGAGTTTACAAAAAGCATTCGAACTAGAAAAGCATCCGAATCTAACAAGCACACGAGTTTACAAAAAGCATCCGAACTAGAAAAGCAACCAAATTTAAAAAGCCTCTGAGTTTTTAAAAAGCATTTGAGTTTACGAAAAGCATCCGAATTAGGAAAGCATCCGAGTTTACAAAAAGCATCCGAACTAGAAAAGCAACCGAATTAAAAAAAGCTTCTGAGTTTTTAAAAATTATCCGAGTTTACGAATTTATAATACTAATAATATTATAATACTGCTTCATATACAAGACTAGACTTGTATTCAATACGTTTATTTGTCAGTGCAGATAGAATTACGCTGGATGCAAGTTGACGGTCACAAGTCTTGACAAGTCTGCATCGTTACCGTCACATTGCTACGGTTTTTTTTAAAGGTAGTATGCACCATTTGCAAACATAAAAAACACAAAACAACACCCAACAACAATTTCGCTTTAATTTTCCAGACAAAAATGCTGGTAACATGGTTGTCAGTACTTTCTGTTATTTCATTTAAAGGTACTAGGATACACCGTTGGTAATTGCTTGAAATATCATTAATGGGTAGATTTAAGGGGTTGAATTTCATAGTAAATATTATTTAACTGACCTGTCCGCGGTTTTACAATCATGGATGCCGAAAAAAGCACGAAAAACAGCGTTTGTTTCAACCGGCATTGGCAGTTATTCTTATGTTATCTTTTTTTTTTCGCGATCGCCGTCCGGCGATCGCGAATTTTTCTTTATAAAATTATATTTTTCGGAATAATTACAGGATATCTAGCGCAATCATTTTGCTGGATGCCTAGAATCATTATTTACTTTCAAATGAGTAAGATATTTCTAAATAATTAGGTAGTAAATATTTTCGATATCTGCAAATGGTGTATACTACCTTTAACTGTTAATTTGTAAAATGTAACCACATACCTTTGTTGGTTATTAAAAACAAAATGTTGTAACAATTTGTTTGAGTATAATACAGAGAAACGGTAAAATCGGATGTCAATTTTTTCTGTTTACAATCAGCAACAGTTATTAAGGTTTATATAAATGATTTAACCAGGACGTTTTGGTTTTTTTTACTTTTACAGATATCTGCAAAATTAAAAGAAGCAGATTTAGCAAAATTACCCATTTTGGTATTTTTTACATCATTTGTTGGCAGCTTAACCACAATAACAATGTGACCCACTCTACAAAAATGGGTATTATGTCGCAATTTTTTTTTACCGAGTTATACACATTGTTGGAAAACCTGCCACGTAAGTTTTTATTATTTTGGTATATAATCAAGCTTCATAGCTCCTCGCGTTCTGAAGATATGACATGTTTGCATATTAAATACTTCCTTGGAGTTCAAAATACACAAACTGAGAAAACAGTTTTTAAAATATCTGGCTCTGTTGTAGAACATCAGAACTATGAACACAACATAGTCGGGTTTTTTCCCTTTATTTTATTCATCAAATCAACATTTCTGTGAATAACTCCTTAAACTTTAGGTATAAAAGATGTCATTCATGACAAAAAAAATAAAATTTGTTGATGAAATGTTTACCCTCTCAACGTTGAGCAGGCCCTACGCGATAATGCACAGCGCGATACCTTTTGTGGAGCCGGTCACAATTATTGTAGTCTTTTATAATATTAGTTACCAAAATAACACCAACAAAAACAACACGGTTTTCCTGGTCTTGGCTGATTTCCCCCGCCAGATAGGCCTGGAGGTTGCTTATAATAACACAATTGCCAGAAAACTGTCGTGAAAAGACAGGTGATGCAACAACGGTTCCGTCAGCTGTCAGGTAACGTAGCCTTCTCGAACCCGTCCCTAGAGCGACGATAGCCGAGTCGCTCCAAATCAACGACTAGATGTTTATAGCCGAGTCGCTCCAAATCAACGACTAGATGTTGACCGTTGTTCTAATCGTATCGGCCTACTACTCCAGGGGGGCTTTTACAAAGAACGAAAGACGTCATTTCGAGCTCCATGGCTCGACATACCTTACGCGTGGCGGCCATCTTAGGGGGCAAGGTTTGATATGACATGGATAGGCATTGGTAGCTCTATTGTGTATTCATTGTTACTGAAATAAAAAATAGTACGAACACCATCTATTCCTCCTAATGTAAAAGAGTGAACAGCTCAGTCTCAAAAAAGATTAAGTCTCTTATAAAACCACTCCAAAAAGAGTGAAATGGTGTTTTTCCAAGTAAAAACTACTTAAAAAAAAGTGAAAATTACTCCAAAAGTGTAAATTTTCGCACCTTCGAGGAGCTACATGTATTATGAAGGACAGCGAGTTGTCCTTAAAATAATGGCAGGTATCACCAACTGATAATGTCCCACAAATTAACCAATGTGGTGTGGCCTCGTGGAGCATTGAATTTGTAATCTGTGGGTAAAGCTGCAGGTTGTGGGTTCGAGTCCGTCCTGGGACTATGGTTCGTGTGCCCTTGGGCAAGGCACTTTGTCACTCATTGCTTCTCTCCACCCAGGAGTAAATGGGTACCTGTGAGGGCAGAGATGGTTGTTATTGGCTGCTTTGCGCCGAAATAGCAGCATCGAGGTGAGATGGTATTTGGAATGTTTCGTGGGCCCAATGATCGGGGTAATAATATGAAACGCTTTTATACTGTTGGTGACAAAGCGCTATAAGCACCGATTATTATACTGCGTCGTGTGCCCGGAAAAAGGTCGTTAGGGCTAAAAATGGGTCAAAAGGTCAAATTCGTATTTTTCGGGTAACCGATAGAGAATCAAAACATCTTTCATTTGGAATACATTTCGTCTCCAGGAATTACGTCATTATGACGTAATTTATTAAATAAAAAGGACGGAAGGCGTTTTGCAATTTTGTGTACCCGGCAAAAGGACGTTAGCGTATAATATCAATGGAACAAAACTTGCTACAAGTGCGTTCACCTCTCCATGTATCAGTGGACGTTAACACGCTTGCAGCAAGGTTTGTTCCCGGTAAAAGGTCGTAAGAATTGTTACCCGGCGTAAGGACGTTAGCGTGTAATACCAATGGAACACAACTTGCTACACTTGAAGTGTGTTCACCTCCACACATCAGTGGGACATTAACACACTTGTAGCGATAATAGTTCCCGGCATAAGGTCGTTAGCATAAATATGTAAATAACCTCATAATTAAGTGATATTTTGAAATAAAATTAAGTACCAGTTTTATATAAAAAATACACGGTTCTATTCGAACTATTCACAAGATTTACAAGTCGAAATATCAGCCTGATGTAGAGTTTAATTTAGAAATGGCAGTACAAAACCTTTAAACTCGATTATCTCAAAAAGTGATTTGTTGCGTGCCTGGGCTGCTAACGTCCTTTTCCTTGGCACACGACGAATATACTAACTGATAATGTAACCAACAATTTACAGATAGTATATACTGGTAAAACGGCTCACACTATCGGTCAATTGTTATTACATTATCGGCCATTACCGATAATGTAATATATATTGACTACACTATCGGTCAATTGTTGTTGCACTATCGGTTTATAGTGATACAGTATCGCTCAATTTGTGATTTTGTGCGACATTATCGGTTGGTGATATATTATCAGTATTGTAACACTTTATTCATTTTGTCCATTAACAGTTTACATTTTGTTTATTTGTTACTGTTTCGACCGACCCATTATGTGCGGTAATGTGGAATTAGGAAATTGGAATTGAATTCTTTCAACAACGAAGTTAAGCATGCGTCATCGTGATTCTATACCGTGGTAATACGAGTCCACTTTGCAAGACAGTCCGGTTTGCGACGTGTGGTAAAAATGCATAATTCAGTCTCCGTGTTGCCGCAGATTGGGCTCCAGTTTCACCTGACTCGTGTAACATGATATGACAATATGGTGCATCGAGGTGTTCTATGGTGAAGTGCCCCCTTTTAATTGGTAAATTCAGCACAGGTGTATCGACCAAGGCGCCCTTCCTATCTAACACTCTTCCCCCACTTAGGGGTGAAATTTGCAAAGTTAACGACCAATATTTGATCTACTTCAGCGAGACAGAAATATCAAATAAGAAATTGAATCGTGTTTATAAACTCACGAAAGAGAGACTTAGGCTATGTACGTATAACGTCATTTGTGACCCGCTCTGCAAAAATGAGTCTGATGTAGCATAATGGATTTTCACGTAAGGAACTGCTTATTGTCTCAGAGGTGATTTTTCTTTCAACAAATCATTTTTTGGTTTTAAGGAATTTTGGTTTTTCCCACACCTATTTTTTTCAGAACTGATCGTTTGAAAAGGTCGTTTTGATCCCTAAAGTAGATTTAATCAAGGTTTTTGTCATCCTCTAACCATAGCATCTAATGAAGCACTAAAATTATAAATCTTCATTTCTGTTCAAAGACATTGTAAATAGGCCTATAACTGAGAAAAGTGATTTCAAACTTTAAAGTTTCAAACAATTGTAAAAGACCAATGCATTACACTACAGAGTTGTGCCATGTCAAATGAAAGCTTATTTCCTGCTTTTTCTGACCAAGTGTAAAACTTTAAAAAATATTGTTAACACATCAGACTCATTTTTGCAGAGTGGGTCACATTTAGAAAGTGTATTTGCAATGTCATGTTTACGAAATGGGGGGGGGGGGGACACCATAAAAGGTAAAACAAAAACCACACAAACTGGGTTTAAAGAGGATTATTAATCTCGCTAAAATTGCATCTCGTCTTGGCGTTACTCCAAGGGTAGTTACTTGAACTCAGAGTAATAGGCACTACATAGAAAGTTATTACATTTCGATTTATGTGCTTGTTAGTTCCCCCAAGTTCCCAATGAAGAAACAATTATTGATTTAACATTATATTTTAAAGTCTTTTTTTTGGGTTAAAAACTGATAGGGGCCTATTGTTATTTTAACACGAAACAAACATATAAAAGATCAGGTAAACAATACACTAAAATATGACTGACAGATTTCCACAAACACATCTATAATCCTATCCTATCTATAACTAATTGAAATTCTTTTCCTGAATTTCTGTACCGATAAATCCCTGTTTATCTATGAACATGACACAGGACATCAGCAAAAAAAAGCATCTTATCCCCGCGAGTAGAATATCAATGCGAGTCGGTCTCATGAACGACGTGTTAAAATCTATAGTATTAAGTCCTCTGGGTCGTTGCGTAGCAAATGTTAATGCTATACAAGTACAGGTCGAGTAATCTTTGCTATATCGCCATATACTACGTTCACCGCTTAGCTTTTATAGGGGCCTCGATATGAACAAATCGCCCCCGTAATCTGGAGAGAATGCCTTTCATATCTCTATTGAATATCAATCCATAGATTTAAAAGGAATATATTTAATTAGCTTTTGCTGTAATTTGTTAGAAATGGATGGAATTTAGGTGTTAGCAGTGCTTTTATAGCAAATGTTATTACACTGACTTGTTTGAAGATTTGTGTTCGTAGATGCTGAAAAAACCAAGATTTTTTTTTTCTTGTAGTCTGAATGAAGCCATTTTTGTTCAACGCTGATCGACTGATTGATATAAAAATAACATTGTTCTTGAAAATGACGGCTCATCATTAATTATGTGCAATGTAAATACTTTTGGACTAAAAAACGTAACTGCTAAATATATTAAATGAGAACCTGCATGAAGCCAGAAAGCAAAGGGAACCTCTTCTTTCCGCAAGCGCAATGACCACCACAAAGAAGGGGGTTCCCTTCACCTCACATCTTGCTTCATAATGTATAGGGTACAGTAACAAAAAGGGTGGTTGGAAGGAGAGGGGGGGGGTTCCCACTTATCTTTGAATTGTGCTGGGTATAAGAACCCATAGTAGGAAACTGAAAACGATTGAGCGCGTGATTTCGTTTCTACTTAATTACAAAACAGCAGTCGTTTTGAATTATTCGTAAGTGTTGGACCAGACAATAAACCAATTTCTGTATTCAAACAATCATTTTGCTGCCCTTTAATAATTATGTTTAATTGCTGAGTAAGCTTTTTCTCAGTGCAGCTGGGTCATCGAACAAAGTACCCCAGCGCATTATTGATACTATAAGGCCGTGTCCAAAACGGGCTTCTAGAGCTACGGCTACGTCTATTGTCAGTCTGCTCATGTGTATTTGTAATCGGCGAACACCTAGACAATAGCCATAGACAAGAGATTCGGACGCGGCCCAAGAGCAATAAACTGCTTTATTGATGTAGCAAGATGGAGAGGGAAACATGCATGTATTTATATGGGAGTTGGGTAACATCAGCAAGATGCAATACTATAGCACGCTATACTGAAATTCTATTACTCGGAAAGCATTAGGCTCAATGAACACTATACATGTAGTAACTATACCACCAGTTAGGTTGTGACAGGAATAAGCTTACAACTGTGTCATTCCTTAGTGTAAGATTGAATAAAGGATGTTTTATTTATAATTTGATGGTCTTTGTTACATGATGGACATCGTGCAGATAAGACGAGTGCTAATCTGGGGCAAAGTCATTTCAAATGACATCCATTCATTCAAACATTTGTTGTTCGATCATCCATGACAATAACCTTAATTACTTGGTGTTAAATGAGTATACGGGATGACGCAACTGATATGATTACTGCTCCCAATAAACACTGTACTTTTCGAGTAATGAGTATTTCAATTTCGATTTTCTTTTTCTAAATACAGACTGTATAACAACGAATGATGAATAATAACATCGATTATGAATAACTTAACGTCATCTGCTTGGAATTTCATTAACGATTTATTGAATTTTCAAACACCTTTCTTATTAATATATACAAACAAAAAGAAGAATTGCACAACATAATTACGGCTGTATACGTTTGCGGTGATGTGAGGTTACACAAAGTGTTGCACAGGTTAGTTCCCTCGGCATTTGATAATTTCATGCGGCGGCCTATAATGAATCGGTAGCCGTGTATGTTTCACGGGGGATGAAGCATGTATTAAAGGTATCAATTGCAGCAGTCAAATTGTACACACACGTATTGAATAAACGGAGTCGTGCTATGCACGGTATGTAGGGTACGAGAGCCGACATAGCGCAATGGACCTTATTCACGAAGAAGCCATTTTGGTTGTGTTCCCTGAATGTATTTTATAAATTGTGAACTGTTGAATGAGATGCTACCAGACTATTTTACATTCTATCTTCACTTTTAATATATATTTTTTTAATCTGGCTTAAAACATCCAGGTATATTTAATAATTTTTGAATTATTTTAAATTATTTATCAGAGAAGAATGGTATTAAATTGTAATTTACATTAGGTCATTTTTATCCGCAAATTTTCAAAATGAAGATTTTACCTCACTTTTAATTTAATACGGCCGACTCGTGAATAAAGCCCATAGTACGTTCATTGGCCAACCGGTGTCAACTAAGACCGACATGTTAGATGGGTCCTAACTGATCATTCTTCGGGTTTTTTCTTCCTAGAACAGCATAGTCTTCCTACTCCATCACTCGCCAATATCTTTTAATATAAGCTCCTTTCCGCTGTCAGAAAAAAAGGTTAACTAGTCCACGCAGAAGTAAATTTTACTACATAAAATTCAAGCTCAGTAAATTAGAAAAATATGATCGCCTAAAACTCCTAACAAAATGTCAATGCTATAAAAGAAATTCGAGATGTCATAAAATAAAATAATAACAATAATGTGGTTAAAAAATAACTCATTAATAATAAACTTATATGGGAGGGGGGTGTAAATCGGACGCAAGCAGAGCAACAAAAGCAAATAAAAGTCTTCAACTAAAAGAATTGAAAGTTTAAGTATAGATGTTTTGGAAAGAATTCCATACACGGACATCAAACTAATTCCCTACTTCGATTAATCAGCCATCATAAAGCAATAACATATCCTAAAAAGTATAACTTAGCTCAGAAAATATCGAAGCATTTACTGAGAAAAACACGGAATTTTTCAGAACAGTCTCATAGGGTTTGTGCACAGGTCGTCAGGTGTGGAATTCTCGTTGATGGTTTTAAATACTGACTGGGAAAGACAAACAAAATAGAAAAACATAATTCGCAAATACGAAAACAACATTGGAAATCCATGTTAGGGAAGATAAACAGTGCGTACCGTTATTCTCAGGAAATTGTAAACATTTGTTTGACCCTTGCCTGTACTTTTTGGTTGAGGACATAATTTATTACGGCCAACCATCGACGATATGTCACTTCGAGAAGTATGAAATGAATTTCAAGACGCTACTGAAAACAGTTAACAAAACCGATTGAATTTCTGGTTATCCGCACTCGCCGGGTTTTTACTATACTGATTGACAGTGACTAAAGGAAAGCTCGTTTGTTAAACTGTACCAGGCAGCTGTTTCAAGAGAATGATTTCAGTTATCTTCTTTGTGAATGGCACCATTGCTGAAGCTGTATATTTCCATGGTCGAAATCCAGCTGTTTTTCGATTGATATTTTCGAGAGGGCATGGTTATATCGCGCGAGGGTGACTTATGGGAAACCTCATTATACGGAGCAAAGTCCTTTTCTGGCGCAGTTCTTCAACCACACTGACAAATTAGTGCGTTTCGTACAATGATAGCATAATGTTATACAGATTGAAATATTTCAAACCCATCGAATAATTCCACCGTTTATATTTTTATTTTGAATATTTTAAGTTACCTGCATCCCCACAATAAAAAAGACGATTACTTCGTGTAGCGTTTTTATTTAATACCAAACGATTCGACATAAGTTCTAAAACTAGTCTTTAAATATTTAAAAGTTTAACGGCTATACCTATTCCGTGCAAACTGTACCAGGCATTTCTTATCATTAATTAACTTAATCATTTATCTTTGTTTTATGGCATCAGTCGATGTTTAATAGTTTGGAATTTGACCGCTTGTTTATACAATTTGCGTTATAGGCCTTTAATTACGAACCTGTATAATATTTAACACAACTAAGTGTAGAGTATAAATCGAGTGTTTGTAGGGACAAAGGTATTTTCTAACTTATAGTAAAGTAATTTTCATACATTTTTTCAAATAATGAATCCATTTGAAATACGGAATTATGGTAAAACCGTCAGAAACTTTTTGTTCACGCGCAACACGATTTTGTCAATGGCACTCTTTATTTAAAAAAAATCAGTCATTTGGCGATCGTTGAAAATCACTCAGATTTCTTGATTTTCTTCTTAATCAATAATAATAATATACATGAATGTTGATTTAAAGAGCACTACACATGCGCCTCAGCACTGTACAATAATACAAAGTGAATAATTCTTAAGAAACTACAACAAATCATTTAAATTACCATACGAACTAAAAATAATTATTAAAGTTAAATCATTATTAAAAGTAGAAGCTAAAAATGAACGTTTTCTATCCAGTTTTAAAGGCGTCCACATTACGCAAGAATCGCAAGTTGTCCGGCAACTGATTCCATAGTAATAGATCTGCAGTAGAGAACGCCCGGGAACCGTAATAGGCTGTCCTGCTCTTGACGGTTCTCAGCAGGCGTTTGTGCCCTGAGCGAAGAACTCGCGGAGGAGCATACAAGGAGATCAACTCAGACAGATACGCCGGGCCTTGATTATTCATAGTTTTGAAAACAATGAACAGTTTCTTAGCGATAGCAATCCCGACAGCTTAGGATACTTGCAAGCGATCTTCTTCTTCTTCTTCTTCTTATTATTATTATATGTTTTTGGTAATGAAACCATAATAATAATATAAGCATGGTATAGCTTGTAACTGCTAGTGAGCTGCAACTATTGTTTATGCGTGATTATACAGCAATCCCAGCAATGAAACGGTGACTCATCGAGTAGAAAGGTGCAAAATAGGTAAACGACGATATTTGTAGTGTTTGCTGATGTGCGTACAGCGTTTGGTTTGAATAAACTTGTGGAGAAGTAGATCGGTCGGATACGTTTAGGGCTGTTTAGGTACTAATGAAGTCATATACAATTTCTCTGAGAAAGGTGCTGCTGTCACGTGAAGAATTTCAAGGGTTTCTTTTTCCCCATCTTCTTTGTTTACCTTACAGATTCATTATTGCACTTTACAACCACCCTGCCAATGAGAAACAATGGAAACTCCCATATTCTAAAATACGGCAAAGTCCAGATGATGTTTAGCTTTTTTTAAGTGAGCCTGTTATTAAGATATCGTATCAATGGGTGATAACTAACGCTTTTATTTAACTATAAGCAATGTTTACCTCAAAACAGCGAGCGCTAAAAGTATAGACTTTAAAGTTACATTAGACCAATAATTTGTGTTTTTATCGTGGTAAAACAGATAACGTTTGAACAATCTAGCTCCAAAATTCTTAAAGTTTTAGCTCTGTGATTGCTGTATACTCTTAGAAAATAACATTCTGCGATTTAGATTTTAAACCAACTACAGTGTATTAATATAAATTTCAAAAAATGGTCCCTAAGACGCATCTTTGGAGTTTAGAGTTAAATATATTTACATTAAGTAAGCTTTTGAACGATTATTAGATTGGTTACTTTTTTGGATAGTTGCAAAATGCATACTTTCCCTTGAAGCTGCAGGTCTGTGGCCGTTTCATTTCTATAGTTGTAGGAGGCCTACATGTATATTGGTTATTGGAGGCAATGAATACAATGCATGTATGTGCATGGGCATTTGGGAGATAACATACCTTCAAGTTGTCTGTCCGAGTCGGCAGACATTCGTCTATGGGGCGTCCCTCCACCTCCTCCCCCTAGTATGGGGTTCGTCATCTTGCAAGCTGCAGCCTCGGCCGCAGGTTACCGCTTCCTTCACACGCCGACAAGACAAACCCAGCGAAAACTCCAGAGATAAAGCTCGACCGTTAGCCCATTGGCGCTGAATTCATCACACCTGTAAAAGTGTCTCTCATGCCCGCATAAACAGGGGACATTTAAAGCAGGTCGGTGGGTTTATTCGATGGGGGATGTCTCACTGCGATCACAGCTCGTCCCCTGTCACATTTACAAAGGTTGGCTTGTTCTCATCAAACGCGGCCGTGCATGATGCTTTCAATCGACTCCCTCAGCTCTCAACGCGCATCAACCATAAACCTATCCCGGATTTGTCAGCATCCTAGATGTCACGCAATGAAAACAACTTCGCCTGTACACAATCCCCGCACGCAGACACGCATAAACATATCGCAATGAAGTGCCCGTTTGCGAACCAACACATACCCGTAGCAATGTTGCCACGACGCCAATATAGCATAGGCCTATACCCCTTGACCAAAACAATTTAGATTTCACACTACGTCTCATAGGCCTACTGACACTGTACATGTACACACCGCCAATGCATAAACCGAATAATGAGATGTCTACTCGTGCACTCAGACGAACCGTACGATAACAA
Source organism: Crossaster papposus (assembly GCA_037893245.1). NCBI lineage: Eukaryota > Metazoa > Echinodermata > Asteroidea > Velatida > Solasteridae > Crossaster > Crossaster papposus. Next base: position 1,556,614 of record JBAIAA010000279.1, on the reverse strand, counting down.
CACAACGTAAATATAAGCTCAATCCATAATTATAATTAATCAAACGGTTTAGGATACACGCTTGCCTGTGCATAATAATTATGAGCGCGCGCACACCGTAGGTATAAAGGGCTTTAACCCTCCAGCTATGTGATTTATGTTGAGTATACACGCAGGTTATCTTCATACACATTGCATGCATCTTCCATGACTTCTCCCGATGCAATTATCATCATGGTGTCATTTTCCTCCCTTCTGTTTTTTCCGGCGTCGGCAGCGAGCGCTTTTTGACACCCATCTTTACCTGAACTCAACACACTATTCTCTTGGGAGTCGAGGCTTAATGGCGACTTCGACCACGGGACGGCCGATTGACTTCCACGGGTGCATAGAGCGGCAACGCATGATACGTTTTACGTGATTTGGTTTGTGTTGTTTGGTCGCTTCTGCAGTGTTTCAATTCGCCAATATTATGTCAACATAAACCGCTCCGCTTGTGTGCATATACTCTAAGTTTATGTATTTTTTAACATCTGTGTCAATAATTTGTCAATATTGTAATTAGGATAACCATAGAGGTTAGTCCGAGTTACTGGACTCTAGTTATCGCTTTTTTAACATTTGGACATTATCTGGCGCTACTAGTAGGTAGAAAAAACCACACAGATTTTACACAGAAAAATATTGTGTGCAAATAACCTGCGTAAAATGATGGGACATTTTTTGATCGAGGGTTCCCCTTTATTGTTTCAAATGTCGATGGCATTTCAATTCCAGACACGTCTTAAGGGCGCTGTTGCTATGGGGTCGTTGTTGGCCTATTTTGACTGACTATCACGAGCAACATTATCGAAGGGGGGAAGTACAACACTGATCTTTACATCAATCTCCATTTATGAATGGAGCTAGATCAATAAGCGCACGGGCCCGCGTTTCGCTGGTGACCACTATTCGTGTGGGGCGCCCTCTATGGAGCAGAATCAGTGTCAAAAAGATCGGACGTCTATACTATAAAAGATGTTAAATTCGCCATCTTGTCCCTGGGCGCCGCCATCTTGGAAACACAGGGCCGCGCCATCTTGGCGCGTGGTTGGCGCCATGTTGGCTTTTGGTCGGGCGACTCGTCGCCGCGCGCGTGTGCCGCCGGCGTCGGTGCGGCGGGGTGCCGGACCGTTCGCGACGGGGAATCCCCCGGGGAATCCCCCGGGGAATAAGATTTAAAAAAAAATCGTATTCGTCCCGTGGTGAGATTTAAAAGAAACGGACGTTACCGATAAACGCGTAATCGCTTTTCGATTGCCTGTCGATGTCTGCGGGCCTTTTTGCGTGAACTATTGCGTTATTTTTGCATTGTCCTTGCCGGGAGTTCGGGCCGAAGCCTTCCCGAAATCGTACTACCGTAACTCGGTTGCAAAATTGTTGGCTGTTTGCGATTAAGCGGCGGCTACATGCGTTACGCGAAGCCTTCGCAAATTGATTGTATCCGCCTTGCTTGCGCGGTGGCCGAGTTGGTGCCGAGTTTGTTTTTTCGCGATTGGGCGGCCCCGTCACGTGTTATTTGAGCTGGTGCCCCGATTTATACTTCCTTGGTTATTGCGGAGTAAACATAATACCAGTTGAGCGCCGGCTTCGAATTCGTGCGCGTCTACCACGTTTCAGTCACAGCTTGGGAACGTTAAAAAAGGATTTATTCCTTTCGTGTTGCCTTTTGGGCAAATTTCTTTACTTCACATTGTCGATACTTAAATATTACAACATTATGTGTCTAAAAACACTCCGAAACATATCGCTATTGCCTCAATTTCAACTTTGATCCCGCAAAAATGTCGCGAAATTGTAGGGCGATGGTGGATATGAATATGCAAATTAGAAACGTGACTGCATTACGTCAGTTGAGGGCGCACTGTCAGATGGCCGGCCTGTTGGGTTTTTTAATCAGGATTTTCACGATGATGTAAACTCAGAAATCCCGAAGTGGTTCGTATTGTTTCCCGTACGATTCCTGTTAAAAAATAACGAGACGCAGGCAGCATGCAAGCGAAGATGGACTGCCTATTGAGTATTATTAGTTCGAAAGTCGGGAAGTATTTTTACAAAGATTGTTTGTTATTCAGACTCGATGGTATTCTACGGAGCCCCTAAAGGGACATATGACGAATAAAAATCACCGTTACGAAATAATTTGAGTATTTTATTTCGTGCACTCAAAATAACTTATTTCGTGAGCTCGAAATGTTGTCGTGGCCACGAAATGACTTCTTGCGCTCCAAGAATATCTGTTCGTGAGCTCGAAATAATTTCGTGCGCTCGAAATACTTTCTAGCTGGTACTCTACTCGCTAAGTTTCGCGATTTGTTTGTCATACAATCCATTATGTTTTTAAGACGTCAACAAGGGGTGCGTTCCACTTACGCGAACTGTTTGCGCGAACGTTCGCCAACGTTTTGAGTTGGCGTTAGGGGGAGTGGAACGATATTTTAAAAACTACGTTTTCAAAATGGCGGCGCCCGGTGAAAGTGACATCGTTTGGTTCGCTGCTTTTTGTCCAACTCATTATTTTTCTTTAAAAGATCCCTGTGACTGCTCAAAACAATCCACCGTTTATAACGAAAAGTATAAAACGTAAATAAAAACCGTGAAAAGAACCCTGCCGTCTGCTAACCGCTTCGCCATCATTAAAATACGTCACTGGCCAACAGCGAACAGCTCGGAATGTCGTTCGCCGTTTTCGCTAACGTTGGCCAACATAATTGGCGCACATTGCGTTCCACTCACGCGAACAACGCTAACGTTGGCCAACGTTGGCAACGTTCGCTGGAGTGGAACGCACCCCAGGTGTATCTATAAGTTACGATTTCACCCAGCTAGCAGGTGCCGCGCGAAGCGCGGCATCCTGCTAGTCTATACTATAAAAGATGTTAAATTCGCCATCTTGTCCCTGGGCGCCGCCATCTTGGAACGCAGGGCCGCGCCATCTTGGAAACACAGGGCCGCGCCATCTTGGCGCGTGGTTGGCGCCATGTTGGCTTTTGGTCGGGCGACTCTTCGCCGCGCGCGTGTGCCGCCGGCGTCGGTGCGGCGGGGTGCCGGACCGTTCGCGACGGGGAATCCCCCGGGGAATCCCCCGGGGAATAAGATTTAAAAAAAATCGTATTCGTCCCGTGGTGAGATTTAAAAGAAACGGACGTTACCGATAAACGCGTAATCGCTTTTCGATTGCCTGTCGATGTCTGTGGGCCTTTTTGCGTGAACTATTGCGTTATTTTTGCATTGTCCTTGCCCGGAGTTCGGGCCGAAGCCTTCCCGAAATCGTACTGCCGTGACTCGGTTGCCGAATTGTTGGCTGTTTGCGATTAAGCGGCGGCTGCATGCGTTACGCGAAGCCTTCGATGTTAAATTCGCCATCTTGTCCCTGGGCGCCGCCATCTTGGAACGCAGGGCCGCGCCATCTTGGAAACACAGGGCCGCGCCATCTTGGCGCGTGGTTGGCGCCATGTTGGCTTTTGGTCGGGCGACTCTTCGCCGCGCGCGTGTGCCGCCGGCGTCGGTGCGGCGGGGTGCCGGACCGTTCGCGACGGGGAATCCCCCGGGGAATCCCCCGGGGAATAAGATTTAAAAAAAATCGTATTCGTCCCGTGGTGAGATTTAAAAGAAACGGACGTTACCGATAAACGCGTAATCGCTTTTCGATTGCCTGTCGATGTCTGTGGGCCTTTTTGCGTGAACTATTGCGTTATTTTTGCATTGTCCTTGCCCGGAGTTCGGGCCGAAGCCTTCCCGAAATCGTACTGCCGTGACTCGGTTGCCGAATTGTTGGCTGTTTGCGATTAAGCGGCGGCTGCATGCGTTACGCGAAGCCTTCGCAAATTCATTGTATCCGCCTTGCTTGCGCGGTGGCCGAGTTGGTGCCGAGTTTGTTATTCGCCATTGGGCGGCCCCGTCACGTGTTATTTGAGCTGGTGCCCCGATTTATACTTCCTTGGTTATTGCGGAGTAAACATAGTACCAGTTGAGCGCGGGCTTCGTTTTCGGGTCAAATTCGTGCGCGTCGACCGCGTTTCAGTCACAGCTTGGGAACGTTAAAAAATGATTTATTCCTTTCGTGTTGCCTTTTGGGCAAATTTCTTTGCTTCGCATTGTCGATACTTAAATATTACAACATTATCTGTCTCAAAACACTCCGAAACATATCGCTATTGCCTCAATTTCAACTTTGATCGTGCAAAAATGTCGCGAAATTGTATGGCGATGGTTGATATGAATATGCAATTTAGAAACGTGAATGCATTACGTCTGTTGAGGGCGCACAGTCAGATGGCCGGAAATTTACCTACAGCAACTGACCAATCAGAAGGGAGGAAATGTGTGTTAACAATAGTCGATGTTAAATTGTGGTATTTAGTCCAACAATTCACTTTTTTGACCATGATATGTAATTATTCAAACGATTCCTCGATTGAATTTTGATTTTTGGGCAATAGTGAGACAAAAATCGCATTACATTTTATTCGTATTCAAATGTTGACATTATTCATACAAATTTGCTGTGACTTTTTCGTGGACAAAAAAGCGAACTATAAAACTAACAACGGCAATAGCTAAGTTTGTAGTAAGTGTTCAGTAGGTAATATCTAATAGGAATAGGTTATTATTGTATGTATGTGTAATGTGTAATTGCAATGTGTAATAAGTTAATGTGGTATTACGTAATCTGTACACGCAGTAAATATGTACATAATTAGAGTGTTCAACAGTAGATTTTTTTATCTTGCCAATGTGCTCTGAATGTTGTACGAATGTTATTTCACAACGTTTCTTTGTAACGTTCAAAGGACGTCAAGAGAACTCCACACATTTACGTTCCCGAAACGTTTTTTCCAAACGTTCCGGAAACATTACCGTAACGTTGTAAGAACGTTCATGGAACGTTTTTTTGGTTAGCTGGGATGGTATTCTACGGAGCCCCTAAAGGGACATATGACGAATAAAAATCACCGTTACGAAATAATTTGAGTATTTTATTTCGTGCACTCAAAATAACTTATTTCGTGAGCTCGAAATGTTGTCGTGGCCACGAAATGACTTCGTGCGCTCCAAGAATATCTGTTCGTGAGCTCGAAATAATTTCGTGCGCTCGAAATACTTTCTAGCTGGTACTCTACTCGCTAAGTTTCGCGATTTGTTTGTCATACAATTCATTATGTTTTTAAGACGTCAACAAGGTGTATCTATAAGTTACGATTTCACCCAGCTAGCAGGTGCCGCGCGAAGCGCGGCATCCTGCTAGTGTTTTTACAACTCGGATGCTTTCCTAATTCGGATGTATTCCTAATTCGGATGCTTTTTGCAAACTCGGATGCTTTTTTAATTCAGATGAATTCGCAATTCGGATGAATTCGTAATTCGGATGCTTTTTGTAAACTCGGATGCTTTTTTAATTCGGATGTTTTTTTAATTCGGATGCTTTTCTAGTTCGGATGCTTTTTTAATTCGAATGCTTTTCTAGCTCGGATGCTTTTTATAAACTCGGATGCTTTTTTAATTCGGATGCTTTTCTAGTTTGAATGCTTTTTGTAAACTCGGATGCTTTTTGCAAACCGAACATATTCGCAAATCGGATGCTTTCCCAATCCGGCACTAGGGTGGCCCTGAAAGGACATCACACATCGCAGATTCTGCGATTTCGCGCATTCTGCGCGAATTTGAACGATGACAAACATGTTATCGTATACATCTAAGCATATATCTGAGATGTGGAAGATTTTATTGTAGATTTCTGCACAGATTTATGTGATAATGAATATTTTCTGGGCAGATTTTTGAAAAGTCGCATATTTTTATTTTAGATTTCAAGTTCTGCGCAGATTTCTTAGTACGCAAATTTGTGCGATGTCGCACGGATGGGCACTACATGTACATTTTCATTGCACATTTAATTATGCGCAGCTATATATGTCGCACTCACGTACAGCAGATTTATATGCAGATTTATGTGCACATTTCTGCCGCGATGTCAGCACATACGACGTTTTGAAAGTTGAACCACGACGTTTTGAATGTTATGATGTTCTAAAACGGACAGGCAACGTCGTGGTTCAACTTTCAAAACGTCGTACTTCAACTTCCAATTAACGTCCAACTTTCGCGCGCTTTTACCTACCAAGGTAGCCGCGTATTCGGCCGGTTCTCTCCGCGCGGATTCAGTCCTCATTCACCAAAAGGCGACAAATATTTAATACATGCTGCAAAAGGTGATGCATTTTCTAAAAAGTTTTTTGTCAATTTATTTAAAGAATTTTTCGAAATAAACCGTAAATATAACAATACTTTTTCAAACCCTTGTAGATCATACAGCATATTAGTCTTGTTTAACCTTTCCTGTAATTTTGATGAAAAATTACAGTTAAACTAGCTGCCTAATGAACTAAGTAATCCTATACTTCGAGTTATTTTTATAGATTTGGAAATGAGAATGAAACATTTAAAACAAAATATACCTCACATGTTATCAAAAACTCATACTTTTATTTCATAATCTACAAGATAATGTTACTGGGCATGTGGGTATAGGCTTCAGCCGAACACTAATTAGTGCCTAATTAGCCCGTTTAATAAATCCCCTTTTCAATGCAGCATTGTAATGCGTTTTTCGGCTGCGAGTATATCTGCCTCTTTAAAACAAAGTGTACATCACATGTTATTCAAACCTCATATTTGTATTTCATGATCTACGAGATCATGTTTCTGGGCACACTTAATTTTGGTATAGGCTTCAGCCGAACAGTAATTAGTGCACTCGCACTCGGGCTTATTTGCAATGTTCTCGGTGAATCAGTTTCGTCAATCAACAATTTCAACAATTAATTTCACCACGCCAGATTTTATGAGAATGATAACTGTTACTTTATTTAATAACACAACAGCCCTTCAACTATAAAGTTCTGCATCATTAGATGGATCCTAGTAGTTTGTCAGCTTAGAACGTTAGGTAAAATACGGTTTCAGACCGTGTCCATAATTTCTTTTTTATTTCCACCTAATATCGCCCCATAATTCTTTGCGATATATAGCACACTTGGGTCAAATGTAAGTTTCTAAGGTCGAGTGCAAATAAGCAGATATTATCAAAACTACATAAAATGTAAACAAAGAACAACGGTTATATGTCAAAATTAGCATATAAAAGAATCTTGGAAACTCCATACTGCCACTCGTGCTTGAAAGAACACTTGCCAGATAGAAAGAGTGGGGCACGGAAAGATAGTCCTTGCAGGTGTGCTTTACAGAAATGTACAATTGCAATTCATGTGGCAAAAGAAAAAAAGTACAGCAATGATAAAAGCAGGTCTTGAATTTGTAAAACCACACTGTTGCCGTATTGTTTGAAATTTCTATAAAAGGTTTGACAAATAACTCGAAGTAGAATTACTTCCATTAAGCAGCTAATTTAACTGTAATTTTTCATCAAAATTACAGGAAAGGTTTTACAATTACAGGAACAAGTGTGGCTAATATGCTGTATGATCTACAAGGGTTTGAAAAAGTATTGTTATATTTACGGTTTATTTCGAAAAATTCTTTAAATAAATTGACAAAAAACTTTTTAGAAAATGCATCACCTTTTGCAGCATGTATTAAATATTTGTCGCCTTTTGGTGAATGCGGACTGAATCCGCGCGGAGAGAACCGGCCGAATACGCGGCTACCTTGGTAGGTAAAAGCGCGCGAAAGTTGGACGTTAATTGGAAGTTGAAGTACGACGTTTTGAAAGTTGAACCACGACGTTGCCTGTCCGTTTTAGAACATCATAACATTCAAAACGTCGTGGTTCAACTTTCAAAACGTCGTATGTGCTGACATCGCGGCAGAAATGTGCACATAAATCTGCATATAAATCTGCTGTACGTGAGTGCGACATATATAGCTGCGCATAATTAAATGTGCAATGAAAATGTACATGTAGTGCCCATCCATATCCGTGCGACATCGCACAAATTTGCGTACTAAGAAATCTGCGCAGAACTTGAAATCTAAAATAAAAATATGCGACTTTTCAAAAATCTGCCCAGAAAATATTCATTATCACATAAATCTGTGCAGAAATCTACAATAAAATCTTCCACATCTCAGATATATGCTTAGATATATACGATAACATGTTTGTCATCGTTCAAATTCGCGCAGAATGCGCGAAATCGCAGAATCTGCGATGTGTGATGTCCTTTCAGGGCCACCCTAGTGCCGGATTGGGAAAGCATCCGATTTGCGAATATGTTCGGTTTGCAAAAAGCATCCGAGTTTACAAAAAGCATTCAAACTAGAAAAGCATCCGAATTAAAAAAGCATCCGAGTTTATAAAAAGCATCCGAGCTAGAAAAGCATTCGAATTAAAAAAGCATCCGAACTAGAAAAGCATCCGAATTAAAAAAACATCCGAATTAAAAAAGCATCCGAGTTTACAAAAAGCATCCGAATTACGAATTCATCCGAATTGCGAATTCATCTGAATTAAAAAAGCATCCGAGTTTACAAAAAGCATCCGAATTACGAATTCATCCGAATTAAAAAAGCATCCGAGTTTGCAAAAAGCATCCGAATTAGGAATACATCCGAATTAGGAAAGCATCCGAGTTGTAAAAACACGTCCGATCTTTTTGACACTGATTCTGCTCCATAGCCCTCTATCGACAAAACATAAGTCGGGTTTTCGGACTATTGAGCCTGAAAGTTGATACGGCTGGGCCCAATTTCTTGGCTCTGCTTAGTCTAGCCCTAGACCCAAGGGGAGGGGCCTTCGAGGCTGTGATTGTGAAACGCTATGGTGCCGTCCATTCTCAAAATAGGGGGGAACAATGTTCTCACGCGAAAAATAAAGAGTTTTTGGCATCCAATCTTAACATCTTGTCTTTTGTAGTTGTAAAACGTTGTTATTTACCTTAATTTTTATCATCAAATGACAACATTTGTATTGAAAATCAAATAAGCAGTCGAAAAAATTAAACGTTGACGTACCGTTGATGCACGTGGAGATTGTGCACAAATGCTCAAACGACGTTAAAAAATATCTCCCCTAAAAAGGGCAATAATAATCGATAAATTGTGAAAAATCGTGCTTCGAACCCACACTTTTTTTTTTACATGGATACGTTAAAAAAGGATGTAGCAGTGATATACTGAATTTAAAAAAATATCTGCCTGTGAACCCCTTGCGTTTTATCGTGTTGTTTTCAAACGAAAATTTTGTTAGCACAACTTTTCCGCTAACTGTTAAGCAGCGCCGTGAAATTGGGCCCAGCTCGGAAGAGGTGCGTTCCAATGGTTCCACTTACGCGAACGTTTCCAACGTTGGCCAACGCCAGCGTTGTTCGCGTGAGTGGAACGCAAAATGTGCGCCAATTATGTTGGCAAACGTTAGCGAAAACGGCGAACGACATTTCGAGCTGTTCGCTGTTGGCCAGGGACGTATTTTAAAGATGGCGAAAAGGTTAGCCGGCGATAGTTTTCTGTTCACGGTTTCGATTTACCTTTTTATACTTTTTGTTATAGGGCCTAAGCGGTGAATTGTTTTGGCAGTAACAAGATTTTGTGTAAAGAAAAATAATGAGTTTGACAATAAAATTGGTGCAGCAGCCAACCAACGAATGTCACTGTCACTGGGCGCCGCCATTTTGAAAACGTTTTTTTTTTAAATATCGTTCCGCTTTAACTAACGCCAACTCAAAACGTAGGCGAACGTTCGCGCAAACAGTTCCCGTAAGTAGAACGTACCCCTGGTGGCGTGCTTCTGGAACCCTCGAATAGGAAAATTAGTGTTTAAATAAGTCGGAGTTTTTTTGAAAAACTACTTGGTACATTGATTTCTTAAGTAAATCGCCCCCGGAAATGCCTTTGTAAAATTGTTGCTAGCATCTCAATAATTATGAAAACTGAAAATTGCACGACGTGAAAGATATCGTGTTAAGTTGACCTCTCACTTTCAAAAATCTAGAATACACTCGTAGAATCGAAGCCCTCGCACAAAGATGTAACAATAATGGCTGTCATTGGGTAAAACTTAAACTTAAATAGGAGACTTAAATTGTCTTTTGGGACACACATTTTTTATATATAAATTTGAAGGACTTTTTTTTATATTTAGAAACAAATCTAAAATGACTTTTGATAAGAATGGTATAAAGAGTGATCTAAACGAGCCGGTATAACATTTATAATGCATTGGGTGTAAGAAGATAAATCTTCACGTCGTTCATTTTCGTTCTCTCGCAAGTACTAAGCTATGTTTAAAACAAACGTGACCGAACAAGGAGACCTTGGAACGAAAATACGGATGTGAAGGTCGCAAGTAAAATTCCTTTAAACCCATCTCCAACTGATTTATTTTGTTCTTGTGGAATGCCAAAATAAAATTAAAACATGTTTTTCGGGGGAGAGTGCGCTTAGAAACCATTCACTCAAAAATTACAGCAAGAGTAAGGGCAACCCCGTGTAAAGTTCCCATAGAAGGGTCACAGAAGGGGTCCGGAAGGCATAATTTTAGTCCTAGGGGGGTAGGGGTAATTATCATAAATGGGCGTATCTACACCACACTGAGTGGAAGACACTTAGGTTTTTAGATCCTTCTCTTTTCTCTTAAAGGTAGGATACACCATTGGCAATTACTTGAATTATCATGAATAGGTGGATTTGGGGGTTGGTTGTAATTTATAGTAAATATCGTTTAACTGACCTGTTCGAAGTTTTACAATCATGGATGCCGAGAAAAGCACGAAAACGGCGTTTGTTTTCAACCGGCGTCGACTTCTTATGTTATCTTTGTAGATAATTTCTACCTTTATTCTTAATTGTATTGGCGTTTACGTAGCTTTTCAGTCTTTTACGCTTCTTATTATGTATAATATATAATAGCAAAGCTTTTTTTCACGTTTTGTACGTTAATTTTTACAATTTTTTCCGATTAATTAAAAAATTTACGTGGGAGTTTGAACATTTGTGAGAACACCTCAGATGTCCAAGCGAATGGACCAATAGACATGCGCGTTGGTTCGCATGCCTTTGGCTGTTTTTCGAACCCCAGCTTTGTCTTCGTCTCAGGCTTCATTCATACAGTTTAGCAATAGACTGTAGCCGGAGACGGATCCAAAGCCAGGGTTTGGGAAATTGTCTTGGTCTGTTTGTAACAGAGGCTCTGATTGGGCGCATGATTTTTTTGTGCTAATAACCACGGATCTGGCCGAATGTCCGCAGGGCTTTGAGCGCTATTTAGTCCAGTCAAAATACGAAATTTTGTATTGTTAACCTCAAACAAATTGTAACAAATCTTTTTTCACCACAGTGCACTTCTATAAGGTTCCTAGAATTACATACTAAAAATCTTTAAAAATCCAAGTGGTGGAAATATGTCTAATTTGCATAAATCGTTAATTCCTGCCTTGTAATATGTTTATTCCCATATTTGGGTATATATTTTATTTTTCGAAAAGTTTATATTGGTGATTCTACTTACACATCCTTACTTCAATAACATTTTGTAAAGCATGTAAGTGACTGAATAATTTTGAAAATAGAGTATTGGTTCAAAATGACTACAATAATACCCTATAATTTGCACGCATTTTCATTGTCTCCAGATATCATCAAGTAGTCAGTATGGACGAGCTTCGAATTCACCAAGTTGCTCACTGGCACAATAATCCTATTAAAACCTTAAGAAAAATCATATGAACAATGATAACATTGTGATATTTAGCCCAGCAAACAGCAACTGGGGGAAATCGTGTGTCCATAAATTGGGCTAAAAAGTAGGTGAAGGGTTACCTAAGGTGAGAGACTTGAACAAGTTCAAGAAAACCCCCCAAATTAAAGATTGTTGTTGCTTACAATAATCATATCTACTATAATATATATTAAAATGTATTTTGAGGATTTTCTTGAACTTGTTCAAGTCTCCCATGTTAGGTAACCCTTTAACTTCTTTTTCGCCCAGTTTATGAACAAACCATTTCCCCCCAGTTTGGGTTTGCTGGGCTAAATATCACAATGTTATCATTGTTCATATGATTTTCCATAAGGTTTTAATATGATAACTGTGCCAGTAAGCAACTTGGTGAATTTGAAGCTCACCAATACTGACTACTTGATATCTGGAGACAGTGTAATGTACGCACCTTTATAGGGTCTCGAAGTTGTCATTTTTGATAATTACCATGTTCTCATAATTATTCAGTCACTTATACGCTTTAGAAAATGTTATCGAAGTAGGGATATGTAAGTAAAATCACCCAAATAAACTTTTCATTAAAAAAAAAAAATATTATATAGGGCCTACCCAAATATGGGAATAAATATATTACGCGGCAGGGATTAACGATTTATGCAAATTAGTCATATTTCCACCACTTGGATTTTTAAAGACTTTTATTATGTCATTGTGGGGACCTTTTAGAAATGCATTGTGGTGAAATTTGTTTTGTTACAATTTGTTTGAGGTCTAAACTTTTTTTTTCTGGACTAATTAGTAGACAGCGCGTAAAAGCGCTGCGTGGCTCAGGATAGCACATGTTGTCATCATGGCCGACTTTGTGGAAGAGGTGCAGCGACTTCTAGACTAGAGTTCCTGTCTTCAGGACAACACCCTACAGGCCTGGATAAAAAAATAAAAAAAGGCCCTGAGGAGAGAAACCAAGTCATTAAGTTTGGAAGAGGGAAACCTGTACTACAGTAGTACAGTGAACGGCTGGTAGTTGCGTCCAGTGGGAGCTACTGCTAGACTTGTATGTGACGTTGCACGGGACAAATTTACCAGGGGGACAGAAATACCTAGGTAAATGTGTCCCCCCAGACAGATTTCTGTCCGGGGGGACACATTTACCAGGGGGGACAGAATTATCTTTCACACCGGCTCAAGTGGGCCCTGTGTACAAGCGGCCTTCTTATTCCTCCATGGAAAGGTACAGTATACACCATTTGCAGATATCGAAAACATTTACTATCAAATTATTAAGAAATATCTTACTTATTTGAATGTAAATAATGATTGTAGGCATCCAGCAAAACGATTGCTCTAGATATTCTGTAATTGTTTCAAAAAATTGAATTGTATAAACCAAAATTCATTATCGCCGGACAGCGATCGCGAACAAACAAAAACAACATAATAAAAACTGCCCGATTCCGGTTGAAAACGAAAGTCGTTTTTCTTGCTTTTCTCAGCAACCATGATTGTAAAACTTCGGACAGGTCAGTTAAACGGTATTTACTATGAGATATAACCCCCTAAATCCACCCATTCATGAAAATTCAAGCAATTACCAATGGTGTATACCTTCTTATTCCTCCATGATACTAGGCAGTATTGTAAGTGGGCTTTGAAAGGGCTCACCCAAGTGGACCCTTAAACCTTATTTCTCCATGCTTAAACTCATTTATTGATTGTTTCTTATTTAGAAGGATGTGTTTCAATTATACATATCTGTACCCTTGTAAACTATTTTCATTGGTTGTACTTGTAAAAAACAACAAGGTATCATCATACTTTATTTCAAACGTATACATACAAACCGTACATTTGGAGAGATACAATGTAATAACTAAGGCCTTCATGATGAATTCAATATAATTTTTGTTTACATTATTTGTAAGAATTCATTATAAACATTTTAATTAAAAAAAGTCCAAACAGCCCCCCTCAGAAAAGATTAGTAAATAATCTTGTTTCCCACAATGGTCAGCCACTTTTTTTTCAGAGACAACGATAAAATACTTTTTCACTCAAATTAACTGCTATTGTTTATTTTTAAATTTAATGTAATGATAACCAAAATATAGATTATATTCCGAGCTACATTATTTGATTTCTGACTCAATGTCGTGGACTTTGTTGAATTTATTTAACCAGTTCGCGCCGGGATTATTTTAACATCACCGAGCAGAGGGGCGGGATTATTTATAACGAAACGCGATCCGAAGTGGGTTCAGGCCGATAGTGCATTTCCGGCCTTGCTCGCTGCTGACAGACATTTCCGAACTTGAACTTGGCGTGTTTATGCGTCATCCGTTTTGAATTTGGGGAAAACTTTGCGTTTATATACGTCATCCGGCGCGAACTTGTTAAAAAGGCCAGTGTCACAATATTTACTTTAACTATAATATAAACCAACTACATGTAACTCGTACATTTTCAAAAAAGCAAATGGTATCCACACTACTCTTATATTCCCTTTTTTTTTTACCATTCCTCCCGACCACATTTTTTGTACACACATTTACCTGAATCCTGCAAAATCCTGCCATTCCAAAGGGTTAAAACTCAATGTAACCAGAATCCTGCATAATCCTCTATTATTTGTTACTGGTGACCACTGCCTGAATCCTGCAATGGGTTACCAGTAAGCATTGAGCTGCAAACAAACAGCTGCTACCGGTAAGTTCCCTATTACAAGGGTCTGCACACATGACCCTTGGTAGGCAAACGTTTCCTATTCTTTACAAATATACATGTAACTTGCACCTTGACTGAAGCTCTGTGGAGAATGTACATGTACATACAGTAGAGCATGAGCAGTGTGAAAGTACAAAGTAACAAATAACCTCAATCCTCCAAAATCTCCATTTGGATAAAAACACAAGTAACCTTAATCCTGCAAAATCATCCAGCATTAGTTTTTGCCTTATGACCTGGATCCTGCATTATCCTCCAGTGGCAAAACCCCAAACGCCCTCAATCCTGCAAAATCCTCCAATGCATCAACTTCCAAGTGACCGCAATCCTGCAAAATCCTGCATTTTGCATTGAGGAATTTTGAGGATTTGAGATGGTAAGGGTTAAATATATGTACATTTATTCAAAGCAAGTAATTTGGATACAAATTATATACGCGTATGTACAAAACATGATGACAATGAACCAAGGCCTATACACATGTTTGAGACAGAATCAAAAATCTCATCATCATCTACATAATTTAATGCTAAATAATGTACATGTAATGTCATGGCCTACTCAACATTGAGAGGGTAAACATTTCATCAAAATGTGATTTTGTTTTTCATAAATGACTTCTTTAATACCAATTGTTTCAGGTTTTAATAAAAAAAAAAAAAAAAAAATATGAATAAAGTGGGAAAAAAAATAGCATTTTGTGTGCATACTGTAGTTCTTTTGTTCTACACAGAGTTGGCTATTTCAAAGCCTGTTTGATCAGTTGTGTAATTTGAACTTCAAGGAAGTAATGTAAACACGTCATATCTCCAAAATGAGAGGAGCTATGGAGCTCTGTTAAACACCAAATGAAAGGTTATATTGTGGGCTTTTTAACCATGTATACCGGTAACTCAATTTTAGAACTCAGAGACATAATACCCATTTTTGTAGAGTTGAGCCCTGTTCGCACTGGACTTAATTTGGGCAAACTAACCGAGACAATGGGTAACTTACCCATTTCAAGTCCAGTGCGAACAGCCTGGGTAACTTTCCTCACAGGTAACTTACCCACGCCACGTGGGTAGTTTAACCGAGCCAAAGGTGCCCAGGAAGATTGACCAGGTCAGTTTAACCGAGCCAGAAAATCCAGTTCGGACGCGACATCTCGGTTAAATCTTCCATCACCCATTATGTAAGAAAATAATGTTGAGAGCTAGCGTCAGGAACAGACGACCCGGTGGTCAAGTCGCGGTCATACGTCACGCAGGGCGCCCTCTTTATTGTTTTGGAGCCAGCTTGGTTAGTTTATCCATGGTCTCGGCAATTCTACCCGCGTCAATTAAATCCAAGTGCGGACGGTGGCAAGATTAACCCATCGGAATGTTACCCGGCGTCATGGTAAAGTTACCCAAAATTGTTATCCAGTGCGAACACGGCTTTGGTCACATATTATCTTTGACAATTTTATTGGTGTATCACAAGTAATACGTGACATCAATTTTGCTCGCAAGTGTACACATAGCGATCCAAGCGGCGTAACTAGGGCTGAATTTGTAGGGGGTGTGCACCTATTTTAATGGTAACTGATAATTTGTGTGTGTACAATTAAAAGAATTCAAGGGTGGGGGGAGGGCACAACCTACGACAATCCCTTCTATTGCTATAGGTACATATATGATTTGGAATCATTCCAACAAATTAAATGGTTATGCAATT
Source organism: Crossaster papposus (assembly GCA_037893245.1). Lineage (NCBI taxonomy): Eukaryota > Metazoa > Echinodermata > Asteroidea > Velatida > Solasteridae > Crossaster > Crossaster papposus. Next base: position 1,540,500 of record JBAIAA010000279.1, on the reverse strand, counting down.
AATTTCTAATCCTCCCAAGAAAACTGGTGACTGAATACATGTATGTGAGGCGTTCTGCCTAAATGAGACAGAACTGGGCAGATGTCAAATTGAGGGTTTAAAGGTGTTAGGAAAGAGAATGCAATTCTCCTTACACTGCTGTTTGTTCCACTTCAATCGGATATTTCATTGACGAGTTACGCCTGTTTAAAGTTTGCATTTATGTCAAACAGTAAAAAAAAAATGAGGAAAAGGCCAATAAGGCCAACCTAAGCCTAAAGGTTCAAATTTTGTATTTGTGAGAATAGAAGATGCCAAACATTGTTCAGTATCGCAACTACCTAAAGTCCATCAAACTCCAATTGCAGGTTTTGCTAGGTTTTGGCAGGTTTGGTACCAAACATTAACAACTTGTTGTTGGACTTTGTTTGACTTAGTAAAAACAAAAACAAACCTAATAATAATAAACAAAGTTTATTATTATTATATTTTTAATTTTTCCCCTCCACTGTGGACTGTGCCCAGTTCTACCTCATTTGGCAGAACGCTTCACATATTCGAAGAGTTTATTTCCAAAATGCGATATACGCCATTCTGTTTCCTTTTAAAATCATTCTGTCTTGGCTTCCGAAAAGCAATTTCAACAGCCGTTAGGGACCTGATCCCAAATAAGACCATTCGAGAAGCGGGTGAGGTCGGCCCACTCGGTAAACCCACGCCCACTACGAACACTTTGGCCACATAGTTACTCAAGCATGACGCTCATAGCATTGCCAGTGTACTGGTCTCACCTTTCCGGTGTGATTATTTCTCTGGTGGGGAAATGTTCCTTCTTCTGTACATTGAGTATGTGCTTGTAATGTGTTCGATTATTCGCTGAATGCCTCCAAAGAAATTAGCACACCGGAGAAGTGAGACCGTTACTCCTGAGTGGCACTCCAGGGGCCAATTTCACGGAGCTGCTAAGCACAAAAATTTGCTTAGCAGGAAACTATGTCCTTGGTAAAAACAAGGTTACAGACCAAATTTTCACGTGACCTTTATTGTTTTTGATTAATAATCAGCTGGTTTTTTGCTTAGCATGAAAAACACGTAGAATTTTGGCTGATAACTTGTTTTTAATGAGGAAGACTTTTTGTGCTAAGCAAATTTTTGTGCTTAGCAGCTCCGTGAAATTGGCCACATGTCAACAATAGCTGCTATCAGCAATGAGTCACTAACAATAGTACAAGTAGACCGCATAAGCCTGCAACGGTTACACGGTTAACCGACCGTTCAAACGGTTACACGGTTACATTTTTCCTGTTCGGTTAACTTTTTATTTTTTTAATTATTATAATTTGTTTATTTTTTTTGTCAAATAAAAGAAACCCCACCAATTGTCAACTTTGCGTGGGTTTTGTTGGAGCAGGACACTACAATTGATAACATTTTGTATGGACATTTCTGATAGCTTATCTAACATTTAGCCAGTCGGCCTATAAAATTTGATGCAGACAATTAGCGTACGCAGAACTGCGATTATCAACACGTACTACGCGCACACACCAAATTCCTTGATGAAGCAGTGCTAATTAGATAAGCAATGCAGGCCCATGCATTTTTTTTTTTTAAATTGTAATTTTTAATTTTTAATTTAAACAAAAATGTTAGTTCTGGTTAACCGTTAACCGTAACCGCAAAACAACGGTTACACGGTTAATTTAATAACCGCAAACTGGCAGCCTTAAGACCGCAAGAGGGATTACCGGCGGTGCACCCTTGGAATCACCGGGTTTTTGTTCCGTGAGAGTGAGGATTAGCACCTCGCAAATTACAGAACAGGCCCCAGGAGTCAGGCTTCTACATTGTTCTCTTAATCCGGGCCCGCCCGCTTTGGAGTCCTAATCCCTTCCTTAATCCGGGCCCGCCCGCTTTGGAGCCCCAGTCCCTTGCTCAAAGTGGGTGGGGTTAAGTTGTCCCAGACCGTGTGGGAAACGGGCGAATTGGAATCGCGGGCCTTTATAGTCAAAACACAACTTAACAACTTAAAGGTAGGATACACCATTTGCAGATATCGAAAATATTTACTACCGAATTATTAAGAAATAGCTTACTCAATTAAAAGTAAATAATGATTCTAGGCATTCAGCAAAAGGGTTGCGCTAGATATCATGTAATTATTCCAAAAAATAGAATTTTATAAAGAAAAATTCGAGAAAAAACTAAAAATAACTGATCGACCCCGGTTGAAAACAAACGTTGTTTTTCGTGCTTTTCTCGGCATCAAGATTGTAAAACTTTGGACAGGTCAGTTAAACGATATTTACTATGAAATACAACCCCCCAAATCTACCCATTCATAATAATTCAAGCAATTACCAATGGTGTATACTACCTTTAATGAAGCCAAAAAAATGAACGAAGTTCAGAAACGAATGCTTTATAATACTGTGTTGATTCTTTAAAGTTTTATAACCGTGCAAAAAAGCCAACTTTCTCAAATGGATATGTTGCATTTTGGAAATACACTCAGACAACACTGGGTATACTGAGTTTATAAAAAAGGCAAGTACCAGCTACAAACTACAAACGACACTTGTAAAAGTTTACGCATTCATCAGGAATTCGTACCTGTCCCGGGCGACGTGGCAGCCTTTGAGTTCCTTGACCAGATTATAGATGGTAGCGTTTCGGTAGTACTTGTTGCGCCACTTGATGAGTGCGTTGTAAGTCTGCCCCCACACGTTGTACTGGTTCTCCATCTTGAACCGGTAGATGTCGCTACTGCTCAGCCCCAATTTGGAAACCAGCTGCTCCCATTCTTGGCCGAGTTGGCCAGCCAGTTGACTCAGCAGCTTGTCGTCGGGGATCATGTTGGGGCTCTTGGGCTCGTTGCGCATGGATTCGGGGTAGTCGTAGCTGGAGTTTTGGGATTGGTGAGGCATTGAACAGGAAGCCTTGCAAGCATCTGATGAGCAAATATAATAGGATGATTGTCTAATTGTCTACAAACTAAAATTGTTGGTTTCAAACTTGGTTTGTAGGTATATCGGGATGTTATACATTAAAAGAATTGAAGTTAAGTCATTGATGATGTTATGTGATTTTCTATAAATTATCAAGTATTTGGAACCCCCTAATGGTTTCCCAGGACTTGCCTGCTAAAACCAACGGTGTCTTATGACTTTACTAAATTACTGCTCAATCCAACACAGTCCAACTCACCAAGTTGATGGGTACCTGATCATATCAAATGACTCGCCTACTAAATCCAACAGGATCCAATTAACTGTGTCTTATTTTATTTTTTGGCTGCTGAATCCAACTTGGTGTTATTCACCAGCAACCCAACGGAATCCGACTCTGAATGCGTTTTGGAAAATATCATTTAATTGTCAAAATTATTCACGGTCATCGCCATCTTGACTGTAAGAGCTTAGTTCTGAAGATATTGCCCCAATGCAATGCGGTGACCATATTAAGCAAACCCTGGCCCTTAAGCTGTGCGCGTTGATTGAATGGAATAGTGTTTGCTAGCTGCAGCGAGCGCTCCTGAACCCGCTGTTTTACGACCGCGGCGATGCACATTTTGACCCTTGATGTTCCAGAGTTTGATCTCCTTGGGTCTTTGGATCAACTGGTTGGATTCTGTTGGATTCAGCAGGGTTAGGGTTAAAGCCATATTTCTTTTAAATAAAATGTAATAGGTTTGTTAGGTCATAAATATTTACATTAAAATGTGACAGATGGGTGACGTCATTAAATTTTGTAGGCAGGAAGATCTATCGTCACTAAAATCTGAACTGATGTCATGATAAAATCATCAGTTAAATTTGTTTTAATTCAAATATTTTCAAATGTTATCCTGCTCACAAAATGTTATACTGTATTGATCAGATTGACTCCAATGTTGACACGGACCATTTGCAATGTGTACAAGTGTCGTGATGATGTCATCGCGATTCCCTAAACAGAGTCCCTGACAGCTGTGATGATTACAGAGTTGTAATGACTGGAGTCACAGTTATTGCCGACTCAACTGGACTCAAGTCCCGATGGGTAAATAACTCGCCGCGGCGTGCGCGCCTCGGCTGGCTGCGCCTCGGCTGGCTGCGCCTCGCCTCGCCTCGCCTCGCCTCGCCTCGCCTCGCCTCGCCTCGCCTCGCCTCGCCTCGCCTCGCCTCGCCTCGACCACAAAAATCTGCGACTTATTACAACTCTGGGCGGTTATAGAGGTTGCTATCAACTAAATAAATCTAATCCACTCTTCAATACTTCGGCACCACTTTCCCGGAAATCCTGAGAGAACCTTATTTGCGTGCTGCGCTTATTCCTTCTGTTTAATAACTCCATGATTATGCCCATTCTGTTATAACAGGTCACATATAAGAGGGAAAAACATCCAAATGGAGTATGGGACAAAGATTACTTAGAGGAAATTGTAACTGCTGGGTTTCGCTGCACTCCTGTTCAATAATAGTTACCTGCAGAATCTCTATTATTTGGTTCCGTGCACTTGATGGGGTTCCCTGGCTGAATGACCTGCTCAGCGTTTTGGTGCTGCTGCTCCTCAAGTTGCATCGGAACCCCTAAAAGTTCGACCTCAGCTAGTTTTTCCACCAGCAACTCATACAGATGATGGTGCCCAGAATCACAATCTCCCAGGGCTTTCTCCAAGACCTGAAAGGCCTTGTCACCTCGCCTGAGTATTAACTCCAAGAGCTGGCGCACCTTCTCCCTGCGAGTTTTTTCGAATTTGACTTTCTCCTGGTCGTCAAGGGTGAAGACCCTGTCCGCGATGAGATGGTCCATGACATCTTCCGGGTCTAGGTCTTTAACCAGTGCCACACGGCATTCATTAAGCACTCGCTCATACTTTGCTGACATGCACATGGTGCTTTATTTATCTGCTTGAAAACAAAAGAACTTATGAGAGAAATGAAAAACAAGTTTTGCTTGGGGATCTTCGGAGAATGAAAAAGGACAAAGTGCAGATAGTTTGCAGATTTATGTAGTTGTCTGCAGGTTTATCACATTTCGGTAAGAATGTTGCAACCTGAAAGTATATTAGAAACAGAAAAATCACAATATCTTTTAAGCTTATACATGTACCTTGTAATTTAGATAGTAAAATTTGATGTTGGTACTTAAGGAATGTCCTGAATACGATTTTAAGAGAGATTTGTAGGCGAAAATTGGCGAAAACATTATTTCCATTTCTTCTTTCCACTTGCGTTCATTACGTTGCCTGGGGGCCACCTAGGATAAATCATGGCAGAAAGATGTTGACCCATGTGTATATTTTCAATACTTTGTGAACATTTTCGCCTCCAAATCTCTCTTAAAAACGTAAACTCCTAACATTTCTTACAGTGATCAAATACAATTTTACTTTCTGACGTACAAGGTAAGAAAAAGTTATTTTTCTGTTTCTAAAATAGCGTCAGGTTGCAACATTTTGTACATTTTGTACTGAACAGGAAAATTCTAACAAATCTTCAGGAGCAATCGACACCCATCTTTAATCGACCAATAGAGAGCATTCAAATAGCAGCAGAGATCTTAAAGGTAGGATACACCATTTGCAGACATCGAAAAAATGTACCAAATTATTAAGAAATATCTTACTCATCTGAAAGTAAATAATGATTCTAGGCATCTAGCAAATTGATTGCGCTAGATATCTAATTATTCTGAAAAAGTTTTCTTTATAAAGAAAAATTTGCGGCGATCGCGAAAAAAACACAAATAACATAAGAATAACTGCTTGACGCCGGTTGAAAACAAACGCTGTTTGTCGTTGTAAAACTTCGGATAGGTCAGTTAAACGATATTTACTATAAAATACAACCCCCCAAATCCACCGATTCATGACAACTCAAGCGATTACTAATGGTGTATCCTACCTTTAACACACTCCAACAACGAGGATGCCTTCAGGAATATATTTTTTTTTAGCAATGTTTATCGTAGAGCAAACGTTTTTATTCATGTAGGAGGAGATCTTGTCGGGGGAAGCATTGCAAGACAGTAGATTGAAAACTTATAGAAAACTTAACTGACAACTCCCAACTTTATTTACCCTAGGACATAGAATGGACTGACCCTAACCCTGTGTACCCCAATACCGTACCTAGAATACAGGGCCACTCCATTCTATGTCATAGGTTAACCCCCCCCCCCCCCCCTCCCCCAACCTGGAAATGGATCAACTCGTACCCCAGTCAGATCGTACCCCAAATTTTACACACAAGTCAAGTCGTACCCGAGTCAAGTCGTCCCTGAGTCAACTCGAGTCCGAGTCAACTCGTACCTTCGTGCATTATACGACGGTACCCGCGTGTGCGAAGATTTTTTTTTTATACCGGCCCTAAATGATTTTACACGGCCCAAAACGGTGAACTCGCTAATACAAGGAGATCGCCCACATATTACAAGCTTATCTGTACGTCAAATATTTAATAATAAATGACTAAAATTGTGTACTCATTAATTTTGTTTAGGATGAAATTAAATTAGAGCTGATGAATTTGAACGGAAAACGTTTCAAAACAGCCAGATAACTAACGGCGTCTGTGTGGTGTCATTTTTTTTACGTTTTGTATAGGATTGTTGTCTTCAGATTTGATTTACTTTAAGCATAGAGAAAGGAACATTGCATTTCACACAGGCCCGTACGCAGGATATTTTATGGGGGAAGGTGCAAATTTGTACTGATGGGCCCAAAAATGGAACCAACAATTGTTGTGTGCCAGTACTGTTATTTCTACATCAAAATACCATTATTTACCCCGAAAAATGTGGACCTTTTTCGTAATTTGGGGGACAATTTGTACTAATGGGACTAAAAATGGGCCAAAATTTTGTGTGTGTCAGTACAGTTATTTCTACATCCAAATACCATTATTTGCCCCGGAAAATGTGGACCTTTTGGTAATTTTGGGGGTGCGTACGCACCCGTCGCACCCCCCTGCATACGGGCCTGCACCAGACCATCGCTGTAGACAGCTCACGCTCTTTTCAGAGCCAACCAGATTAAAACAACCGGTTCTTTTCAGAACCACCCCATACTGTATTCACCAATTGTTTTTTAACCATGTGCAGTATTGTAAAGGAAACCAACTTCAACAACTTTCTTGTCTAAATATTATTGGTCAATGGTAACACTGAATTTGCAGTAAATATGCATCAAGTACATAACACTAACAGCTATAAGCCCTACCATTCATAATTTTTCCGATAATAAAAATACTTATTAAAGGGATCGTATACGTTTGGTAATTACTCCAAAAATTAATGGCAATAAAAATTAACTTACAGCAGCTTTGGATAGTATAATGCATTTTTAGTAACTTTTCACTTCGAAGTACTGCGGTTATGGAAAAAGATATCTCTTTTTATCCCCCAAAAATTTGAATCTGAGAAGCGTTTTGCAGTAACGTTTCTCAGACTGTGTATTCCAATGCAAATTATTCTTCCTGCGTACATAACCACTCCAGATTTTCGGCAATATCTCAAAATCGCTACCACCTTTTGAAATGAAATTTTCACAGGTTAGATTTATGGTATATATCTATAACTATATAGGATTGAAACAAACAATGGGTTCCAATTACCAAACGTGTACGATCCCTTTAAAGAGATATTCCTTACGAAACATTCCTAGACCTAGGCCTAGCCGATTGCATTTAAGAAGTTCGCAAAGTCACCAGTAGCGATAGCCATCCAGTCATTCCAGTGAAAATGAAAAAGAAACATACATCATTTTATTTATAATATTTTGAGAAAATATTACTGAGGTAAAAAGGGTACGAGTTGACGAGGGTACGAGTTGACCCAAAGTCCCCCCACCCCCCTGCATGCTAGTTAAGGCGATAAAAGCCATTATACTGTTATACTACTTAGTACTTGACGCCGCACTAGCAGCCACATAGTGGATTCTGTAAAACAATAACTAGCGCCAGATGATGTCCAAATGTTAAACAAGCGATAAATAGAGCCAGTAACTCGGTCTAAACATTAGAAAATAAATATACATACCTTAATGTAATTTAATAGACATGATCAAATTAGTCGCTGCAATCCAAAAGTATTCTCGAATTTACCGTAAAATTCTCGAATTTACCATCAACAAATGGACAAATGTACTTGAGTTGATGGAAAACATTTCACTATTTTCAGTGATTTCACAACCACGAAGCGCCCTCTAGCGTTTTGCGTTGTGTAGTCAGATTCCGATGACGTCTTCATTCAAGATATAGGCTAGGCCTCCACTTGATTCCAGGGACACGACTTCGGGACACGACTTCGAGTCACGAAGATTTTAATAGCGAAATCGTAAAAAGGGGAATTCTCTCACAGCAACCTCCCTCGTGACGTCATGTGCCGACCGTGAAAATTCCAATCCATTGAACTTGAGTTGAAGGAAACATGTTTTGTTTTAATTTGAACTGGTGATGAGCGCGTGCATGATTAAGAGCTGGGTTTTCTGTTCCGCAGAGCGTGAGTTCGAGTCGACACGTGTGTCCTCATAGCATTTCATGCCAAGGCAATTAAACCACTACCGGTATTGCTTCGTCCTTCAGATGCCGGATGGGACGTAAATAAAGTTGTAGCTCCTGTGTGTTGTATAATTTATAATTTATAATGTGTGTATATACAAATCTTTCCCATTATAACATTATAACATTGTATAATGCACGTAAAAGAACCCAGAACACTTGACTTATCGCTACTTAAGAGAAGGGGTTTGCCCCGGTGTTCCTGGCCGGCTGTCACAGCCTCGGCTCTGATGTCTACTTTCTTCTGGCTTACGAGCTATCAGTGCCTGGCTTGAGTGCTTTTGAAGGATCCTTGGTTTCATTTCCAGAAAATAATAATAATAATATTAATAATAATTTGAAATTTGTATGAAACTTTTGAAAGCCAGTTCGAAAAGGTTGATATTTTGTTAGCCAGAGCCGGCTAAATAAGCTGATTCGCTATTGCAACTGCTCATGTCCGTTACATGACCTGACAACTGCTTTTGGAAGATAAACAATAAGTACACCCGCATATCTTTTACATGTATTTAAACCACCGTTACCGTCGCCGTATTTTAGATAATTTGTTGTCATATACATAGCAGAAAATTTGGTGGTTACTGTAAACGTATTGCACGCAATAGCAAGGAATTTTGGTCTTTGAGCATGCATACAACTAGGATTCTGTGCTTACATTGTAAGCACCAAATTTTTTTTGCTAGCGCGGTTAGCGAAAAATGGTGACCGTAAGTGCGGAATTCTGTGGTTAAGAGCCATGAAATTGGGCCCAGCTTATTACTAAAACATGAACTTTTCCCTGCGCAAGCGTTTATATCCTTTTCATCTGCCTAATATATGAGAGTTCACGCGCTGTTTTAATTGGAGATAACCAAGACGTACTTACAGAATGTTTTTGGGCGTAGGTTTAGAACACTTGCATCGACGGCCTATGCACTCTCTTAACCAGTTCGCGCCGGGATTATTTTAACAACGCCGAGCTGACGGGCGGGATTATTTTTAACGAAACTCGATCTGAAGCGTGTTCAGGCTGATAGTGCCGGGAAGCACACCCACGCATTTCCGGCCTTGCTCGCTGCTGACAGACATTTCCAGCCTTGCTCGTGGCGTGTTTAGGCGTCATCTGTTTTGAATCTGGGAAAAACTTTGCGTTTATATTTGTCCTCCGGCGCGAACTGGTTAAAAAAACAAGGTAATGTGCAATTTTGTGTGTTTGATTGCGTACAAGTGGCATTCAAGCATGGTACTCATCATTCCAAGACAGCATTACGCGCTCAAAGGTCGTGGGCAGTTTGTAGCAGTTTTAGTCATTTTTCAGGAGCAACTTTATCTTTTTGTGGAAATCAGGTTTTGCTAGATGAGTGACGCACTTAATACATGAGTGATGTCGCTGACGCACTACGAGACACTGAAGGTGGTAGGCAAAGGAAGCTATGGTGAAGTCTGGCTGGTCAAACACATGAAGGACAAGAAACAGGTGAGACAGTAAGCACTTTCACGATAATATGCGCCATCTTGTTCACGGGGCAAAAAGAACACGCGTTGCTGAGCACGCGCGTCAATCCAAAACTTTGGCACTCCAAGCGAATGCAAAGCGGATTTGGCGGCATTTTTGTCGGAATGTAAGCCATAATTATTTTTTCACTGTGTAAACTTTTCTGTTTTGATCTTGAATCTAAATTCAAAATATATATATTTCCCCCTCTCCCCCTCTCCCCCCCCCCCCCCCCCCACCCCTCCCCCCACCCAGTATGTCATCAAGAAGATGGAGATGCTAAATGCCTCCCGTCGCGAGAGAACCGCGGCAGAGCAAGAGGCCAAACTCCTTTCCCGACTGCGTCACCCGAACATCGTCTCTTACAAGGATTCCTTCGAGAGCGATGATGGCTTCTTGTACATCGTCATGGGTTACTGTGACGGTGGGGATATGTACTGTCGACTCAAGGAGCAGAAGGGTGCAGCCTTGACGGAGAAGCAGGTGGTGGAGTGGTTTGTGCAGATTGCCATGGCGCTACAGGTCAGTCATACAAACATAATAATAGTTGATATTTATAGTGTGCAAATTTCATATACAAATGATCAAATGGGCATCACATAAACTATACTCCAACATACTCAGCTAGGGCGCTATAGTTCGTGAATTGCCATTACGACCGAGGATCCCCTATTGTGTTTTCCTTTATTGCTGTACTGTAACCTAACCCCATTGCCTAGCATTTACCGGAGCGATCGAGGACAAAGAAACCGTTCTTCGAGGATCTTTTGTTCCCTTTGTTTTCTTTTGTGTTTCGATCCTCGATCGCAAAAGGAAACAAGAGCATCTAGGCAGCGGATCTAGAAACACCGGGCGTAGCCTCTTCTCTTTTATGATAAGTGTCCTGGGTGTTTTATGTGCATTACACAATGCACAGGACCTACAGTTTTACGTCTTATCCGAAGGACGCGGGCTAACATGAAGGAGCCCTATCATGTCCTAGACAAGTCACTAACTAGGACAATAGGTGGAATGGTCCCCCATCCAACTACTGACCACAGTCAATGGTGCTTAGCTTGGCACTTATATGACGCAGGCTAAGATGAAGGAGCCCTATCATGTCCCAGACAAGTCACTAACTAGGACAATAGGTGCAATGGTCTCCCATCCAACTACTGACCACAGTCAATGGTGCTTAACTTAGCACTTACAGCACCGATAATAATAATAGTAATGGATATTTATTAAGCGCACGTATCCACCAATACTGGCGCTCGCGACACTACAATTATTACCCCTGCTCACTTTGCCCACGAAACATTTCAAATGCCATCTCAACTCCCTGGGGAGTAAACAGCTCGATGCTGCCATTTTGGCGCAAAGGAGCTAATAGTATCAACCATCTCTGCCCTCACATGTACCCATTTACTCCTGGGTGGAGAGAAGCAATGAGTGACAAAGTGCCTTGCTCAAGGGCACACGTACTGCAGTCCAAGGCCAGACTCGAACTCACAACCTGTAGCTTTACCTACATATTACAAATTCAATGTTCCAGACCATGAGGCCCTGGCACTCCGATCCAGTAGGCCATGCCTGCTATGCCTGGCTGAGCACTTGCACAGTCACAACCTAGTGTAATTACATGCAAGTAGGTAACACCTTTGGCTTTAGGAAATGGCCAAAAATTACTTTCCCTTAATTAACAGTACTGGGATTCGGATTTACAATTGACAATACCACTTAACCATGACTATGAATAAAACCAGGTTGGTAATAAAAATGGGGCGTACGAGTGAAACAAAAGTGTGCGATAAACTATGCTGAAGTAAAAACAAAATATGTTGCCAGACAAAATGGCGACAATTTGTCAGACCTTAAAATCATGCACTGTGATTAATCAATTTTTTACGGGTGTGGCCTACTTGATCGCTCTATTCCACCCAAACTTTGCGACACTTTGGAAGATAATGTCGCCTTTTTAAATTAAAATAACATACACGACTTTATTGTTTTAAACAATTTGTTGTTTCAGGTGTAAGTGCTACTGTATCAATATTAAAATACAAAAAAAGTTTTACATTTTTTAAATATGAACATTAATTAGCATGGTAAATTAGCAATTTAGCCATTAACTCCATAAATCCATAATCCATAAATCATACTCCAATCCATAAATATATCAAAAATTCACACATACAAATTTACTTGTGGCATTTATTTTTCCGGTTTTTAATTTCAGTACATGCATGAGAGGAACATCCTCCATCGCGACCTGAAGACGCAGAATATCTTCCTGACAAAGAGCAAGATTATTAAAGTGGGCGATCTGGGCATAGCCAGGGTACTGGAAGGGAACAATGACATGGCCACCACGCTGATTGGTACCCCGTACTACATGAGTCCCGAACTCTTTAGCAATAAACCGTATAATCACAAGGTGCGTAGAAAGTGGTTCTGTGCTGTTGGATGGTTCGTTTATTTCGTTCGTTAACCCTAACTCCCTCACCATTGTTATTAAACAATACAATTTCTTCAAAATCCTCCAACTTCCTTTGTTGTGTAGGGAGTTAGGGTTAATTCTCAAATCACATCATTTCCCACAGATCAGCCACGTGCATTGTCATTTTTTAACGTCAATTTGCATAACGGGCTGTATTTTGAACACATTTTGAGCAACTAGCGTGCATTTGGAACCTTTTCCAAACTGCAACGCGTGCTTGATTACGTAGAATGCGCAGTTGCATTTGTAGTTTCTCCTACGAAGATGGCCGCCTTTAACCAGTTCGCGCCGGGATTATATTAACATCACATAGCTGACGCACGAGATTATTTTTAATGAAACTCGATCCGAAGTGTGTTCAGGCCGATAGTACCGGGAAGCACACCCACGCATTTCCGGCCTTGCTTGCTGCTGACAGACATTTCCGGCCTTGCTCGTGGCGTGTTTATGCGTCATCCGTTTTGAATCTGGAGAAAACTTTGCGTTTATATACCGGTACGTCATTCGGCATCACCACCACGATACATCACCACCATCAAATTTGTTGTACCTCCCGGACTTTTTAAAATATTTGTTCTTCTAGTCTGATGTTTGGGCGCTGGGCTGCTGTGTCTACGAGATGGCAACACTGAAGCATGCCTTCAATGCCAAAGATATGAACTCGCTCGTCTACAAGATACTGAGAGGCAAGGTGGGTTATATCGGCCAAATTCTAGAGATTCTTTTGAAAATATTTAGTATTCAACGGTAATGCCTGATTTAGCAAGAGGTTGGTTTTGATCGAATTTAAAGGCATGTAGAATCATTTGCTGTTCGTTCATGTTGTTAGTTTCCAATTATAAAACCACTCGGAATCCAAAATAGAATGTTGAAAACCTAACCTGTTGAAGTTTTAGCATATTACACTTTTTGTATTAAAAAAAAGAAGAAAAACCACAAACAACTTTTCTAAAAAGGAAAGATACACCATTGGTAATTGCTTGAATTATCAGGATTGGGTGGTGCGAAATACGGTACCCTCTGGAGACATGAACACAATGTGTACAATGGAGACAAAACGTCTCCGGAGGGTAAATTTCTATAGATAAATAGGTCTCCACTGGGAATTTCACGAATTAGATTTTTGGATTTTACTTAAATTACTCAAAAACTAGGATTAGGATGTGGGTTAGGGTTAGTGTTTGGGTTAGGGTATATATTGGGTCGAAATTTCAACCCAGGAAAAATATTATGGTTAAAATGGGAGCATTTTGAAAAACGTGCTTGACTTTCTAACCATTTTGTACACGAGAACAAAGCCATGTCTCCACAGTGATACAAAAATGCGAATTGGTGGATTTGGGGGTTGTATTTTATAGTAAATATCATTTAACTGGCCTGTCCGAAGGTTTACAATCATGGATTTCGAGAAAAACAGCGATTGTTTTAAACCCGGCCTAGGGCAGTTTATTTTTATATTTGTTAATTTTGGCAAATGCCATTTAGCAATCGTGAATTTTGTTTATATAAAATTCAAATTTTCGGGACAATGACACGATACCTAGCGCAATCATTTTGCTGGATGCCTAGATTCATTATTTACTCTCAAATGAGTAAGATGTTTCTTAATAATTCTCTAGTCATTGTTTTGTATGTCTGCAAAGGTGTATACGACCTTTAATGACAAATCAGACGTATTATCAGATAAGCACAGATACTACCCAGGCTTTCAAGTATTCCTAGTTGTCCTACTTTTCCCTAGTTGTCCTTTTTCCTAATTTTCCTTCTTTTTCCTAGTTGTCCTACTTTTTTCTAGTTGTCCTACTTTTTCCTAGTTGTCCTACTTTTTCCTAGTTGTCCTACTTTTTCCTAGTTGTCTTACTTTTTCCTAGTTTCTCCTACTTTTTCCTAGTTGTCCTACTTTTTCCTAGTTGTCCTGCTTTTTCCTAGTTGTCCTACTTTTTCCTAGTTGTCCTACTTTTTCCTAGTTGTCCTACTTTTCCTAGTTGTCCTACTTGTTCCTAGTCCTCTTACCTTGCTCCTACTTTTCCTATTTTCCCCTTAAAATTGAATGAACACATCTATGAACAACGCACTTTAAACGGGTCAGTGTAACATTATATTTGCCAAGAAAGACAGTTGTATATTACCTTGAATTAGTTCTCCAGATTTTAGTTAAGTAGACTGGCATTCCTATCCCATAATCAATTTTCCTCTTGTAGAATGTCACCAGTGTCTTGAAATATTTTGCAATTTAATTACCCCTGCTGTTTTACTTTAATAATTTATTGAATTCTTCTTTTTTTAATCCCTAGATGCCAGCAATGCCCAAGGCGTACAGCGAGGACCTTATTGAACTGATCAAGGTGATGCTAAATCTTGCTCCAGAGAAACGACCGAGCGTAGCGCGCATCTTACGCAATCCTTTCATCAAGAAACACATAGCTATCTTCCTAGACGGCACCAGATCAAGGTATTGAAGGATAGGCGTGTCTGTTACCCACCGACTTTTGACCAATCAAAGCTGTAACTGCATGACCAGGGGTGCGTTCCTCTGACACGAATGTTGCCAACATTTGCCAACTACGCAAACAATTTGCCATTGGATGTGCGCACAAAATAGTGAATGTTGGCGAGGGTTTACATTTTTCACGTAAGTGGAACGCAGCTTAGATATCAAACAGAAATCTGCACTTACACATAATTGTGCTTGGCTGAAACACGCAGTGTAGCATTCATTCGGGAGACGAATTATTGCTTAAATGCAAAGTAGGCGTGGTTTAATGCCAAATCTTAGATCACCCGTTTTTGACTTGACACAAATCTTGGGCCGTGTTTTGGTGAGTGTGAACAAGAACTGTTTCGGTTGTTGGTTCGGGATACGAGTTATTGCCTATTAAATGCAAAGTGGGCGTGGTTTATTGCCAAATCTTAGACCACCAGTTTTTGACTCGACACAAATCTTAGGCCATGTTTTAGTGAGTGCAACCAAGAGCTGTTTTGGTTGTCAGTTATTGGTCGAGTGTTTTGGCGACCTCTGTTGTGCTGATATCATGTGACCAAAGTTGAACCGAGGATCGAGGTTGGTTGGCATTCAAAATTAATGATGGCAAAAGGGTAAACATGTTGCCAAACTTGTCCAAAATTAATTTGTTTAGTTGTTGAGTTGTATTTTTGTTTAAGTACTCTTACAAATTGTAGTCGTAGGGAGCAAATACATGTAGTTAAAATAAATCTATCACAACTTCAAACTCCTTGAAACAGAAAAAGTGAATTCTGTTGTCTGCTGCGTGTTGTCTGCTACTCAAGTTTCTTGTATCGTTAGGCCTAACATGTTTGACAAACTTTCATTCATGCGTTTTTGCGCTTTGAACAATATTTGTTTCCTGGTCAAAGTTATGACGGCAAAAACACAACCCTGCTTGATCATGCATGGTGCTTAGCTCCCACGATGCTTTGCATTTCCTTCTTTGTTATGCAAAAGAGATTTAGCCAAAGCCAGCAGCTTTGAGGTTGGTTAGACCGTCTCTGAGTCACAGGCTAATAGTCACAGGTCTATAGGAAGTGGCTGCAACAGGTAGCCAGTGGCTTCCATAAGTTTGCATGTTGCTTCTAGCTGTTTTATGTAGCCACGTAATTTAAAAATGGCCTTAGTTGGTGGAGGTAGTTTGTGAGGGGTTCTGACAAATTGAGACAGAACTGAGCAGAGATTGAAATGAGGATTGAAACGAAAAGGCCTAAAGTTTCGAATTTTGCACATGTGATAGGGAAGAAGGTCGTTTGTTTTTCCTTAAAAACACTTGTATTCCAGTACTTTTAAACTTTTTCAATAAGATTACAAATATCAATAAATCTGAGATTGGAGAGAAAAAAAATAACCCCATTCGATATTTAGATTTTTTCTTCAATGCCCTTTGCCCAGTTCCATCTCATTTCGACAGAACACCTCACATTTTTGTCTGTATTTCTAAATGCAAAATTTGGAATCCGAACTTGTTTTTTTTTCAGGCGACCAAATTCTGGAGCCTCTGAGCGAAGGTCATCCAAGCCTGACATCGTGGAGGTGTCTTCCTTGGCACCGCAGACTGCCGACGTCAACGACGTGCCTCATGGGGGTGCTCTATCACCAATCACTGAAGTACCTGCCAAGAGTGAAAAGGTATGCAGGGCGACAGAATAGGGGGAAATCCATGGAGCTAAAAGATACAGAAATTTGCTAAGTGTAGAAAAATATTAGCTTAGCCTAAACAAAGAGTTACCAGGCAAAATCTTAATTTTTTTAATTATAATTTAGATTAATTTTATTTTTTTTGATTTGATAAGATACAAATCAGCAGAGTTAATTAATGTTAAATTATTTTTGTTTTTTCAAGAAACCCTCTTCGACGCCTCGAGTCTCTAGCGGCGATGCCAAAAGGTCGGCCAAGACTCGCCCCTCATCATCGGGGTCTAAGGACAAGAAGGAACCTGCTAAAGATGGTGCTAAGGACAGGGTAAAATTACATCAACAACATCTCAGTATCCATGAGATAAACAAAAATGACTTAAACAAAACAAATATATTGCAGAACTCCACCTTAAGAAAACCTTACCCTTCTTCCAACTATGCCTTGAATACGTACTCTGCCAATTAATAAACCTGGATTCTATTGAAAGATTTTCAATATTTATGCTGCCGGATTTCTGTACAGAGCTCTGCCGTGAGGAAGCCCCGCCCACTCCCAACTCCACCCACTAATGCTGGTACCCCACGCAAGAGTGCCAGTGTATTTAAGAAGCCGTCAGGCAGTCGCAACGTCGGTCGTTCCTCCTCCTCATCTTCCAGTTCCGTCTCCAGTTCCAAGGAGAGTATAGCCACGCCCAGAACAGAAGAGGAAGGGGTGAGAATTGTTTTCCTCAAACCAAAATTGGTTGCATTTTTTAACTTTGCACAGAGTTCCGAATGCAGCTGTGCGTTTGTATTGACCGGCAATCGTGGTCGTCGGACAAAAGAATTTGAGGGCAAACAATGGGTCCACGATTGACAGAAGGTCCACGATTCCAAATTGTGTACAAATCCTATGGAGGTCTTCCGAAGTACAAACAAAAGAGGGATAACGGGAGGGCAATGGGGGTGGTCCACGATGTAAGGTGTTTACACACAGGGGTGTTCTTGTATCGTATTACGATCGAGGATCGAAACAAAAAAGGGAACAAAGGATCCTCAAAGGACGGTTTGCTTGTCCGAATTCGGTCCTCGACCGTTGGGGCAAGCGCCAGGTAATGGGGTTAGGGTATAGTAAAGGAACAAAGGAAAACACAATATCGATCCTCGGTCGTTATGTGGTTCACGACTGTCTGCGTTTGTTTATGGTGTAAATGGAGGACACATGCCTGGCGACACGAAGGTGAATGGGGTTAGGGTTAGAATCGAGGACGACCTCGATTGAGATTCGTGTACAAAACCAATAAGAGTACAAACAAAGGAAATTTTCAAGAGGAACAAAGGAAACTCCTCGATTTACACCATAAACAAACGTGCTTGTGTGTGTACCACACTCGACCAACCAATAATATCGCCCATGTGTGCAAACTCAGCGAATTACAAACCAACTACTACTATGAATTAACTTTATAAATTTTTTTACTCAAATGGTAGCATATTAGATGGAACTATAAATACACTCCGAGAGTACAGACCTCCGCCCTACAGTTTCAAAATTGAACCTTTAGTTGTGTAGATATAAGGCTTCAAATGTCACCTTTCATATTATGCAACTCTTCACCTGATGATGTCATCACAACATCAGAAGTATTCTCTGTAACACACCCCTCTCCATGTATATACCCAATATACCCCTTTAATGTTGCATAACTTGACACCTGATAATGTCATGATAACAATTTAATGGAATCATTCTTGACCCATAAGCAGGCCTCAACCTCTACAGCAGCGATGCCCCAGCGAATTGCCGTGAAGCCCCTTAAAAAAAAAAGTACCTTACGGCCACTTGGCCGTCGTGCCCCTTTTCATTGATTCCATTATATTAAGTCGAAAGTGTTATTAAAAATAATGTTAACGTTGTGACCCATTACGAAGATCAAATTTTTTCGACGTACGTAGTGTACGCTCTCCCGCACACTAGTTTTTATAAATGTTGCTTGCGCCATGCATTAGTACTTGCAGAGGAGAACGTGGCATGTCAACCATATAAAACGTAGTTGAGTTGTTTACTACTAAAAACACGGTACCAGACTACTCATGTATAGACTGGCCAAAAATAATTCGCGATTAACGCAAAACAATATGGCGGACCAAGTCTGCGCAGGCACGGCGTGCAAAGCTCGTCGCACCGAGCAGCATAGGGCACTAGCAAAGTGCCCTCTGTTGTTCGGTGCGACGAGCTGTGCACGCCTGCGCAGACTTGTTCCGCCATGCTGTTTTGCGTTTATCGCGAATATTTTTAATTATTTTTTTACGCAGATTTAGAGACAAATTACACCGGACGGAACCACCGGAAAAGTCCTAATTATGGCGAAATATTGATGCGCTATAATAAATGAACCTGCATTTTGAACCGAGTTTGATTCCCGAATGATTTTTATGAAATCCCCTTTTTTGTTGGCACTGATGGACGCGGGGCCGGCCGGCCATAGACTGGGCTAGGCATAAACATGCACGTTTACATAGGCAAATGATTTGGCGTTAGGGGGATCTGTTTTAAATTTTCATAATCATATATTTACGTTTACATAGGCCAATTATTTGGCTTTTGGGGGGTGGTTCGTTTAAAAAATTTATAAACATATTTATTTCTAAGAATATCTTTTTTAAAGAATTTTATATTCAACTTCAAGGTTGAATTTTCTGAAACAGCGGATTTTGTTAAGCCTTAAGGGTTTTTTTTTTGGGGGGAGTGTTGGGGGTGGGGGAGGGTTAGGGGTTGACTCGGAGAGTTGGGGCGGTGGTGATCCGGGGATGAACAAATAACAGTTTGACAATGGCCTTGGTGCCCCTTTCTTTTTTGGAGCCTTTGAGGCCAAGTGGCCTTGACCCTCTTAAGGTTGAGGCCTGCCCATAAGCTATTTACCCACCAAGTTTCGGTAAAAAATATCTGGTAGTTTTCGTAATCCTGCTTACAAACAGCCCGACAGCCATACAAACAGCCCGCCCAACAGACAGATAAATAAACAAACGCCCCCCACAGACGGGTGAATACGTAACCTCCTTCATAAGAGGTGGGCGGAGTTTCACAGGGAATTTAGTGTCAATATTTTTACAACAAGTAAGATTTTTAAACAGTAATTTGGTTGGTTACTTTTGGGATAGCTACAACAGGTATACTTCATCTTTAAACCTCCTGATAGTAATATTATAAATGTATATTTCATCATGCAGTCGAGATTCTTATTGAGACTCTTGTTTGTTTGTTTGTTTTTGCAGAGACGATCAGTCAACACTTCTGCCAGAATGAGGAGACGGGAGAAGCTGAGAGAATCACAAGAAGGGACGGCCACTGGTCCAACAGGTAGGCAAACAAGAAAAAGCGTCTTGCTTAGGGACAAAAAGTACCACAAGGCCCTAGTGGACTTCGACTCCTGCTGTTTCTTCTAGAGAAATAAACATGGTTGGAGTGGGTACACCTCGTGATGTGGATACATCTATACAGAGTTTTTTATTTAAGTTCTTGCAAGTCCCTGCAAGTCCCTGCAAGTCCCTGCAAGTCCCTGCAAGTCCCTGCAAGTCCCTGCAAGTCCCTGCAAGTCCCTGCAAGTCCCTGCAAGTCCCTGCAAGTCCTTGCAAGTCCTTGCAAGTCCTTGCTTTTTATTACTTTCCAGCTTTTTACTAGCCTGCAGCCATTTTTACTAGACAATTTACGCCGGGCTAGCATTAAGGTCGAGGCCTGATGCATGTATACAAAGTTCACTGACTCGTATCTTGAAAACTAAGAACCAAAACATTTCAGTTCTGGGGGTTTCTCATATAGACCAAAAATAACACCAAATATAATTACATTCTGTGAGGGTAAGGTCCAAAAGCGTGTTGAATTGACACGGAATGAACTATAAGACTAATTGACCTTATGACTTTATGACAATTGTTAAATGTTTCATGTTTGCTTTCCAGTGCGTAGTTCTACTGATGCCGCGGCAGTCAGAAAGTCGAGCAACGGCGTGGTGAAAACGAAAGCCACACGGTCCAAGTCCGATCCCAACCCACCCCACAGGGTGAGTTTACATTCTGGTGATTTTGAGATACATTTAGTTGTGCATGTTCCCACATTTTTGTATCACTGTGGAGACATGGCTTTTTTTCTCGTGTACAAATTGTGACCCAGCACGAGTAAATGAGACACTTTGAGGCAAAAGTGAAAATTGAGATTTTGATTTCATCATTTAAAGCAAAATCTCAATTTTCATTTTTGCCTCGAAGTGTCTCATTTACTTGTGCTGGGTCAAAATTGGTTAAAAAGTCGAGCACGTTTTTAACCATAATTATTTTTCTTGGTTTTCGACCCAATATACCCTATATTATACCCTAACCCAAACACTAACCCCAACCCACATCCTAACCCTAGTTTTTGAGTAATTTAAGTACAATTCAAAAATTGAATTCGTGAAATTCCTAGTGGAGACCTATTCATCTATAGAAATTACCCTTTGGAGACCTTTTCACTCCCATTGTCCCCATTGTGTTCACGTCTCCAGAGGGTACCGTATTTCGCACCATGGGTCGTACGCCAGGCACCCATGCACAAAAGACAATCTACTGTTTCTTTGCATAGTCAATATATTAAATTGCCATCTATTTGTACATAAATCACTGCCACTTTGGACTCTATAAAAAAAGTCACACCCCACCCCCCCCCCCCCCCCCCCCCCCCCCCCCCCCCCCCCCCTTCAACTTTGATGGCCATTCGAAAGGGCTCTAGCTAGTGTTAAATTATGAGCACGGATCCAATTTTGAACTGCTCCACACACAAAAATACATGGTTGGAAAGCCAACAATGTAAGCTTTCATTTGGTATATAATAGAGCTCCATAGCCCCTCCCGTTCTGAGGATATGACATGTTCAAATTACACAACTGAGAAAACAGACTGGCCCTGTTGAAACAACGGAACGATGCACACAAAATGGTTGTTTTTCTACTTTATTCATCAAAATCAACATTTCGGTGAATGAAACCTGATACTGTAGGTACTAAAAATGACATTCATGACAAGAAAATGAACATCACATTTTGATAAAATGTTCATCACATTTTGATAAAATGCTCATCCACTCTATTTTGAGTTGGCCATTACATGATAATGCATCAAAAGGCGTTTTGTGGAGTCCTACTCAGTACGGACGATTCTTTTTGTTTAGGTCAAGGTAAAAGGTCATGATGCAGTAGACTCAGCACCAAAGGTCAGCAAAGGTGAAGATGAGGTCGACGCAGCGCCTCGTCGTGGCGATAGACCAAGTATAGAGGACGACTCAGACGATTCGACCGATGCCCCAGACAAAGCCAAGAAACAGTGAGGATTGCTTTATCAGTTCGCCCTGGGATTATTGACCCT
This sequence comes from Crossaster papposus, assembly GCA_037893245.1. NCBI lineage: Eukaryota > Metazoa > Echinodermata > Asteroidea > Velatida > Solasteridae > Crossaster > Crossaster papposus. The sequence continues at coordinate 1,518,502 of JBAIAA010000279.1, read as the reverse complement.
TTTTTCTTTTTTTTTACGAACGCGCGTCCGTACTCTTTTTAAAAGTCGCTTGTATTTCGTGTATTACCCCCAAACTGTACGGTTTTATGGCTTTATATGTCAACACAGCCCTTTTCCACATGCCAGACACCCAGAAACCAGCTGGTGTTGTTGAATAAGGCAAGGCAACAATAGCATGATTGATTGCTTGGGAAGGTCTGGCAGTAAAATCCATACCTCAAAGAACCTTTATGTACACAATGTAATGGGATACTCGTGGGGCAGCCTTTGCTTTGCAAAAAGCTGGGTCACCGGTTCAACCAGGGTTCAAGCGGCACTTACCATGTTATTCGGCTTGCTTTGAACTAGGAATACATGTAATATGAGATTTTTTAACGCAGGATGAAATAGTAATTGTTTTTTTACGGCGAAGCGACTTTGAAAAAAAGTTTGGCGGCACGTCGCAGGGTTGATTTTGTTAGGATCGAGGTATTGGTATCTCATTTTGTGCGGTTAGCAGGCAGTTTGCAGCGGTATTTTGTATACTCAATATTTTCTACTAATATCTGCTCCATTGTATTTGGTTCTCATTTTTCTTCTCTCGACCCTCCAGCGAGGAAAAGGAGATGTCGGCATTCTCCTCCCTCCTGGAGTCCACACTAAAACTAGTCGTGCCCAACATAGAGGAGGAAATTAACGACCACCCTGATGAACCTGAGGACAGATCCGGTGGGGAGGACACTCCTGACATCTCCACCAGACAGGGCAAGGCGGATCCTCTGAGTGGCACCGTCGATATCTTCATCAGGGCAGCCGCACCGAGAGCTCCCAAGGGCCTGGGTTAGTATACCGTAAAAGTTCTTGTAATGCAAACCCACCAAAAACTGACCCGACACGACATGAAACGTCGGGTCAGTTTTACCGTCATCACAGTTGGTTTTTGGTTGTGCACAAGCGAATTTTGGGTCAGGTCAGTTTAGCCATCTTGTGAAACCCCCCAAAAAATTCATGTGGTACAATAATTTTGCAGATTTACTGTGCCTGTTATGCTATGGTCACAAATCAGAGCAGCGACCGACCGATCAGTAGCCTGCTCGGTCGCTGCTGGAATTTAGGCATCGCCCAGCGATTTTTGGAGAAGTCGAGCAGGCTGTAGAGCCCCAGCGATGCCTGGGCGGTGACCTGTCGATTTCCCGTCGGTCGCCGGTCGATTTTAGGTCAAAACTGGGCGAAATCGCGGAGCTTTTTCGCGCGGTGTCCCGGCAGTGACCGACCGGTGACCCTCCGATTGCCGGGCGGTCTCCCACCAGCCACCGGCTGATTTTTAAAAAAAAATTGCCCGGCGGCCGGCCGGTAATCGACGGGGCATCGGCGGGTGTCTCGTAGGCGTACTGGCGGCGGATAGTGCCATCTCATTTCTAAAATCATTTCTAAAAAGACCATTGTCAATGTCATTGTCATTGTAATTGTCATTGTAATTGTCAGCCATTATCGGCTAGACGTCGCGGTGAATGGAGCTGGCGCTGCTGGACGCCGACCGTTTTTGAACTCGCCTCCCAGTGACCGATTAATCTCCCAGCGGCGACCGGGCGGCGACCGCTCGGCAGCCTCTGACCTAGCGGCTTCGATTTTTTACTTGAATCGCTCAGCGGCGAACGCTCGATGCCCGGGCAGCGACCGCCCAGGCACCGAGCGTATTTTGGGCGGCGAGTGAAAAGTGAGCAGGCGCCGCCCAAATTTTAACTCCGCGCTAAAACTTCAGCGGCGACCGAGCGATGCCCTAAAAACAAGCGGTGCCTGGGCGGCCGCCGCTCGGTGGCCGGGCAGAATTGGTAAAAAACTCGCCGGTCGGCCGCCGAGCAGGCTACTTTTGGGTAATGTGACCATAGCTTTACTGTGTTCGTACTAAATCGCGTGAACCCCCGGGCGATTATACTTGTGATTTGCAGTACGATGCACAGCACGTGATGTGTAGACCCACTGATAGGTCATGTTTACTGACAGATAAGTTTTCAAAAAATTCATGTGTGGGTATGGTCTGGCTCAAAATATGGACACAGTGATCGTAATCGTGAAACATCTATGAATTATTTATTTATTTATTTATTTTTTTTATTTTTTTTATTATTTTTTTTTTTTGGGGGGTGGGGGGGTGGGAGGATTCGGATAGCTTTCGGTTGGCTCGTGTCAGTTTTTCTCTGATTTGTTGTTGGGTCGTTTTGGAGAGTTTAGATCAGAGTGCAACATCTTAACCAGTTCGCGCCGGATGACGAATATAAACGCAAAGATTTCCCCAAATTCAAAACGGATGACGAATAAATACGCCAAGTTCAAGTTCGGAAATGTATGTCTGCAGCGCGCAAGGCCGGAAATGCGTGGGTGTGCTACCCAGCACTATCGGCCTGAACACGCTTCGGATCGAGTTTCGTTAAAAATAATCCCGCCCGTCGGCTCGGCGATGTTAAAATAATCCCGGCGCGAACTGGTTAACCAGTTTGCGCCGGGATTATCACCGAGTCGAGGCGCAGGATTATGTCTGTCCAGCCGAACACTATATACTGCAGCTTGTTAGCGCAGTACAGTTAGAGGTTTTGTCATTTACATGTTAGTGTAAAGTCGACTCGTTTGTTAATACAAATGCTGTTAATACAAAGCTATGGGACCAACACTCCACTTAATTATTTCGCGCCAGGATTATTTTAACATCACCGAGCCGACGCAAGGGATTAGTTTTAACGAAACTCAATCCGAGGCGGGTTCAGGCAGACGGTACTTGGAAGCACACCCACACATTTCCGGCCTTGCTCGCTGCTGACAGACATTTCTGGCCGTGCTCGTGATGTGTTTATGCGTCATCCGTTTTGAATCTGGGAAAAACTTTGCGTGTATATATTGTATACGTCCTCCGGCGTGAACTGGTTAAGAATGACAACATAGTATCATTCCATACTTCATAGATTACTTGACGATACAGGGAGGGTGTCCCAAAAAGGTAACCCACAACAAAGGGGATAATATGAAACAAATCTTAACCTGATGAGCATATTTATAGTTGTATCGTAAACTGGGTGTTGAAAGCTTTCCATTGATACCTTGGATGCCCACATCTGGGGCCGGTTTCACAAAAAACTAAGTTCAATCTTAGAAAGAGTAACTCCTCCTAACTTGCAATAGATGCAATGAAGTTAGGCTGAGTTAGTATTCCTAAGATTGATTTTAGCTTTGGTGAAATCGGCCCTTGGTCATGCATTGTTGAGTTGTTTTGAAAATGTTTTGAAAATGGTATGTGAAAATGTTCTTGAGACATTTTAGGTAAAACGCTGCGAACACAGCCAGACATTAGACAAGTAGGTTAAGACATTAGACAAGTAAATTAAGACAGGTTAAGTAGGTTAAGACATGAGACACGTAAGTTTTCTTTGATTGTAAAATACACACTTTGCTGTTTGTTATTCCACCCCCCACAACTCTCCCTTATTTCAATCGCAATTGAATCTCCCCCTGCTTGCAAACTGAATGCATATTGTCAACCAGGTTCACCAGGAATGCCCTTTGCCCGTGAGTTTGTTCCAAGATCATTTTGTTTAAAAACAGCAATTGTTTGTTTCAAATCACAAAGCATGTCACAACTTTCATTAACCCTAACCCTGCCAGACGCAGCACAGTGCATCAGGAAAAAAAGTCTGGTGCACTTTGAGTGCATTAATGACCACAGTCTAAAAGACTATTGAGAGCTAGTCCCAATTGAACAATGTCAGAGATGGATTCTGCTGCGTTGGGTGACCAGAGACTCTGAGGCAGTTTGATCTAGATTTTTGACATTGAGATTTTTGACCTGAGGGATATTGCTGCACTGGCAGGGGGGGGGGGTAATTTTGGTAATTTGTGTATATGTAATAATTTTGTGTAATTGCCATTACTTATTCTTTGCACGTTTTGTATGTTTTTGTTTGTTTTCGTTTCGTTTTGTTTTGTTTGTTTTTGTTTGTTTGTTTGTTTACTGTTTGTTTAGGAGATAAGATGATTTTTTTACAACAGTACAATCAAGTAAAATATATAATTTTGTTGGTTTGTTTAGAAGCTAAGACAATAATCACATTAATCCATGCATGTTTTATTTTTATTGTCCACCACCAAAGCATGCATATTGTAACAGCACCGTTTTAATATTGAAACTTTACATGTGAGTTCATGGCATTTGTTAAACTAAATTTCCAGCCAAAATCAAACATTTTTGTAATAGGTATCACATCTTTTTGATTTTGTCCGCACTGTTTATCTAAGCACCACATTGACATCATATTTTGAGGGAGGGGGATTTGGCAACTGTTTCTTGTTACATTTGATGGAGTAGTTGGAATCCATCCAATGTAATGAATTCAATGTAATGTAATGTACGCAATGCAATGTAATGTACTTTATATGTCAAATGTTGCCACGAAAAAAAGTTAAGTACTAGGTGTTCTGCATTGGAACTGAGTACCCGACAGTTGATGTAAGGAACCGGTTCCAGATTATGGAATCGAGTAGCCTTAAAGGGCGATTAAGAACTCGGTTTTCTGTTCCGCAGAGCGTGGGTTCGAATCCCGGTGTCGACACGTGTGTCCTTAAGCAAGGCAATTAAACCACTATTGCTTCATCCTTCGGATGGGACGTAAAGCTGTAGGTCCCGTGCGTTGTGTAATGCACGTAAAAGAACCCAGTAACACTCTTCGCTAAGAGAAGGGGTTTGCCCCGGTGTTCCTGGCAGCGCCTCGGAATAGGCAACTAGATAGATGGCGCTTTACAAATGCATGATCATCATCATCATCATCACCACTGGTAATTGCTTTAATTGTCGTGAATGGTTGGATTTGGGGGCTGTAATTTATAATAAATATCATTTAACTGACCTGTCCAAAGTTTTACAAACATGAATGCTGAGAAAAGCAGGAAAAAAAGCATTCGCTTTTAACTGGCGTCAAGCAGTGGTTCTTATGTTCTTGTTTTTTTCGCGATCGCCGTTAGGCGATCGTGGTTTTTTTGTATAAAATTCAATTTGTCAAAAAAATTACAGGATATCTAGTGCAATCCTTTTGCTTGATGCCTACAATAATTATTTACTTTAAAAAAAGTAAGATATTTCCTAATAATTTGGAAGTAAAAAAAATGTGATAACTGCAAATGCTGTATCCTACCTTTAACCAACTTAACAAATTACTTAGTAACTTTCTAAGACAATAACAAAGAAAGGTTTTAAATGCTATTTGTGGGGAATTGAAATAAAAACCACCCAAGCTACTTAAAAAACGAAACAAAAAAACAGGTGTCACGTTTTTGGGTGCATTGTAACACTTGACAGATGATGCTTGCAAAAGTTGCAGTTTATACCGTAACGCTATAAAAACCTCTAGGATTTGAATTTTGTGGTTTGGTTTCTTTAACCAGTACCCGGGTATATGTTTTACTTAAAGGTAGGATACACCATTTGCAAATATCAAAAATATTTACTACCGAATTATTAAGAATTATCTTACTTGTTTAAATGTAAATAATAATTCTAGGCATCCAGCAAAATAATTGCGCTAGATATCCTGTAATTATTTCGAAAATAACATAAGAATAACTGCCCAACGCCGGTTGAAAACAAACGCTGTTTTTCAAGATTTTCTCGCAATCCATCATTGTAAAACTTTGGACAGGTCAGTAAAAACGATATTTTCTATAAAATACAACCCTCCAAATCTACTCATTCATGACAATATAAGCAATTACCAATGGTGTATCCTAACTTTAAAATAGGTTACTAGGTTTCTGTACTACTCGTAAATGCACAAGTAAATTACACGTCCTTTAGTATCAATTAAGTCAAGTTAACAGATTGCTTTTTAAATGTGAAAGAAAGGCCTACTGTAGTTATTGTTAAATGTGCAATCCCAACTCTCCATTCTTTTGTGATCTAACTTGCAAACGACTTATCTTGTACTTTATAAGTACGGCAGGTACGACCAAGGGACTGTTTGTTTCATACGCGAGATCATGTGATATGGTGCCATGCGAAAAACAAACAGAACCACTCTTGCACATCGAATCCGAACACACAAGTCGTCTGCTTCCAATTTTGTAGACAGACGCGCTACTTTTTTAATAAGCTGTCTGAAATTTATATGTAAATTTATTCTAATTTAGTTTAATTTGTATGTAAAATAATTATTTCATGCTTCAAATCTTCCAAAGTATTTTTGTCTCTCCACCCAACAGGCACGTCGCCATTTTGGATCTTGGTAGCCAACCTCGCGACAGGATCCATTAAAACGTGATCCGGATCATGTATCGATGCTCAGGATCACTGAGTCTGTGCAAAACAAACGGGCCTTTTGTGTGTCTAGAGAAACTTGATCATACTTTAAAAGATTCATTTCTCAGTTTCTCATTTAAAGACTTGCACAATTCCTCAAGCTTCATCGATGTTTGTCCGTTTGACCAGGTAATGCAACCATGACGACATCGGGCCGTCTGATGGACAGGATTGCAGCCCTGAGGAAGGACATCATGAATGGCATCGGGATTGAGTTACTCCAGAAGTCTTACGACTGTCTGGATAACGAGGATGAAGACTCGGTCGAGGTAAGACTCGTTTTGCTGGACCTGAAGGCAACCTTTGATTTTTGTTTGTTTACCGGACCCATGCGCTGGATTATTTTTCACAAACATTGACCCCAGCAGGCCCAGGCCGGCAGTCTGTGGGCAGCACACCCACACATGCCAGCTGCGAGCTGGTCGCTGACAGATATTTCTGGCCTTGCTCTGAGTTGCTTGTGGCATGTTTATCCAACATCCAAGACAAATATCAGGAGTAAATAAATATTCAATGACCCTATCCTAATTGTGTCCTGCTCCCCAAAAAACAGACATAAGTGGTTTTTTTTTTAAATTGAAATATTGTTATTTCTATTTAGTACACATCTTCAGCTTTCATTTGGTACCAAAACCACCTTTATATCATACATACATTGTACTTTCAATTTTATGAGGATTTTATTTTGATGTATTTTGGAGATAAATTACCACTTTTAGAATACAGTTTGCCTCAATAAATGCATGATCTTTGTACTTTCTCATCAATAAAGTTGATTTTGTTTAACCTAACTGAGGGTTAAAGTATACATATTAAAGAATAAAAAAATAACGAAAAAATAAAATCGATGTCCGCCAGATTTGTTCCCCCATTTCAACTTTGACGAGCTGTATCTCGAAATAGCCTGTCCGACTTATGTCGGGTTTCGTAGGAGCGACTCACAATTAGTGATTGCCATACATTTGAAGCATTCACTCTGAGTTTTACAACTGTTCATTCTTTAAAGGTTGACTTGGTGGCACTCATGGGGCGAGAGAATTTTGAGATCTACGGCGGCAAGATTTGGCAGCTGAAATTCTGTGAGGAGACAGTCTTTGGTTGACATGGCAACACAGGTTAGTACAAGAAAGGAAAATGTGGTCACCTTTGACGTCGGATGTCTACATTTGTTCGAACCGTATCGAGATGTTTTTACGGTTGACTTGGAAATTGAGATGTTTCTCAACTTATGCGGATAACGAGATAAGATTTGTTTTGTCTGGACCTACCTGTCGGATTGTTGACGCCTCTTTTAAATACAGTGGGGTCAATTCGTAGGGTAGGGGACCAATTTTTCGTGTCCATGTTGCATCCAACATATTTTGTTTTAAATTCCGGACACATTCTTTGATGCCTTTTATCTCGAAGAGTGATTATGAAAAAGCAAAGTACCTACAAAACAAATACACATGTTTGAAGTCAATTTCAGTGACACTTGCATGGTAAACTACTAGGTCAGGTGTAACCGGGACACCACAAAATTTCACACTTTTGGACCCCTTATTAATGGACTCACTCGCAGACAAAGTTTATACAAAGTACAACCGTCAAAGTTGCTGAACTTTTTGCAGCTTTAACTACAGATTCTGCTAAAATTGTAAAAGGAGTTAGAAATCTCTCCACAGATATGAGAATTTGATAAACTCTGACAGAAACCAATGTTTTTTTTCAAAAGTTTTCATACATTTTTTACCAAAAACGATTAAAAAGGCAGTTTGATTTGGGAAATCACCAATTTGGGAATTGCTACTGAATTGTGTTCATTTGCATTCTACAGTGCCTTTTGTCTTACATTTTAACATAGTTTTTATTTTGTAATCCTCATGGAAGCAAGTTGTTGTTTTATGATTGAGTAATAATTTTTATTTAAATTGATGGTGCAACTTGGCAGTAATTACTAATCAGATCTTTTTTTATTGGCAACAAACAATAACATCACTTAAAATGGTGTTATTTATCTCTTTGACCAAATAATAACTAACAACTTGTTACTTTGTTACGAGTATAGTCAGGGAGATTGGTGCACAATATGATCGAATTGTTCACATGATAAAAGCGTCAAATTTGGCACATAATCAGATCAGTATGTCATAAGAAAGATATTTAGCTATAGGGCTTTATACATGTAGTAGATTTGACATTTGAAAAAATATAGGTAAAATGTGACTGGCTCTACAAAAAGGTGTATTATGTTGCAAAATAGGAAGTTGAAAAGCCCACAACGTAAGCTTTCATTTGATATATAATAGAGCTCCATAGCCCCTCTCATTTTGGAGATATGACGTGTTTACATATTGATTACTTTCTTGGAGTTCAAATTACACAACTGAGAAAACGGGCTTTGAAATAGCCGGCTGTGTTGTACTACAACAGAACGATGCACACACACACAAAAATTCCCCTTTATTCATCAAAATCAACATTTCTTTGAATGAAACCTGAAACTGTAGGTATTGAAGATGTCATTCATGACAAAAAATGAAAATCACATTTTGATGAAAAGTTTACTCTCTCAACATTGAGTGGGCCATTACATGATAGTGCACAGCGCAACTTAATGCACCTTTTTGTAGAGCCGGTCACAAATAACATGCAATGGCAGACTTTTAGACAATTTAGAAAATTGCTTGTTATTCAACCTATATTTTGTCAAAGGTCAAATCTGCGATGGCCCTGTAGCCAAATATCTTTCTCATGACATACTATATGATTGTGTGCCTAATTCCATGCTTTTATCATTTGATTGAATTTATTTTTCACTCATCTTCCTGACTAGTAACCATTTAAAAAAAAAAATATATATAGTTGGCTTTGAGATTGTAAGGTTTTTGAGAAACATCGTCTTGGGGTTGTCGCAGAAAACCATTCAGGGATTTTTTTCTCAAGATTTGTTAAATTGATTTCATAAAGATCAGTAGTTTGTGGTAACACCACGGTAATACTCTTTAGTGAGATGTATGGTTCTGAAAAGAACCTTGAACCCTTGATTGAATAATATCATTCCAGAGAATAAACAAAATTTGACTCGCATTTGATAACTTGTGTTATAATGTACAGCTCTACATTACATGTAAATGTGCTCTAAATGTACATTGTGTACAATAAATTATGATACAATGTCCTTGAATTATTATTTTGTACTAATACATTTAGTGGTTATAAGATAAGTAGTTTGCGGTAACACCATGGTAATACTCTTTAGTGAGATGAGTGGTTCTGAAATAAACCGGACGGAACTTAATGTATCGGACAGTATGCTCTGCTTATCGTCAGGAGACTAAGAGATTCCAACGGTGAAGCAGGGTTATATGGAGCCTGTGTGTTGTTGGCTAGTTGTCCAGTGGTTGTTGGCCAAAGGTTTTGTGTGAAAATCAAATCGCAGAGTGGTGTTAATTTGTCATTGATGTATGTTTATTATTTGCATTATTTTTATATTTTAGGACAGTGGCATTATTATATGTGTTGGACTTAAAAGTATTTTATTGTTGCGGAGAAAGATAACATGTACATGTATAGTAGTACTTTTGTTACATAAATTCCATAGTCGGCTACATATATGTGACCTGTCATCACAAAATGAGCGTAAAGTCGGCAAAATCAAAAATTGAGATATGGGTATTTCTAAATTCTGTGGAAACAGAGCTTTCCAATGGTATATAACACTTGGAGGTTTGATACTCAATATTTTTTTAATTTTTATTTTTTAGTCTGGAGTCTTAATACAGAGATTATGAGAAAACGGGCATTTCTTGCAAGAAATTGTGTGAAAGGCATAGAAAGGCATAGTCAAAATTGTCTCAAAAACTAATTTTTGTATCTGATCGTCCTGAAAAATTGGGAATTGATTGTTGGGGATTTAGTCTTTAAAAAAAAATATAATCTCAAAATCGACCACCCCTTCAAATTTTGACTTTGAGTGGCCGTACTGGGAAATCACTCCGTGCGACTTTACGCTCATTTTGTGATGACAGGTCACATATGTGACCTGTTCCAACGAAACCCGGACAAAGTCGCGCAATGTGTTTTGTTACAATGTACTCCTGAAGTCATTTCTGGATGGGTTTTACCATTTTGAGGTTTTACACAAATGTAGGTTTTCCTAAGTCACTCACTATTAATCTACAATCTCCTCAAATTTGAACAAAATTCGTCTACCACAAGTGTGTTTTTTGTCAATTTTGTGAAACATTTGTGTATAGAAATAATACGCTTTTCTGAACTTCAAAGCTGTTTATCTCATAATTAGGTTGTCAGGGTTTTATCACTAAATCCAGACCCCAGGGAAGATAGGGTGGGGGTACATATGTAAATGATACATCATTTTAAAGCTGAGAACCTAGAGAATTTGAAAAAAGCAAAATCTGAAAAACTAAAAAGTCGACTTTGTGTTGGGTTTCGTTGGAACAGGTCACATATTATGTGGGAGTAAATATCTTAACCAGTTCGCGCCAGAGGACGTGTATACACGCAACGTTTTCCCCAGATTAAAAATGGATGACGCATAAACACGTCACAAGCAAGGCCGAAAATGTCTGTCAGCAGCGAGCAAGGCCGAAAATGCGTGGGTACATGTATGCTTCCCGGTACCATCGGCCTGAACCCGCCTCGGATCGAGTTTTGTTAAGAATAATCCCGCGCCTCGTCTCGGTGATGTTAAAATAATCCCGGCGCAAACTGGTTAAAAAAAATTGACAACTGATATTTAAAATTGAATGAATTAAAATACAGTGGTCATCCATTTTGAATCTGGGGAAAACTTTGCGTGTGTATACGTCCTCTGGCGCAAACTGGTTATTTCTTGAAAAATTCAAAGTTTAGAAGTTTTCAATTATTTTGAAGTGAATTATTCTGGAGTTAGGCAATATTTTTTTACTACAACAGAGCCTTGTTTGGTTGATGATTGTATTCAGATTGTATCGTATACAGAGTATGTAGTTATTATTTGTAAATAGTATGTCTATGTATATACTGGTGTGTTTCTTGAAATGTAGTCTGAAAAGTACAACAGGTGTTCAAGATTTGTCTACTTTTCTTATTTTTTTCTCAGTTTTTGTACCTTGTTCCTTTTCCTAATTTCTTCATGTAAAATCACACAATGAAGGGCTTGGGTGCAGGTGTACTGCAACTGTACTTAACAGAGCTTAGTTGAGGATGGAGCACAAGTGTTGTGAGTACAGAACATGCCAAATGAGACATGATGCCATGGACATGGGTATCGACGAAAAATACTTCTAAAAGCTTGTGAAATTTTACTTTTATCCTGATTTTGCCCTCGAAAGTCCTTTTTTTTTTTTGAGGGGGGGGGGGGGTTTTGAATTTGTTTAGTCCTATTATTCTACTTTTTCACCTAGGTCTGCATGAAAACCTGATCAAATGTACGTTTAACCAGTTCGCGCCGGGATTATTTTAACATCACTGAGCCGCGGTGCGGTATTATTTTTAACGAAACTCAATCCAAGGCGGGTTCAGGCCGATGGTACCGGGAAGCACACCCACACATTTCAGGCCTTGCTCGCCGCTGATAGACATTTCTGGCCTTGCTTGTGACGTATTTATGCGTCATCCGTTTTGAATCTGGGGAAAACTGTGCGTGTATATACGTCCTCCGGCGCGAACTGGTTAAATTATATTGCTAAATCTCATACATATATTCATGTCCATTGTACTGTTCTTCTTATTGGTCAGTTAATCATGATGCACAGTGTAAAAAGGCGTCAAAATATTAACTAGGTAAAGAAAAAATAGATTTGGGCCAAATTGTCATGCAATGTGTATTGCATATGACTGGTTATAAGCAAGTTGTTGTTAGCATTTTTAGGTTTATTTTTGTGACCAGACTTTGCTGGACATGTGATGGACTTATGCTGCGTTCCAATCGCGTCGTGTTTATCGTGTTCACCGTGAATTTCTCCATGTTCACTAGTAGGTTGCATTCTACACACTACTCACCAAGACGCACGCGCACAGTCGAGTTAGTCGTGCGGTAAGGACATTCTTTATCGCGCAAGAACTCGTACGTGAATCAACACGCATGCGAGAGTATATGAAGTTGTGAATATGGAGAAAATAATTCCACCTCGAGTTCACCACTGGTGAACACGCCATTATACGACTCGTGAACTCGTAAACACGATAAACATGACGCGATTGGAATGCAGCATTATCGACGACACTGGCTGTGTTAAACAGCGCCTCCTACTGTTTGTAAAAGTCCTGCAATTGTGAATATTTGCTTTCTCTGTAATTGCAGATACATTTTTATATAGTAAGAAGTAATTTATACAGGCTGCAGACTGGCATTCCAGTGCTGCCAAAGTAACCAACCAAAAAAGCGCACAGTTTTGTTTTACTGATATCATGTATCCCCAAAAGATGTATATATATTTAGATAGGCCATTTTTGTATATTAATTTTTAATAGACTGATTCAGGAGGCCACACCCCTCGAAAAATTAACCAATCACTGCATGGTTTTAAGGTCTGACAAATTGTGGAAATGTTGTCCGACAACAATTCTTCACTTCAGTAAAGTTTAATACTGCAAATTTTTTGTTCATTTAACTTTTGTTTGTACGTCCTAATTCTATTACCAGCCTGGTTTTAATCATAGTCATGGTTTAGTAGGGGTGTTTTGTTCATTGTAAATCCCAATCCGAGTACCGTTATTGAAGGAGAAAGGTAACTTTTGGCCATTTCCTAAGCCAAAGGTGTTACCAACTTGTATGTACATGTAAGTACACTAAGTTGTATGAACTGTGCAAGTACCTTTGTCAACTCGAACCTTCGGCAAGTCGTACCTTCGGCAAGTCGTACCTTGGACAACTCGTACCTTGGACAACTCGTACCTTCGGCAACTCGTACCTTCGGCAACTCGTGTCTTGAGTTAAGACAACTCGTACCTTATAAAATATGTTCGCAATTTACATACAATATTATAGGAATCGATTATGAATTGCAACGACAGAAAACCGAAATTCATTTTTGGAGTAAATAAATGCCTAACAAAGTGCGTCGCAGAGGTACAGTCGAGACTTTTGACTTCGATTGGAGATAAAGCGCACCGTAATTTCCCGTGTTGCGTCGCCCGGACTTTGCCGTGCAATTTAAGCAGCAGGTTTTTTTCCATCATGATCAAGTATTGTTTGATGTTAAAATATATTTTCTCATAAATATCAAAATATCCATCTTAATTTTTTTCCTTTTGGATTTGACAAGGACTACTTTATGATTCAGAAACTTCTGTGCAAGAAGTAAAAGCATCGACACGTGATCAACGAATTATGTTGGCTTATGTTACAAATAATTATTTAGATTATTTTTCTGCTAAAAATGAGGTTCGTTTTTTAATCCTTGGGGGGAGGGTCTCTTTCTTTCCCCTTCATTCTCAATAAATAACTTTATTTAAGAACTTTGATTATTTCTTATATGTAAAGTATTTTGGGGAACTTATTTTATTTACATAAAGGACTTGTGAGTATTTTTCTGCTAAAAATGAGGAATGTTTTTTAAACATTTTTTTAAATTAAATGCAGGATTCAATCTCTTTTTGAAACATGTGTGGCTCTGTAAAGAGCTGTTTGTGTTGCTTGGTTGTCTTTGCCTGGTTACATGGATGGACCGATGAGGTGACTGCATGCAGCTAGGAGACCAGACGTTGTCAGCTGCCCTGCCTTGTAGCTGTCCCACAGCTTGAATGCCTTGCCTTGAGCTTGCCGGTATTGTTTGCGCTGGTACCGACACAGCTTGGCCTGCTTGATGAGTTTGACTTGAATGTTCACCAAAGTTGGCTCTTGGTGCAGCAGGTGGATCAGCTTGTAAAACTGGAGGCCATGGCGGCCAGCCTTCCAGTTGGTGCGCGTACTCTGCATGAAGGCCGACCAACTTGAAGGCTGCCACTTGGTGATCCACGTATTCTTAATGTAGTTGCACAGCTCGATGAAGGCAGGTGAAGCTGCTCGCTCTTGAAACTTGTAGAAAGCTCGCGGGATGTGCTCTTTAAGTAGGAAGGGTAGAGCCATCAGTTTCTTGATGTACTGCCGCACAGATACATCACTGGGGAAGGGGACGACTAGTCCAAGATTCTGACACTGCCACCAAACAGCTTGATTCCAGTGGAATAGGCATCCCCAGACGTTGACCGCAGGGAAGACTCGGCGAATGGCCGACCACATCCCGACCTCAAAGTCAACCACCATCTCCTGAACACAGGAACCTCTGGAAGGCAGCTTCGACTTGATGTTCTTGAGGACCTTCTTGTAATCCTTCTTCTTGTGGCTGGACATGAGGAGGAAAGCCCGAGGTATCTGCTTTTGGTTGCCGCTGTCGCCCTTTACGAAGGCATGTATGCTGAACAGCTGCTGGAAGGGCTTCTTGATGATTTTGAAGGTACCATCCATATACCACGTATTGGCCCTGTCCAAAACAGCCAGCTGATCTTCAGTGTAGAACATGATGTGGCGTGATCTGCCCACCCGAATGTCTGCCTGCAGAAATCCATCAGGTATGGGTATGCCTGTTACGATGTCAGATATTTGATTGTGATTATTTCCAAAACAAAACAAGACAAAACCCGTAAAGAAAGGACAGCAGAGGCAAAGATTAAGTTTCAGGAACATCATTAAATTGAAACCTTTCAAAATAGAAAATACAAAGATATTAACAATTTACATTAAATGAAAACCATACTATGTAATATATCATAACTTAAAGGGGAGATACCGGTATCTTTAACAAAAGATGGGTGCGACGAGGGAGCGGGTCTGAGCGGCGAGTCGGGTGATCCTTGGCTAGCCCATCGTCTCAACTTGGCTGGGATCTTGACCGGAATCTATTACGAAGAAACAAAAACTTTGTATTCCAATATTTATATACAAAGAAATGACTCTCAGCTCGGGGGCTCAATTAAACAAAATATGATTTAAACTAAAAGATACATATACTTAAACCAATATAAAACAAAATAAACTTACGGAAAATGTTTGACACGGCGTGCGGCGGACAACTAATACAAAATAAAGGGAAAGAGCTTCAGTATCTCTTTCCGTACGTAAACTAAATACAATATAACTAAGAGCCGCCGCACGTCTGTCCCCCAGCCACCGCGATGGTGAAATGCCTCCCAGAAATGACTTTACAGTTGGGTTATATACTAGTGAGGGGCATTTAAAGAATGCTTTACTGCTGCATCCAGAGTTAACTTATTCAAAAAAGGTGACACAATGAATGTATTATTTTTTACCACTGAATGGGGCTTCAATTGCCCAGCCAAACAAAAGAAGGGCATTTAAAGAATGCTTTACTGCTGCATCCAGAGTTAACTCTAACAAAAAGGTGACACAATGAATGCATTTGTTATACAGTATCCATTAGGTAACATTCACTGATAAGTGAGGACAGCAAAATCATAGTAAATTAAATCCTATTCATAACGACTTAATTAAATCCTATTCAGATGCCGATTGATTTTTGGGGTCCTTGCTGAGTGGGGGAACGTACATCCCCAACAAGCTGTAAGCAGAGCTTCTCCAAGAAGGCATGGAATGTGTAGATCCTATGACCTGGCTGATTTTTGGGTTTGTAATGATCCATCAACACATAACTGTTATAACTTGCCCACATGAAGAACTTCATGACGAGTCTTGGTGGCCATTTGTAATGTCTTGTCATCTGATCGTTTTTATCGGTTCCACCCATATAATGATTGTACGCTTTTACTGCTTTGGGGCAGGAGACGTCAACCCTCTTATGCTGTATGGCATCATACCTCTGTACTGTTGTTGGTGGTGCATCTACATATATGGAAGTCACAAAGTACACAGGCTTTTTGTCTTGCCATGCAATGGCTCCCACCTTCCCGTTGAAGAGTAACTCAGAGTCCCCCTTCCTCAGGTCATCCTTATTCTTCTTCAGTTGCTTTGGAAAAAATCTCCTATTAGTCATAGCCGTTCCACAGATGCGTATTCCCCTAGTTAGCAGGAATTCAGCAAGCAACACACTGGTATAAAATGAGTCGGTGTATACACAGTAATTCTGATCCCTGTACTCCTCGAGCATTCTTACGACCAAGTTCCCACCAAGATCAACATTTATTGCTAACGCGTCGTCCCTTTTACCGGTGTAGATTTCTGCAGTGATGATGTATCCGTTCATGCTATCACACACACGAGAAAAGTCTTGATGCCCCATCTAATGGGCTTATCTTTGATGTACTGTTTTATAGACAATGAGTTCTTGGTCGGAATCATACCTTCATCCAACGATAACTCACAAGCCGGAACATAATGTCATTTGAATCGTTCTAGAATATTGTAACGCCCGTGCCGGTTGGGCGGTAGAGGGCGCTGGAGCGATTCCACGGTGGTGGGATCGCCCCGGAAACCCGCCTTGGATTGCGCAAGCGCCGAACTGGTTCTGACCAGTTCTGGGGGCCGCGTGATTGTGTGAGCCTGAAGTCCATGTTTGGTAGGCGAGAGTCCACAATAAACGGCAGAGAACCACAGGAAATAGAGGAACACTTGTGTCAGGAGTCCTTCTTGTGTGTGTAGTCGACCCCAGAGAAATCTTCGTTACATTGGTGGCAGCGGTCGGCATACAGAAGGACGGGAAAAGACCAGGTGAAGTGTTCAGGTTTTCAGGAAACCACGATAACACGGCAGCCAACTCGCCCCACGGCGAGAAGGCAGGCCGGGGCGTGGGCCCGGGGAGCGGGGACCAGTCCGGGAGGCTTTCAGGCACTCCGTGCATGACGTCAGGGGAACTCTAGGGAGGTTATGGGGACTTGGGAGTCTGGGGTTTCCTGGGGGAGGAGTTGGAGAAGGATAGCGGGGAATTTCGGGACATGCGCCAATGGCTGGGGGCTTCAGTGCGTCCACTCCGATTTGGAGAGAGGGCGCCCTTCTCCATATTTGTCCGGGTCCGCTACCAGGTCTGTCGGGGGGCCGCCCCATGCTGTAGACGGCGGCGCAGCAGACGGATGGTTCCTCGCGGAACAATCCAAAGCTGTGCCCGTGGATGCAGTGGGGGGCGGGGCCTCGTCGAGACATTCTCTGGATCTTCTGCAGGAATGAAACCGAGTCGGGGGGGCCCGGCCCATGCTGTAGACGGCGGCGCGGCAGACGGCTCGCAACACTCGGAGCGAGCCCGAGCCGTGCCCGTCGGCGCAGCGGGGGCGGGGCCTCGCCGGGACGCCCACGCTCTCTAAGCCAGTCGCAAGAATCAGTCGCAGTCGCAAGAATCAGTCGCAGTCGCAAGAATCAGTCGCAGTCGCAAGAGGCAGTCACAGTCGCGGCCACAGGAGCCAGTCGCAGTCGGAGGAGCCAGTCGCAGTTGCAGGAGCCAAGCGCAGTCGCAGTCGCAGTCGCAAGAGCCAGTCGCAGTCGCAGGCACCAGATACAGGAGCCAGTCGCAGTCGCAGGAGCCAGTCGCTGTCGCGGGAGCCAGCCGCAGATGCAGTCGCAGGAACCACAGTCGCAGTCGCAAGAGCCAGCCGCAGTCGAAGGCACCAGTCGCAGTCAGAGCAGCCAGTCGCAGTCACAGTCGCAGTCAAGTTTAACATTTAGAGGGGTGTGCCGGGGCCAGGGGTGTGCCGGGGCCAGGGGTGTGTCCTGGGGCCAGGGGCTTACCCCAAATTGTTGTAATGGAAATTGTTGTAATGAAAATTGTTGTAATGTAAATTGTTGTAATGTAAATTGTTGGAATGTAAATTGTTGTGTAATGTTGGCGTTATGCGTTTTCCAGGGCGGTTGGCCGGGGTGCGGCAGCAGCGCCCATGGTCTTGTTTGGGGGCAAACAAGGTCTTCGTGGGGGGCTGTGTAACGCCCGTGCCGGTTGGGCGGTAGAGGGCGCTGGAGCGATTCCACGGTGGTGGGATCGCCCCGGAAACCCGCCTTGGATTGCGCAAGCGCCGAACTGGTTCTGACCAGTTCTGGGGGCCGCGTGATTGTGTGAGCCTGAAGTCCATGTTTGGTAGGCGAGAGTCCACAATAAACGGCAGAGAACCACAGGAAATAGAGGAACACTTGTGTCAGGAGTCCTTCTTGTGTGTGTAGTCGACCCCAGAGAAATCTTCGTTACAATATACACAAAAATAGGTCTGGATTTGTAGATCTTGTCAGTTGTCAACCTTAATTACATTAGAATCGTCCTCATTCACACAGGTTTTTCGGCAAGGTACGAGTTGACCAAGGTACGAGTTGACCAAGGTACGAGTTGACCAAGGTACAAGTTGACCAAGGTACGAGTTGACCTTCTGACTAGAACCATGTCCGAAATTGAGATATTGTGTAGTCATTTGAAGAAAAAAAATGTTGCATTCTGATGCCGTTTTTTTCCATCTAAATGAAGGTCAATCTGTGCAAAAATGTTAAAAAGACATGAATCTGGGACTGAGAAACATTTCCTATTTTGTAAGGGAAATACTTGGACAAATTTTTCGACTCTCCATAGATAAGACTTTGTACACATCCGCTGAAGTTTTGTGTTTTATCATTCCTAACTTTTTAACATTCCTAACATCCAGCCTTTTCAGGGACTTGAGCAAATCTAAATATTCTAACACCCTATTCTGAAACAGGTGGGAGGGGGAGGGGGGAGGGCGAGGCGAGGCGAGGGGAGGGGAGGGGGAGAGGGACTTATTATTCGGTCAACTCTAAAAACCATGTGTTTGTGAATACTTGTCTGTGTAGCTAATAAGATAGATATAAGTAAGTAAGTAAGATATTTAAAGTTGTGCAAAATCTTAATCCCGTCCTCTAAATCATAAATGTATAGTATCAAAAATGTATAAGGCTTGTATCTGTTTAGATAAGAATGTTAATAATAATATATAGGAATAGATTGTGTGTGATATCAGTTTGAATTTCTTTTACATTTTGAATGAAATTGTCATTAAAAGTGAAGCATTGAAAAAAATTGTTTTTTTATATTCCAATTGTGCATGAATTGTGGAATTGCCCTCTGAAGCAGTTAACTTTTTGTCATAACTCAGTATTAGAAAGCCAGTTAGAAATTTCAACTTCACATGTGAACAGTGATATGGGTCACAGGTCATTAGGGATAATTAAAAGCACGCGTAACGCATGCGCGTTATGAGTGTCATCAATTACAATCAGAATGGGTGTTCTTTCATAATTGTTTGTGACATTATAGGGTCGTTAACAAAAAATTAAAACTGTATAAAAACATGTATAAAACTCTGATCAAGATTTTACCCCCATGTGACTCATTTTCGCAGAACTCGTCACCTATATATGTATTGTTCTGTATTGTTTCTGCAAAACACACATTTTTCAAATAGTAGAAATCTAAAAACACGACATTTTAAATTGTCCTTTTTATCTTCCTGTTATATTCATCAGATGATTCTAGCATTGTTTTTCATGAAGTGTTAAATAAGCAAACATGAAAAATGTTGAATGAAGAAGAGAAATGTAAAAAAATCATTCATTTTTATTTTTAAATTGCTTTAAAGGTGGGTATACCATTTGCTGCTGTCCAAAAAAGTAACGGACCAAATTAATGAAAAAAAGTTTAATACTTGTTTTGAAGATATCAATAACACTAAATTCCCTGTTAAAATATTCCTTCTAATATGGTGTCATTCTGAGGAAAACTATAAAAGACGGTCATTTCTAAAGATGTGTCTCAGAGACACATTTCTGGAAATTTCTGTTATAGGTTTGTAATAAAACTCATCACAAAAGTATCGAGACACTTAAAAATGAGCCAATAATTAACGGCCCGAAAAGGTATGGATTAATCGAAGTAAATAACCCAGTGCATAATTTTAAAGGCGGGCATATGTAGAGATTATCTTATTGGCTGATCATTTGACATCAACATGATCAATACAAACCTGCTTCTATATGGATGATTGTCACTTTTGAAACTAGATCTACGACCATTGAAATGACAATAACTTTGCTCCGCAACATCGTATCTCAACAATCGAGGTGTCAAAATACGCAGAACAAAATTATGCACTGGGTTATTTGCTTTGATTAATCCATACCCTTTCGGGCCGTTAATTATTGGCTCATTTTTAAGTGTCTCAATCCTTTTTGTGATTAGTCATATCCATGAATGGTGCGCGCAAGTGTTTACACGAGACACTTGCATGTAGTTACTGTTTTTAGTCGGTTCAGCGCGTAGCTGCAATAAATTGGCTGAACGACAACACGCCCCCAATGCTGATTTCAGGCACAATTCAAAATACAATGTACGACTCGGCAAATTTTGAATTGAAAGTAAAGATCTTAGTATTGTTTTCTCGGAATATACATTATTCACAGAGATAAAACTTTTTCAGCTTAGTTGTTAAGCAAATATCTTAACATTGTAACCATTTTGCTCATTCAGACGGGGACAACAAATTCACAAATGACAAATGGTCTACTCTCTTATGGTGTATCAATGCACAAAATAGGTGACCTGGGTTCTTGTTCTAACGAATACAGGGTGATTAAAAACAGCAAACCCCAAAACAAAGAAATATATTTCAGATACAAAAAAAATCAAGCACCAACATTAATTATGAATTGGAATTACATTTATTAAACTACTTGTAAGTGAGAAAAAGATTTTTTCAATTGCTGTACTCGTTAACATTTGTCATTACAGTGCATTTAAACGAAATCACCCTAGAATCAGTTTCATCCAAATATGCGATTTATTTTGTGTTATTGGGAAAAACAAAGAATGCATGTTTCAACAACTGTACACAACCCTGCTTCTGCATTATCAAGATAAGGTTTTAGTTCACTTTATGCACTTTGCACACTTTACACACTTTACACAAGTCTAGCTCGTCCTTCCACCCGAAGTTGAACCTCTGCAAACCTAACCAGTTCGCGCTGGGATTATTTTAACATTACAGAGCCGAGGGGCGGGATTATTTTTAACGAAACTCTATCTGAAGCGTGTTCAGGCCGATAGTGCCGGGAAGCACACCCACGCATTTCCGGCCTTGCTCGCTGCTGACAGAGATTTCCGAACTTGAACTTGGCGTGTTTATGCGGCATCCGTTTTGAATTTAGGGAAAACTTTGCGTTTATATACGTCATCCGGTGCGAACTGGTTAAATAAGTTTGGATATGAATGTTCGCTGTCGAACTGTTACCTGTGGTACTCTAGCCATGATCAAGATAAGGTTTAGTTTACTTTATGCCCTTTAATACACAAGTCCAGCTCGTCCTTCCACCTGACGACGTTGAACCTCTGCAAACCTATTGGTTTTCAAATAAGTTTGGGTAATGAATGTTCGCTGTCGAACTGTTACCTGCGGCCGATACGCTAGCCATATTGAAAACGCAGTGACTGCATTCAAACTGACACCAACACATACATCCTGATGAACGCCAGCATTTTGTTTATTTGAAAAGCCCCCACAAACATAACAGTCCCTTTGTAATGCAAATCAATCGATCAACAGCTTTTAAAGGGCTTTAGATCAACAATAGGATTGATAAAATCATTTTTTTTTGTTTAATAGGACTTTGAATATTTGTAACTTTTTAACTCAGGTTTTCGCTGTTGATGTTTGAAGACAATTGTATAACGACACTTCTTGAAATTGTATTTTTGGACGAACCGGATTATAGGGGGGTTTTGTTTAAAAAGTGATCTCACTTAAAAAGTAGTTTAATAAATGGGCTTCCAATTCATAATTAATTTTGGTGCTTCATAGTTTTTTTATATGAAATATATTTCTTTGTTTAGGGGTTTCGTGTTTGTTTACTCACCCTGTATAACATAGTCATTATGTGAGTTTATTTTTCTTGATTTGTGTATTTCTCCTTTTGCTGAAATTTGATTGCTTGGACATAGCGTCAATTTTGACTTTAATGAAGAATTGCGTCACAGGTTTTCATATCTGTTACAATACCAAGACTCTTTGAAGGCTACAACTGGTAAGAAACAATCTTTTGTTGTATAATTCCTTTCTTTTGAGAGAATGTCCAGAGTGTCCAGAGTATTCCATGGACTTATCAGTGTACACTCAACTCTTGTTAGTACAAACTCAACTGGACCTAGTAAAAGTGTTTGTGATATCAGAATTTTGTATTAACCAGTTCGCGCCGGGATTATTTTAACATCACCGAGCCGAGGAGCAGGATTTTTTTAAACGAAACTCGATCCAAAACGAGGAAGGCTGATAGTGCTATGAAGCGCACCCACGCATTTCCAGCCTTGCTTAAGCCTACAGACATTTCCGGCCTTGCTTGCTGCTGACAGACATTTTTGGCCTTGCTCGCTGCTGACAGACATTTCCGGCCTTGCTCGCTGCTGACAGACATTTCCGGCCTTGCTCGTGGCGTGTTTATTCGTCATCCGTTCTGAATCTGGGGAAAACTTTGCATTAATATACGTCATCCGGCGCGAACTGGTTAAGAGGAGTGTCGGTTCCATTCACTGTGCACATAAATGCAGAGTTGGGACTGAGGCTGCATGTTTGTTGGAGCCAGAATTTGTATTTGTATTGCTCGCTGCTGACAGACATTTACAGCCTTGCTCGTGACTTGTTTATGCGTCATCCGTTATGAAACTCAGGAAAAGTTTGCGTGTATATACGTCATCCGGCGCGAACTGGTTAAGGTAACGAAGAACGCCACAATGAAACTTCAATTGTTGACGTCATGAAATTTGCTTGGCATTTGCATGAACTATGAACCGGGCTTTGAATGTCGTCAACGTTTGCCAACTATGCGAAAAGTTTTTAATTGGATTTGCATACAAAAACAATTAGCAAACGGTGAAAATTTGCATTGTTCACACGAGTGGAACGCAGCACTGACTGCCCAAAGTATATGATGATGGTTTGACATTGTTAAACACAACTTAATAAACCAGGACAATTTGAGCAGAAACAGCTGCCATACTATCTTTATTCTATAAAGTTTCATAATTTGAGAAAATCTTCAAATGAATTTATTGCGTTTTGGGAAAAAAACACTTTGTATGCTTTTAGGCTGGTTCGTCCGCTAAAACAAATATGATGCGAATTTGACGTCAAGAAGCATTCGTAACGAAAATTGAAATGTGTTCAAATTTCAGTGTGAAAACCTGGCGTGACGTTACCAAATCCAGGGATGTAGTCGAGTCCATCACAAGTCCCTGCAAGTCCTTCAGTTCCAAGTCAAATCACAAGCTATTCAAATCAGCTTTGACAAAAGCATTCCTTTGTCATTGTTCATCCAGTTACTTGTGACTGGCTTCACGAAAGGACTTGTGAACGGACTTGCAGGGACTCGACTACAACACTGACCAAATCGTATTGGCATTCGCACCAAGTATCAACCAGTCTAAATATGTTGTACGTGTATATTGAAATTACCTTACAATTTTTGTTAATAACCAAGGATAGTACTTGGATGATTCCTGGCCGAATATCAAGACGGATAGGAACAGTGAGAAATTCAGTGTCTCTCCAATGTCGGCCATCTTGGATCACAGAAGCAAATCTCATCAGGTACAGTAATGTGACGTTTTCAACTAAAAACAAACTACATTGTATTAAGAAAGTAAATGATTATGTAAGTCATTTGGTACTCTTAAAACCTAAATGTGTTTAACCAGTTCGCGCCGGGATTATTTTAACATCACCGAGCGGGATTATTTTAAACGAAACTCGATCTGAGACGGGTTCAGGCTGATAGTACCGGGAAGCACACCCACGCATTTCCGGCCTTGCTCGCTGCTGACAGACATTTCAGGCCTTGCTCGTGGCGTGTTTATGCGTCATCTGTTTGAATCTGGGGAAAACTTTGCGTGTATATACGTCCTCCGACGCGAACTGGTTAAACATTCTATTCATTTATTTGGGGTACAGTACAGCTACAAAATACTACTCAATTCTCACAGGCGAGTACGAGTACTGGGTATTGAGTGACAATAGGGTTAATGCATTTTGCCTTATATTACATGATATACCGTACATATACATCTTTCTGCTTATGTTTTTGGAATTTTGTAAAAAAACAAGTTGTAAATCAAGCTTATTGGTTGCTCTGGGGTTGGGGGGGGGGGGGCATTCTGAGCAGGCATATTTTACCACGAGTAAAGAGTCAAAGCAACATCCTAACAGGGTGTAATTTTGTTGACTGTTAGGCAGGACATTCAACTGTACTTATGTGGTCATCACTGTTGCTCTCCAAGAAACATCTCCACTTTCCTCGACATCTTAAAGTCAGCGGGTGATCGCCTATCTATCCACACACACACCCTCAAATAGTGAGTAGGCATTTATGTTTTTATATCTTAAAGGGATCGTATACGTTTGGTAATTGGAACCCACTGTTTGTTTCAATCCTATATAGTTATAGATATATACCATAAAACTAACCTGTAAAAATTTCATTTCAAAAGGTGGTAGCGATTGTGAGATATTCCTGAAAATCTGGAGCGGTTATGTCCACGCAGAAAGAATAATCTGTATTGGAATACACAATCTGAGAAACGTCACTGCAGTAACGCTTCTCAGATTCAAATTTTTAGGGATAAAAAGTGATATCTTTTTCCATAACCGCAGTACTTCGAAGTGAACAATTTATAAAAATGCATTATACTATCCAAAGCTGCTGTACTTCTTACCAAGTAAGTTTTTATTGCCATTAATTTTTTGGAGTAATTACCAAACGTATACGATCCCTTTATTAGACACCATTTGCTTTTGCTGTAATTTTTTTAATGGATGAGTTAATAGGGGGTTTATATTTATAGTAAATACTGTGACACTGATTTTTTTTAAAAGGTTTTGTGTTCATAGATGCTGACAAAACCAAGAAAATTAATGCTGTTTTGTAGTCTGGTTCCTTGACTTCCTTCAGACAAGACAGCAATATATAATTATCAGGAAATTGATGACAATAATTAAAATACAATTATAATAAAAATTTAATAATGAAAAAATCATAAAAATGCTAAAGACAGTAGCAATTTAGAAACACAGTGGTAACTATGGAAACATTGAGCATCCTCTTGTATCCATACAATTTTGTCCGGCGATTTATATTATAAGATTTTGCGCTGACTATTAAGCCACAGTTTTTTTTTTAAAGTGATTACTTTAGAAGCAAACGTTGCACTGGTTTCCAACATTAAAGCTTGTATGCTTTTTTGAACCTCGTATAATACTTTGATCAATATTTAACCGTGTGTGACTCATTTTCACAGAGCCCGTCACAAATAATATCCTAACCCTCGATCCTTGGCTCCTGACTGACATTGACAAGCTATTACGTCTTATTTAGAAGCACCATTACGGCTCCATCGTAATCAGGAATAAATCGCTGAGGCCGATTTACGCAATCGGCCGTTGAAGTGAACGCATGGGTGAAAATTGTGACCAAGTTGATTTTCTGAACATTGTATTTTTAAGAAGTGTAGTTATAACAGATTATTGTCATTATTGTCTTGTATGATTAATAAAGATAAAAATGAAGAGGATTTGTGTGTGCTGTCCGTATGATTTTGGTAAATTTTGTTTATTTTAAAGCCGTTTTTCTCGGAATGTGGATTCGGCAAATAAATATACACCTATCATCTTCATCAGACCATAACTCGTTAACCTAAACAATTACACACTTGTTATGGGTATCATTAGAAAGCTTATAAAATTCCCTTTCTCACCATATGCATATCTCAAAAAGTCATTTTGCGACTTATTCCTGAATTCGATGGAGCGGGTCACATATATGAGGCGTTCTAGCAAAATGAGACAGGACACAGACACAGAACTGGGCACAGGACACAGTGGAGCGTGTCCCTGCTGTAAGTCTTACCTGTAGTGTACATGTAATGTGCTGTACCGTGCATATTACCATCCAGAAAACGTGGGATTGCCTCCGTTTGTTTGGGTTTTAAAGCACTCAAAATCCCTGTTTGGGCAAACCGTAATTGAATTGAATTGGATTGAATTGAAATTAATTAAATAGGTTATTTATTTCAACGCTGTCCTTCGACAAGGAAATGCACAGCGTTTACAATAAGTTGAATTACAGTATTACAAGTTAAGTAATATCAAAGTACTACACAGAGGACAACGTTTAGGTTTTGGTGAAGCAATAATGCTTTTGTGTCTTAACCTATGGACAGACACAGGAACAGACGGGACCAAATACTTTAACAGCATGAGCGTGCGTGTAGGTACTAACATAACAATACGAGGTATATTACAATTTTAAAGTTAGGAATATATGCATCAAGAATGTAGGGTTTTGGGGTGTTTTTTTAAACAAATTTAGCTTGTGATGGTATTTTTTTAAAATTTTCACTAAGACTATTTAAATAATTTGCACCACGTTGAATAAGACTGTTAGCTTCATCCAACACTACATTATTTTGAAATACGAAGAAATGACGAAGAAGCTCCATTACTATGGAATCGGTTACCGGACAACTTGCGATTCTTGCGTAATGTGGACGATTTTAAAACTGGATTAAAAACGTTCCTTTTTAGCTTGTACTTTGAATAATGATTTAATTTCAATAATTTCAATATTTTTAGCTCGTATTGTAATTTAAATGATTTGTTGTAGTTTCTTAAGAAATTTTTATTATTGTACAGAGTGCTGAGGCGCATGTGTAGTGCTCTTTAAATCATCATATATTATTATTATTATTTATAAAAAAATAGGATAGAAGTAGTGGGAAGTAGTGTTTTTAAGGAAAAACAATCAATTGGCATTTTTCAATTTCACATGAACAAAACTTGAAACTTCATAGGCTTTTACTTTTGATAAATGTGAACTTTAAACTGCCAAAACTTGTTTATGATTAAAGTGCAAGAAACAGCATTGTAAGGCAAATTTTATCCTCTTTTTATACATGAGAACCCTCAATTCAACCTCTGCCCAGTTCTGTCTCATTTTGCCAGAACCAATACAAAAGCTATCAATATTGATAAGATTGTGGTGACCGTGTAATTTATCACAGTCAATGCTTCTCAAAGAGGTGGAACAAAGGCAATTATATCAAGGATGATCATTAAGTATGCTGGGGTCACTGTTGTCATTACTTCAGGGTTTTTTGTCTCATCCCGATTACTTTTTTTTTTTTTTTGCAACCTGCAACTTACGTTGTGGAGTGACTGAATTCTGCCTCTAATATTCCAAATCAAAACGTTATTAAAGGTAGGATACACCATTGGTAATTGCTTGAATTGTCATGAATGGGTGGATTTGGGAGGTTGTATTTTATAGTAAATATTGTTTAAATGACCTATTCAAAGTTTTACAATCACGGATGGCGAGAAAAGCACAAAAAACAGCATTTGTCTTCAACCGGCGTCGAGCAGTTATTCTTATGTTATTTGTGTTTTTTTCGCAATCGCCGTCCGGCGATCGCGAATTTTTCTTTATCAAATTCTATTTTTCAGAATAATTACAGGATGTCTAGCGCAATCATCTTGCTGGTTGCCTAGAATCATTATTTACTTTCAGATGAGTAAGATATTTCTTAATAATTCGGTAGTACATTTTTTAGATATCTGCACATGGTGTATCCTACCTTTTAAGCGAGACCGCGAACTAACTATCCTATCCCCCTGGTATCTGTGCATCACACGAACAGGGAACAGCGCGCGTGAAATCGGTGAAAGGTGTATGTGTCCCACCAATGGGACATTGTTGACAAGTGAAATAGCGCCCTCTTTTGTTGGTGTATGGAGCTTATGGATCTGGACCCTTCATTTTTTCAAACCCTCTAGCACAGGGGTCACAAATGTATCTCAGGAGAGAAATAGCCCGTATGTATTGATGAGGTCACCCAGTATTTACCACGTGACATGGCATCTTTCAGTGGGAGTCGCCGTTTGACACTTGTTCGTGATACTTTTACATACAAAAAGCTGACATACAATCTTTTTTTAACCAAAAGACGGTGAAATGTACAGTTAGTCAGCCGTGTTAGTCATGGAAGCTGACACGTCAGAAGAGTGGAAAAGATTATTACTGTGCGTGGGACTTTCGTCGGGAGTCGCAGTCGAAAAAAAATAAGCGCGGAAAGTGCTTGTGTACGTACAATTTGTATGCGAGCCGCGTCGGTGACCCTAACCTTCCCCCATGATGCACTGCGGTAAACAGGTGTATATTGTCATCAATACATAGGGCTAATGAGGTGATGAAGCGGTGAATTTGGTCAGTGTCAGCATTATTTGTCTTATTTACGTGTTGGCAACCATGCATGAAGCTTCATCTGTGCCATATTTAATAATAATAATAATTAATCATTTAAAATTTATAATACGCCTTTTCCATACAAATGATCATTACATATGTGACCTGTTCCAACGAAACCCGGACAAAGTCGCACAATGTGTTTTAGTACAATGTACTTGTGAAGTCATTTCGGGTGAATTTTACCATTTTGATGTTTTTGGTTTTCCGGAATCACAAACTATTAATCTACAATCTCCCCAAATTTAAACATAATCTGTCACTCAGAAGTGTGTTTTTTGTCGATTTTTTGTGAAACAATTGTGTTTAGAAATAATACGCTTTCCTGAACTTCAAATCTGTTTATCATATAGTTAGGTTGTCAGGGTTTTATCACTAAATCCTTCCACCAGGGGAGATAGAATGGAGTACATATGTAAATGATGCATCATTTTAAAGCCAGGAACCTAGAGAATTTGAAAAAAAGCAAAATAAAAAAAAACCAAATGTCAACTTTGTCTAGGGTTTTGTTTTTGCAGGTCACATATACTTTATATACAAATACATATAATTAACTACATAATATTATACAACACCTGATTTAATCCCTGTCATCTAATTGGTGGATCGTTGCATCAAATTATTCGTTTCATCGCACGGCACAGCCGCACGCACCACATAAAAAGTTCTATTCAATGGTTCTATTCAATGGTTCATAGCACTTCCATTACACGTTCGCCTTCTGATCAATCAGATGGTGTGGATTTATTAATACAAATACTGTATGTTTTATGTTCATGTGATGGAAAGAATAATTTCATTTGGTGACAGATGGAATGTCCCAAAATAATCTGCCATCTGTCACCTCATGAAATTAGTCTCACCATCGAACTCACAAACACATCGATACCAATGCTGAAGTCATTCCAGTACAGTAAGCCATCTCTACTAATATTGATCCATTGATTTCTCTTTGGCCAGCTGTTCACAGTATTGGATCATTATGTAATTGCTGATAATGTTGCAGACAATATTCCTATTGATCTGTTCAAATGAGTAGGGTCAGGAAACCAGACAATTTTTTCCAGCATAGTGAACACAAAACTTCAAACTTCGAGGTCAGAGTAACAAACCTTGCACCAAATCCATCCATTTCTGAAAATTACATCAAAAAGCTAAATGTTGTACGTATGTATATTCTTTAAAGGGATCGTATACGTTTGGTAATTGGAACCCACTGTTTGTTTCAATCCTATATAGTTATAGATATACCATAAAACTAACCTGTAAAAATTTCATTTCAAAAGGTGGTAGCGATTTTGAGATATTGCCGAAAATCTGTACCAAGTAAGTTTTTATTGCCAATAATTTTTGGAGTAATTACCAATAATTTTTGGAGTAATTACCAAACGTATACGATCACTTTAACAATTATGTGTCTTGATGAATGTGACCTGTTCCAACAAAACCCAGACAAAATCGCACAATGTGTTTTTTTACAATGTACTAGTGAAGTCATTTCGGGTGGATTTTACCATTTTGAGGTTTTGGGTTTTCTGAATCACAAACTATTAATCTGCAATCTCCCAAATTTGAACATAATCCATCACCCAGAAGTGTCTGTTTTTGTTGTCGATTTTGTGAAACAATTGTGTATAGAAATAATTTGCTTTTCTGAACTTCAAAGCTGTTTATCTCATAATCCATCCCCCAGGGGAGATAGGGTGGGGGTACATGTGAATGATACGTCATTTTAAAGCTGAGAACCTAGAGAATTTAAAAAAAGCAAAATCTAAAAAACAAAAATTGTCAACTTTGTCCCGGTTTTGTTGGAGCAACATTTTTAACCACTTGGCGCCGGGCTACCCGAAATCGGGCATTTTTCCCGATACCACGCAGCCGGGTGCCCAGTTTCGGGCATCGAAAATTATATAAATTTTATAGTGCTGGAGGATTGTAAAAAAATGTTTTATTACTCGGCCAAAAGTTAACTCGGCCAAAAGGTTACTGGCTGTCAGTCAAAAAGTGTTTGCCTCTTGCGGGGTTATTTCAATTACAATGGGCCCCCAGGCGTGAAAGGACTCCGGCAACACGTAAACAAAAGACCGCGCCGCTGGGACTTGCCACTCAACAGCCCGCAGAGTTGGCATTGTAAGCGGATTATCTCCACGGACAAAGGCACGCTGAACGCGCTCTCATTGTCAGGGCGTGCGTGGTGAATAACCTCGTCACCGCCACGGCCCACACACTGCTGAAAGGAAATTCCTAAGACAAAACAGCTGAATAACCCCATCACCCCCACGGCCCACACACTGCTAAAAGGAATTTTTCTAAGACAAAACAGCTGCGCGGTGCCCATAAAACTCGCGTGCAGCGGTTATTGCTAGCATTTTCGTTCTGTTTTCCGCTCGAAGCACACACACCACAATACTTTATTCCAACACGCTGTCTAGACTCGGTAACAAAGAGCGGATTACGCAAGACCAAACAATGGGGCCGTTTATTTCCGGGCGCAATTCAATGGAGTCACTGGAGCGTGCAGGTCAGGCTAAACTAGCCTGGGTACCGTCTTGCTGGAGTATAAGTTCCCAGCAGGATATTATTTTTTAAACATTTATGAAATTCTAAAATCATCTAAAAAGTTCCCGGCTCCGTGTCACGCGCTCGGTATTTCCGCCCGGCGCGAAATGGTTAACTGTGAACTTTTTTGGTTTTCTTTTATACTTTAAACAATCTTAAGACCCAGTTGGCACTAAATCCTGCAAATTATACCCAGTCATTAGGAGGGCATTCGCCTTTTCTTTTCTTTTTTCGGCACCTAACTCAATACTTTTTGTTGGCATGATTGTGAGCTGGATGAGAACTTCCGGTGAAATCAAAAAATTGTTTTGTTTGTTTGAAAAAACAACAACCGGATTTTAAAATCTCTTATTTCTCCTACCACTAAAAGTAAAACACTATAACCGAATACATGTATTAATACATACATGTATTCGCATTTTTGGTGTGAAATACGGTACCCTCTGGAGACTTGAACACAATGGGGACAATGGGAGTGAAAAGGTCTCCAAAGGGTAATTTCTATAGATGAATAGGTCTCCACTAGGAATTTCACGAATTAGATTTTTGGATTTGACTTAAATTACTCAAAAACTCGGGTTAGGATGTGGGTTAGTGTTTGGGTTAGGGTATAATATAGGGTATATTGGGTCGAAATTTCAACCCAGGAAAATAATTGTGGTTAAAATGGGAGCATTTTGAAAAACGTGCTCGACTTTCTAACCATTTTGTACACGAACAAAGCCATGTCTCCACAGTGATACACACATTCGCATTGTTGTATCCTTGTGGAGACATCACTTTGTTCTCATGTACTAAATTGTTAGAAAATTTAAACATTTTTTCAAAATGTTCCTATTTCAACCACAATTAATTTCCTGGGTTGAAATTTTGACTAAACATACCTTAACCAAAACACTAACCTTAACCTAAATCCTAACCCTAGATTTTGAGTAACTTTGAATCAATCCATATATCTATTTCATGAAAAACCTTGTGGAGACCATGCACACCATAGAAATTTACCCTGTGGTGACTTATTCATGCCCATTGTGTCCCCATTGTGTTCATGTCTCCACAGTGTACATTATTTTTCCCCAAACCTACATGTATACAGTGTAATATTCATGAGTGCTCAACTTTATTGATTGGTTTGTAGCCGTACACATGCATCGTCAGTTCCCTTGTATCAGACTGTACAGTTTGCCCAAAAGGTACAATTTTGCGATACATGTATAGATCTGTCATAGGCACTTCGATCGTTACCCCCAAAAGTGGTTGTTTTTTTAGTTGCCATTGTAACTGATAGTGTGAAACAGTGTTGGAGCCATTATTTTTGTTTCTGTTTTTACAATTTCAGTGTCAAAAAGAAGCTATTTGTAATAGTACAGTGGAGCAGAAGTTGAAATAATTGTCTCCCACAACATCTTATTTGCCTGAGAAGGGAGAGTTGATGTGTTACAGAGTGACAAACAAGCTAATTAATTACCCCTAGCAATCCCTATCCAGTCAAACTCCAACATCAGGTTTTGTTGGTATCTGCTAGGATGGGTACTGGACCGCTAAACTTAGTCTTTTACACTGGGTTAATAGGCATACATTTTTGCCATGGTGTCAGATTTGCAAGGATGAATATGGTTTCTAAGCCATTTTCCAAACCCCAGCTTTCATTCAATGCAGTTTAGCAATAGGTCGCAGATAGAGACGAACCTGAAGCCAGGGGTTTGAAAAACGGCCCTAGTAAATTACACAATGGGGTTAAGGTTAATATCAGGTTTCAAACAAATATTTTCTGAACACTTTAAATATTTATCAACAGACAAACAAATAATTCATTATGACAACGACAGCAATTTCCAACCTTGATTCATCATATATTTATGAAGTACTATAGTACTTCATAAATGTTCATATTAGCCGTTACGGAGTATATGCAAAATGATGCATACACAAGTCAATCAAACTCTGTGAATTTATAGCCATCATCATTTTATCATACTGATTGCATGCTTTCTGAATTCGTTAAGCTTTGATATGGTACCTTTCACTTAAAAGATTGGTTAAAAATTATGTAAAACACAAGAAAAACCTTTTACCAAGTAATACATTTTTCTATTAATTGGCACCTAATACCTGTTTCGTGTATTAACAATTTAACTAGGGATATTGTTTTTTCTGACTTTTATATAGAGTGAAATTTGTTTACAAGTACATTGTAATACAAGTCTGTAAACCAGTAAGAGAAAACTGATTCAATAACATTTTTATTGTCCAGATATTGACAATTCTAGCTTTTTTGGAAATATACAGGAAGGAATAGTTGATTAGTTTTATTCCAAGCAGATAATTACCCCAATTCCTCATTTTTGTTTAATTTCGGGAAATCTTGTGTATTTACACAAGTAAAAATGAGGTTTAATTGACCATTTTGCATTGAGATTGCGACCAAAACGGCTGTTGTGATCGACCAACCTCCCTGATCAATTCCTAAGGCCAATCAAATCGGTCCAAGGCTAACGATTGGTCTTTGGGTCTGTGTCACTGACTGTCGGTATCCCCCCCCCCCCCACCCTTCCCCCAACACACACACAATCGTACCCACGCATGTGCAGACCACGCACCACGCGCTGGTATGTAATTAATTATTAACAAGTGATGTACAATACCAGCGTGTGTGGGTACGGTGTACATGTATGTGTGGCATGGAAATATCTAGCATGTATTAAACACAGGAGCTGTGTAGATAAGAAGGCAGCCACACGCATCAACTATTCAAAGATTCAAAGACAATTTGCATTCCAAGCGAAGACGTACAGTGCCACTACCAGCAAATAATAACTATAAGAATTTAAATATTGTACCAGTGTAGCAGCAATGTGAGTGGTCACGGCTAAGCAGTGGCTACAAGAAAGACAGAATTGGAAGACGGAGAAGAAGAAAACAAAATCAATGTTTCTGTCGGGCGGTGATGGACCAAAGTGGAAAAATAGCTACCGGCGTGACGGCTCAGTTACACTTTTAGACTCTGCGTCCGTGACCAAGTCTTGGTCAAGTGGTGTCGGAGGACACGCAAGTTTTGTCATATCAAGAACTCTTCTGTCGCCCGAGGGGATTACTCCTCTCAACTCAAAAGACACGGAGGAGGACAAATAATAAAAGAGAGCAACGCACACACTGTTGGAGTTAATGTCAACATGCCGACACTAGCTTGGTAGGATTAGACGAGCTGTGTGCACGCGGCTTGCGTGAGTTTATATAAACTCTCGTTGCGGATCTATCGTCTGTCGTTTTGGAAGATATGACTTGTATTGGATCATGACACGTTGGGTGACCAGTAATCTCCGACTACTTCTCGTAGCTGCGGTGCTGGTTGGAGTCAGTTCTGATGTAAGCATCGACGGTGCAGGGTGAGTATTTATTTCTTTTTCAAGCTTGGCTGCCTCAAAATCTGATTGATTATCTTTTTTTCCCTTTTTTTTCTTTACAAATTACAGTTGTCAATGAGTTTAGTCGGGGCTCCTGTTAGGGATCAATACTTTTTCAAAAGAGCGGGATAAGTTACTTTTAACCAGTTTGCACCGGAGGACGTATATACATGTACAGTTTTGTACACGCAAAGTTTTTT
The DNA here is from genome assembly GCA_037893245.1 of Crossaster papposus. NCBI lineage: Eukaryota > Metazoa > Echinodermata > Asteroidea > Velatida > Solasteridae > Crossaster > Crossaster papposus. Next base: position 1,483,816 of record JBAIAA010000279.1, on the reverse strand, counting down.
TGAGATTCAAAGCAGATATGACACATAAACACGCCACGAGCAAGGCCGGAAATGTCTGTCAGCAGCGAGCAAGGCCGAAAATGTCATGGGTGTGCTTCCCGATACCATCGGCCTGAACCCGCCTTGGATCGAGCTTTGTTAAAAATAATCTCGCGCATTGGCTCGGTGAATGTTACAAAAATCCCCGCTCGAACTGGTTAAAGGTACATGTAGGATACACCATTTGCAGATATCAAAAAATATTTACTACCGAATTATTAAGAAATATCTTACTCATTTGAAAGTAAATAACGATTCTAGGCATCCAGCAAAATAATTGCGCTAGATATCCTGTAACTGAATAACTGCAAAGAATAACTGCTCGGCGCCAGTTGAAAACAAATGCTGTTTTTCGTCCTTTCTCGGCATCAATGACTGTAAAACTTTGGACAGCTCAGTTAAACGATATTTACTATAAAATACAACCCCCCAAATCTACTCATTCATGATAATTCAAGCAATTACCAATGGTGTATCCTACCTTTAAGCTGTTGCAAAATCTTCCCAAATCATTTTTTTTTCATTGTATTTAAAACAAAAATGACAATTGTTAATAATTCTCCTTCCGGTATTGTTTTATGTAATATGGTATACCGTTTGTCAGTTGGGCATTTCTTACATTTGAAGCAGCAAAATCTATAAGTGCTTGACAACTAACCTGATGAAGTTTTATCTCTGTGAATGCTTTATATTCTGAAAAAAACAACATTCTAAGATTTGGAATTCAATTCAAAACTTGGCGAGTCACAAATTAAATTGCGACCATAGTCAGCAATTGGAGGCATTCTCATTCAGCCGAATGCTGTCTAATGTATGTACACTCAATGGGGAACCAATACTTTCTACATTTTCCAAAAGAAACCACAAGAACACATAGGTTTACCTTACATAAGTACTGTGGACATTCCTTTGTCTTCGTGTAGTTAACAAACTTTGACTAAATACTCATTTTTCTCGCTTCCCCAAAACAAATTTACCCTCAAATTTGGATTCTGGGCCTCTTAGCTGTTCCTCCTATCTTTTCTATATATAACCCTAACCCGTTTTTCCTCTAGCGCTCTTTTTCGGAAACTGAAAAACGGATTGTGGACCTGGGCAAGTCCACAAACCGTAACCTCTTCCCGCATCGTGTGGACCTATATTGTTCGGAGGTCCACAGTGCGTACATGCAAGACTAACGCCACACTGTTACTTGATAGAAGACGTTATTACAGTTATTCACTTTTTTTTGTAAACTATTTTTGTATTTTTGTATTAGAGTTCAGGAATGGGCCGCATCATTTGGAAGTGAGCTCTACGAGCTGAGTCTGAAGTACAGTGGAGCAGAATTTATCAGAAAGGTAAGTTTAACTGTTTTTATTTGATATTTGTGTGCATCTATTACCATAGAAAGATATTTTAACCAGACATTGACATTGACCGGGCGCGTCGGTTTCAGGCCAATGGTATCGGCTGACAGCCATTTCCGGCCTTGCTCGTGACGTGTTTATGCGTCATCCATTTTGAATCTGGGAAAATAAATTGCGTTTATATACGTCATCTGGCGCGAACTGGTTAAGAGAGATTTGTAGGCTAAAATTGTCAGGCGAAAACATTCCGTTTCCTCTTACGTTTATCACATCAGCCAAGGGCCACCTATATATCATGGCGGAAGAATGTAAACACGTATATTTCTAAGACTTTATTTAATTTATTTAATACTTTAGTTTATTTATTTAATACTATATGTGACCCACCACGCCAAAACCAGGCAGAAGTCGGCAAATGCTGTTTTGAGATACGGCATTGTACACAAAAAATGTGTTGCCGGTCGATTTTTTTTTTTTTCATAAATCGTTAGTTAAAACTCTAATTTATAGGCTGTTCATATTTTAACCTTTTTAAAAATCTCCGAAAGTGATAATATCGGCCTTCTCCTGATTTTTGCTCAATAATGTATGATAATGATGAACGACTTTAGTGCTCGTTTTCTCAAAAGCATCCCTTGACTCTTTCTAACTTCAAAAAGACGTAACTTCAAAAGTATACCACCTATTTGATTCCACTATAGCTTATTTTAAAGCTTAAAATGCTAGCAATCCAATGGTATACAAATCTCTCATATGAAAAATTTTGACTTCAGCCTGGTTTTGGGGTGGTGGGTCACATATTTCTAATAATTTTCGTCCAACAAATATCTCTTAAAAAAACGAAGTCCTGACATTCCTTACAGTGCTCAAATGAAATATTACTCTCTGATGCCCAAGGTATTAAAGCCAACAACACAGCGTCTGGTTGCAACATTCCTTTCCAGCTGTCATAGGTCTTTAAAGGTTACCTAATTCCTTAAAGGTAGGATACACCATTTGCAGATATTAAAAATATTTACTACCGAATTATTAAGAAATATCTTACTTATTTGAAAGTAAATAATGATTCTAGGCTTCCAGCAAAATGATTGCGCTAGATATCCTGTAATTATTCTGAAAAATTTAATTTTATAAAGAAAAATGAAAAACAAAGATAACATAAGAATAACTGCTCGACGCCGGTTGAAAAAAATCGCTGTTTTTCGTGCTTTTCTCGGCATCCATGATTGTAAAACTTCAGATTGTAAAAAGGTCAGTTAAACGATATTTACTATAAAATACAACCCTCTAAAAAATCTACCCATTCATTAAAATTCAAGCAATTACCAATGGTGTATCCTACCTTTAAATAATGATGCAAGTCGGGCCCAAGCTAAACTACTAAAGCGAATCGTATTTTCCCTTACAAACCTTTCAAAGCAACCTTGAGTTTTTTTAATTTGTGGCTGATATACTTTTCTCCTACCAGTGCAAATTGTTTTGTTATGCAATAATATCGCTAATGTATGGATGATTCTTAAATAATATTTGTCTTGCAATATGGTTGGATTAACACAGACTGGCATGAGTATAGATCAAATGTATATTGGATTACAAAATCATTATAAAAACTCCTAAGTAGGAATTAAGTTTCCTTTTAGACATTTTTTAGTCCAGATTTTACGGAGCGATAATATTCCTCCCATTGCGCAATTTAAAGGTAGGATACACCATTTGCAGATATCGGAAAAAAATTACTAATAATAATAATAATAATAATAATAATAATGAGATTTGTAAAGCGCACATATCCACCCTGCAGGGTGCTCAAGGCGCTGTAGACAACAACAAGTAAAGTAAGTAAGTAAGTAAATTAATCCTTGAAAATTTGTGACATCAAGTAAGTCTTAAGAAGCGATTTGAACCTAGTTGTACAATGGCATGATCTGAGTTCAAGTGGCAATGAATTCCAAAGTCGAGGAGCTGCAACAGAAAAAGATTTGGCGCCCCATGTTCGTTTAGCAATTGGTTCCTTGAGAAGTTGCTGGTTACTTGATCTAAGAGTTCTTGCTGGAGAATATTCATGTAGTAGTTCCTTAATGTAGTAGGGAGCCTTGTTGTTTAGAGCTTTGTGGACCAGAAGCATGAGTTTGAAAACAATCCTTTGGGAGACAGGAAGCCAGTGTAGTTCCTTCAAAATGGGGGTTATGTGACAATTCCTCCTAGATAAGGTGATGATGCGGGCAGCAGTATTCTGAAGACGTTGAAGACGGTATATTTGATTCTGAGGGAGTCGTAGAGTAGTGAATTGCCGTTGTCTAGTCGTGAAGTCACAAATGCATGGATAATGTGCTCGGTAGCACTTCTATTCAAATACTTGCGAATACGACCAATGTTTCTAATTTGGAATGATGCCAAACGGACAGTGTTAGCAACGTGAGATTTAAATGTCATTGCGGAATCAAATATAACCCCCAAGTTCCGGGCCTGCAACGATGGGGCTATCTGTGCATCACCGATTGTCATAAATGGCACAGGCACCTTTTTTAATTGTTGGCGTGATCCAAACAAGAGAAACTCCGTTTTTTCCTCATTCAGTTTTAGAAAGTTGTTTTTCATCCAGCATCGGATCTCAGAGATGCATTGCTCCAGTCTTGCAATCGAAGAATCGGCAGGCTCCTGTAAAGACTTGAAGGATATGTAGAGTTGAGTATCGTCAGCATAGACATGGTAGTTCAGATGATGTTTCAAGATGATATCACGAATTGGCAAGGTATAAAGAGTAAACCACTGTGGGCCTAGCACAGACCCTTGTGGTACAGAGTACTCTAAAACAACATGATCTGATATTGCATTGCCAATGCTGACATGCTGGGTTCTATTTGAGAGATAGGACCTGCACCATTCGAGAGCCGTGTCGTGTATACCGAGATAGTTTTGAAGTCGAGATAAGAGGATGCCATGATCAACGGTATCGAATGCTGCACTCAAAATCGAGCATAACCAGCGCAGTGATATCGCCATTATCCATCGAAGACAGGATATCATTACTGACCCTAACAAGCGCAACTTCCGTCCCGTGGAATGGCTTGTATGCAGACTGGAAAACGTCCGAAAGCTCATGGTCTTGAATGTGGTCAGAGATGCGGGATGAGACAATACGCTCGATGGTTTTTCCCAGGTACTTCAGGTTTGAGACGGGTCTGTAGTTTTTCAGAATCTCCTTGTCCAGGCTGGACTTCTTTAGAAGTGGCCGAATGTAGGAAACCTTTAGGTTGTCCGGAAAGCAACCAGAATCCAACGATTTGTTCACCACTTCAGTAATAAAAGGAGCAAACACATCAATGTGTTGCTTTATCATCATAGTTGGAATAGGGTCAAGTTTCGCAAGATTTTGACGGCGAGTTCATGATGACACGCTTAATTTTGTTAACATTTGTAGGCTCAAAATAAGACAGTCTGCACTTGGGATCTGCATGTGGCTCTACTACCGAATTATTAATAAATATCTTACTCATCTGAAAGTAAATAATGATTCTAGGCATCTAGCAAAATAATTGCGCTAGATATCCTCTAATTATTCCGAAAAATTCAATTTTATAAAGGAAATTTCGGGATCGCCGGACGGCGATCGCGAAAAAACAAAGTTAAACATAAGAATAACTGCTCGACGCCGCTTAACCAGTTCGCGCCGGGATTATTTTAACATCGCCGAGCCGACGGGCGGGATTATTTTTAACGAAACTCGATCCGAAGCGTGTTCAGGCCTATAGTGCTGGGTAGCACACCCACGCATTTCCGGCCTTGCGCGCTGCTGACATACATTTCCGAACTTGAACTTGGCGTATATATTCGTCATCCGTTTTGAATTTGGGGAAATTTTTGCGTTTATATTCGTCATCCGGCGCGAACTGGTTAAAAACAATCGCTGTTTTTCGTGTTTTTATAAAGGAAATTTCGGGATCGCCGGACGGCGATCGCGAAAAAACAAAGTTAAACATAAGAATAACTGCTTAAAAACAATCGCTGTTTTTCGTGTTTTTATAAAGGAAATTTCGGGATCGCCGGACGGCGATCGCGAAAAAACAAAGTTAAACATAAGAATAACTGCTCGACGCCGCTTAAAAACAATCGCTGTTTTTCGTGTTTTTCTCGGCATCCATGGTTGTAAAACTTCGGACAGGTCAGTTAAACGATATTTAATATAAGATACAAGTCCCCAAATCTACCCATTCATGATAATTCAAGCAATTACCAATGGTGTATCCTACCTTTAAAAAGCCACTCAATATCGTTTGGGAATACGCGGTTCTAGATAATAATAATAATGATACAAAATATTTATACCAAGCTCACAGCGCCCGACATGAAAAAAAGACAAAGATTTTTGACCCAAGTGGGCAAATATCGGGCTGAATACTGTTTTAAAATTTTAATTTGTCGCGTATTCAGCCCGAGATTTGACAACTTGGGTTCAGAATCTTGAACCGCGTATTCCCAAACGTGTCCTTAAACAATATACGTGACTTAATTATACGGGTATCATACTACACCACAGTGCCGCATTGCGGAAAACTCCGTTAAAGATGGGAACAAATAAATATTCAAACCCAGTTTGTTTTATCACTTGCTGGGTTTGCTCTTACGAAAGAGCAATGTCTCATGAGGTGAGTTCCACCAATCAAATGACAAAGATATGTATGTAAGTTATATAAAGTATTTAAATTGATAGAGAACTAAAAATTCTAAGTCACCACAATGTTTAACTGAAATCTTCTTGTCATAATTGATTGAAAATTGCAATCCATTAAATCTGATATTTCCCCTAAGGCGTTAGGGATGAAGGCCAATTTATCTCGGCTGCTCCTATTTCTAACCCCCCTACCTCCACCACCATCAAAGCTCTGTAACTGGGTCAGAATAATTAGTCCCATTTTTGCAACAATAAATACAAGTCTACCTGGGTCACCCCGATTAATTTGCAGTAGACGCACGTGTGGTCCGGAAATCCAATTTGTGGTTTGGAGTTGCAAGGGAGTTGGCAAATCCAAACATGGGACCTCCTTAGCATTTCCCTGGCCACATACCGACCAATCTCTGCCCATGATCACAGTACAGTGAGAAGCCTACAACGTGGCATTTGTATGCTCCGTCACAGTTATTTGAACAGTAGCTTGGACACAAGGACCCAACTGTCGATAGCAAGAATTGGTTCCAGATTATGAAATTGAGTACCTGTAATTTCCTTTACTTATTACTTAATAAATCTCAGGCATTGCAATAAATTGAATTTGCATTGGGGTGAAGTATGGTAAATTCAATATTTGGTTTTGCCCTTAAAAGGATCGTATACGTTTGGTAATTACTCCAAAAATTAATGGCAATAAAAACTTACTTGGTAAGAAGTACAGCAGCTTTGGATAGTATAATGCATTTTTTAGAAACTTTTCACTTCAAAGTACTGCGGTTATGGAAAAAGATATCACTTTTTATCCCAAAAAAATTGAATCTGAGAAGCGTTACTGCAGTGACGTTTCTCAGATTGTGTATTCCAATGCAGATTATTCTTCCTGCGTGGACATAACCGCTCCACATTTTCGGCAATATCTCAAAATCGCTACCACCTTTTGAAATGAAATTTTTACAGGTTAGTTTTATGGTATATAGGATTGAAACAAACAGTGGGTTCCAATTACCAAACGTACATGATCCCTTTAACTAACATATTTTTTGTATAAATACTGTATATTTAGTGTTGTACTTAGAGATTATTAGTTGTAGGTTCGAGTCCCACCTAAGTGATTTTTGTTCTAATCGTCTCTTGAGACAACAATGAGTAGGCAGTGTTAAGGGCAAAACCCAATACTGAACTTCTCGGACAATGAAAAAGAAAGGTTTTCAATGTCATTTGTGGGAAATATTCAATATGAAAACCAGGCTACATGAAAAAACTAAAAACATAAACATTGTGTGGCACTCGCGAAAGTGACAATTTACATAACTTGTGCAGTGCCCGTCCAAAATGTGCCTATTCCAAACGAGCAAATTGCTTAGCCTCAGGTAGACCCGCAAACGTGGCGGTATAGATTCAAATATATGTATGTGATCCGCTCTGCAAAAAGGAGTCTGATGTGTTAAAACTATTTTTTTAAGTTTTACAGTTGGTCAGAAAGAGCAGGAAATAAGCTTTCATTTGACATGGCACAACTCTGTAGTGTAATGCATTGGTCTATTACGATTGTTTGAAATTTGCTTTTTCTCAGTTATATTAAAAAGTCTTTGAACAGAAATGAAGATTTATAATTTTAGTGCTTCATTAGATGCTATGGTTAGAGGATGACAAAAACCTTGATTAAATCTACTTTAGAGATCAAAACGACCTTTTCAAACAATCAGTCCCGACTAAATAGGTGTCGGAGAAACCAAAATTTCTTAAAACCAAAAAATGATTTGTTGAAAGAAAAATCACTTCTGAGACAAAAACCAGTCCTTTACGTGAAAATGAATTATGCGACATCAGACTCATTTTTGCAGAGTGGGTCATATATGTGACCGGCTCTACAAAAAGGTGTATTATGTCGCAAACAAAAGAAATTGAGCTGGTTAAAAAGCCCACAACGTAATTAATCTTTCATTTGATATATAATAGAGCTCCATAGCCCCTCTCATTTTAGAGATATGACGTGTTTGCACTTTGCATATTAATTACTTCCTTGGAGTTCAAATTACACAACTGAGAAAACGGGCTTTGAAATAGCCGGCTCTGTTGTACGACAACAGAACGATGTACACAAAATGGTATTTTTTTTCACTTTATTCATCAAAATCAACATTTCTTTGAATGAAACCTGAAACTGTAGGTATTGAAGATGTCATTCATGACAAAAAATAAAAATCATATTTTTATAAAATGTTTACTCTCTCGACGTTGAGCGGGCCATTACATGATAGTGCACAGCGCGACTTAAAGGTAGTATACACCATTGGTCATTGCTTGAATTATCATGAATGAGTAGATTTGGGGGGTTGTATTTTATAGTAAATATCGTTTAACTGAGCTGTTCGAAGTTTTACAATCATGGATGCCGAGAAAAGCACGAAAAACAGCGGTTTGTTTCAACCGGCGTCGAGCAGTTATTCTTATGTTATCTTTGTTTTTTCGCGATCGTCGTCCGGCGACCGCGAATTTTTCATTATAAAATGATATTTTTCGGAATAATTACAGGATATCTAGCGCAATCATTTTGCTGGATGCCTAGAATCAACATTTACTTTCAAATGAGTAAGATATTTCTTAATAATTTGATAGTAAATATTTTTGATATCTGCAAATGGTGTATCCTACCTTTAATACACCTTTTTGCAGAGTGGGTCATATGTGTATTCAAATAGCAGCAGTGCATGGCGTTCTATATACCACCACGTTTGCGGGTCTAGGCCTCCAGTATTACTGCTGTTGTAGCTTTCTTTTTAGAACCGCTTATCCAAACAACTTCACACTTTAACACTGCACATTCCTGGGTCCTGAGCAATACCCCCGCTGACTTTCAACTTCATACAGTGCCCGGTTCTGGAGATAATCAAAATACAGACAGATACACAGCAAGACATCAATTACAACGCAATTTAAACTCTTTACATGTTTGTATCCATTTTAATTCTATGTGTTTCTTAATCTGAATAAGATTAAAACTGCTGCAAATTGCTTACTGGTTGGAATGACCTGAAATATACAAATCAAATAAGTTAAGAGGGCCTAATATTTCGATCTTAACAAGATCTTCTTTAGAGACATAATTACTGTGTACACGAAACAAACATATATAGGGCAACAAACAGCAAGGTTAATATACAGACAAAACAACAAAACAAAACAATACTTACAAGCCAAGAAGGAGGATCACGACGAAGGGATACTGCAACAGAGAAGTGGAAACATGAATAAGATTATTTTTAGAGCCTATTTTTAAATAGGCTGTAATATTTCAAATTGTTTAAAATAATTTATTTATGAAATGGTATAGTGATCAGTAATTCTTATAATTAAAGGGCTCCTTTGAAAAGCAGTTTGTTAACTGAAAAGGACTACCCTCTTTAAAGATTACAATAAATAAAATAATTGTGTGCTAGGGGAAATTCTCTCTAAACTCAAACTCAGAACACTCTAAAATTTAAAAATTTTCAACATTTCCATATTATTGTCTTCTACATTTTCTTTCATTATACCCAAACCCAATTTTACCTCTAAACCCCTTTACTGAATACCTAACGCGCTATGGGGACTCAAAAATGTCCCCACTATTCGATCTGGGTTTTTTTTTTACAAAAGAACCTGTCCCCACAACTAGGTGGAGGCTAGAACAGACCGCCCGACAGACAGACAGACAGACAGCCCGACATAGACGCAGAGAGTCCTGGAATTACAGATAGATTTACTAAACTCACAGTTAGCATTGACAGGGGCGGACCTAGCTTTTCATTGGGGAGGGCGGAGGGTTGTATCCTTTTCTTACCAAACTTGATTCCAGTGAGCGTATAGCGCGAATCCAATTACGGCGTGGGGTCCGGGGTAATTTGTTACCCTCTAGAAGCTCTGTGGTGCAATCTGAGGTGATTTCTGACCACTTTTCTCTGAAATTACGTAACAGGTGTACATCGAAACACGAGATTCAGGTATTTTTTGCATAGCTGCAAAATGTACACTTTAAAAAGAAGTGGTGTATTGGATTTGGGGGGGGGGGGGGGGGTATATTTTATAGTATTACTATACTATCATATTGTTCAGCTGACCTGTCCGAAGTTTTACAATTATAGAAACATTCGTTTTCAACCAGCGTCGTTTTTTTTACGATTGCCGTCTGGCGATCGCGATTTAAAAATAAATAAATCATTTTTCAAATCAATTAAAGGATATCTAACGCAATCAATTTGCTAGATGCCTACAATCATTATTTACTTTCAAATAAGTAAGATATTTCTTAATAATTGGGTAGTACAAATGTTTGATATCTGAAAATGGTGTATCCACCTTTAAACCCAATTGAACATCTGTGAAGTGTCTTATGTAGGCACATACACAAGACCATACTCAAGACTCAAGTGAATATTAAAGTTAGCTGATCTGTCACATTCATTATTCATTAAATGACAGTTTTGTTTGTCATTATAATGTCCCACATGACGGCATTTTTGGCTATAAATTAGGCACTTCTGATTTGTGCTGAGTTAATTTGTGTGTTGTTAAAGGTAGGATACACCATGTGCAGATATTGCCAGATATCCAAATATTTTATTACAGAATTATTAAGATATATCTTACTTATTTGCAAGTAAATAATGATTGTATAGGCATCCTATAATTGTTCCGATAAATTGATTTTGTTTTCTTAAATAAAAAAACAAACCAAGAACAACATAAAAACCACTGCCCGACGCTGGTTTATTTATTTATTTATTTATTGTAATTTTTAAAGAGGGTAGTCCTTTTCAGTTAATAACAAACTGCTTTCCAAAGGAGCCCTCTAATTTAAAAACGAAACGCCGTTTGTCTTGCTTTCCTCGGCATCCATGATTGTAAAACTTTGACAGGTCAGTTAAACAATATTTACTATAAAATACAACCCCCCAAAGCCACCCATTCCTGATAATTTAAGCAAATACTAATGGTGTATCCTACCTTTAAGTTCATTAAATTTTGAGTTGATTTTGTGTGTGTGTAGGTACTACCGGGTACATGTATTTGAAGGAGTTGCTCTGTGATGTATACATCCTTGGCTATGCCATAAACTCGTCAGAAACTGAACGGACCATGAAATCTGTCCATATGAAAACAAACCAATACTGACCATATCAGTCTTTTGTAGAACGAACCCTCCTCTCTAAAAATAGCTCCTTGTAACAAACTAATGAGCCATTCAAGCTTGAAATTACCTTTTGTTGTTCTCCTCCTCATTTCTATGCCAGACAGATTGTTGGAACCTTATACTGCTTTTATTCTCACTCTGATTTCGAGCCCTGCTGATGAAGTCTGTACATATTATACAAAAACACAATAGGTCCAAAAGAAAAGGCAGGGAGGGTATTGGTGTGTGTATATTATGGTGGTTGTAGTGTGTAGTGTGTAGTGACAGGTATAGGATCCAAAATGACAGATGTAGTGTAATTGTGCCACTGAGAAGTGAAAATACCTCCAGGCAATAATAATATTATTTGTCATGTCTGAAAAGAAGGATCTTTGTGTTGCTGCGTGAATTAGTTTGATGGGAGGTTGAAATCAGATGGGATGATTGATTGAATAGTGGTGTTATAAAATAGGGGGTGGTGAACAGATGAAAGATCTAGGTTTATTGCAAATGTTTGATTGCTGTTGTGGTTTGGTAAGAAATCCTTCAGAGATGTTGGCAAATGTTTGTATAGTGTTTACATGGTAGCAAGTTGTGGATGACAAGTTAGATTTGAAATAAACCACAAAGAAAAACAAACTAGTTTCATTATAATGAAATGTTAGATTTGAACAAAGATAAGTATAAAAGTAGCTACATGTAATATCATGACTTTGATCCCTGGGCGCGCCAGGATCATACAGTTTACAAACATACATTTATAAACAGATACATTTGTGACCCGCTCTGTAAAAATGAGTCCGATGTCGCACAGTGCGCTTACGAGATTTAGGTGGTTGAACGCGGAGAGGGGGGTTTTCGTACGAAAATTCAATATTCCTATTTCATGATTTTCACCTTGGTTAGGATCTATATTTTTTAATTTCTACATTAAAACATGCTAAATTAAATCAGATTTAGTGAGAAAAACCGGTTTTGTATTCTATTGCATACATCTCCTAAAGGGAATTTTTTTTTAATGCATAATTTCTCATGAATGGGGTTTTTAGATTTCGCAAAATCTTCAAAATTAAAATCGGTATATCACAAGAACGCAACATGCTACAGACCTCCAACATATATCAAATTAAAGAGGATAGTGCACTCTTTATAATGGTATACATGTACATAACTCTGTTTGTCAAATTTTCGACATCTAACTCATTTTCACAGAGCAGGTCACATTTACAAATTTCAAGAACTGCCAACACAGGGCAGGATAGCTCAGTTGGTAGAGCACTGGAGGTCTCAGGTTCGAACCCCGTTTCTAGCCAATTTCTTCGTTCAAATTTAAAATTAAATTCTATATTTCTCAAAACAACAATCCTTGTGCATGGGGAGGGGGGGGGTGCTCGGCTGCAATTAAATTCCCTTCAATCTTGTGTCGATGATATTAAGAGGTCTCAAATGTTGGCACCTCCCATGCAACATGAGTTGTACACATTCCAATGTGACACTAGCATGTATGGTAACTGAGTGGCACAGAGATGAATCGTCTTTACTTGTCTCAAAGTGTTCCTTAAGCCGTGTTCGCACTGGACCTTTATTTGGGAAGGGTTTACTGAGACGATGGTAAAATAAAAAATGGTCAAATATTACCACTGTTAGCACTTGGACTTTTGACACGGGAAAATTTTACCGAAATCGCGGGAGAAGTAGCCGAGCTGTCATTATAATGACTCATGAAGGCGAATGTGATCACAATGCGATGTGCATGCATCAGCGCGCGCACGTAAACAATGCAAAGAGCGCATGCGCGGTGTCTTGTGTAGCATGAAATCGCAGTAGGGGGCCGGATGTACGTTTTCCCTTTGGCGCTTTTACCAACTCGCACTGTTCGCACTGGACTTATCGTCTAGGGAAAAGTTGGCCGGTTAAAGTACCCACTGGACTCGGGAAAAGTAACTGAGAGGAAAACGTCCTATGCTGTCTGCACTGGACTTAAAATGGGAAAAGTACCCATCATCTCGGTAAGTTTTATAAAAAAAAGTCCAGTGCGAACAGGGCTTTATTGCCTCCTGAAGATCTCCCCACATTCCCTGACTGTTGGCACCTCCCATGCAACATGAGTTGTACACATTCCAATGTGACACTAGCATGTACCGTAACTGAGTGGCACAGAGATGAATTGTCTCACTTGTCTCAAAGTGTTCCTTATTGCCTCATGAAGATCTCCCTACATTCCCTGACTATTGCCACCTCCCATGCAACATAAGTTGTACACATTCCAATGTGACACTAGCATGTACCGTAACTGAGTGGCAGAGAGATGCATCATCTCACTTGTCTCAAAGTGTTCCTTATTGCCTCCTGAAGATCTCCCTACATTCCCTGACAGTCACGGCCTCGACTATTAGAGCCAATGTTCTGAGACTGCAGTTCTCCCGAGTCCAAATGTATGGGACTGCAAAACAGATAATATTGCGTGATCTAGCTTGCAGCATATACATGTACGTAGCTTCATGCTTGCAGCAAGTAATTATCTGAGGACCATTTATCTTATATATATTGCATGACAATTTCCTGAGATGTTCTGGCAAATTGAGATGGAATCTAGGCTAAGGCCAAAGTGGGCAAAAAATGCCAAAAACTAGGTATATGTTGGTTTTTTTTTTTTTTTTTTTCTTCTTTTTTTTTTTTTTTTTTCTTCTTTTTTTCTTTTTTTCTTTGTAATCTTTGATATGTCTGCTACACATATTCTAAAGATGAGTACAAAATATGTGGAATAACCAATAGTCATCTCTCATTGTTTCAAATACAGAACTCAAACCTGTGATATTCTTTTCTCAGTTTTTGACATGCAAAGTTTATAAAACAGTCAAACGGAATGTCCGAATGAAGGGCAACACACTAATGAAAGAAGAATTGTCTAATAGTAATACCTGCAAACCCTCATTTGGACCTGCCCAATCCGTCTCATTTTGCCAGAACCTCTCACATTAAAAAAGGTAGAATACACAATTTGCAGATATCGAAAAATTTTACTACCGAATTATAAAGAAATATCTTACTCATTTGAAAGTAAATAATGATTCTAGGCATCTAGCATAATGATTGCGCTAGATATCCTGTAATTATTCTGAAAAATTTAATTTTATAAAGAAAACTTCGAGATCGCCGGACGGCGATCGCGAAAATAACATACGAATAACTGCTCGGCACCGGTTTAAAACAAACGCTGTTTTTCTTGCTTTTCTCGGCATCATTGACTGTAAAACTTTGGACAGGTCAGTTAATTTAAACGGTATTTAGTATAAAATACAACCCCCCAAATCTACCCATTCATGATAATTCAAGCAATTACCAATGGTGTATCCTACCTTTAAGGTAACCAGTTTTCTTAAACAATTCTTTGAGTGATTTTATAACGAGTGCTGAATCCATCAGTTTCAACACAAGAGGTTTAGGGTTGAAGAAGCTCCATCAAATTTGCCTTGTAGGTTCTGCGTTTGCAAATGAGGGTTGGCAGGTGTTTCTTGTTTCTGTTTCTTGCACTTTAATCAGATATTCGTTGAAGAGTTATGCCTGTTTGCATTTATGTCAAACAGAATAAAATTAACTTAGAAAAAAGCCCATAAAGGTTTAAATTTTGTATTCATGAAAATGAAAGATGCCAGACATTTTTTCAATAAAAACACTTTTTGAATACTGTAACTTCAAAACACATGTAGTAGACATATCAAATATGTGAATAAATCCAAAAATGGAAGAAACAAAATCCCCTATTCCGGATGTTGGAATTCTTTTCCACTTTGGACTGTGCCCAGTTCAGTCTCATTTTTCCAGAGCCTGACCTATATAAAATAATTTATTTGGAACAACAGATGTTTTTGTCCAACGTGAATAGCGAGAGAGTCTGATTGGGTTTTTATAGTTTTTAACATACAAACCTGGCAAACCCTCATTTGGACCTGCCTGATCCGTCTCATTTTGCCAGAACCTCTCGCATTAAAGGTAGGATACACACCATTTGCAGATTTTGAACATTTTTACTACCGAATTATTAAGAAATATTTTACTTATTTGAAAGTAAATAATGATTGTAGGCATCCAGCAAAATGGCTGCGCTAGATATTCTGTAATTGTTACGAAAAATGTAATTTTATAAGAAAAAAAACAACTTCCCGAAGCCGGTTGAAAACAAATGCCGTTTTTCTTGCTTTTCTCAGCATCCATGATTGTAAAACTTCTGATAGGTCAGTTAAATGATATATACTATAAAATACAACCCCCAAGTCCACCCATTCATGATAATTCAAGCAATGGTGTATCCTGCATTTAAAGTTGAGTTTAAAATATCATATAAATTGGGCAATCAAAAAGACCTTAAAAGGATAAGTATACCTTTTACGACTATCCAAAAAGTAACCAAGTAAATTATTGTTCAAAAGCTTACTTGATGTAAAGATATAAGCGACTCTAAACTCCCTGTAAAATTATTTCTTCCGGCATGCTGTCAAAAATGTATCTCGGAGAGGCATCTTCTTTAGATATTTTCATTAGTAATTGGTTTAAAATTCAAATCTTAGAATGTTATTTTCTCAAAACTTTGTCAGGTTAGTTGTCAAGCACCATTCTTTAGATTTTGAGAACTTTTTGCTGCTTCAAACGATAAAAATGCACAACCGAAGAAATGATCTGATATAACTTTAACCAGTTCGCGCCGGATGACGTATATAAACGCAAAGTTTTCCCCAGATTCAAAACGGATGTAGCATAAACACGCTACGAGCAAGGCCGGAAATGTCTGTCAGCAACGAGCAAGGCTGAAAATGCGTGGGTGTGCTTCCTGGTACTATTGGCCTGAACCCGCCTCGGATCGAGTTTCGTTAACAATAATCCCGCGCCTCGGCTCGGTGATGTTAAAATAATCCCAGCGCGAACTGTTTAATCCCCAGTGAGATTATACTACAAATCTGTATCCCTTCAACCATTAATTAATTGTCTTAGGTTATTTTATGCTGGAATTATGAATAATCTATCAAATATTTAGGCCGGTTAATATTAATTCACACAAATGCAAAGTAAATTTGATGTCACAGCAATATTCCCTGCGAAATATGTCAAAATTTTGCGAATCCGCAGTGCAAAAAGATGCCCTAATGTCACAAATTCACATTCGCAAATACACCATACACCATTTGCAGATATCGAAAGAAATTACTTTTGAATTATAAAGAAATATCTTACTTATTTGAAGGTAAATAATGATTGTACATGTACCGGTAGGTAAATAATTATTGTAATTGTTTCAAAAAATTGAATTTTATAAAAAGAAATTACGATCGCCGGATGGCAATTGCGAAGGAAACCAGAACAACATTAGAACAAGAGCCCGACACCGGTTGAAAACAAACGTCATTTATCTTGCTTTTTCTCAGCAACCATGCTTGTAAAACTTTGGACAGGTCAGTTAAACGATATTTACTATAAAATACATCCCCCCCAAAAACCAACCAATCTTGATAATTCAAGCAAGACCTACCTTTAAAGGTAGGATACACCATTGGTAATTGCCTAAATTATCATGAATGGGTAGATTTGGGGGGTTGTATTTTATAGTAAATATCGTTTAACTGACCTGTCCGAAGTTTTACAATCATGAATGCCGATAAAAGCACGAAAACAGAGTTGTTTTCAACCGGCGTCTAGCAGTTATTCTTATGTTATTTGTGTTTTTCCCGATCGTGATTTTTCTATATAAAATTATATTTTTCAGAATATTTACAGGATATCTAGCGCAATCATTTTGCTAGATGCCTAGAATCATTATTTACTTTCAGATTAGCAAGATATTTCTTAATAATTCGGTAGTAATTTTTTTTGATATCTACAAATGGTGTATCCTACCTTTAAACCACTGTCAATTTATCAGCATTCAGCTAGTTCTACCCTCCTCCAACCCCCCCCCCCCCCCCCCCCCCCCAACCTCCTGGCTATAGCATGTTAACGGATCCTTCTAATATACCTTTTAACCAGTCCTATAATTAGATCTCGCTGGCTCTAATTCGTCTGGGCCTGGTGTTATGTGGATAAATACGCCTAACACATGTGCTGAAAAAGTACTGGGTGATACAGCACACAGCGGAGATAATTTATAGGCAGCTAATTTTTTGTTTAAAGCAGATTATTTTGTTCCCTGTACTATAGGCGTGTGGTTGTGTGTTTTTTTCCTCCTAACATTGTGTAATACGCAAACCCTTGGAAAATTTCTTGTGGCAAAACAACTCGTGAGGCTCGCGCATTCTAAAATTTACTGATATTCTGTGGAGACAGGGCATTGTTCTTTACTTTGTTTATTATTTATCCATGCTCCATAGACTTTGTGCATAAAATCCCTTGTGGAGACATCCTCCTTTAGAATTTCTTTGTGGAGACCTTATTTGTTTGTCTTCTATTGTTTATTGTTCTCCACAAGATAGCTGATTACATTGTACTACATTGCACCATTGTCTGCAGACTCGTCGCAGGATTTCTTTATGGGGGGGAGAACAAATTTTAGTGGACATTATCGCCCAAGCCATGTCCATTTTCGTGTGCCAGTATCGTTATTTCTACATCAAAATACCAATTGTTTTCCCGGAAAATGTGGACCTTTTGGTAATTTAGGGGGTTGCGTACGCACCCCCCCCAAAAAAAAAAAAAAAAACCTGCGTATGGGCTAGTGTCTGTTCCCTAATAAATTCATAAAATCATACGGTGGTACAGCAAGTGATTGGTTACAAAACTATATGGTTAATATTTTGTGTCACATTCGTCACCAGAAATCATTCTTTTTCATTTTTTCAAATAATGGCTTCTTCCTATGTCTTGCTTCTTCTATTAAAGCTGTAGTTTACCTTTTGCAGCTAAAATAACTATAAACCAATGTTGAAAAGCTTACTTCTTGTAAATATAATTTAAAAAAACACCACGACACTTCCATAGGGATGTCAATTCCATAGGGATGTACACAAACTTAAAACAGTCCTAACTTGTTTACCCTAACCCTTTTTTCTATAAGATCTTCGAGATTTATGCTATTTAGACCCCAATCGTTTGTTCTCGAGCAAAAATAACTCCTAAATATCTTTTTTTTAAAGGTAGCTAGACACTTTAGGGAGACACTGAAATGTTTTCCTAAGTGTCACTGTCCCCTTATTACCTAAAAACTTATGCTAATTTGTCTCCCTAAGTGCTCATTTAGTGAAATATTAATGACTCCTAAACTCTCTATGAAACTATTTCTGTGAAAAAAATAATAAAGAAAACATTTTCAAAGATGTGTTTCAGAGACGCATTTTTTTCAAATTTCATCATTTTAGTTAGTTTGTTGGTTTGTTGGTTTCTTATCGGTGCGCGCAAGCATTCAAACAACGCACAAGCACGCGTAGAGGCTATTATTGGTTGGTTCAGTGCATTCTTCGTACATAGAGCAATTGGCTGGATGAGAACACGCCGCGGAATGCTAATTTTGGTTGCAATTCAAATTATGAATCGGCAAGTTTTGAATTGTTTTCTGGGAACATACAGCATTCACATAGCTAACACTTCACCAAGTTAGTTGTCAATCACTCTTTCTTTAGATTTTAGGCACTTTTGCTGCATAAAACGATAAAAGTGCACAAACAAGAAAAATAATGGTATACAATTTGCTTTTGCTTGTACACAAAATTGGATGAATTCGTATTTTATAGCAAATATTGATTTACTGACTTGTTTTAACCAGTTCGCGCCGGATGACGTTTATAAACGCAAAGTTTTCCCTAGATTCAAAACGGATGATGCATAAATACGCCACGAGCAAGGCCGGAAAATGTCTGTCAGCAGCGAGCAAGGCCAGAAATGCGCTGGTGTGCTTCCCGGCACTATCGGCCTGAACCCGCTTCGGATCGAGTTTCGTTAAAAATACTCCCGCCCCTCGGCTCGGTGATGTTAAAATAATCTCGGCGCGAACTGGTTAAAGTATTGTGTTCATAGATGCTGAAAAAAACCGAGCAGAGCAATTTATAGATGTCTGGGAATTATCAGGTTAGGGAACCAGACTAGCTTGCTTGCATCTATGCATTTATGGAAGTGTAACCGGACTGCAAACAAATGTTGCTTACTGAATTTGGAAAATTGGGGACAGTATTTGAACGATTTTGCGATGGTCGGCCAACCACCATTGGAAATTGATACAACCATTCCACCTTTCTTGTTTATATTCTACTTTTAAATGCTCTTTCCGATTAAAGGTAGTATACACCATTTGCAGATATCGAAAATATTTAATACCGAATTATTAAGAAATATCTTACTCATCTAAAAGTAAATGTTGATTCTGAGCATCCAGCAAAATGATTGCGCTAGATATCCTGTAATTATTCCGAAAATTATAATGAAATAATGAAATCGGACGGCGATCGCGAAAAAACAAAGATAACATAAGAATAACTGCTCGACGCCGGTTGAAAAAATCCGCTGTTTTTCGTGCTTTTCTCGGCATCCGTGATTCTAAAACTTCGGACAGCTCAGTTAAACCATGGAGGAATGGTTAAACGATATTTACTATAAAATACAACCCCCAAAATCTACTCATTCATGATAATTCAAGCAATGACCAATGGTGTATACTACCTTTAAACACCATTTCGTTTAAAACACGTTTTGTAGCCTAATTGGATGCTTCCAGGATGTATTGTCCCTTTAATGTACACCAACATTGAATTACAAAGATGATTTAATAGCAGAATACAACAACTTGCACTTTATAAACAGATGAATCAATTTATTGACTTGTTTGTGTCTGAATGAAACCTTCAATATATTTATGTGGCCGTCAGTATTACAAGCATTGTGCAAACATTGTCAAGATGTCTGGACAATTGAGCAAACAACGATCAAATTATCCATATGTGGCATGTTGACAATGCAGAACACAAAATTGAATCGTTATATCGTTCGTCGTTTCTACGAAAAGACTAATTTGGTTGCTGTGCCCATAAACCGTGTCCAAATAATAATGAACGGATAAAAGTCCGGGAACAGGTAGTATTTTGGCCATTAACATTTGACGTATGGATTTTTTCCCAGTCGGGCATTTGAAACAGCAGTCACCCTTGCTGTGTCACAAGTCAAACCAATGTATCCAATGATTCTTACTGATGGACTGCATTGTTTGTGTTCTTAAGCAAGACAGTTTACAGTGGTTATTTTAAACATGATATTGGTGGGTAGTCTTTAGCCAGAAAAAAACAACTCAAAAACCAAAAAAAATAAAAAAAATGGTAAAACCTGTTTTAATCTCTAAAAATAAATGTCTTTCTTATCTTTACGAGTAAGCAAAGTATTTAAAATTAATTTTTAATAACTACCGGTACCTGTACGGTATCTAATGATTAAAATAATATGTGAGGCGTTCTGGCAAATGAGACTGAACTGGGGCCAATTTCATAGAGCTGCTAAGCACAAAAATTTGCTTAGCAGCAAAAAGTCTTGCTCATTAAAAACAGGTTACCAGCCAAAATTCTACGGGTTTTTCATGCTAAGCCAAAAACCAGCTGATTATCAATCGAAAACAATGAAGATCATGTGAAAATTTGGTCTGTAACCTTGTTTTTGCCAAGGACAAATTTCCATGCTAAGCAAATTTGTGTGCTTAGCAGCTCTATGAAATTGGACCCTGGGCATAGGGCATATTAAAAGAAAGATGCAAAAAAAAATTTTTTTGGTATGCCTGCTGTATATATTTTTTAGAGAAATACTCTGAAAGTATAGTGTAATAAAACTGTTTTAAAGGAAAAACAATTTGCATTTTTCCATATATCACATACGAAACTTCAGAGGCCTTTTTCTCAACATTTTACTTTTGCGACATATTGATAAATTAATGCAAACTTTGAACAGCCATAACTTGTCAATGGAACTAAAGTGCAAAACTAATCATTGTAAGGAGAATGTGATCCTCTTTTAATAATACCTGTCATGTCAACCTGTGCCCAGTTTCGTTTCATTTTCCTTACATTTATTGTTCAGTGAAACGCCTCTGAAAACAATCGCAATTACATAAACCCTGCCCCCCCCCCCCCCCCCCCCCTACCACTAACACTCTGCGTTTTGGAGAAATCAATTAAAATACGCACCAAATTCATTCCACTTCGTGATTTTGAATGGTATCCTTAGTATCTTAATGTATACATGGATTCGAGAAGAAGCAGGGGGGGGGCCTGAATGCCAATATTATTTGTTCTATTCTTGCTTAATTACCAGCCGGCCGAACCAGCTGCCTCGCTGATTTACCATGGCAACTGTCTCCATGGTAATGTCAAAAGCCAACCGGTTTCTTTCCTCTATTCTCTGAATTTATGACCGTCATGTGATCGTTTACATCTTAGCGGTCTACTGCAGGCACAAAACCTACGGAAAAATACAAAAACAAACAATTGTTATTGTAAACAGTTATTGTTAATGTATTTTAACCTAGAATAGACCATCTGATGACTACTAAATTGTATCAAATCGTGGTGTTTACTTGTGCACCACACACCACACACAATGTTCACTAAAAATTAGTAAAAAAATATTAAAAGTTCAGCATGCTATTTTTTTTAATTTAAAAAGAAAATGACAATTGTTTTTGGATCTAAATTAATAGGAAAATGGAACGACACGTCGTCTCTCGGGCCGGAATCCACCAATCAAATCACGTGGTGACCAGCCTCTTTCACAAATGTGACTGGCTCCAGGAAAAGGTGATATAAGTCGCCAAAACAAAAAATAGAGTTATGTACATGATTGAAAAGTCCAGGATATAAGCCTTCATTTGCCACATAGTACAGCTCCATAGCCCCTCCCGTTCTGGTGATATGATGTTTTTGCATATTAATGGTTCCATGGAATTCAAAATACACAACTGAGAAAACAGTCTTCGAAACACAACAAAACTAAGACATTACATTGGAACCATGCACTCTCAAAAGGTTTCGTTTCACTTTATTTATCGAATTCCAGCTTTTTGTTAACTAAATCTGAAACTTTTGATATTAAAGATGTCAAAAGACAAAAAATGAAAATCCAATTTTGACAAAAATAATTTACCCTATTAACTTTAACAGGCCATTACTCATAAATGCATAGCGCGACTTATGTCACCTTTTCTGGGAGCGGGTCATATGAAATGCCACTTACACTGGCGTGCAGATAATCTCCTTCTATGCTAACTTTCATCGGGTAGTGCATATTAGTGGGCACCATGAAATTTAAAAAAATACCATGTAGGAACATTTTTTAGTGATCATCCCATGTTCTAGAAATGCTGACAAAATCCTTACCTATTTTCATGTATATTAGTTAAAGAAAAATCGGGAGATCAAAATAGAAATGGTACAAAATGTTAGTAACACACAACTCTATTTGGGTCATCAAATGTGCTTGAGCATGGCCGGTTTCCCATTGAGAGTGAATCGTCTCGCCACCAACTAAACCCCAAACTAATTACATTACAGGAGAGCCTCTGCATTAAAGGTAGGATACACCATTGGTAATTGCTTGAATTATCATGAATGAGTAGATTTAGGGGGTTGTATTTTATAGTAAATATTGTTTAACTGACCTGTCCGGAGTTTTACAGTCATGGATGCCAAAAAAAGCACGAAAAACAGCTTCTTTTTCTTTTAACCGGCGCCGAGCAGTTATTCTTCTTTATAATTTTTCTTTATAAAATTATTTTTTTTTGAATAATTACCGGATATCTAGCGCAATCATTTTGCTAGATGCCTAGAATCAATATTTACTTTCAAATGGGTAAAATATTTCTTAATAATTCGGTAGTAAATATTTTTGATATCTGCAAATGGTGTATACTACCTTTAATCGGAAAGAGCATTTAAAAGTAGAATATAAACAAGAAAGGTGGAATGGTTGTATCAATTTCCAATGGTGGTTGGCCGACCATCGCAAAATCTACTAAAGGTAGTATACACTATTTGCTTTTGCTGTAAATTAAATAAATGGATGGGCTAGGGGATTCATATTTTATAGTAAATATTGTGACGCCGATCTGTGTAAAGTGTTGTGTTCATAGAAGCTGGAAAAACCAAGAAAGAAGTGCTGTTTTTGCAGACTGGTTTCTTGACTTTCTTCAGACGAATTCAATTTATTGGGGGCAGGGTTTGAAAAAAGGGTTTCTACAACGAATGTCGACCGGCAATCGTTTAAAATTGATACAAAATTCCACTTTTCTGAAAAACCACATTACACGAGGTGCCTTGATTTGCTTGAGACTTTTAATCACTTACAATCAAGTATGTGTTTCATAATAATTAATTTTGGTTTTTTTAATGTTTGTAAATGGTGTATAAGGTGGAACACTGCTATACCGAACATTCGGCTATAACCAACGTCATCCTTGGCTTCCAAGTTTTGTGTACAAAAATACCGAACATTGTTGTTGAAAATATGTCAACTTTTTTTTAACATCCACTGCGGTATATAGAACGCTATTTATTTTTTTATTTTTAATTCTCAAAACGTCAAACTGTTAACCAGTTTGCGGGTTCAAGCCAATGGTACCGGGAAGCACACCCACGCATTTCTGGCCTTGCTCACTGCTGACAGACATTTCCGGCCTTGCTCGTGATGTGTTTATGTGACATCCGTTTTAAGTTTGGGGAAAACTGTGCGTGTATACGTCCTCCAAAGCGAACTGGTTAAATAGGGCCCCTTTGTTAAATCAAACAAAATCTGTGGATCCTGTGATGTTTGTTATAGCATGGAGGTCCTTCTTATTCCTCCATGGTTATAGGAGCGTTGCACTGTACCTAAAAATCTGTTTATGCTCAAACCATGTGATGAGTTTTTAGTTTAAACTTGAATACTATGAAGTAAATGATTTAATGCAAATGTGGCTTTAAGAAATCAAGTTTTTGATTGAGTTTATATTAACCAGCTCATCAATATGCAAATTAGAAAGTGCAGCCACTGTAATAAATTAATTATCCTCCCCCAAATGGTTCATGACACTGCAGCGCCATGCTTTCTCCAGTCGCCATGATCTATAAATCACCAGCTGTTTTTACTCATCATTGCGCGCGACGTTGTTTCAATTTCTCCTTTCCAGTTGTTTTGGAGCGGGTTTCATTTGGGAGAGACCCCCCCCCCCCCCCCTCTCTCTCCGCCTTCCCCTTATGCTCATTAAACAAAGGCAGCAATGGACTGGATCAGAACTGTGGTAATTTGATTTGTTAGTCCTGGTCATGTGGGGGAGGGGAGGTGGTGCAGGAATTAGGGGGCAGTTTGTATGGTTGCAGTAACAATTTATTCAATTATGAAAATGTGGGGGTTTGTAAGATAAAAACTGACAAATGCTTCCCGGCCCGGAAAGGTAGAAACTTAAGCGCTGGGTGAAAAGCATGCAATTGTGACTGTTCACCACGAACAGCTGTGAAGTCGCACAGGGGCCAAACCTTAGAAAATAAATCGGTTGTCTTTTTTTTAGAAATAAAAAATTGGTACTTTAACCCTTTGCACTCAGCCCCACGCTACATCTGACTTATAAGTCCCTTAAAAGCTCCTGGGGGTCCAAATATTCCCCCCAGAATATAGCCCTATTTGTAAGTTTTCCAATGATACATAATTATATGGGATTTGTACACTGTAAATGATATTTACAAACTAGCAACACGTACAAAATCTTCGAAAACAGGCCTGAGTTTAAAGGGTTAACCAGTTCGCGAATATTTTAACATCACCGAGCCGAGGCACGAAATTATTTTTAACGAAACTTTATCCGAGGCGGGTTCAGGCCGATGGTACCGGAAGGCACACCCACGCATTTTCGGCCTCGCTCGCTGCTGACAAACATTTCCGGCCTTGCTCGTGACGTGTTTATGCGTCATCCGTTTTGAATCTGGGAAAAACTTTGCGTGTATTACATACGTCCTCTTGTGCGAACTGGTTTAAGGTGGAATACACCATTTGTAATTGCTTTAATTATCAGGAATGGGTGGATCTGGGGGTTGTATTTTATAGCAAAGTTTCACTGACTTGTCTGAAGTTTTACAATCATGGATGTCAGGCAGTTGTTCTTTTTATATTTGTTATTTTTCGCGATCACCTTCCAGCAATCAAGAATTTGTTTTAAGAAAATTCAAATTTTCGAAATGATGACAGGATACCTGGAATCATTATTTACTTTCAAATAAGTAATTTTAAAAGTAATCGGTAGTTTATCTGAATTAAGTGGTTAGGTATATCATTCAGAACACAGATTTCTGTTCTAAGCTTCAAGTGTAACAAATAACATTTCTGTGCCATTCAATCTTAATTCAATTTTTTTTCTTCCGTGTATGGCTGAAAACACCCCAACTTTAACACAGCTGTATTGCTCTAAAAAAACACCGACTGCATCAGTGAACATCATGGCCAAAAAAATAAATAATAATAAATAAATCAAATTAAAAGCTGTGGGTTTCTGCATAATTCAAGGGTGCTTGTCTGCTGTGATGGCCCCGGTTCACACTGTAACTGAATGAGCCTTCGTTAGTTTATCCAATGTAGGCGGGATGCAGTGCAGCGTATACACAGTATCAATTGTCCGGTCGGTATTGATTTTTGGGAACGATATCCGCAGTAATTCTTGGTGAAAATACAAACTCGGTCGGCGCAATCTGTTGAGTTTTTTGCACGCAACAGAAATTATAGCCGGATGGTTTCTTTTTGTTGATTTTTCTTTTTACAAAAAAAACAAATGATACCCAGCACAATATATAGCATGTCATTTGTTGGTGGAATAATTTATTTACAAATTACAAAAATTATTATTGTTGGTTTATTAAAAAACGAGAGCCAATGTCTAAATTGAGTCAATTTTAATGTTCACAAACATTTACTCATAAAAAAAGGTAAAAATGCAATTATACAATAATTTACAAAAAATGTTTTCCAAAACAACCATTTTCGAATCAAAAACATTCACACATTAAAAACGAGTTCAATATTTAAATGTTACAGCATGTAACGTGTATTAACGTGTATTGTGACTTGTATTAAATAAACCTATTATGCAGCAATCAATAGGAATCTTGAATCTACCCTCCACAAGCCTTCACTTTTATTCACGTTTAATAGGTCTTGAACTACCGACGTGACGATTCACCTCCCAATCAATGTAATTTTATTGTCTCGAAGGTGAATCTTCATGTTGGTAGCTCAAGACAGAAGGTGAATAAGAAGTGAAGGCTTGAGAAAGGCATAAATAATAACATAATGACTTGCTATCTGGGAAACATTGATTCATGAATTTAGCATGTAATATTAGTATTAACATTTCAAACCGTGCGACCGTAAACACTCAGATTTGGGTTTTGTAGTTTTCTTGTACGTATGGCCAAATAATTTCTATAATTTATAAATCTGTGAGATTGATGCGGAAAAGTGTTTGATTTGACTTGAAATAACCCAATTTATTTGCTGACAAATGACCGTCTCTATGCGATAATCAGAGATTAGAATCCCATAAAGACATCGTTATTAGAAGAACATTTCGCTTTGGACAATAATATCCATTGACCCTTCATTGCAAAAAGCCTTCCTTAAAAGTATGAACTTTGCTAAATGCCAAAAGCAGTAACAGTACAATAAATAGTTTGTTTGATTTACATGATCCCTTTGGTTCAGTTGAGCACAATCTTATACATTACACTCTCAATTTGTATAATTGTCCTAAATGGCAAGTTCATAACACCAAACAGGATGTCCCACAAATTTACTTTCGTAGAGGAGTTTTTCAGTGCGACCCCATTTCTCCAAAAATATTGGTGAACGAAATAACAAGGATCACCTAAACTTTGAATCTAACCCTGAAGCCTACACAATGCCGTAGCATTTCAATTTGCAGCTGGAAACCCACAGAGATGACCCAGACGATGACCCAGTTGTAACGGTGAGGAACAACTTGGCCAAGTTTTTGGGTTCATTTGTCACCTTTAAATGTCACCATCTGAGGCATATGAAATAATACAGAACAAACTGTTGACAACATGAATTTCAGTTATGTTCTTGGTGAATACAAACTCGCAATATTCAACATATAGTTTAACCTTCCCTGGGATATATACTCTCAATCCACGATTCGACTGGATAGTCTAAACAGCATAGCAATTTAATATCTGAAGAAGTGGCTAAACATTCCATCACAAGGCGCTACATCTGCCATCTTAATTAGCCATGATGTATTGAAATTTTCTTGCCCATCTTAAATCTTTAAAGATTCTCAGGGATGAGCACATGCGTCTTCTCGTTCAAGAATAGATCTGAAAGTTCAAACTCTGTTGGATGCAAAGGTTTCACGTGAATCCAAATGGATCAGGAAAATGTCAACCCCATAACTAGCGTCTGTGAACAATACTCTGTGGATGCCTCAAATGACAACTTGAATATCACAAAAAGCATACTCTCGCAGAAGAACAAAGCGATTTCTTGAGAAAAAATGTGTCATTGTTGATTATGCAAGGTGATTTCTTAACAGAAGCTAAGCGTCTGTGAACAATACTCTGTGGATGCCTCAAATGTCAACTGGAATATCACAAAAACAACAATCAAAGCATACTATCTCGCAGAAGAACAAAGCGATTTCTAGAGAAATAATGTGTCATCGTTGATTATGCAAGGTGATTTCTTAAAGCTTGCGCGGTTTCTTACCCAAGAGAGTATTGAGCTTCATCACTGAAGCAGCCATTAATGCTCTACTGACTGCGGACAATCTAAAACATTGGGCCAAAAGAATAAATTCGCAATGTGCACTATGTGGAAATCATAAAACATTGCTTCATATTCTGAATAATTGCGCCAGGGCACTGGAACAAGAACGATTTAACTACCGTCATGATAGTATTATTAACTATGTGGCTCAAACTTTGCTTGAGCTTAACCAATCTACCACCATGAAAGTTTTCATGGTAAATTAAAAAAATTATGACTCTTGCAGCATACATAACTGGGTCATAGGGCAGTGACAAGTGTCTACCTTCTAATTTGTATAATCTAATCCTGTTTAACGCATCTTTTGTCAATTCTCCATCCAAGTATTGCTCTAATTTCACATTACATATTTCATTTGTGTCTACATGTACAGACAAATCCAACAGAAACATTTTTTCCCTTCATCGTTCGTGCAGCTGTTTCTCTCTAGGGGGCCACGAGATGCTAATTTTGGCAGTTTTCCAAACCCCGGCTTTGAACGTCTCTCTCTCTGTCTGGCTTCGTTCATGCAGTTTGGCAATGGTGATGAAGCCGGAACGGAGCCCAAGCTGGGACTAATAAAACGGCCTTCTTGGCAATACTGAACCTCCACAATGTCAATTACACTTGACATGCTACTGGTTGTGGGGTACCTCTTTTGTTTGACCTTACTTTACTTCTTTAGTTTCCTTTTGTCTACTAAATGTCGCAAATACATAGCGTTACGGCTATTGCTATTGCGGGGTACCCGATTGTCCCGTTGTTGCCCTTTTGCTCCCTCGTACCCTGCAAGTGCCAATCTGTAAACTCAGTGTGTGTGCGCCTCCCACCATTTGTGTGATTGGATTCGTGTATACACTATATTAACCCCTTAGTGCTGGTATTACCGGCTACCACTTCTCCCTGCACTGGATTATACACCACAGCAGCCTTTGCCTAGTAGCTGCACTGCACAATGGACTGAGCGTGCAGCTGTCAAACAGGCCGTGTTCTACGGCATAGCACAGCTGACCACAGCATTCTGGGTGGATTAGCAGGCTGTGGCTATAGCCACTGTCACCAAGGGGTTAAATGTTTATATGATTTTTTTTCCGTTTGTTTATATTTTTTGTGTTTTATACATGGCATGTCTTACACAAGCTTTTTGCTTTTTAGGTTTTG
Source organism: Crossaster papposus (assembly GCA_037893245.1). Lineage (NCBI taxonomy): Eukaryota > Metazoa > Echinodermata > Asteroidea > Velatida > Solasteridae > Crossaster > Crossaster papposus. The sequence goes on along the minus strand of JBAIAA010000279.1, from coordinate 1,454,709 downwards.
CCTTCTCTTTTTGAATATTTTTTCTTATCTGCATTTTTTTACATCTTTTGTGATTTACCATGAAAAGGAAATAAATGTTACCAATTCATATTAACTTTCTCATTTTACCTGGGTAAGCCCATTCAGTGGAATCCACTATTCTCTCATAAGGCCCAGCGAAGAAAAGACAGTGTGAAGAAATTACAGTTTTAGAGGTGGAAGGAAAACCCCAAAAGAATATTCTGAGGAAAACCCGCGAAGTTAAGTAGGGGCTTAAAACCCAATCCACATATTGGTTCAGTCGGGATTTAAACCTGGGTCACAGTGGTGGAAGGCAATGAAAGAACCGCTACGCCAACCTGACTCCCCAAATACGACGATACTGCTTTTCTCTTTTTGTAACTACACCCTTCTTTACCTAATAATCTCGGTCAGGCAGTCCTAACAAATATACCAGTAGCATGTTAATTACTGACTAAAGCTTTCAATCTTTGTAGCAGTAACAACCTCATCCTATCCAATGAATAAAAAGACCAGAGTGCAGAGTTTATACAGAATAAGTTCTGACAAAATATACCTTGCCTTGGAATTTTAGGGCAAACAAAAGTCTTGCTCAGTAAAAACAGCTTGCCAGTCCACACTTCATGTGCTTTTCATGCTAAGCATAGTGTCAGATGATGTAGTATTTGCTGCAAAAGCTCAAGTTGTTACCTTCAGTACATATGCAAAATGCTATACATATCTGTGCCCAATTTAATGGAGCTGCAATAAGCACAACATTTTGATGTATATTGTTTGTAACTGGTATTCAGCTGGTTGTTGCTCGGCATGAAAAGCAAGTGAAGTTTGGACTGGTGAGCTGTGTTTACCTCCATGGTTTAACTGAGCAAGACTTTGTTTGCACTTAGCAAATTATTATGTTTGAGGTTTCCCATGAACACATAATGCAACATTACGCTAGCCATACAAGTGACACCTAGACTTACACAGATCTGTGTATCAATCCCCTCCTTTACTCCCTCATCACCTTCACCACCTTCACCACCTTCACCACTTTCACCACTTTTGCAACCTTCACCACCTTGGCTTATAATTTCAGCTTCATCCCTGACTAGGTCTGACTATAGCATTGGATTTTACTTGATCAATACTGGGCAGATGCTTCACCTGGTCTAATGTTTGTACTCACTTTACACAGTGTGGCGACATTGTGAAGAGGTTTTCATGACAAGCAGCTCGTGTGCTCTAGTTACGTTTTTCGCTACTGTGTATACGAGGGCATATAAATTGTCATAAACCCATTCAGATTTGGTATAAAGTTAAAAAAAAAGGCCTTGGTATAAAAAAAAAAAAATTAAATATCCAATACAACCCCCTAAAACAACTACAACAAGATTTTGCTGGATCATAAGGGCCAATCTACTCTCCTCTGACGGACTGAGTGACTGGCTGAGTGAGTCACTAACTGACTGCTTGACTGAGTGCTTGACTGACTGACTCAGTTGCTGTGTATAAAACTAAGACTTCTTGGCATTCTTGGCCCAGCTATTCTTGGCAGACATAGTCTTGTTAACCAGTTCATGCCAGGATTATATTGGCATTGACCGGGCCCAGGAATTGTTTTTCACGAAACTCGATTCAAAACAGGTTCAGGCCGGCATATGTGCGTAGCACACCTAATATTTCCGGCCTCGCTCCCTGCGAGCCGGTCGCTGACAGATATTTCCGGCCTTGCTCGTGATGTGTTTGTCCTTCATCCATTTTGAATTCCTGAAACAACTTTGCATGTATACACGTCCTTCGACGTTAAAACGTCGCTTCCTATTTGCCACAATTTTGTTCATTTAGCTTTTATTCCTCTACTGTTAGGTTCCTCCCTTTCATTATCATCATACTTATCATACATCATTATTTTTTTCGTGTTTCCTTCCAGGAGTATGAGGATCGGGATGATCTCCATGTGGAGAGAGTTGATGGCATTAAGGTGGTGGAGGACATGGCAACCAAGATGGAGAACATGTTGGAAAACAAGGTGCTAGCAGTCAAGGTAAGATGGGTCATTAATTGTCTTCCTATAGGGCTAGTTTTTCGGAACCAGGTACCCGAGTACCCAACCGTTAATGTTGTAAAAGGAGGCTACACGGGAGAACAAAATGTTTTTCAAGTTTATGATGCTCATGAAAGTTACAATTTACACCTAAAAGCTGTACAGCTCACTGTGCACACTTGTATCTTGTAATCTTGCTGTATTGACTCACCGATGTATTATCATGTGGACCTTTGTGAACAAGCAACTTCCATTACAAATACCTCCCTTTAGAAGCCGACCCGACCAACCCTATACTCTGGTCGGGTCCGCATTCATAATTTTGGGGTTTTCTAAAGAGGCAATTCATATCATGCCCTAGAGGATTAAGATTGTTATCAGTGATAATACTATGATAAGGTGTGAAAGCGATCCTGCCTGAATGATTCCACTTAAAATGTTACAACTGAATACCATGAAGTTGATATAAATACCGTAAGGACTCCCAACTAAGTTGAAAATTATGAGTGAATTTTCTAATGGAGCGTTTGTCTTATGCCGAGATGAATTTTGGTGTTGGGTTTAATGTGTATCCGGATACCCGTGTTGTTTTTAATCAGGTACCTGGTTTACAACCTACCTGTAAATGCACACCTCTACACATTTTATAGTAGCGACTGCAGCTACTTCACATAGACTTCAAGCCGTAGTCAAGTAATTCAAAAACAGCCAAATTTTTTTATTTTGCCTAAAGTGGCGTTTATCCGTCGTATTCCAGAAACAAACTCTAGCTTCTCGTCATTTTAAGAAAAGACACAAACCACCCCTCTGGCTACAAGTTGTTCTAGCTCTTTATTCAAATACTGGCATAGCCAGTGGTAGTCCATTCAGGAAAGGTTTCATTGGCCACGTACCCCTTACCTCTTATCAGACGTAAAGTTTGCTTTTAAAAGAAGCACTTCTTAAAACTCTTCGTTCAATTTGTATTTTTTATCAAATACCTCTTCTTAAACAAACTTGTTGATCAAACTAAACTGTGTTCAAAGTATAAAACAAAAGTTTGCGTAAGCAAGGACTCAAGGAGATGCATTTTTGTTCTGCTCTTTAAAAATGTGTACCTCTCTAAATCAAAGTTCCCACTCCTCTGAGAACCTCTCCTTCGTGTCCTCGGAAACCCCTCCAAGTTTCTACGCTTAGTTGCCCTCATTTGGCTGTCAAATTTCCCCATCCCCATGACCCCTAAAGTACTTCAACCTCCCCTTCAGTGCCCCCAAACTTAATGTCCAACATTTCGATATTCCCTCCTCCCTCCCCCTACCTCGCTTTGTCTCCCTTACGCTTCGGGTTTCCGTTTTAGTATGTACCGAGTTGCGTTGCAAGTGCTTCTTGTGCATTCCAAGGATTCGAGCCTTGTGTTCTTTAATTGTCAGACGCTCGACAAGATGTTGAAGTGACATCCGTTCACGTCTTTACAATCTGCTGGCCGCCGCTGTTGAGAATTATTCATTCCTTGCTGGGCGTCCGTGCCAGCTCCCTTGAGATCCAAGTGATTCTCTCTCGCGCTGAAAGCGGACGACACTCGCGCACTGCATATCAATTTGGTTCTCACTGGAAAGACGGCAGATTGAAGCACCTCCCTGCATTTTCGCGTCCGTACGAGTTGTTTTTATATTGAGGTCACGGCACCTTGCACACTTCCATATCGGTTTGATATATAAGTCCCAAGACTGGAAGAAGTGTTTGCCCATCATTGTGCAGAGAGCAGCCACTTGAAATTAGACACGTGTATTAAAGGTAGGATACACCATTTGCAGATAGCAAAAATATTTACTACCAAATTATTAAGAAATATTTTACTCATCTGAAAGTAAATAATGACTCTATAGGCATCCAGCAAAATGATTTCGCTAGATCCTGTAATTATCCTAAAAGATTATAGAAAGGAAAATTCGTGATCGCCGTCGAAAAAACACAAATAACAAGAATAACTGCTCGACGCCGGTTGAAAACAAACGCTGTTTTACGTGCTTTTCTCGGCATCAATGATTGTAAAACTTCAGACAGGTCAGTTAAACAATTTTTACTATAAAATAAAACCCCCTCAAATCCACCCATTAATAATAATACAAGCAATTACCAATGGTGTATCCTACCTTTAAGAGGATATCGTGTGCTGTTGGAAGAATAATTTATTTATTTGAAAACAAATTGCCAGTGCGGCAGACTGTCACTGATGACACAGTTTAAATTTCTTAATGAGAAAAGCTGGGTAGAGGACAAGAAAAGACTCGGAGGAAGGGGAAGATCACATCCCATTTTACCCTAACCTTCCCAAATCCATCAAAATCCATCACCCGTTTTGGTAGGTTTTGAAGGACTTGTTCCTGCAGGAATGAGGTGAATACATTTTGATGGATTATGATGGACTTGGGCCGGGAGGCTTGCGAGCACTTTCGAGGGAATCTGATTCGGTGCTTCTGATTTGAGGCATATACAATCGCACCCCTCATCACACCGTCGCCTGTCGGTGAATTGAAAATGGCTTTACTGTAAATCAAGATGAATATTATTTTGTTAAATGCCATATTGTTCATGCAGTCGCAGTTTGGACCACAGAATCACACGCCTAGAAAAATCACACGCCTAGAAAAATCAAGGTGTGGATTTATCCATGCACCTGTGATTTTCCAACCAGAAGGATTGCTGATTAATTCTGTCCATCATGCAGTACTGCTGTTTCATGCCATGTCTATACTAAGTCAATCAACATCAATCAGCAGTTTGGTGGTTTTATTATCCTGCTTATAAGAAGCAGAGTAAGTGATAGATTTTGGCGAATTTGGTTCACGTACTTTAAGTTAAAGGCCGTATGGAGTTTGTTAAACAAAATTAAGCTGATAAAAAAATAATTTTAAAAGGCCTTTTTAAACTCTTACCTCTTACTGTGCTTCGATTTACCAAAAAAATATAAGGCCTTTTCTGAGACGTTTTACTCGTTATTTGGGTTAATATACAAATATTGAGTGCTTATAGAGTGGAATGAGGGGAATATTTTGCAAGATAAAATCTGGAATTTTCCATTACACTAAGTGAAAGTTCAGACTTAACTGAGCTAAAATATTCCTCCCATTCTACAATTTAGAGCCACTCAATATTTGTATCAGATATAACTAACCTTTAAATTTTTTTAAATCATTGTCTAAAATGGATGCGAATGTCGGCACATCTGTTGACATTGCCCCCATGATTGTGTGTTGTTGTCAAGCAGCTAGCACAAATTGCACAACCTTCTCTCTAGGGTTTGGTCTGCGGAACTTTAACTGTTCAAAATTAGTGAGGGTCAACTGTTCAAAAGCCGTGGGAACAAGGATGATCCAAACTGTTGAATAGTAAAAACCATTCACCAGAGGCGGATAGGACTTTTGAGTCGTTGCATGAATACGTATAGGAGCAATAATGAATGTCAGGTGATGCATGTTCCACCAATCAAATGACATGTTCCACCAATCAAATGACAAGGATTTGTCGTGTCTTGTGCATAGAACAACAAATACACATTTTCATCTGTTGTCCCTTGAGAGAATAGCCATTCCTCAACTCCAAAAAATAAAAGGTATGTGATCCATTTGCAAGACCTAATTGATTTATGTTGCTCTATTATCTCTGTCATTCATTCATTCATCACTCCAGATGTCTCCATTGCCTTCCATTTTCATCAACCCGCCTACTAAAGTATCTCCATCACTCTCCAAGGAGTTCCTGGAAAGAAGTTATATTTACAGTCAGTTGGTGATGGATTATAAATGAACATCCTTGGCTGCGTGGGCCATGGGCTGATAAGACTTAAGAATCATCATTGGGGAGGGGGGTGGGGGAGAAATGGGTCAAGAGTTCCTCTTTGAAATGAAGAACCATTTTTATGGACTGTTGAAGTCTGAGGACTGTATCGATGCAAATTGACTTGGTTTCCTCCCACTATGGCCTCTAAACTCACCGCTTTCTTTCTAGCGCCCCCCGGCGCGAATTGGTTAATAATACACAAGGATTTGAGAGAAAAAAAGTAACCATTAAACTTCCTTCTTAAAATAATAATCTGTGCGCTGCTACGTCGGCCAGTAAATCGCATAAGGCCTGATTAGTTCTGGTCATTTTTTGGTCGGACAGTCTGCTCATCAAACCCTTATCTATCTAGCTTTATTTGTTTGGATGAGTTCACACCTTCCGATGGTTCATTGTCTATTTTATCCTCCCTGTCCCATCGGGCGACAAACAATCATTTCCTTGACAACATCCTCCTTCTCGCCTCTTCTATGATTGCTCTTAATGAAAGACAGATAGCCCCCCTCTCCCCCGCCTTTACTTCCGCCTGCCAATTTCCAAACAAATACGACTTTTAATTCGATTATAAATCGTGATCTCGGATCTCTTCGTGGAGCCACTGATTTCCGAATAATTGAATGAACTTTTTTTTATTTGTGATGATTTCTTGATGAAGCCATTTTTTTTTTAAGGCTCTGTCTTCCAGCATCGGAGTACCTCAGTAGCTTTTATAATTCGGAGTCTCATGAGACGGAGAGTTGAGAGTTAATTAATTTAGTTAACCCTGGATAAAAAATGGGCTGCAGCATCTTTTTCATCTTTCGTTTCTTTTCTGTGGATGTATAACTTAATTGCGGTTAAATTAACTTCCTGCATGGTATCCATGAATCGCAAGGAAAAAACAACAGGAACAAATGCTCTGAAATTTGAGCATGCAGGCAATTTAGTGGCTGGCTGAATTTTTTCTCTTCTTCGTTGTCACTTAACACTTATAGTCATTAACTTATAATTATGTCTTAGTTCTGCCTTTGGAGTGGCCTTGACTGTGAAAATGGTATGCATAGTGTGCAGCGAGGCAAACAGCGAAAATGTACACTGGTCAAGTTTTCTGGTCATTATTTTCATTGTCAATTTATCCAGGAATTTTTACGAGCTTGTAGCAATGTGTAAACTGACTAAATTATCTTTCATTCACTGTTGATTATACCCCCAAAATGTTGTAGTAACAGGTCGTAGTATTGTAGTGATTGTACTGGTACAGTACCCTGTTGAATATTTATAATAAACCAGCCAAGCATGTCTGTCAAGGGTGGCTCCCTAGACACCACCCACGATACAGCAGTGTGTGAAACCTGAGACTAAAATGTATTTTAGTCTCAGGTGAAACAGTGAAGTTGTGTTCATTCTTTGCTCTATTGTGTTACTAACTCGATCCGCGCTGCCTTGCTCAAGACTCCAAAAGTACTGCTGTACTACAGTGTAACACTAGAAACGAGTAGCACACCAACACTGTAAATAAGGCATACAAAACAAATGTTATGTTGGCGTAACCCGACCGACACTAAAAATACGGCCGACCCTGGATATATTTTTTTTCAAGGGAGGAAATTTAATGATTAAAATCTATATAAATCGAGTTATAAATACGTTTGAAACCATTTCTGACCGTTTGTCATTGTTGTGTGTGTGGATTGTGTATATATTGAACCTGGACACGCTATCGTGTATCACTACCGGCTTAAACAATTAGAAAACATATCATTTTCATTGCTGGGAGGAACAAAATAAAACAACAACAAAATAAAAAATCCGTACCTACCTACGTACCCTATTTGTTTGGGCCCGTTACGCCAACATAACATTTTTTTTTTTATGCCTAAGTGGATTTAGTGCTTAGTATAATGTTCTAGCCTCCACCTAGTTGTGGGGACATGTTCTTTTGAAAAAACAGACTGAGTAGTGGGGACATTTTCGAGTCCCCATAGCGGATTGGGTCTCCAGTAAAGGGGTTTAGAGGTAGAATTGGGCTAGGGTATAATAAAAGAAAATGGAGAAGACAAATTAGGGTGATGTTGAACATTTTAGAATTTTAGGGAGTTTTGAGTTTAGAGAGATTTCCCTTAGCACACAAACCCTATGGATTGTCCCCATAACGCAATGTACAAAAAGAATGTGAGTATACTTTCATGGTTAGTGCACTGTTTTTGCTTTTGTAGATGTTTATCATATGCCTATTATATTGTTTCCTTCACAGTTTGAAGTTTACGCAAATTCACCTAGCGAAATAGCACAAAAATACCACAGAAATATTATGCTTTGCAAAAGCTCTTTGTTTTTTTACCAGTTCGCGCTTGGATTACTTTGACATTGACTGGATCCAGGTGCTGGATTGTTTTTCACAAACCTCAAACCGAGATGGGTTCAGGCCAGCATCTGTGGGTAGCACACCCTGATATTTTTAGCCTCGCTCGCTGACAGATATTTTCGGCCTTACTCATGAATTGTTTATCTGTCATCCGTTATTAATTCCAGAAAAACTTTGTGTGTATACACGTACGTACACGTCCTCCATAGCGAACTGGTTAACTAGTCTCAGTTCGAATACCTTGAGAAATGTTTCATTATTGATTCAGATAATCTCTGATCAAGTACCTAAAAGTCACAGCTAGTTTGCGCTAGTCTTTTTTCCAATACCTATGTCACGGTTGGCTTGAGTTAGTCTCTGTACACAATGTCCATCAGTCCTCATAAGCCGTTGCATTTGTCAAGAGGGGATGTGAGGGAGGCTTCAAGGCCTGAGGTGATTCCCTTGCGACACCATTGAGCCAAGACTACATGAAAGGAGCTGGAAATGGATTATTTGACGGTCGGCAGTTGATGCGTTTCAGCTGAGATTAGTGTAGGCAGTTTATGAATTACTCAGACCTGAACAGCATTAACACACATCCACATTGGAATTAAGTGTCCGATACCTGTGCTTTCTGCCATAGCAAAGTAATTCTGACATTTAGCCCTCATACCTGTTTGTAAAAGGCTAATTCACAGTAAATTTTACAGAGTGACCCCAAAATAGGAAATCATTGGAGACAAAATAAACGGTCAAATATGATTTGGGTAAACATCCATCTTCTCACAAGTGTTGGTGAACAATTGTCTCTTGTAATTTCTCTCTATCTTCATCAGCGAGAGAGGAGATCTATCTTAGTGTGAGCTCAGATGTCATGCTGATTAAAACTGTATTCCGGCAATATTCCGGGTGTAAAGGATGGGTTTCTATAATGCAAAGTAAATTTGAAATCAGAAAAATATTTGCTACAAACTTTTGTAAATTCTCAGTACTAATACTTGCAGTGCCATTACATGTGTACATATTCGCATTCGCGCTCTGTACGAACCAGCCTCAAGACATCTGAGGTCAACATATTTTCTTGAGAAGTGAGCTATGTTCTGGTTTAATACTCAGAATATGTCTGGGGCATCTTAGTTGTCATTTGATGGATGCAACTGCTAAATCTGACACACGATGTTAATTATTCCACACTTTTATCTAGCAACCCAAGGAGGCTAAACCTCATCTTCTTTTCTCTCTGATCTTTTCCTCCCTATCTTAGAAATTTGTTTCCCTCTGTTCATCACGGAAACGTTTGTCTCCTTCTTTATATTTGTCCTTTTTCTCTCTAATTGTCCTTTTCTTCAGCCTTTCGAGCGACAAACCATCTGGCGCTAAACCAACCAAAACACACAGAAATATTGCCATGTGCACATCCATGCCTCGTTAGTGGACGCAGAAAGACGCAATATCGCCAGGCCATTCACGCGGGTCCAAGGTTGTCTCGCGGACGGAGCCTCGCACAAGGGAATTTATGATGTACTTTTCAGAAATTGTTCTCAAACGTAGCCAGCCTTTCTGTAGACATAGAGTACACACGCGGTTTAATCATCAGCCCTAATGAACGATTGTTTATTCAACGACAGAAGTGAGTGAAGCGTGTACAATATGTAGCTTCTGCAAAAACCAACACACACGTACACGCTTCTGTCTCTTATTATTACCTGGTAGATGAAGGGGAAAAAAGGCTTTCACATAAATTTCTCTAAAGAAAATCATGAATCTCCCTAATTGATTTCGTGAGGGTGTTGCTTTTTACATGAAGGAAGTAATTTCCATTCATTAGTTGGCTTACGGGTTGCAATCATCCCGTATGTTAATTTGCATAATTAACGAGCTTAATTGATCCTTACTGACTCCGTACATGTCTCAGGAATGATGCATTACCCATCATTATACAATTTTCAATTTTCGTCTAGTACATGTAGTTGATAATATTCTAGTTAGATTTAGTTAGATATAATTTTCATAAGGCATCTTATAGGTTTTAGAGCTTTTAATTTCCTAATAATGTCTAAAAGAAAATGGGCAAGGATTTTTTTAATAACATTTCATTAGGGCCTTTGAATGTAATTTTCTACATTCATAAAGTACACAAAATGTATTATTTAATACAGTTATTGTAAATATTGTAAGTAGCTACAAAACAGCAGGAAAACCAAGACAAACCATAGTAACAAATTAAAAAATCGCCCTTTTCATAAACACTGTTTACTCGATGTTGTTGGAGGGCTTGCACAAATATTTCCCAAACCCACTCTAATATAGCGTGAACCCACACCTTTTTTCTTACAAGTTCTTGGACAACACAAGTATAAAGTTTCTATACAATTGTTCATGAATTAAAAAAACCAAAACATTTACACAGGCACAGACACATTTATGCGAACCTTACTATCACTGTGTAGACATCCCTTGTACTAAAATTTCTCACACCATGAAGTTTTTTTTCAATCCACATTTGTGACTGTTATACCCTAGGATATATAATCCTCTTCAATTTTTCTATTTGTAACTCTAACCCGTTTTACCTCTAGCGTTATTTATCCAAGAGGGGAAACCTTGTGTGGACTTGGCCAAGTCCACAGAAGGTTTCGGGTTTCTGTATTAGTGTGGACATCTTTTGTTACTAAGTCCACACTAAGATAGCAAGGTTTGTACAAACTTCCATAGCGTTGTCCTGGTGTGATCGTACTTCCATTATGGCTGTGCATCGGACACGGGTACTTGAGTACCCGACCGTTGATGTCATCAGGAACCAATTCCAGATTATGGAATTGAGTAAACGTAGCCAATTTTACAAACTACATAGTAACTTTTCAGACGATTAAAGCAAAATGTTTCAATGTCATTTGTTGAGAATTTTGAAAATGAAACTAGGCTACATAGGAAAACAAAAATATATTTCAAATTGATGACGCTCGGGAATTTGCAGTTTACACCTTAAATAATAATAATAATAAACCTTTCTTATATAGCGCATATCACCGTAAAGTCTCTATGCGCTGTATCATTATTACCCCGGTCATTGGGCCCACGAAACATTGCAAATACCATCTCAGCTCCCTGGGGAGTATACAGCTCAATGCTGCCGTTTTCAGAGCAAAGCAGCTAATAACAACCATCTCCGCCCTCACAGGTACCCATTTTACTCCTGAGTAGAGAGAAGCAATAAGTGACAAAGTGCCTTGCCTGGGGGCACACGCACCGTAGTCCTATAGGCCGGACTTGAATCCACAACCTGTAGCTTTACCTACAGACAGAGAATTCAATGCCCCAGACAACGAGGCCGCAGCACTTCACTAAAGTAAAGCTCATATTGAACACTTCTATCTTGCTGTATAATTAGCTCACTGATAATGGCAGTCGATCAGTATATTGTAGTGCGTATTTTTATGAACAAGCTGAAAAAGAATCGGGTACCCCCCCCCCCCCCCCGTACCTGGTTCCCAAACTCCTGTAAATACACACCTCTAAATGCTAATACCATAATGTGTCTGTATCCTGCAACACTATAAAGAGCTTTTCGTTGTCATAAATACGATAACAGTTGCTGATCAGACAAGCAAGTCAAGCTGATAATCCACCCCGTACATCAATAACTCTTATGTTTATTGTGGCTGTCAATATGCAACACATCCCCAAAAGCCCCATGCAACCACACAGAAAACAGAATAGTAATGACGACAACAACAAAAATACACAGACAGAGTCACCCTGTGAAAATAGTCTGCAGAAAATCCACCATTGATTTCTGACCATCTGCTGCAATCGTTGGGGTTGAAGATGAAAGGGGAGGGAGATGATCATTGCCTTATGTGAGTCGACCTCGAGAATGTACGAGATTTTACGAGAAAACGAACTTCCGGGCACATCGATTAATAATAGGAGCTTCAACGGGTATTAGTGAGTAGTTTTCTTGAAATAATTTGTTTTGACGATGTTCCTTTTACTTTAAGAGTAGAAAAAACTGTTAGAAAAATAAAAAAATTGTTTCAAATTACAAAATGTGAATGAAGTATCAAATGAGGGAAAAGGAAAATGAACAAGTCTAATGTCATACGCACGTCATTTCATTGTGATCTCGTTCATGCGCTAGTTTTTCTAATGGTAAACTACATGCAGTATGATAAGGCGGTTTTTGTCATATAATTTATGTAAATAATGTACATTCTTGTTTATAACACCTCACTTACAGATTCTGTGTCTTGATTGGCCAAGAGCGCGGCACGTGTCACTTGCTATTTTTACTATTTTTTACTTGCGCTATCCAAAAAGACTATACCACGCAAAAAGGACTATGCGCATAGCAACACACGAACTATGCGCGCATAGCAACGAAAGCGTGACTGAAACCCAGACGTGTGTTTCGGTGCATTGCGTAAACATTGCTCTATCACCTTCGCACCCGTTCATCAAGGCAACAAAGTACACGTATGATCGAGAGACGTATAATTCGGAGATTTTTTGTCATTACTATACTTTCAGGAAGCTTAAATTGTGCAGAATCTGTGAGTGAGGTGTTATAAAACAAATGACTGCTTTATTTCGCGGTATAGTAAAACTAGCCTCCCTCGGTGATCCATGGAGCATTCTATTTTCCCTCGGCTTCGCCTCGGGAAAATAAAATGCTCCATGGATCACCTCGGGAGGCTAGTTTTACTATACCACTCAAAGCAGTCAATATTTGTATACTATGTCCGCACAGCGCCTGAGCATGCAGTACAGGGATTTTGGGGTGTTTGGGCTTTTCCTCCCGACAATGAGCCAATCACGTTGCAACCTGTACGCTCGATCAGGTCAATCAATTGTTTCTACTTTTCTTTAATAATTTTAATAGACAGTCATGCATGTTTTCATTATTGTCAAATTAATTTTGAATTTATCATTCAATTTTATGGCCGTTCATGGTTCAGATCTTTAGTATTATAAAAATCAACTACATGTTACATGTACATTTATGTCCTATAGCCAGCGGCCCGGAAGTGCCCGGAAGTGCTCGGAGGTGCCCGGAAGTTAAATCGTGACATTTGTGCGCGAGACTTACACGGTCTATTGCAGTACCGTTGAAATGAAGGCATCATTTATGATTACCCTACAGACAAGCACAAAATTACTTCCAAAATTCTAAACGGTCGTTCCACCAGATCTTAAAAATATTGACTGCCCATTTATTTTTTTAAATCCGAGGCCTATTTGGATTCTAATAATACCTTGGATTTTAAGTGAGGCGTTTTGCAAAATGAGACATAACTGGGCAGACGTCGAATTGAGAGTTTGAAGGAGAATTCTTTTTACAGTACTGTTTGTTGCACTTCAATCGTACATTCCATTGACGGGTTATAGCTGTTTAAAGTTTGCATTTATGAACGTGTCAAACAGTAAAAAACCTGCTAAAAAAAACCACAACAAAGGTTCGAATTTGGTATTTGTGAAAAATGAAAGATTCCAAGCATTTTTCATTAAAAACACTTTTATTCCACATTTTTTATACTATTTTACAAATATGAATAAATTAAAAAAACGAACGAAAATCCCCCGTTTCATTTTTTTTATATTTTCTACACATTGGACTGTGCCCATTTCCGTCTCAATATGCCAGAATGCCTCATATTTTTAATATTCAGGCAAATGCAAACTTTTCCCATACAATCTGCAAAACCTCAGTACCCTTTAAAAAAACCAATTACATGTATTATTAAAATATGTGAAGGTGATGGTACTATTATTATTTAAATATTTAAAGGATTTCTGTTATTGTCAGTCGTAAAGGTTCTCTATTATATAGCTCCTTGTGCCCCTAATGTAGCAACGATATTCTTTGGGAAGGTCACATAAAATTGTGCTGGTTCACCTTATCATTTTCACCTCCTCGTTATGAAGCACATTATCTTGTATTCATAAATACCTGGGACAGTTTAGGCATTCCTATTGGTCGAGAGCCCGTCACGTGGCCGGTATTAAACGGATGATAAAGACATGGCTGGAAGTGTTTAAACATAGATGGAAACAACATTCCGTCCCCAGGGCTCACTTTATTTCCAACCCTGAACAGTACCTCGTCTCCAATAATAAGGGCGGGTAGTGCTGAGCGCGTACAGCTCGACACCTTGGGAACGAGGTTGCCAATGGCAGTAATAGTCTGGTTCACAGTAAATACGCTTTATTGCATGTATTGTGTAGAGAGCGACAGAGGCGGAAACATGTCATTTGACACAGACAGAATGGCGAAACACCGAAATTTACTTGCAACAATTTTCCGGATTTTTTCACACAAACTCGAAACCTTATTGCCTTTTTCTAAGTATTTTACTTTGTTGACATGTATAGGGTAAACATGAGCATTAAAATGCCATAACTTATCAAAGGAGTGTCAGATTGAAGTGAGACACGCATTTCTGTATTAAAGAACAATTTTATTCTCTTTTCTAATACCCGCAAACTCCCCTTTCTTCCTCCGCCCAGTTCCGTCCCAATTTGCCGGAACACTTCACAATTTTGTACACAATACATTTTGTGTACAAAAGGTTGTTGCCCTCTGTTGCAATGGCTAATTCTTTCTACATTTTACAACAATGCAATCAGTGCTGTGGCGTGGCGCAAATAAGACCAATAACCATTGATTTCATTTCATTGTTATGCCTTCCGTGATGTGTGGCACATTTAACCCAATTGTAGTTTTTTCTTTACTCGCAATCGTATACGCTATATTCTCTAATAGGCTCTCGCATCACAGAAATGGAGAGGAGGGGGGGGGGGGGGAGATTTCTCATCAAGGTTACAATCCAGCAATCTTCAGTAATCAATTCTTGGGTTATTGAGTTCCTACAGTTGCCAGGTATTACCCGCAAAATGTCAATGTTTACGCACCAAATCACACAAATTATAATGACGGGAAGGTCTTGGCTTCTGAAAAATGCAAAATTGTCATTCCTTTGTTAATAATTGCTGCAGTTTAGATGCTGGGGTTTTTTTGGGAAAATGTTTTTACAAGAATAATCACAATTACAAATTAAAATGTTCACAGTACAAAATATTTTACAAACTCGTTTTTATAAAGCAGAGATGATTTTTTATTTTTTTTGGTGGGAAGGGGATAATTTTTAGCACATTAAAATACAAATTTGCCAATTTAGGGCAAGTTATGTGGAGGCTATGTCACATGTTTTTTGTTCTACCGCTGAACATCTGCTAGGAGAATATGCACAAGAATGTTTATGTTAATTTTAAGCATTGATCAAGCATCATTTAAGCCAATCATTGGCAAAATAATAAAGTCATATTGAAACTTGTAACAATAATGTATGTGAATAAAGCATCTGTCCAATCTTGATACTGCACGTGATTATATGTGTACGCATAGAATGTTTGTGTCGAGCGTGCAGCATTTTTCAAATTTATGCGCGTATGTGTCGTCTGTTAACGTTAGCGTGTTTTCTGTGGTCGTTAGCTATATGTCTGGTCTAGAAGTATGGGTAATAATAACAATGCATATTGAAGAGACGGGGTACCATGCATAAGCTAAAATATAGCCCTTGAAAATGAACACAAAGTCTGGAAATATCGCCGAAGTCGCAACTTTTGGAGCATTTTAACTGAGGACCGCTCTTCACTGCGTGATAATGACCGGGTTGGGGATAGCCACCATTAACACAGGCCATCCCCACCTGGTCCATTATCACACGGAAGACCAGGTCACACTGTTATTCCCTAAAGAAAACACTGTGTTACACATTGGACAAACAGATAACCTTTTCCTGGACTTGCCCTAAAACGGTTAATTAAACTGACAGTTGAAACTTTGCAATTTGCTATCGTTTAGGAAATTTATCCATTAGCAAACTAAAAAGCTGATGCATTTTAATCTTAAATTTAATTACGTTTTTTTTGTATCTATAATTGCAAATATATATATTCATATATTGCATTAGTTAAAATGCTGTACTGTATAAATAGGCATAATTTATTAAATTTAGGTAAGACAAACATCTTAATTAAATAGAAGAATAAAAGTATATACCTAATTTAATCATTACATGTACATTGTATCACAAATTTAATTACTTTTTGTTTTACTGGAAGGTTGTTTTCTGTGCTGTCAAATAACCCTATGCATTCTTAACCCAACCTCCTTTTAAAAACCAATTGTGTTATTTTCAGAACGTCCATATTTAATTTTCTAAATAAAAAACCCCCAATATACCTATACAGTTCATTTACCAGAAATGATACTTAGATATAAAACATTTCTACACTGTTCTCACAATATTTGCATCTATTTTGTTATTTACTTAGTTGAATTTAAAAAAATGTTAGTTATTTTAATTTGATCGTCATCAACCTCCGTTGCCAAACAAAATGGCTGGGAGCAGATTTTGTATCTGGAACGCCATCGATTTCCACTCACTTTGGCACACGGTGAATGAATAAATATACCTAGCCACGGGGGAACCGCGGTTCCCAGATTACGACCGGAAATTGAGAGGAGCAATCTTCTTTGCCACGATCACCGACGGCCGGACTTCAGTTGTCGCAGAGCTGGTCGAGTTCTCGGATGACAGAACGATGCCATTTGAAGTGTAGAAGACATTCATCAAGGATTTTGTTACTCCGGAAACAAAAATAATGTTTGTTTATGTCACTGTTTACATGTTCTTGCTGTTTTATCTCGATGTTCGGTAAAGGTCTAGGGAAATGCTGGAAACTTTTACTAATGGAAAGTTAGATGTTGTTCTGGAATGAATTTCTGAAACGTGAGGTTTTGTACGGAGGTGAAAAGTGGAGTTGCATCTCAGAAGGCCTAACTGTGATTGTCCAGGGAAGACACTAAGGCTCTTACGGAAATTATGTTACCGTTTCGGTGTGAATTTCTGTAAGAATAGCTTGAAGTTAAGACATTAACAAAATTGCCTGGAATGTGATCCTCAAAGTTGAGCTGCATTCAGTTTGAGCTAAGTTCTGAACCACAAAGTTTGGCAAGCTTATTTTTATCTTATTAACAAGAAAAGGGCGGGGCTTTTATCCAGTTAGCAGCCTAAACCTGTCTGGGATCCAGGCTCGTGAAAAACAATCCCATGCCTGGGCCAAGTCAATGTCAAAATAATCCTGGCGCGCACTGGTTAAATGACAAAACACTATGAAATCTTGATTCACGTCCCCAGCTTAATTCCTCTACACTTGTCAACAGAGTAATCAAGACATAGTCTTTCTGTCATGTCCTGGGCCCAAATTCAAAGCGCTTCTTTAAAGTTGGGCTTACTGTAGCTGAAAATCATGCTGCTGTTTATGGCGTGGATGTGGTAATGCTTTTAAGTCCTTTTTTCTTCAGGATTAATCGTGATCTTGCTGTGATTACTATAACAGTCTTTATATGTAATAGATGGAGACTTTTTTGTAAGCACAAAATGGGCTGTTCCAAAAACAACATATGGCGGTAATGAACATGATAACGAACACAGAAATGACAACATTAAGGGGCCTGTTTTGTCGACTGTGACCAGAAACATGTTTCAGCTTTAGTCATTGGTTTTCGCGACTTCAGTTTCCTGGAGTGACGTCACTGTTCTTACCCAAACCAAATCAAGTCAAAAGGTCGGTTATGGTGCATTTCAAGATGGCGGAAAGATAAATACATGTCATTTAACAAAAACAGTGTTGGGAAAACCATATTTTAATGCTTATTTTGTAAGTTTGTACATTTTAAGTGGCATGTAATAAAATGTCTAAGCCGACAACCTGGCCAAAAGATACTATTTCTAGTTTCGCCGGTTCGTTTATAACTTGTTGATACTTTTGATCCAGAGTTTTCAAGCTCAACTGTAAAAACATTTCGGGTTATTAATTTGACATATCCATCACTAACATGTTTTTGGTCACGGTCACTAAAACAGGCCCCAGTACACACTGAAATGATAACGATTCCGATACTTTGATATTGATGCAAATCATGCAATCAATATCGTAAGAATCGCTCACTTTTAACAAATCAGCATTTAGTCTGATCTTCTGTCATCTGTTCTGTTCTCTCACTGGGGTGTTGGATTCACACTTCTCTCGATTTTGTAAGATTTTTGAAAGTGGTGACCTGAAGTATTTCATTTTTATTTTCCCGGCATGTTTGTTATTGCGTTTGTTATCTCCACAGTGTGACTGCCGTCTTACATTAGAAAAAAGCCCCAAAACATATTGTAATCCAGACAAATAATCCCATCCCCTTAAATCCAAGAAAGCAATTAAGTAACATCCCGGTCAAAGAATTAACAGAGATCAAACTGAGGATTACAATAATCTTGTTGTTTTTGCTTCAGTGGATTATGCTTTAGGCCTAATATTAAGGAAAATTTTGAAGATAGCCCTGTATGTGTGTTAAAGTTTTATATTAAGTTTTTGAAAAAAACAGTCCTGTATAACTTTTACATAGACTACATAGACTACAAAAAATCCAAAACCGTGCTGCTCGGCTCATCTTCTCTGTCAAATGCACTGTGGATGCTACTTCTCTCATCACCAATCTTCACTGGTTACCCATCCATCAGCGTATATCATTCAAAGTTCTTTTGATGGTTTACAAGTGCTTACATGGTGTTTCTCCTCCTTACTTGTGTGACTTACTCACTTTGTATCAAACCAGGCAGACCGGGATTAAGATCTGCCAATGATAAACTTCTTCTCTCTATTCCTACAGGTTCAAAATCCCTTGGGGATAAATCTTTTTCAATAGCAGGCCCCAAATTATGGAACACTATTCCCATCAACATCAGGGACGCCCCATCTCTCACCATTTTCAAAAAACGTCTTAAAAGTTTCTTATTCATAACATTATAGTCCTCTCTTGTACAGCGCTTTGATCTATCTTGTAAAAGCGCTCTATAAATACTTTATTATTATTATTATTATTATTACATGCTTTAATGGATTTGGATGAAACTTGGATGCAGTGACCCTCGGGTGGGAAGATCACAATTTTCATTAGATTGCTGAGGTCAAAGGTCGTGTAGGGTCATTAGAGGTCATTGTTCAAATATGCTTCAAATGTTTCTTTGTCTACATAATTTGATGGATTTCATTGTAACTTGGATGGAGTGATATCCTTGGGTAGGGGTTCATCACAACTTTTTTGAAATAGGACGTCAAAGATCATCTAGGGGTCATTTGAGGTCATCGTTTAAAAATGCACACAATTATACTTTTTGGTAACTTGTTTACTTTGCTCCTACTATTTACTTTGAAATCCTACCATTTTCTTCTTTTTTCATACCACAACTCGGAAAAATTAAATTCCATTGAGTATTTTTCATAACGTGTTAAATCACACCACGAAGGGCTTTGTTGCAGCACAGGAGTACTGCAACTGTACTCCCAAGAGCTTATAGTTGAGGATGGAGCACAATTGTGTTGAGGACAAAACATGCCAAATGAGGCTTATTAGTAAGGCAAGAGAAATGGGTTTATGACCCTCGCCCTACGGTTTGACCACACTGACATTGTGCGTGTCAGAAAATTTAAACAATTAAAAATAGTAATTTTAAAAAAAAACGTTTTTGAACAAGACAATGACATTTTATTACTTCTAAACCAACACCAATCGATTCTATGACTCTACAAATATAAATATAACTAATTTTACTTTCTGGCTATATTTTTGATTTTCATAATTGTTTGACTCTTTATCTCCCCCAACAATTTTACATCTTTTTTTATTCAATAAATTTGGTTGTTGGGATAATGTGGGCAATTATTTAGCAAAAGGTTGGCCTCTATCATTAAATAGGTACTGACATATGACACGTGATTGTGGTCATGGTGGCCATTTTGGAAATATGCAAATTAGGACATCGTGTGACCTTTTCAGGGGCGGATCCAGGAATTTCGGTTAGAGGGGGCGCCAAAAATTGTCAACATAATATATTGGGAGAAGATATGGGAGCGCAGGAGGCGCGAAACCCCAACGCCGAGATCTTCTCAATCTTCTCGAGATTTTTTTAGGGGGGGCGCGCGCCGGGTGCGCCCCCCCTAAAAAAATCTCTGGATCCGCGCATGCTTTTGTTTCGCTGGCAACATTCTTAGATGCCCTAGGAATGCCCTAGGAATGCCCTAGGAATGCCCTAAGGATGCCCTAGGGATGCCCTATAGGGACGCCCTAGAAATACCCTTTAGAGACACCCTAGAAATACCCTAGGGACGCCCTAGGGATGCCCTAGGGATACCCTAGGGATGCCCTAGGATGCCCTAGGGTATCCCTAGGGATACCCTAGGGTATAGGATACCCTAGGGTATAGGATACCCTAGGGTATAGGATACCCTAGGGATACCCTAGGGATACCCTAGGGATACCCTAGGGATACCCTAGGGATACCCTAGGGATACCCTAGGGATACCCTAGGGATACCCTAGGGATACCCTAGGGATACCCTAGGGATACCCTAGGGATACCCTAGGGATACCCAAATCATCTTTGAATGTTGTTGTAGGGGTTATGGGAACCCATTTCCCCTGCTATACTATTATGATGATGTATGTTGCCAGTTAAAAACTATACTCCTGAAAGCCTGCATAAGTCCTACTTGTTTTCTGATTTTGTCTTCAAAATTCCTTCTTGTGTCCTGTTTTACTAATACTCTCCTGCTTTTACACCTTTGTGTGCTTAACATTCTGCAATAGTTACCTGATATCTTGTGTCTTATCTTTATAATGTGTGCATGTAAATGGCAAATGAAATTGTCCCCTTGTTGAAATAAATAACGAAGAATTGTAGTGACAGTTTTGTGTCAACAATTTATTGGTGATTGGTGGATCAGGTCACATGACACTAGTGTTCATTTTTAATGTGTAGGAATCTGTGCACCTGTCAACTAGCTTGCGAAGGTCAAGCTATTTTAAGAAATTACATTTGGCAAATTCTTGATAATATAGTTTCCTAGTTGGCCTCAACCCCCCCCCCCCCCCCCCCCCCCCCCAACCCCACCCTACCCCCTCCCCCTAGCTTCCACCCTCCCACCCCCTACCCTCCAACCCCCTCCCCTCCAACCCCCTCCCGGCCCCCTGCAAAACAAAAAATGTAAAATGAATGCTTATCTAAAATACAGCACGAAACCAAAAAATATGTTTGTCTCATAAGACTTGTCATTTATCACTCCCCAGACATTACAGATCCATAATTCATAGAAACCATGAAATACGACCCCCAGGGCGGAAATAAATCCATGAATGTTGATAACCCACAGAGAGCAATCTTAAATCATAGATTAAGTGTACGGCTAAAATGTACTGTGGTGATGTTACGTATAGTCGGAGCACCAATTGTAAAAGGGAGTCACGAAGGCCTAACAAGCCTAACTTTTTTTTCCTGCAGAAACATTATCAACGGAGTCAATGCACAAATTCAATTTTTAGGGAATAACAGAAATTACCGTCTGTGCATCCATAATTGCTCAGCAGTTTTCACTCACGTTTACTTAAATATTATGCTATTTCTCAGAGGGGAAAAAATGAGACGGAGATTTTTTGCCGATCAGTCTTGACATGCTGAAGAAGACAGAGTGAATCTTTGGTTACAGGGCTACTCTTGTAACTGGCTGCTCGGCTGTTTTGACCGAGTTTCATTCTCTCTTGTCCGAGTTTCATTCTCTCTTGTTCAAACATATGTAAATTTCGCACAGCTTTCCAGTTGGAAGCGAATCACACCTAGACATCGGTGGAACTGTAAGATGTCACACCCATGTGGACGGGTGGTGTGGGGGGGGGGGGGGGGGGGGGAGGAGAGAGAAGTAGGCTAGTGGGGCGGCATGTGGGATACGCTACTCGTGAAATCGCATATCGGAAAAACTTTTTGGCTATGAAATGTAATGGTGGTAGAGTCGGTATCAGTCAAACGAAGCGTATAGGTATACAGTCGCTGGGAGCTTAACACTTCATCCTGCCTCCTGTTCATCTTAGCACCCTTCGGTTGTGGCTTAAGGGGAAGTCTGCACCAGTTTACTGTGCAGTTTGCTCTGGATAAAGCACGGACTTGAAAACACTGCGGTGTATCGAATGACCCATCGCGTGTCCGACAGAAAACATGCTTTTTGCACATCCAGGTGAGACGTTTGGTTCGACGGGGGATGTGCAAGCAAAGACGCGCCTTGTCTCGGGGGCCTTCTGATATTGAAAACCAATCCTGTCGGGATATTTTTGTTGGGTGTGTGTGAGTGAAGTCAAGACGATCAATGCCACAAGCTCGAATCGGAACTTTAACATAGGTGCAAATAATGTTGAGAAATCTGAATTGGTTGTCGTTGGTTAAAACTTTGTTTCTTTTTAATTTGAGGTAGATTTGGGGCCCGTAAGGCAGATTTAATGTCCACACCTAATGCTGAAAAAATAAGGGAAAAGATCCTGTCCTGTGGATGTTTGCTTTGTTTCCAGTGTTTAAAGCTATAGTAGACCTTTGTCAGTTGTGTGTTTTTTTTGTATTTGAACCAGGGAAAGTGCTCAAAATCTGAAGAAAGGTACTTAATTATTGCCAACTAACTTGGTGAAGTTTTATCTCTGTGAATTGCTGTGTAGTCCGAGAAAACACTATTTTAAGATTTGAATTGCAGCCACAATTGGCCTTCATCAGGGCCTGTGTTCATTCAGCACTAAACCAACCAAAAATTAATATGCGTCATTCCTACACTTGCGTGCACGTTTATTAAAGTTTCTAAAAATGTATCTCTTAAATGCATCTTTAAAAATTACCTTTTTTTTCTTTTTCTTTTTTCAAAATGATAGCATTTGCCAGAAGGAATAATGCCACAGGGAGTTTTGTGTCAATTATATCTTTACAAACAGTTTTTGTTTACAGTATTTTGATTGGTTACTTTTTTGGTTAGCTGCAAAAGGTTTGCTACAGCTTTATGGCAAGTCAATACTATTTTGTGGAGCCAGACATTTCTGCAGTTTTCTTGTAAAAATCTCTATAAAACCTCTGAAAATATGTTAGTCTCTTTCCTTCCTCATCTGTAATCATAATTTGAATCATACTTTATATTATTTCTTTAGTCTCTTTTGGATTCTTAGTTTAAGTATCATACGTTGTTAACCAGTTCGAGCCGGAGGGCGTATATACACACAAAGTTTTCCGCAGATTCAAAACGGATGACGCATAAACACGTCACGAGCAAGGCCGAAAATGCGTGGGTGTGCTTCCCGGTGATATCGCTTGAACCCGCCTCAGATCGAGTTTTGTTTAAAATAATCCCGCGCCTCAGCTCGGTGATGTTAAAATAATCCCAGAGCGAACTGGTTAACAGAGCCAGAAATCTGAACTAACACCTGATATATGTGAATAATAGCATACATGTATGACGTCATTCCAAGCAGAAATGTGGACAAACTTGCTGATTGGTTGTTAGGTCAGCTGACCCTGTTTTCCTGGATTCATTCACTGATCTCTATTAAATCTGAGCACGGTGTGAGTCACACTGCTGGTTAAGCCTGGACAAGCTAGCCATGCCAATTTGATCGGTTTTTTTTAGCTGGGCCAGCCAGGCCTGATTAAAATAAATTTTGCCGTCATCACACTGAAATTTCTAAAGTTGGAAGTTGTCGGAAAAATATTTGTTGTGTTTGCAAACACACATAATGTATGATGTGTGTACATGTGTCAACTAATAGGCGATTTGCCAAAGGCCTACCCAACACTAGCCTGCTCATTGGTCAAAATCTAAAGGTCAAAAGGTCAGTTGTTGTGCATAATTAATTCACGGATCTGCACAGATATTATAGACGCCTGTGCAACAAGCGGTTATTTCATAGAATACCTGATTCTTGGATGCTCCCTGAAATATCTATGAAGCTCTCCTTCCACGCCAAAAAGTAAACATTAGTTTCTTCCGGCTCAGAGTTAAATTCAGATAAAACTTCATTACCAGAAATAAATCAATGATCATAATAACAAACTTAAACTATTTTTTTTAAGATGGATGTTTAGAAACTTAAAATTGATCTTCTCTGGCGCCAGCGCAGTTTGAACCCCCCCCCCCCTTTCTTGGTCCACGCCAAGCTAGCATTGATTTCAATTTGTCATCCAAGCATTAAGTCCCATCGGATGCAATATTACCACCTGTAATTCAATTATTCTGTCTCGCTAAACACATTACTGAGGTCCCTTGTACGTTAAATCTTATTTTGCCGGTCTCCGCATTTGTATTATAGTAAGAAAAGGGGAGGAGATTTGTGTTCATTCTTTATTGTGTTTGGTTGGCTGCTCCACACTAGAGGTTTTTTTCTTTTTTAAAATTGTCTTTTAGCATTTGGGCTACATTGTAACAACAACAAATAAATCTTTTTATACACAACCCAATCCTGCCAGCTACGGTCAAACCACGCCGGTGGGCAATCGATATGAAAATAATCTCATGAAAAGAACAACAAATTGAGAGCACGCACAGCTACATTGTTAGGCTAATAAAGAAAACAAAATTAAATAAACGTGGAGGGTTACTCTGTACTTCAATACATGAAGGTGGGGTCTAAGTATGGCCTTTAAAAAATGATCTGAATGGACAATATAAGGAACCAGGGTCAAGCCTCAGTCACAGTACAATTTCTGATTTGTGCGATTGGTGGCAATTTGGCCAAGGTCTGACCAATTAGCAATGCTTGCTATAATCTCCATTAGCAGTACGTCACATACTGCGATTGCTCTTTAGGATTGGTGGTAGGTCATCGTACGATTGGTGGTACGTGTGGTCGTGCGATCACCAACGATTGGAGAAAATCGATGGCAAGATCAATCGTAGGTAGTCGTGCGACTAGTAGTGGCGATCAGCGACCGCTCACACGATCGATCCGGAGGTCATATGACAGGTGGCAGGACCAATCGTCAGTTGTCACCACCAATCGTCAAGTGGCACGGCCAGTTGCATGACCAATCGTGCGACTGCGTGACCCACGATCATCCACGACTGGTGGTTCGACCATGTAAGACCTCTTACAATTTGGAATCGCAGGTCAGAAGTTTTCAACGGAACATGACCATCAACCTTACTGCGACTGATTTTGTTCTGGTGATCACCTACGACCTCTGCGACCGATTTCTACGATTTTCCTGCGATTCTAAACATTTGTTGGTCGCAGCTAGGTTGTAAACTGGTCGTAGGCCCGGTGTGACTGGGCCTTAAGAATTATAAAGACACTTAAACAATAAGACAGGTTAAAGAAAGTCGATTAACATAAATGTTTTAAAACACATTACAGAATAAAGTTTTTTAAAAATTAAGTAACAAAAACCACACAAATGTAATCAGAGAATCAAAAAATGAAAATGTTGTCAAACAAAAACAAAAGGAGAAAGAATAAAGAAAAGAACAAAGAAAACAAAGATAAGTTTGAATTAAAGTACAGATTTGTGTACAAATTCATCTAGTACCAGTTTGCATTTTTTTATTTTTACTTTTTCTTCTTAATTTGTGAAATTGATTGCATGTTAAAAAAAAATTACATTTTCGTGAAAATCTCCAGTCTAACTAATTATTGGATAATGAATATGCATTAAAGAAGGTGTATGCTAAATTGAATATAATGCAGAATGAATTCGCATGACTGAAAACGAAATTGAATGCATGAATTCTTAATTTGAAACAAAGTAGCAATCGAAGAGGCAAAATAGCTTTAATATGAATGTATGAAAGCGACATTGGCTGCTCATCTTTGCCGAAATTGAAAGAGAAAACTTATATTAACTCAATTTATTTTCATCAACTCCATATTTCCCTCAGCTAAAGATTTTCATTTGTATTCATGCCATGTTAAATTTTATCGCCGAAATCCCAAGGAAACAAAATCCTCGATATTCACTGAGGTCAGGCCGGAAGAGACCTTAACAATAAACCGCATCTATTAATTTCCCCCCTTTACCCAAGGAATGCCTGAGGAAGTTTCATTGATTGCGAGGGTAATCTTGCCTTTCTTGGTTCTGGTGTGGTATATAATATAATATTGGCCATGCTTCATAGTCGCTTAGGTTATTAAATTATTTTTTTTCAAAATGTGTGGCAGATTTTTAATTTGCAGTGGCAGATTTAGTTTATGCTCAAGGAGGGGTTGGTGTGGGGTGGGGTGGGGTGGTGTGGGGAAGGGGGTGGTTTGGTCGGGTGAATTGGTCAACCACTGAATTGTCCAGCTGTGTATGTGCACAACAAGATTTTTAAAAAAAATTGGGATACCCGCGGCAAATAAATGCACACATGCCTATGAGGGGCGTGGTAAACAAAATCCATATTTTGTTCTTTTTTTTCTGTGCAAGCGAAAAGACGATGGTAACATTTGTTTAAACAAAAGTTTGCACACCCAAAATGCCTGAAAACGTTTCGCTGTCTTAACAGGTTTTTTTTTTTAAATTTTAACAACGATCTTATTAAATTTGCTGGTACGTACCGCTATGCTCCCACACACATACGATGAAATGTTTATCTTGAAAGAAAAATGGTGAAATCTTTATGTGCATATGTGCATTTGGAAAACCGAACTACCATTGATGTGGAAAATGATTGTAATGTTAATCCAAAAAATCCTGTATGAATTTCAATCAGGCTTTAGATTGCGGCATTCCACTGAAACTACTCTGATTCACATCACAGACTTTATTAGATCCGAGTTGAACAGAGGTAATTATGTAGGGGTGATTATATTAGACCTACAAAAAGCCTTTGATTCAGTCAACCACGATATTCTTGTAAACAAATTGGCTTCTATTGGGTTTTCTGACAATACAGTAGATTGGTTTAAATATTACCTCTCTCACAGACCACAGGTGGTTGAGATAAACGGTGTTAGATCAAGTTAACTTAATCTAACCTGTGGGGTTCCACAGGGTTCAATTTTGGGACCACTATTGTTCTTGTCTTATATTAATGATATGCCATGTTCTGTTAATTGTAAACTACAGCTTTACGCAGATGACGCTATGTTGATAGCTATAGACAAAAACGCTCATAATGTAGAGCAGAAGCTTTCTTCAGAACTCACTAAGGTCAACAACTGGCTCATAGACAACAGGCTTTCACTCCATTTAGGAAAAACTCAATCCATTTTATTTGCCAATAAAAGGAACTTGCGCAATAAAAATGTTCTTGACCTTACACATAATGGCATTGACATAAAAAGAGCCAAATCAATCACTTATCTTGGCCTAGAACTAGAACAGGATTTAAACAACGGTTTAATTGCACAACACATAATTAAGAAGGCTAACTCAAGACTTAAATTTTTGTTCCGTCATCAAAATTGTCTAAGTAAAAAGGCAAGGAAAATCTTGTGTTCAGCCTTAATATCTTGCCACTTTGATTATTGTTGTTGTTCCTGGTATTCCTCATTGTCACAACAATTTAAAATCAAACTTCAAACCTGTCAAAATAAAACAATCCGCTTTATCAACAACCTCCCCACAAGATCTCATATTGGTTATAAAGAATTCCATGAATTAGGATGGTTAGACATTCACCATAGAGTAGAGTTTCTTAAAGCAAATCATGTTCATAACATTTTTTATCAAAAATTAATTTTATCCATAAAAGATAAAATACGTTATACTTGGGGCACATAAAGCCTAAACTCCATATATTTAACTTTTAAGAAACGTAGCGTGGTCGTTTAGAAAGTTTCGCAAGAAAAAGGGGGAAAATAAATTCCTTACCATATGCAGCTACCATGGTGGGGTCACTGAGATGAACCTTCATCATAAATATATATGTTTGGATTTGTTTGAAGAAGTTTTTGGTCAAATAAAGAGCTGCTTTTGGCTGCAGCAAAGAACCAAGATATGTTTGTTCCATATTTTATTTGCTTCCAAGTATATTCTCCTAATTATCTCAAACATAATTTCACCTATATTACAGAAGTTCACCACTACCCCACGAGATCTAGTCAGTGTAATTTTTATGTGCCACACACTAAGGGATCAGATACTAATTCTTTTTTCTACACTGGAATTAAATTATGGAATTCACTGCCATCCAACCTGAAACAGCATGAAAGGAAAACTTTGTTCAAAACAAAGCTTAAAGGATTCCTTTTTAATAAAATCCAAGCTGTTACATCTAACTAAAGATGCTATGAGTTTATTTTTAAGACATCAATTGTTTAGTCTTCAATGAAATGATTAAAGGTTTTATGTCATTATTATTATTATTCTAGGAGGCCTGGAAGGTTTAAATTAAGTGGTACAATACTGACATACGATATAAGTTGAAGATTTTTGATGGTTTTAGGTAATATGTATTTTAACAATTTTTGTATAAGATCAGGGTTAGTGCAATGTCACGTATACAAAATTTAAAAAAAATAAAAAACACACAAAATAAAACAAACAAAATTAATTGAAGTTTTTAAAGATTCTGGCGATTTTTAAGTACACTGTAATATAAATGTTGTAGTTTTGTGATACATTATATGTTACAGTGTTACTGTTTTTTGTAACGCCCTAATTTTAGGTCGGGGTTAGTAGCTAATAATTTCAGTCCTATCTGATCCGTAAAAAGACGTTTATTTTTAATAATATGGTGTTATGTCATGTACTTCTCAATAGGTATCTTTGGGACCGCAATGGAAATAAGTTTTTTTAAACTTTTTTTGCGTTATCCCTGCTTTTTCCATTATATGTATTTGTTTTTGTTTTTCTTTTTCTTCTGTAGTAAAATCTGTATCATTATTGTGGAAATTGCGAATAAATAAAATCAAATCAAATCAACTAGATAAATCAACCGAAAGTAAAGATAAACAAAACTACTTTTTGACTGGAATGACCTGAAATATACAAATCAAATAAATTAATAAGGGTCTGATACATGATATTCTGATCCTAGCAAGATTTTATTAGGAGGCAAAATGACAGTGGTAAAGAATTAACAAACATGGGTTGGGAGGATATGAAAAACCTGTAAGGGGGCTCCATCGGAAGGGGGGGGGGTGCTTTGTCAAAAGGAGCTCTGTCACAGGGGCTTCACCGACGCATTGTTTGTGGAGTGCGGACCTAGTTTGTTCAAGTGATTGTTGTTCCAGTTATTGGTGTTCCAGTTATTGGTTTCTTAAAACAGATCACTTAAAGCGGTGGCTATTGTTCAGTAAATGCGGGGCTGGTTTGCCCAAATTCCAAGGCGGGCTAATAAAGTTTATACATTGTAATAAGTTTGACAAATAAGTTTGTCTGACTGTGCTTTTCTCATGCTGTGAATCAGCAGTTGTAGTTCTGCAGCGGTGGCGTGTTTGTGCATGTTTTGGTGAAATACAATCCTGTGTTCGCGTCTCCTTTTTTTGTCCGTGTTTGGCAAGACTCGGAGGACCGGGACCAATAGACTCCACGCTTCACTTCTGTAGGTATGGAAAGTATGAAACCTGATCACTCGTGCATAAAGTGTGGCAGGTCTGATCATGTTTCAACAATCGTGCCACTGCCGGTCAGTTTCGATTGATTTTTCTCTTCGATTGGTGGGGGAGGAACCTTTATTGGCTCAGAGTTTATGCAAACTATTCTGTAAAGGATATTTCTGTTGGAGAACTTTAAGGAATTTAATTGATCATCCCATACAAAAATGAGCAATTGATTTGAAACTTGTGATTAAAATACGAAAAACTTGTTTTGGTTTGTTAGAGCGTATCAAGAAATTGATCGACTTTAGTTTTCTGTACGTCATATATTTTAATCGAGAACAAGTTCATTACTATTTTGCAATGTGTAAAAACTGTGAAAAGTCAAATTATGCTTTGTTTTAACTAATTCACGTCAAAAATTCAAAACAGATGATGGATTATAACACATCACGAACAAAGCCGGAAAAATATTTTAGCGACCGGCTTGCAGCAAAAGAGGCCTGAACCCGACTCAGATTGAGGTTCATGAAAACAATCCTGTGTCTGGGCCCGGTCATTGTCAAAATAATCTCGGCACGAACTGGTTAAACTGTCAAAGTGTTCATCGAAAGTGGTCGGAATCAGAATTATTCAAAAGTAGGTCATTTGTCATCGGTACATTTTTTCTTTTAAAGCAGCAAAAGTGCTAAAAATCCAAAGTTTTAGCTCTGTGAATGCGAGTATTTTTCAAGACAAAATTATTATAGGATCTCAATTTCAAATCAAAAAGTTGCAGAGTCGTATTTTGATTTGCTTCAGAATCGGCATTCGTAAAAAGTTCTCATTCAGCCGATTGCAGCTATGGATGTCACGCACTGAATCCATGGAATCCAAAACAAAGTACGAACATGTGTGTTTTTGCAACGCTTGCTCAGACCATTCCTGGATTAAAAACAAACTACTAATGAACATTTCCAAAAATGTGTCTGTAGACACATATTTGGAAATGGCCTTTTATTCATTTCTTCAAAATGACAGCATGCCATTAATAGTGTTAGTTAATGTAACTCAAATCTTTTGACCCTAACCCTCCCAAATCCTCCAAAATCAATATGATTTTGCACACACCCGGGAGTTAGGGTTCTTTTCACCAATAATTTGGTTAGTTACTTTTTAGATTGCTGGCAATGTTATACTCTACCCTTTAAACTATAGAAATTGACGCAAAACATTATTGTTAATTTCTTCTACAGAAACTCAGAGATAAAGTGGAAGAGGCACATGAATCTCATGATTACGACCCAGATATACAGGTACGTGACTCAACCTAAGGCTGCGCCTGAATCGTCTAAGTGCTCGCCCATTACAACTCGCGTGAGCAGACTGATATGAATCAACTTATCAATCAAGGCTGACATTGTTGTAATCAAACATACAATACTGGGACTTCTTACAAACTCGACTATTATGCTATTTGTGAGTCTATTTATTTTCTTTTAGTGTTGTAATGACTGAAGTCAGTGACTCGATTGACTTGAATCATATTTTTGGTGACTCGACTCAACTTGAGTACTAAAGGGTAAATGGCTCGACTCGACTCAAGTCACTGCAAAAACTCAACTTGATTCCTCTTCGGAAGACTCATCTCGACTCCAGTGAAGGTCTCTATTATGTTCTCGGAGTAATTGGGACGGGGTATAAGGTGGTGGCTAATCATCCTTACGCACAGCAAAAGCTGATTGCAAAGGACGAAGCTACAACGTGGTCGAGTTGAAGGCATGTAAAGGCACAGGCAGCTGCCATGTGACTCATGTCTGACCTCGGAGCACAGCCAAATCAAAAGGGGTGAGGAAGAAAAATTCAGAGAAAAACTCTTGTGGCATAGGAGAGAATCATTAAGCCACTCTACTCCCATGTGACCTGAGACGGGACTCGAATCCAGGCCACAGCGGTACGAGGTGTATACTTTACGCACTACACCACCCATGTCGCCCATATCTTGAATGCAAGCTGTGTGCCCTGCCGTAATAGAATGTGACATCCGTGATTCCTGCACGAAGTCAATGAACGTCCGTGTCTTGCTACGGAACATCTCCTGGAAAATTATATTTTCTTTCCTCTCAAGTGTTATTGTTGGGAAATATATGTCAGGGAATGACCAGATTGGGGTCGGATGCGATATTGCTAGCCATTAGAGACGTGTCATATTTACTGTGTCCATGCATCTGCAATCAATCAGTTTTTGCTGGAGCTGAAGGGCTAGCCATACCCTGTGACTGACTGGGTCAATGACTGAGTCAATGACTGAGTCAATGACCGACTGACTAGAAAGTAGAAATAATAATCGAAACTGAGATTTGTGGGTCAAGCTTGGGGTAGTCGAGCCTTAACCAGTTCAAGTTGGATGCCATGTGTATAAAATGCAAAGTGTTTCCAGAATTAAAACAGGATGATGAATAAATATGTCACGAGCAAGGCTAGAAATATCTGTAAGCAACAGGCTCGCAGCGAACGAGGCAGGAAAAGTCAGGGTGTGCTACCCACAGATGCCGGCATAACCTGTCTCGAAATAAGGTGTGTGAAAAACATGCCTGTTTCTGGCCGTGTCAATTGAAAAATAATCCTGGCACTAACTGGTTAAGCCCGCCGCACACTTTTCCACACACTTTTGCAGAGCAAGAGATGTTACCCGTTTTTTGCCCGATACCATTCCATAATCGGTCACATGTTGATCAGTCATATGATGACCAGTCATATGATAACCAGTCATATGATAACCAAGCACCTGATGACCAGTCACCGGATGACAAAATGGCAGCCATCAAGTTTTAATCATGTGACTTCCTTTGTGAATCTAATTACACAATGTAGTTAACCAGATCGCGCCGGGTTTATTTTCAAGTTAACGATCGAGACCACTGGCAAAAAAAAGTTTTGTTTATTTAGTAAAATATTTCTGTTTTGAGAATGCAACTACTACAAGTTGCCAACACTCAGTTTATTAGCACCGTTATTTATTGTTTTTGCCAACATTTTGTCACCTAGGGCATTTTTCTCTCTGCAGTCAGGGCGTGATATTACGTCAACCGCAACCGCAACCCGCCATAAAATCTGATGCGTGTGTATACGTCATCCAGGGAACTACACACAGGGCCGGGGGCAATTGTAGGCGGTAATAAAATATATACAAATGTCGGTTTGCAAGCCCAGCTAAAAAGCACCTTTTCAAGAATTTCAAAGGAGACTAAGGAACAATATTTAGGAAAATTGAATGTCAAGAAATTACTGGACGCAGCTGATAATCCTCAGCTATATGAATTCAATGAAGACAATGGAACTAGGGTGTTGAATAGGCCTAATCAATGAAGCGTGATACCACAATATAGCAGGTATACATGCCACCGCGTCATTGAAGCATGCTTGGCAACGTCGACGTATATTCATGTCCACCGCGTGTATGCCATACATGTCAGTCGTGTATACCCGTCCTCCGCAGCGCCCGTGGGTAACTTTTAGCGTAGTTACACGTCAACCGCAACAACCAAGGAAACGTTTGCAGCATATATACACGTCCTCCGCGGAATTAAACTGCTGTGCCTGACGGATTAACGCGTCATCCGTAGATAGTAATCAATTTTGGGGGCCTTGCTCGGGATGTTTTTTTTTGTGGCGGATATATACGTCCTCTGGCGAGAACTGGTTATAAATCCTGCATCTGGTGAGTTCAGAGTGCTGTCCCTTTATGCTGGTACTGTCGAATCCTCTGAAATCGGATGCAAAAATATATCAACCTTTTTCATCCAGTTGCTCAGTGTACGGTTAGACCGGTCTGATTTTTTTTAGTGCACACCTGTTTTCAGGCTTTCAAGCAATTCCTAATTTTTTTATTTTTTGTTCACCTTGCTTCTACTTTTTCGAATTTATGACGTCAGGGGTAAGTTTTGCGCGCTGCGAAATCGCACGCATTTGCGATTTAACCAGCCTCTATGATATTTAATACGCACATTTTTTCCCAGATTTAAACAGATGATGCATAAACACGTCACGAGCAAGGCTGAAAATGTCTGTCAGCAGCGAGCAGGGCCGGAAATGCGTGGGTGTGCTTCCTGGTATCATCGGCCTGAACCCGCCTCGGATCGAGTTTGGTTAAAAATGATCTCGTGCCTCGGCTCGGTGATGTTAAAATAATCTCGGCGCAAACTGGTTAACATGAGAAGCGAAGAACGACAAGTGAAACTCTGTGCCAGTATTTGGTAGGTAGCAGGTTCAGATCACAACCAATCAATTTTGTTACCTAAATCTTGTTGTTGTTTTTACTCCCAAAGTTTGAGTACTTCAACTCCAACCTAATCAACACCAACACCACCGGTCGGAATGACAGAGACCTTCATTTACGCAAAAAGTTTGCCCTAACGCCCAACGAACACTTCAACAACATTCCTGTCAACATTATCAACAGTACCGTCCAAGTTGCTGCCAATGTCTACAACTTTGGTGAGTAAAATCCATGTGATTTGCCTTTACAATTTATCTCGACATACATTGCAATCTTCAATGTTAACCAGTTCACGCCGTGATGTTTTTGACATTGATCTGGCCCAGGCGCTTGATTGTTTTTCAAGAACCTTGATTCGAGACAGGTTCGGGCCTGCATCTATGGGTAGCAAACCCTGATATTTCTGGCCTCGCTCGCTGACAGATATTTCCGGCCTTGCTCTGTCATCCATTTTGAATTCCGAAAAAACTTTGCGGATGGCATCTGACGGGAACTGACTAACCAGTTCGCGCCTGAGGACGTGTATAACAACAAACCATTTCCGTCAGATTTTATGGCGGGTAGTGGATGACTTGATATAATGCCCTTACTGCAGAGAATGTCGGCAAAAACATGTAAATAAAGTGTTGGCATCTGTAAAGTGCATTATCAAAACAGAAATATTTTAATGAATATAAAAATAAAAAAATTCGATGACAAAATACCTCCCCCTCCTTTTTGGTCTGGTAATTTGAAAATAAATCTGGTTAAACAAACTGGTACAAACTTGTTATTAGGGACAAATTTATATAAAAATATTCAAAACTGTAATATAAAATGTGTTACTGCAACATCAGAAAATAAAATGTAGTTTCTAAAATAAATTGTGCAAACATAAAAAAAAAAAATGCTAAATTATTATGAAATGCCTTACTTGTCTGTTCTGTCATTTTAAAGATATTTTTAATTTTTGTATCAGTTTCCAACAATGGTCGGCCTACAGTTAAAAAAATACTTACAACCGGTACTTTCAAAAACTGCCCATACATCCATTTTAACCAGACGTTCCATAGTCTTGCTTAACCAAATAAGTGAATTAAGTCTATCAAAAATGCGACATCTAAATCAATTAGGAGCAACGAGGCGCTCTACATGGTGAAAGATCGACTGTTGGAGTCATTAGAGCGACTCAGGAGCGACTTGATTTCAATTTGGTTCTGCGAGACTCTGGAACGCCTGTCTGATCTGGGTATCAATTTACCAAATTTAGTTAGTCCACATTTTGTTTGTAATTGATTACACATCTGGGATTGAGGAAAATCCAGTTAGTCTAGATTCCTGACCTAACAATTCCCGACATCTATAAATTGCTCCATTTTGTCTGAAGTAGGATCAGGGAACCAGACTACAAGAACAATATTTGTGACCCAGCACGAGTAAATGAGACACTTTGCGGCAAAAATGAAAATTGAGATTTTGATTTCATCATTTAAAGCTTGTTTAGCTTTAAATGATGACTCAAAATCTAAAAAAAAAAAATTGCCTCAAAGTGTCTTATTTACTCGTGCTGGGTCACATTTGTTGTCTTCCTTTTTTTTCTAGCATCCATAAACACAAAACTTTTGAACAGGTCGATGTAACAATATTTTCTGTAAAATAGTAACCCCAAATCTGCCCATTTCTGAAAAATTACACCAAAAGCAAATGTTGATATGACCCAAAGGAAATAGATTGAGTCAATATTCATTAACCAGTTCATGTCGAAATTTTTCTGAATTTACAATGGATGACCGATAAACACATCACTAGCAAAGACAGAAATATCTGTCAGCGACTGGCTTGCAGGGAGGCCAGAAATATAAGGTTTTGCTACCTACAGATGCCATCCTGAACCCATCTGTAATAAACAATCTCCTGCCTTGGCTCTGTCTATGTCAAAATAATCCCGGCGCGAACTGCTCAGTTTTATTTCAAGAATTTGACTCTCGCCAGAAGGTGTCTTTCACACAATTAAATAAGTCTGCAGTGTGACAACTGCAGTAACAACTTGATATGAAGTGTTTATTTCACAGACTTGTTTTAGACAACGTCATTCACACCATCCCAATTTAAGTGAAATGTGCAGTCCCATGTCTAGACATGTCATCTAGAGTTTGTAAACACTTACGAGGAGATGTTGTTGATGGGTTGATCGGTGGGTGAAGCTGCAGTTTATGGGTTTAAGTCTGGCCTGGTGTCTGAACGCTTGGGCAAGACACTTTGTCACTCATTGCTGCTCTCCACCCGGGAGTAAATGGGTACCTGTGATGGCGGAGATGGTTGTTATTAGCTGCTTTGCGCTAAAAACGGTAGCATTGAGCTGTTTACTCCCCAGGGAGCCGAGATGGTATTTGAAATGTTTCGTTGGCCCAATGAGCAGGGATAATAAGGACAGAGCCTTGAGTAACAGTCATGGTAGATATGTGTACTATATAAGAACTGCCTATTATTATTATTATCATTATTTATGTCGGCACAAGTGTTATCATTAGTATTCTGTCACATGAATTTGATTAATAAATCTTAAGTAAGTAACCGAGCCAATTATGGTTCAAAAGCTTACTTGTTGTAATGATATTGACATAAACACTCTGTGAAATTATTCCTTCAGGCATGTTGTGGTCTTAAAGATAACGATAACAGACTGTCTTTCCATATATGTGACTGTCCACGACGAAAGGGCTGTAAAGTAGATATTTAGAGAAATGAAATCTACAAGAAATAAGCTTTAAAATGATGTATTACAAGACATAGTTGGTATTTATGGTTAGCTACAACAAGTAACACTGAATATGAAAATTCTTAGTTTTTCACATATTTTAACCCTCCTATGGTTTCACCTTTCAAAACCTTTCAAAATCTGCTTACGGGGCAAAATGGATATAAAAAAGTATGAACCTTTCAAAACGCTCCAGAATTTGTTGCTACTGCACTACCACATCTTTCAATACCTTTTGAAAGGAATTGAAAGGTAGAAAAACTGGGCTATGGTATACCCTATGATAAAGGTATGGGAAGTCTATCAGAAAACGGCCAGACCTTCCAAAACCTTGCGAAAGGAAATGAAAGGTGGAGCTATTGCTCAACCAAATATCAGTACAGTTGCTATGCATACATGGTTTGACCTTTCAAAACCTTTTGAAATGTTTTGAAAGGTAGAATTACTCCCCAGCACATTATATAGAATATCTCTCACAGAAAACAGCTAAACATTTCAAAACATTTCAACTTTTATTTGGTATGGTATGCCCCTATGATAAAGGTATGGTAAGTCTATCAGAAAACGGCCAGACTTTCCAAAACCTCACACCAGTTTGTTCAGAGAGTTGTTTTACCTTTCAAAATCTTTCATAGGTTTATTTTGTCAGACAGCTTTCTCACCTTTCAAAACCCTTTAGTCCAGGAAACTTGAAAGGTTTTGAAAGGTCTGACAGCTCTATATGGTAACTGCACGGTATATAAGAGGGTTAATTGGTTCTTTTCTCAAAATAAGCTCTGGCGACTTATACAGCCCTTTTGTCGTGGATGGTCACAGATGTGTCTCCGATAACTCAAGTTGACAAAATTGATAGAGCCTGTCAATTAAACAATATCGGCCCAATTTGTTAAAACCAGTCACTTGATAGATTTTGGCATCAGGAGAGGGAGGGTTGAACAAAATTTGTGTAAATAAATTAGAACAAGTGATAAGTGATGACTCCATTAAAATGTGCACTTTATTCAGCTTGCTCAAAATGCTGTGACAGAACAAGACACTTGCATTTTCTCTTCTAAACTAGCACTGAGTATACAGAGCTGTGCCCTGATTGGTCCAAAGACGCCTGTCATTAGTGTTTAGTACTTCCCTGATTGGCTAAAACTCTTGGCTGTGATTGGTCAAGTCCAGCTAGAATCCTGCTCAGAATCCCAACTTGTGCAAAAACTTAACATTTTCTTGTGTTTTAATAGCAACAGCATTTACACTTAAAGGTAGGATACACCATTGGTAATTGCTTGAATTATCATGAATGGGTGGATTTAGGGGGTTGTATTTTATAGTAAATATCGTTTAACTAACCTGTCCGAAGTTTTACAATCATGAATTCCGAGAAAAGCACAAAAAACAGCGTTTGTTTTCAACAGACGTCGAGCAGTTATTCTTATGTTATTTGTGTTTTTTTCGCGATCGCCGTCCGGCGATCGCAAATTTTTCTTTATAAAATGTTATTTTTCAGAATAATTACAGAATATCTAGCGCAATCATTTTGCTGGATGCCTAGAATCATTATTTACTAACAGATGAGTAAGATATTTCCTAATAATTTGGTAGTAATTTTTGTCAATATCTGCAAATGGTGTATCTTACCTTTAAATTATGAAACTGTATCACACAATTATATATAGCCACACATGGCAGTATAAATTGTAAAATAAACCAATTTAAATCGTGAATAAGCAGCAAACCTGTAATTCACCAAGTATGGGCGACATGGGCGAAATGGGCGACACCAATTTGGCCCGGGTTCAATTCCCGGCCTGGACCATATGTGAGTAGAGGTGTGGGTTGGTTCTCTCTTGTCCTGTGCCACAAAGGTTTTTCTCTGGGCCCTCTTGTTTTTCTTCGAAATCAAACACTTTCGATCTCAGGCTGTGCTCCGTAGTCGTATATAACTCGATGTGGCCGGCTGCCATAGGCGCCTTCACGTGCCAGCGACTCGACCACGTTGTAGCCGCGTCCTTTGGATGATTAGCCTCCCCAATTATTATTATTATTATTATTATTATTATTATTATAAAGGATTTTGTCAAAATACATGCATTGGGACAAAATGTCTTACATGTAGGAAACATTAATGACAGATTTCACATTTTGTTTTACTTTCAGCAAATAATGAGCACAAAATCCAAGTTAAAAAAAAAGACTTCTAATTTAAAAGTAGGCTACACCATTGGTAATTGCTTGAATTATCTTGAATGAGTAGATTTGGGGGGGGGGGGGGTGTATTTATAGTAAATATCAATTAACTGACCTGTTCAAAGTTTTACAATCATGGATGCCGAGAAAAGCACGAAAAACAGCGTGTGTTTTTTTTACCGGCGTCAAGCAGTTATTCTTATGTTATCTTTGTTTGTTGGCAATCGCCATTCGGCGATTGCGAATTTTTCTTTAAAGAATTATATTTTTCGGAATAATTACAGAATATCTAGCACAATCATTTTGCTGGATGCCTAGAATCTATATTTACGTTCAAATGAGTAAGATATTTCTTAATAATTCGGTAGTAAATATTGTTGATATCTGCAAATGGTGTATCCTACCTTTAAATGTTGTGTAAGTGACTGGTGTTAGATTAGCATTAATATTTGCAAATTAAAGAGATCATGGATGCTATTCTAAATTGTCTCTCCGAACTTAAGTAAATCTTGTTATAACACACGTCTTGCTAGTTCTGTATTCTGGTTGGCTGAAACACGGTCACGTGGGGTTAACTAATATAGGCTAGTGCATGAGATTTGCGCCACCGTGAATTTGTAGGAAATAGTTCCCGAGGCGGGCAATAGACTTAAATTTTTTGACTGGTTACAGCGATCTGAAGATGTTTGCCAGGCTCATCTTAATATGAAAAATGGCGGTTTCTTTTCTTATTTCATATTTTGGACCGAGGTGTGTTATAAAACACATATGAACTGGCATGATTCGGTCACTAGAGCACGTCTATCCCCCTGGGGCCTGTGAGTGACCAGAAGGGAGACCTATTTTCCTCTGCCTTCGGCCTCAGGGAAATAGGTCCCCCTTCTGGTCACTCACAGTCCCTCGGGGGAATAGACATGCTCTAGTGACCTCATTGCCAGTCCATATGTGAATATTATTGTACACTATATTCTAGTGTAGTAACTATGTCTTCTTCTGTTTCAGGGACGGAAGTTTTAAATGGTATTGCGGAGACGGAAGTACTAAATGAAGTTTTTCAAGAGAACTACGAGAGAGATCCCACGCTAACTTGGCAGTATTTCGGTCACAATACGGGATTCTTTAGGAACTACCCAGGTTAGTTTATAGCAGGTGAAACTAGACACCAAAACTGTTTTTGTGTCATTGCTGAGTGATCTAGTCTGGTTCCCTGAGTTGACAATTTGTTATGCTTAGACGGTGAAGTAGCCACTGGCGACAAAAATAGACCATGATGCACTGCAGGCAGCATAGCTATTTTTAGATGATGCAACGATTGAAATTATAATGGCTTTTACCAAAAGGCCTTCATCGGCTTTAATAAGGCATTTAATAAGGCTTTAATTAGTCGTTTCTTCTGGTGGTGATTTTTGCCAATGCAAGCTTTGATTTTATGCAAACCAGAAACAAGCTTAATATGTTTACCTTACAAACCACTCAAACTCTCGGATACACATCGTGAACAATAGAACGAATTCAGAAAATTTGTGACATTTTCAGAAACGGGCAGAATTTCTCCCATTTTCGTCACGTGACATCGGCGTGACAAAACATTTGGTCTGAAAACCAGACTATGAGTGATCCTCGTTTGCTATTTTCCAGGTGAATGCAGCATTAATAATGTTGCTAGTATCGTGACTTTGGCCGTGATTCCTGGCCACATGGCATATACGGGCTTATGGCTTAATTCTGACTAGCGCCCCCGAACAAATATATTAACAAATTTAGGAAACAGCCAACATAGGGCTGGATAGCTCAGTTGGTAGAGCACTAATACTGGAATGGTCATCCAGAGGTCGAAGGTTCATACCCCACTCCAGTCAATTTCTTTGTTCAAATAAAAGTAAGTAGGCCTAGTAAAGGTAGTCCCCGTTCCTACGAAACCCGACATAAGTCGCACAGGCTATTTCGAGATACAGCTCATTAAAGTTGAAATGAGGTGAAACTTCTGGCGGACATCGATTTTTGTTTTTCGTTATTTTTTTATTCTTTAATATATACTTTAACTGAGGGTTAGGTTAAACAAAATCAACTTTATTGATGAGAAAGTACAAAAATCATGCATGTATTGACTGAGACAAACTGTGTCCTAAAAGTGGTAATTTATCTCCCAAATCCAGTGAAATAAAATCCTCATAAAATTGGAAGTATGTATGGTATAAAGGTGGTTTTGGTAACAAATGAAAGCTGACGATGTGTACTAAATGGAAATAACAATATCTCACAATAACAAAAAAACACTTGTCTGTTTTTGTGGGAGCAGGTCACATATGGCTCATCAGGTTGGTGTTTATATCGGGTTTCTCTAGCAAAAAACAACTGAGAATATTTCTATTCTTCCTGGATGGGATGCTGGTCCATCGCAGGTTACTCCCCAGCTAATGCCGGTACCCATTTATACTCCTGGGTGGTGAGAGGCAAGTGGGGGAGGAGTGGCCTGCCCAATGACACAGCATATGACCAGCAGCTGATTTCGAACCCCGGACCCTCTGATCATGAGTTACAAACCCTAACCAATAGGTCACACTCGCCCTTGTTCAAATAAAAGTAAGTAGGCCTAGTAAAGTCTGTCCCGAGCCAATATGGTTCATCAGGCCGGTGTTTATATCGGGTTTCACTCGCAAAAAAAACGTCTGAGAATATTTCTATTCCCCCTGGATGGGATGCTAGTCCATCGCAGGTTACTCCCCAGCTAATGCCGGTACCCATTTATACTCCTGGGTGGTGAGAGGCAAGTGGGGGAGGAGTGGCCTGCCCAATGACACAGCATATGTCCAGCAGCTGGATTCGAACCCCGGACCCTCTGATCATGAGTTACAAACCCTAACCAATAGGTCACACTCGCCCTTGTTCAAATAAAAGTAAGTAGGCCTAGTAAAGTCTGTCCCGAGCCAATATGGTTCATCAGGCCGGTATTTATATCGGGTTTCTCTAGCAAAAAACAAATGAGAATATTTATATTCTTCCTAAATGGGATGCTAGTCCATCGCAGGTTACTCCCCAGCTAATGCCGGTACCCATTTATACTTCTGGGTGGTGAGAGGCAAGTGGGGGAGGAGTGGCCTGCCCAATGACACAGCATATGTCCAGCAGCTGGATTCGAACCCCGGACCCTCTGATCATGAGTCACAGACCCTAACCATTAGGTCACACTCGCCCTTGTTAAATTAACAACAATACAATTTAAACAGCATATTAAAGGTTAGAGCATGTCTGATTTCATTCATAAAACAGCAAAAGATCTAGGATTTTTTTCAAAGGAAAGAATAGGGTTTAAAGTAGAGGGGAGTTGAGATGTTGCAGTCAGGGCATGAAAGGAATGAAGTCCTTGGTATTCATTTATACAGTGCACTTTTCAATATTTCAAATAAACGAAAAACATAACCCCCACCCTTACCCACTTATCCATTGGCCTAACCAATATCATATTACTCAGGAAATATATCAGAAACTTGAGTGTCTGCATAATTAAACATTCACCGTTAGCTTGGAACACTGAACATTTTCAAGTGTTTTATGCTAAAGCCCTTGTGTGTTTTTGTCACCGCCCTTCGCATCTCCACTGAACAAATTGATAAGCGAATCTGAAGTGGACGACACATTGACTAGCTGGTTGCACTTGCCGGTCACATTATTAGTCCAATTCCTTGCCATAACCGTTGGAAATGGGATGGAGAAGTGGCCACGGGATACCGAGTGCCGTCTCGAGGAGTGCTGTGGCTTTGTGGTTTAGAGCATTGAGTTAGTGGTCTGTGGGTAATTGTACAGGTTGTAGGTTCAATGAGCCTGAAGTTATGGTGGGTGCGCCCTTGGGCAAGGCACTTTGTCACTCATTGCTTCTTCCCACCCAGGAGTAAAAAGGTACCTGGGAGGGCAGAGATGGTTATTGTGGTTGATTTAGCTGCTTTGCACCGAAGTGGCTGCATCAAGCTGTATACTCCCCAGGGAGCTGATGAGATGGTATTTGGAATGTTTCATAAATCTTTATATATTTTACTAAATGAGCACTTTTGGAGACAAATTAGCGTATGTTTTTAGGTAATAAGGAGACAGTGACACTCAGGGAGACATTTCAGTGTCTCCCTAAGTGTCTAGCTACCCTAAAAAACGATATTTGGGAGTTATTTTTGCTCTAGAACAACAGATTTCGGTCTAAATAGCATAAATCTCGAAGATCTTAGACAAAAGGGTTAGGGTAAACAAGTTAGGACTGTTTTAAGTTTGTGTACATCTCTATGGGATTGTCTTCCCAAGTGCGTATTTATTTTTATTATTATTCCGAATTGAACCAGATGCTAGAAGGGTCTAGAGTATCGCTACATGGCGCAGACACGCCATTATTGGAGAGATTGAGATTTTACAACGTATACCGTAGAAGTGAAAGTCAGGCATGATGATGATGACGTAGCCAACTTCTACACAGAAACAGTGGCTAACTATTGGAAACTGACAGCCAACTTGTTACAGGGAAACGTAATTGAAATAACCGCTGTTTTGTATTTTTGTTTTGTATTTTGTCCTGTATATGTTCCGTCTAATGTCCTCATCACAAAATACGCTGATATTGTATCAAAGCAACCGATGTATTAAATCAACCTCCATAGTGACACACCCGTGAAAAT
Organism: Crossaster papposus; assembly: GCA_037893245.1. Taxonomy (NCBI): domain Eukaryota; kingdom Metazoa; phylum Echinodermata; class Asteroidea; order Velatida; family Solasteridae; genus Crossaster; species Crossaster papposus. Next base: position 1,411,338 of record JBAIAA010000279.1, on the reverse strand, counting down.
GTCTCGAGTTTTACCGCGTTCGATTTAATACTTCCCACGCGCTTACTCATGCAAGGGACACCGTTCAATTTAACTCTCATGGACTTCTCGCACTTGCCTGGGGGCGATAATTTTTTCTGCAGGTAGGTTGGTACATAGTGTACATTTATTAGCCAATCAGAACACAGATGATGTTGACGTCATCGATGATGTTAGAGTTGTCTGGGATCTAACTAGGGTTAGAGGTTAGGGTTAAGGTTAGAATTAGGGGAAAGGGATAGGGGTTAGGGTTGTCCCAGACAACTCTAACATCATCGATGACGTCAACACCATCTGTGTTCTGATTGGCTAATGTACCAACCTACCTGCAGAAACAATTATCGCTGCCTGGGGCCAATTTCATAAAGCATGCATGTAAGCACAAATTTTGCTTAGCATGAATATTCTAAAAGGTTACAAATATAGTTTTCAGGTGATGTTTATCGTTTGTGACTGATAATTAGCTGGTTTTTGTTTAGCATAAAAAAGCACATGGAGTTTTGGTTGGTAACCTGTTTTTTCTGAGCAAAACTATTTTTGTGCTAAGCAAATTGTTGTGCTTACATGTTTTATAAAATTGGCCCTTGGTCCTAAAGTTACAGACCCGACGAGCTGGTATCATGTGAAAAACAGACGCCTGAGAAAATCGGACTCTTTATTTCTATTATTGGTTAAACCCCCTCATTTGACCAATCACTCTCTTAACCAGTTCGCGCTGAATGACGAATATAAACGCAAAGTTTTCCCCAAATTCAAAACGGATGACGCATAAACACGCCACAAGCAAGGCCGGAAATGTCTGTCAGCAGCGAGCAAGGCCAGAAATGCGTGGGTGTGCTTCCCGGTACTGGCGGCCTGAACCTGATTCGGATCGAGTTTCGTTAAAAATAATCCCGCACGTCGGCTCGGTGATGTTAAAATAATTCCGGCGCGAACTGGTTAATTATCTACACTTAGACATGTGCAATACCACCAATGAGTCTGGATTTTATAGTCTGAAATTAATGCTTACACCGGTTTGCTTATGGGTATAACGTTTCAAAAATATTGATAGCCAAGCGCCAGCGGTGGACAATTTGAAAAGGTTTTTTTTTTTTCGGAGTCTGGAGTCTAGACGATGCGACGACATGAATCCATTTTGAGAGTTTCGAATAAATGAAAGCAAAATGTTGTAATTCTTGCATGTGGCTGTGTATTTACATACATGTATAAACGTCACTTGTTGAGTCGAGTGACTCGAGATCGTTTGTTTACTCTCACGTACTGCGCATGTGCAACCGTTCCTAATTTGCACAACAAGCAAATAATCGAGCCATGCTGTTTGTTTTTTTCCCTTTCTTGATAACCCCTCCCCATTTGCTCAAGGGTGCGTTTTATTCAACTGTTTCTTTTGATATTTGTCATTCGTCTGAAAAGCATCCCTTTCATCGCTTCTATTTCAAACTGTCAAAAGTCGAAGTTGTTCGTATTTCTTTCAAAAGCTGCTGAAAAGATGTGTCAGTGTACTTATAAAATTCATTTGTATACGTACGACATTCTACGCCTTAAGCCGTGTTCGCACTGGACTTTTTTTGGGAAGGTTTTACTGAGACGATGGTAAAATAAAAAATGGTCAAATGTTACCACTGTTCGCACTTGGACTTTCGACACAGGAAAATGTTACCGAGACCGCGGGAGAAGTAGCCGAGCTGTCATTATAATGACTCACGAAGGCGAATGTGATCACAATGCGATGTGCATGCATTAGCGCGCGCACGTAAACAATACAAAGAGCGCATGCGCGGTGTCTTGTGTAGCATGAAATCGCAGTAGGGGGCCGGATGTACGTTTTCCTGAGACGCTTTTACCGACTCGCGCTGTTCGCACTGAACTTATCGTCTAGGGAAAAGTTACCTGGGAGGTTTTCCCGGGCAGCAGTTGGCCGGTAAAAGTAACCACTGGACTCAGGAAAAGTAACTGAGAGGAAAACGTCCTAGGCTGTCCACACTGGACTAAAAATGGGAAAAGTACACATCGTCTCGGTAAGTTTTATCAAAAAAAGTCCAGTGCGAACAGGGCTTTAGAAAGAAGGACTGCGCCGAGGGAAAACTGATGATCCTTTGTTGGTATTCCAAGGCAAGCGGTTTGGAGTTTTGTCAACTGTTGAGGCAAACTTTATTTTAAATGCGTGAAATCAACCGTATGCGCTTAAAATGAACACTGAAAACTTGTCTGTTTCGTTAGTAAGCCGATAGCATGCTTACACGTAAATGACAATTTTGAAATCTCAACCTCTCTATTGTTTCGAGAATAATTCCACCAAGAAGGGAAACTTCCATTCTTACTGTTAGTGCTCCGCAATAAATAGATATTTATAAATAAATAGAAAAAAAATGACTGGAGTTTAGTTGGGACCCGTCGTATGTTTTATTTGAAGGAAAACATACCATATCTTTTTTGGCTATCTACAGCCTTTAAGAAAAAAAAGTTGTTTTTTGTGTGTATTGCTTATTTGAAGAAGCTTTATGATGTGTCGCGATTCAAGTTACGACTTGTAATGTGTCGCAACTCGAGATGAGTCGTCCGGATCTATTTCACGAAACTTCCTTGACAACAGTTCCTTGACAACGGTTCCTGGACACCGGTTTGAAACACGTCATAAGTTATGACGTGTATTTGTGTTGTTGTAAAGTAAGATGTGTCCTTTCATAAATAGATTTGAGTTAGAAAAAAATAAAAAATTCTTATAATTCTTAGCTTTATTTAAATAACAATTCAGTTTCTTTGGATGGCTGTAGAGTTTCACAATATAATACGAGACCAAAGTCATGTAGCACAATAGAAGTTATTTGTACCCCTGAGGGAGGCAATAGACGACGCACGGACGGTCAAACAATGTCCTCTTAGTCCTTCCTTGTGCTGAAGCACGGTCGGAACAATTCGATGTGGCAGAGAAGACTTTTTAGCTTTCGTCGTGCCGTGCGGGCATCAGAGGGCATTTAACTGGAGATTGCAACTGCGGGATCTTTGATCCAAGAAATCTCAGAACAACACTTCTTTTGAACCCGATCCATCAAGTCTGGAGCTTTTTACCCTAAGACTTCCTGACATACTCTCTATCCTCCATTAACCCGCATCCTTTTTGTGTCTAATGCGATCAGTGCAAAGTCTGCTGGGAAATGGGCTTCTGTGGGTAGGTTCATTTGTAGAAGTGTTTGCCAGCAGATCGTTGGTGTAATTGAGGAAACTGTACTCCTCTTACGCTATCTCACAGTTATTGTTTGTGTTGATTCGTGTTGGCACATGACCACTCCATGCCAAACCTTTATGCTGTGTTCAAGTCAAAAACTTAAACAAAATTGGAAAGAAACAATCAGGATTTTGTTCTCAGGGTTTTCACTTCGCAAATATGAAAAGTAGTGTATTTCCCTTGAAAACACTTTTCCTCCAGCCTTTTTTCTTTTGTGTAGATGGTTTCAATACATTCTGAAGACATTTCTTTGTTACGGTTCACTACGAGATGTGTAATTTATTTTTCAAATTATATACGCTGTCTCAAAAAACTTCTCTGCAAATATTGCTGTAGTTTGTCCAGGTTTTCAACAACTTTTCACCAAGAATGGAACAAAGGGGTTTAATAAGGTGTTGCAGCTTGACTTTAACAAATTAAAGATATTATGAAATTACTCTTTATCGCCGAATTGACATTTTTGAAAATTTACTTTGACAACTTTGATGAGTATTGAACAAAACACAAATAATAGTGGACCTTTGCCTCATGGCCATTGACTTATCAAATTTGTCTTAAAGTTGACATCGATGGAAACTAGTGTTGACAGGTATTGTTGAATTCTTGGCCCGAAGTAAAACTTCTTACATCAACGAGATTAATCTCATACGTGAACAGTAACTACACCGGTGTGGAACTCAATTAACGTCTTTTGCAGAAATTACAGAAAATCTCTTGCCTCCCGTTAAAAATAGTGAAGAAAAATAAAATCCAAGCATTTTTTTGTTTCTTTTTTTTGTAGGAATTGAGTGGGAACCAGACAGTAGGGGATTGGATCTGTACGACTGCCGCAAGCGAGGCTGGTAAGTTTGCTTCGATTTCGTCACGCGCTGATTGTCAAAAGCCCTTCTGAGTACTCCCTGGTGATACTTTGGTGAACTTCTACTCATGAAAAGGGAAAAGGTCACGAGTGCAGTGAATAAATGGGTCATAATTCTTTGGCTGATAACTGTAATTTGAAGACTTTTACTCTAAAGTAGAGCATAAACGGATTGAACGTAGGAGAAGAATGCAGCCCTGGAACATCTTCTCTTGTGACATCTGAATGTGGTCGTTGATTCAGTCAACTTAAATATAGGATATACCATTGGTAATTGCTTGAATTTTAAGGAATGAGTGGATTTGGGGGTTGTATTTTATAGTAAATATCGTTTAACTGACCTGTCCAAAGCTTTACAATCACGGATGCCAAGAAAAAGCAATAAAAACGGCGTGCGATCATAAATTGTTTTTATTTAATTCAATTTTATAGAACAATTACAGGATATCTAGCGCAATCATTTTGCTGGATGCCTAGAATCATTATATACTTTCAAATAAGTAAGATATTTCTTAATAATTCGGTAGTAAACATTCTCTATATCTACAAATGGTGTATCCTACCTTTAAATTGCAAACGACATACAGTAACTACAATGCTAAAATGTAAAGGTCATGAAAAAAAGATTTTTCTTTCTTTTTTAAAGTGTACATGGGCTATTCTATTAGGTTAATTGGGCCTCAAAGTGTGACATCTTCCTACATTTTTAGTTACATGCCATCTATCGACTAAATTAGAGATTATATGTGATGCGATCAAGCAAAATCAGTCTGAAGTAGGCCCATATCATTTTTGGGATTTTTACATATTATTTTGTAGTGTACTTCAGGCTCCAATTCAGTGAAAATTCCATGTGAATACGACATTTGGTTAAAAAATTTCAACCGTTTGAACACCAGCACGTTAAAAATAAAGAAACTGAGAAAATAAAGTGTTTGTATCACTTCCCTTTTAGTCCAGGAAAAATAAGTTTTGACCTCAAACAAATTGCCAGAAATTGTTTTTCACCACAGTGCACTTCTATAAGGTTCCTAGAATTACATACTAAAAATCTACAAAAATCCAAGTGGTGGAAATATGTCTAATTTGCATAAATCGTTAATCCCTGCCATGTAATATGTTTATTCCCATATTTGGGTATATATTTTATTTTTATTTTTTGAAAAGTTTATTTTGGTGATTCTACTTACATATCCTTACTTGAATAACATTTGCTAAAGCATATAAGTGACTGAATAATTATGAGAACACAGTAATTATCCAAAATGACAACTTTGTGACCCTATAAATGTGCGCACATTATACTGTCTCCAGATATCATCATGTAGTCAGTATTGGTGAGCTTCAAATTCACCAAGTTGCTTACTGGCACACTTATTATATTAAAACCTTATGAAAAATCATATGAACAATAATAACATTGTGATATTTAGCCCAGAAAACAAAAACTGGGGAAAAATGGTGTGTCTATAAATTGGGCTAAAAAGTAGTTAAAGGGTTGCCTAACATGGAAGACTTGAACAAGTTCAAGGAAATCCCCAAAATACATTTTAACGTAGATATGATTATTGTAAGCAACAAAAATCTTAAATTTGGGGGGTTTCCTTGAACTTGTTCAAGTCTTTCACCTTAGGCAACCCTTCACCTACCTGTTAGCCCAATTTAGGGACACATCATTTTTTCCAAGTTTTTGTTTGCTGGGCTAAATATCACAATGTTATCATTGTCCATATGATTTTCCATAAGGTTTTAATAGGATAACTGTGCCAGTAAGCAACTTGGTGAATTTGAAGCACTTCAATACTTACTACTTGATGATATCTGGAGACAAGGTAAATGCGTGCAAATGATAGGGTATAATTGTAGTAATTTTGGACCATTACTATATTTTCATAATTATTTAGTCACTTACATGCTTTAGAAAATGTTATTGAAGTAAGGATGTTTAAGTATAATCGCCAAAATAAACTTTTCAAAAAATAAAAATAAAATATATACCCAAATATGGGAATATAAACATATTACACGGCAGGGATTAACGATTTATGCAAATTAGACATATTTGCACCACTTGGATTTGTGTAGATTTTTTGTATGATATTCTAGGGACCTTATAGAAGTGCACTGTGGTGAAAAAGAAAAATATTTCCCCCATCTGTTTTTGTAAAAAAGTCAATTTGGATTTGTCCACCCCTACGAACATATTTTGGCCCTATCTCAAAACAAGAATTGCCGAGTTCGGACTGATATTGCTTGATAGCATCGCATATACAAATATCAAAAAATCTGAAAATCACCCATTATTCGTTATTTTGTAGTTTTCTCTGCCCTGTGTGCAGTTCCATCTCATTTTGCCTCACAAATATCTAGAACTAGGAGTTTTGAGTATTGTCTTGCCGATTAAGACACCTCTGTAAATAGCATCGAGTAGCATCGAGTAGTATCGTAGCACAATACTATAGCTGGAAGAACACACAAAGTAAAAAAAGAAATACAAATAACAGGGTATTGTATATGCTTGCAGAAGCTTTAACATTTTCATCCATAAACTATTACTGACAACACAAGATCTTCTTTCTACTTGTAATTAAAGACATCTTTCTTCGACATCAGACTCCGACATCAGACAATATCATGGGACAAACCCCTAGGTCCAGTCGGAAATAATCTCCCGAGGTTTGGCCCACGGAGGAATAGCGGTAATAAATAATTTAAATAAAAAGAAACCGTAATTACCTCGCAAGCAGTTTGAATTTCAATTTTCCCGACTTCAATTGCGTGTGACATGGACTGGAGTTTTGTCAATGTTCATATACTGTTCAATCTTGCGTAAGCTTTAGATATATTGTCTCATGCGAGTCACCTTCGGGGGTGGGGGAGGTCGACCGAATTCGACTGAGCGTGCTCGATAATTAAGCTGCTTGTCTGAGTTGGTCTTTACGTCCGCGACTTGAGAATTTCGCTTCATGGTGAATTAAATTGAGAAGGAAGTCAGGGAAAAGGACGAGCATTGTTTAATTAAACCAGCTACACAAGATTGCCAAGATTTTGTCCTTCAAACGCTGATGAAATTTGGCTTTCAGTCCAGAGTTATACTAAATTAACTAAAAGCAAAATGACTCAGTGGACGTGTATATACGCTATATCGTGGTATCACGCTTCATTGATTAGGCCTATTTAACACCCTAGTTCCATTGTCTCCATTGAACTCATACAGCCGAGGATTTTTAGCTGTGTTCAGTAATTTCTTGACATTCAAATTTTCCCACTTTTGTTTCTTAGTCTCCTTTGAAATTCTTGAAAGGGTGATTTTTAGCTGGGCTTGCAAATATTTGTATACATGTGTAGGTTAGACCATGTACAATTGTCCTCGGCCCTGTGTGTAGTTCAACGGATGACGTATACACACGCGTCAAAATTTATGGCAGGTAGCGGTTGACGTAATATCACACCCTGACTGCAGAGAGAAAAGAATGCCCTAGCCGACAGAATGTTGGCAAAACAAGTAAATAAAGGTGCTAATAAACAAAGTGTTGGCATCTTGTAGTAGTTGCATTATCAAAACAGAAATATTTTACTGAATAAAAAAACTTTTTTTGTTCAATAAAACAATAATCTCGCCAGTGGTCCCAGTCACTTAAAAACAAACCTGCTGCAAACTGGTTAAGCCATTCCTACCCTACTTGATCTTTCACTCTCAGTGGCTTGTCAAGTGTTAATTTTGTAAAAAGAAATTGTCAACAACACGACATATTTTTTTTGTTATCCCACCAACCAGAAATTACCAGACGAAAGTGCATGAGAAAGGTCGTAAGCCATTAAACCAGCTGCATTAAAGCCCTAGAGACCGTTAAGATTGACACCTTATAAAACGTGAAAGGCTATGGGAATGGCTCGTTAAATTTACCGAAGTGATGCGATAAATGGAGGTTTATTGAATATAACCCTGGGGCGTGTACGCTGTCAGTCCCATCCTAAAGAGGAGAACCAAAGAATCTAATCTATGCAAGGTTTTGTGATTCATTGTTTGAAATATTTTTTTTTCAAAAACTACTTGATACTCGCAATACCTTTTTAACACAAGGAATTGGCATGATGTGATTTTGAATTAAAAGTGGACATAGCCAGTAGCAGGATGTGATTTTAACAAACGATTTCAAAATTCACATCTTCCAAATTAAGATCCTCGTTAAAGTCCAAATTCATATCCAGTGGATGTGAATTTGCATTTTAACGACTGAGCCAAGGATGTGAATTTTGACTGAGGATGTGAATTTAGAGCATTTGGATGTGAATTTGGAGCATTTGGATGTGAATTTGGAGCATTTGGATGTGAATTTTGAAATCTTTTGTTGAAATCACATCCTGCTACTGGCCTTGTCCGCTTTGAATGCAAAATCACATCTTGCCCATTCCTAGTGTAAGAAACTGTCAAGAAATTGATTTTATAAGCTTAGAGTTTTGTAGTTTTAAGCCCATGTTGAGCCTTCTTAAGGTCATATTAGCCTTTTGGCTTTTTTTCGCATAAACAGCAAGTGAAAACGTGAAGTAACTAAAAGCATTTTTGAATTTGATACACACTATATATAGAAACAGTAATTAATAAATTTGTCATTTTATTTATGCGGGTGATACGTGACATTTTTATGATGCTGGTATATATGATGTCTATGTTAACATTTGACAAGCGTAGCCTTGTCCATCAAAATAAATTATTCAAGCTGTTTCTGGATGATGTACAGGACCACAAGTGCTGGTTAAATTTGAAAGACTTAAACATGGCTGACAACAGCAGTTCTGCATGATGGACAAAATCTATTGGAATCCCTAGGTGGGGCTTCAGGCCTCCTGGTCCAAGTCTATTATGTTCTATAACATTTAGTCAAGGCAGGCCTGTAACCAAAAGCCACCAAAAGATCGAGGAATCATTATTATATTAGAGTATGGAAGTTAATGAAAACTTACCGGTAATTGTAAACAAGAGTAACAAACTAAACGTATGTTGAGGTAGAATTTGTTATAATGTACCTATGTTTGAATGCTATTTCTGCCACATGCCTTAGTTGTGGGCATATATGTGACCCGCTCTGCAAAAAAGGGTATTAAGGGACGCTATGCTATTTCACGTAAAGAGCTTTTGAAGATCGAGGGTGAAAACATTTTCACGTCAATTAGTTGGGGTTTTTTTTTTGGGGGGGGGGGTGGTTTATTGGCTTTTTTATATCAATACTTTCATAATTTATTTACACAAATATTAATATTAATAAATAAAGATGATAAAACAAACATTTTTGTGTACCTTTTGTTCGTATTCTGTGTGACTCTTGCTGTGTTTAAAGGGCTGTATCTCTCACTCCCGTTAATTTGTACAATATGATTATACAAAAATCGGTATATCTCCAGAATGCAATATGCCACAGGGTTCAAACCCATACCAAATTAAAGCTTATAATGTAATCAATCCAGCTGTGTATGTAACTCATTTTTAAAAAAGTGTCTCAAAATACCCATTTTTGTGGAGCTGGTCACATATGTCTGTGTTGTAAAGTTGTATGTATAAATTGTGGGTTTTTTTCATCAATATTTGGCTATATTACTATACTGGGTGGTTTTAACATTAACTCTCAGCAGTCTGATTTATCCTTAACCTGTTCGCGCCGGAGGACATGTATATATGCAAAGTTTTCCCGAAATGGAAACGATGTTAAATTTCTTACTCGTCAGTCCTATTGCAGTTACGTTCAGGATTTGGCATCGAATTGTTCTTCCAATCCTAAGCGTTTCTGGTCCTTTGTTGTTAGCCAACGGCGTAAAAGTACTAGTTTCGTGACGGAAGATGGCTTCATAGATGACCCAGCTTGTATTGCTCAGAATGTTAATAGACGCCTTATAAGTCCAAAATTTTTCTGAATTATGGGGCGTCGGTTTTATGAGGCATCGGACTTGTAGTATTCAGCCTCACAGCTCCGACGCCTCATAAGTCGGACGTCGGACACAAAAGCAAATTTAATTTTCAAACTTATAAGACATCAGACCTATGAGCCTTTATTTGGTTGGGGGATTAGATTTTGTCAGAGCTATGAGGCATTGGACACCGTAAATTCAATATTAAATTTTCACTTTCCTGAGGGATTCTTTTTAACAAATATCTGGCTGGAGTGGGATTAGAACCCATGACCTCGTGCTTTATGTTACAGAAGTCTTACCACTCAACCACTGAGCTAGCAAGGGTTGGCTGGCTGGTTCAAATCTGATTAGCAGCGGGTACTGCAACCGAATGTTTCATTAGATGGAATACTAGAGTTATCACGCAAAATTGCAGTTTGCAACTGCATGCACTCAACTGCCCTTCTTACAATCCTTGTACTCCAAAAGTAAATTTTGTTTTTTTCTGTGGCACTGACAGTTACTTTCATAAGTGAACTCTTCACTAGTGCAACAGAATTGACTATATGCTGTGAACAGCCCTCTCAAAATCCACGTTCCCTCACGTAAATCTCTCTTTAGGTTGAACCTTTCTATGTTGGTCATTTAATGAAGTTTTCCACTCCCTCTAGTGGGTAATATCTACCAAGCAAAACAGGTTTAGTATTTATTGCTTTTGGCCATATGCGACAAAATTCTCACTGGTCGATTTTTGTTCAGCGTTCGCGTTCAAGCACGTAATATTTCCACAACCCGAGGCCGTATTTTGCCCACAACCTTGGAAATTAAAAACAGTTCAAATTATTGCCAAACCAGTAGTCTGGTGCTTTTGCCATTGTATTGGGGAAAATGATGCAGTAGTCAGGAACAAAGATTGATGGCTTATAATTTAATTTTAAAAAAACATTGTGTGTTAGATGTATACAAAATTGCTACAGGCAAAATTACAATGCATTTCACTTTAAAAAACAAAGCAAGTTGACTTAATGAATTTTCCTCTAACATATTCAAACCAATTGTTGGTCATCTACAAAAGATCTAGAAGTGTTAATTTGTTTGTAATGTTTAAAAAGTGAGATAGGTCTTTCAAGTTTTCTTGTTAATTTACTTCTACACATGGGCGTTACCACTTACAAGCATGTTTTCTAAAGAGGGGCAAAGCACTCACCAGAAAGCATAGAAAAATCACCAGCCATGGATATAGTCTGAGTGCTTTTTTAGCATGATCTGGCGATACTAGGTCTGAAAGAAATCTTATAGTAAAACCGCAATGTAAAAAAAGAAATATATCAGATTTCACCTTAAAAACGCCCACATAATTACTAGACACACCACCTGAAATACAAATAGCCATCGATCATAACTAAAGGGTGAATTAAGCCTACTTTCGATCTTCATGAAAAGTGAAATTTCCAGTTAATTCCGAGAGTTCCCTACCGTTTAAATGACCAGTATTTTTCTATCACATTAAAAATGGAGTTGTTAACCTTGAACACAGTTACCGTGCGCAAAGTCAGTAAAAGTTATAAAAATGTGATGAGATTGTACATTAAAATCACTTTTGAGATCGTGTGTGGAAAAATTGTTTCCACGTGATGAAAAATGTATAAATGACGTGATGAATATCCTACTCTGGTTTCTGTCAGAATCGGTACCGGTACGTCAAAATTAATAATGAAAATCAGTAACTAAATCGACAGTTCTTTTAATCTTCAATTGTTTGTTATGTTTTCTATTGTGACTCTGGCCAGGTACATATCCTCAGCCACCTCTCCCAAGGATGTGGTCATCTTGATAGACACCAGTGGTAGCATGACTGGCTCGCGACATGAGGTGGCCAAACACACGGTCAACACCATCATGGGTACGCTAGGAGACGATGACTTCTTCAATGTCATCGCGGTAAGTTTAGCACCTGTTCTGATGTAAAGTTCAAAGTACACTAATTTTATCATGGCACACGTTAGCATTACATACCCGGTACCTAGTGTGGACATTTTTTTTAAACGTGTGGTTTTGAATTTTTTGCCAAAATACTCATTTTTATCGAATCCAGAATTTTTTTCAGCCCCAATTTTTGATAGTGGGCCCCCTGAAGTAATTTTACCTTAATTTCTTCTTTCACAGATAAACCCCATTTTCTCTCTAAACCCTTTTTTTCAAAAGGGGAGAAATGTGTGTGAAAATTGGCAAGACCACACAATGTCTTAGCTACCTGCTTTGTGCAGACATCATTTGTTCTGATGTCTACACAACATACGCCACACATGTATGTACACTAAGTGATGGCAGTGCATGCCCAGTTTTCCCAACGTGATTTGTATGTACGTACACAACATGGATAGGAAGAGCTCAAGTTTTTCAAATTTAACAAATGGTATTTTTGTTACTTTTTAGAATTTTGATGGTTCTATCCTGGTTGCTAAAAGTCAGTTTCATAGGCTTTTTAACCAGTTCGCGCTGGGATTATTTTAACATCGCCGAGCCGACGAGCAGGATTATTTTTAACGAAACTCGATCCGAAGCGTGTTCAGCCCGATAGTGCTGGGTAGCACACCCACGCATTTCCGGCCTTGCGCGCTGCTGACATACATTTCCGAACTTGAACTTGGCGTATTTATTCGTCATCCGTTTTGAATTTGGGGAAATTTTTGCGTTTATATTCGTCATCCGGCGCGAACTGGTTAAAACTTAAACTCAATTTAAAAACACAGTGAACAAATTTAAATAATAGTTTAGACTCGCTTGCAAGGCCAAGTAAGAAACAAAAAGCACTTTGATCATTTAGATTTCTTTAGAAAAAGTAAGAAAGACGCCTTTTTTTTCTTCAAAAATTGCCAAATTTCAGTTTTTAAAATAATGGTTAAAATTTTTATCCAAGATTGCTGCCATATATTTCTATTCAATGCCTTCAAAAAGAAAAAAACAAGTAAAGGTATTTAAAATATATATTTATAATTGTGAAGTTATAAGTGAAAACTTAAATGTTGATGAGTTTGATAACTAAAAGTTACGAATGCGTTGTCAATTGACCTTATATTGTTTCGTTTTCTTTCCAGATGGGTATATCGGGTTGTGAAAAGAAAATCTTCTTAAGTGCTCGTTTCACAAACATCCCCTCTTTCTAGACCCCTGCTTTTACTCAGGGTTATTTTTTGTCCGAACTAAAACGCGCTAAAATGCAGTAATGCAATTTTGGATTGGAAGTGGTTTTTTTCCTTCTAATTATCAGCATTTTCAATACACTTTGAGGGAACCTAATTTTCTTGCTCAGAATACACGCAAAGCTGACACACATTCACAAATTCCAATTTGGGTCTGTATTTGTCTTCCCACAATCGGATTACTTTTCAGTCAGCCCGATTTCAGAGAACCTAATAACGGGTCGGGCGTAGTTTCAATCGTATTGTTGAGGATTTCTAAGGGTCGCTACGACCATTTACACCATTTGTTCAGATGCGGCTATCAGCTATGACAATAAAAACCTGAGAAGCGTGAAGCGTTGTGTATATATTTGTCGTCTAATGCCACAAACACTGTTCACTGTTCATCACGCACGTTTTCAATTAGACACCACTGAATTGCTCTTAAGAGCAAATTTGCGCGTCCATTGGGTAATCAGCGTCCAAAGTGCCCCTTTTTCTTCCAGCATTAGCATTTATTAATCTAATTTGTGAACTTAATTCTAGATGAATATGTGAATGTATTTCTTCCTTTTTCTTTTGGTTTTTGAAATCTTCCTTGTGGTTGGGTACTGGTGATGTAGTTTGGTCAAGTCGACAAAATAAAATGGTTTTTACTTGTATGAAATTGTTACCATCCCAGAAAGTTTTTAGCATATACACAACAAAAACTGAAGTTGTTAATGTCAGTTGCAATTGTTTTAGGAAAAGAGCATTTTAACCAGTTCGTGCCGAGATTAATTATACATTGATAGGGTTCAGGCGCGGTATTGTTTTTCCACAAACCTCGATTGGGGACGGGTTCAGACCGGCATCTGTGGGTAGTACACCCTGATATTTCCGGCCTTGCTGGCATGGTGACATGTTTATCCGTCATGTATACCCGGCATCCGATGCGAACTGTTTAAATATATAGACAATCATACATACATGAATAAATAAATAAATGGAACTGCCATTTGAGCAAAAATGTTCCAAAACTGTGAGTAAACGTAATTGATACACTTTCTGGGAAAAATTACATTGGTTTGGTTTGGTTTTCCAATTTGTACAAACTGGATTAAATTGATGATCACATGGTCTGGGCTCCTGACAATCTTTGTCAAAACATAATTATATTGGGCCTTGTTTTATGTAGTGTAAATCTTCTCCTTTTTTTCAGCAAGGGATGAGTCAGAAATAATACAGCGTAATTCCATTTCAAGTTTTTACACATTCTGTTCCACAAAATCTGAGTTTGTTTCTATTTTTGATGCAGTTTGGCGACATAACGTCATTCATACGGTCTTGTTTTAACGGGACACTGGTGCAAGCCAACGCGGACAATAAAAATGTAAGTGCGTATACTTTAAACAAAAATTCTCACTTTTACTTTCAATTTTTTTTTCTTCGTGATTCATTAATCTCATTGTAAATTTTCCCCCACTACCTCTCTGCTCAAGTGGGGCGATTTTTGTTGTCACTTAGGTCTTTTTATTTAATAGATATGTAGGTTCTTCTTAAATAATGGATGCCACATTTAGTAAATTGATAACTTCTGGAGTCAAAATAGAATCAATGGTCAAGGCTGTCGACAATTGCTTGCTCTCAAAATTGCATTTTGGTATATTTTCCTTCACATCAGGTCCCTATTACTTATTACGTTTGTCAAATTGCAATATTAAGAGCCACCTAAAAAAAAAAAAGGTAATGTTGTTTACAGGATGACGTGTAGAGGTTATGTCACAGATAGTGTGACATTGGCTATACTTCTAGTTACATATATTGACTATATTATTTGAATATTATTTATTCCTGATATTTGTCTTGGATGTTGGACAAGATTAGGCTGATTTTGTACCATTCATAATTAGTTTCCTGAAAATTTGACAAAATGGTACTCAGATGTAACAGGGGATGCCATGTCTGCAAGATTGTTTCAAGATTGATCATAGTACCGAACAAAACAAAATGGAACCATACATATTTTTAAAATTCCAACTGTGTTTTCGTTTTTATTCAACAGCTTATCAAACAAGGTCTGAAGCACATGGAAAAACCCAAGAACATTGCAGACTTTGAGCTTGCCCTGGTGGAGGCATTTGAGCTTCTAGATTCAGTGAGTAGATGATTGGTCCGGGGTGAGAATCCTGGTGCAGTCAACTTTTCTTTTCTTTTTTAATACTGGCCATTACACAGAACTCTGCAACATGAAGTAGTGAGTTAAGGTTTTATGAATGCTATGATCAAGTGGTTACGTGTTTGACTCATGCATGAAGGTGTGTGGGTTTGAAACCCCACCAGGAACAAGGTGTTTGTGCCCTTGGGGAAGACACTAGAATATATTGCCTCTCCCCTGTCCAGGAGTATAAATAGGTACCTGTGAGGGTCGAGGTCAAAATGAGTGATGATATCCGCTGCTGTGTGGCCATATGGCCTGATGAACGGGGTAATAATTGTAAAGCACTCTGAGATTGTTGATAAAATATAAACATCAAAATCTCAAATTTGGTGGCCAGTGAGGTACCCAAATCGGGTGTCAGTGAGGATAAAATAATCTGGTTTATTTTTAATATTTTTGTTGACAAAAACAACTGGCTTGGGAATAAACTTGGTTTGAGGTTGTCATTTTTGCAACCTGACTCCTCTGGGTTTGCCAACCTGACTCTCCTTGGGTATGCCAACCTGACTCCCCGTGGGTATGCCAACCTGACTCCCCGTGGGTATGCCAACCTGACTCCCCGTGGGTATGCCAACCTGACTCCACGTGGGTATGCCAACCTGACTCCCCGTGGGTATGCCAACCTGACTCCTCGTGGGTATGCCAACCTGACTCCCCGTGGGTATGCCAACCTGACTCCCCGTGGGTATGCCAACCTGACTCCCCGTGGGTATGCCAACCTGACTCCCCGCGGGTATGCCAACCTGACTCCCCGCGGGTATGCCAACCTGACTCCCCGCGGGTATGCCAACCTGACTCCCCGTGGGTATGCCAACCTGACTCCCCGTGGGTATGCCAACCTGACTCCCCAGGGGTATGCCAACCTGACTCCCCGCGGGTATGCCAACCTGACTCCCCGCGGGTATGCCAACCTGACTCCCCGCGGGTATGCCAACCTGACTCCCCGTGGGTATGCCAACCTGACTCCCCGTGGGTATGCCAACCTGACTCCCCGTGGGTATGCCAACCTGATTCCCCGTGGGTATGCCAACCTCTACCTTCACAGGTACCCATTTATACTCCTGGGTGGAGAGGCAACTGTATCGTAAAGTGTCTTGCCCAAGGGCATAAGCACCATGCTCCTGGCATTGTTTAAACGCTTGCATCATTGCACGGTCGAATGACATATCTCCCGGACTATTGCATTCTAACAAACATTTGAAAAATTAGTAAAACTAGCCACATGATTTCCAGTTAATTAATTTTAAAAACAGCATGCCATGTGGATTTCACTTTTTTTTAATGGTAATAGCAGTTATGAGAGAAACTTTTTAAAGAATACATTGGTGGAAGGGATATTGCATTATGTTCAATCATGGTTTCAATCAGTTTAAATTCATTACACTGAAAGTTGCTGTAATACGTTGCTAACCCTTTATAAAATAAACACACACTGATTCAATAAAGCAGTTTGTTGCAGTTTTTATCATTTTTTCTGATTCAAATTCAACAGAAATTACACCTTATACAAATGCCTCAGTTAATGTGAAACATTATGTGGACTTTTGTTCTAATATCAATCAACCCGTACTTTGAATGCGTTTTAAACTCGTTTTGCTTTTTTAATCTTAATTTGTTTTTACAGTTCCAAAAAAAAGTTCGAAAAGTAAGTGAACTGTATATTGATTGGGTGCAGTGGGAATGGTGGCACATCCTTTATGTTTATTTTTATATTTTTGCACAAAATTCAACCAAGACAATTGTCAAATCAGAAAAGAAATTAATGATTTAAAGGTAATATTTAGCATTTGCAAATCTCTAAAACCAAACTAGCAAATTTTAATGAAATACTGTAGTTGGTTGTGATTGAATAAATTAGTCTCAAGCACTGCATTTGTTTATATAAATTTAATCTCACTTTTTTTCTTTAAAATAATGCCCCCAGTTTACCAATTGTAGTTACTTCACATGTTTCGTAACTAAACTTTAGACAAGATTAGAGTCAGGGAATTGTCAGATCCTTTTTCTAGCATTTATGTCAGTTTAACAATATTTGCAAAAAAACCAATATTTGCTAAAAAAACAATATTTGCTAACCCCCAAACACACGAATTGTTTTAAATTAAAACAAAAATAAATGTTGTACATGTATATTACCTTTAAAGGTAGAATACACCATTTACTTTTGCTGTAATTTTCGAAAATGGATGTGTTTTAAAAGGGGATGTATATTTTATAGTAAATATTGTGACGTTGACCGGTTGAAAGTTTAGTGTTCATAGAAGCTGGAAAAAACAGGAAAAAACAAGAAAAAAGTGCTGTTCTTGCCGTCTGGTTTCTTGACTTCCTTTAACAAATTGTGGGCAGGGTGCGAAAATTGTCAGGTTTTCTTATCGATTGCCGGCCGGCAATATAACAAAATTGATACTAAATTCCACTTTTCTTGAAAACCACATCACATCAGGTGCCGCTATTTCACAGGATGCTTAAGACTGTTATTCACTCACAGCCAAGGAAATTATTTCATAATAATTTGGTAGTTTTTTGTTTTGTTTGCAAATTGTGTATATACTACCCAATAAGGACTGATTTGACAATTTGTTCTCAAGAACAAAACTTCTTTTAAACATGCACTTCTGTATAGATCTTTTAGCAGTCCAACATGATTTAGGATGACTACATTATAGCAAAGGGGATTATTCAAAATGTTTTTTGGAGTATCACTTCAGAGTGGTATAAAAGGTACTTTGAGGGATAAAGAATTACAGGCTTTCAAGTATTCTTACTTTTCGAGTTTTTTGTTCACCTTGTTCCTACTTTTTCTACTCTTTTTTTCTTGAAATTCCTTTGATTTCCTACTTTTTCCTACTTTTTGGGCCAACAACTCTAAAAATGGAAATTTCATTGAATAGTTGTTTTCATGGATGGATCAAAATAACACAATGAAGGTTGTTTGGCGCAGGAGTACTGCAACTGTACTTCCAAGAGCTTTAGATGCAGACGGACCACAAGTGTGAGTATAAAACTAGCCTTGTGCAAGGCGTTCTTCGTTTTCCATCCGAATTCCACGCTGCGCACTGCAGTTAGCAGTGCAAAAAAAAGGCATTTAGAGGTGGGAGAAAAAACCCAAAAGAATGTTTTAGGGAATACACACGGAATCAAGCAGGGACTGAAAACCCAATCCAACTGAAGACGACTGATCGCCTTGTTTCAACCATCTATGAAATGTTATGTTTTCCTTATTTTGCGCTAGATTTCTACCGCACTACCTCATATGTGAAAACAGATAAGTACATGCAGGGCTAAGATGTGGAGTGTCTAATCACACCTTGGTTAATCCCGACGTCATCAAATTATACGTAGCTACGTTGCATGCATACCGCGACACAATGGCTTAGATTCAGCATTGTTTGTCGTCCGAAGATCTGTCGTGTTGTTTGAATTCTGCAGCGGATACATTATTCCTCAAACTTTTTCAACCCAAGCATCTGAATTAAGGCCTTAACCGGGCAATTCCGTTAGTTCAATGGCAGAAAACATCTGCGCTTTCAGACCTAATATGTGACCTGTTCCAACGAAACCCGGACAAAGTCGCACAATGTGTTTTGTCACAATGTACTCCTGAATTCATTTCGGGATGGATTTTACCATTTTGAGGTTTTAGGTTTTCCTAAGTCACTCACTATTAATCTACATTCTCCTCAAATTTGAACAAAATCCGTCTACCAGAAGTGTGTTTTTTTGTCAATTTTGTGAAACATTTGTGTATAGAAATAATACGCTTTTCTAAACTTCAAAGCTGTTTATCTCATAATTAGGTTGTCAGGGTTTTATCAATAAATCCAGACCCCAGGGAAGATAGGGTGGGGGTACAAAATGATACATCATTTTTAAGCTGAGAACCTAGAGAATTTGAAAAAAGCAAAATCTGAAAAACTAAAAAGTCGACTTTGTCCGGGTTTTATTAATTAATTATTAATTTCATTATAAACATTTGTTTGTTTGTTTGTTTGTTTTTGTTTGTTTACAGTTCAACAATACTGGCCTGGGTGCTAACTGTAATCAGGCCATTATGTTGATAACAGATGGTGCCCATGAGACATATAAAGAAGTGTTTGACAAGTACAATTCAGACCGCCATGTAAGTTGCCATATTGGCACATTCTTGCTTTTTTTAAGAAAGAATTTCTCTTGATATTTGTTACAGTTCAGTATTAGTGAAGCTGGTGAGTTTCACCTTGTTTAATTGTCAAGAACTGAGTATGAATCTCATTGGAAAATAAAAACATTTGTAAACTAAATATATTTCAAGAGAAAAACTGTTTAAAGTGAACAAAGAAAGCGGCAAGATGGTACTTGAATCTGCGACCTGCGGAATACTGGACCGGCGCTCTACCAACTGAGTTATCTGGCCCAATGTTGGCGGTCTCTCAAATTGTCAGTATCTTTGTTCTGCGGCGCTAGTCCGAGTCATGAACACACCAGAATGTGATGTGGCCAGGGATTACGCCCAATTTCACAATATAACCTGGGAAGCGACATTGTGGGGATCACATCACTCAATGAGGATATGACTTTTTATCTTATACTACACAAATAAACCACAAGGGAAACTGACTAGGTAAATGTGCATAAATCTAACTAGCACCCTCGAACAAAAATACTGACAATTTGGGAGACCGCCAACATAGGGTAAGATAGCTCAGTTGGGAGTGCGCCGGTCCGGTATTCCCGAGGTCGCAGGTTTGAGTCCCGCCTTGCCAATTTCTTTGTTCACTTTGCAATTTATGGAAATTTACCTAGTCAGTTTTCCTTGTGATTTATTTGTGTATTATGACAAAAAATTATTCAGATTATTAGAACTGCTTGTACCAAGCATTGCCTGAACAGGAATATCAAACATTAACACGACAAAGAAAGAACGTTTCAAGTTGGGTTTTAAAGTTGTGCAATTAAATCAGTGATTTTGCAGTCAATTTCTTGCCGAGTTTGTTTTCAAATTTGACATGAGATTGCCAAGACATGGTTTAGAAGATATACTTTTTCTGAAAGTAGTATGTTCCAGTGTTGTAGTCGAGCACTTGTCAAGTTTTTTCCGAGTACTTCCCGAGTACTGTGTTTACTACTAGATATTGAGCTGTTTGTTGCAAACAAAGTGTAACAAATATTAACATCGACAGTAGGCAACAAATAAAGTCAGTGTTAGAACAAAAATTTACTTGGGACTTTGGATGCATAAAGATACTTATTAATACAAGTTTTGGAACAGAAGTACTTTGAAAGTACTCAGAATGTACTTGTCGAGTACTGCATTTGTCTTAAAAGCTTAATTCATTCAAGACTCTGATTGTCCAAATTTTAGCAAAGTATTTACTGTCCAGTGTCTGTATTATGCAACTTTATTTATACAAACCATCTTAATATCTGGTAGTTAAGCTGGTCCTCGAAAAGTATTCGACTACAACTCTGGTATGTTCCTAACACTAAATGTTGCTATTTTCGGCACATCCTGTGTGGTAAACATTTCCTGATCATTTCTACTTCCAAGGTGCGTGTGTTCACTTACCTAATTGGTGCTGACATTAAGGATGACCGTAACGTACAGTGGATGAGCTGCAGCAACAAAGGTATAAATACAGACGTCAATTTATTCCCTTCGTCGTATCTAAACCTTAAGACCCATTGCTAGGTGGTTTTATTATTATTATTATTATTATTATTATTATTATAAATGGTTTATTGATACAAAAATCGACATGGCAGCCCAGGGGCTGAATTACATCAAAATTTACACATTATTTTGTTTAATGTATGTATAAACATTAAAAGGGTCTAAGAATAAAGACCAATAAAAATATAGGGAAGTTCGTAAATAAAATAAAATTAGCATCAAACAATTTACGCTGTAACTACTACGGTCTATCCAGCAAGTTTGGTAGTTTGGTGCCTCTTAAAAAGAGTGTGTTTGTGGATTCGAATCAGCAAGCCAAAAACAAGACAAGGCAATGTGTAAAACAAGACAGTGTATAAAATATAAAATATCACGTTCTGGGAGTGACAGGCAGGATGGGTTACATGTATAGTGATGTGTGGTAGATTTACAGGTATTCCGTGAACCAGGTACCCAATGATAAAGAAGCCCAATCACAAAGAAGCCCAATCACAACATTTAAATGTCAGAAGTTGCTGTTTACATCTTCTTTAACATGATGCCTTATCATAGTGGCTATGTAGAAAGTTTACCCTCAAACTTGCTAAACCAGTTCGCATTGGACGACATAAGTTTCCTGGAATTCAAAATGGATGACGGACAAACATGTCATGAGCAAGGCCTGAAATATATTTGTTAGCGGCCGGCTCGCAGGGAGTGAGGCCAGAAATATCAGGGTGTGCTACCCACAGATGCCAGCCTGAACCCGTCTCACATCGAAGTTCAGGAAAAACAATTTCTTGCCTGGGTCTGGTCAACATAAAGTAATTCCGTGTAAAAACTACTATTTCTTTCGGGTATTAAGCCTGAAGAGCCTATAGAGCCTATAGAGCAAAGACAATGAGAAAAAGGTACAGTTTTAGAGGTGGGAGGAAAACCCCAGAAGAATATCCTGGGGAAAACCCATGGAATCGGGCAGGGGCTGGAAACCCAATCCACATATTGGCCCAGACGGGATTTGAATCCGGTGGAAGGCGAGGAAAGTACTGCTACGCCAACCTGACTCCCACTACCTGAATCCAATAGCAAGGGACAGCAATTCAAGCAATGTTGTGACAGTTAGCCCCCGCCCATAGCTGATAGCATAGGACAGCAATCTTATTAGGCAATTATCACAGTTTGTTGAGAGAGATTGGAAAACATTGTATCATTTTGAGTTGAGTGTCGTGGATCAATTCCTGAATACATTTCTTATCCAAATGTTTTCCGGCGATTGCTCGGCAGGTTACTACACCAGGATTGGTGCTTTTGCCGATGTAGAGGAGAATGCTTCGGTAAGTTTTTTAATGTACTTCAGTAATTATGGGCTATAGGGGGAGCAAAAAATAAATTGCAGAATTTGGAATTTGCATCAGCGTAACCTAAATTCAGTATTATGTTTTGCCCTTGTTTTTTTATAAACACTGTATACTCCCAAGATTGTCTGGAGAAATAATTTCAAAAAAATCGGGTGGGACTCGAACCCACGACCTCCCGCTTTCTAGTACAGACATCTTACCACTAGACCACTGTGGGTGAAGGGAAAAACGCTGAATTTTGAAAGTTATTATTATGATGTGGCAACACCACCTTCAAGCTGTACAAGTGGGCCAATTATACCAAGTTCAGTTCTGCGTCTCATTTTGATGAAACTTTTTCCTTTTCCAGCAAACAAAAAAGTGTCTTTTTTCTTTCAGAATCCACATTTCATTTAAGACATTTGAATCTATATCCTTCTACATACAAACGATTAAAGGTAGGATACACCATTTGCAGATATCGAAAATATTTACTATTATTAAGAAACATCTGACTTATTTGAAAGTAAATAATGATTCTAGGCATCCAGCAAAATCATTGCGCTAGATATCCTGTAATTATGCTGAAAAATTACGTAAGAATAACTGCCCGACGCCGGTTGAAAACAAACGCTGTTTTTCGTGCGTTTCTCGGCATCCATGATTGTAAAACTTCGGACAGTCAGTTAAACGATATTTACTATAAAATACAATCCCCCAAATCAACCCATTCAAGATAATTCAAGCAATTACCAATGGTGTATCCTACTTTCAAGGAAGACAGCCAATCGTTTTTATTGTCTCGCCTAAATTCTGTATCTCTGTGTGACCGTATGTGTCATTATATGTTAAACTTTTACATGATTCGATGGATTTTTATAAAACTTGGATGTAGTGACCCTTCATCATCTGTGATAATAGGTCATGTAGGAGTCATTGGAGGCAGAGTTGTATTCGAGTCCCTGCAAGTCCATCACAAGTCCCTCAGTCTCAAGTCAAGTCACTAGCTTCAAATGAACTGTTAAAAAAACCATTCCTTTGTCCTTGTTCAACCAGTTACTTGCGACTGACTTAATAAAAGGACTTGTGACTGGACTTGCAAGGACTCAAATACTCAAAAACTGTGATTGGAAGTCGTAGTTCAAATAAGCTTCAAATATTTCTTTTTCTACAAAATTTGCTGGATTTAAATATCACTTGGATAGGGTAATCCTTGCGAGGGGTTCATCACAACTCTTTCGAAATAGGTCAAATGGGTCGTTGTGAAATGTTCTGGACGATTCAGCCATTTGTTCACGTCGTTTAGGATTCCACATTTCTTCCTTTTTTCCCCCGGGGAATTACAGATACTTGGCAAATGACGATTACCTTAGAATGATAATGTAAGTGCTTGACATGAAGGTGCAATTTCAGCTTATAAAATAGAGCGGATGAAGTGAAATTCTCGCCAGTTTTGACCGTGTAACGTACCGTGGCGTTGTTTACGTACGTACAATGCGCATTGAGTATGCACTTCAAAAAGCGCACGCACATACTAGGCCCCCCACGAAATAGGAGCGAAGACGATTCTAATTCCAAATGTGATTTTAATTAATTAATTACTCGCCATTTTTTCCCTTTTTTTTCTTTCTTGTGCGAAGTTTCATAAGAAAGCTTATAACAAATACAATGCTAGACAATTATCAATTCAATTTAAAAAAACACCAGCTTAATAAGCTGTAACAGGCAATACTTAAAAAGACGAGCTGACAAATTAAAATTGTAAGATGCATGGCACAACTTTCCACAACTAAAGGACGTCATTGAACATCTATTATTCAATTTTGTATATTCCTCGGAGCAAGTGATTTGTGTTCCTTCCTGAGACATTTCTTAAATCTTTGACGGCTTTTATCTTCTCTCATCATTGTCAGTTTTTTTAAGAAGCCATCATCATTTGAGAAAAAAAAATGTTGGGTCTATTTTTGGCTTGCCTTCAGTGCATTGTGCATCTGCCATATTCAATAGACCTTCCTAAAAAAAAACTTCATTTCACATTATGTTTTCCCTGAGGTTTCTTCCTTTGAAATGTTCATGGCTCCCAAAAAGGCTAGTTTATTATGAGCTTCTGTAGCTCGAGGGACTGAGGATGTTTTGTTGCATAGGGCCTATGTGAAGCTTCAAATACTAAAAGGATTGCTTTGTTCCGTTGTAGCCATTCTTTGCCTAATCAAAGACGTACCTGAGCAAGATGGCAGTTATGTACTTTTATTAATGAACCCTAGAGTGACTGTAATCTCACAGTGTCTTGCAGACTACTGACAAATCTTTCAATTTTTTTTATAGAAAAAGATTAAACAGAATAAAAATGAGGCTGTATACTAGGGGTGTGCATTTACAGTTAGTTTGGAAACCGGGTACCCAAATAAAAACAACACGGGTACCCGGATACCCATGAAAGAAACCCAACCCCAAAATTCAAATCCCGGAAGTTTCTTTTCAGCTTGTTCAAAAAGATCCAGAATATCAGCAACAGCACGATGTTAATGTTTACTATACAGGGGCCAAGTCCATAGAGCTGCTAAGCAAACAAATATGCTTAGCACAAAAAAGTCTTGGTCATTAAAAACAGGTTACCAGCCAAAATTATACGTGTTTTTCATGCTAAGCAAAAAAACAGCTGATTATCAATCCAGAACAATAAAGATCACTTGAAAATTTGGTCTGTAACCTTGTTTTTGCCAAGGAAAAATTGTCATGCTAAGCAAACTTTTGTGCTTAGCAGCTCTATGAAATTGGCCCCTGCTTTGTCTTAAGATGTCAACTGCAAATTCATGAGCATCGTCAATTTAAAATATATTTTGTTCTCCTATGTAGCCTTGTTTCATTTTCAAAATTCCCAACAAATGAGATTCAAAACCGTTCGCTTTCATCGTCTGAGAAGTTACTTTGAGTTACTACTTCCGCTATTTTGTTACTTACGGTATTTTTTGTCCAAAGGATTAGTTTAATATCATAGTGGTCTCTGTGCCACACTTTTTTTCTCTTCAACAATGCCTTTTTTTTCTTTTCATTTCTTATCTTTGTCGAACAGAAGTACATTCATGTGTTGAGCCGTCCAATGGTCATTGAGCAGGACCACATCACCGTCTGGACCAACGTCTACATGGACACCATGGTAAATGAGGTTGATTTATCGTTTACGATTTTAACCCAGAATCTAGGCAATGCAGTGTGGCTACTCAGAAATAAGACAAGACAAAAACTTTCTCTAAAAGAATCCCTCGGACAATGCATGTTGGGAAAGGACCAACATCTAGTTTTTGTTAAAAAAATAAGGTAATTTTTTTAATAATTTCTTTGTGAAATAATTAAGAACGTCAAGTAGGACAATTGTTTTTGGCCAAATTAAAATCGGCAGATGTTTTTGTACAATTGTACATATTAGCCAAGCTAAATGTTTGGAGTCTTTATGATTGGTGGCTCCAAAAGAAAAGATAATTTACAATTTGAGAAGTAGATTTGCAGAAGCACATTGCATTGTCAAAATAATCCCAGTACGAACTGGTAACAAACAAACACTTTATAGTATACATGTTTTCGGCCAACTCCATAAAAAAAAGACTTTAAACAAGTCTTAAGGGACGGTTCATACACAAATTGTTGAAGCCAGAGAATTTTTGACCTGGAAATTCACAAATGTTGAACACGTTTGAAATTCGGCGTATTTTGCAGCCAATGTTTTGTAACGTCAAATTTACTTTGCATTCGTGTGATGTATGAAGCGGCATTTATGAATCTGAAACCACCAGTTCTCATTCTATTATCCCACTTTATATTAAATCACTTTGTGACACGGACATTTTCCGTGATTGACCAGTGATTGACTTTTATTATATTAAGCTAGAAATTGATCATATTTGCTGGGTGCCTCTGCAAAATTTCCTCTCTCAATTTAAAACGTCTAAAATTGGACGTGAATAAAGCCAGACTGCATTGCCTGCGAATCTTGGGAGAAAAAAAAGGAAGAATCTTAATATGTAATTAAATAAGGTATCCTGATTATATCAAGTGTTCCAAAAAATAGTATCAGAAATCACTAACTTACTTATTATGCTTTGCATTTTTGTAATGTAAAGCAATAAAAAGAGTCAAATTTATAGGTTATTTCATAGCAGTCTGAAAAATAAAAATCTAAATTTCCTGAAATTTTAGTGAGATACAAAACGTTTGTAAGAAAAAGAGTATCTGTAAAACAAAAACATTACATGTAATTTCAAATATTTTAACTCTGTTGACAAAAAAATGCGTTAAATATATCTAGCCAGGCACGTATTTTTTCCTAAAAACCTCATTAAAAATGTTTACCAGACTTACCAGACTGTTTATTAATGGAAATATTTTCACAGCTGTTGGGGGTAAGTATGCAGAACCCAGCTTTTATTTTTATGCATGCATGCTTTGTGGTACATCCAATATTAATTGTCATCTTAATGATAAGGGTGGTGTGTTACAGATAAGGGTGGTGTGTTACAGATAAGGGTGGTGGTGAGTAACCGGAGGTAACCGGTCGAGTTGTGAGTAACATGAGTTGCGAGTAGCAGGTAACTCCAGGTTTCGTCCAATTTTTATTCGCTGAGTTGAGGACATCTGATTCAGCTGAGTCATAGCGTGGTTCCACAGCTTATTTGTTTTATTTATTTATTTACAACCATCTTTATTGAGGGTAACCCATCCAGCAGAAGCTGATCATTTGGGGCCCTCAGTAGAGAGAAGACAATGTGAAGAAGGTACAGTTTTAGAGGTGGGAGGAAAACCCCAGAAGAATATCCTGGGAAAAACCCACGGAGTCAGGCAGGGACTGAAAACCCAATCAACATATTGGTTCGAACCCGGGTCATAGTGGTAGAAGGCGAGGAAAGAACCACTACGCCAACCTGACTCCCCAACCTGACCGACCATCTGTTATTTTGTGTAGTTGTGTTTTAAAGGGGTAATACTGTAACGAAGATTCGCCTGGGGTCGTCTACACACACAAGAAAGACTCTTGACACAAGTGTTCCTTTATTTCCGGTGATTCTCTGCCGTTTATTGTGATCTCTTGCCAACCAAACATGGACTTCAGGCTCACACAATCACGCGGTACCAGAACTGGTTAGAACCAGTTCGGCGCTTGCGCAATCCAAAGGCGGGTTTCCGGGGCGCACCAGCAGGAGCCACCAGAGCGATCCCACACCGTGGAATCGCTCCAGCGCCCTCTACCGCCCAACCGGCACGGGCGTTACACAGCCCCCCACAAAGACCTTGTTTGCCCCCAAACAAGACCATGGGCGCTGCTGCCGCACCCCGGCCAACCGCCCTGGAAAACGCATAACGCCAACAATTACACAACAATTTACATTATACAATTTTACATTACCACAATTTACATTACAACAATTTACATTACACAATTTTTGGGGTAAGCCCCTGGCCCCGGCACACCCCCTGGCCCCGGCACACCCCTGGCCCCGGCACACCCCTGGCCCCGGCACACCCCTGGCCCCGGCACACCCCTGGCCCCGGCACACCCCTGGCCCCGGCACACCCCTGGCCCCGGCACACCCCTGGCCCCGGCACACCCCTGGCCCCGGCACACCCCTGGCCCCGGCACACCCCTGGCCCCGGCACACCCCTGGCCCCGGCACACCCCTGGCCCCGGCACACCCCTGGCCCCGGCACACCCCTCTAAATGTTAAGACTTGACTGCGACTGTGACTGCGACTGGCTCCTCTGACTGCGACTGGTGCCTTCGACTGCGGCTGGCTCTTGCGACTGCGACTGTGGTTCCTGCGACTGCGACTGCGGCTGGCTCCCGCGACAGCGACTGGCTCCTGCGACTGCGACTGGCTCCTGTATCTGGTGCCTGCGACTGCGACTGGCTCTTGCGACTGCGACTGCGACTGCGCTTGGCTCCTGCGACTGCGACTGGCTCCTCCGACTGCGACTGGCTCCTGTGGCCGCGACTGTGACTGCCTCTTGCGACTGCGACTGATTCTTGCGACTGGCTCCTGTGGCCGCGACTGTGACTGCTTCTTGCGACTGCGACTGATTCTTGAGACTGGCTTAGAGAGCGTGGGCGTCCCGGCGAGGCCCCGCCCCCGCTGCGCCAACGGGCACGGCTCGGGCTCGCTCCGAGTGTTGCGAGCCGTCTGCCGCGCCGCCGTCTACAGCATGGGCCGGGCCCCTCCGACTCCTCTTGTGGCGGTCCCTTGTGACTGTCCCTGCGGCTCCGACTGGCTTAGAGAGCGTGGGCAACGTTGACGGATCCGCTCCATTGCACTGTGTGCGGAGCAGTTCTGCCCCCGTTGCGTCGACGAACACAACCCGCGGACGCTCCGAGTGAAACGACCCGCCGGCTGCGCCGTCGTCCACGGCCCTGGGCGGCCCTCCCGCCGTGGGGCGAGTTGGCTGCCGTGCTATCGTGTTTTTCTCAAAACATGAACACTTCACCTGGTCTTTTCCCGTCCTTCCGTATGCCGACCGCTGCCACCAATGTAACGTAGATTTCTCTGGGGTCGACTACACACACAAGAAAGACTCTTGACACAAGTGTTCCTTTATTTCCGGTGATTCTCTGCCGTTTATTGTGATCTCTTGCCAACCAAACATGGACTTCAGGCTCACACAATCACGCGGTACCAGAACTGGTTAGAACCAGTTCGGCGCTTGCGCAATCCAAAGGCGGGTTTCCGGGGCGCACCAGCAGGAGCCACCAGAGCGATCCCACACCGTGGAATCGCTCCAGCGCCCTCTACCGCCCAACCGGCACGGGCGTTACAATACGGTCCTGAAATCCCCCCAAAATGTTATGTTTTGGATTGTTTACGTATCCTTTTTCAAAGGTCTGGTTGAAAAAAAACTAACCTGTTCTCAAGAAAAGACAAACAAAAAAACAAACAAACAAAACTGGTTGTTACCAGTTGTTACTGGGTGAACATTT
Source organism: Crossaster papposus (assembly GCA_037893245.1). Taxonomy (NCBI): domain Eukaryota; kingdom Metazoa; phylum Echinodermata; class Asteroidea; order Velatida; family Solasteridae; genus Crossaster; species Crossaster papposus. The sequence continues at coordinate 1,382,037 of JBAIAA010000279.1, read as the reverse complement.
TGTAGATTACACATACGTGAGTATGTAAAAGCGCAAATGAATTATTGTACACATAAACGCAGCACCAATACACAAATGTTGTTTCTCGCACATCTGCATAATTTGTGATATGCGATGCACTGGTGGAACTCGCACGACTGGAATTGCAAGTATCACCCAAACTGCCGAGAGTCCACAATATATCTGCTTTTAGCAAATATATTTGTGTGGGTTAAAGTTAAATATTTAGAAGGACTTTTGCGTAGAATTTCAATAAAGTTGTCTCAGTAGCACAATTATTAGTCATCTTTTTCTGTTCAATTTTGTCTTTGGTGAGTAGTAATAATTCTTCAGTAAATCTTTACTCTTTTCTATTTCTTATTTCAAGAAAATCTTCTTTTTTTAAGATAAATTTATAAAGCTCTTGTCTGTGCTGATTTAGTAGTATAATTTCTTCCTATAATTTATCTTTTCTATTTCTATTTCGTTTCTATGTAATTTCATTTGAAATTAAATTTGTGTATTTGGATAAAATGAGCAGACATCTTTTGCTTTTTATATAGCCTAGCTGTGTTGAGTTGTTATAATTGTTTAGTCATATCTTTCTGTTACTCTTTTGTGTTTCCTATTCTGATAGAATATTTACTTAGAAACGCTGTTCCTGCTAGTTTTGATTTTAGATAAAAACCTTTTTCGATATAAAAAGCATTTTTATGTTTTAGATTTCTATTTGCGTGTGTGTAAGTTAGATATCTTACATTAGATTTTGCATTGAATTCTCTGAGAGCCCTTTTTTTAAGCTGCCAATAAGCAGAAAATATTGTTTGGCAAATTCTATGATAAGCAAAAACAAGTGAACGAGAACCAGTCCGAAGCATAACACTGCATGGGTTTTTAACTGGGAATTACAAATTTTTCATTTTTCTGCCTTGTTGTGCTTTTTTTCTCCTTTTTTTGTTGCTTTGGTAGAAAGATCTTCTTATATTGACTATGGTCTGAGTGTAAAGTTTTGATTTATGAAACATGTTGCAGTAGTTAGTTAATTTGACTTTTCTTATACTGTACGGTCTTCTGGTAAAATCTTTGTGATTTAAGTTGTAAATACTTGCATTCATTCCAGTGTGTTTTTCTCTTTATTTTAAATCAGCATACATTTAAATAGTTTACGCTGATCGAGATCAATCACTTCCTGTTTTTTCCCAGTTACAGTTTGTTCTGTTATATATATATATATTTTTTTTCTTTTCTTTTCAAGATCTTTGGAAATTAGCAATACCATTAGTTGTCAAAAGGTGTTTGACAACTAACTTAATGAAGTTATAGCTCTGTGAATGCTGTGAATGCTGAAAATAGTATTCAAAGAATATCATTTTAAAACCAACTACTAATGGGAATTTTGAAAAGTGCGTCTCTGAGACGCATTTTTGGACTTCTTTTATTATTTTCTTTAAAATGACAGCATTCCAGAAGGAATAATTTCACAGGGTGTTTGGAACCATTAATATCTTTACGGTATACCGTTCCTTTTAGTTGCACACAACAGAAACAATTCTTTACCACGAGAGAAAATGTGATAAATGGCAGAACAAAATATGAGATACTTATTCCAATATTATTTTATCTTGCCCAAGGGTTTGCAACTGATGACAACAGTCTCGCAGCCTGTCTTCAACAAGAAAGAGAGCAATGTAAGAATATTAAAAAGTTTATGTTAAAAATGTTAAAAAGACATGAATCTGGGACTGAGAAACATTCCAAATTTTGTTAGGAAGTACTTGGCAAAATGTTCTCGACTCTTTGTAGACTTTGTACACAACTGCTGAAGTAGTGTCAGGCTACTACATTCTTTCCCCCACCACCACTCATCTCCCCCCCCCCCACCACTCCCCCCCCCCCCCCCCCCACCACTCCCCCCCCCCCCCCACCACTCCCCCCCCCCCCCCACCACCACTCCCCCCCCCCCCCCACCACCACTCCCCCCCACCACTCCCCCCCCCACCACCACCACCACTCCCCTCCCCCCACCACCACCACCACCACTCCCCTCCCCCAACCACCACTCCCCTCACCCCACCACCACTCCCCTCACCCCACCACCACTCCCCTCACCCCACCACCACTCCCCTCACACCACCACTACCCCCCCACCACCACTCCCCTCACCCCACCACCACTCCCCTCACCCCACCACCACTCCCCTCACCCCACCACCACTTCCCTCCCCTAAGTCTCCAACTTATGAATTATGTCACTTATCAGTATTTTTAACATTTTGCTCAGTTGTTGCCAATTTTTGTTTTCAATGATTTCTCCCAGAGGGAACAAGGCATCCTGTTAGGAGTGGCTGGCGTTGACGTTCCTGTCAAAGAACTTCTCAAGTTAACACCGGCATACAAGGTCAGTAGGGGCCTGTTTGTTTCATCATAGAGAAAGGTCGGGTTCAAACACGAGATTTGGTGATCTGGCGCTGTGGGGAAAAAAATTGAACCACTCTCGCACGTTGAATCTGAACACACAAAATGATTGTCGTCTGCTTCAAATTGTGTAGGCTAACAGACTATTTGTGAGATGAAATTTCTGAAATTACTGTAACAAGTAAACCAACTGTAATATTTTTAATCATGAAAATGCATTCTTTAATAATAATGAAGAAATATTGTTAAAAAAGCTCACTTTAAGCTTTATAAATAATCCATTGTCTCTCCGTCTGTTGCGAGCGTCGCCATCTTGGATCCTACGAACCCACCTCAAGAGCAGGATCCGTTAAAAAGTGATCCAGGTCAAAACAAACAGGTCCTTGGTTTGAACTGTCTGATCTGATCTTAAACCCTGAATTGAATAAAAGAAAGTATTCCTTTTGGAGTAGAACAGTGTGATACAAACAACTTTTTAACCCTAACTTTTAACCTCTAACTTAGAGTCTAAGGCGTGTGGAAAAAACATCAAATTTAGTGGATTTAGGAATATTGGGGCTAACGCCCAGACTATGTAGATAATTGCCTTTGATTTTTCTCAATTTTCAATTATTCTTACTTTTAACCCTAATCGGGCAATCACCTGTGACAGACAAAGGAACTGTAATGGTTTTAAGTAACTCTTAAGTGTAGAAAATTGAACTACATAAACATTTTACCGTTGGTTTTCTTGCTATTAAATGTGCGTCGCATTTAATTTTACGGGGGCATGAATCGATCTTTGTACCTAAAATCGCAAAGTGTACCTAAAAGTGTTTTGAGATTTTGGTTTGGTGGACTTGAAAGGCTGGCTTCTTGGTCTTGTACTGACTGAATTAGTGACTTACTGACTGACTGATTTAATGCCAGTACCGGTACATAAGGCAATACGAATTTGCCATCACAAAGTATTTGCTGTGAAATTTGACATAGTTAAAATGTTAAAGGGTCCTAGAAATGTGGTTTTTATTAGTTTAAATGAAAGATTATAACTAATTGAGTGATTTTCAGTTTATAAAAGTTTTATTTTTTGGTAATTAATATGAAACAAAATAAAATAAAGTGCTTTGGGGGACCGGCCCCGCCCCTAGAATGGTAGCTTATTAACATGTAAAATTTGTTTGGGAAGACTTCGACGTCGCGACCAGCGTGCCCGTGCATGCACTGCATCATGTGCCACGCGTATCGATGCAAAATCATTCAGTCGATGGTCGACTCAAGTTATTGTCAAAGGAATTGTCAAGTGGAATATCTTCTTCAGATGTAGGACCTGATGATACTGCGAATATTTTGTCCGATTCTGTGGAATATGCGCTCCCCATCGCCCCGAACTGTCGTCTTCACTTGCCATGTCTGAACAAAATCTGCTGCGTGCGTACCCACGTGCATGGCATGTCTTTTGGGGGGTTGCCGAATGTTCTTCACGAACAGCGCCACCATTTGTCAGTGTTTGAACATTAATGAGGGGGCCAATTACATTTACGGTGATTAACCCCAATTAATGTCATTTTATACCATTTTATCACCCCTGGTCTTGTTACTTACACACCAAGGCACATTTTAAATTATTAAACAGCTATTCTCCACGAAAGGTCTGCGTAGAACCTTTAAGCACCGGTACAGTATTCCACTGGTTGCAGGTTCAAATCCAGCTTCTGCCAGTTTTTGGTTTCCTTTGTGGTTTGTGTGACAAATTGTAAGTCGTATCCTCGTTGAGTGATCCCACAATGTCACTTTCTAGGTCGTATCGTGAAATTGGGCTATTCAGCATTATGGTTTGATGGTTTCTGACTAGCGCCCAAAACAAAAGCACTGACAATTTGGGAGACCGCAAAGATAGGGCAAGATAGCTCAGTTGGTAGAGCGCTGGTCCATTATTCTAGAGGTCGCAGGTTCAAATCCTGCTCCTGCCGGTTTTCTTTGTTCACTTTGAAAAAGGATTTGAAATGTATTAAACTACATGTATTGGGAATTCACAGCGTGAATACTTACCCTGGTGTCACAAACCTTTAACTGCAAATACATCGCAAATTTGACATAATAAATTACACGCCAACATTTACTTAGTTAAAATGTAAGTTTTTTTCATTTCCTGTATTTGTTTAACTTAGCTTGGTGTTAACGGCTACCCGTTTGCCATAACAAACAATGGCTACATTCTATACCATCCTGACCTTCGACCTATGGATGAGAATGGCGAACTGAAGCCAAATTACAACAGTGTGGACCTAGCTGAGGTGGAATTATCGGACATGGATGAGCAGGTGAGGATGTGGTATTAGAGGATTTATAAGTTGAAATTTAATAAATTATTTAGACAAAAATATATCAGTGTTGGATTGAGCTGTTTTTAAATCTCTAGTGCTCAATCGAGTTAATGAGATATCTAAAAAAAAAGATTGGGTGTTGTATACCATGATGGGCTTGCACCCTTTTTGTCAGAGTTGTAGTCAAAAGAGTCCCTGCAAGTCCAGTCACACGTAGTCACATGTCCAGTCACATGTCCAGTCACTTGGCCAGTATTGGATGACAATGACAAAGCCTTTGTCAAAGCTCATTTATATAGCTTGTGATTTGAATTTGAACTGAAGAAATTGTGATGGACTTGCAGGGTCTTGTGATGGACTGGACTACATTCCTACTTTCTTACTGCGGAAAACAATTCGTTTAGGAAGTTTTCAAGATCAATTCCTGCTCCAAAATCTGGAGGAAACAAATCAAGAAATTGGATATCACCCTGTAATTTTGAACTTCATGCTGTGTTTAGTGTTTCAAAGTTTTGTAGATTTCATTTGAAAAAAAAAATTGCTTCTTGGTACATTTTTCTTTTGGTTGCTTGATTAACAGCTAGTTGTTGTTTTTTTCATTGCACAATGCATATTTTAATAACGAGGTTTATTTCTTTTCTACAGTGGCACCCATCAATTCACATTTTCTTTCGTTCATTTAATGCAAATTTCTTTTTATTCATATATCATCCTGGGCTTTGCTAGAAGGAAAATCAATTTCTCAGATTTTTGGGATTAAAAGGATTGTCAATATATATCACCATTCTAGACATTGCAAAAGAGAAACTGCAAAAAATATATTAAAAAAAATCATAAATGATTTACCTGGGGAACTGATTGTCTGCATACATTTCAGTGACTAATAAAATAAAATTAGTATACACAAAAAATGATAATAAAAAAAACCTTATATTGAAGCTCCTATTTCATTAATACTGTGTGATTTTTAAAATGTGGATCCTAGCTATAGAGTTTCTCCCGGCCTTTATTAAATTAAAGGTCTTTTTTGCATGGCTTATTCCTATGAATTTAGCCAACAGTTAGGCCAAACGTGCCGTTCCCCCTAAAAAATCCCAGCTTTTAAATAAAATGTCAGAACCAGATATTGGCGTTTGCCATTGGCACAATTTTTCACTACAGTCAGATGAATCTACTGTGAAAAATAAACTGCTCGAAGGATAATAAGACATGAATTTCATGTCTAATGAAAATACAACTCAATTTAGCTACTGTCCTACGGTGCACGCAAGTAATGGAACAAAAGCCCAAACATGAGCTTTTTGTGTAAAAATGAGGTTCGTCCAAGAAGTTATGAATGAAAAAAAGGGTGAATAACTGTTATTAGTGTATATGTGACCCGCTCCATCGTAATCAGAAATAAGTCGCTGGGGCCGTTTTACGCAATCGGTCGTTAAAGTGAACGCATGGGTGAAAATCGTGACCAAGTCGTTTTTCTGAACATTGTATTTTTAGGAAGTGGAGTTATCACAGATTATTGTCATTAATGTCTTGTTTGTAAAAACGATCAATAAAGATGAAAATGAAGAGGATTTGTGTGCGCTGTCCGTATGATTTTGGTCAATTTTTTTTATTTCAAAGCTGTTTTTCTCATAATGTGGATTCGGCAAAATAAATACACCTGTCATCTTCATCAGATCATAACTCGTTAACCTAAGAAGATACACACTTGTGATGGGTATCGTTAGAAAGCTTATGAAATTCCCTTCCTCACCATGTACATATATCTCAAAAATTTTGAGACTTATTTTGAGACTTATTTTGAGACTTATTCCTGATTTCGATGGAGCGGGTCACATATGGCAATTCCACGCATATGTGGACATGGCTTAAAGGTGGAACATTTAATTGTCCAAACTACAAACCTCACAGCAGCATATGTGGTGTTAAGTTAAAGGGGACTGAGAGAGATCTGTCATTTGGCTGGGGTGTCGATAAGATGGAATGTAGTTAACTGTATTTTGTTTGACAAAAAAATGATTTCTTTGTTTAAATTTGTCTTTGTTTGGGTAGTTGTTTTGGAACCTGATTTTAGGGCAAGGGTGTCATGCACAAAGGTCCAGCTACTTCAGATGCACTCATGCTAGCTGCTTTGTCTGTTGTACTTGTTCTATTTTTCTATCTTGTTCACACGTGTGCCTTATCATTTCTTTTGTTTCTCTTCTGCTTATAATCACCATGTTCATCTTCATCCAATAACATCATCAGGAGTATGAACGAACGTCTCTAGATGTAGATCAGACTAAGGTGACGGTATCTGCACTGGTGTCCCCTGACCCCCACTCCTACCCCACCCTGCCCATCACAGACTTTTTCAAGACACCCCGAGCCACATTTGAACCCTGTCATGTCCTTGTGGACTCCACCAATTCAATTTAATTTGTTCTTTTCGGAAACAAAGTTTGCAGTAGAAAGTGCTACATATACAGGGTGGCCCACAAAAAACAGACAAGTATACCTCCACTACCCTTAGGCCAAAACTACCTATACCAATGGATGGAGAATCTTTCTAGAAGAAAAATTGATACCAAGATATCTTGATTTGGGCTAGTAGTTTGAGCTCCAGACCCATTTGTGAAACACAGTCGGAGGAACTTTCGCACCAAGAAACAACTAAACCACAAATATAACATGTCATGATTTAGTTATTTTTTGATGTGAAAGGACTTCTGACTTCGTGGTTTTTTTCAAAAAGGATCTGGAGCTAAAACTACAAGCTTAAATCGAGATATCTTGGTATCATTTTTCTTCTAAGAAGATTCTACATCCATTGTTATAGGTATTTTGGGCCTCAGGGTAGGGGAAGTATGCTTGAGGTATGCTTGTCCGATTATGGGGCCACCCTATATAGAGTACTTGATCAATACTTGAATGAAAAAGGTCAGCTTCTCAAAAAACTATTTTACAAAGTTACTAGTTTTGCAAATGTCAAAAAGTGTACTTTATTAGGTCATCAGGCCTACCTCATGCAGCGCCTAAAGCCCTATCTTAACCAGTTCACGCCGGATGACGTATAGAAACGCAAAGTTTTCCCCAAATTAAAAATGGATGACGCATAAACACGCCAACTTCAAGTTCGGAAATGTCTGTCAGCAGCGAGCAAGGCCGGAAATGCGTTGGTGTGCTTCCCTGCACTGTCGGCCTGAACCCGCTTTGGATCGAGTTTTGTTAAAAATAATCCCGCTCCTCGGCTCGGTGATGTTAAAATAATCCCAGCGCTAACTGGTTAAACAAGTTCAGCTAAATCTTGATCATTTTACTTCTATGCAAGGAAGAATAAAATACACTGCACAGTTTGTTTCTCAAAAGATCAGAATGTTTTCCACTCTTTTCCGTGCACAAATATCAGTATATATCCACTGTCCAAGTTTTGTGACTACGGTTAACGAAACACCCTCCTCTCCCCTCCCCCACAAGTGAAACTAGAAACACTTTCCTGAATGATCACATCTATACCGCCCCATCCCCATTTTTTTAAAAACACTTGAACCATAACCTTTGAACTTCGAACCTTGAACTTGCATTGTCACAGCCTGCCTCCTTAACCAGAGTTGTTTAGAGTACCAAAGTCAGACTCAGTATGTCGTCTTTTGTCTGTTGCCAAGGCAACTGGCTCCACACAAAAGTTACTCCACCATTTCCTTGTGCTTTTGCAATGGACGTTTCAGTCGATTAGTCAATGTGTGGAGCCATTACCATGACAACTAAGGTCACACTTTGGTACTCGATTCAAGTACCCTCAAGTCTCTGCAAGTCCATCACAAGTCATTCGGTCTCAAGTCAAGTCACTAGCTATTCAGATGAACTGTTAACAAAAGCATTCCTTTGTCATTGTTCAACCAGTTACTTGCGACTGACTTTATGAAAAGACTTGTGACTGGACTTGGGAAAGGACTTGAAGGGACTCGAATACAACCCTGTCCTTGACCAGTAATGCATTTTTCTGCATCTTGGAAATAATACTTTTGCATTTTCTCATGTTTCAAAAAAATGTATATATGTAGTTTTGTTATCTTTTAGAATCCAGCTGTCTTTGAGCTGATTAAAACCTATTTTGACGGACAAAACTTTGGCAGGATATATTCGCTGATATATACTCAATTAAATTTTTTTAAACAATAATGATTTTGGCCACTTTTCTCTCTTCGTGAAAACGGTGATGATATTATTTAATATTTAAACTCAAGTGAAGAATATCAAGTAAAAGTGGATTTATCAGAAACATATGTTTTATGTGTATGTTTGTTTCATAACCATGAACTTGTTCACTTCTTAAAAAGATACATCTCATTTTAGGAATGAACTCAACTTTCAACATGGCATCTCTGCCAGAGTGGTTTTGCTGTGGTGTGCGCAAGAAAATACAGAATCTAAATTTCGAATTGTTTTTTTTAATTGGAGCCTATAGTGTGCAATAGACGAGTTCGGTAATTCAAAGGTCAAAGGTCAGCTGAACCAAATTCTGCCTTGTATTGGCCAATCACGTTGTTTTGGTACAGTTGACCTTTGACATTTTACCCCCCAGTGCTTGCGGGAATCAACTATCGAACTCGCTTATTTAGGCTGTTTTCCAAACCCTAACTTCGTCTTTGTTTCGGGCTTCGTTCATACAATTTAGCAATGGGCCGTAGCCGGAGACAGAGCCGAAGCCAGATGTTTGGAAAACGGCCTTGGTCATGTTGCCCACGGTTTACATAATGCACAGTTGCCATGGTTTCACGTCAACCGTACATGTACTTTCCACACACTGGATGTTACTATTGTGCATGCACGGAATGAATGCTCTGATACATAGCAATTAACCAAACTAACTGTCAATTAACAAAAAAAGTTGACATTTTGATATTTTGAGATATTGGTACATTGGTACTTCCAGATTCCTTTAATTCTTAGCTTTAAAATGATATATAACTTATTGTGTATGTTATTTGAAAAATATATAATATTGAACAAAACCAGCGGTCATTACACACATCATATTAAGAATAGTGAAGATATAATTTTGCTACATTTTACTTCTTGGGTATTATACGCTTAGTAAAATCGACTGTCTGTCAAATCGGCTTTTTTCAATCATAACCCAATATAGCATAGCGCGACTTTACGCCGTTTTTGTGGGAGCAGGTCACAATTATATTTGATGAAACTGTTACTTTGTTAGCCATTAAGAATAATTCTTGAGACAATTTTATTTCGAACCTTCCTGCATGCATGAATTCATCAAATTCACCAGAAAAGATAAAGCACGTTATAATTACATTATTTTCAAGGAGCACTTCACAAAATATATATAGAATTTGTGTTAAAGGTCATATACACCATTTGCAGACATCGAACAAATTTACTACCAAATTATTAAGAAATATCTTATTTATTTGAAAGAAAATATTATGATTCTAGGCATCCAGCAGAATGATCGAGCTAGATATCATGTCAATGTTCCAACAATTTTTATTTAAAAACATTCTCGTTTGCTGGATGGCTATCGCGAAAATTAACAAATATAAGAGAACAACGGCCTGGCGGTTAAAAATGAACGCTGTTTATTTTGCTTTTTTTCTCGGCATCCTTGATTGTAAAACTACGGATAGGTCAGTTAAACGATATTTAGTATAAAATACAACCCCGAAATTCACCCATCCTTGATAATTTAAGCAATTACCGATGGTGTGTATGGCATTTACATTGTAAGATCATTGTTTTGTCATTGTAAAATATAGTGTATATTTTAAACAATTGTTTACTAAGAATGTTCCAAAACGACGTAAAGGACTTGTATACAGCTGTAGCACTGTACATGATAGAATGAAAAGGTGTTGTCTAGAACATAAATATTATATAGTTCAGTACGAAGACAAATTCATGACTGCATGAATTTTCAGCCCTTCTGATTTGAAATTCACAGGCGTGTGGAAAAGGACACACCTGGATTTTGTTAGCGTGTGATTTACAAGGCGTGTGATTCTGTCGTGTGTCTGTGGTCCATAGCTTTTTTTATAATATTCATCTTGGTTACAGTAAAGCCATATTTTCTTCACCGACATACTTTTTTACTCACAATTTATGTAGTTTAATAATGCCATAAATGTATGCCGAGGTGTGCGGTACAGTGGGGTTCAGACGTGTGATTATTCGCACTTCTCGGGAAGCTTTTAGGCGTGCGATGGCGTGGGTGGTGCGATCACACGCCTCAAATCAGGACTGAATTTTAAATGCACAATTGTTACAAAATGCTTTTTAAAAATGGCAGATATCAGATAACTATCAAAAAGGTAACATGTATTTAAAACGAAGAGAAAAAGACAAAGAAATTGTCAAAAACCTTTCATAAAACTCTGATTTAAGCCGAGGGCAGTGCTACTGCTGTAGCATTTCAGCCTAAGAATACTCATATCACATGATTGCCCTACACACACTTTCATTATTGTGACCATGACCCATTTTCCCCCACAATTCTCACGGGGCGGCAGTGTTTTAATTGCTTCCTCTGTCTGTCCCTGTCCTATATTACATCTCATATTTATATTTATAGTTGACCGGGTTGAATGAAGATTCAGTGTAAATAATGATGTCGACCACTGCGGCTTTTGTTGCTTTCTTTCTTTACTTTCAGTCTTTACTTTCACAGTCCTTAATCCTCCAAAATCAATATGATTTTGCACACACCCTAGGGAGTTAGGGTTAAAATTATCAAATCAGAGAATAAAAGGTTGTACAGAAATAATTGCCAATTCATTTTAATCTCGAGGTCTAAGAAGAGGGCCATATTTTCTTGTCTGAGCTTTTTGAAGAATAAAATCAGGCACTTTTTTTTACCCCAAGATAGTAGATGGATTCTTATATTTTCATGATTGTTTTGCTTTATGTACATACCAGGCTCGAATGCTGGGAGGTTTAACCAGTTCGCGCCGGTGGACGTATAGGCCTATACACGTAAAGTTTTTCCGAGATTCAAAACGGATGACGCATAAACACGTCACGAGCAAGGCTGAAAATGTCTGTCAGCAGTGAGCAAGGCCGGAAATGTAATGGGTGTGCTTCCCGATACCGTTGGCCTGAACCCGCCTCGAATCGAATTTCGTTACAAATAATCCCGCGCCTCGGCTCGGTGATTGTTACAATAATCCCGGCCTGAACTGGTTAAAGGAGACCTCCCTCACCTCCACTCAGTAATGAGTTCAGCCTGTTGCTAATTTGTTTGTAAATAATACAATGGAAGTGCCGTGGCCGTGGTCTGAAGCATAACATTCGTGGTTTGCGGGTGGTTCTGCATGTTGGGGGTTCAAACCCAGCCTGGGCTATGACACTTCCACACATAATATGGGTAAAGGCATTATTAATGCCTTGAAGTGGACTAGTTACCCATCCCAACCCTACTCATACTGTGAAGAGATCAGATTGTTTTGTTTCAGTGTGAGAAGCTGGTTCTTCCACACATTATTCTAGTAGTAGCTCAAACCTCGAGTTGCCTTTGGCCTTTGGCCTTCTGATTTTCATTTTAAACAAATATAAAAATCGCCTAATTTTAGCATTTTTTTCTTATAATTTTACAATGGAAAATGTTGAAAAGTTAGTTTCTGTAGTATTAAAAAAATTGACTCCTTTTTGTTCGAGTGCTTTTGTGTCCAAACACAGAACGCACTGTAAAGGGCGTCCAAAAACAATATGTAAAAAGTTCCACTTTGGGGGAACAGGTGGCTGGTGGTTTTAAGTTTGTTTGCCTAACCTATATAATCACTCAGCAAGAACGTGAATCATCCAGTAACACTATCTAAAGCCGTGTTCTTATTGAACTTTTTCCTCTGCGGCCCAGCAGAAACTTACCGCGACATGCCTTTGCGTAACTTAACCGTGCGTTCCTACTTGGACTTTGTTTTACTGCGACGGAATGTTTATTGGTTTCGCATAGCTGGCAGATTGTTGCACATTGCTGGTGCTAAACTTTCGGCCTGGCAATTTTACATCACCGTTGCAGTATGTTAACAGGGATGTTAGTCTTCCACGCATTAGATGTAATTTTGTCATTCTACAGAAAAGTTGCGGTATGTTAACCGAACAAAGCCCAATGGGAACACGGCTTTAGTGTATTGTGTGTAATAGCATAACGTTGCATACAACTTGTGTTTTATTCCTAATATTCCATATTCCGTCACTCAATCACCTATTCCTTCCCATACATGAGGCATGTTGAACAAACATTTGAAGAATTGACATGCATGTGCATTTTGTTTCACCATACCTTCGTAAAATAAAACAATAAACTCTCTTAACCAGTTCGCGCCGGAGGAGATATACACGCAAAGTTTTCCTCAGATTCAAAACGGATGACGCATAAAACACGTCACGAGCAAGGCCGGAAATGTCTGTAAGCAGCGAGCAAGGCCGGAAATGCGTGGGTGTGCTTCCCGGTACCATCGGCCTGAACTCGCCTTGGATCGAGTTTCGTTAAAAATAATCCCGCGCCTCGGCTCGGTGAAGTTAAAATAATTCCGGCGCGAACTGGTTAATTTTTGATCGAGGAATGAAGTTGATTGATATTTTGTTTGCAATTTATGTGTTCGAATTGCTTGTGGCAGTTTTTGATAATTTTTTTTTTTTTAACAGCTTCGTACAGCAATGGTAGACAGAAAAACGGGATACATGAATATGACTGTACGAATGCACTCCAGAGATATGGTAACACAATTTTCTTAAATAGATTTTTAAAAGATTTTCAATTCTTTTATTTTAATTTTAATTTCACAAGTAACCTGTAATTGTAACTGGGGATAATGAAAAAAACTGACAAATTAATAATTCTAAAAATCTTATGAAAAAACATTTAGACTACCCCAATAAGCACTTATACCACTTGAATCTGTATTATATTGTATTGTATTGCATTGTATTGCATTCACTATTAAATGAATCCTTAAAATGATTCACCGAAGCGTGGGTAGTTCGGGACACTTCAGGGAATAATTGGCAGCCTATAGGGTGGTATGGGGCGGTTTAGTGACACTTGGGGTATAGAATGCCATGATCCAGTTGTTATAGTGTTTGACAAGAACATGGTGTTTGTGCCCTTGGGCAAGATGCTTGACTACAATTGCCTCTCCCAATTCACCCAGGAGTATAATTGGGTACCTGTGATGTACGCTGATGGTCCATCGGGAAATTGAGATTGTTGATACGATAGAAGGCTCTACATAAGCCTGACAATGATCATTAGAAATATATCTGCAGTATACAAAAGAGTATTACCGTGTTGTTACCGCAAACTACTTATCTGCAGTATATATATCGAGGAGTATTTTTGCATCCTGATGCAACTTTTTGTCATCATATAATTATATAGGTCAGTCATGTTGCCAAAATGTTGAAAGACATAGACTTGATGGTAATGAGAAATAATTCGAATTTTGTAAGAAAATACTTGTGAAAATGTTTTGCGCACTCTCCATACACTTTGTGCACAACCACTGAAGTAACAGCAGGATACTACATGCTTTCTGTATTTTCAATAGGAATTACCAATTTGAAATTGTACTTTTTTATTTTGAGTAATTTTGTTTGAGGAAACTCTTCATAATTATGCACCTAACTCTAGACAATGATGTACTTAAGTCAGCAACCATGAGTCTACTTGTGTACCTAGATAATAAAGAATATACAGTCCATCTCACCTGGCTAGTGTCCTTGCGATTCCCCAGGCCTGGATAAAATAGGTCACGCTCACACAACAGATCCTAATTGAAATACCCTCACGCACCGCTGAGTGCCTTCGGTGTGATGTGACCAAGCAAACTGCGGAAAATGACCCTATTTGAAGGTTTTTTATTAAATGGATTGGCACTTTAATGGTCTGCTGCATTTAAAATCAGCATTAAAGGTAGGATACACCATTTGCAGATATCGAAAAAACATTACTAGCTAGTTATTAGAAAAAATATCACTTATTTGAAAGTAAATAATGATTGTAGGCATCCAGCAAAAGGATTGTGCTAGATATCCTGTAATTGTCACGAAATTGTTCTGGACGGCGATCGCAAAAAAACAAAAACAACATAAGAACCACTGCCTGACGCCGGTTGAAAACGAACGCCGTTTTTCATGCTTTTCTCGGCATCCATGATTGTAAAACTTCGGACAGGTCAGTTAAACGATATTTACTATAAAATACATTTACTATAAAATCCACCCATTCCTGATAATTCAAGCAATTACTAATGGTGTATCCTACCTTTAAATACCAAATGTGATTAGCAACTTTGCAATTAAGTGGCAATGGCCAAAGCCTTTCAAGAAATGTTGGGCCTCAGAAATTTCTAAATAAAACAACATTGATGCAAGCTGTCCCAATGTTAAGTCATCAAGTTGAAGTGATCAATGCGTCAGAATGTTTCTTGTTTCATTTGTTTGTGCAGAAACGTTTGCATTTCCGGCTGAATCACTATTACTACACAGACTTGGCTGGCACGCCTTTCAGGTATGTAAATGCCTTGTTACTATAGCGATTCAGATTCATCCAGAACCCTAGTATTAAGAGCAACTCTAGTTTCAGACTGGAGAGACAACTTACAATTAAAATGTTCTGAAGGCTTTCCAAATGACTTCATTGGTAAAAAGATAGACCTATTAATTATAATGAGACTAGTGTATATATATATATATATTTATGTAACCCCTGACCTAGCCCCATGGTAACACTTGTCAATATCTTGTGAAAGTGGAACATTACCCTATCCATGGTAGTCACGTTGCCTGCCTAGTCTTGTCCCCTGCCTAGTCTTTGTGATATAGTTGTAAAGGTATATTAATGACAATTAAGACAAGTCAGGCAATTGTGACTACTCTGGATTGGGTCATGTTCCACGTCTACAAGGTACTGACAAGTGTTACCATGGAGCTAGGTCAGGGGTTACATGAATATGTATATACTAGTCTCATTACAGTCTTGTCCATTAAATCTACCTTTACAACCATATCACATCTATTGTTATTAGTCAAATGGCAAGTGATTGGTTAAACAAATTGAGATATATAACAAAAACAACTAAAAGTTTTATTTGTGTCCTGTTATTTGTACAACACAAGCATGGACTGCTCGTGCTGTGACTATGGGTGGTCACATGGCTGGCCCTATTTAATCCACAGAGGCACTTTAATTAAGTGGAGGTACCAGTGGCAGCAGTTACGGGAGTGTTCATGTACATTACATCTTATTCTCTCGTCGGGAATGAACTATAATTCATTATTTGCTATTTCAAGTCATATTTAATAAGACAAAAATAAGCTTCTCAGTTTTTGCTTTTTGGCCACACTTGTGGTCCTCGATTGTTCATATCCCTTTGAGAAACTCAAAAGCCTTTAGATAAATTGGTTCTCATGTGCATTTACATGGTTTCTATTTGTATTTTTATATCATTTGCAATTTTCCGACCTTGTTTCGCCCTTGTTTGTTTCTGAACAGCCTTGGGATTGTCTTATCAGACAAGGCCGGTGGCCTCAACAAACTGATTGGGTTTGAGACTTTCACGATTCCCAGCGGCAATGGCAATGAGAATGTAGTGGGTGATCTCGACTTACTCAAAGAAGGTTAGTGTTAATGAAATATATTTTTAAAACTTTTTGTTTTTTTGTTTTTTTTGGGGGGGCATTTTTTAGTGAAAGATACTATTTTCTGGGTACATAAATATAAAATAATCACAATAACCAGTTCGCGCTGGGATTATGGCGCAAATTTGAGTTTCACGAACCTCAATTTGTGATGGCCAGTTCAGGCCAGCATCTGTAGGTAGCACACCCTAATATTTCTAACCTCACTCGCTGCAAGCCGGTCGCTGAAAGATTTGTTGGCCTTGCTTGTGACGTGTTTATCCGTTATTCGTTTTGTTAATCCTGGACAAACTTTGCGTGTATACATGGCATCTGACTGATCTGGTTAATTAGAGCAATTCTGTTACACCTTGATTCAATGTATCAATTTGTTACCATTTTTACAAACTAAAATGCAAGTACGTGCACGCACACTTTGTAGAAACCCATAAACAAATAATTTCAGTTTCACAAACTTAATTGCTTGAACTATCATGAATGAGTAAATTTGGTGGGATGTATCCTACCTTTAAATTGGCTGGTACCTGCTATGCTTTTACAGACATTAGATGAATTTTTTTCACAAAAGAAAAATTGTTCTATTTTTGTGTGCACATGCACAGTTGGAATACCTAACTGGCTTATAAACGGGGTTTAACCAGTTCGCGCCGGATGACATGTATACACGCAAAGTTTTCCCCAGATTGAAAACAGATGACGCATAAACACGTCACGAGCAAGGCTAGAAATGTCTGTCAGCAGCGAGCAAGGCCGGAAATGCGTGGGTGTGCTTCCCGGTACTGTCGGCCTGAACCCGCCTCGGATCAAGTTTTGTTAAAAATAATCCCACGCCTCGGCTCGGTGATGTTAAAATAATCCCGACGCGAACTGGTTAATGGATAAGTTGATAACAGTCTTCATTTAGTTTTACCCCAAACAGTCTAATATGAACATGGCGTTGGTGTAAAACCGATCAGGGTTAAATTGAGACCAGCCATAAATTTATATTAACATTTTTGTTTGATTTTGCTTCTTAACTAGGTTTGGAGAATTTGTTCAATGACACTGAAGCCACAGTTCTTGCAAATTGGTGAGTAAAAAAAATGAAACACGATGCTAAACGGAACTGCTGTTCTTGAAAGTGCTTTCGCACGTTCATTATTCCTCTTTAATAATTTGTTATCATCTTTTTACTGAATGCCTTTTCAGACATATTGTCAAAAATTGTCAAATCTAGTTGTGCAGATGCACAGTTGGACTACCTAACTGGCTTATAAACGGGCTTATAAAAGGTAATATGCATCATTTGCAAACATAAAAAACTACAAAATTATTATTCAAGCGCAACGTGAAATTTTGTATCAATTTCCAATGATGGTCGCCCAAATACACCATTGGTCATTGCTTGAATTATCGTGAATGGGGGGATTTCAGGTGTTGTATTTTATAGTAAATATCGTTTAACTGACCTGTCCGAAGTTTTACAATCATGGATGCCAGGCCCGTACGCAGGGGGGGTGCGACGGGTGCGTACGCACCCCCCCAAATTACCAAAAGGTCCACATTTTCCGGGGTAAATAATGGTATTTTGATGTAGAAATAACGGTACTGGCACACGAAAAATTTTGGTCCCATTGTTGGTCCCATCAAGTACAAATTCGCACCCCCCCCCATAAAAAATCCTGCGTACGGGCCTGGATGCCGAGAATAAATGCAAGAAAAATGGCATTCATTTTCACCCGGCGTCGGGCAGTGGTTTTTATGTTGTTATTGTTTTGTTTTTTTCCGCAATTGCCATCCGGCGATCAAGATATTTTGTTATAAAATTTCTGAACAATTACAAGATATCTAGCACAATCATTTTGCCGGATGCTCAGAATCATTATTTACTTTTAAATTACTAAGATCATTCTTAATAATGCAGTAGCAAATGGTGTATCCTATCTTTAAGGGATTTTGCAGTATTTGTGTATCACATGAACGAGGAACGGCATGTTTGAAATTAACGCAATTGTTTGTGACTCTCCCATAGGACATCATTGCTAGGTGAACAAATATGGACCATCTTTTGTCAGTGCATAGATCGCATAGAAAACTAACCCCCAAATCCACCAATTTCACATTTGTCGACAGTTTTCACACACAATTGTAACATTTGTGACCCGCTCTGGGAAAAGGTGATATAAGTGGCACTGTGCATTTATGTGTAATGCATGTTAAAGTTAAGAGGGAATATTTTTTGGTCAAAAAACAATTTTTTTCAGATTTAATTAACAAAAAGCTGGATTTCGATAAATAAAGTGGAAACAAAATTACATTTTAAGAGTGCATGGTCTTAGTTTTGTTGTGTTTCAAAGCCTGTTTTCTCAGTTGTGTAATTTGAATTCCATGGAAGCTATTAATATGTAAAAAGCCATATCGTCTGAACGGGAGCTGGGGCTATGGAGCTCTGACCAAATGAAAGCTTATATCCTGGACTTTCCAACCATGCACGTAACTCTATTAATTAACATTTTGCGACTTATATAACATTTTTCTGGAGCGGGTAACATTTGTCGGCATTTTTTGGCATTTGTTTTAGTGACTATAACTTTTATCTCCTAGGATTTACTGCAATCTGAATAACACTGAAGTGATGACAAGAAGTCAGGCACTGGAGAAATACCTTCGCTTAGCTGTGGAGAACAGTGGCATCCTCAGTGAAAAATGTACGTCGGGATTTACAGGATCCATTTGCTTTGTTTGGATTGTTTGTTCATTCACTTTTATTAATTGTTTTGGTGTTCATAAAGGGATCGTATACATTTGGTAATTACTTCAAAAACTAATGGCAATAAAAACTTACTTGGTAAGAAGTACAGCAGCTTTGGATAGTATAATGCATTTTTTAAAACTGCGGTTATGGAAAAAGATATCACTTTTTATCCCAAAAATTTGAATCTGAGAAGCTTACTGCAGTGACGTTTCTCAGATTGTGTATTTCAATGCAGATTAAAAATGCGGACATAACCGCTCCAGATTTTCGGCAATATCTCAAAATCGCTACCACCTTTTGAAATGAAATTTTTACATATATTTACTTTTTTGGTATATATATATTTACTTTTTTGGTAAACTATATAGGATTGAAACAAACAGTGGGTTCCAATTACCAAACGTATACAATCCCTTTAAGGTTGGTTATGATAGATAAGAGCCGCCATTTCATGAGTTATTGTCTCAAAAACCCTAATGTCCTAGTCATTTATTTCGGGTACAGTACTACAAAATACTACTCAATTATCATAGGCCACTGTAATAAGAGTACAGTGGATCGTCACTATACCGAACACCGCTATAGGCTATACCGAACACCATCCTTGGGTTTTTATTTTTATATACAAAAACACCATTGTTAAACCAAAAAACATTGTTGTTAGAAAAAAGTCAAGGAATTAAACCAAATTCAGCGTTCTTTGCTTCCGATTTTTGTGTGTCCAAACATAGCAAACATTCTTGTTAAAAATATGTCAACAGATTTTTATAAATTCACTGGGTATATCAAACGCTATTTTGGCCATTTTTTATTATTCCTGAACGTCAAACTACTAGTGGCTTTATGTTAAAGAGGGCACCTAATGGATCTGCGGCTGAAAATCACTATACCGAACGATCGATAATACAAACAAAATCTGTGGATCCTGTGATGTTCATTATAGCGGCGTTTCACTGTACTGCACACTATTGGTATTTTGTAGAATTAGATAACGTTGGGGTTAAGGTTGAGTAGACCAGCACTATTTGCAGCTATCCAAAAAGGTAATTTAACCACATTTTATTGAGAAATTTACTTGTTGTAAAGATATTATTGATAATGACACTGAACTCCCTGTAAAAGTATTCCTTCTGGCATGCTGTCATTTTGAGTAAAGAAATAAAATTTCCAAAGATGTGTCAAGTGACACATTTTTAGAAATGTTTGGTAGTAGGTTTGTTATGAGACAAATATGTGAATGGGTGTGTGTGTGCGTTTGTATTGACCGGCAATCGTGGTCGTCGGACAAAAGAATTGGGAGTCAAACAATGGGTCCATGATTGACATAACGTCCACGATCTTTTCCCGTGTACAAATCCGATGGCGATCATCCGAAAACGTTAGAGTATAAACAAAAGAGGGAAGACGGTCGGACAATACGTACCCGTCCACGATTGCCGGTCAAAACATAACTGTATGTGTTGACACATGGTTGCTGTTATTTATCAACTCAGTGTGTGAAATTACAAGAAATATTTGGAAAAAAATTAGGAGAAGATGTTCGTGAACTTGGATTGTTAAATGTTTCTTCTTCTTCCTCTTCTTTTTTTTTGGGGGGGGAGGGGAGTGGGCAGGGTTTGGGGTTGGGCTTGTTTCAGGCAAAACAATTATGTAATTATTTATCTTTACCCTAGGTGACCCTGAGTTGATCAATCATGTGATATTTGATGCCAAGGTCACTCAACCAGTAATGAGCTACTGGGAAGATGTCTACCAAGGTTCTTCAATAAAGTGAGTCACTTATTCTCTATGCTTATTCTGTAATCTACCCATAAAATCAAGAAGAAAACGTTCTTCCAATGGTATTCTATTTTGTTTTGAATTTTTTATTTTGAATTAGCTGAGGAGAATTTCAAAGGAGACTATTAAAGAAACAAAAGTGGGGAAATTTGAATGTCAAGAAATTACTGGACGCAGCTGATAATCCTCGGCTGTATGAATTCAATTGAGACAATGGAACTAGGGTGTTGAATAGGCCTAATCAATGAAGTGTGATACCACGATATAGCGTATATACATGTCCACCGTGTCAACAAAGCATGCTTGGCAACGGGTATTTAATAACGTGTGTTACACGTCCACCACCGGGTATGCTAGTAACATCAGGCATGTATAGACGTCTAACCGCGACGTGTGCTAGTAACGTGTGATGTGTAAACATGTCAACCGCAACAATCAAGGAAACCTCCACGGCGCGCACACATATCCTCCGCTGGATTTTCGAAAAATTGTGGGTGTTTACATGTCCTCTGGCGCGAACTGATTAAAAAGGAGTGTACATAGTTATATTTTTCTGTAATTAATTGGGTCTTATATTTGACAGGGATGGCGTTATCCTTTCCTTCATTGGCACAAAGGGTGGATTGACCAGAGTATTTCCAAACCCATATGCCACCCAAAAAAGGTAAGATACATTCATTTATACCTTTTAACCAATTCCATATACCATCAGATGAACAGATTGATTTTTCAGCTTCTCAGAAAATGAATTAGTATTGCTTCTTCTGTTTTTTTAGTTTTATATATTTTTGTATTACCAATTGTGCATGAGAATAAAATATGTACATAAGTACAAACATGGTATTCATATAATATACAGCGGCCTCTGTTTTTTTTCTCCATGATAACAAAAAACATACACCATGCCGTGGACTTCCACCTTGTGTTTCTGTAACATATTTATTTATTGTGTAGTATTTAAATATTTGTGACTCGATTTTGACTCGAGCTAAATACATGACTTGGCTCGACTTGACTACACACTGTGACTTGACTTGACTCGACCACACACAGTGACTTGACTCGACCACACACAGTGACTTGACTCGGCCTTCTGGGCCTAATGACTCGACTCGATTTGAGTCACAAAGCCAGTTTTTTACAATGCTGATTGGCTGACCAGCATTGGAAATTGCTATAAAAATACCACTTTTCTTGAAAATGACAGCACACCAGGTGCCATAATTTTACAGGATGCTTCAGACTGTCATTCACCAACAGTCTAGTAAGATATTTAATAATAATATGGTAGGTGTTTTTTTATGTTTGCAAATGTTGTATATTCCCTTTAAAAGTTTACATTGTTTTTGCTCATTCCAACAAATAGTAAATTTGGAGAGGAATTTCCCAACACCATAGAGGAAGAATATTACCAGCATGCAGCGGAGACCTCCACTGATAAATTCATCTACTCCGTGCCTCTAGGAGGCCAAGGAGGTATGAAACCAAATAGGGGTGTGCATTTACTGATAGTTTGGGAACCGGGTATCTGATTAACCAGTTCGCGCCGGATGACGTATATAAATGCAAAGTTTTCCCCAGATTCAAAACGGATGATGCATAAACATGCCAGGAGCAAGGCCGGAAATGTCTGTCAGCAGCGAGCAAGGCCGAAAATGCGTGGGTGTGCTTCCTGGTACCATCGGCCTAAACACACCTCGGATCGAGTTTCGTTAAAAATAATTTCGGGTGTCGGCTCAGTGATGTTAAAATAATCCCGGCCCGAACTGGTTAAAAACAGCACGAGTACCCGGGTATGCGACGAAGTAACTCCACCCCAAAATTCAAATCTCAGACGCTGCTGTTTAGCTTGTTCATCAAGATCTGTTCGTTTGGTGTTTTGTTTTGGGGTGTTTTTTTGGGGCTACAATACATCAATTTAATCAATTAAAGTAAAACGTGTATTGATAATAACTTTGGTCGCATGTTTTCTTGAAAATACTAGATGGTGAGGGAAAATCTGATCATGTCTTGCAGAAACACACACAGACATATCTTATGAAAATTCCATGTTAAACACTTTTAATTTATCAAACCAGTTATGATACTATCAGATCATAATTAGGTGATTTGTGATTGTCACCACAAAATGAGAGAAGAGTCTGAAGTTGCTGTTTTACAGAACAGAGGGTAAAAGCAAAAATGTTAAGGGGTGGTCAAATTGGGTTTTTTTCATCTGAACCTTAATTCTGTAAGTTCTGTTAACTTTCTCCAAGTTTGTTCTGTCAAACATCTTTAAAACCTATTCCATCCCATTTTTATTATGCCGTCATACATTCACTGTAACACAACTTTAGGAATTTAAATGCCATTTTCTCCAAAATTACCACGTTGGTTGTCCATATTTCTATTACTGAATTCAGTACCCCCCTAAATGTTGTATACCATTGGAAAGCTCTTGTTCTGCAGAATCCAGATATATAAATATTTAAATTCTTGAAAAATCTGACTTTACTGTGGTGACAGGTCACATTTTTTTCATGTAAGTACTTAAGATTTTTTCTGAAGTATCACTGTATGTTGTAAATTTAACCCAGATGGGTTTGAAGTGGATGGACCAGACCGCCTTGTCACAGCCAGCACAGCAATCCTAGTCGAAAAAGATGGCAAGAGAAGTGTTGCAGCAGGTCAGTCCAAGCAACCTGATTGGTGGAATGTGTAATCATAGAGCCTGGCCTATCCAACTTCCATGCGCATTATTTTTAGAGACTCGGCCTCCTGATTGGGGGAATATATAATTTTAGAGGCGGAGCTAAATTTTATGCAGATCAGGATCACCTTGGATTGGTGGAAAATCTAATTACAGAGGTGGGGCTGTGCAAACTTATCATGCCCATTTGGAGACCCAGCCTCCTGATTGGAGGAATATCCAATATTAAAGGTGGGGCTAGGGAAATGTATGCACTTGCAATCAGAAAATGCAGGCTTGGCAGTTGATAGTCTTGTTTCTATGCAATGTGAGAAGTAAACAGTTAAAAAGGGATTTTATCAGAGAAGTTCACTTTTTTTTTCTTTTTTTTAAATTTTGTCAATGACCAATTTTGACCAATTTACTTTTTGGATAGTTGCAAATGGTATACAGATGATTGAGCCAAAATCTTCATTTTTGGAACTTGCAAATATAAATAAAAGTAATGAAAAAAACTTAACTACAAATTAATGCCAGACTGCTTTGATGAATTATTTAAAATTTACGATCAATGATTTGCTAATATTTTAAGCCACATTTTTTTTTAAATTGAAGAACCAATTCAACTGTTTACAAGGTCTATTTACAAATATGTGATTTTGTCGTGACAACTATGTCACATGCGCCAATGTTGCACACGCACGCACGCCCACACTTGGCACGCTATGGGTTGTGGGGTACCTCTTTTGTTTGACCTTACTTTCCTTCTTGCATTTTCCTTTGTCTTCTTAGAAATCTCAAAATACATAGCGTTACAGCTGCGGGATATTTATATTTCTAAAGACAGGAAGTACCATTGTTGCCCTTTTGTTCCCGGTACCCTGTAAGTGCCAATCTGTAAACGCGTGTAAAGTGACGCTTGCACAACTTTTGAAACAATTAGCACGATAAGGGCAAGGCGCGCGATTTTGTCGCGTATTGTAAACCGTTTATTGATTTATGTGAGTATACAAATATGCGTTTCTATATAAATGTGTGGACATTATTGCTCGACAAAATCGCGTATGTGATTCAGGAAGCACAATCAAAAATGGCTTCACCGTGAATAAGATGTATTGACTATTTTATTGAAATATATTTTGCTTTCTCTTTTTAGTCACAGGTCTTGAGATGCTGTCCGAGTTTCTTCAAGACCGGTTCTTGGAAACAACCACAATGGTGAGAATAAAAGTATTACAATATTTCCCATTTTCAAATGCGTTTATCTCAAAAGTGGTTTTCCTTTTAGTTTTAGCTAAACCAAACCACCCATACTGTGACGGAAAGTGCAAGGACTTAGTGCCGGTTTATGTTATTGTAATTCTAAAGTTTATGAATGAACTGTAACCACGGGCGGACATGACCTGTAGTTGCGCGCGCTGGCTGGGCGGAGCTTACCGCTCAGAGACTCGCTGCGTGATTGCACGCGATTGGGTAACAAAGCCCATATGCTTAAGTACATGTATGTGTTTCACATGGTGTGCGTGTTTACCTGGGTGGTAGACACGTAATAATCATGGTTAGTTGTTCGAGAGCTGCACGGCAGATAAGACGTAGGTAACTGGTGCTGCGTTTTGTGCGATGCTTATGCGAATCGGTACAAAGCGGTATAGCTGTACATTGTTTACGCAAGCCTGCATGGTTAATGTGTTGGTGGTACAAAGCTGAGATAGCTAGCTGTACATAGCTGACGCAAGCTGGCATGGTTAATGCGTAGCAGGTGCAAAGCTGTACTGGTTGTACACAGCTTACTTGGGCATGTGATGCTGACTAGGCACTTGATGCTGACTAGGCACTTGATGCTGACTAGGCACTTGATGCTGACTAGGCACTTGATGCTGACTAGGCACTTGATGCTGACTAGGCACTTGATGCTGACTTGGCTTGTGTAATGTTTAGGATGGCTCTTGCGTTCTGAACACTGCAGTTATTATGCATTGCTGCTGAGGACCCTAGTATTTAAACAGCCCACTTAATTTCCAATTACTGTGCATTTCTTGATTGTTGTGAATAAATCATCTTTATTGTTCATTGTACCGTCAACCCAGTTGTCAAGGAGTCTTTGTTACAGGTTATAGGGTAATCAACAGAGAGTAATCGCTATCATCATAATCGGCGGTATATTTCCTCCAAAACGGACCTGCACCCTTAGCCTTTTAGGTCGCTCTGAGTGATCTCTCGTCTAGGGAAGAGCCTTAGGTTGGGAAGATTGTCGTCGCTTTAATAGGTGTCCGACTTATCCTAACAGCCTTGGGTTGGCCCGGGGAGTTCCCGCCACAAATGGTGTCAGAAGTGGGATAATTGTGATTGATTAGGTTGATTTCCTCTGTTGAATAGTTGAATTGTTGTTGTTGTTTTTTTTTGGAGGTATGAGCGAAGGCTCGAAAGGTCGAGTGGGCACCTCAAGTGCTGAGGTGCAAAGACTGCGCATGGAAGCCCAATTTCTGCAATGGGAAAATGACCTCATTGCAAAGAAGTTGAAGGCTGCCATGGAGTTGCAGTCGGGTGTTTCCCCAAGGGAAGGAAACATGAACACGCCAGGTCAAGGCCGGCGTGTGCTCCATCAGGTTGACACCGATGTTGAGTTTAGGGTACCCGAAGAGACTACCGGGTATGACTCCGGAACATCGGAGAGAGTCTTGGGCGCAGATATGAGGTCTGAGTTGGCCCCTTATGTGGGGAGGGGTGTGACTTTCAGGGAAAGTACACCTTGGCGAGGACGGAGCTCGGGGATTTTCCCCCGAGCACAGTCGACGCCTGTTGCCGGGGAGACAGATGATCCAAATGATGATCTGATGTCGTTAACCCCTGAAGGTGGCATGGAAAGGGCTAAGGCGAGCGCCAACCCGTTCGTTTGCGACATGGTAGACCCTAAACAGGTACATGGCGAATTGTTAAGTTTCGCTACTCGACCAGTCGAGGCGAAGAACAACAGTTCAGCTAAAGCCGACATCTCGTCAGTGGGTCCATGGCCACTGAAACGAGAGGCACGGGTTCATGGTGATGTGGGTCGGGAGGAAGGTTTGGAGCGACTAAGTCGCAGGCCAAATATAACCCCTGATCGGTACAGCGGCAGAGTGCTCTGGAAGGAGTACTTCCGTCATTTTGAGTCGTGTCGTGAGGTGAACATGTGGAGCGAGGAACAAGCTGCAACGTGGTTAGCCGCAAGCTTGCAAGGGGACGCTCTACGGTTATTAGGTGACTCTGGCCACAAGTACACGTATGGTGCGCTTGTAAAGTTGCTGGAGCGCAGGTTTGGATCAGCTCGACAGAGTGAAAATTATCTCGTCGAACTGAGACATCGGCGCCAAAAGCCGAAGGAAACTTTGCTTGAATTAGGGCAAGCAATTCACGAATTGACGGCGAGAGCATACCCTGAGTTGCAGGAAGATGCTCGTGAAAGGTTGGCTAAGAACCACTTCATGGACGCCGTTGACAGTCATTCAGTGAGAGAGGGCATCAATAGGGCCCGTCCAAAAACTTTGGACGAAGCGGTCCAGGCTGCCCTGGAGACTGAAAACTTTGAGAAGGTTGAGCAGGAAAGGTTGCTTGACCGGAAGCCCGCCAAATATGCGAGGGCTTTGGATTCTGGAACAGAGCAGAGGTTGGTGACTCTAGAGGGAAGTCTAAGTGAACAGGCCAAGACATTGAAGTCTGTGGCCGAGTTGGTGAAGTCGTTGTCAAGTCAGATCAAGGGCCAGGATCACGGCAAGGGTGTGACGTCTCCCCAGACACACAAACCCTGGAAAGCCGAGCCTGGAACCCTGCGGTGTTTCAGATGTGGTGCGAAAGGGCACTTCGCCCGGGAGTGTAAAGAAACCCCTAAGCAGGGAAAC
This sequence comes from Crossaster papposus, assembly GCA_037893245.1. Lineage (NCBI taxonomy): Eukaryota > Metazoa > Echinodermata > Asteroidea > Velatida > Solasteridae > Crossaster > Crossaster papposus. The sequence continues at coordinate 1,354,645 of JBAIAA010000279.1, read as the reverse complement.
GGCAGTCAGCCCCCCGTAGGACCCGCGGGAAGGCTGCATGGCCGAGAGGGTCAAAAAGGCGACTCGATGACAGCGATGGTGATGGTGGAAAAATGTCCAAACAAGGGGATGGGCAGCGAGTAATAACTCTGCCTAGCCCAGTTCGTGGACCTCGTTATGGCTTATTTGTTGATGGGACGGTAAGAGCAACCAAGTGTCGATTTTTGATCGACACGGGGTCCACCGACACTTTGATAAGTAGCACGGTGTACTACCAAATCCCAAAGGAGAGAAGACCTGTCTTGGAGACGGAAGATGTTCAGGTGAAGCAAGTTGACGGTAGTCAACTAGCCGTGCTAGGCATAACTTGGGTAGACGTGCAAGTGGGTGGAACCACACACCAAGTCAGGGCAGTGTTTGTCGAAATGAAATACTGTGGTATCCTGGGCATGGATTTCCTGGTACCCACAGGTGGAAATTTAGATTTCCAGTCGAAAGAGTGGAGGCTCAACGGTGAGCGAATTAAGTGCACAAATGGTGCAGGTGAGCTCTTTGTGGGTCGCGTTGTAGTCCTTAAAACTACGGTTATCCCACCAGGTCATGAAGCCGTGGTCCCGGGGATAATTGCTCGGAAGGGTGCCGACTTGGTCGGGCCAGCCATGGTGGAACCATTGGAAGGTGGCGGTGACCTAGCCAGAAAGGGTTTGGTGTTGGCCAGATCTCTAGTGGAGAGTGGGGCCGATGTTGTTCCGTTGCGGGTCTTCAATCCCGGAAGGGAGAAAAGGGTTGCCCGAGAGGGAGCAACAGCGGGTGTGATTTCCCATGTGGAAGTTGGTTCAATTCATAGTGAGTTGGACGGGTTGGCAGGTGTTGGTGAAGAGTTACCCCAACACTTGCAGGATTTGTTTGAGAGGGGTACATCCAAGGTGGAGGCTATGTACCACGGGGATGTCCGGAAATGTTTAGTAGACTTCCAGGACGTGTTGTCCAAGGGTGACCATGACATTGGTCGCACGGACGTGGTCCGGCATCACATAAATACAGGTGATGCTAGGCCAATGAAAGAACGGATGAGGCGTCATCCGTATTGCCATCAGGAAGAGATCCAGAGGCAAGTCGGTGATTTGGAGAAGAGGGGGGTGATTGAACCTTCCGACAGTCCATGGGCGGCAAATGTCGTTTTGGTTGACAAAAAGGATGGCACGAAACGCTTCTGTATTGATTACAGAAAGTTGAATTCGGTGACCATCAAGGATGCCTATCCGGTGCCGCGCATTGATGAAACATTCGATGCGTTGCATGGGGCAAAGTGGTTTTGTACACTTGACTTGGCGTCGGGGTACTGGCAAGTCGCTCTGGATGAGGACGCCAGCCAAAAGTCAACATTTGTTGTGAGAAGCGGGTTGTACCGGTGGAAATGCATGCCTTTCGGGCTGTGCAATGCCCCGGCGACCTTTGAGCGCATCATGGAAAAGGTCATGGCCGGCTTGCAGTGGGAAATCCTATTGATTTATTTGGATGACATCATCGTGTTTGGTCAGTCGGTAAAGGAGACCCTAGACCGTCTCCGATTAGTGTTGGGCAGGCTAAGAAACGCTGGGCTTAAACTCAAGCCCAGCAAGTGTCATTTGTTTCAAAAGTCGGTGGCTTACCTGGGGCACATTGTGTCCTCAGAGGGCGTAGCGACCGACTCTAAGAAGGTTGAAGCAGTGGCAAATTTGCCAGTTCCAAGGTGTGTACGAGATGTGAGAAGTTTCTTAGGCCTCGCATCCTACTACCGGAAATTCATAAAGGGGTTTGCAAAGGTGGCAAGTCCACTGCATGCCTTGACTGAGAAAGCAAGGCAATTTGTGTGGACTGAGAGTTGTCAAGAGGCATTTGACGAGCTAAAGGGCAGGCTTCAAGCCGCCCCAATTCTGTCATATCCAATGCCCGAAGGCGATTTTATCTTAGACACCGATGCCAGCGGTGAAGGTATCAGGGTAGTATTGTCTCAGATCCAGGGTGGTGATGAAAAAGTGCTTGCGTATGCGAGCCGAAAGCTCAGCAAACCTGAGCGGAATTATTGTGTCACTCGTCAAGAGTTGTTGGCTGTGGTTGTGTACTTGAAGTATTTCAAACAATACTTGTTCGGCCGCAGGGTAACGGTTCGAACTGACCATGCCGCATTGCGGTGGGTACTTAATTTTAAGAACCCCGAAGGTCAGCTGGCGAGGTGGATGGAAGTTCTGTCACAGTATGACTTGGTCGTTGAGCACAGAAGTGGTAAGAAGCATGGTAATGCTGATGGGTTGTCAAGACGGCAATGCAAACAGTGCGGCCGTGATGAGGTGGTCAATGATGTTGAGGCAACTGGTGTGGTACCCGAGGGTCAGCCTCAGGGGAGTGAGTTCTTGGTTAGGGGCGTAGCTGCCCAACCAACCCTGTCTCGTAGTGCTTTAAAGGAAGCACAGTCACAGGATGACACCATGAGTTGGCTCATAAAGTTGAAGGAAGAGGGTAGTGGTCGTCCTGAGTGGAAGACAATTTCCCACTTGACATCAACCTGCAAGACCTATTGGTCGCAGTGGGACCAGTTGGAAGTCCGTGAGGGAGTTCTGCACAGACGGTGGGACTCCGATGACGGAAAGTCTATCCGGTGGCTATTGGTGTTACCATCAAAGTCCCGGAAAGACATTTTGTCAGAGTTGCACGGTGGGCAACTAAGTGGTCATTTGGGGGTCAGCAAAACTCTGGCTAAAGTCAAAGCCAGGTTCTTCTGGCCAGGCATGTCTGCGGACGTGCGGTCATTTCTCCGAGGCTGCAATGTCTGTGCCAGGAGAAAATCGGCTGCTAAGAAAAGGGTTGCACCCCTGCAGCAGTATCGAGTTGGTGTTCCAATGGAACGAGTAGCAAGAGACTTGCTCGGGCCATTGCCGTGACGGACAATGCTAATTGTCTGTTGTTGAGTAAAATTGTGGGTTTTTGTTTGTTTGAGCTTTGGAGTCCTTTACATCGTCATCCTGTGTCGATTGGAGGTCTGCGCTACACTTGGCATCGAGATGATTTTCCGGCGAAAATAGGCCGTGGATTACCACGTTCGTCAAAAGGACTAACCAACCCAGATCAACGCAGCAGAGATCCGACCCAAGATGTCGACACCACCCCTGAGGACAGCGATAGTGCGTTCCAGTACCTAGACCCAGACGTGGCTGGATGGCAACATAGCCGCCTCCGAGGAGCACGACGGGTGTACTGCAAGCAAGTCAAGTCCAGTGGAGTCGGCAGGGATGAGCGTGAAAACCCAGTGTTGATAAGTTAATAAGAACTATTTTTATTCAAATTTGAACAGTTTAATTATTTTTACAATCGGTACATTTGAGCATTAATTTCTTCAAATTATAATGTTAATTCGATCACTCAAATGTTGTGAAGAAAACAAATCACTGTGTAAATAGTTTATCAGTAAATAGTTTATTGCATTTTCTGCTTTGCAAGAACTTGTAATATATTTGCTCAGTAGAATCTTGTATAATTTAGATTTATCTAAATTTAACTGTTTAATTCATCAGTGTACATTTTATGATCTGTAGAAACTATCCTGTCTGAGTGACATTTGATTTATGTATTAAGTGATTCTTCTTAAAATTTAGGGGACATTTAAATCAGCCAAAATCCTGCCAATTTATACTCTGTGAAATCTCATGATCTGTAATTTCTTTAAGTCGACCTTCAGATATTGGATGTACGTTTTCAATTTATCCTCGAAGTTATTTGGCAAGAATTGGTTTAAAATGTAAACATTTTCATTTGTTAAAATTAGTGCAAAATGTCATTACGTGTGTGATTCCTGTATAATTTTGGAGCAAAACCCAGTGTAAAATCCTGTATAAAATCTGGTGAATATTTAATGAGCTGAATTTTAGGGTTCTTGAAATTGAGCCCAAATCCTGTGAATATTTAATGAGCTTAACTTTTATATAAAATTATAAAGGAAAAGTTAAGGAATGGACACTTTCCATTTAGTTTTTATGGCTTTTAGAGTATGGGGACATCCTCTGCCATGCTCGGGCCTGTGTGACGGAAAGTGCAAGGACTTAGTGCCGGTTTATGTTATTGTAATTCTAAAGTTTATGAATGAACTGTAACCACGGGCGGACATGACCTGTAGTTGCGCGCGCTGGCTGGGCGGAGCTTACCGCTCAGAGACTCGCTGCGTGATTGCACGCGATTGGGTAACAAAGCCCATATGCTTAAGTACATGTATGTGTTTCACATGGTGTGCGTGTTTACCTGGGTGGTAGACACGTAATAATCATGGTTAGTTGTTCGAGAGCTGCACGGCAGATAAGACGTAGGTAACTGGTGCTGCGTTTTGTGAGATGCTTATGCGAATCGGTACAAAGCGGTATAGCTGTACATTGTTTACGCAAGCCTGCATGGTTAATGTGTTGGTGGTACAAAGCTGAGATAGCTAGCTGTACATAGCTGACGCAAGCTGGCATGGTTAATGCGTAGCAGGTGCAAAGCTGTACTGGTTGTACACAGCTTACTTGGGCATGTGATGCTGACTAGGCACTTGATGCTGACTAGGCACTTGATGCTGACTAGGCACTTGATGCTGACTAGGCACTTGATGCTGACTAGGCACTTGATGCTGACTAGGCACTTGATGCCGACTTGGCTTGTGTAATGTTTAGGATGGCTCTTGCGTTCTGAACACTGCAGTTATTATGCATTGCTGCTGAGGACCCTAGTATTTAAACAGCCCACTTAATTTCCAATTACTGTGCATTTCTTGATTGTTGTGAATAAATCATCTTTATTGTTCATTGTACCGTCAACCCAGTTGTCAAGGAGTCTTTGTTACAGGTTATAGTGTAATTAACAGAGAGTAATCGCAATCATCATAATCGGCGGTATATTTCCTCCAAAACGGACCTGCACCCTTAGCCTTTTAGGTCGCTCTGAGTGATCTCTCGTCTAGGGAAGAGCCTTAGGTTGGGAAGATTGTCGTCGCTTTAATAGGTGTCCGACTTATCCTAACAGCCTTGGGTTGGCCCGGGGAGTTCCCGCCACAATACTATGCCGTGTTCGCATTGGAAACTATTGTCAAAAGTTATCGTACGTGATTGTCAACATTCCACGGTGGTTATGCTTCCGAGCTTCAGCACTTGGATTACACGGCTCAGGGAAAGTCCTAGGCCAGAGCATAGAGGGGGACATGCCCTCTCGGAATCTAATAAGGGCGCCCTACGCCTGACCTCTGACACCGTGTGCACCGGATGTGGTTTTGTAGAAAATGCCAGGAATACGGCTCAGCATTCGCTAAAATTAACGAAAGTTTCATGTCATTGTGCGTGCATCCAATCCAAACTGTATCGCTGCAGTAGTATAGCACGCATTGCATATGCTGCTATGTTTTACATTACGTGGCTGTCCGCAGTGGACTTTTCAGCGACGTAAAACATGCCATGTAATTCTTCCGCTACACGTGGGCTTGCAGAGGGTAAAACCTGCAATCAACACTTGACAATTTGACAAGTTTATTGGCTGTCCGCACTGGATTTAATTTGGTTAAGTTGACAACCGTCTAAAACAAAAGTCCAATGCGAACACAGCTTAACACATCTTCACAACCAAGCAACACATAACAATAAATTTGGTGTCAAATTAAAGCAAAATTTGTCTCTTTTCATCTTTACCCAAAAAATCACCTCTGCAAATTTTGATTTTTAAGAAATAAGTCTTAATGCGGACACAGCTTAACCCATCTGCACAACCAAGCAACACATAAACAATAAATTTTGTGTCAAATTATAGCAAATTTGTCTCTTTTCATCTATTCATTGATTTAAAAAAAATAAGTCTTGTATATCTTTATAGTACATGTATTTCGAAAGTTGCACAAAATGTGTTCCCAATAAAAATTCATAGCAATAAGCATGGGTTGCTTTAAATTTGCCGCCTCCTTGAAACAGTGACCATATTTGCCATCGTGGCAGTGTGGTAGTTACCCAATATAAATAATATTTGGGACAAGTTTCTATGAGAAGTGCTCTATTGTACTTTCTGGTTCTCATTCCACTTCTAGCATCGGCCAGATTGCAACTCGGTGGCGTTTGACTGTGAACTCAGCTGTTATAATGAGGTAAATAACTCTACGTTGTTCATTGAATACGATCAATTATATATCTTGTCAATTTGCTTTGTTTTTCCCCGCGTACGACCAGTGTATAGGTTTAACGCATTCACAAGGTGCGAATGCAGAAAATGTTCAGTGATTATTTTACAAAGCTCGGTGGTCCAACGGTTACAGTGTCATATGAAAATCATTTTTTTTCCTTTATAGGTTATACACCCTCACAAGACCTTTCACTCTCCAAATTATCTTAACTACAGGCCGGTTCATGCAAAGTGAATTTCATGACGTCATTAATTGAAGTTTCGTTGTGACGTTCTCCAATACCTCCAATAATGAATTCGCTTCGCATCGACATTCGCTTGAAGTATGAACTCGCCTTTAGGCATGCGCAGTACTACCAATGAGTTCATGGGCCGATTTCACAAAAATATTTTGAGCTTAGGATCGATCTTAGGATTTAAGAAGAGTCCCAGCTGTAAGATCGATCTTACATAAGATGCATCCTAAAATCGCGTCGTATCGTAAATATAATAAAACCGTAAGCTATTTGTTGAACGAGGCTGAATTGGCGGTCATACTATTTACCGACAGCACACACAGCACCGACAACACATCCAAAACAATTGAGTTATCCCAAGCCGTGTAAACAGATATCTTCGGTTAACTTCTTCGTCGATCAGACTATCCAAAGGGTCTCTTCTCAACGCCCACCTTGCTTCCTGGTTCACCAAAAGTATAACTAAGCGCCATTATTATTTGAGAGCGCCATACGACAAATATGTGCATAAAATTCATCTTAATTTAAGATGGGTTTGACACTTTTGTCATGGAAGTTACGATACGTTTAACCCTTCTAAGATGTTGTGAAATCGTTCTTAGGATGCATTCTAAGTTAGGACGAGTTTTTCTTCCTAACTCGAGATAAGACTCGTCTTTAACTCTTTGTGAAATTGGCCCCATATCTCATAGAGGCTGAAATTCATGCTACGCTAGTGTTCGAATCATGTATCGTGGTACGAGGTTACAAACCCTAACAGGGAGCATGATGCTTGTGTTCTTGTGCAAGACACTTTACTACAATTGCCTCTCTCCACCCAGGAGTATAAATGGGTACCTGTGAAGATAGAGACCACATGTGCTGATCTTGTCTCCTGGCCTATTGAACAGGGGTAATAATTCTGAAGCGCTTTAAGGCTTTTGGTATAGAGTTATATATAAGCACCACATTTTGATTTTTAAATCGCCTGGTGCTCCCTGACGGTACGCCCGGGCGACCCGGTTTAGGCATACGCCGAACCGGTTTAGACCAGTTTCCAGTGCCGCGTTGTAACAGGCAGCTTCATGTCAGTGTTTTGACCGGCGGAGAAGTGTGAATAAACGGCCTAAGAATCACCGAAACCACATAATACCTGTCCGAGTTTCCTTCCTGTGTTTGTGTCGACCCCAGAGAACGGTTTTCGTTACAGTATCTTAACATTTTATCTCTCGTTTTCAGTCTGTTGGCTGCTACCTTCTTGATGAGCATGGATACATCGTCATGTCAAAGGAACAACATGAGGTTTGTTGGCTACATTTCCAAAAAATTATATTTCTTAAAGTAAATTGTATTGATTCGATTTGATTTTGTTTTAGTTTATGTTATTGATTTATTGATTTTATATTATTTGTAAATTTGTATTGCAATAACTCTGACTGTAATTGGCGGTTATTCACTGTTGGCTGAGATAATTAAATTAAAAAAAATGCCACTTTGTTTCAAAAGTTTGTCAGATAGAGACTTGCTTCGCTCACAAATTCTCGTTTCTAGATCCAGACTTCATCAAATGATAACAATTCATACGAGGTCCCCAAAAAATAAAAAATAAAAAATAAAAAATTATAATAAATTAATAATTAATAAATAAAAAAAAATCCTGTTTCTTCAGTTGTTAATACAATTTATTTGCAAGAGTCGCAGTACGGTTAATTACATAACTTGCAATTGAGTGATACCCTTATTTGTATTTTCTGTAGATCGGGATAAATTTTGCCTCGCTAGCCGAGTATGCAAGAGTATTTGACAAAATGTTAGACACTGGAGTTTACGCAGAGTAAGTATGGCCCTAGCCTTTTGCCAAGGCTATCGTGACTGTGCAGCCACGATGGCTGGAGCCGAGACCATTTCAGCGCACACAAGTAGCAAAGAGTGGATTCGCCACTGGCACTGTGGTCTCTGCTCCAGTTGCTTGGTGGTTTCGTCGCTAAACCACGATCACCTTGGCGAAAGGCTAGTATGTCTTATGCAAGATACAAACAAATATTACTTCTGTATTTAAGTGATAGTTTTGCACTTCTAATATTACATTTCAATCTCGAGAAAGCTTCGGAGACAATATGCGAAAAATACAATTGTGCCAATATGCCACTTCGGTATTTAAACTGCGCTCACTGGTCATTTGAGATAATGAACACGGTCACATGACACTGGCGCGTTTAATTCCTAATTGTAATGGGCATTCGCGATGTTATCCCAAATAACCTTTGACCTGGACTACTTCATAAAAATACTGAACTGGCTTTAATATCCTGTGATCTCAAGAAAATTAAAAAAATAATGAAAAAGTGATCCTTCTAAAATAAGCTTAAAATTAATTTCGCTAGTTCACTTTGTCCTTCGCTAGCCACTTTTTATATCAAAATTTCACCCTGAAAAAATATATTTTGAAAAATTTGGGTCATTTCCGTAAAAATAAAGTAACCTTTTTTTTAATGACCTTTGAACTTGTTCAACAGGATCAAACAGATTGACTACCAGGCAATGTGTCAGGAGACAGTGGTCCACATTAGTGCTGCTTCACATTTATTGGATGTAAGTTTATGTTTCTGTTTCATTTCCACAGTACCAAAATCACAGAAATAAAAATATTTAGAACAAAGATAGATAAAGCAAAAGCAAAGTACATAAGATGGATGATACTGCGGAGGAGCCCGTAAAGAAGCAAAGCTGGTAAGGAATAGGCTCCTGAAAGCATGCATGTACAATGAGCAGAGTACATTTAGGTTTGTTGGCTAGAAAACGAGTGTATGAGCAGACAAGTGTGGGGCCCGAAAGCTTGTAATTGATCCCCTGAATATAGATAGCCAGGGCTCAATGTACATGCTACTAACCATGGAAATAACAAAAGATACTGACAATTAACAATGAACATAAACAAATATACTGCTACGACCACGACAGGTCAGCAATGCAAGTACACGCATGACAAAATTAGATCATCCATTTAACAATAATATCCCGAACAAAGTATAGGTTTAAATGCGGGAAGATTTTTAACTTTGTTTTAAGTTTGTCATTAACCAGTTCGCGCCGGGATTATTTTAACATCACCGAGCCGAGGCGCGGGATTATTTTTAACGAAACTTGATTTGAGACGGGTTCAGAATGAATGTCACGGTTGTGGGTTAAAAAACCTTTTTTTTTAATGGTAAAGTTTTATGGGTAGATTGATATATGAGAGACCCAAGCCGATATAATTGGTAAGCAAACCCAAACATTTACAGCAGTCCGTTTTTTGGGATAACAAATTTGTGAATTTTTTATTTTTACTTTACAAGGAATTTCAGTGACAGAATTGCTGAACAACATAAAATAGGTTTTTGCAATCTTTAGAGACAGCTTATTATAAACACTAAACCAATTAGCAACATATTTAGGTTTAATATTGACCTTATTGATAAGTAATTATGCAGATTTGTTGTTTTTAGAATATTGTCTATTGACAATATTTATTGATAATATTATGTGATTTTTGTTAGGTTATACACTTTCCTGATTCTTTGTAGCAATAGTTTTAGTACTTTAAAAAGTTCATCTGAAATGCACAAGTACTTTTCATTTTGAAAAATTGAATCCGGAAACAATTCAAACCCTTTGTATATATATTTTTAAATTGCTAAAAACACAACTATTGAAGATAAGCTGATTTAATTGTATAGACTATTTTTTCTTCATCATTATTATCATGAAGATTAATTGCCAATATTTTTCTTTAAAATTCCTTTTCAGCCACTTATATCGCTCAGTACATTCTTGATGGGGTTCGCAAAACAGGTGATCTTGTAAGTACACAAGTCTAAGACTACAGTGCACCCCCCCCCCCCCCCCACTCCCCTCTCCTTCTTTTCCCCCCTCCCTCCTCCCTCCCGAAGCGATTGAAAAAAGGTCTTTACCTAACAGGGAAGAGTTTTACCTTCTGCAAATGATATCTGGCATTGTTTCTGGCTATTGTATAGCATTAGGTTGGGGGGGGGGGGGGGGGGGGGGGGGGGCTTGGTCGCACCCCTCCTTGTTCCCCCCCCCCCCCCCCCCCCCCCCCCAATATCCCCCACCCCGGCAAAAATAGCTCCCTGTACACATTATATTCTTATCCTTGTTTGTACGACTTGATTTCTGATCATATTTCACCAATTATGTTTTCTTCGTTTTGCAGATTACTGTCCCATCTGGGTCTGTATTACAGCTGGGATGTCTGTTATGCAGAGGAAACATTTATCAGTAAGCACAATTACAAACATTATTCTTCTTTTTTAAAATTAGTATAGATCATTCATGTACAAACAAGAAACCATTATTTTTTTTATTTTTTTTAATAGCCGAAGAAGTGATTTCCACACCGTGTGATAAAGAAATGACCTATTACTCTGCAAACACGGACCGATTACCTCGGACGGGTTTTGTACAAAAACAGTGCGACGATTGCAAAAAGTAAGTGAATGTTCTGAATTGCTTCAAAGGATCATTTCAAAACCTCGTCTGAAAAATCGTAGCCCTTAACTTGGCGACCTCCTATGGCAGTACAGTGTCGGGACAGCTACAACAGACAATAATGAATGGATATAATAATAATAGTAATAATAATAACGGCTTTTTATATTGCGCCTTTAACAAAATCAAAGCGCTTTACATTATTATTATCCCTAATCGTTGGGCCAACGAAACATTCCAAATACCATTTCTGCTCCCTGGGGAGTATACAGCTCGTTGCAACCTTTTCGGCGCAATGCCTGGAAAAAAAGCTAGATGAATAACTAGATAAATGGCCTTAACCAGTTCGCGCCGGATGACGAATATAAACGCAACGTTTTTCCCAGATTCAAAACGGATGACGCATAAACACTCCACGAGCAAGGCTGGAAATGTCTGTTAGCAGCGAGCAAGGGGGAAATGCGTGGGTGTGCTTTCCGGTACTGGCGGCCTGAACCAGCTTCGGATCGAGTTTCGTTTAAAAAAATCCCGCGCGTCGGCTCAGTGATGTTAAAATAATCCCGGCGCGAACTGGTTAACAGGTTTAGTAAAAGAATGAGATGAGATTGAAAAACAGGTGCTGCAAGTGAAAGTCCTAATAAAAAAAAAGCCTTTTCCTTCAGCCTGTCCGGTGTAACTCCGTTGATGTAATAATTACTTTTGTTATACCTCTGTCTTGGATGCTATATTTGTATTGGTCTAGAACAGTCGCGTGTCCGTTGTATAACGACTCATATCCCACCCCCGTGTGATATGACATCAGTGTGAGGGCGTGGTATCACACGGCTGCTGTTCTGTGAGATATTGGTACCCGCGCAATTTTTCACCTACATGCGATAGTAAAGTGTAGTGGAACAGCGAACAAACAGACAACCTGTGGCCAAGTTCGATCAAGGACTATAGTTAACTATAGTTTGACTAACTCTGATCGAACTCAGGCTAGTCGACGATGGTTGGACTAGTCTAGTCGACTATAACGACCAGCCTACCGCGATTGGTCGCATCGATGGTAACCAATAGCCGCTTTAATAGCACAGTACAGAGAGGACCAGTTTAGCAGTTATCACGGTTCGACTAGACTAGAGTCGTTCGCACTTCAACTTCAGTGCGCATGCCCTAATGACGTCACGAACTAACCACTAGTTAACTATAGTTCCTTGATCGAACTTGGTCTGTTTTGAGCGTGCATATAGTTGAGCTCATTTCGTTTGTGTTGTAAAATACTGTTTACTTGAACGTTCCGTATCTACATTGTATAATGTCTGCTGAGCTTTAAGACAGAGTTCGCCTCGAGTGCTATGCGTCAGGTGTTCAAGACATCATATCCCACATCACAGCAGTCAACAATTGTATAATGGTATTCAAGAAATACTCATAGCCTTTATTTCCCAAAATAAAAAGAAATAGATGAAAAATATTCAAATTTAAAAAGTTTAAAAGTTCTTTTTTAACATCCTCTACTTATGATCAGACTTGTGTTCACAGCTGGAATGAAAATAGACTGATCCCAAATCACATTCTTCACAGGTCTTACAGCATGGCACCCATACCCCAAAGTAACCTCATACTACTCGTAGTAGACAGGGACTGCACATGTGACATCCTGAGGCCTATCCACTTATTTCCGGTCAAGGTGGAATATAACAGCTCCCGTTGGTGTGAAAGGTTACGCACCCAGGTCCATCGCAGAAGGCCGGAGCCTTGCCACTCCCAGCATCTTCTGGTAAGTTTGTTCATAAAGAAGAGGTTTATTGGTAGATTTGTAGGAAAATTTCTACCGTTTATTAAATCCACTATTCATAAAAACCTAAGACAGTTTACCCATTCCTATTGGTCGAGAACCCGTTACGTGGGCGGTTTTAAACAAATGATGAAGTCAGACCGGCTGGCTGATTTCAAACACTTTTCCAGTGTCACTTGAAATTTGGACGCTGGTGAAATCTGGTCGTTTTACTGTTTTATTGATTAAAGCCTTACAAGGCATGCGCAATACTACAAATGAGTCCATATTGGATGGTCCTTAATTCACGCTGTACTGGAAGCTTGCGTTCTGCGTAGAATCGTGCAGTACGCAGGACGCGTGTGCCAATGTCCATATCAGGAGTTAGCTTACTTCCCGGACTGATCACGTGAGCGAGGATATTCAAGGAACATACCATAAATGTAGCTAGAGGGGTGTTTCACAAAACACAAAGTATTTAATTGTTTAACAAAATAGTTGGAAACTTCAGTTTTTGACTAGTTCTGAAATATTTTACCCACAAGGTATTTTTGAATAAGAATAAATATGTGGTTGGCCGGTTTTAAACGTATGTTTAAAAGCGGCTCAGGGGCCTGGACATTGTTAATGCCCTCGCCATGCCCACGCATCCAGGCCCATGAGCCGGTTCGGCCAACCACATTTATTCTCTTTATAGCAAAGGTACTATCTTGTACTACATCATATTGTTGACTTGCTCCTACAAAACCAGAAACAAGTCCCATTTTAGTAAAATTTTAATTTTGGTATAGTTGGAAAGAGGCCATGTCCAGCTTCAAATTGACACCAGAATTATTGTTATACGTTGTTTGGTTGCAAAGATATGTTAATTAGAATGGGTCGTTTGGTTCAGCTAAAGGGAAAACCAGTTTCGAGATAAACGTATTTGAAAATTAGGCGTTTTTTTAGGGGGGGTTGGTTTTATGGTTTATTATAGAACTTGTCTAAGCAAAACTCACAACATTTGCTGCAGACAAATGCAAAAATAACACCTTCTATTTTTTTCAAAATGTGACCTGCTCCCACAAAACCAGACATAAGTGGTGTTTTTGTTTAAGTGAGACATTGTTATTTTCATTTAGTACACATCTTCAGCTAAAACAGGACTTACAAATTAAGGTTCACATTTAAACAAAACAAATCGACCACCCCTTCAAATTTTGGCTTTTTGCCCTCTGCAAAAAGGAATTGTTTTTACATTCAGCTTATTTCGTGGTGACAGGTTACAAATTTGTTGATAACGTATAAATGTTCATTGACTTTTTCTTCGCAGGAGAATTCCACCGACTGTGGCCAAGGTTCATGGCTTCGCCCTTCGTTGCCATGGATACTACTCATGTTGCTTGCCAAGTCCATCCTCACACACGTCTCCTCAACAACGTGACAACACGCCCTCCAGTGACTAAATATTGTACAGTCAACGAACTTTTATAAGCGAAGGCTGGCCTTCAAATTTACTGCTTTTTTTAATTCAGATTTTTGATCTTCTGAAATTGTAGTGAAGTGTTAAATTTTTGCCTGCATGACTCGTTATGTGGACAATTTATAAAAACTGTACATGTTACTGGTGTGTATACACCATTAACATGCACAGTTTTTATAACGGAAATGGGTAAATTTGAATTTGTTTTATGGGAAGGTGGTGGGTGTTGTTTTGGGGGTGTGTTTTTGATAATTGCTTTCTTAACTCTTGCTATTTGATCTAATTTGATATATAAAAAAAGAGAAAAACATCGAATCTAAATCTATGTATTTAAGAGCTGATTTTCAACATAAAGTCAATAACAAGTCAGTCACAATCAATCATAAGTCTATCAAAGTCATCATAAGTCCATCACAAGTTCATCATAAGTTCATCACAAGCAAGTCACAAGCAAGTCACAAGCAAGTCACAAGCAAGTCACAAGCAAGTCACAAGCAAGTCACAAGTAAATCGTAAGTCATCATAAGTCATCACAAATCCCCACGAATCATCACAAGTCAATCACATGTCAATCACAAGTCAATCACAGCTTATTAATGGTCAATCACAAATTATCAGACAAATCACCAGTCGAAGCAAAAATCTGTTGACATAAATCATGACAAAGGCATTGTCGTCCTAATAGCTATAACACTCTCGTTATTTATCTCTAACGGTTGAACTGCCAAAGTTTTGTGCCACCCTTGCCTCTTATAAATATGAAACAATTGTTGTTTATTCATCACTGCATTCTAATTATTCCAAGTGTGTATCTGTAAATATCAGAACAATCTGCATATTAGGACACCAAAGTTGAGATTTGTTGTGTGTGTAAAATAAATTTGATGTACATAAATACATGTATTGCTATATACTTCTTTTTGTATATCCCTCAGTGATGAGGATGCCAACATTACAATATGGTGGGATAATTCTTCCATATTTTACTCTATTTTAAAACTATTCACAATTATTCATATTTCTCAAGATTTTCACTGAGGTATAGGACATATCTGATGTAGAATCATGTGATATAGGGTTCGGAGTCCCGGGTAGGTCCATTTGCTTAAGTTTCCAAACTCTGTGTATAATATTCGTACAATTTTGATGTTGTCACCAAAAAAACATAAGTAGAGTTTCCCGCACATTTCGGCACAGTTTAAACTTCGCACAGATGTAAAGATCTTATTCAGATGTAAAGAGATTATTCAGATGTAAAGAAAACGTCAGTTTATGAAGTCAAAAGAAAACCATTAAAATGAGCTGGCAACAAGTTGAGTAGATTTTCATGTTAGTACTTCTTATTTTTCATTTTGAATCATGATATTTGAACAGACATAATATTTGTAGGCAGATTTTGATGGATAAAGTAGTTTTGTTGATATTTGAGTTGTATATGACATCGGGTGGATCAAAGAAGAAGATTTGTGTGTTTTTAAGTTTGTTTTTGTTGTATTATTTAATTTTAAGTGTGCCTTTGGTAGTTACGAGTTGGACAATATTCCTGATGCCAAAAAGGGATGTATTTTTCATTAATTTTTGTTATTTTTGCATTTTTGATTTTTGCACATCAAATTATTTCAGTAAGGTTCTATGTAATTTTTATTTTATTTTATATTGCTCTGCTCAAAATGAACAATTTATATTAATGGTTTTCTTGACTTTATGTAGAAGTGATTAGACATTTCGTCAAATGATATTGCTTCATATAAATACTTTAAAATATCACATGAATGTTATTTCATCACTTCAATTTTTACAAAATAAAAGACAATTCGTCATCACACATAAAATTACAATTGAGCATTTCACTTCAAAATAAGCATTTTAGACATTCAGTCATCCACTTGACTTTTCCATTTAATAAAATAAATATGTATTATTAATTTTGAAATATACAATATAGTTTAGTTTCTGTAATATTTTTAAGCTCTGCTAAATATTTATTATTGTACACTAGTGTATGTATATTCGAGAACAAGCTTTTTATTGTATTTAATATATTAAAAGAATGTCTTCCAATTTGGTGAAAATTTCGAGATTTGAATAGATGACAACTGTGTGAGTGTAATTCTGAAATATTCACAAGACACAAAAAACACTAAAATTCAAACGTAGGAGACAAAAGGGTTCAAAGTAATAACACCACCAAATGTAACATGAGGCTCAAACATAAACATCGTTATTTATTTATTTATTGATTTATTTATATATTAAAAACTATCACTTTCTATAGTGTTCAATGAGTACACGTATACCCAACACAATTGTGACCCAGCACGAGTAAATGAGACACTTTGAGGCAAAAATTAAAATTTTGATTTTGATTTCATCATTTAAAGCTTGTTTAGCTTTGAATGATGAAATCAAAATCTCAAATTTTATTTTTGCCTCAAAGTGTCTCATTTACTCGTGCTGGGTCACAATTTGTGGCAGAGGGGTAACCCCCTCTTATCCCTATACCTTATGCACATTCAACACTATTGTAACCTAACCCATCCCCCTTGAAACCTAAAAAGAATTCCTGAGATTCCGTGAACACAATGGTCAACACAAAAGAGGGGGGGGGGGTTCTCTGCCACATATCGCGCTTCATATGGACCTAATAATTAATCAGAAATAGTCAGAATTATTTGGTTTCAAAGATGAAAAGGGTATATTTTGTTAATATAAAGTATTGATAATTTAAATTGTTAAACGTAAATTATTAACACTAACAAGTAGTGCCCCAAGTAAACAAAATACAGTAAATAACAAACAAGAAACGGCCGTTGTGGTATAAAGACGGATGTTCTCGGTTGATTATATTATTTGCACTTTTCCTACACTACAGCGATTTCGTTTGGGATTATTATTCTCAGCTAATGCCCCTATTCCACACAGACCACGAATCCCCCGAACCGCCAAGAATTGATACATTTTAGGATTCGTAATTGAATCGTAATCAGTTCGTGAAGTTCTTAACTGATTCGTATTTATCCGTAGTCAGTTCTTTCAATTCTTAAGTGATCTGGAATTCGTGGCAAAAGTTTTGAGCCGTTCAAAATGTTGGCCACGAACTCCCGATTTCAAAAAATCGTAGTTAATTCGTAACAAATTCGTAGTGCATTCTTAGGCATCGTACCTGAATCGTAATAGATTCGTAGGCATTCGTAGGTATTTTTAACTCATTCGGGGATTCGTGAATTCGTGGCTTGACCACGAATCGGCTACGAATCTGTCACGAATCCCACGAATACACACCGAAGCAGGTACGAAGCAAGTAATAGCGTACGAATTCACGATAGCGTACGAAGCAGCTACGAATTCAATACGAATCCCACGAATTGTCAAGAATAGTCACGAATTCAATTTTAATCGTAACTGATTCGTAGATGCATTCGGCATATTCTTGGCATATTCTTAACTGATTCGTAACTGGTTCCTTACGTTCGTGCAGTATTCGTAATATATTCTTGTAAATCGTAGTGAATTCTTGACAATGTTTGAGCGATTCGAGCCGAATCTCACGAATATTCGTAACTCTATCGTACCTGTATCGTAACAGAATCTTAGAGCGTCACGATTTGGACAACAAATGTTCGATATTCCACGAATCCTTACGAATCCTACAATTTATCAATTCGTGGGGGTTCGTGGGATTCGTGGTCTGTGTGGAATAGGGGCATAAGAGGTATGCGCTCTACGATGAATATATAGGATTGGGTTTGTTTGTTTGCTTAATATGATACAAATATCTATGCAGAATTAATGTATATAATCAGCGGTCATGCATACATTTTTGTTTATGACATTAAAACAAATTCGATGCACCAGTTACAGTTTCAATGATTTGTTTATTCATTAAAAAAACAGCCATCAGAATTTGTGTTGTCCTGTGAGAACTATTGCGTTGTTTCCAAAGGTTGCTTTCCTAAATACGTTCTGATATTTTTAAGTTAAGTTAAAGGTGTATACACCATTTTGTAGACATCGAAAACAATTTCTACTGAATTATTAAGCAATATCTTACTTATTTGAAAGTAAATAATGATTCTTGGCATCCAGCAAAATGATATCGCTAGTATCCTGTCCTTGTTCGGAGAAAGAAAATTATAAAAGATTGTTTACGATTGCTGGGCAGCTTTTTTTCTTGGCATCCATGATTGTAAAACTTCGGACATGTCAGTTAAAGGTACGATACACCATTTAAAATTTCTTGAATTATCAGAAATGGGTGGATTGGGGGTTGTATTTTATAGTAAATATCGTTTAAATTACCTGTCTGAAGTTTTACAACCATGGCTGCTGAGAAAAGCGGTTTTTTTCGCGATCATCGTCCGCTTCAATGTAGGACCGGGACGGAATTATTTTAATATCAGGAGCGGGAAGCTCCGAATTCAAAATTTGAATTAAATTAATGTATTAATTACTCGCCGTTGGCCGATTTTTGTGTGTGGGATGTGTCATTCGAAAACTCATAACAAATACTATGCTAACAGAATTTCAATTCAATTTTTATTTTTTTGTATTTTTTAGGGTGCACCTAATTGTCCACCTGCCAGCAAGTCTGATAAAGTAATTTGTTGGAAACAGAGAAGCAAACGTGATTGGTTCGAAGTAATTGCAGCTCAAAAACGTCACTAGATATACACGAGCCGATTGGTCGGTGGGTAAAGGCAAATAGTAAATTTACATATCATTGGGTCGTGTAAAGAAGTGGTTCCCGTACACAATGCATGCAATCCACGTACAGCTAGCACGTGTACGTGTGTACATCATTTTCATTGCAGCGGCGTGTACTGTGTACAATATTGAGATCGGTATTCGCACGCGAGTGACTCGACTCTCGACTCGATGTACGATTCACTACTTGAAAGATTCACATGAACGGTGAGCTACGACTGCGAGCAGACACTAAGTACAGCGGCATCTCATTAATTTCAATAATTGGAACAGTTTTGATTTTTTAAGACGTCATGAATTGATACAAAATGGTCACAAATTTGGGCAATAAAAGCTGATGCATGTAGGCCTATCTGAAGTTATTGTTTGAATCTTATCGGTCGTTTAATCATCACTGAACGCTGCATGAACTTAGGGCCGGCCATGTGCATTACGATATTGCCATCGTCAACTCGGACGGTAGCAATAATGCCATCATCATGATAGCGTTATCTTATTGTGGACAACTTAAAAATGGACAACTTTAATTTTATGCATATGTGAACAACTACGAACACAAGTACAAGTGAAACCTGTGTGTTTGAAACGTGGACAATGGGAAAACTTCTTCTAAAGCGACTGTTGGGAAGAGTTCACAATTTCCGCTGGCTGGTTTTCGTCGTCACCGTGTTTTGTGGGAATGCACCGCCGTCTGCCTTGGCCCAGAACTGGTACTATGACCCGCCCTGTTTGAACCATGATTTCACATGGACGGTAAGCTACACTGCTTTGTTTGATTATTCTGAAGTAGAATTTAGTATTCAGATGACGGTCAGTTATTGCAAATACCATTTTTCAAAAATATATTGAGACTGGCAGTTTGTTATGGAAAACAATTCAAGACTCTAGTACATGTACAGTAATAGTAGATTTTGCACATTTTATAGCCAAATGGACTTACCTAGACCCTCCAAAAGTTGTTATTTACCTTCACTTTGGGGTATGAGGAATTTGATTAAACTATTTTAAAAAAAGCTTATCATTTTTCTACCAAAATTGCTGTTTTGTTTGTTTGCTTGGGTGTTCGTTTGGTTTTTTTCTTCTCATTTACAGCCATAAGGGCCCACCTAGACCCCTAAAAGTGGTACTTTACCCACATTATTAGGTATCAGGCTTGAATTTAATAAATGTATGTAAATTACCTTGTGTGTCATGGCCTATAAGTATAATTGAAAGAAGGCACCAGGACAAAAAAAACCATGGAATTGACAATTTGGAGTATTTGCTTCACTTGTTTTTACAGTTCACAACAAATGGAAATCGTGACTAACCATTTATGTGCATTTGAAAAGACTGCAAATTGCAGCTATTTGTATCCTTTTCACTGGGGCTTTGTAATCAGAGTCGGTGACCTTGGCGTGCTTTCTGTTCTACTCAATGATAGCCAACTGAACCCACGTCTGTTGATTAAAGTACACATCACGCCGCCTGTGACCCCTATATCGTACATGTGGTTAATTTTGTCAAACAAAGACAATTTTTTATTCTAATGCTACTTTTTTTCATCATGTCTCAATGAAGGTTGGTCACTGAAAAATCAAGAATAAGGAACCAAGAAATATTTCAAATTTTGTTAGAAAAAAAATATTTTGTGCTGGACTCTCCATAGACTTTGTACACAACCAAATAATTGGTGACAGCAGGCAGGGGTGGATCCAGATTTTTTTGCAGGAGAGGTTTTTTTGTTGTTGGGGGGGGGGGGGGGGGGTGACTCTATTGTCAAATTTGTTGTAGTCCTATTGTTGGTAATGCAGCACATGTACAAACAAATTTAGGTCATGTTTTTTTATAATTTGGCCATCAGACAAAGTGAGACAAGTCAATGAAAAGCCATGCATTTATTTTTGTCCTAATGTGCACAAACCCTGAACCTTCATACAGTTGCTCTTTATATTATTAAATTAATTCATATCATCTGTAGAATCGAGTTTGAAAAACATGATTTGTTTCCTCTTTTTTGTGCAGACTAGCGGTATTAGTCTTGTACGTCATATTGTTTTTAGACAAAACATGTTAATAACAAAACATGTCAAAACTTTGCATAACGTTTGCATAAGTTTTAATATTAAATTATTGTGGAAGGGGATCTTTATCCGGAAAGGCCTGGAGTCATATAAGAGAACAAAACTTAATTTCAACAGATATTTATAACAAGAATTCAACCTTTACATTGAAAAGAGATCTCATCTTGCTGCTTTCCTTTTCCTATTAAGCAGCTTTACAAGTTCCAATTTATCACCAGATTTAAATTTAAATCTAAACACAGAGCTTTCTTCAACCTGGGGATATGCCTATTTTGATTCCAAGGGAGAGCTAATTCTTGTGTGACGCAGATGCAATTCCCAAGTTGCAGTTCTCCGATGAGGGTATAATTTGGTTGTGTGAGTTTCAGAAATCCTTGCCAGAGTATCCTTCCTGTGTACTTAAGTACATTGGATTACTTGGCAAGTTCTTCTTCTACTATTAGGTCAACGACATTCAGCTCGACCAACACACTATTCAAGTTTCTTTGATAAATGCCTCGTGCTTACGAATCATAAAATGTCAAAGGATTTGTTTTTCATTTACATCAATAGAAACTGATCTCCCATGGCTTGTATTTTTCTCAAAAAAAGATAAGCTCTTATTCTGTTTTAAACGAAACATTGGAAAGATTCGTAGAAAAATAAATTCATGCCTTGAGCTACAAGTGTATGAATGGGTAGAGAGTAGAAATAAATGCAAATTAATATTTATAACCCTATTAAACTTTTCCTTATTTTGACATTTTAGTTAAACTTGACAAATATTTTGTTGTTGTAAGTGTGGTATAGGAAATTGTTGCTTTTTGCTTAAATTTATTCTTCTAAATAGAGACAGTTGGATGATTTTTTTTTTAAAACCTTGTTAAAGCAAAGCACCGTTTTCTCCACAGCCATACAATTCAAAAGTTGAATTTGTTGTCAAAAATACCTGTAAATTGTGCTACTTCATTTTGAAGACGAAACCTTTTTAGTAACAAAATCAGGCCTTAAAACACTCTGTTTCTTTCCCAAAGGATCCAAAAACTTGTTTTGACACTGGTTTGTGGGATGAAAATACAAGAAAAACTTGGAGCAATAAAAGATGAATCGATGACATTAGAACGACCCTGTTTTAGATAGGTCAATATAATGGTTACGAAAGTAAACATGATCACAAGCTGTGAAGACCTCAGTGATACCAAGCCAGGAAAATAGACCAAAAATGAGGTGGCACTTCCAACACCTGCTGCTTTCAGATGAATTTGACCTTCAGACTTTACTTTTTGTTTTTGTTTGGGGTTTTTTCTGGGTTTTTGTGTCTCACAAAAGGATGGGAAAAAAAAGGTTTTGATTTTTCTCAACGATTTCCAAAAAAGTTATGATCACACGCTGTGCAAGTTGTCCACTTGTCAAAAGCTATGACCACTGACATTTGTTTGATTGGTTATTTTCAACTGAATAATAGTGTTTTGTTGTGCATTTGGACACCCTGTTGACAAATTGAAAGGTCCAACCTTGAAATTGTAACAACCAGGGCCAAGTTCGATCAAGGAAAAGTTCAATTTCATTGTCAAATTTGTCCTGAAAACAATTCTTTTCTTAATGAATAACGAAACGGAATGTCTGTATTTGAGTTTGAATTTTGTCAAACTAATTATTTTTGTTTTGAGGGCTTTATTGAATCACAGATATTTTTTTTAATAAACTAGTGAAAATGTTAAATATCAGTATTCATTAGTAATTTCCATTTTTTGATCGTATCTCTGTCATGGGTCACCACTCATAAATTATGCATTTTATTTGACCTGGCTTTGAAAATGGCACAGCGCACAACATTATGTCGCTTTTCACAATGGCCAAAACAGCGTTGTTCTGTATTCAGCTCAAACCCCGCTCTTTTTTGTTAGGAAAAAGTCTTTTTGTTCCCCTGTGTTCATATGCACCTCTAACTTGCATAAGCTGCTTCCTCCCCATTTGTTTAAACAAACATTCTTCTGTAACGGAGACAGAAATGAATCATGTGCACGTGTCCCTTAAAGTTAGTTTCTGAGGGTCCCCGCTCTTGTACCAATACTGCCCAGGCCCGCATATAATGCTATCCGAAACCCGGCCTTGTCTCAAAGAATATCACTTGAAAAATATCATAGAAGCTTGAGGATCAAGCGTGATTAACGAATGCAAAACAGGATATCAAAACTAGTCGTTGGTTTTTAAGGGCGTAGTTTCCTCTTCGTAGACAAGTCCACGAGCTAAAACCGAAACAGGCAGAAGTTCATCAGCTGTATGCCAGTGCAATTTTCCAACGCTTGCCCGACTCATATTGTTGGATGTTGTGAAGTGCTGTGCAAACACCAACTGAAATGGTTGGGACTGGTGGTGTTATCTTCAGAACAAACAGGGTGCCCTGATCATTTAGTAATCATTAAAAAGGAGTTTATTAGGGGGCACTGGGCCAGCCCATAGCTTTCTGTTTACTTTATATAGCGAATTGTCATGGTTTCCATGCAGGGTAATGTTTTAGTGTAAAAGAGTAAAAAAGCTCACTCACTTTTTTTGTGGAGCCATATAAAGGCCGGCTTTTTTTAGTGTTGTCTTTTTTATATGGCTTCTCAATATAGTGACAATTTCACTCTTTTGAAGTAGTTTTAACTTTTTTGGAGTAGTTTTCTAACTGAAAAAACACTCGCTCCGTGGTTTTATAAGAGACTCTCTCTGGTTAATACAAAGCAGTCAGTGATAAAATGATGAAGATTAGGGACCAGAACCTTCCCCAACCATAAATAAAAGAAAGTATTTTTAAGACTCTGTTCGCCTCAATTGGCACGAAATGTTGGAAACGCTTCTGATTCTGATACACCTCCAACTCACATCTGTTTTTGTTCTCCTGTGAAGTTTTATTTAAAACCGATTTCATGGAGATGTTTGCGTGAGAGTCCAAACATCCCGTGGCTTTCCACGGGGCGAGAGAGTCAAAAGTCAGGGACGGGAGTGATGTCAGTAATACACACAGAAACTAGATTTACCTAGAAAACCTCTGTGGGGTCCCGTAGAATCAAAGCGTCCCAGAAACAACCTGTCCCAGAAACAACCTGTCCCACATGAGAAATCTGCAATTTTTAAGAACTTATAATTGGCATGAAGCAAAAAAACCACCCGCTGTCTGTAGTTTTATTTATTTTTTCAATAAAATGTGGACGGCGATTGTGTAGTCAATCATGAGGGGGCCAGGTCAAATTTTTGACTCCATTATATTTATGTGTCTCTTCTAAAATTACTTTTTCTACCTAAAGCAGACTTCTCTCAATTTTAACCCTAACTTTGTAGGCATTTATTTAGAATAACATACTACAACCTACTTCTACATTCTAATTATCTTCCCATGGGTCTAGTTTGTAATTTCCAAAAGTAGTCAAATTTAACCAACTGCTGCATTTGTTTTCATGACCGGTGTAGCATGAATTTTAAACTCTGTTAAATTACGGATCGACTCCACAATACGTTCTGTTATAGAATACTGCTCTCATAATTGGGCCGGTGCTCCAGTTTGTTATTTGTCCCTGCTTGATAGAATTTAGCAGCGTATTACAAATCTAGTTGGACATGACTCAGCCTCATCCCTTGAACCTCTATCTATCCGTCGCTCTGTAGCCTCATTGAACTTCTTTTACAGATATTATTTTGGTAGGTGCTCCAATGGACTTTCATTGGTTGTTCCATCCAACCGTACCTTTGGCCGCAACAAACTTTTCTCTGCTCAATCACATTTATTGGGGGAGTCAGGATGGCGTAGCGGTTCTTTCCTCGCCTTCCACCACTATGACCCGGGTTCGAACCCCGCCTGGGCCAATATGTGGATTGGGTTTTCAGTCCCTGCCTGACTCCGTGGGTTATCCCCAGGATATTCTTCTGGGGTTTTCCTCCCACCTCTAAAAACTGTACCTTCTTCTCATTGTCTTCTCTCTACTGAGGGCCCTAAATGATCAGCTTCTGCTGGATGGGTTACCCTCATTAAAGATGGTTGTAAATAAATAAATAAATAAATGTATATGTAGTTGTTCCCAAAGCAAATACTTCTTTTATTTTTTTCCTTACTCTGGAATTTACTTCCTACATCTTGCTTCCCATCCACTTATAATTTGTCTCAATTTAAACGTGATATTAAAAGTCATCTTTTTACCCTATGATTTCCTCTTGTTTATTTCCTTTTCTATGTAGCCACCACCTTGAGTGGCCTATTGTGGGCCTTGTGGTTGGAGACTTCCCATCAAAAAATAATTTAAAAAAAAAACCAAAATAATATTGATAGTCCTTAGCCTATTGTTATAAGGCAAAAACATGTATTTGATGCAACTTTTCATTGTTTTTATTTTACTTAGTTCTATTATAACACGTATAACACAATATGACAATTATGCACAAACTACAAATGATTAAGAAATGCACCTCTTATTGAAACCTGAATTCCATACGTCAAGGACATTGGTTATGTAAATATACCACGTGTACTTTGAATGCCATCTATTATCACAGAAGAAAATCATCTGTTTCACGGTTGTGATTTCGTATTGTCAAAACACAGCCTTGATATTTTACAAAAGTTCAGGCGTGTTTGTTTGTCCTGAATGCCGTGGAATTGCACGGTATTGTGACCTTGCACTTTGGGTAATGACGCGGTAACAGTGGTGAATGAATCATATCGCGGACGTGTTGTACCAGAATTAACTTACGGTCATTTAATATATAGTCAGAAAGATTGGTACAAAATATGATAGAATTGTTTACTTGATGATAAAAGCATGCAATTTGGCAAACAGTCAGGGTATGCATGAGAAAGATTTTTGGCTATAAGGCCATCGAAGATTTGACCTTGGCAATGGCAGCCAATTTGAAACAATTTGAACATTTCTTGTTTTCAACCTACCGGACAAATCTGTGATGGCCCTATAGCTAAATAGCTTTCTCATGACATGTAATATGATTGTGTGCCAAATTCCATGCTTTTATTTTTTTTCACCATTCTGCCAGACTATAACCTGTCGTGTGAGTGCAAAAATGTCGTAACTGCCAAAATTCATCTTTTTGTGTAATTTTATAAAGATTCATCCATAAATTATTACACAAAAGTTTTATTGAAAGATATTACGTCATTGTGACGTAATTTATTAAAATCATAAGGTCGTATTTCCATTACGAGCAAATGTGTTTAAGAAAAAATGTCGTATCTTATCGCGTTAAAATTTCATATGGTCGTGTTTGTGTCAGAAGTCAATGAAACTCGTGTTCTTGTACCGATGTGATACCAGTTGAGTGCATTTTTGTATTTTCTTAAAACTAAATTAGCAAAATGAGAAAAAAGTACAAAATAATTATTTTTTTATTAAAAAAAAAAATTAGTGGAAAATACAAGAAACAAACATGAATTAAATGGAAAATAAAGTCTCAAAATAAAGTCATACACTGAACAAGATGCTACTGTGAATTATTCACAAACTCCTTGACCTCAACAAAACTGATTTCAGCCGATTTAAGCTCTACGTGCTAAAGTAAGGGAACACTCCTATGTGTCCCGGGTTCTGTGTGTCCCGGGTTCTGTGTGTCCCGGGTTCTGTGTGTCCCGGGTTCTGTGTGTCCCGGGTTCTGTGTGTCCCGGGTTCTGTGTGTCCCGGGTTCTGTGTGTCCCGGGTTCTGTGTGTCCCGGGTTCTGTGTGTCCCGGGTTCTGTGTGTCCCGGGTTCTGTGTGTCCCGGGTTCTGTGTGTCCCGGGTTCTGTGTGTCCCGGGTTCTGTTTCTCCCGGGTTCTGTGTGTCCCGGGTTCTGTGTGTCCCGGGTTCTGTGTGTCCCGGGTTCTGTGTGTCCCGGGTTCTGTGTGTCCCGGGTTCTGTGTGTCCCGGGTTCTGTGTGTCCCGGGCTCTGTGTGTCCCGGGTTCTGTGTGTCCCGGGTTCTATGTGTCCCGGGTTCTATGTGTCCCGGGTTCTATGTGTCCCGTGTTCTATGTGTCCCGGGCTCTATGTGTCCCGGGCTCTATGTGTCCCTAACCCTAAACCCCTAAACCCTAACTCCCTAACCCCAAATGGGACACATAGAACCCAGGACACATAGAACCCGGGACACATAGGGATGACCCCATAAAGTAATGGGGCCTCATTGTATGTTCATGCAAAAACGTCGTATCTCAACGAGTTACAACGTTTTGAAAAAATAATACATAGAGCGTCGTGTCATGCAAAAACGTTATGTTGATCTCAGCCATTTAAAAGTCCTTTTATCTAAAATCACGCCAAAAAAATAAAATATTCAACATACCGAACATTTTCTTGACTAAATTATCTTCTTGAGATTACTTTATCGTGTGTTTTTTAATGAAACACCCAAATTTAGCAAGCATTGCAAACCTGTTAATGTGTTTTTCTCAAAACGAGTCAAAACTGAGATATTATGTTTTTGCACTGACACGACGATTACTACACGAGGTCTTAGCCAATGCTAGTCACGACCGATATCCTGGCACAGATATTGCTCCTTATGCAGTTCATATTTAATTATTTTTTAACAATATTTTTCAAACACGTACATGAGATTGATCAGATTGAGGCCACGTTGTAGGTGCAATACATGAACTGGCAGTTACATTGATTGTGGAGAACTAAATTAACCAGAAGTTTACTTTAGGGTAAAACAAAAACTTGAAGTCCAATTCACATTTGGGTTAAAAGGTAGGATACACTATTTGCAGATATAAAATATTTTTACTACCGTTTTATTCGGAAATGTCTTACTTTATTTGAAAATAAATAACGATTGTATGCGTCCAGCAAAATAATTGCGCTAGATATTCTGTAATTATTCCAAAAAAAATTTGATCGCCAGATGGCGATCGCGAAAAAAACAAAAACGACCAAATTAAACAACTGCCCGACGCCGGTTGAAAACGAATGCCGTATTTTTTGCTTTTCTCGGCATCCATGATTGTAAAACTCCGGACAGGTCAGTTAAACGATATTTACCACAAAATACAAACCCTGAAATGCACCCATTCATGATAATTCAAGCAATTACCAATGGTGTATCCTACCTTTAACGTGTTGACAAAGTGATAGTAACATTTTGATTAATTGCGAAACACATTATTCTATAGAAACATTTTTGGGCAGTTATAACTATTCTAAAAGACTCGGAGTATTAATGAATAATATGGCTGTGCAATGATTTAGTCATACAATAAGAAATTAGACAAGCTTACTCCCAGCCCGGACATTATTGTTTGTAAGAAAGGACGTGTGTGGTCTCATGAATGGAAAGTAGGTGACATTTTATAACCACTCATTATATCCAGTATGGGGGTGGGGGTTGAGGGGGTTAAACCCCATTCATAGACGTCGATTATAGCCACCATCTTGGCAGCTATGAAACTATTCTAGATTGATCCAAACCTGATAAATTTTCCCCCATTAGACACAATGCATGCACATGTACTATATTATATGGTTATTACGATTGTTGACTGCAGTAAAGTGCCATGGCCTCGTTAGACTTGATGACAAGTCGTTAGATAGTCGTGTTTCATCCGTGAAATTCAGTCGAAATTCATCGGCTCGGCTGGTTTAAGACTAGCAACGTGCGGAGTTGCGACAGATTAACTTCGAACTTTGCAAATTGGGGACGAGGCAACCGCAACGTCCCCCGTGTATATACCGAGTGGACCGCTTATCGACTTGGCACCAAGTCTATGGCCTCGTAGTCTTGAGCATTGAATTGTGGTCTGCGGATAGTTCTGCAGGTCATGGGTTCGAGTCCAGCCTGGGGTTATGGTGCGTGTATCCTTTAAAAAAAAACCACTTTGTCATTTCACATTTAAAAATAAAATTGAAAAAAAACAAAAAAAAACAAGTGTTAGTTGGAGATATATTAAATTTAAAAAAGGCAAAATCAAAACTTGTTGCTTCTTCCCACCCAGGAGTAAATGGGTACCGTACTTATGAGGGCAGAGATGGTTATTGTGGTTGATTTGAGCTGCTTTGCACGGAAATGGCAGAATTGTCTTTGAAATGTTGCATTGGCTCAATGTGCAGGGGTAATAATGCTAGAGCTCTGTGAGTGCCAGTATTGGCTGGTATGTGCGCTGTATCAATAAACATATTATTATTATTACTGCAATGTGGGATATACCATTTTAGCATCTGAGGGATGCATTTAATGCTATTAAGAGCCAATGTCCTAATTATTTATTACCCCCCAAAAGTGCAGTTAGTTGGCAGTGTGCCAATTTTGTGGAATACATAATTATGTGCTTTAGGAATCAACGTTATTATTTTCTTCAGGATAGCTCAGGCTGCTCTTTCTAACTATGAAGCTCACAATTAATTTTGTTTTTTCAGGAAACTGATAGTTATGTTGGATAACTTCTTTGGTAATTCTTCCAAATAGGCACTTGGGGAGACAAAATAGCATAAATCTCAAAGATCTTAGAGAAAAGGGTTAGGGTAAACAAGTTGGGACTGTTTTAAGTTTGTGTACATCTCTATGGGATTGTCTCCCTAAGTACCTATTTGGAGGTAGTATAATTGTTTTGGTTATCTTGTTTGTTTTTGCATTTATAATGTTTTTACTTCTGTTTTATTTATCAAATTGTTCTTGAAATAGTGGTTTTTATAATGTTATAGTGTTAATCTCGTTATATACAGGGCCCTCAGGGATAGCAGTTTTTTTAACTGATGAGGCTACCCTGGTTAAATAAAACTGTAAATAAATAAATAAAATAAACAAGCACTCCAGTTTATAGTAATGATTAACTTGGAGTGCATTTTGGTAAACACCGATTCATCAAGAGGTTCTTTTCGTGAATTCTAAAAATGTGTTTAATTTGGATCAGGAATGGCAGAAATAATCTGAAAAAACCTGCTGGTACATTTGATTGTTTTTACTTGTTTGTACAGTTGACATTTTGTTAGGTAAAGTTATTGATTCATGGTAATTGTTTCTTTCATGTATTCGTCCAGGTCAGCCTATATTTGCCATGATGTTAATTTATTTGGACACATTCTTTAAACTGTTAAACAAATACATGGAGAATGTAGAGGAGGAACTTTTTGTGTAAAAAAAAATGCAAAAGATTTTTGCAAAATTAAACTGGTTCTTAGTTGATCAATTCTAATCCCATCGCCAAACCTCCTTTCCACCTCACCTCACCTCACCCCAATCTGGGATAACCACTTAAAGTGAGCGCATCTTTGTTTTCGTTTACAGACTCAAAGCGGCACGACACAAGAGTGCAAATACTTGGTTTTGGAAGCAACTGGCAGTAAAGGTAAGCTCAAAAAAGATATATAGATTACTTTAGCACAATTGAGTGCATCTTGGCAAACACTAAACAGTTTAGGATTAGGATTGAATTTGTAGCGGGCCATGTTTTTTGGTTTTTTTGGGGGGTGGGTAGGTGGTACAGAAGGCAATATGCCTTGTTTGTGCGTAATTCAAGATTTGAAATGGGGAGGGGCAGTTTAAATAGGTCTCTTTAAACCTATTTGTTATCCCATTTATTATCTTGACTATTCATTGTTTTTAAATACCATTTTTTCGAGAATCAGTTTACATCTTCAAGGTGGTAGTCTATATTTCCCTTACTGAACTCAGTACCCCTCCATGTTGTATGCCATTGGAAAGCTCTTGTTCTGCATATTCCAGATATAGTCAAATTTTTCCAAAAGAACCTAGAAACAAATGTAAACATTGGTTTTCATGTTGAGTATATCCTAACGTTTCCAAAAATGTATAGTTTAGCAAATCTACCAAAAAAAGTGAACAAAACTTTCAATATGTACATTATGAACCTGACTAATATATAAAAACGTCAATTCTGAAAAAGTCTGACTTTTCTATAGGCTCTTTTTGTGATGACAGGTCATACGCCAGTTGGAGGGTGATCGTGGGGTATTATACTGACGGCTACTTGTACATGTAGGTTGTCACAAATCCTTCTGTTGTTGACCCTTGTAAAGGTGAGGAGTTTTGTCCTAACCCCCTGCCGTCACTGTCTGCTGAGAACGAGTCGCGACGCCCTCCTTTTGCCCAGATTGTCCAGGCTAGCTACTACACGGTACAGTTTGTGTCGGAGACCCCTTCCTACGATAGTCTGGAAGGCATTTGGAGTGGACTGAACATCACGTTTCAACTAGGGCCGGAAGGTAACAGAAATAAACATGCCAAATATTGCCACAGGCCAGGAGACGTTTGTCTGATAATTTTCTTCTCTTCAGTTATGAATTATCAGGAATAGGTGGATTTGGGGGGTTGTATTTTATAGTAAATATCATTTAACTGCCCTTCCCAAAGTTTTACAATCATGGAAGCTAAACGCGTTCGTTTTCAAACGGCGTCAGGCAGTGGTTATTACGTTGTTTATATACAATTTAATTTTTCAGAACAATTACAGGATATCTAGTGCAATATTTTTGCCGGATGCCTACAATCATTATTTACTTTCAAATATGCCTAAGTAAGATATTTCCTAATAATTCGGTAGTAATCTTTTTTTATATGCAAATGGTGTATCCTACCTTTAAAGGGTACGCTTCCAGCTATTTGAGTGGATGAGTTGCTGTTATTTATTTATTAAAAACATTCCACAGGTCGCAGGTTCAAATCCTGTTTCTGCCATTTTGTTATTTTGTTATTTTTTTTATTTAATTAAATTTATCTGGTCAGTTCCTTACTTCGGGGTTTGTTTGACAAATTAAGAATATTTTTGCATAACAAAGGCAAAGTTTGAAGTATTGTTTGCAAAGTGTTGCAAAATGAGTAACCAATAGTTCTCAGTTAAACAGATTGCAGGTCTTGTTTTTTAAGAGTGATTGATTTTATGTAAATTATTTTACAGTACATTTCATATGTGACCTGCTCCAACAAAACCCGGACAAAGTTGATAATTTTAAATGTTTAGATTTTACTTTTTTCAACTTTTCTAGATTCTCAGCTGAAAAATGATGTATCATTTTCATATGTACCCCAACTCTATCATCTCATTTGGAAGAAATTTGGTGATAAAACCCTGACAACCTAATTATGAGATAAACAGCTTTAAAGTTCAGAAAAGCGTATTGTTTCTATAGACAATTGTTTCACAAAATCGACCAAAAACACACTTCTGGGTGACGGATTATGCTTAAATTGTTGGAGATTGTAGATTAATTGTAGAAAAACGAGTACAATGTAATAAAACACGTTGTGCGACTTTATTCGGGTTTCGTTAGAACAGGTCACATATGCACCATAATTACATTGCCTGTCTTTTTTAAATAATCAAAACCCTACCTCTCTCAGTGCCAAAATGGAGCTAGTTACCATTTCTATCAAAACCTATCATAACTCATAACTCATATGCTATGAGAGAGGAAGGGGTTGGTTTGTTATTGTGACCATTATAACAAGTAGAAAGGTTGAATTTTAACCAGTTCGCGTCGGATGCCGTGTATACACGCATTTTTTTTTAAAGAATTGAAAAAGGGATGACAGACACATCACATGCAAGGCTGGAAATATCTGTCAGTTACAGGTTTGCATCAAGCAAGGCTGAAAATATCAGGATGTGCTACACACAAATGCCAGCCTAAACCCGTCTCGGATCGAGGTTCGTGAAAAACAATCTTAATCCTGGCCCTGGTCAGTGTCAAAATAACCCAGGTATGAACTGGTTAAATAAGACAGGCCCACTAATATTGTGAAATGGGACTGTTTTTTTTTTAGTTTTTTTTTACTTAAGCCACTTCAACAATGGCTCGGATCGCTTTTCAATAACACTTGCGCAACATTTGATGACAATTTAGTCATTTTTTTCTTTAATTCTTAATTTGCACTTTAATTGTTTAAATCTCAGCTGCCGGGAAAGTCACGGGCGTTTTGTTTTCCATGAGAAACCTGAGCCCGGATTCAGGCGACTCAGAGTTTAGCAAATTGCACTGTCGAGCCTACAGCTTCAGCCAGCCACTCACCATAGATGCACTGCTAGATCAACAAGGCAAACCTGTAAGTATTTCAATCCCCAAGAGAAGATTTAGAGAGATGGTATCTCATTCCTAGCCCCCCCCCCCCCCCCCATAATCTTTTAGAATTATCAGAGTTTTGACCACCTGTTTTTGAAAATAAAGTTTAAAGTTTTGTATCTGTGCACACTTTAACCCGAATAAAAATTAAAACAAACCTTTTGTCTAAATACATGCCACAAGATTTAATTACCTGTTTGGTTAAATGAATAAACCTACTTGAGTTTAAAAATACTAGGCAGCCTGCATGATATCTGTGTCCACTATAATACATGGACTTGATGACCAAGGATGGAAATAACACACAAACAGTCAAACATTACATACCTTGTGTGGACATTTAATTCCTTTGAATTTGTGTATAGTTAAGGCCGTGTCCGAAACGGGTGTCTAGAGCTACGGCTACGTCTATTGTCTACGGCGGCCATTTTGTAGCGCTGTCAGAAATGCCGTCTACAGCTACGGCTACAACGTCACAAAAATCTAGCCGTAAAAGAAGTTGTCTTGCTCAGGCAAAACAAAATGGCGGCAGCACTAACGTTAATTTTGGAGCAAATTTTCTTTAATTTTTCAATAATAGTGCATTGAATTCAAACTAACAGATCGACAAATACGTCAATATCATCAGGTATTCCGACCGGCTGTAAACAAACATTGCGTAACATTTAGCGGACGATAATTGTTGTAAATTCTTACATCGTAATTTTGCAAACACTAATTCAAGCATCGCTTGGGGACGCAATAACTAGCCGTAGGCTCTACCGTAGCCACGTCCGAATTCCATTTGCCTTAGCACCTACGTAGACGTAGCTGTAGCTGTAGACATAGACCGTAGCTCTAGACACCTGTTTCGGACACGGCCTAAGAATCCTAGTTAAGAATCCAAAATTTACCAAAATACAAATTTTTTTCACATTATGAAAATTCTTTTAACCCTCATTTGTGACTGACGTGATACCCTATTAAGTGTTCCTCTTCACTTTCCTCAACCCTAACCCATTTTACCTCTAGAGCTTTTTATCAAAAAGGGAGAATTAAGCCTTGTGTGGACTTGAGCAAGTCCACACAAGGTTTTTGGTTTGTGTATTGTGTGGACATCTTTTGTTTGCAAGTCCACACAGCGTTTGCGAGGTTGGTACAGTTTACCACACAAGTTTATGCGAAGCGGCTGTATAGTCACTTTAATAGGCACGTATATAGATCTGTCGTAGCCAAGTCATTTGGTCACAGCCGTTGTGATAGACACCAACATTATGGATGTCATGACTGAGATTTGCAGTAGCACCATACTGTATCAAATCTCTTTTGGGAATTTGTAAGGTTATGAAACAAACCAGGGGAAACTTAACGATATACCAGAGGTCATCTGGGGATGACTGCAACACTTAAAATGGGATTGTTTTGTGTGTTTTTATTTAAATTGCAGATCAATATTTTATGATAAAAAATGGGGGTGGGTTGGTGGGTCAATAACATTAAAAAAAACAAATAGATTTTTATTTAAATTTTGGTTCTTTTGCTTAAACCTTTTTGGGGGTGTTGACTTCTAAACCTCATCAACTACCAATTGGTGCAGTGAGTTAAATAAACGACATTCTGCTAGATTTTGTAAGGTAATACAAATATACTGCTAGTCATTTGCTCAGTTCAAAAGTCAATTTCTTCGCGATCTTTGATGATTTATGAATCAAGTGTATAGGCTCAAATACGCACCTATTTAACATTTAGGTCATGCATTTTTGTTTGAAACCTAGTACATTTTGTATTTGTATTTTGTTGTCTTTTTTTCTTTCTCTACAGCGCATAGGGACATGTTTAATCACTATGTGTTATGCGCTATATAAAAAAGGTTAATTATTATTAATTATTATTATTAAAGGGTGTTAAATAAACATGAAAACAAAGTGTACTTGAACTTCATTGTTTGTTGCTTCATTGGAGGGGGGGGGGGGTATTAAATGAGGTTATGTTGCATGGAACTGGGCTAACACCTGCCAGTGAGATTAGTTGTAAAAGGTTATGTACTCAAATGTTTAAAGGGGGATAAGCATCACTCATATCTACACAAAGCTTCCATCAAGTTGTCCACTTATAAACCAGTCTTCAACCCTTTCATTGAAGCTGAGAATATATATATATATATATGAAGGGAACCAGTAAAAGGCAAGACCTCTTCTTGCACAGTATGCAGATGTTAACTAAAAAAGCATGTAGACCAGGGAAATAAATAGTCCAGGCAAAATACATAGTCCAGGCAAAATACTTAATTTTGTTTTGTTGACCTCAAACAAATTGCAATGAATTGTTTTTAACCAGTTACGGGCGGGATTATTTTTAACGAAACTCGATCTGAAGCGTGTTCAGGCTGATAGTGCCGGGAAGCACACCCACGCATTTCCGGCCTTGCGCGCTGCTGACATACATTTCCGAACTTGAACTTGGCGTGTTTATGCGTCATCCGTTTTGAATTTTGGGAAATGTTTGCGTTTATATACGTCATCCGGCGCGAACTGGTTAACCACAGTGCACTTCTATAAGGTCCCTAGAATGACATACTAAAAGTCTTTAAAAATCCAAGTGGTGGAAATATGTTTAATTTGCATAAATCATTGATCCCTGTCGTGTAATATGTTTATTCCCATATTTGGGTATATATTTGAGTTTATTTTTTTGAAAAGTTTATTTAGGTGATTCGGCTTACACATCCTTACTTCAATAACATTTTCTAAAGCATGTAAGTGACTAAATAATTATGAAAATATAGTAATGGTCCAAAATGACTACAATAATACCCTATAAATGTGCGCACATTCCACTGTCTCCAAATATCATCAAGTAGTCAGTATTGGTGAGCTTCAAATTCACGAGTACTCAAGTAATCGAGTGGGAAAAATCACTACTCGCCCAGCACTAGTCGTATCTCAGTGTGACCGTACTTGTATTCAGGTGAAGTTTTGGGAAGAAAGATTATAATATCTACATGCTTTCATGGATTTTGAAAGAGCAGAGAGAAGACACAAATCAACATCAGATTACTGAGGTCAAGTTGTAAGGGTCATTATTACGATCATTGTTCAGATATGCTTCAAATGTTTCATTGTCGACAGAATTTGATGGATTATATTATAACTTGAATGGAGTGATTCTTGAGTGGGGGTTCATCACAACTCTTCCGAAATTGGAGGTCAAAGGTCATCTAGGGGTCATTAAGGTTGTAAGAATACAAAACGTAAAAATACAAAACATACAGAGATCGACCACAGGAAAAGACCACACTCACGATCCCCAAATAGCTTTATAACCCTTGATAATTTCTTACATTTTTTCAACACTACCGGTAGCTCAAAATGGTCGAGTAAACTCGACTTTGTTTATAAGGAAAAGCTTATAATTAAGGAAGTCATCAAAAATTGTGTGTTTTTTTTTCTACAGTTGCAGCTGCATTTTGATTGTTTTCGTGGCCAGAAACCAGGCATGGAGTACGAGTACACGGTAAGAACTCTACCTGTCTTTGACACATCGGGAGAAGACCCTCACGACACAGTGGTGACATTTCGCTACAGAGCTCCCCGTAAGTAAACGACTGTTGTGCATCTATGGCTAAGGCTTAATGTTTACACGAGTCTATGGTAACGGCTGCAGCCATGTCACATCAATTGACTCGTGTGTAATATCACGCCACAGGTATCTAGACTCGTAACTGGGGGCCAATTTCAGCTGAGTTCGCGCCGGATGACGTATATAAACACAAAGTTTTCCCCAGATTCAAAACGGATGACGCATAAACACGCCACGAGCAAGGCCGAAAATGTGTGTCAGCAGCGAGCAAGGCCAGAAATGCGTGGGTGTGCTTCCCGGCACTATCGGCCTGAACCCGTCTCTGATCGAGTTTCGTTAAAAATAATCCCGCGTGTTGGCTCGGTGATGTTTAATTAATCCCGGCGCGAACTGGTTGAAGCACACTCAAATTTGCTTCGCATGAAAATTCTTCCTTGAGTAAAACAGGGTAATGCTACAGTCACACGGCCATGTTACGGACCTGCGGATGCCTGCGTATATTTGGATAATGAAAATGCGTAATTTTTAACCCCAATACGGAAATTTGAGCAAAAGTTACCTATATTCTGCGGACGATACGGATTAGTACGGATGTACGATACGGATGTTACGTATGAATTACGGATGTTACGGGTAAAACCTGCGGATGAACCCATCCGCTGCCAACCCGCTGACACATGTTACTGACGACTTACGGATGACTTACGGATTTTACGGATGACTTACGGATTTTACGGATGACTTACGGATGACTTACGGATGAGTTCCAGTTATTCAACAGTTTCTTCTCCATCTTTTTAATAGTGTTTATGTACCCCTATGTATCTGCAGGCAACTGCACACCCGACAAAGTGTGCGGATCAGTTACGTATCTAACGTATCCTGCGGATGAGTTTACGTATCTTACGTATAGTTACGTATTTTACGTATGGATAACGTATATTCTGCGGATGCTTACGTATATTTCATCCGCAGCAAAATTTTGAGATTATCAAAATTCCGCTGCGGATCTGCGTATGTCTGCGGATCCTGCGGATTGAATTACGGATGGATACGGATGCTTACGGATGATACGGATCCTTGCGGATGCTTACGGACTTTTATCCGTAAGCATCCGCAGCTACCGTAAGTGGCCGTGTGACTGTACCATAACAGACCAACATTTTTAGGTCATGTAATAGTATTGTTTTAGCTGTTTTTTTTTGGCTAAGCATGAAAAGCATGTGGAGTTTTGGCTGGTAACCTGAAATTTGTTACTGAGTAAGACTTTGTGGTGCTATGTAGATTTGTTAGTTTAGCAGCTCCATGAAATTGGCCCAAGTTTAGAACTAACAACAAAAATTGACTTTAATACCGTTATTCATAATGACGACATGGAACATTTTATGTAGTTTTCAAGATAATTATAGAGGACAAATTTAAATTTCAAAATCTGCAATTATAATTAATAGACTGATCTTCATTTTATAGTTTCAAGTTACTTTTTCATAAATTTCAACAAATTTATCACTTTGAGGAGAAATTTATTTTCTAGACAAGCAATTAAACATCTGTCAACAAAATAAATAATCACTAACTTCATTTTTTTTCTCAGCATGCTACACGATTCCTAACGATTACCTGTGCAGAGACCCTGTGACAAATCGGCCACCTCCACAAATAGGTGAGAACTGACATCGAACAAAAATGTATCTCCAAGATCAGACCTTTTGAAGATCTCTTCTTTTTATAAGTATCATTTCACGGTCCACATAGTCTAATAATTGGTAGGAAAGTGTGACGAAAGATAGGTCGTTCAAGCATCCCATACGTGATACGATCAAGCAAAGTGAGTCTCAATTCAGGAATTCTGATTTTGAGATATGGGTTAGACTATGTGCTGGTGTCGGAATGTTCAGTATTCTATTTTTTCAAAATTAATAAGAAAAACTGTTGATCTTTTACGCAGCGAAGAAAAATATCCAAAATTCAAAGTTGAATTTTTTACAATGTCTGAGTTTGATCATCGTACAAAATTGCAAAATTTGACGCAATTTTGTACATGGACTGTTCTATTAACTTGCCAAGTTTCTTAGCCATACCTTGCACCAAAAGTGTGCTTTTATATAATTATTTGCCAACTGTTTTTGTTTGTTTTTGTTTTGTCTACAGCCTTGTGTTCCTATTGGAAACCGCAATATTTCATTGTGACAGCTAACTACAGTGACCTCACCGTCTCCATGGAGATAGGACCAGAGGTGTGTGGCTTTGATGCCTTCAGGTTCGCAGCACATACCCCGAAGAGTGACATAGCGAGTGTCGTCCTGTGGGACAATAGTTTCATCCAAGTCGACGTGGTAAGTTGTGTTGAGTTCCAGATACCCAGTTTGCTCATTGGAGGAATACATCAACATTCTGGAAAGTTGGAATGTTTAAAAAAATTGTTTTCCTGTTTTTGAGTTTTATATTTTTCCACGAAGAAGTAACCTAAGCACTAGTTGTCAAACTGTTTTTATTTACAGACTAATACGTCCCACTTTGAGACATTTGCCTACGGCCGGAACATCACCTACATCAAAGTGAGCCTTAAGGATGCGAGTCATGGCAAGCGAGTGGTAATGGTGAGTGTAGTTGGGTTTGGTTGTTATTACCCAAGATAGAGAGAATTTACATGGAGCATTTAAGTCTGATTCATAAATACCTAGGAGAGTTTACCCATTCCTATTGGTCGAGAGCCTGACACATGGGGATGTTTAAACGGCCAATAAAACATGGCCCAGCTGGTTTTAAATGCTTTTTTGGTGTCACATTAAATTTGGACTCCTATCTGGTCCACGACCCTTTCATTGGTTGAAACCTCACACATCATGCGCAATACAACCAACTGGTTCTTATATTAACACGTTCGCGCCGGGATTATTTTAACATCACCGAGCTGATGCGCGGGATTATTTTTAACGAAACTCGATCCGAGGCGGGTTCAGGCCAATAGTACCGGGAAGCACACTCACGCATTTCCGGCCTTGCTCGCTGCTGACAGACATTTTCGGCCTTGCTCGTGGCAGGTTTATGCATCATCCGTTTTGAATCTGGGGAAAACTTTGCGTTTATAAAGGTCATCTGGCGCGAACTGGTTAATAGTCCCAATGCCATATCACATATCTACATGTATCTTCATATAAAGGCACATGCGCGAGGCACATACCATTGAATAGCTAGATGGGTTTTCCTCAAAGGACAATGTAAAATCGTTCGAAAAATGTAAATGTTTGACTTGTTTTGACTTGTTGACCGAATAGTATTTGTAAATAAAAATTGTTGTCAGTCGATATTAAACATATGTTTAAAACCGGCTCATGGGCCTGGACATTGTTAATGCTCTCTAACGCATCCATGCCCACGAGCTGGTTTTTAACATACTTGTTTAAAACTGGCAAATCATATTTTTATTTCCATAATAACAACCAGATTTCCGTTTGTCAACAGAGGTGAAACAATTCCCCATCCGCTAACTGAGACTAGCTTACGCTAATTCACATCATATTGAAATTTGTGCTTATTGTATGAAATGTTATTGTGATAAAATGGACAAAGCAGGAATTTAACCAGTTCGCGCCGGGATTATTTTAACATCGCCGAGCCGACGGGCGGGATTATTTTTAACGAAACTCGATCCGAAGCGTGTTCAGGCTGATAGTGCCGGGAAGCACACCCACGCATTTAATTCCGGCCTTGCGCGCTGCTGACATACATTTCCGAACTTGAACTTGGCGTGTTTATGCGTCATCCGTTTTGAATTTGGGGGAATTTTTGCGTTTATATACGTCATCCGGCGCGAACTGGTTAAACTGTTATAGTGGTTTTGCCTGTTACTGATGTATTTGTATAAACATTTGAAAATAATACAAGAAAGAACAAATCGGGTAGCAGTGGGACTCAAAGCCGCAGTGAATTAAAACTTTAATTATACGTCCTCCTAGACAACGGTATGAATAATCCATTGTTGTAGCTCATGGATTTTTATTTTTGTTAATCTAAAAACTGTTTTCAACTTGTATATGATAGGCTGCCCCCTGGCCAAGTCAGAACTCTTGCTTCAGGACTGATGGGACAGCCAAACACTGCAGTGTCACGCAGTCGGCTGTGTTATCTGTAATTGGTAAGTTGGTTGGTGTTTATTGCCATTTTACTTTAACCAGATTATTTTAACATCACCGAGCCGACGCGCGGGATTATTTTTAATGAAACTTGATCCGAGGCAGGTTCAGGCCGATAGTACCGGGAAGCACACCCACGCATTTCCGGCCTTGCTTGCTGCTGACAGACATTTTCGGCATTGCTCATGGCGTGTTTATGCGTCATCCGTTTTAAATCTGGGGAAAACTTTGCGTTTATATACATCATCCGGCGTGAACTGATTAATAAATACATGGATTTTTATAACTGGATGAGGTGTTTTTTGTTTGTTTAACTTGTTGGTTTCAGACATGCAGGGTTGAAATCAAACGGTTACCTTTTGGGGATTGCTGTAATGGTATGCTTAATTACCTTTAAGTATAATTTTTAATTTTGCAGAGAATCCCTGTTTGAGTGGTCCCTGTAGTTCCTTTGAGGTTTGCAAGCCAAACGGAGAGAAGTTTAGCTGTCGGTGTAAACGGGGCTACTTGAGGGATCATCCAAGCTGTATCAGTGAGTTGCGCTACAAAAACTCACTTTAAAGCCGTGTTCCCATTGGACTTTGTCTTCCGCGACCTCGCGAAAACTGATCGCGACATGCCTTTTTGTAATTCTGCTTTGCGTTCCCACTGGGACTTTGTTGTACCGAGACGGAATGTTTATTTGCATTGTGCTACACATTAGTGACGCTGATAACTTACCGCGGCTGATCGGAATCTTTCCGTGACCACTTTCGGCCGGGTATTTTCTTTACCGTCGCGGTAAGTTGACAGGGATGTTAGTCAACCGCTTGTTCCCATTGGATTAAATGTTGTCATTCACCAAAGTCTTCATTCGTTAACAAAAAAAGGCATCCAATGGGAACCTGGCTTTAGCCAAAGAAGTTACATCCCAAGATGTCAAAATGGTATCTTGTCCCTTTGGAACTAAAAGAGGGAATTCAGAAATTCAAATATCTGTATCAAGCAAAAAAGTGTTTATCTATTTATTTCTCTATCTATTTGCCTAAAATTAATATAAAAACTAAATTCTAGAGGGAACTTCGTTTTGACTCGCCCTGTGTACTGGTATTGTTGCTGGATCACTGTTGTTGCATTTCACCGATCACAACTTTATTTTCAGAGAACCCCTGTGAGATCCTGACCGATTTGAATGACACTCTGGCAGCCTACAACCCATGCGGTTCAGGTAACTGCACCGTTACCAGCGACATGAGAAGTTATACCTGCAGCTGCACGGATGGATTGGCATTCGTAAGAGGAACCTGCAAAGGTAGACCAAGAAGTTTCAATTCCTAGTTTCTGTGGGTGCATTCGATTAGCCCACCTGATAGTCTTGCATACGCACTGTGGACCTCCGAACAATATAGGTCCACACGATGCGGGAAGAGGTTACAGTTTGTGGACTTGGGCAGGTCCACAATCTGTTTTTCAGTCTCCGAAAAAGAGCGCTAGAGGAAAATCGGGTTAGGGTTATATATAGAAAGGATAGGAGGAACAGCTGAGAGGCCCAGAATCAACATTTGAGGTTAAATTTGTTTTGGGGAAGCGAGAAAAATGAGTATTTAGTCAATGTTTTTTTAACTACACGAAGACAAAGGAATGTCCACAGTCCGTATGTGAGGTACATGTAAACCTAATTGGGTTAGCCATGAGAGCAGGGCTTATAAAATGCTCAAACTTAAGCTATCATTATTCTTGTGATGTCAGTAGCCACGACTGTAGCCATTGACAAAATGTCCATTTCGGACTGACTCTTATTTAGTGCTTTTCTGTCGGTCACAAAAAGTAATGTCTGGCTGGAATGATAGGTGGTAAAGTCACAAGGAAATCTTCAAATAAAGCTGATATTTGGGTCAACTTGATTTTTTCCGCCGTCTGGCTGCCATATTTGTCCCGTTTATGAACAGCGCATTCATGTGACATATTTGCACGTCTGAGTGGGCTCCACCAGCAGGGTCTGAGGTGGCTGACCCAGATGAGCCCTGAGTATACGTCAGACTTAAATGAACGACCCGGGTAAGCTAATCAGGTTTGGGTTTTTAATCCCTGCCTTATTCCGTATTTTTCTCCCTCAAATAATCTTCTAGGTAATCGTTCCACCTCTAAAACTAACTTCTTCTCATTGCCTTCTCTCTACAGGTTTCTTTAGGCTTACGAGCTACAGTGCCTTGGGCGCTTTTAAGGGATCGGAAAGAATTGTTAATAGCAATAAAAGACACCTATCATGTTTCCCTGCTTTTCCTTCCAGACCACCCCTGCGAATCAAACCCCTGCGGTCACCATGGTTCCTGCCAACATTCCGACCAATCACAGCAGAGAAGAGCAAGCAGCATCTCCTCTGTTCCTTTCTTCTGCAACTGTGACTTTGGTTACTACTATGACAACTCCAGCTATTCTTGCCAAGGTAACGCAAAGAAAAATGGCCATGGGCCACACAAACTAGACTGGGACTGTAGTGTTTAAAAACATGCAAAAGTACAAGTACACGTACTGTTGTTTCTAACTCAACGCTCGTACAACACACATAGTCGTATTTTCCATTCGTACTGTGGACATTCCTTTGTATTGGTATAGTTAAGAAAACGTTGCCTAAATACTCATTGTTCTCGCTTCCAGAAAATTTGTTGAACCCCAAATTTTGATTCTACCTAGTCCGCTCGGGTGTTCCTCTTCGCTTTTTCTACCCCTCAAAAGCTCTATTTTAGAAAGGACGAAACGGACTGTGCAAGTCTACAATCCTAACCTCTTCCCGCATCTTGTGGAAGTCAATTGTTCGCAGATTCAGTTACGTATGAAATGTTTGTACATACCTGGGCTCGACACAACACACACCACACATTGCTATAGTTCGGATGCTGCTGAACTAGTTTCTTTTGTCAATTTCTGATTAAACTTTACGCATGCGTGGTCTGTTTTTCAC
This sequence comes from Crossaster papposus, assembly GCA_037893245.1. NCBI lineage: Eukaryota > Metazoa > Echinodermata > Asteroidea > Velatida > Solasteridae > Crossaster > Crossaster papposus. Next base: position 1,311,161 of record JBAIAA010000279.1, on the reverse strand, counting down.
TCAAGCGCATCTAGTCAATCGATGCCGTCAAATCTAGTTTGTGAGCAGACGACAGGCTTTCACGATGTGAGCAAAGCAAAATGTTGGCACGTAATTTGTATTTTTTTCATGATTGATTTCTATTCTTTTCTCCACTTAATTTAGTGCAATAAATAATTATCTTATTGCAAAGAGTTATCATCATTGGAGATATTTATCGTAAACAGTTTGCCTTTCCTCCATCTTGAAACCGTGACATAACTCGCGAGTGACTAGAGAAACCATGTTCCCGGGCTAGGTTGATTCAGTTGGACTAGCTAGTCAAACAACACAGCGTTCGAGTGACAACTAGATTGACTAATGGTTAAGGAAGGGTTTTCACGAGGCACATGAACGATTCGCGAAGGATGTGAACGCAAAAAAATGACAAAGTCCAACATTTCAGAATTTTTTCTCCGAATGTGTCGCGACAATGCAGTTTGTGCGTAGTTCTCACAAAGTGTGCAGCGATGCCGAACTATGGCCAGTCCACATACACGAAGAAAATGCATCTAAAATGCGAACAACACGAATGTTGCATGAATTTCGGGCAACATTCGTGCGGACAATTCGCGACACATGCAAATTTTTCTCAGATATTTATCAAATAATGAACGTCGTGCGACATTCATGAGACATTCGTGCATATTTCGCGCGATTATTTTGCAGCCGGCGATCAAGAAGTACGCGAACAGTTCGTAAATAGCTCGAGAAATGATCGGACGAACTTTGCTGCTTTCGCGAGACATGCGCGAGACATTCTACAAACTGTCGGAATCTGTTTTTGAGTTTAAAAAAATGTTTGCGAGCATCACGCACATCGTGAGTAGGTTGTGCGCATATGACGAAGCTTTTAAGACATTTTCAAGGGCAAATCACGAGCAAATCACGACCCGGGATGCGGGAAACGTTCGCAAGAAATTTCAAACTTTTTTGAAATTCCCACCGAACTAAAAAACGACTCCCGGAACAATTGATGACGCTTCCGAACCCCCGCACATGTTTGGCGAACGTTTGGAACCTAAAATACGAATGTTGGACTTTGCAATTTTTTCGGCATTCGCATTCTTCGCGTGACCCCTAAAAACCCACACTTAGTCTAGTCGATCTTGTCGCCCAACCCAACTTGCTCATTTCTGCTGCGAAATCTGAGACCTTAAATGACATTTTAAAGCAAGTTATGACGGTTTGATGTTCACCCAGTTTGTTCCCGGCAGGTTCATAGGCTTTGCAAAGCATAGGAGGACAAGTGTAAGGTGTACCATACAGATCCAAATAACAGCGCCCTCTATTAAATCAGAGTGTATTATTCGTATACAAAATGCAAGGATGCAACAACAAGAGAGCGCTGTTTCATCTACACAACCAGTATGGAAATGTAATCGTTATCCACAATGCATTGCTTCACATAACAAAAGTTAGGACTTAATGAGCAATGCTCACAACAACTTAGCAAGACAAAAGTTTTGAGGAACTTTAAGCAGACTGTAATTATTAACCAGTTCGCGCCGGAGAACGTATATACACGCACAGTTTTCCCCAGATCCAAAACGGATGACGCATAAACACGCCACGAGCAAGGCCGGAAATGTGTGGGTGTTCTTCCCTGCCCGAACCCGCCTTGAATCGAGTTTCGTTAAAAATAATCCTACCTATGGTGTATCCTACCTTTACATCCACCCATTCCGATAACTCAAGCAATTACCAATGGTGTATCCTACCTTTACATCCACCCATTTATGTTAATTCAAGCAATTACCAATGGTGTATCCTACCTTTAACGTATATAAGTCCCAAATGTTCGGACTACAGGTTAACTACAGTCTAAATACAACAGTTGTACAAGTTTTACAGTTGATGGGTTCCATTTATATGCTGCCCATTTTGAGAAGGAACAAGTATTTCCTTTTCCTCCTTTTCCCCTCTCGTTTGTCTAGTCTCTGTAGGGACAATAGTAGCAGTGATCCTGACCAGCTTCTTTTCTGCTACCCTGTTGTTCCTGCTTCTTCTTGCCTGGAAATGGCGAGAAAGCCCTCGGAATTTACTCTACAAGGCCTTGCCATGTATTAAAATTGGTTAGTACTTATTTGATTGAGTCAGTCCACGGCCATTTTCCAAACCCCAGCTTAGCCCAAGTGCAAGTCCAAGTGCGAACAGTGGTAACATTTGACCATTTTTTATGTTACCATCGTCTCAGTAAAACCTTCCCCCCAAAAAGTCCAGTGCGAACACGGCTTAAGATGCAGTCTCATTTGCATAATATATCACTTAATCTGCTCACATATAGATGCTCATCCAATGAGCGAATATTCCATAGACTGATTTTGGAAGTCGCGGGTAAAAAAACTGTTTTAATTTATTTAAAAACATTGACAGAATGTTTCCATTTGTTTGCAGGTGGGAATCCCAATGAGGGTTTTGTGGATCAGTCCTCGTGTCCCTCACAAACGCCAAGCCTAGACGGCACACAATCTCATGGTGTCTATCAGCAAGGTACGGTAGGATAAGAATGATAAGGAAAAATTCCTATACGGCTCCACATTACAGTGGCAACCAAGTTATAGCCTTGTAGATTAGCGCAATTGGCATAATATCCAACAGATGACATTACAGAACTCTGGTTTAAATGTGCCTAAGGATTCAATGATTTGCAATTGTTGGGGCAGATTATTTCAAATATTGGTACCACTCGCAGCTCGCGAATTGTGACCTATCTAGCCCTATATGTTTAGCAACGTCTTTGTTCAAGAATGCTAGCTAAATAAATATATATCCTCAGCCTGAAGTCTGTAACCTTTTGTTTTACAGTGCTGATAATTAATTTTCTAGTCTTGTTTTTATAATATTTTGCCCTAAGTACCAGAGAGAACAGAGATCATCAAACCATCCAGAAGAATCAAGACGGTCGTATTCAGCTCACAGGATCATCCTCTTCATGAGAATACAGTCCAACAATTTGCCGTCTTCCTTCAGGAAAACTGCATGTGTGACGTGGTGCTACCCATGTGGTGTACACAGGACATTGCAAGGAGAGGTATGGTGTTTTTTTACAACAAGCTTCTATAACTTGTTGAAATTGGGACCAAGTTAAGTTTACCATTCTATTCTTGACATAAATCAGCACTAGATGTAATGATACTCATCATATTCCTACAGTGCAACGCACCTTTTAACCAGTTCACGCAGGAGGACGTATATACACGCAAAGCTTTTCCGAGATTAAATATGGATGACGCATAAACACGCCACAAGCAAGGCTGGAAATTTCTGTCAGCATAGAGCAATGCCGGAAATGTCATGGGTATGTTTCCCAATTCCATCGACCTGAACCCGCTTCAGATCAAGTTTCGTTTAATAATCCCGCGCCTTGGCTCGATGAATGTTACAATGATCCTGGTGCAAACTGGTTAAAATATATGAATGTTAAAGGAAAAATATACCTTTGCAACTAACCAAATATTTGTTCATAAGCTTATTTGATTTATTACAAATAATTTAGCTTTAAATTAAAAGATAAATATTTTTTTCCGGCATGCTGTCATTTCTAAGAAAACAATAAAAGAAACCTAAAGATACGTCTCAGAGATGCATTTTTGAAAATGTTCATTTAATAGTAATGGGCTCAAAGTCAAAATCTAAGAATATCATTTACTTGGAATATACAGCATTCACAGAGCTAAACCTTTGTCAGGTTAGTTGTCAAGCACCATTCTTTACATTTTGAGCACTTTTGCTGCTTTAAACGATAAAAATGCACAACTGACAAATGGTAACTATACTTGTACATGTAGCTTCAAATTCAAAGAATCTGACTCCAGGTTATCTGAAAAGCCATTGAAAAGGATTACCATATGCAAGGTATAGCAACCAGTGGAATCTCTCTCATCGTATTAGGTGTCTCTAAAGTACATGTTTACTGGTATGTCATAGTAGCTATTATAACACCTCACTCACAGATTCTGTGTCTTGATTGGCCGAGAGCGCGGCACGTGTCACTTGCTATTTTTTACTTGCGCTATCCAAAAAGACTATACCACGCAAAAAGGACTATGCGCATAGCAACACACGAACTATGCGCATAGCAACGAAAGCGTGACTGAAACCCAGACGTGTGTTTCGGTGCATTGCGTAAACATTGCTCTATCACCTTCGCACCCGTTCATCAAGGCAACAAAGTACGATCGAGAGACGTATAATTCAGAGATTTTTTGTCATTACTATACTTTCAGGAAGCTTAAATTGTGCAGAATCTGTGAGTGAGGTGTTATAAAACAAATATTGACTGCTTTATTTCGCGGTATAGTAAAACTAGCCTCCCTTGGTGATCCATGGAGCATTCTATTTTCCCTCGGCTTCGCCTCGGGAAAATAGAATGCTCCATGGATCACCTCGGGAGGCTAGTTTTACTATACCACTCAAAGCAGTCAATATTTGTATACCACTACAGGCAAAATGTTTATAAGGTGCTTGGTGCAGATATAATCAACTTATGATAACATTTAGTAGTTACAAACTCGGTGCAATAAACGAAACTGGAGTTAATACACACTTGGTACATTTTAATTTAGCCATTTATTTGGGTAGAACAGCAATTGTTTGTTTTCAGATTGTTTTTTGTGTATTTGTTTGACCGACTGGCCCATTTTCAGAAACAAAATATAAAGGGATGCCCTTATGATCAGGCCTGCAACTGGAAGTTAGAAAAAACGAGGAAATTACAAACTGCACACGATTTTGTATAGTGTTTTTCAATTTGTTATGGCATTCCCCTTGAAGTAAAAACAAAGAAATCACACCAAGGTCCGAAGACATGAAAACCTTTTGTTGGAACGAAAAACTAAAAAGTAACGATTGCCTCCTTTTCAAAATAAAAACATGATAAGTGATACTCTGACAGACGTAAACAGTTTTCACGTCTTCGGGCCTTGCAGTGTCAGCTGAACCGAGGACAAGTTGCATGTTCTTATGATCTTATCTCCTCAGGGGTGAGCGAATGGATAACATTCATCTTAGAGTGGGCCGATAAGGTCATCTTGCTGTGCTCCAAGGGATCCATGGAAGCTTGGCAAGCACACTCCAGCATCAGCCCAACTCCAGTTGAAATATTCACGCGTGCCGTGTCAATCCTCTTGAAAGACGACACATCGATCGGTCTCCCTGACAAATGCTGCGTGGCTTACCTAGCCTACTCGTCCAGGGGCAATATTCCAGCGCCGCTGGCAGTCGGGGCGGTCTACCGCCTGATGAAACACATGGATGCGCTGTTCTTCCGACTCCACGACATGAAGCAAGGCTCACCAGAGTGGAAGCTACAGGCGAGCGATCTGGAAGAGGAGAACTACGTCTCAGCTAGCCCGGAAGGTGCGGCGCTCTACCGCGCAATCCAACAGATGCGGGAGTTCCAAGCAGCCGAGCCCGACTGGTATGAGAGATTCCACAGCGCTCCGTCATACAAGGGGGTCGAGTCACAGACCGACCTTGAAGACGACGATGATAAGGATTACGACAGCGCTTTGCAGCAGTTTCTGAACACAACGGTGCTCTAAGGCAGCTGCTGTTTTTCGTGAACTCCTTACAGAAATGTTAGATGGTGCTAATAGTTTTTAAGAGAGTCATACGTGTTTAGTCACAAGTCCAAGTGTTTTAAAACTAGGAATTCTTGATTTGTTGCCAACATAGTATGGAGTCAATAGACAGCTGAAACAATCTAGCAAACGCAGGATGTTTTAATTCCCGGAGGGGAGAAAGCGATTACAAAAAGTTAACAGTAGCTTCAACCACAGGAATCATGGGGTTTGTGGAGTTTAGGACATTACTGTCTTTTTATTTCTGTAAAAGAATTTGCATTTTTAGAAAAAAACTATTTATATAAAATTAAAAATTATGTTAAACACTGAAAAAAGTTGGATTAAAACTTCAATTAAAAATATTTTCTCCACTCAAAATTTACCTTTTAAAGGCAATGTGTACTAGTCTATCTTTATATCATTATATGTAAGAGCCAAGAACATTAATAGAAGTTGGAAACTACCGCTTTAAATGATATTGAAATGCTCCAAAAATTAATTTGTCAAGTAATTTATTTAAAATCATTAACATTAAATGGTACACCTTTAATTAAAAATATCTACCAAACTGCAGCTTTGTGAACATTCCAACAAACATAATTATTTGAATTCCCCATTTCTGTACAAATCTGTCTTCTAAGAGGTGTGCCATGAAACTCATTTTCTAGGCAAGATAATCTGGGACATCTCTTCTGATCAAACCATCCTGAGCCACGCAGCGTTTAACGGGCTCTTAAATTGTCGCCCTCAAACCCTGCGGACATTCGCAGCAATCAATAAACAAGTTGGCCATTACATGATATGAACTTCCACCCCTGGTAAAATGACAATTTCTACCACTAATTTTATTGGCGTTTACAATGTACGTAGCTTTTCAAGTCTTTTATGTTTCTTATTCTGTATAATATATAATAGCAAGGCTTTATTTCACGTTCTGTACGTTAATTTCTACAATTTTTCTGATTAATTTTAATTTTTACGTGGGAGGATGAACATTTGTGAGAACACCTCAGATTTCCAATAGAAATGCCATTGGTTCTCATGCCTTTGGCTGTTTTCCGAACCCCAGCTTTGTCTTTGTCTCAAGGTTCATTCATACAGTTTAGCAATAGGCTGTATCCGGAGACGAATCCAAATCCGGGGTTTGGAAAATGGCCTTGGTCTGTTTGTAACGGAGGCTCTGACTGGGCGCATTTGTTTTGGCGCTAATAACCACGGATCTGGCGGAATGTCCGCAGGGGTTTGAGCGCTATTAGTAGAAAGCGCGTAAAAGCGCTGCGTGGCTCAGGATGGATCAAACTGACTGCAATTTCAGTATTTTTGCAGAAAGTATTGCCGTGTCTTGTTATAGTTTGTGAAGAGTTAATCAATTTAATACCGAGGTTTTATTATCGGCATATTCTTTTGACAGCTTCACCAAAGCAAGTCGAAGGAAAGGGTGTGTAAATAGATTAAATTTACAATTTGAAATATTAACCAATCACAGTGCATGACTTGAAATTGGTGACATTTTTTCCGACAACAATTTTTCACTTCAGTATAGTTTAATACTGCACACTTTTTATTGATTTAACTTTTTATTCACTTATAAGTCACACTTCTATTTATTATCCTGGTTTTGTTTAAAGGTAGTTTACACCATTGGTAATTGCTTGAATTATCATGAATAGGTGGATATGTATTTGTGACCCAGCACGAGTAAATGAGACACTTTGAGGCAAAAATAAAATTTGAGATTTTGATTTCATCATTTCAAGCTAAACAAGCTTTAAATGATGAAATCAAAATCTCAATTTTTATTTTTGCTGCAAATTGTCTCATTTACTCGTGCTGGGTCACATTTTATAGTAAATATTGTTTAACTGTCTGACCTGTCTGAAGTTTTACAATCATGGATGCTGAGAAAAGCAAGAAAATAGTTTTTGATATCTGCAAATGGTGTATCCTACCTTTAAGAGGTGTTTTGTTAATTGTAAATCCCACTCCCAGTACCTTCAATAAAAAGGGATGAACATTTGGGGCCATTTCCTAAGCCAAAGGTGTTTATACCAACTTGTATGTAATTACACTGGCTTGTAATGCACTGTGCAAGTGATCGGTCAGGTACATGTCACGCTACAAGTCAGTTGCTACGTCAGTGGATGTGGTCTACTGGATTAGTGTCTAGACAATATAGTAAACATTCAGGTTGCTTCTTAACACGGTATATTGTATTTTTGAAACAGTATTTGTTTTATTCAAGATAGGGTATGGGCATTATTGCAAGTACATGTTTTGGCGATAACTAATTTGTAGATAGATAATTGATATTTTTCAATTAATTAATTACATATATTTTGGGGAAGCTGGTAAAAAGTATGATTTGGGGCAATTTCTCTGCCCACATTTGCAGAACATACAGACACGAAAGCATGCATTACTGGCAAAATGTTAACATTTCGTAAAATAAGAGATTGTAGAAATTTGATTGTACAAATATGAAGTGGAAGTTAATCCAACTACTGTTCAATAAATTGGAAAGCCAAGTTTCCACCCCAGGACTGACAAGAACTTAGAATTTGTTCTTACAAGTTTGAAAAAGTTGTTTTGGCAATGATCCTGAGATTTGTATCAAGCAGACGAAGCCTAAGTTTGTGCATGAGCCGTGTCATTGTGTATTGGTCTAGTTAAAATGCACAACAATACCGCAGACAATTCTCTCTAGCATGTTCATTTCATAATGCTCGCACTGTTCGCTTTTCATTACGTTATGTAATTCTTTGTGTCTCAAAGAATTGGTAAATTATGTAGAAGACATATAAAACAAATCTAAGATTGCTTGAAATCTCAATTTTGGACGGATGTATTACTTCGTCAAAATGGTGACAATGTATTCCATGTGAACAAGATAACTCTGGTGTATTTTGGTTTAATCAATCTCATTCCTTACGAGATTTGTAAAAAAAAGTGCTCTTTTAACTTTGTTTCTTACCCATTTTGTGTCACCTCCGGCTGAAAGACAGGTATTCTTGAAGAGATTTGGGTATTTCAAGATTCTGAACCGAAGTCAGAAGTTTATGTCTCAACGTTTTCACAATCGCCAGTCGGCAGAGCTGGGTCAGAGGTGCTACAGTTTCTGCAATTTACAAATTTATGAATATTAACTTCAAGAAAAGGGCATGGAGATTGATTACAAATTTACTCATTATCTCAATTAAAAAGTATTTCAGATGTTATAAGATTTGAAAACTAATTAAATTATAATATTAAATAGAAAATGTATAAAAATAATTAACTTTTTTTTTTACCACACAAGATTTACAACCAGAAGGAAAATAAACCCTTGCAGGTTTTCAAAATCAGATAAAAATATATTGTTGCTTTTTATTTTTAAAACATTTTCCCACATTTTGGCCGTTAGCAGCGTTCAGAAATATTAATTTAGATTCATTTAACATCCCACAGCGCTAGCGCCAATTACAGGATGGATAAGTGAGTGAAACGATGTGAAGCAGCTACAGTTTTCGAGGTGGGTGGAAAACCCTAGAAGAATATTTTGGGTGAAACCCAGTCCACATAATTAGCCCAGGCGGGATTCAAACCTGGGTCATATATTGGTCGGTTACTGCTGAAACGTACTGAAACCGACCAATGAATGCTGTTTGTTTGACTCATGAATATGCATGAAGAGTAAGCTATCCAATAACAGACCATGAACTGTGAAACCAACCTGCATGAAGCCGTAACATGTCGGCAACAAGGCTCCCCCTAACGGCTCGATCGATGGGTCGCCTACCACAATTATCACAATAGTTAACGTCAGCTCCAAAGTGGAGAAGCAACTGGGTCAGTTCTGGGTTGGAAACCGAGGCCGCGACGTGGAGAGGGGTTTCGTGGATTTTGAGGGCATTCACGTTTGCTCCTGGAGCAGACAAATTACAAAGGTATATTTTAGGCAAAATATTTCCTTTTGCAGCTATCCAAAAAGTAATTAACAAAATACATGCAACTGTTAAAAAGCTTACTTTTTCTAACGATATTTATTGACCCTGTGAAATTATTCCTTCTGGTATGCTGTCATTTTGAAGAAAATACAAGTTTCTTTTCAAAAGATGCGTCTCTGAAAATTGCCATTAGTAGTTGGTTTGCAATCCATGAATAGTGCACGTAAGTGTTGGAACACAAACATGCATGGACACAAATCCTTTTCGTACATTAAGTTATGGGGACAATCCCTAGGGTTTGTGTGCTAAGGGAAATCTCTACTAAACTCAAACTCAGAAAATTCTTTCGACCTAAAATGTTCAACCATCTAATTTGTCGTCTTCTCCATTTTCTTTTATTATACCCTAACCAATTCTACCTCGAGACCCAACATGCTATGGGGACAGAAAAATGTCCGCATTACTCGGTTCGTTTTTTACAGACAAAATAACCTGTCCCCACAACTAGGTGTGGGGACAGGTTCTTTTGTGGCATGGTTGGCAAGTGTGTAAAAGCACTAGTGTTTCACCAATGTGGCCCGGGTTTGATTCCTGGCTCAGACCATAACTTTACGATCTTTGGCTGTGGTCAGATATTAGTCGTATATCTGGCTGCCAGAGGCGCCTTTACGTGCCAGCGGCTCGACCAAGTTGTAGCCGCGTCCTTCGCAATTCAGCATCCCAGCTGCGAGTAAGGATGATTAGCCTTCCAAATTATTATTAACATTATTATTGCAGTGCGTAGCTGCAATCGGTTAAATGAGAACGTATCTCGATTGCCAAATTGTGGCGCAATTCAAATTTTGACTCGGCAAAGTTTGAACTAAAATCAAAAGAGTGGTATGAATAAAAAATAGCAAATGCTATGAAGCATTTACTTTGGAGTAAAAGCTTTAAGTAAAAGCAAATGCTTGAATTCGTATATTAAATAAAATGTAGTTTTACTTTTCAACATTTGCTAATTGAATGGTAGTAATACTTGCACAGCGGAATGGTATTTATTGTGTGTGGGCACAGCCACACACCCAACTTTACCTTCCATACGTACTGTGGACATTCCTTTGTCTTCATGTAGTTAACCTCGGCCACACGGGTGTATGAATGAAGTTGAAACCTCAAGTTGCTGCTTTTACGTAGTGCTCCCCTTTTCACTCCAAAAATATTTCAAAAAATGACCGGGCATCCATGTCTCATTTCTATTTCAAACCCGATAATAATGGTTGTATTTTGATTATAGACCCTCCCTCCTCCATGTTTGTATTTTTTTTTTGATGAAACACTTCCATAAAAGCTCTTATTTTGCATACTAGTGTTTGCTTTTCTTTTTTCAAGGTAGCTCCGACCCAACCTTGAAAAATTATACACCAAATCTAAAGCTTTTACTTCATTTTATTTATACCAAATGGAGCAAATGCTAATATTCCAGCAAATTCTAGAAAGTAAAAAGTAAATACTTTTAGTCTTTAGCAAATACTTTACAGTAAAACCTTTATCTTCATTTTCATTCATACAGATGCTAGTAAAAGCTTGTAAATTGGTAGTAAAAGCAAATGCTATTTTTTATTCAACCCATGTTTTCTTGGAATACAAGGTTTGGAAAAGATTTGGAGACCAGAGGTTAAGGCAGAGTGGAGGACCTCAAGGATTTGGTGAACACATCTCACCTGCTTTTAGAAGCATCTTGGCACACTGTATACTTCCTGTATGGCACGCTGCGTGGAGAGGTGTGCCAAAGTGACCATCGGTTGCATCCACCTTACCTCCAGCTTGGATGAGCTCCTTAAGACATGCAACATGGCCTGTGATGAGGATGAGACACAAAACTATTTAAATCGGGCAAATTCTATTTAGGCATCAACTCTCCTACTACACATCGTTATTTTGTTGGTATTGGAAAGGTGTGCGTGTTTAAAGGTAGGATACACCATTGGTAATTGCTTGAATTCTCATGAATCGGTGGATTTGGGGGGTTGTATTTTATATCAAATATCGTTTAACTGACTTATCCGAAGTTTTCATGGATGCCGAGAAAAGCACGAAAAACAGCGTTCGTTTTCAACCGGCGTCGAGCAGTTTTTCTTATGTTATCTTTGTTTTTTCGCGATCACCGGACGGCGATCGCGTGTTTTTTTTTATAAAAATCAATTTTTCGGAATAATTACAGGATATCTAGCGCATTAATTGTGCTGGATGCCTAGAATCATCATTTACTTTCAAACGAGTAAGAAATTTCTTAATAATTCAGTAGTAAATATTTTTGATATCTGCAAATGGTGTATACTACCTTTAAAGACGCGATTATGTACTTTCAGGCTCCATTCCTATAATAGTCTTGGTTCCAAGACCTTCGTGTTGTTTATTTCGCGATCACTGACACAAACCACCGATGTTATAGAGGGCGCTATTTCACGACGAACCGCCACCCGGCCGTGAACTGGACCCTGTTGAAGGTCTTGGATAAGTTGGCTCATTAGGGGCGAGGTCAGACTATTGTAATATATGCAGTATTCATATCACGTGATAATGATGGACAGTTAAGCAAATACGTGCAGACCTGAGGGTTATTGTGTCGCGCAAAACATGTCCAGACTCGCCGCGATTGACCTGTGTACACATGTACATGTACAATGTACATTATTGTACTTCGACACAGCAAATTATGGCTGCCCCGGCGTTTATTTGTGACTGCGGGTGCAGAGGTATTTGTCTTCGGTGTTTAAATTTGTGATGAGTGAAACCACGAAATGATAATGTTTCCTTTGATTTCAGGGAAATGTAGCCAAAATGACGTACGTTCGATCTGTTCCTTTCTCTATGGTTCCATACACTGGAATAAAAAAAAAACCTTCCCTTCTCCGCGGCACCACATTACTAACTCCGATCCTAAAGCGATGCTGCAGCGGGACTCGACAAGATCGGTACGGGTACAATGCGGCCAGGCCGCGCCGGTTGGCGGCTGCAGCTAGCTTGCACTAGTAGCACTGCCCCGGAAGATCGGCCACACAATGCTATTAAGTCTGCACATTTCGCGCGATGCCAATACGTGCATACAGTCGCCATCACATACACTGTACATGTACACTGTACATGTACAATGTACATTACATGTACACTGTCTTGTGTACACATACCCAGTCATATCCTGTATTTGTGTATAATGAATAATTCATGATGAGGCTCAAACTCGGTCGCTGATTGGATCCCTCGGAAAAGCGAGGGAGAATCGTCGAAAACTAAGGTTAAAGTTAACAATTGCTTGCCAACTAGTGCTAGACCCTTAGGGGAATCCAAAATCATGTACGTTTGTCAAACGTCGGCTCCAGTGCGAACATGGATCCAGCCGCATTTTGTAAACTACGCATGCGTGAGACCAGAACGCACACGAAGCCGGGATTTGAAAAAGAGACAGCGTTAACGAATCTGCACGCGTGGTGGGCGCCGAAATAACACAAGGGGTCTAGGGCTAGACTATTCCTATAATGGAACAAAATCCACTTTGAAATTATTAAACTTATCCATCTAGCATTAAAAACCAACAGGTATGTCATAGATAGACGGCAGGATTTTGATTTTTTTGCGGGAAATGTTCGGGTACAACGACGACAAAGACAACAAAACACAGTGCGAAAATAAAGATGACAACCCCCACAATGCACCGTAAGCATGCAAAACCGTGTTGATTCGTAAGACAGCAACTGAAAACGCGAATAAAGATACAAATGATAATAATTATACAAATGATAATGATACAGATAATAAAGATACAAATGACACTTGACTCCACGTGAAATTATTCCTTCTGACTTACTGTCATTTTGAAGAAAAGGAACAAAGGTCGGTTCCAAAGATTTTTGGAAATTGCAGTCTGTGAATGGGCGCACGCAATCTTTGGTATGATGCAAGCGCTTGCGTAGTTGGTATTCAAGGTCTCTTTCAAGTGATATCATTTCGTACAGATAAGCCACATGCATCGGCATTTTGACCGTCAACTTGCATAACGCGCATCAGGTGTGGTGTAATTCCGAGCAACAAGCGCGCGTGTTTAGAACATTTTTCACACTGCGCAACGCATGCTTGTTTCCATACAATACGCAGTTGCAGTTCTATAAAGATGGCCTTGATGCTGATTTGGAGCGCAATTTAAAATACCACTTCGCGACTTTTGGAGTGAATTTTAGATCCTAGAATATTGTTTCCTAGGAATTCACAGCATTCACAGAGAAAAAACTCATTAGGTTTACAAATGACAATGGTCTCCTCTACTTTTTAATTACCTCTATGCCACAGTTTCAGTCGATCTTTAACCTTTTTTTCAGATACTTTTGTGTCAAAACTGGAATCGGACTAAAGTCGTCGTACGCAATCAGAAGTGGACTCAGTTTTCTAACCTCTTAAAGCAGCCTCGTGAAGGGGCGTGGTGAATATAGTGGGAGGGTTGGTCAGTGCACCGGACCTAAGGAGCAGACGGACGCAATCCACGTTGCCAAAACTTGACGCATCACACAGTGGGGTGGAACTATCAACATTCATTGCATTCACCTGATTGTCAGAAAGGAGCAATTTCTTAAAACAATTGATGTTTCTTTTTACTTAAATTGAATTGAAATAAATACCAACACTAAAATTCTCCAACATTTTCATGAGGCAAAGATAATGTCCTTAGTAATTTAACAGCCAAACTTGAAGTCTGGAATCAATTTTTAAAGGAGACTTTTCTTCAAACATTTTGCACTTGAGAGTGAAGCCACAAGGTTTAATTTTGCAGACTATAAAGGCCGGTTCATACTCGGCGCGAAAGCAAACGCGAACGCGAATTTGTGACGTCAGGTGGAGTTTTCGCGATGCGAAATCGCAAAAGTTGAACACATTTCAACTTGGGGCGAATGTTCGCAGCAAATGCTTTGTGACATCAAATTTGTATCGCAATCGCTTTCGCGTGAAGTATGAACCGGCCGTGTCCGAATTACTTGGCTGCAGGTTGAAATTGCACACGAGTCTTTGGAAAATGACTGCAGCCACAGCCACTACCATAGACTTGTGTGTAATATAAAGCCACAGCCAGTAATTTGGACACGGCCAAACATTAGACCAGTGCATGTCCAATTGTTTGAAAACACTGGGGCCAATTTCATGGAGCTGCTAAGCACACAAATTTGCTTAGCACAAAAAGTCTTGCTTAGTAAAAACAGGTTACCAGCCAAAACTCAATTTTTTTTTTATGCCAAGCAAAAAACAACTGAATACAGTAACAAACAATAAACATCACCCCCGAAAATTTGGTCTGTAACCCTGTTTTTGCCAGAGAATAACTTTTATACTAAGCCTATTTTGTGTGCTTAGCAGCTCAATGTAATTCATGTGCTCTTCAGTACCAGCCTCGCCACTATGGGTGCTTGTGTGTTCCTTTACTAAGCCCTGGCCGTGAAAAATGTATAAACGGCGCTGACTGGCTATTCAGTGCGTAACTGCACGCCTGAATGTAATGCGCTTGCACATTCCTGAACGTCACGTCATGTACAAACATTTTGTTTAAGACTGCGCGATACTTATGACTGTACAATATGGATTTTGAAAGCCTCAAAACCTCTATCTTACAAATGTACGTTGTAGAGGGATGACAGAGGTACGTACATTTATTATAAATCCTTGCTAAACAACGCGACGTTGAAAGGATTGATTTTACAAAATAACAATGACAAATTTTTAAACATGGCGTCGCGCAGTTCTAATAAAATATTGCTAAATTATGGCACATTTAAAATTAGACAATTCCAGGGTTAAGATCGTGCAAGGCATAATGGGACAACATGGCCCAGCAAGATCGTAGCCATGGTAACGAGGTTGCTTCGAGACTAGAACCGAGGTTGAACCGAGACTAGCCGTTACCTGTGCACCAGCCTCTAGCAGCATTTTCACACATTCTACGTGTCCCTGGCCGCACGCTTCGTGAAGCGGTGTGACTCCGTCAATTGTAGAACAGTTCACGATAGCGCCCTCCTGAATCAAACACTTCACTTGTATCACATGACCACCAAACGCAGCACGGTGTAGACTGGTACGCAGTCCTAATGCAAAGTCTTCAACACGCGACACAGAGGGGTGGAATTGGAAAGAAGTAAACAAAAAGGAAGGAACTATATGTATAATGGAACTACATGTATAATGACATAAAATTAATATTCGCTCAAAACAATTATCTCCGTGTTTTTGTAGTGTAAAGACTTACAAATTAAAGTTTAACACACACAAAATAACGGACAAGAATTATTATAAAGATAAATTATGTTTCGTACTTATTCTTCGACTATTTCGTTATTCTATTTTTTTTTTCAGTGTTTTTCTGATCTGATTTTTCTGATCTGCAGCTGGCTCACCATCCATCATGTCATGTGACCTCTTGATCCACACTGTCAGTAAAGCTTCATCTTAGAATCACCAGATTTCCGGAGTCTGTGAGAGAACGATGTCAAAGCCATGCATTTGTAAATTCAAGCTTGGTTTGATCGATTTATGCACAGGATAGAAAATAAAAATACATATTTTATACCAACGGCCAAGTTTTATATGTGCCATCTCGAATCTCGCGTCACGGATTTTTAATCACCCTTTGCGGATTTCGCATCTCGCGTCGCAGATCTTGCGTCTCAGATCTTGCCTCTTGCGCTGTGAAAATTGCCTCGCGGATCTCGCCTCGCGGATCTCGCGTCGCGGGTCACACATCTTATCTCTTGAATCTTGCATCTCGCGTCGCAAATCTTGCATCTCGCGTCGCAAATCTTGCATCTCGAGTCGCAAATCTTGCATCTAGTGTCGCAAATCTTGCATCTAGCGTCGCAAATTTCCTCTTGCGGATCCCGCTTCACGTATCGCGCATCTCCCCTCTAAGATCTTACTATTTAAAAATGTTTGTTACTTTTGACTAACTCTCACCAAAAAAAGCAATATCTGTCAAATTCCTTTGGACATAATCTTCCTTGACCTGAGTCCTATTAAAAGTGACCATAAAAGTGACCATAAATGTGACCATCAGAGGTCATCTAGTGGTCGACTACTACTACTAGTACTAGTGGTCATTTTCTTCAAAAACCGACTTGGCCCGCGCACGGACTGTATTCAATATTATTAAACCTCGAGGTGGTCAGACTCAAACTTACGTGGATTATACTAGCTGCGTATAGTAGGGACACTACGCAGCCGAGATAGATGGCCAAAAGGCATAATAATATTATTAAATTATGTAGGATTTGCTCAGTGTCCGACGAGAGTCAACTTGATCATGACGATGATGATGCAGATGCTGAGCGGTTAAGAGCTGGGTTTTCTGTTCCGCAGAGCGCGAGTTCGAGTCCCGGTGTCGACACGTGTGTCCTTAATAAGCAAGGCAATTAAACCACTATTGCTTCGTCCTTCGGATGGGACGTAAAGTTGTAGGTCCCGTGTGTTGTATAATTTATAATGTGTGTACCGGTATATATCTTTCCTATTATAACATTAAAAAATTGTATAATGCACGTAAAACTACCCAGAACAATATCGCTAAGAGAAGGGGTTTGCCCCGCCCGGTGTTCCTGGCTGACACAAATAAGTTGGTGTGATGTTTCCGGAAGGATGCTTTGCCGACTATATAATTTAGATTCAGATTCAGACACCGTATACCGTATAACCATAGAGCAAGGAACAGATCTGTTCCTTGCTCTATGGTATAACGTAAACAATGTAACGCATGAGTGTCATGATGCGTGCGTACAAACAAGTACAAGAGCGCACGTTGTACTACCTTTTTCGGATACCCCTAGATGGCGATATAGTTTTACCTTTGAAGTATTTAACTTCCGCTATTTTCCAAAAAGGGGGGGGGGGGGGGGAGGGTGAAATTGACCAAGCAGTTAATGTGAAAACAAGTTGCGGCGCCTACGCCGAAGTCGCGCCCACCCCAATCAACAATTATAACCCCTTTAATATATAGGAAAATCCCCCCATAGAATGTAATAGATGCGATTACACAACTAGTGGTGATATTTCCCCCTCGGCCCCTTTTTGTGGATGGCGTCATTAATTGTGTGGTGCAAAAACATCCGCTGACTCCACAGCCTTGGCCAGCTAGGGAGCAACCAGAGTTCATATAATGTGAAGGTACCTGTACCAGTTTATAGGATCGTTACAACAGCAACGCGACACGCGCATTTTGAAAAATGCCGCGCGTATAGCTAATTCGTTCTACCGTATATATTTATAGCGCGCAGTATCAAGATTTGACGCGTCCTTGTTACAAGTTGTTGGGACTGTTGCATTCGGCCAATCATTGGCTTACATGATGCTTGATTAATGCTGGTTTAGGGGACATTTATTCGCTTCTTCTTGTGATCGAGTCTAGACCATAATCAGAAGCCATCAACTCTCCTAGGTTTTTATCATGGAGATGCAATACTCGGACACTCTCGATAAAGTGACATTTTATTGACTGTGCATAAACTATTGGTACTGATGGTTCGTGTACAAACCAGAGTGAGCCAATAAGTAAACGGCGCGCCCTTGGTTTATCATGGAGGGTTTTCCTTCCTCCATGGTTTATGCACCGGCGGGTGTCGCCGCGGCACTCAGCAGCTGAGATCGGCGAGATTTACGTAATGTTACATAACAGTATGTGGGGGGGGGGGGGGGGGGGGGCAGTTGGAGATGACAACCTTCACGCGGTCCACCCATATGGAGGAATATTCCTCCATGGTCCACCCTAGCTGTTTCCACTAATATAATGTCATCAAACCGATGTATGCAGCAACAAGTTGATGCTGCTCATCATAGGAAAGAATTAAAAAGTGCATGTAGGATGAAACATGATCGAGGTCATATAGAGCAAGGAACAGAGGAACCTTGCTCTATGGTTACAAACAAGTGCTAATGGAGCGTGTACGTACGTTGTGTAGAATATTAGTGTTCTTATTCCTCCATGGTTATAGAATAAATTCGCAACCCTTGTATCTCTCGAAATAGTTCAATTTTTTTGTCTTGTAAACGATAAGGCTAAACGTACTTCATTTTTGAATACAATTGCTGTTTTAAAGACCCATACCATTTTAAATGTGGTGTCCGATCCAACCTCACGAATATTCATTTTACCGTTGCAAATACGTTGCGCAAATAAACCCAAACCCTTAATTAACGAACGCGCGCTGCGTACTGACTGCTATAAGCCAGGGACTTCACATCGTACAGCAACCACAACAGTCTTCATACAACAATCAGTTTGTTTATAATTATAATATAACTACATGTACCAGTGCCGATCATGCTAATTTGACCACATGCAGTGAACACACACGTACCATCGCCATGACAGCATAACATTGCGACATATTGGATAACCGGCTTCAAGGACTATGAAGTTGTATAAGGAGTTGATGCAAACTGTAGTTGGACATCATTTTATTATACACATGAAGTAGAAATGCTGGGGGTGTCTTCTCCGCAGATTAACTTCGGTCTTATTTAATTTAATGTCGTCAGTAAAACAGATTTGAATATTCTATTTAAATTGATATTAGTGACTAAAACAAATAGATCAATTTTTTTTAATGGGATAGGGATAATTGCCTTCGAGTGGCAGAAATGTGTCATAGCAATGGTCTTTTACAGTGCAATGTACTTTAGTTTGTTACGAGAAACCACAAATATATAACAAAAATAAAATAAACCGGAAATTTGGGCCACGTCGGTGATATCATAAGGAAGATTTTATAAGGAATATTCTTGCAGAGTAAAACATCAGGAATTGGTGTAAAGCACGACTAGTTTAAATGAGAGAACGTAAACATTCCTATTACATTTGGGACGTGTGTGAACGCAGGATGAACCGTACTATTCACATAGCTAGTAACATACAAAGGTATCACCGGAGCAAAGGACGTATGATAATTGCCCTCTTTGAAAAAGTCGAATAATAAAGCGACTACAACCGCCCGTAAGCATAATTAACTGTCATCGTCATGGCCGAGGTTTATTGCTTTTCGGATCAAGCAGTTTAATTCACCTACTGCAATTATACTAGATGCCGTAGCTATATCATTATAGGTCTCTGATCTGACCGTACAAATGACACCCGTTAGACATGTGATTCATCTTGCAACTTACAACTGTAATTTCCCCACACATGTCTGCCTTAAGTTTTGGTCATGGTTCGCTGCACACAATACTTTAATTCTATCATAATTATTTCATGATAAGTGCGTAATAGAAATTCAAGGATAACCAGAAAAAGTACAAGTAACTTGTTTCCTTTGTAATTCATTCGCCATACAGTTATTTGGTGAACAATTCAGAATTTGATATGTAACCGGCGAAATATTTCAATGATCAACCTTTAATCTTTATTTTAAATTTAAGTGATAAACTGTAGGTTAGTGTTTTTCAACATTTTACAATTTTCTGTCGATAGGATAGCTTTTTAACATATTTTGGATAAAAGTATAAATCAATATTTTCATTATTTTTATGTACATGTACATGTACATTGTATAGGTACATGTACAGTACATAATCTATACTAGAGCCACTGTGAGAAAATCGTTCCTTTGGCCCAACCACATTCCAACCCTCTGCTAAAGTAATCACCATTGTGACCATACCCACTGCCCCCAACTCATTATTATTCATTAGGTTTTATAGTTACTCTTGTTTATTGCCCCTTGTAATCCCTTGATAGTTGCCCAGGAATGTAAGGTACAGGCCCACACATCCTTGTGGTCAAATAGTTCAGTCTTGAAGTAGCCACTGACACGAAAACACATAAAAAGTCTTCTGTGGAGAAAGTTTTACACACAGCGCTGGCTGGCGCAGCTGCCATGCAGCCACTGATGATCATGAAGGAATAAATACATGAATTCCAATTCAAGACTTGAAGAGCCTGTTTCCATCTGTCACAGATAAATACAATTTGTACACGTTGCAGTAGTCTAGTGGGATTTCTGAAAATAGGCCTTGCATAAGGATCAGTAAAAGTTGGGAACCAGATTTTTAAGCCTAATTCAGGTATGCTGAATCCGATAAACCGGCCAGGTCCTAAGCAAAATTTAGAGTTTTTGACCGTCTAATTTTCATAATAAAAAATAGCCTCTAAATTGCAAATTGCGGATACTTTTGAACCATTTTCGCTGTAACCAGGCAGGTAAAAATGGCCAATGAAGTGCTTATACTCGCAGCCTCTAGGCTATTTAAACAGACGCAACTCTTCTAACGTTTAAATTATATGCGTGCATTTTGTTCCGATCGGTTTCTAAGCTTTGGTGATTGTTTTTAGTCTTAGAAATGTTTCCCATAGCTTGTTTCCTTTTGCGAACGGTGACAGAGAAGCAAGGCCGGCGATGATTAATTTTTTTCAAGGCGTCGTATAAACGCGCAGTGGCCTAGGCTCACTTAGTCTTTGGGCAAGACGTTGCTTAATTCGCAGCCACGAGAGGGCGCTATCGGGACAAACCATCATCACTCACCATCCTGTACGTCCGTAACGGACAGGATGGTGAGTGAAGATGTTTGTCGCAATAGCGCCCTCTCGTGGCTGCGAATTAAGCAACGTCTTGCCCAAAGACTAAAGCTCACTATGTGCGCAAGTGAATTTCTTTATCAACCCTGATGCGCATGCGTCTAATCTGCATACTAGATCACGCCCTATTACAGCGGTACGGTTCGCGGACTGAGTAAAGTTAAATGTCTGACCGATGATTGAAGCCTGCGCTTTAGTGTACATGTATATGTACATGTATATGATGCCCGGTGGTATGGAACGCCAAAGAGGCATAAACCCCGTTCAACGCATCGATCGGTCTTTTGCATCGACCGATCGGTCTTTTACATCGACCGATCGGTCTTTTACATCGACCGATCGGTCTTTCTACCGATCGGTCTTTTACATCGACCGATCGGTCTCTTACATCGACCGATCGGTCTTTCTACCGATCGGTCTTTTACATCGACCGATCGGTCTTTTACATCGACCGATCGGTCTTTCTACCGATCGGTATTTTACATCGACCGATCGGTCTTTTACATCGACCGATCGGTCTTTTACATCGACCGATCGGTCTTTTACATCGAGCGATCGGTCTTTCTTTCTACCGATCGGTCTTTTACATCGACCGATCGGTCGTTGCCATCGACCGATCGATGAAAAAAGACCGATGAAAAAAAACCGATGAAAAGTACCCCGCGCCAAAGAGGCATAAATCCGACCAACCTTGTTGACGTACGTGTACATGTACACAATCTTGGCCTATCTTTCATTGTGTATCTGAATAGTTAAAAAACCTACGGTTGTCGGGAATTTGCTTGCAAGACATGCAGTGCTCAAGGAGACCATTTCACGAGGGGACCGTGCAGTGGTCAGTCCATTTTCTTAACTGGTCGTTGATTGATAAATAGCATCAGCGGCCTTCTCCGACGACGCCAAAAGTGGTGGTCAACCCCCCCCCCCCCCCTCCCTCCTCCCCCCCTCCCCCTCATCGGTCTTTTTTCATCGATCGGTCGATGGCAACGACCGATCGGTCGATGTAAAAGACCGATCGGTAGAAAGAAAGACCGATCGCTCGATGTAAAAGACCGATCGGTCGATGTAAAAGACCGATCGGTCGATGTAAAATACCGATCGGTCGATGTAAAAGACCGATCGGTAGAAAGACCGATCGGTCGATGTAAAAGACCGATCGGTCGATGTAAAAGACCGATCGGTAGAAAGACCGATCGGTCGATGTAAAAGACCGATCGGTCGATGTAAAAGACCGATCGGTAGAAAGACCGATCGGTCGATGTAAAAGACCGATCGGTCGATGTAAAAGACCGATCGGTAGAAAGACCGATCGGTCGATGTAAAAGACCGATCGGTCGATGTAAAAGACCGATCGGTCGATGCAAAAGACCGATCGATGCGTTGAACGGGGTTTATGCCTCTTTGGCGTTCCATACGGTGGTGCGTGTCAGAATTGGCCTCAAACAGGACTGTTCTAACATTACCAACACACTCTCGTAAAAGTTGGTACCTTAATCCTGTCTTAACTTATTCTTCATATTGGGGCTTGAGGTTTACACACTGGCAGTTTTATGTGCGGTCAGGGAATTTCAGTCCTTCAACAGCGGCCGGGTCAGTGGAAGGTCAACTTCATGGTCAACCCACTGGAGAAAAGTTCCTGACAGCACACTTGTCACTCCTTTTATTTGTCTTTTTAAACATTTCTCCAATACAGAAACCCGTAGGTCATTCTGATTGATACGGTAAGACCAACCATTTTTCATTATTAATAATTATACAACATAACACGCATGTAATCGGTCCAATACCGGACACATCCGCTACCAATCCCGTAGTGTGGTTAATATGTTCCTACTATTGGCAGATATCGAAAATATTTACTACCAAATTATTAAGAAATATCTTACTCATTTGAAAGTAAATAATGATTCTACGCATCCAGCAAATTTTGTGCACTAGATATCCTGTAATTATTGAGAAAAATTAAATTTTATAAAATCAAATCGCGAAAAAACCAAAAAAACATAAGAATAATTGCCCGACGCCGGTTGACAACAAACGCTGTTTTTCATGCTTTTCTCGCCATCTATGATTGTAAAACTTCGGACAGGTCAGGTAAACGATATTTACTATAAAATTCAACCCCCCCCCCCCCCCCCCCCCCCCAATCCACCCATTCATGATAATTCAAGCAATTACCAATGGTGTACAGTCTATCCGCAGTACACGCGAAAGTGCTTCCTTTTCTTTGCAACGTATTCATAAATTCCCGTGCGTGACCTCGCCTTGCATATTTAATGAGCTGGAATAGCCTGTGGAATGTGGGAAAATACTCGGCTTTTTTGGCATGTATGATCACTTTGTTGATATAAAATCACAGATGAAGAGTATATCTTTCAAACTGTTAAAGTTTGAATAAGATTTTTTATCGATTAAAATGAGAAATTTTGGGACGAATTTTGGTTCAAAAAAGAAAATAATCGCGATAGAAAATACGTTAAAATCTCTCTTTTTTGTGTGTGCCCACAGCCCAAATTTTCACTAGACAAACAGGTTACTTCATATTCTACATAAAAATATACCTTTATACTCACAATTTTGTCTAGCTGGGTCAGGGCGCAAGGTTTTCGCCACAAACTACCGGCAGACTGAAACGGTACAACCGCCATCTTTGCACATGGATTTCTAGGCTTGTGATTGGTGGATGGCGAGTATTGCACAACGCCGGATGCGTGTACTTGTAAACAAGCCGGCGCGGCCCAGATTTCGGACACAGATTTTGTTGTGCTTTATGCTATATGGTACAATAAGTTTCGTTCCAATATTCTTGTTGGTTTCAATCCAAATAAAATGTTACAATATTAGTTTTAACATGGAGCTTTTCAATTCATTTTCACAGAATGATTTTGTTTTATATTTTCTTTGCTATAAATGGAAATAAATGTTCTTGAATTGAATTAAATTGAAAATGAAAAATTTTCACAGAATGTTTTTTTTCTTCTGCATTTTGCGACAAATGGAAATAAATTTTCTTGAATTGAATTCAATTGAAAATGATACACCATTACTGATTTACTGGTTGGTTAGAACTGTGCAATGGAGGGTAGTTTGTGATTGAAATTATTTTCCGATACTTTCCCTAGTAACAAAAAAGTAACATTCCAAACAGACGCTGAATACAAGAAACTTAAACATGTTTTATTTACTCTTTTTATGTTATGCAAGCTGAAAGAATTCATAAAACTCATCAACATTGAAGTAGTTTAAATTAAACATTGCAGAGGAAGGGGTAGAAACGGGCCCGGCCTTCCGTGATGTACATGAAGATAGCAGATTCCTGGACAATCTCTCAAGATGGGCTTGAAATATTTCACCAAAAAGAGAGTTGCCATCCCAATTGAGGTGCAGGCCATCTCTAGCAAAGTGCCAGTCCCGTAGCTCTTCACCAATCTCAAAGAATTGACAGTGCAGCTCGGCACAGACATTACCAAACTTGATGTTGTGGTAAAAACGTGAAATATCAAGACCGTCATTGTCCTTGCGGGGAAGTATTGCACTTGCGGGGAAGTATTGCACTGACTGCCAACTTCGATGTTGGAAAAACGTCATGCAATGCAGCAATCAGGTCACGAAACTGTCGAATGTTGCTGTTCAAAATTCCAAAAGGGAGGTCATTGGTCCCAACATGGACAGCAACAATATCAGGAGCATCTTTGAAGTTGTCTTGGTGCTGTTGTAAAAACTTCCTCAGACTGGATATTGTTGCTCCGCGACGAGTGATCACTTCGACCTCAACCAATGGTGACGAGACATTCTCGGCTAAACATTTGCTCAAGGAATCTCCAATAATTAGTGCCTTTACTGCACGAGTGGGCTTAACAATTGGTGTTGGTGGCCGTGGTGGAATAGGCCACGGTGGTGGACGGCATGACCTACATGTATGAAACAATAACAGAAAAAAAGGAAGGTACATGTAAGTGCATTGGCCTAACCTTTAAATAAATCATGTACACAACAATTTGTCATGTCTGCCTGTTTCATAAATACATAAAGGCCTAGGCCTATATGGTGTATAAATTTATAGTAATTAATAGTAGGCCTACCCTAGTATAACCATAACTCATTAACTGTCTTTCAAATTTTGCATGCATGATCATGTACTTGTGCATGTTCATAAATCACGGTACCCGCTAATCTACAAAAATGGCCATAACTAGCCAATAAATCTGAAGACTGAACAATAAAACACAAAATTTACATTTCCACTCCAGACAAATAATATTTTTTTCATGATGAAATGTACTAAAATTTATGGGGCATACATATGTACATGTGTAAACGTACACGTACATATGCATAGCGCATGCGCAAATGTGGAAACCCCCTTTAAAATCCGCCGAAAAAAAGCGAAATCTCGCTCGGAATAAGTGGCTCAGGAAAACAATCTCGATGTCGCCACAAGCTAAACTTTGTACCATACGAAAGATCATCGCTTTTTCTATCGATTTGCAGTGGTCTTTTTCTCTAATATTTTCTAGCTGGGTCAGGGCGCAGGAAAAAAAATCACAACTCAAACCGTCTACAAAATCATACCTTGACTTACAAGTAAAAAAAACCAGCAAAAAACCTTCTAAAACTTGACAAATTTTATATCATCCGACTCGGAAAAACATGCACCGTCTACTTACCACGCCATCTTGGAAGCCCACTGCTTCTTTTAGAACGTGTAGTTCGTTTTATGAGATCAGTCGAACTCCCGCAAAAACGCGTGCAAATCTCGCGGCCGATTCGTGACGTAGGCCGTGCAAAGAAACTTCGGGATTTGACCTCATTAACGCGTGCACTGCGGACTGACTGTGTATCCTACCTTTAACATCCCCACTGCACGGACAGGAAACCATGTCTCGCTTAATCGCACATGCATGTATTTATTTCGGCGAGGGTAATTACACTAATTACACTACAAAGTTAGCTAAACGTGAAGCGTACTCTTCATAATACATGTGTATTATTAAAGACATCATTGTACAGCTGCGGTCTGCGATCGCTACGTCAAGGCCAGGTAGTGTAGTTAATATGTTTCCGTAGTTTAAGGACCGGCAACAGGCGTCGCCTTCCCTCAGGCACAGCACCGCGCACCGGACCCGTGTCAACCCGGAGTAGCTCCCATTGGAGTGACCGGCCAACGCGCGGTGCTCTTGGGATGGGCCGCGTTCGACTTCGCCACCAATCGCCACCAATAAAATGCTGGCATATTTAAAGACCGACAACCCTCCAAAAACCCATTTCTCCCTGGTTCCCAAACGTTGCTGTTATCAATGAATATAGACTTATGCAATACTAACCAGTGTAGCGTTCTTGTTTTTGAATTATCAAAATACTAAATTCGGTGCAAATTCGGGAAATCGTACGCCAAATTTAATTTATTTTTAACGACTGTATGCACTTATCAATTACCAAACGAAAATAAACCAATGTATTTTTAATTTACAAATTAATATGCACATTTCGTGATATCGTCCGGGAAAATCTACATTAAATTGTGATGAGTTTAATATTGAATACTGATGCGCACAGCAGAAACAGTTCGTTTAGCTTACACTTGTAACATTTGTCAACATGCCGCTAGAGGGCGCTATAACATTTTATGAAGTCACCGTTGACTTTGTTGCTACTTACAACCTAGCCAGCGCCTAACATCGTTGAAAGTAAGTTCACATCGTTTTCCATTTTTAAATTATAAGGCACTTCCGGTTTGGACCGGAAGGAAGGGTCGGGTCTTTTTGCATCCAATACAAATTATGAAGACCATGGATTAGTCTATCAATTTCCTTAAAAATCTAAATCAGATCTCTTACAGTTGATTTTATATTGATTTTCAACGATTATATCTAGAAATATTTGGTTGATTGTAATTTGACACTTGATGACGTCATCGTGACGTAATTAACAGAAAGCTCGAGAGCTGTCTTAACTTTGCTATTTGAAGCAAAAATCTGGATTATATCTATCCCGGTTGATTTTTAAGCGATTTTTTAAAGGTTTAAAGGATTTTTCATTGTAACTTCCGGTTTGGTGACGTCATAAATATTTCCCCTTCCCAATATGGTCCACATGTAATACCCCCCCCCCCCCCCCACCCTCCTCCCATACGCATAATGCCAGAAAGAACAGTTTTCTAACAGGCTACCTAATAATTAATTCGAAAATGATTATATAAAATGTGTTTTAAATGTTAAAACAAGGCTCCTAACTTCAAATATTGGTATTTAACCAGAACAATGAATAACATCGCTCTCTAGTCTACAAGGTTAGCTAAACGTGAAGCTGCATATTACTTGTGCATTATTAAAGACATCCTTGTATACGGCTGCGGTCTGCGATCGCGACGTCAAGGCCAGGTAGTGTGGTTAATATGATTCTTTAACATCCCCACTGCAGGGGCAGGAAACCATGTCTCGCTTGATCGCCTATGCAGATATTTACTTCGGTGTGGCTAATTACACTGAAACCACCGCACGTAAACAAAATAGTTAATTGGTGGGGAAGGCCACCAGCCAATTCTTAGACTTTGAGTTTCACGCGTCATTAAACAAAATACCTAATTACATGTACGCGCATATACTATAACTGATGAATCGACATTATAAGTTTGCAGTCAGTGACTACTCGTGAAAAGTTAAAAGTCCAAACATAAAACTGATAGCCTAAATTCAATACTCGATGTGTTTAATTTTCTTCCTACGTTCCTACGTCAGAAAATTAATTTCTTTTCTATATCTTCCTCATGCAATACTATTTATAGAGTTCATAAACCGAAAGAAAAGGAAAAAGACAACAATGATTTGGTGAACATGTTGGGATGGTAGAGCACTGGAACTCGCTCATGAGAAACGCCAAAGAAAGGGAACTTAGATTGGCCGTCAAATTGGGTGTTGGTTTTTTGTTGTTTTTGACTAAACAGTCTTGTTCGATTGCAAAATAATTTTGGAACACAATTCAGTATTTCATTCGGTACTCAATCGACTGATAATGCAAAGCTAAAAATCAGCTTGACGTCTTACAAACTGCGTCAACAGGAAACAATGTTTCCTCTTGGGGCCAAATTCAGTATTTGCATGCACTAATAAAGTGATACTTGACTAAACAGACTGGTTTGATTGCCAAATACTTTTGGAACACAATTCAGGATGTCCATTCGGTACTCAATCGACCGATAATGCTAAGCTACAAATCAGCTTGACGTCTTACAAATTGCGTATCAACAGGAAACAATGTTTCCTCTTGGGGCCAAGTTCAGTATTTACATGCAACACTCAAGTGATACTCGACTCAACCATGGAGCAGTTGCTCCATGACTAAACAGACTTGTTTGATTGCCAAATAATTTTGGAACACAATTCAATGTCACTCGGTACTCAATCGACCGATAATGCAAAGCTAAAATCAGCCTGACCGTCTTACAAATTGCGTCTCGATGGAAAACAAAGTTTTCTCTTTGGGGCCAAGTTCAGTATTTGCATGCACTAATCAAGTGATACTCGATTTGCAATAATCGAGATCAAAGGTTAAGGATTCTGTTTAAATTTACGGGGTGTGCTAATACAATTAAATATGGGAGTCAAATTGCCGTGTTGGGTGCGATTCATCTGGTGATAAATTAGCCTATTGACTTACGAATTACATAATAACAAAACTGTTCTGTCTTGGCGGTGGTCGACTTTTCGGCTTTGCGAAGATGTTTCTCGTCTTCAGAGTCTTCAGTCAGATTGTCGGCGACATTTTCCTTGAAGGTACAACAGCCGTGAGGGGATCTGTCGGGCAACTTGATGAGCTTTCGTTGTTTCTTTACCAGATCCAAAGCTTCAGTAAGGCTGTCCTTGGCAGAAGGGTCGTCGTCGTCCTCCGTAGACCCAATGCAGATTCGGTGAAGTCTTTAACTTCTCATAGTGCTCAAATTGTTCGCGGTTGTCGTCGCTCTTGATCGAGAGGCGTCGAATTCTCCGACGGTTTCTGTTCCATATTGGTTGGAGCTATCTTATTTTGGGGATAATTGATTGCCGACAATATATTGCTATTGCTGGTCTGTTAATCGTCGAACATCATGGACTTAATAGGAGTAGGCCCTAAAGTGTTATCGCAAAGGTACAGTAAATAGAAAGTACATATATCGTATATATCGTATATATTGTATAGTACATATATCGGCAAGACATACGAATCCTATGGCAAGCGAGGTTCGAATGCTTAGACCGAGAAGAAAGGCATTGGTTGGTTGGTGGTGGTTAATGGCACTTCTGGCAATCTGTGTGCCCTTTGTGCCAGTTGCTGTAGTCTTGCGGTCCAGTAGAGAGCTTGTTAAACTACTTTTATCTTTTTCTTTTTTTTTTCTTTTCTTTTACTTTTCTCTTCCTTTTTCTTTCTTCTTCTCTTTTCTTTTCTTATACTTTCTTCTTTTTTCTACTTTTTTATTTTATTTCTTTTACTGTTTCTATTTTGTTTCTATTTTGTTTCTTTTTTCTTTTTTCTTTTTTCTTTTTTCTATTTTCTTTTTTCTATTTTTTTTGTTCTTTTTTCTTTTTTCTTTTTTTTTTTCTTTTTTTCTTTTTCTTTTTTTTGATTTTTTTTTGATTTTTTTTGATTTTTGTTACATACGTGTAGACTTTGCTTGAGCTTCAGAGTTGGAGTGGGAAGAGAAGGGAAAAAAGATCAAAAAACAACCTGCTACAAGAAGTTAGCTATCCAATGACGTCTTGAGGATAATGACTATTTGGAAATAAAAAGAAAAGAAGATACATGTGAATCAAACAAATTTGTATGTGAATTGTAGAGGCAAAACATGCAAAAAAAGCAGCGATGAGACCAGTGCGAGCAAGGCATGTGTGTAGGATGAAACAAGAGCTCATGCATTGTATAGAAAGACAATATGGAATGATTTGTATACTGTGGGTGAGGATGTGAAACATATATTATAAGGAGATGTACATGGTTGGTTGGTGTTGTTTGTGAAAAGGATTAAGTTAAATATCACTGTTAGTTTCTTTAATGAAATTTAATGTATGAAGGATGCTGTGTTTTGAGTTTAACAAATTTTTAAGTGTCATTTGGTCAGAAGTAAATTTAAGTGATTTTTTAAGTATTTGTCTATTATGTTCAAATTTTTTACATGTTGTGAGAAAATGTTCGACATTATCATAAGTGTTGCATGTTTCGCAAAGTCCATCAGGATGTTTACCTATTTTTTTAAAGAAACTGTTAAGGTTTTTACATGTATCCAGCCGAAGTCTGTGAATCTTTATTTCCTGCCAGCGTGGGAGATCCCATGAGTTTAAGTGGGTGGAAATAGTGGGTTGTATATTTTTTAAGGTAGAATCTTTTGAATTATTCCATTCCATTTGCCATGTTTGTTTGAGGTGGTCCTTAAGATGATGTTTAGCTTCTGTAATTGTGAGGGGTAATTTATAGTCAATATTAGTTTTCCTGGTGGCTTTTTTGGCAATCTGGTCTACTTTTTCATTCCCATAAATACCGCAATGTCCTGGTATCCATTCAAAGGTGACCCTATTAGCTTGGTTTTGAATGCTTATCAAGGCGTGTCTAATGTCACATACAATTTTATTGCTGGGAATAGGGTGTGAGATGGCTTGAATTGCACTTAAACAGTCACTGAAGATGCAGGTGTGCATGGGCTGAACATCTTCAATCCATTCCACAGCTAACAGAATAGCAAAGAGTTCCGCTGTAAAAATAGAAGCCTCATTGTTTAGTTTAATACTCTTGGAGTAACTGAATTGAGGAATATAGATTCCACATCCGACTGTGTTGGTAGTAGGATTAAGTGATCCGTCAGTGTAGATGTGGAGTGAATTTCCCCACTGGGTATGTATTGTTTCTGCAGCAATGATGCCCTTTTCATTGATGTTCGATATGTGTTTAATGCGGTTGAAGATTTCGGCCGATATGTCTGGTTTTGTGTAATGCCAGTAAGGAAAAGGGTTATGTAATGGGAAAATGTTGAAGTGAGGTTGACTGGATCTGGCTTCAAAAGGTGTGTGATGTAGACTATTTTTCCATTTTTCAGCAAAATAATGTTTCTGCCAGCAATCTGTTTGGACATACTTGTTGGGGTGAGAATTGTGCATGTTGAGTTTAATATTGTAGAGATTGCAGAGAAAACTGCGACGAAAACATAATGGGGGTTCACCACACTCTACTTGTAGTTTCTGACACGAAGTCCCGTAGAGGGCTCCGGAGCATATTCTCAGAGCCTGATATTGTATGCTGTCTAATTTCTGTTTATGTTCCATGGCCGCTGAATTAAAGGCTTCACATCCATAGTCCAGAATTGGTTTGATAAGTGTTTTGTATAGTTGAAGGAGAATACAGCAATCCGCTCCCCAGTCCTTTCCGCTAACACATCTCAAGATATTGAGTTTGGATTTGCATCTGTTGACAATATAATTTATATGGTCTTTCCAATTAAGTTTGTTGTCGAAAATAATACCCAGAAATTTAATAGACGTCTGAAATTTAATATCAGTATTATTTATCTGTAATTTACAGGAAGCATTGCGTTTATGTGTAAAAAGAGTCGAAAAGGTTTTAAGAATGGATATTTTAAAACCCCATCTATCACACCAGGCAGAGATATCGTTTAAATTTTGTTGGATTTTTATGTTGATAAAGTTTATGTTTCTATTGGACTTCCAAATAACTATATCATCGGCATATTGGGAGATGTTGATTCCGTTTATGACTTCAGATAGACCGTTGATAGCTATGTTAAAAAGAATGGGGCTGATGACACTTCCTTGGGGAATGCCAATATTGACATTGTGCGAGTCAGAATAGGTACCATTGATATTTACTTGAATTTTTCTATTAGTAAGGAAATCATCAATCCATTTAGTAATACATCCATATATTCCAAGAGAGTGAAGTTTAATGATTATGCCTTTTGGCCATACCATGTCATATGCCTTTTCAAGGTCTAAAAAGACAGCGAGGGTGCTTTCCTTGTTGGCAAAAGCTTTATTTATGTTAGACTCTAGGTTAATGATGTGATCTTTAGTACTCCTTCCTTTACGAAAACCACTCTGATGAGTACTAAGAAGATTATGTTTTTCCAGGTACCAGATGAGTCTATTATTAACCATACGTACCATGATCTTACAGAATGTGGAGGTGAGGGCTATAGGTCTATATGACTTAGGATCGGAGGGACTTTTGCCAGGTTTTAAAATAGGAACGAGAATAGCTTCCTTCCATGTGCTTTGGCATTGAGAAGTTTTCCATATTATGTTAAAAATGATGAGGAGAAAGCCACGGGCTTTCAGAGGGATATGTTTGATGATATTATTACATATATTATCTTTACCAGGAGAGGTACACTTAGCTGAATTAATGGCTTCGTCGAGTTCTGATATGTTAAAAGGATCATTAATGATGTTATCATTTTCTTCAGAGTGGGAAAAGTTATCTTCTGCATTTTGTTTTACTTCAAGGAAAGAATCACTGTAGTTTTGGTCACTACTGATGGAAGCAAAACTACTAGCAAGCAAGTTAGCCTTTTCTTTATCTGTAATGAAATCTTGATTGTTGTCTGTTAAAGTGGAAATATTAGTCTTGGTATGGGTATTGTTAATACGATGAATTTTGTCCCAGATCTTTTTAGAGGGAGTTTGGTAGTTTAAAGTATTGCAGAAATTTTTCCAATCCTCTCTTTTAGCCACTTTTATTGTTTTACGAGCTATGGCACAAGTATATTTATAGTGAATAAGGTCTTGAGGATGACGGGTTTTTTTAAGGGTTCTAAGGGCTTCTTTACGATTTTTAATAGCTCTTTTGCAATCATCGTTCCACCATGTGGTGGGCTTTCTTTTATAAATTTTAGTAGTAGTGGTTTGTGGGATGGAACAGTTAATAGCCTCAGTAAGTTGATTGATGTATATGTTATATGTCTCTTCAGCACTGCAACATGTGGTTATGTTGGGTTCAGTAATGAAACTATCACAGGCAGTTTGAAAAGTATCCCAGTTTGCTTTTTTTATAGACCAGTGAGGGATATGTTTACGTGGCGTATGAAGACATTTTTTATTAGATTCAAAAATTATAGGATGATGATCGCTACCCCATGTGTCATCTAAAATATTCCAATTGTAATTAGCTGCTATGTCAGAAGTGGTAAGAGTAATATCAATGCAGGTGATGGTACCATTAGAGGTATTAATTCTTGTCCCGTCTCCATTATTTATGCAGACAAGATGATGTTTGTCTATAAAATTTTCGATGACATGGCCATTTGTATCCATCTTCTTGCTTCCCCAAAGGGGATTATGGCTGTTGAAGTCTCCACAAATAATAGTATTTTTACCAATATGATTTTCAATGTCTATAAAGTTCTCCTCTTTCAGGGTGATACAAGGATTATAGGCATTGATAATTTTTAATTTACTTTTATCAGAAATATAAATGTCAATTATTTGATATTGAATAGGAGATTGTTTGTCTATAATGTTGTTGACGGTGAGATTTTTTCTAGTGAAGATGGCACATCCCCCGCCAGTATTTTTATGTTCTGGTTTTCTGTCATTACGGAAAATATTGTATCCAGGGAGATTGAAGTTTTTCCCTTCCTTGAGCCAAGTTTCTTGTACGCATATGATGTCAGGTTTACTATCCCAATTGTTTATAGCATGTTTTAATTCATTTCCATGTGCAATGAGAGACTGGGCATTCCATTGTATAATGAAGACCATGAGAATAATGTTCATGATTACGTTTGATTATTTCCTCCTTTTGGGCGATTGGAAGTTTTCTGGTTTGTTTTGGGTGTTTCAGTTTGAGAGTTCTCTGTGGTGGGTTCGTTGGGTTTTGTTTTGGATTGAGAAGATCTAGGTTGTCGAACCGGCTTATCAGGGGATTGCGAGGAATCATTATGTCTGCTCTGTTTTTCTTTGATATTGTGAGTTCTAGTTAACTGATGGTACAAGTGTTCAACTAGGGTCTTTATTTCTGATTCTCTATTTTCCTTTTTTTTAGTTGTCTCCCAGATTTGAAGTGTTCCGATAAGCAATTCTATCAGAGATTTGTCAGGTTGTAGGTAAGTTGAGGTTGGTTCAGTTTGGCAAGCAACTGGAATTTGATCAGTTTGGGTGGATGCATCTACCGATATTTTGTTAACAGAGGACATGTTTTGTTTTCTTTGTACCGGTACATCATTTACGACTTGAGGAGTTTGTGGGATTGTCCAATTTCTTCGTTCAGACCAGATTTGAGTTTGTTTAGGTGTTATTGTAGGTGTATATGTATCCCTAGGTTTTTCCGCATGGACAGTAATATTTGTTC
Organism: Crossaster papposus; assembly: GCA_037893245.1. Taxonomy (NCBI): domain Eukaryota; kingdom Metazoa; phylum Echinodermata; class Asteroidea; order Velatida; family Solasteridae; genus Crossaster; species Crossaster papposus. Next base: position 1,276,752 of record JBAIAA010000279.1, on the reverse strand, counting down.
TTATGGATTTGGCAGCTTCAGCATAGGAAATGTTGTAAGTGACTCTTACTTCTTGTATCTTCTTTTCATGCTTCATGGTGTTACATCCGCCGTAGGCAGAGGAGTGATTTCCACCACATCTGCTACATTTCACCTGGTCTTTTTGGTCACATTCTTCATAAGTATGGTTTCCACTACATCTAACACATCTGGTATTGCTTCGACAATTTGTAGCTGTATGACCTAGTCGTTGGCAATTGAAACAGCGAATGACTGGTGGAATGTATTGTTTGATGTCAAAGTGTTGATAGCCGAATTTGATGCTCTGGGGTAAGTAAGGTGTGTTAAATGTAAGGCAGACAGAAAGGCTTTTCCCTGTTTGACCATTTCTTCTGAATGTGAGTCTGCGGACCTCTATTACGCCTGCTTTTTTGCATTCTTTGATTATGTCTTGTTCTGCGAGTTCTAGAGGAACGCCAGAAATAACTCCCTTACTTTGAATTTCTGATTTTGCATAGTCGGTGGTGACTGACCATTTTCCAAGAATGGAGATTTTCCTCAATTTGTTGGCCTGTCCGGAGGTGTAGCATTTGACACTAATGCCACCTTGATTAGTTTTAGTCACATTTTGTATGATGTCACTTCCTATTGCATTTAGTGCCTTAGCAATTTTTAGCGGGTTTATTTGGGCAAGTTTGACATCTGGTGAGTTTATGATTACTATGGTAGGGTTTCCTTGGGTGGAGTATGTGTTTCTTCTTTTTTGTTGTCTATAGGAACTGTTATCAGAGTCGCTGGAATTGTCGCTTTGACTTTGTGTTTTTCTTTTGTTTGTTGCTTTCACAGAGACTTGAGAATCATTTTCGTCAGCATGCATATCCTTGTCTTCTTGAGCTTGGCTCATTAATTTGTCTAAAGTTGACCGTGGTTGGTCGTATTGTTGCCTGTTCCTGTTTTGGGATAGTTGCTGTTGGGATAGAAGGTCCCATGACATGTCTTCCTCCTCGGAGTCGTCGGCCATGTTGGTCCGACGACCGAAGGCGAAGCGTTATGTATGTAAAAGAAAATAATGTGGTATAGCCAAGAAAGCAAGCAGCAAAGGAAAAGCAAGCAGGTAAAGTAAGAAGGCGAGCTAAATAAGGAAAATAAATCTCACCACTCGCAGTTAAGAGTCGGGCTGCGACCGATTAAAAGACGTCCACACTCTTTCGAAGCTCAAGCAAAAAAAAACCGAAGAAAGGCATTGAATGCAATGCCCGCTTTTATAAGCTAAGAGCATTGGGGCGTAACGAAAACGTTATGTAACGGCTCTATTGAGCCCACCTGTCGTTCGATACCGAAAAGAAATGGCATTTACCAGTGTAATGGTTCAAATCCCATCTTTTAAAGAGAAGTCATTGACATGACCACACACTTATAACGGCCTTCCGTACGTATGTACCTTATCAGGGGGGGGGGTGGGGGCAGAGGGGGGAGGGGGTGGGGGAGGGGGGCGGAGGGGCGGAGGGGCGGAGGGGAGGGGGGAGGGGGGGGGGGGGCGGAGGGGGGGGGGGGGGGGGGCGGAGGGGGGGGGGGCCTTCGAGGCTGCGATTGCGAAACGCTGTTGTACAGTCCATTCTTGAAATAGGGGGGAACAATTTTTTACGCAAAAAATAAAGAGTTTTTGGCATCATATCTTAACATCTTGTCTTTTGTTGTGTATTCCAATGCAGATTATTCTTCCTGCGTGGACATAAAACCGCTCTAGATTTTTGGTAATATCTCAAAATCGCTACCACCTGAAATGAATTTTTTACAGGTTAGTTTTATGGTATATATCTATAACTATAAAGGATTGAAACAAACATTGGGTTCCAATTACCAAACGTATACGATTTCTTTAAGTACACGGGCCATAACTCTGCAGAGGCTAAGGCGTCAGTGATGAATGAACAAACTTGCATTTTATACCGAAACCAAAGTAAGTTCTCAGGAAGCTAACGTGCAACTTCTAATATTAAATAGAACAAGGTTATATTGATCAGTTCTGTAAAATAGTGTTTGGATGCAATTGCATAATTATTGTAGTCACGTAGATTAATTTCGCAATATTGTGGCCCGTTTGTTCTCATAATATGGGGCAATGTTTTTTTTTGAAGGTATACATGTATAACGAAAAATTCAATAATTAGCAGCTACACAATCCTAGTGTTTCCAAATCCTGACCAATCTCGATTTGCAGTGAAGTATGTCTGCTCACATATTATATGGTGAGGAAATTGTAAATAAAAAAAGGAAAACTTCTCGAAAACGTGACATGATAAAGTTCTTAGGAAGATTTCAAAAGAAACTAAAACGATTGAAGTTGGGATCAAGTCGAGTCCGTTGTATCATCAACAATTATATAACGCTCGGTTCAGACAGGCGTTCCACAGTCGCGCCGAACCAAATTGAAATGAAGTCGCCCCTGAGTCGCTCTAACAACTCCAGCAGTCGATCGTTCGCCGTCTGGCGCGCCTTGTCGCCCTTATTCGTTTTAGACGTCGGACTCAATTCGACTGTGGAACGCCTGTCTGAACCGAGCGTAACTGGTGACATACAGATCCTTGTTATTAATTGGTGGACAAACTAGTGGGTCTATAGTGTGTGCATGCATGGAATAATAAATGGACTAAATTTGAATAAGATGAGGTAAGATGAATAATCATACATTTGTTTATAAACACTAAAACCATTTTCTACAAATCTCGCATCTCTTTTTACCTGGCCCTACAGTGTATATACAATGTACATGCACTAAAAACTCTCACCCTTTTTCTATAAATCTTGCATCCCTTTTGTTTACCTAGTCCTGGCCTACCGGGCTCTACCGTGCCTATATACAATGTATATGCACCTAAAACTCGCATCCCTTTTCTAAAAATCTCGCATCCCTTTTTTGACCTAGTCCTACCGGGCTGTACCGTGCCTATATGTGATGCGGTATGTCAAAATCAGGCACTTTTGGGCAAGAAGTCAATTTTGAGTTTCTGCAATATTATTAAAATGTAAACAGTTCTCTTTTAAATGCCACCTTGGGTTTTTTTTAATTGGATATTCCAAAGTAAAGATATTACATTTTGAAATTGCATTGTCTGAAATGTAAAAAAATGAGAAACAGGCCTTTAACCTTAACCCTCCCAGATCCTCCAAAATCAATATGATTTGCACACACCCTAGAGAGTTAGGGTTAAAGTTTTGTATAAAAAAAATGCTTTGTCAATGAAGTTCCAGTTAGAAACTTTTACAGAACTGTTGAAACATAAATAGCACCCCCCCCCCAAAAAAAAAAATCCCCAAATCATCCCACATCATTTTGAAGCTGTTTTTCCATTCGTAGCTCTGCCCCATTCTGCCTGGTTTTGACATACCATGTCACATATACAATGTATATGCACCTAAAACTCGCATACCTTTAGTCTAAAAATCTCGCATCCCTTTTTTGACCTGGTCCTACCGGGCTCTACCGTGCCTATATACAATGTATATGCACCTAAAACTCGCATCCCTTTTCTTTATAGGACCCTCTATATCTGAAAGTATATGTCCGATTGGGGTCAAACTTGGTATACAGGTATTCCAGGATGTGTTATAGACAAAAATCAGGTTGACGTCATGATGACATAATTGTGGTTCATGTGACGTCACATTAAAGGTGTAGTTTTTAAGACTCTATATCTCTGGAAGTACAAGTCCAATTAGGGTCAAACTTGGTATTCAGGTATTCCGGGATGTGTTATAGACGAAAATTAAGTTGACGTCATGATGACGTCATCAGGTGTTATGTGACGTCACATTAAAGGTGTATTTTTCCCCATAGGTTTTGTACACGTTTTCCCTCAGACCATTGACTTTGACACTTTGGTAAATTCACTCGACTCCCGACTTAGCATACACTTAGAACACCACCCACGGGTGGTTCTGGAGGAAATTTGGCACGATTGCGTAATTCAAGGTCACGTGACATGACGTTCAAGGTTCAATTTTCCACCCATAGGTTTTTTACACGTTTTTCTTTAGACTATTGACTTTGACACTTTCGTAAATTTGATCGACTGGAGACTTAGCACACACTTCGACCACCATCTTCAGGAGGGCCAAGAAAAAACTCGTGATGATGACGTCATCGTGGGCCATGTGACGTCACAATAAATTTTTAATAGCATCTGTACACGTTTTTTCAAGCAATATATTTGGCACTTTGGTAAATCCGATCGATTTCAGACTTGATACACACTAGACCACCACCCACATATTGAAAGTCATTTTAGACATCTGAAATAGCTCTGTGTTTGGCCACAAACACATGTCTAGTTCTACCTGGTCCTGCTGGGCTCTACATACTGTGCCTCTATATACAATGAATAAGCAATTAAAACTCGCATCTCTTTTCTACAAATCTTTTTTGTTTACGTGACATGATAAGGTTCTTAGGAAGATTTCAAAGGAAACTGAAACGATTAAAGTTGGGACCGAGTCAAGTCCGTTGTATCATCAAAAATTATATAACTGACATACAGATCCTTGTTATTGATTGGGGGAACTTACACCACGTGACATTCAGTATTGCACACGTACAATAAGTAAAGACAAAACGGCAGAACAAGAGCAAACAGCTAAACAAACACTGGAATAATGCGGATGGAAGTCATGGCAACTGTACCTTTATCGGTCAATATACTTATATTTACACCGCAAAACTTAATTAGTGCTATTAATGTTGGCCTTATGTGCATGTTGGGGACAATTAAACCATTCATATTCAATCTTATTTGTATCCGTCTTCATATTTATTGCCACTGAATAAATGTAAATATAAAAGATTAAGACAAATGATTTCAACGAACAGAAGAAACAAAGTGGTGGACTTCTCCAAGCTTATATTGGAGACGTCAATGCTTTGCAACAGTTTGGAAAAACAATATTTATGTCAGGGGACGCCTATTACAAGTATAAAGCCGTGTTCCCATTGGACTTTTTCTTCCGCGGCCACGCGGAAACTTACCGCGGCATTCCTTAGCGTGAATCTACCACGCGTTCCCCCCTGGACTTATATTCCGCGACGGAACGGTTCATTCGCTGTTCGAGACTGGCAGAATGTCACACATTGCCACACATTGTCACACATTGTCACACATTGATAATTTACCGTGGCTGCGCGGAAGTCTTCCGCGACCTCTTTCGGCCTGTTCATTTTACATCACGGTCGCGGTAAATTGACAGGGAGGTCAGTTTACCGTGCGTCCCCATTGGATTTAATTTTGTCATTCTAAAGAAAAGTCGCGGTACTCTAACAAAATTAAGTCCAATGGGAACATGGCTTTAGACACCAACTAGTTCAGTTAACCTACACATGAGTTTAAATTCTTTTGAGAACACGATTACGCCTTTATAGTCCAGACAAAAATTACGTTTCGTTTTTGTTTCGATTACGAAGCAACTACGTACGAGTTGAGCCACCTGTTGTTTTGAAAAAAAGATTGACTACGGCCTACCCTATTTTTTGACCTGAATTAATAGACAGATTTCATTTTGAAATTAAAGTGTTTGTATGGGTTTAGCTACACGCATCCGATATGTAACCATTTGTTTATTATTCATTTTGAATTACATGTGTATACCTTATATAATTAATGTTTAGTCAATTTATTTTGCATTATTCCATGCATGTGCATGTACACTAAAGTCATCACAAAAAGTACCGAGACACTTCAACATTTGCCAATAATTAACGGTTCGAAATGGTATGGATTAATCGAAGCAAAAAAACAATGCATAATTTTGTTTTGCGTATTCTGACACCTCGATTATCACGATGTTGCGGAGCGGAGATAGTCGTAGGTCCAGTTTCAAAAGTGACAATCATGCATCCCTATAGAAATAGATATGCCCGCCCTTTCATTTGAATTTAAATCGCTTGTTTGTTGCATGTTGGATCGATCGAGATGACCATCGGCGTATCCTCGTCAGGAAGTGGCAACAAACAGACGGGCGCCGTGTAGCGTCTAAACTTGTTTACAAATTGATAGCAAGAAAAGTGTTACTCTCTAAAAACAGTTGTTATATAATATTATATTAATTCTAACAAGGATTTTAAAAAGCAAAATGTGTTTCTTGAACATTTCAAACTGACGTTTCACTTTGCCTCAGTTTGTTATGTTTGCACGAATCATCATTTCGTCACCGTTTTCACGAAGAGGCAAATTGAGCCTTTCAGGGTCTGAACAAACTTTCGAGAAAATCGCTTGTAAAGTTTGTCCTTTTTTCGTTTGGCAGTTTGAAACAGAAATATCCATAGAATATACAAGATTAGGGTATCATGGGAAAGAAGAGATTCCAATCTTCTTAAATATAGCAAACGTTAAGAAAAATAGGTGATTAGTTTTGCAGAATTAATCAATTAATAGAATTGCCTCTTCGTGAAAACGAAAAAACGATACATTAGCAAATTCGCCCGTGGCTGTGAGAGTCAGAATGTATACATTTCCCCATTGCGCCCCTAATTCGCCTCTTCGTGAAAACGCTAAAAGGCATTACGCGCCCAATTTGCCCAATTCGCCTCTTCGTGAAAACGCAAAAGGGCACTTGAGGACCAATTCGCCCCTTCATAAACACGTTAAAGTCAACGCTATTTCGAATTTGCCTCTTCGTGAAAACGCAAAAGGGCACTTGAGGACCAATTCGCCCATTCGTTAATTAGGTTAATTAGGGTTTTAATGATTTTTGGGATGTATAACTTCAGCAGGTTGTAGAAATATCATTATTTAATCGTTTTCACACAAAAAAATAATTTCGATAAATAGACGATTTTTCATGAAATTCGCCCCTTCGTGAAAACGGTGACGATTTATCGATTGATGATTAAAAGTGTATACACAAACAATGCATTGTGCTTGTATGAACAATATACTTCACGGGTGGGAGAAGTCTCAATGCCTGAAGCTTGACAAAGTAAAATCTTGCATGTGCATGTGCATATAGTTTCTACAGCCGCATGTAAATTGTACATGTACATAGAAATTGTATACCATAAATATATGCACTTATATGCACTGAGGTCAGCAGTCCAAGCCCGAAAAGGTCATCTCGAAGGCTTGCGGCTTGGCCGCTGTCATGGGGGTCGTAAATAACCGTCTGATCCAGCTGGTAAGGTTTGTACAGAAAACCCCCCGGTGTCGGGGGTTTTGTGTAGAAATATTAAGGTACCAACTTTCACGACAACGTGCTGGTAATGAAAAGTTAATGTACAAACGTAATTAACATACGTAGGCTTAAGTTTAAATGTTTTGTATTTCTGTAAATATTCTTGTACGTCTGTAAATATTTTTGTATTGTATGTATTGTTTGTATTTTGTATTTGTGTGTAAATGTTGTTGTATTTATATCGTCCCCGTTTTCACGAAGAGGCGAATTCAATGAAAAATTGTCTCTTTTTCGAATTTTTGTTGTTGCTGGAAAACGATTAAATAGTGCAATATCTACAACCTGGTGAACTTATACTATTAAAAAATCGTTAAAATCCTAATTAACTTAATTAACAATTGGGCGAATAATGTATTATTGTTAGTTGTCAGTTTAGTGTTTTGTTGATGACTTTTGATGTATTTTTGTATCCAATTTTATTTAATGATGTATGCAGGGCCCCAATGGAATTTTTTAAAAAACTGTTTGGGCACATCCTGGGTAAAGAAATGTAATACACAAATAAATAAATAAATAAACCACACAACGTTCTAGTGACAACTAGATTGACTAATTGATTGACCCCGCCAACCGAACGTGTGACGGCTGCGGTATTCTAGCGCCCTCTATTGGTAAATTTTCAATAAAAGTTAAATGCTTGAATTTTATCAACCACGTTACCATGGCTACGATTTTGCTGTGCCATATCAGTGTGCTATGTTGCCTGTTAGGAACGCACACGTACACTGGTATTCCGTACACTGGTATTCCGTACACTCGCCGCAATGTTATTAACAGCAAAGGTATCCGAAAAACCAAACTTGACCGCATTGACCTAGGCCGTTCTCCAAATCCCACGTTCGTCTCCGTAGAGGTTCCGTTAATACAGTTTGGTAATATGATGGAGCCGAATAGAGAAGCCTAAGCTAGGGGTTTGGAAAACGGTCCTCTATCACAGGCTGATGACATCGACACAAATGTGTACCGCGCGCGCAATAAACAACTGATCCTGTGAATTTGGTGTTGGAGTCGAAGGAAAGGAAGACAATTTCGGAATATGCGATCATTTTAGAGTCGTGTTGATTGAAGGTGCATTTTACCGAGATGGCTAATCTATTTGAGAAGCTGAATTTCGCAGCTGCGCCGGAGAAAGTCGGGTGTAAAGATGAGAAAAACTGGAAATCAGAGACTATTGTTGTTGAAAAGGAGACGCGGCCTGTGCACGCGCACGCACATGATCGAGCATTGGGTTTGGGAAGCCCGTGTGTGGACACGGAAGACATGCAAGTGCACGTGGCAGTCGCACAGTCAATGAAGACTGCTGAAACTGGACCTGACCAGACACAATTTAATCTTGAAGGAACAAGTGGGCGGAATGGTACAGACCATGTACGCCCAGACAAACAAAATGGCTGCCTTGAAAACCAACAGCCCACTGAAACTTGCAAACGTGAAAAAAATATATCTGTATCATCGTCCACCACCGAAACAACTCTTTCGGCCTCAAATGTCACCAGCAAATCTCAAGAAAATCACAAGGCTGTGTCCAACTTGCACGGAAATGAAGAACCTTCTATTAACGTTGATTTAGCTCAACAAGTTGTTTTGAAAGCCTTGGGTTTTGTAGATGAGAATGGCATTCCTATGCCAAAAACTGAGTCACTGACATCCGAAGTGAAAACAAACTCAACGGGAGATAAATACGGAGCGGAAACGGAAAGAAGTTGTCCGAGAAAAATAAAGGACTCCATTGTAGATAGGCCTACGACTGATGCAAATGAATCTGTTGATATCCCCAAATCAACCGAAGAACATTTATCTGTGCAGCAAACACTTACGAATAATGGATTGAAACTAAAAATCAAACACAAGATTTGTAAAAATCCGTCGACAAAGGTGGTCGAGCGCGAGCCCAGCAGAAAAACTTGGAAAATACCAAAGAAATCCAAACTTGTCTCTAAAGGGGAAAAGTTGGACACCAAAAACGAGCATGTCAAGAGGAAAAAGGAACTGCATGGCGAGATCGGACACAAGAAGATTTCCAAGGGCAAGGCAGCCAAACGTGAGAGGAATTCTGGGTCTGCGGATGCAAGGGCCGCTTACTTGCCACTCAGCAAACCGTTCGTCATTCCACGGAAGAAAGCAAAACAGGGTACATGTATATGACAAGATTCCCTTTTTTTCTGAAGGAGTTGGAGTATTTGCAGAATACCCTGTCAATTAGAAATCATCCCCTAAAGTTAATGGCTACGCTACGAAGTGGGTACAAGGATACGCACTAGGAGTAGAGAGAGCTGGGGAGGGGCAAAAGAGGGCACTATTATCCCTTAAATAAAATCCTCTTACTTGGGCAATAAATTGGCACTACGTGCGGTAATCAAATGGGGAAGATCGCGAAAATCGAAAGAATGTTGCAACCTGACGCTGTTTTTTCCCTTCATCTCAATGAAGGTCAATCAGTGCAATTTTCCTTTGTACACAACTGCTGAAGTACTGTAGCGTCAGGATACTACATTCTGTCTAGAGTGATTTATTGTGTGCTATTGCCTGACTAACTTGAATCCCCTCGATGAAGCGAGTGAAAAGAGAAATTAAGAAATTTGGGTACCAGATTATTATTTATTTTTTTGGTAAAAGATACTTTCAGTTAGGATTTAGATTGAATTTAAGGGAAAAAACTGAGGCACACAAATCAAATCCTTTTACTACATATACATGCAAGTTCTAGACAAAAATTTGCTAAAATACATCACTCACTGCTTCATAATGTACATGGGATAATTGAACCAGCACTAACGCCAAATACAAAAAAAAACATGTTTAGCGTTCTTTTTCTTTTTTCAAAATGGCTGCCCAACACATTTTTTAAAAACAAAAGAAAAAAAGAGGCGGCCTCCAAAAAGGAAGCGGGCGAGGACGCTAAACATGATTTTTTGTTATTTGGCCTAAAGAGCTGATTAATTTTGATGGACATGGCTTAGTACAGCTGTACTGCATGATGAACAAATTTCAATTGGAATCCCCCAGAAGTGCCTCCTTGGTTAAAGATAGTATACACCATTGGTAACTGCTTGAATTATCAATATCATGAATGGGTGGATTTAGGGGGTTATATTTCTTAGTAAATATCGTTTAACTGACCTGTCTGAAGTTTTACAATCATGGTTGCTGAGAAAAGCAAGAAAAACGACTTTCGTTTTCAACCGGAATCGGGCATTTTTTTCTTGTGTTGTTTTTGTTTGTTCACGATCGCCGTCCGGCGATAATGAATTTTGGTTTATACAATTAAATTTTTTGGAACAATTACAGAATATCTAGGGAGATCGTTTTGCTGGATGCCTACAATCATTATTTACTTTCAATTAAAGGTAGTATACACCATTTGCAGATATCGAAAATATTTACTACCGAATTATTAAGAAATACCTTACTCAATTGAAAGTAAATAATGATTCTAGGCATTCAGCAAAAGGATTGCGCTAGATATCCTGTAATTATTCCCAAAAAATGAATTTTATAAAGAAAAATTCGCGATCGCCGGACGGCGAGCGCGAAAAAACAAAGATAACATAAGATTAACTGCTCGACCCCGGTTGAATTTTTTTTTCGATATCTGCAAATGGTGTATACTACCTTTAAGTCGATAATAATCCAAAATGTAGTCCAGCCAGGCCTGCAGGACCTATTTTCTTCTACATTGTAAATCCATCAAAATAGAAGAATGGATTTTGATGGATTTGGTATGGTTATACTGTACATGTATGTTAAACAGTGTGTCGTACTGTAGTCTAAGGTGCATTTAGATGTTCTGTGTTTAAAATTGACCGCTTTCAGTTTTGAGGTCTGAAGCCCAATTTCATGTTGCTAAGATCAATTATTGCTTGGCAATGTTACATGTATGTGGTAACTAAGGCAAAGTTTACAAAATAGTTTCTTGTGTGGATGTTTTGAAGAAGAAAAAAAAGGAAGTGGTTTATTTATTCCTCTTTTTTTTGCCTAAACCAAATCTAATGAGTGACAGGAAATATCATTTGGTGTATTTTGTTGTGCGGGTAAATCAATGTTTGGCAAGCAGGCATGTACATACATGTACTTGTACAGTGTATCTGTGTTGTTTTGGAAAGTGCTGTACAATCGAGTGTAGGCGCTAAACTTGCTAAAATTATATTTTCCTATTCAGCTATACATGTATTCATCACACGCAGAGTAAATTCTGGTCTTGCAAACATAAAGCCCTGACCCCTGATTTTTTTGCACAGTGAATGGGACTGGCACTCGTAATACAAACTTCGAATAACAAACACTTTTGCTTAGTTCGGCTGAGTTTGTATTCATGAGAGTCGACTGTACTGTGATTGGAAAGCTCCATCTAGATGTATTTAGGGGCCGTCCAAAGGTTTCAACATTTTTAAGGTCGTACAGAGAGTACTACTTTTCAAGACCTCCTCCCCCAAAGTCGTAATTTATTTGTTCAATGTTGATATGTGCATGTTTTACATAACATTTTACATGTGTGCTGCACTGAGTATTAGCAATGTATTATTCATGTTGCTGATGATCAATGCAAGTTAAAAACAAAATCGATGAAAATTAAATTCTGTCAAAAACAATGTAAACATACCGGTACTAGGTTTAACCTAGATTTTCACTTTCAAGAGGTAATTAAAATAATGGTTGCGGTCCTAAAATATTATTTTCTCAGCATTCACATAATTAAATATTTGTCATGTTAGTTGTCAAGTAGATTTTGAGAACTTTTGCTGTGTAAAACAATTGACAAATAGTCTTCTATCGTTGTAAATCCACAGGTCTCTTTCAAGACGTATCTCTACAATCCAGGGAGTTTCTGAAGGACATTCTTCCAATCGTCACCAAGCAATATCGTAGCAAGGATGCGGGTAAATGCTTCACCATCACCAAGGCACAACTCATCCACAACGAGGAGCTGACCAAGACGGTACGCTTCTATCACTCTGGAAAAATAAAAATCCTAACACCTGTACCGTACCAGATTATCAATCTCAAATCCTGCCAAAACCAAACTAGTCCCAAGATCAGGCTTCCTACAATGTAGGCACAGCCCCCCTACAATGTAGGCACAGCCCCTCTACAATGTAGGCACAGCCCCTCAAGGCCAACCCCTCAAGGCCAACCCCTCAAGGCCAACCCCTCAAGGCCAACCCCTCAAGGCCAACCCCTCAAGGCCAGCCCCTCAAGGCCAGCCCCTCAAGGCCAGCCCCTCAAGGCCAGCCCCTCAAGGCCAGCCCCTCAAGGCCAGTCCCCTCAAGGCCAGTCCCCCAAGACCAGTCCCCCCAAGACCAGTCCCCCCAAGGCCAGTCCCCCCAAGGCCAGTCCCCCAAGGCCAGTCCCCCCAAGGCCAGTCCCCCCAAGGCCAGTCCCCCCAAGGCCAGTCCCCCAAGGCCAGTCCCCCCAAGGCCAGTCCCCCCAAGGCCAGTCCCCCCAAGGCCAGTCCCCCCAAGGCCAGTCCCCCCAAGGCCAGTCCCCCCAAGGCCAGTCCCCCCAAGGCCAGTCCCCCCAAGGCCAGTCCCCCCAAGGCCAGTCCCCCAAGGCCAGTCCCCCAAGGCCAGCCCCTTAAGGCCAGTCCCCCCAAGGCCAGTCCCCCAAGGCCAGTCCCCCAAGGCCAGTTACAACTGGACTTGCAGGGACTTTTAATGGACTCGACTACCTACATTCTTATTTAAATTTTTTCTTCATTCGGGAAAAACTTGAGAGAAAAAAAAAATTGGTTTTAGGAGTTAAAAGAGCCAAGAGTGTATTACAATAAACGTTTACTCTAATTCTCATTAATTAGTTTCTTGACTGGCGAAAGGAGATGAAAGAAAACGAAGGCAGAACGGAGAAGGAGTTAGTGGAATCTTATGCATTCATGAGCACAGACAGCAAGAAAGCAGTAAGTTGTATCAACTTTTAACCCCCCCCTCCTCTTTTTCATTGACGTTACCAAGAAAATGGAGGTGCAAATGGGAGTATGCTCACCTCACAGCTAGTGATGTTGCCCCCCCCCCCTCAAAACAAAAACCAGTTTAAATGTCCTATATGCCATTGGTAAGTACTTAAATTAACAGGAATGGGTGGACTTGGGGTTAGGGAGGGAGGGAGGGGGGGGGTGGGGGGGGGAGAGGGGTTGTACTTTATAGTAAACTAGCTTAAGTACCTGGTGATGTCCGGAATGGTAAAATCAAACCCCAACAATAATAAATGGTCCAAACCATGAATTGTTGAAAAGAAATGTAAAAAAAATAAAAACTAAAAGAAAACCCCTAAACAGCCCTTGTAGCTGCACCACTGCCTGCAAAAAATGAGCTCCTGAAGTTCCCATTCAAGTTTCCCCCTTCCTATACTTTTTGGGGGTTTGTTGAAGTCGGAGAAAAGGTCAACTAAAGGAAATGACAGGCGACGGACTTAAAATCGTTGGCCTACTCTTGCAATATTTCTGATCAATTTGTTAGCTTGTTGTAGATGAATTGTAATTACAGAGTACATGTAGATAAACAAAATTCAAGTGTTGTTAATTTTGTGTATTTTTACCTCTTCTTCTCCCCAAAGGCGGAAAAGATGTGCCAAGATGGTTTATTTGCGTCTGGCAGGCATGTTGCACCACTCGGAAACCCTAGCATGGGTGAGTATTTACAACCACTAATTTGTTTACTCAGCATTGTTTACTGTCTGTGTTTTGGGGGGAGGAGGGGAGGGGAGGAGTCCGTCAGTCCAATATCTTGCTGGGTATATATACCGGTATAATGTACTACATGTAGCTGCGTGCTTAAAATATCTAGCTGCCTACTACATAGCTGGTAGCATTTTTAGCAAGGTTTAATGCATACAAAATTAGTTGGTAACCACGGAGCATAAAACTACATATTTAGCAGGCTGCTAAGGCCTACAATGTAGTTGGCTGCTAAGTTAGCAGGCTTTTATGAATATCGGCCCTGCTCGCAGCGAGTGAGGCCAGAAATATCAGAGTGTGCTGAGATTCGCAAAAAACAATCACATGCCAAAATAATTTCAGCCCGAACTGGTTAACCTTGTTTTTTCCTCAGATAGCTGATTTTCACATAAACTATGTGAATAAAAACTAAAATAATATGAAAACTGAAAACTTGCGATTTCCTCCTTTTTTTGTTATTTCACAGTTGTCCCGATCTAGTTTACAAAAATGTGTGCTTTGTGTCAAATTTCCTGTAACTATTGCCAAGTCAGGCACATTCGGATGTTGAATTATTTACTCTCATTTTTTGTTTTGTTAGGCTCTCGCATAATTTACAAATTTTTCCTGTTAGACCATCGGATGATCGCTAAAAATGTTTATATGTGACCCAGCACGAGTAAAATGAGACACTTTGAGTCAAAAATGAAAATTGAGATTTTGATTTCATCATTTAAAGCTTGTTTAGCTTTAAATTATGAAATCTCAATTTTCATTTTTGCCTCAAAGTGTCTCATTTGCTCGTGCTGGGTCACATATTTTCTGAATGTTGTGGTGCCTACTAATGCAACACATGAATTTTGGCAGATGGTGTCGAGGGTCTAGATTCTGAATATGTATGTTACTAAACTGAAGGGAACAAATCTGGCTTTTGTGTTCATTGAGAACTAATGGTGTACCTAACACTGAAAAGGAGACTGACTATGCCCCCCAGACCATACATGTATACATGTGTAGAATTTGTGGTTTTTATTCGTTTTTTTCTTAAATTTTTAGACACTTTATAGTTCGACTTTGATTTGAGAATTGTTTTGGATTTATATTTTCTTCTTTATGGATACTTCATTTGCATGACAAAAATGCTACCCAATTATTCAGAAATATTTTAGTTATTTGAAAGTAAATAAAAATGATTGTACAAGTACATACATACACACTGTACTGATCCAGCAAAATGGTTGGGCTAGATATCCTAAAATTGTTACGAAAAAAAATATTTTATGAAAACAATTTTATGAAAACTGATTCGCGGAAATAACCACATGAACAACTGCCCGACACCGGTTAAAAACGAATGCCGTTTTCCTTGCTTTTTTCTGGGCATCCATGATTGTAAAACTTTGAACAGGTCAGTTAAACGAAAAATACAACCCCCAAAATCCACCCATTTCTGATAATTCAAGCAATTACAAATGGTGTATTCTACTTAATCAAAACTATGGTTCTTTGTTTAAAGCTTTAATTTCTTTGTGTAAAAAAAAAAGAAAATATTTCCACAAATGCAAAAGGAACGACACTGCCTGCCTTCGTTTTTCGGTCGAACGCAAAACAAATTTCATTCTGTCAACTGCCAATTGGCACCAACACCAACAGCAACAGCAGCAGTAGCAGCACAAACAGCGGCTAATAATATTACCCATCTACTGTAGGGTGGTTTAATTTAGAATATAAAAAAAAAAATATCTCATTCTGTCAACTGCTATTTGGCACCAACAGCAACAGCAACACAAACAATCGGCTAATTTTACCCATCTAGGGTGGTTTAATTTAGCATATTACAGGGTTGGAAATTCGTTATTTGGTGGGCAAGGCTAGTTTGGCCTTGGTGAAGTGGCATTTCCTCGGGCTCCATAGGTGAAACAGCATGAATGCTGGTTCATAACAAAAGATTATCGAAATTAAAGGTACATGTATATCATTTGCTTTTGCTGAAATTGATGGGTTAGAGGATTCATATTTGATAGTAAATATGTGACTCCAGGAAAAGATGGTACAAGTCGCCCTAAATGCATTTGATGTAATGCCATGTTAAAGTTGAGATGGTGATTTTTTTTAGGTTAAAATTCAATTTAAATTTGTTGGTCTTAACCAGTTCGTGTCGGGATTATTTTAACTTCACCAAGCCAAGGCGCGGGATTATTTCTAATGAAACTTGATCCGAGGTACATGTAGGTTCAGGCCAATGGTACTGGGAAGCACACCCACGCATTTCCGGCCTTGCGCGCTGCTGACAGACATTTCTGGCCTTGCTCGTGACGTGTTAATGCATCAGCCGTTTTGAATCTGGGGAAAACTTTGCGTGTATTATTATTGTTATTTATTTTTCTGGTAATAAAACCAAGGATCCCTCAAAAAGCGTCTCGGCACTGTAGCTCGTAAGCCTGTAAAAAGAAAATATTGGGAAGAAGGTATGGTTTTAGAGGTGAGAGGAAAACCCAAGAAGAATATCCTGGGAAAGACCCACGGAATCAGGTACATGTAGGTACTGAAAACCCAATCCACATATTGGCCCAGGCCGGATTCGAACCCGGGTCATAGTAGTGGAAGGCGAGGAAAAAACCGCTACGCCAACCTGACTCCCCACGCCGACCCGACTCCCCAACATACGTCCTCCGGCGCGAACTGGTTAAATGAAATCTTTAATATCCAAAGTTTCTAATTTAATTAACCAAAAGCTGGATTTTGATAAATATAATGAAAAAAAATACCTTTTAGGATTGCATGGTACCAATGTATTGTCTTAGTTTTGTTGCGTTTCGAAGCCTGTTTTCTCAGTTGTCTAATTTGAATTCCATGAAAACTATTAATATCGTCATATCACCGGAACGAGAAAGGCTATGGAGCTGTACTTCATGTACATGTACATGTACATTGTATGTGTCAAATGAAAGCTTATATCCTGGACTTTCCAACCATGTACATAACCAGGCCTCAACCTCTACAGCGGCCACCAGCGGCCATTGCCACGATGCCCCAGCAAATTGCCATGAAGCCCCTTAAAAAAAAACGTACCTTACGGCCACTTGGCCGTCGTGCCCCTTTTTATTGATTCCATTAAATTTTAGTCGAAAGTGTTATTAAAAATAATGTTAACGTTCTGACCCATTACGAAGATCAAATTGTTTCGACGTACATGTACGTAGCGTATCCTCTCCCGCACACTAGTTTTCATAAATGCTGCTTGCGCCATGCATCGCGCAAGTACTTGCATAGGAGAACGTGGCATGGCAACCATATTAAACGTAGTTGAGTTGTTTACTACTAAAAACACGGTACCAGACTTCTCATGTATAGACTGGCCCAAAAAAACCAATATGGCGGACCCAGTCTGCAAAGGGGCGGCGTGCAAAGCTCGTCGTACCGAACAACATAGGGCACTAGCAGAGCGCCCTCTGTTGTTCGGTGCGCCGAGCTGTGCTCGCCTGCGCAGACTTGTTCCGCCATGCTGTTTTGCGTTTATCGCGAATATTTAAAAAAACAAAATACGCAGATTTAAAGACAAATTACACCAGACGGAACCACGGAAAAGTCCTAATTATCGCGAAATATCGATAATAAGGGCTAGGCATAAACATGCACGTTTACATAGGCGAATGATTTGGCGTTAGGGGGATTCGTTTTCAATTTTCATAATCATATTTACGTTTACATAGGCCAATTATTTGGCTTTTTTTTTAGGGGGGGGGGGGGGTCGTTTTAAATTGTTATAATCATATTTATTTCTAAGAATATCTTTTTTAAAGAATTTGTATATTCAACTTCAAGGTTGAATTTTCTGAAACAGCGGATTTTGTTGAGCCTTGAGGTTTTGTTTTTTGTTGGGGGGGGGGGGGGGGGGGGGGGGGGTTGACTCGGAGAGTTGGGGCTGTGTTGATCCCGGGATGAACAAATAACATTTTGACAATGGCCTTGGTGCCTAAGCCTGTTTGTTTACGGTTTTGAATGGAACCGGGTACCCGGTCCCGATCAAAGTCGGGTACCCGGGTACCCGTAACACCCCCCCCCCCCCCAAAAAAAAAAAAAAAAAAAAAAACGAAAAAAATAAACGAAAAAAAAATACCCGTAAGTGTTTTCTTATAACGCCAACCCGGAAGTCAGTGTTTTCGTTAAACGCCCCAGCCCCCACCCAGCGTGTTCTATAATGATTTCTTTGATATGCCGATTTGCAAAAGGTCGATTTGATAACATTTGTCAGTGAAAATGTCTGTTATATATATGCCTGAGTTTATGAAATAAAAGAAACGTATTGGCGATTAATAAAGACATGGATGACGAAGTCGGTGAACTTCCAAGAGCTCCCCGCTGTCTATTCTTCAGTGAGTTCATCCGCCCAGCCGTCACTGTTAACAGGGTTTCCCCTTAACCTTTTTCCCCCACTAGCCGGCCAGACCAGTAATGTTGAATATATATTTTTCACCTTTTAGGCTACTTTTTGTGTAAGTAAGCAGCCGCGGCCCTGAACTGCAATGTGATGCAATACTGTTACATATGGCGCAGTCTTGTTATTGGCTATGTGTTCTTCCCTAGTTCCCACCCGGCCCCACATAAAAATTAAACCATCCCATAAAAAAGAAACAGTCCAATCATGTCCTTCCTTCTAACAATCTCTCTTTTTCATAGGTTGTAATTGTATGCCAGGAAGAGACATTCCCATCCCCAGCCCAGCCTATAGAAATTCCAAAGAAATGGTAGGCCACAGTTGGCCCGCTTGCTGCAATGTATACAATTTGTAGGTCAGCTGTCAATCATTGTCTGAATTTCTTGCCCCTACTTGGAATATAATCGTATTATTATTTACCCCTGAAAACTGTTGGGAAATTTTTTAGGAGTTTATTCAAACAAGTCTTTAAGTACCCTTTCTCTTGTTTTCTATAAAAACAAGGCAAATTACATAATTAACCTTAGGAATTATTTTGATCAAAATGTTTAGGATCTCAAAATATTAGGTGTTAAGGTTCTGTTCCTTTTATTTCTCTTCCTTTTAAAAAAAACCAACGAAACCAAAAATCAATGTTATTAAATAAACCGGAAATTTCGCTAGCCTCGTTATTTAATGGTCAGGTGTATGTAGATTTTATTAGACATCAGAAAAACCAAGAATAAATCATATTATTATTTACCCCTGAAATCTGTTGGAGAAATTTTAGGAGTTCATTCAAATAAGTCTTTAAGTAACCTTTCTTTTTTTTCTATAAAAACAAGGACAATTACATAATTAACCTTAGGAATTAAAAAACAAAAAAAGTAGGACTAGGGTTTCGTAAATAAACAGGCTCAGGTTTTGTTTACACCTTTTTATTTGTAAATCAGTACGGCAAACTTTTGTTAAAGTACTTACACAATTTAATGACCATCGGTTGGCATGGTCTAAGAGATAAATAAATTCGCTCGAGGAATATACCGACCAACGCCTTTTAAATAAATTCTGTATCTGCCAGGCAAGGGTTAGCGTAAGTACAATTACAATGTTTGTTTGTTCACTTTATTCCGCCATCTGCGGCGCATCAAAGAAGATCATTTCCTGGCTACGAGAAACTTATTAAAAACCACACACAATGGGTCAACTTTCTTGCTTCTGGAGACGCGTCAAAGATAGTCAAAACCAGTCAAAACAAAACTAAACTCAAAAACTCAAAATGGAGTTTTGGAATGGTCGGTAATTCACTTTGAACTTTGTAAATCTTAGGTTACAGACTAATTTCAGGTACTACCCGCCATCTGCGGCGCATCAGAGAGGATGATTTCCAGGCTAGTGGCTAGTACAAAAAGCTTTATTACAAACGCAAACAAAAGTTTGATACTATCGTGTTTCATCACTTTCGCGCTTCTGGAGACACATCAAAGATAGTCTAAATAAAACTAAAATATAAACCACAGGATGGAGTTTTGGAATCGTCGGTAAATTCACTCAGAACTTTGTAAATCTTCTGATAGTGATATTTGAACGCATGTACTTGTGTTTTTTTACATTTTGTGTTGTCTCCGACGTTGCGTCGAAATTTATAAATTCGGTTATGGGTACCCGACCCGATAAAATGGAACCGGTTCTTGGCCTCCGCGGGCGGGTACCCGGGTACAGGCTTATTGGTGCCCCTTTGAGGCCAAGTGGCCTTGACCCTTGAGGCCTGTACATAACTCTATTTTTATTTGTTGTGACTTTATCACCTTTTTCTGGAGTGAGTCACATATTTTGACTCTGACCTGTGTAAAGTTTTGTGTTCATCGTAGAAAAACCAAGACAAATTTGCTGTTCTTGCAGTCTGGTTCCTTGACTTTTTCAGACGAAATTCAATAAATTGGGAGCAGTGTTTGAAAATAGTCAGGTTTTTACAACGATTGCCAGCCGGCAAATTGATACAAAGTTCCACTTTTCTTGAAAACCACAGCACATCAGGTCACAGAAAGCTCGAGTCTGTTCATTATTCACTTACAATGTACAGTGAAGTATTTCATAATAATTCAGTAGTTTAGTTTTGTTCCTGTTTGCAAATGGTTTATATTACTGTAATAAATACCTAGAAGAGTTGATGGCTTCTGATTGGTAGGGATTCAATCACAGGGAGGGCATTATTTTGTTGTACATGTAGTTGCCTCGGCTCTCAAAGAGCCATTTTCCAAACCCTAGCTTGGGCTGCATTTTGGCTCTATTACCACTGCTAAACAACATGAAAAAAGCCAATAATTATACGAGAACGAAGCTGTGTTTTTAAAACAGCCTAGAAGAAGCTAATAAATGGCCCCTGAACCAGCATTAAGCAAGCATCATGCAAGCCAATGATTGGCCAGATATTGGTAGCAGTCCTATGGTAACTTATTTCAATTCAGTTGAATTAAAATTGTCCTCTGTGAGAATAATTGAAAAATGGATTCGATAATTTTGTTTGTCAACATTTTCTTTAAAGTGTATATTTTTTTTAAAACAAATGCAGTCATTAATGTTCTTGAACGAGTATACAAAAGTGAGAAAATTCAACCTGAAAGTTGTGCCGTCTGCATCCAAAGTTATCTGCAAAGTGGTTGCTCCAGCTGACTACGTCTAAATACGTTGCAGAATCAAATTTTGATCTAAATTTTAATTTAAATGAACTGGATGACGATGAATTAAAGAATGGTACCGGTAGAACTAGTAGAAGTAACAAATGATAAGTACATGTATGGGTAACACTAACAACGCATAAGAGATTGGGTACCATGCATTTAGCTAAAACATGGCCCCTGAACATGAAAACAAAACGCTGGAAATATCGCCGAAAGAAAAGTCACACAATTTGGAGCATTTTCACAATTTGTTATCGTTAAAAAGGTCCATTACCAGCGGTCATCCCCCAACTCGGTCAATTATAACGCAGTAGTGACCGAATCCTTGCACTGTTATTCTTTTATGAATTTCTCGTTTTAGCTTCAGGGCAATTCCAAGCAAACAGTGTGACACTTTAACCCTAACTCCCTACACAACAAAGGAAGTTGGAGGATTTTGAAGGAATTGTATTGTTTAATAACAATGGTGAGGGAGTTAGGGTTAAAGGATAAATATGTCTAGTACAAATAACATACACTGGTTTTTTTTTGTGTTTTTTTTAATCAGTTCAGTTTAACAACCTTCACAACAAAAGCCCTATGGCTTCGGCAGATGCCTTCATAGTTGCTATGTCACTCATTGTTTTATAATTTTAATTTGTGAACCTTACATGTACATGTACTTTCCTCTTAACATTAATGGTATTTTTTAATCTTTCTCAGTAATATTAATTGTATTGTTCATTATTTTTTCTTATTTTACATATAATTGTGTGGGAATAAATGTTAATTGAATTGATTGTCAAATGTCATTCACATGCAAGTTAATG
Organism: Crossaster papposus; assembly: GCA_037893245.1. Classification (NCBI taxonomy): domain Eukaryota; kingdom Metazoa; phylum Echinodermata; class Asteroidea; order Velatida; family Solasteridae; genus Crossaster; species Crossaster papposus. The sequence goes on along the minus strand of JBAIAA010000279.1, from coordinate 1,254,999 downwards.
GTAGGATACACCATTGGTAATTGCTTGAATTATCATGAATTGGTGGATTTGGGGGGTTCCATTATGCAGAGAAAAGCACAAAAAACAGCGATTGTTTTCAACCGGCGTCGAGCAGTTATAATTATGGTATCTTTTTTTTTTCGCAATCTTTATAAAAATTAATTTTTCGGAATAATTAGAGGATATCTAGCGCAATTATTTTGCTAGATGCCTAGAATCATTATTATACTTTCAAATCAGTAAAATACATGTATTTCTTAATAATTTGGTAGTAAATATTTTCGATATCTGCAAATGGTGTATCCTACATTTAATCATAGGTACTAAATGTATTTTTATTGCTTGGCCATGAAACCAACAAAATGTAAACAAATCGTTTTTGTTCACAATAAAATCTCAACAGCAACACCAGAAAAATTTCACATAAATTTACCAATCGGCAAAATAATGGCCTAAAGCCTTGTTGAAAAAAATGGAAACAATATTCCCCCAGGAGTCGGCAAGTCAGTCGTGCCTAGAAACTGAGCCTCCTGACTACAGCGATGGCCTGAAAAGTCTCGAAAAATACTAATCATCATCAAATGACAGAAGCAATTATGAAAAACATAACATACAATTTGCCAATTGGCAAAACATGAGATCATAATATACACATGGGTACAATGGGCACAGCATTATGTGTACACAATCCTGATTGCCAAATGAATACTCTACTAATGAATGAAATAAAATGTTAATGTAAGTGGACGGAGTGATCCTTGGGTGTGGATTCATCACAACTCATTTGAAATAGGTCGAAGGTCATCTAGGGGTCAATTGAGGTTGTTGTTAAAAAAATGCAAAAAATTTAACTTAAAAAACCCAGAGCATACTGGTCAGAGCATACTGGTTGAAACGTGTTAAATAAAGGTAGGATACACCATTGGTAATTGCTGGAATTATGATGAAGGGGTTGATTTTGGGGGTTGTATTTTATAGTAAAGATCGTTTAACTGACCTGTCTGAAGTTTTACAATTATGGATGCCGAGAAAAGCATAAAAACAAATCTTTCGTTTTCAACCAGCATCGAGCAGTTATTCTTATGTTATCTTTGTTTTTTCGCAATATCGTCCGGCGATCTCGAATTTTTCTTTATAAAATTACATTTTTCGGAATAATTACAGTACATCTAGCGCAATAATTTTGCTGGATGCCTAGAATCATTATTTACTTTCAAATGAGTAAGATATTTCCTAATAATAAGGTAGTAAATATTTTTGATATGGTGTATCCTACCTTTAAACCACTGGTTCTTATCAGAACCACCACCCTACCTCTTCTCAAAAGAGATCCTTTCACATGGTGTTTATATCGCAAATCTTTCTAAGTAAATGTACATTGTTCTCATGTATACATGACATTAATTAATTTTTTCTTGAAAATGACAGCAATTGAGACACACTGAATTCACATTGTGACAGATGGAAACAAGCTTTTCAAGTCTTGAGATGGAATTCATGTTTTTTATTCATTCCTGATCAGTGGCATGATCAGTGGGTTTCTTCTCTTCGAGTTTCAAGTTGACTTTCCGAGTTTCGAGTTGACTTTTTGAGTTTCGAGTTGACTTTTCGAGTTTCGAGTTGACTTTTCGAGTTTCGAGTTGACTTTTCGAGTTTCGAGTTGACTTTTCGAGTTTGGTATTTTCGAGTTTGTCATTCAAAAGAGGGGCTATTTCTCTCTCCCATTTTGTCTGAACTTTTTTGGACATTTTCTCCCAGTATATGTTTTCACCAAGTGGTCCACACAGTTCAAGGCAGTTCAAGGCTGAATTGTTTACTGCAGTTATTTTATGCATGGCAGCTTAAGGCAGCCAGTGCTGTGTAAAAACTTTCTCAACAACAGAAAGACTTTTAATGTGCTTTCATGTCAGTGGCTACTTCAAGACTGAACCATTTGACCACAGGATGTGTGGGCCTGTGCCTCACATTCCTGGGTAACTCTCACGGGATTATAAAGCCCTGTTCCCACTGGACTTTTTTTGATGAAACTTACCGAGAGGATGGGTAGTTTTCCCATTTTAAGTCCAGTGCGGACAGCCTAGGACGTTTTCCTCTCAGTTACTTTTCCCGAGTTCAGTGGTTACTTTTACCGGCCAACTGCTGCCTGGGAAAACTTCCCAGATAACTTTTCCCTAGACGATAAGTCCAGTGCGAACAGCGCGAGTCGGTAAAAGCGGCTTAGGAAAACGTACATCCGGCCCCCTAGTGCGATTTCATGCTACACAAGACACCGCGCATGCGCTCTTTGCATTGTTTACGTGCGCGCGCTCTGATGCATGCACATCGCATTGTGATTACATTCGCCTTCATGAGTCATTACATGTATAATGACAGCTCGGCTACTTCTCCTGCGATCTCGGTAAAATTTTCCTTTGTCGAAAGTCCAAGTGCGAACATTGTAACATTTGACCATTTTTTATTTTACCATTCTCAGTACAACCTTTCCCCCAAAAGTCCAGTGCGAACACAGCTTTAGAATTAGAGGCAATAAACAAGAGTAACCATAAAACCTAATGAATAATAATGAGTTGGGGGCAGTGATTATGGCCATAATGGTGATTACTTTAGCAGAGGATTGGAATGTGGTTGACCCTGTGAGAGCCAAGGGAAGGATTCCCTCACAGTGACTCTTGTAGGTTTTATGTACATGTACAATGTACATGTACATACAAATAAAGAAAATATCAATTTATACTTGGAAATAAAATTGATCCAAAATATGTTAAAAAGCTATCCTGTAAATTGTAAAAAGTTTAAAAACACTAATATACAGTTTATCACTTACATTTAAAATAAAGATTATACAGGTAGGTTGCTGATAACCAATTTACCCCTTTTTAGTCTTCTATTATGTTTCAATAACTAACTTAACCAGTCCACCATGTGTTTTATATGAAACCCTTAATTTGCAACCCCCTTCCAAACAGAATTTAAGCCCTGTTCGCACTGGACTTATTTTGATAAATCATACCGAGACGATGGGTACTTTTCCCATTTTAAGTCCAGTGCGGACAGCCTAGGACGTTTTCCTCTCAGTTACTTCTCCCGAGTCCAGTGGGTACTTCTACCGGCCAACTGCTGCCCGGTAAAACTTCCCAGGTAACTTTTCCCTAGACGATAAGTCCAGTGTGAACAGCGCGTGTCGGTAAAGCGGCCCAGGAAAACGTTCATCCGGGCCCCAGTGCGAGGTCATGCTACACAAGACACCGCGCATGCGCTCTTTGCATTGTTTACGTGCGGGCACGCTGATGCATGCAAATCGCTTCGTGATCACATTCGCATGTGGTTCTGCAAAAAGATACGTAGAGTTGGGGTTCCTTTGGTCAATATGGCAGATATTATTATTGATACAGTCGGAAGTTTGATTGGTGCTACCAGTGCATCATTTCCAGATGATAGGGACTTTTCGATTTGCACGTTTACTAGTAGACTGCGACGTATGCGGTCATTTGTGAAGCAGTGCGCATGCGCATCGACGAACTCGTCGTTCGTAGCAGAATTCTCGAACGCGTTCAACCTTGTTTTGCCGTCGTTGGAAAACTGTGACGACGTAGTGTGCATAGCGCGCGCCAAACATAAGGCATGACGTCACTGAGTGAGCGTAGTCGTAGTCGTAGAAATCGAAAAGGTAAGGTACAACATTTAGCGTGCCGCATACGTCGCAGTCTACTTGTGACCGCATACGTCGCAGTCTACTAGTAAACGTGCAAATCGAAAAGTCCCTGATAATAAAGAACGTCAACGTGTCTTACGACGAAAGAAAGCACGACAACGGATGCGTCGGCTAAAAACCGACGATGGCGTCAATGATGCGATCGGACAAAAAAAAGCGCGGGCGCGCGAATGGGTACACCGGGGTCAATGCAGAAAGGTCACGCAAAGCGGTCTCGGTAAAATTTTCCCGTGTCGAAAGTCCAAGTGCGAACAGCGGTAACATTTGACCATTTTTTTTTACCATCGTCTCAGTAAAACCAAAAAAAGTCCAGTGCGAACACGGTGTTAGTCCCATGTGTGGTGATCTGCCTAGTGTCTGTTGTCACGCTTTCAAAAGCGTTCCAAACAACCCTGTTTTTCCCTTTTCAAGTCATTCTTTAAGATAATGCCAGATTGTATACAACCTCATTTATACAACTCACAACACCCTGTCAGACCACTGACAGCTAATCTTAACTTATGCTATAAGATACCGTTGTGCTTGGCTTCCCCTGGGTTTCTAAACTTCAAGTACCAACCCACAAGGCTCCATTGTACTCGGCTATAGGGAATTTTCCAAACATTGGATAGCAATCAAAATGGACCCATTTACTCCCCCAGCCACTGTGACCCCATTGGTTCAAGAGTTCATGCACCAGACCCATTTTCTGTTAATTTAAAGCTTGTTTAGCTTTAATGATGGAATCAAAATCTCAATTTTCATTTTTGCCTCAAAGTGTCTCATTTACTCCTGCTGGGTCACATATGATGGACTTGTACTAAAGACCTGAAGCAGTGCTGGTGCAATTTATGAATATTGCCTGGGATCCGTAGAGCTGTTGGCATATGAGCCATGTCCACCAATATTAACTAGCACTTCAGTCGTGGTAAAATTAGCCCATGAATACAACGAAAATCGCCAAAATCGCCTGAATTTTTTTTGGCGGATTTGGTCCAGTATTTCGTAGAGGCAGTAGGGAATTATATAGATAAAGTACATGTACCGGAACATGTACGGTAGGATATTTCAAACCATTTTGGAATTTTGCTAATGAATATTTGTGCAAATTGTGGAACTGCTGGTTGATTTATAATGAAGGCTATGGGAGCAAGGTTCTAGCCACGGTGGGCGGCGCCAGGTGGTACCGCCCGGCACTGCAAATTTCCGCCAGGCACATTGGTTCAAATTTAAAAATTTAATTATGGGGACAAAGGAAAGAGAGGAGATACAAAGTCCCGTTAATCATGTTCATGTAGTAATTTGTTTTATTAACTTAGCTAAACTTTCACATAAACATGCAAAAATGAACTGGACCCCCAGCCGTGAGGTGCGAGAGCTCCGCTCGCTGCGCTCTCAACGCTTCGCAATCTGATAATTTACCCGGCACTAAAAAGGTCCTAGCTAGAACCCTGTACTGGAGTTATTAAAACTACATGTACAACAAGTTAAAGTGAAAGTATATCTTTCCGTTATTTCCTACAGGTGTGTATCTCTCCCGGTACTCTGACATCATCAAGAGAGAAGGACTGGAGTCTGGTTACCAGGGAATTCTGATCATCCTGAAAATTCTAAAGGTACTGTGGGGCACTTTACATAGGTCAAAGGTCGCATGCAAGGTCAAGGAATTGATGCTGGCTCATGCATTTAAAAACGATAAGTCCATAAATTCTTTAAACAAAAAGCAACTTCTTTGTATTGGCCTTGATTTTTTTATTAAATACACAATTATCGAAACAAAAATGCTTTTGCCCTTAGAATTGCGAGATAGATGAGATTTAAAGGTTTGCATGGCGAAAAGGCAATAAGTTAAGTAGTTTGCAGTAACACTATGTTAATACTCTTTAGTGAGATGTGTGGTTCTGAAAAGAACTGGTTATTTTTAAAACCACACATCTCACTAAAGAGTATTCCTGTGGTGTTTCCGCAAACTACTTATCTTAAATGTGAGATAGAATAACATGCCATGCACTGACCCAAACAAAGTTAGCGCCTAAAGGGGATATATACACGCAAAGTTTTCCCCAGATTCAAAACGGAAGACACATGAACGGGTCACGAGCAAGGCTGGAAATGTCTGTCAGCAGCGAGCAAGGCCGGAAATGCGTGGGTGTGCTTCACGATACCATCGGCCTGAACCCGCTTCGGATTGAGTTTCGTTAAAAATAATCCTGCGCCTCGTCTTGGGAATGTTAAAATAATCCTGGCGTGAACTGGTTAACCATTTCGCGCCAGAAGACGTATACATGCAAAGTTTTCCCCAGATTCAAAATGGATGACGCATAAACATGTCACGAGCAAGGCCGAAAATGTCTGTCAGCAGCAAGCAAGGCCGAAAAGGCGTGGGTTTGCTTCCTGTTACCATCGGCTTGAACCCGCCTCGGATCAAGTTTTGTTAAAAATAGTCTCTGGACTCCATGATGTTATAATAGTCCCAGCGCGAACTGGTTAAGCAGGCCCCAGACCCCACGCCCTACAGTGTCTGCTGCCCTGCTAACATTTCAGACTGTTGAGAACACTGTGACATACTTTGATTGTGTGCCAAATTTCATGCTTTTATCATCAAGTGAACAATTATATTGTAGCGTTTTCATACGTCCATATAATTATAGATTAAAAGAACCCAGGAAATAAACTTTTGACCCTTTGTACATGGCCCTCAACAACAGCCCAGTATAGTTCATACTTTGACCCATTGTGTCAAGCTCCCTAATTGATTGATTGCCATTATTAAATTAATATTGAGCCAAGCCTCACTTTTGTCCTGCTCACCATATCTCATCACCTAGCTAAAAAAGCCACTTATTGCATTCCTTTGGTTTCCAGTCTTTATTGCTTTTAAATTGGATAGCCAGCCCATTATACTTCTTAGTTTGTTCACCCACTCTAGTTTCAGCTTTCAGAGGAGACACATGTCTTTGAACTTGCCCTTTGAATATTTGGTAGTCTACATGTAGTTGTTCATTCTTAGAATAAAAGTCGCTGTACGAAGACCAACCCCACCCCGTGTATATTCCATCATTCCATACCATGTACTAAAACCCCCAAAATATCATATTGTACATCAATCTGCCTGACTATTACACAACAAATGATTATTAGTTCAGATTTGGAAGTTCACAAAAACCGATTTGGAAGTTCACAAAAACCGACTTTACATGCAGACTATTACGCATGGAGAATGTTCGGTGTTTTTTGTTTTATTTATCAATGACGCTCTTGTTGACTGTAAGAGTACACTGCAACAGTACAGTACATGTACTTCTTTTATGCAGAGGGTCAAACGTTCAGGTTTAATGAGGGACATATCAAAGTAATGTAAAGCGCTACATAATGTGCTGTGTGAGAGCATAAGTTAAAATCAGCGCTGTCGCTTTTTTTAATCGGCATGCATCAGTTATCAGTTATCAATCAAGTGGTTTTTAGACTTTAACAAAAAAAAATCCCCCAAAATAATATACAGAGCAAGGATTCAGAAAGAACAATTAGTTGAAATCTAAGAAAAAGTTGAATTTAATGTAAAAAACCCCCAAAAACCCCCCCCCAAACCCCAAAATTGAGCTAACTAGAGTCGACTGTACCCTCGACTGTACCCTCTAGAGCAAAGTACATGTACCAATGTTAACTTAAATGCTTCATTGAGTCCCCGGTTTACAAGTTCACCGTCATTTCACTGTCACCGTCAACATGTTGTTGTCTGATTTCTTCCTCTCTAGGGTCGAGTCAAAGCCTTGCCGCTGACCTATTCCAATGTTCTGGAGCCTACGCCCAACTATGACAGCCATGTAGCCAAGTCGAGCGCATTGGATATGACCAAGCTAACCTCGCTGCAGACGACAATTGCATTTGATGCTACGCAGGTAAACAAACATATCCATCAAGCCATGAAACAGAAATTCTAAAATTTATATCGAAAATTTATATGACGCTACTTTAAATTGTGTGCAGCAGTGCGAGTCTAGGCCTCTGGTTTTGCTGCTTTTTTTAGAACCGCTCATCCAAACAACTTGGCACTGTACATTCTCGGGCATTGATGAGCAATACAGCTGCCGATTTTCAACTTTATAGAGTGCCCAGTTCTGGAGATAATCAAAATATGGACATACACATAGACAGCCCGACAGACAGACAGACAGACAGACAGACATAGATTTGTGTAATTATTTAGTGAATAACAGTGTGAGGACCCGGTCTTCACTGCGTGATAACTGATTAGGTTGGGGGATGACTGCTGTTTACCCTAACCTCCCCCCCCTCCCCACAGGGTATTCTGTGAGCACCCTGCCACATGCAACAGAATGCAACACAGCTGAAATAGAACCCTGCTATTTGCAACAAGATGCAACAGTTTATTCTGTTGCATTTTGTCTGGTTATGCTGTACAAGTATACCGACTAACAAGCCTGCTAGGTGCAACAAAATACCAGGAGAAATGCATTGCCTGCTAAATGCAACAACTTGAAACAACTGTTTACCATTGGTGCATTATGTTGCATTTAGCAGGGTTAGGTTTAATTAATGGACCAAGCCAAATATTTGAAGCATGCTTTATTCACGTACGTACAGGGATTGCTGTATTGTTGCAAGTTGCTGCAGGACTGTTATATTTGGCCAATCAATGGCGTACATGATGCTTATAAAGGGCCATTTATTCGCTTCTTCTTGAAAGCCGGTTCCTTACTTCAAATAATGCCCGCCAACGTGATCGAGTTGCTATCAGAAGCTATCAACTCTCCAAGGTATTTATCAAAGATAGATATATTCATTAACTTTAATTAATTTGTTTGGTTTTTCCTCGACTAGATTTATCTGTTTGAGTTTGGCGACTTAGAGATGAGCAAACGGCCTCGTCAGATCTGTCCTTACGCAGTGGTCAATTTCAACTACCAAGAACCGGTCAAGCCTAGCCCAGTTCCCGCCCCTGCAGCCAACCCACCAATGCAGTCAGTGCCTCAGCAAGAAACACGGTCAGTTGATTGGAACAAACTTATACAATAAAGTAGAAGCGGTTCTTTTCTTTAACTAAAAATATAATTTCACTGGAATTTGGCAAACTACAGCGTGTTCCTAAATAAATGGTGCAAGTACAATGCATTTTTGAAATCATAAAGTTACGAAAATTGCTTTCAAAAAGCCACACACTCGGAAAGACTAATTTGACTTTCAGATGATTCTTATATCATCTGATTTGGTTTGGTCAGTCTAGATAATTTATACTTTCCAGTATTATTACAGGAATGTGTCTAATCCGAAGACAAAACACCTGTATGATTGGACTTCCAAGAAGATCAAAAAGGTGTGGAAATGTATGATGTAATAAATAGCTCAATTGATCTTGAGATTGAATAGGTTCAGGTAATTATTAAGAGGTTTAAAAAAAAAGTTCAACTTGCACCATTTTGTTTTATGTACATGCTGTAGTTCACCCAGCTTCACCTCGGGGTCTAGCTTGTCAACTTCCAATACCTTGGCGAGTTGATATGGACTATCCATCCTCAAACCATGTTACATTTGTACACTTGCTATTCCGAGGTTATTCCGACGTTCGTAGCATGTGTCACTTTCAACTCTTGTTCAAGTCAGTTTTGGTTGGGGTCAACATTAAAGGTAGGATACACCATTTGCAGATATCGAAAACTTTTACTACCGAATAAAAAATATCTTACTCATTTAAAAGTAAATTGATTGTAGGCATCCGGCAAATTGATTGCGGTAGATATCCTATAATTGTTATGAAAAATTGAATTTTACAAACAAAAAATCTCGATCGCCGGATGGCGATCGCGATTATGGCTATCAGCGATTAGGGCTGTGCATCGGTTGTTGATGTCAGGAACCGATTCCAGATTATGGAATTGAGTGCTCGTAGCCATCTTTACAAAATACATTAGTAACTTTTCAGATGATGAAAGCGAAAGGTTTGGATTGTCATTTGTTGGAAATTTTCAAAATGAAACAAGACTACATAGAAAAAAATAAAAATTTCAAATTGATGTCGCTCGGGAATTTGCAGTTTACACCTTAACCCTCCTATGGTTTAACAAGACAAATATGCACAAATGTCCCGAGTCCAGCCTTTTGCATGTGTTCCTATGGGGAACAAAATTGTGACCCAGCACGAGTAAATGAGACACTTTGCGGCAAAAATAAAAATTGAGATTTTGATTTCATCATTTAAAGCTTGTTTAGCTTTAAATGATGAAATCAAAATCTCCAAAAAAAAAATTGCCTCAAAGTGTCTCATTTACTTGTGCTGGGTCACAATTGTGCACACAGATTCAGGGTACAAACGGTATGCACAAAAAACACAGTCTGTGCATTTTTGTGCTGCTGGACAACTGACCCAGATAGTGGCTTCTGCAAGGGAGGCTTAAAGCAAAGCTCACTCTAAACTCTTCAATCTTGCTGTATTAACTCTCTGATGTTTCAGTATTATAGTGCGAACCTTTATGAACAAGCTGAAAGGGAACTCCCAAGATTAAAATGTTGGGAGTTGGTTAAGCCTGAACTGGAACATGTACCTGGGTACCGGCAGTTTTTGTGATCGGATACCTGATTCTCAAACTACCTGTAAAATGCATACCCCTATCAGCCTTTAGTCATGGTGCACCTGTGCTTTAAATAGCCTATTGATCTGTTCTGTTTTGCATCTTTTTTCCTGACACTGTTGCATGTATACCAACTTATTTCACCTCATCGGGATTCACAGGGATTCATCGGTTCAAGGTTCACCCTCTGTCCATCACCAATACCTCCACCAACCCAGCATGCCCCCCATCTCACTGCCTGTCCCCACCCATGCCAAGCCTGACGCACTGCTGAAGGACCAAGACTCACCGGACAACATAAACACGCCGCTGTCGGTGATACCACGTGAGTAAAGACAAAATTAAACGTTAGTGGCCAAGTTGAGATATGCATGTCGTCAGTCAAAACTTATCACTCGGTCAATCGTGTTCCTAAGTCAAAAATTATCACAAGGCGATAACATGTAAATTACAAGTGGGTCAGTCCATAAATGTGGGGTCCAATTGTTCATGTCCCTGTTACATCTGACATAGATGTTTATTTAAATTCAGCACACAGTCTTTGATGCCTTCTATCTCCAAGAGTGATTACACGAAGCAAAGTACATGCAAAACAAATACAAACGAGTTTGAAGTCGATTTCAGTGACACTTGCATGGGAAATTACTGCCGGTAGGTCAGGTGTTACCGGGGACACCAACAAAATGTCCCGCTTTTGGACCCCTTATTTATGGACTAACCCAGGTCTATCTCAAATAAAAACACAAGTTAATCATCGATTGGATTCACAATACAATCATAAGTCAAACATTCCATATGTCTGGATCCTGTCCAGCCAAATTTAAATTAATTTTGTACATGTATGTATTTTTCTTATTGTACTTTATGACCATAATTGAAATTGAATAATATTAAAACTGCTGCAAACTGCTTACTGGCCGGAATATACCGGAAATATGAATATATCTGAAATATACAAATTAATACAGTTAAGAGGGCCTTATATTTTGATCTTAAGATCTTCTTCGGAGATAAAATGGCTGTGTACATGAACAAAAAACATGTAAAGGGGGACATACAAGCATGTAAATAACAGGATTGGGAGAAGAAACATAAAAGAGTGGATTGGAAGAACCAACAAAAGGAGGATTAGGCCAAGGAATGAAATGACTAAAAAAAAAGACTAGTAGTGACACAGACATGATTGGAGAGCTCAAATGCGATGCACTTGAAACACACAAACAAAAAGAAACTGATGGTCTCACCTCACAGAACATGATTCATCTACTTGTAAATCATTGTAAACCGACTACAAGTTCAACATATTACTTGAACTACAAACTCCCCTAAACTAATAAGGACTGCTATAGAAAGGCATTGTATTCATGGACTATTTCTGAGTGGAATGCCTCGCCACCTGAAACCTATTCGGCATCAGATGTTAAAGCATTAATGGTCATAGACGAAATGTACGTGATGCATGAGGGACTGCACGTTAACAGCCACATTCGGGTGATTTGTGCAGTATAACGATCAAGATCAACATCAAGTTGGATGTTGAGCCCTTGTGGTTGAATAGTCCAAAGACGATTCATCCAAACTTACTCCTGTCTGAGGCAAAGGGTGACAGCTAGAGGAGGGGAGGTACATGTACTAGTGTGTGTCTGTTGGTTTAGAATACAGATCGGTGGTTATTAAGTTATCTTTTCTTTTCTTTTTTGCGAACCTCTATCCGAGAGGGGTTCAGGCCGGCATCTGTGAATAGCACACCCTGATATTTCCGGCATCGCTCGCTGTGAGCCGGTCGCTGACATATATTTCCAGGATAGCTCGTGACGTGTACATGTCCGTCATCCGTTTTGAATTCTGAAAAAAACTTTGCGTGTATACACGGCATCTGATTGTGGTCAACATGTTGACTGCCGGGCATCATTTCACAGAGCGTCCCCCTTTTCCAAGCATTGTACGCATCCATACTTAATAGGTACTTTAAAAAAAAACTTTTAACAAAATAACTGGAACACAAAAATGTATGTCCTCACCACTGCCAACAACGTATTTGTTGCGTTATCAGTGATGCCAGTGTATTCAATTTACAATACAAAAACCTTTCATTTTCTATGAGTATACTCGTAGTGGCAGAATCCGGTACACCTGTTACTACGACTATACTCGTAGTCGGCAGTCAACGTGTTAAAAAGCTCTATTAAAGTTATGAAATGGTGAATCCTTATAAACCTGAATTTAGGGGCTCAACCTCATGGTGTTCAGTCGTAATTGTCCTTGAAATCCAGCGTCAGGCGAGGCAGTCAATTATAAAATAAGCAGCAAATATGGAGGAGCAATCATGAAATATGTAATGAATACACTTTGCCAGACATACATGTATACATTTATGTATATTATATTTCATGCTAATGATATACTAACTGTATGTCGTAGATGCCTAATTATTGCATACATAATCAATAAATAGATGAATAAATATTCTAATAAAATCAACATATATAGCATAAAACAAACGGAGCAGGGTAACATCAAACAGTTGTCAAAATGCCAAGCCTGCTCAGTGTAGCAAAACCCATCAACTTAAAAATCTCAAGGACAAACTACATCACAATTTATTTGAAATAAGTCAAAGGTCATCTAGGGTCATCTAGGGTCATTTAAGGTTGTCGTTATAAATTCAAAGATCACTTTAATTGTTGACCTTTTTAGATTCGGTTCTTTACCCTGGTATATTGTTTATTTTTTACTTGTTCCCCTGTCCATAGTTACTCAAATTGACGCCCTGAGGGAGAGTCACTACATCGTCTGGGAAGGATCTCTTACTGCTAAGACGGAGCCTCTCTGCTTGGCTAGAATGGTCTCCTACACGTCCCCCGTCCTTCCCCACAATCTGTGAGTCATCATCTAATGAGGTTTATTTGAAGAGTTCAGTCGCAAAAGCCGCTAAACGCCACTTCTAAGAAAAATAATATCGAGTCGGTTCGCGAGTCGGTTCGCGAGTCGGTTCGCCAGTCGGTTCGCGAGTCGGTTCGCGAGTCGGTCCGCGAGTCGGTCCGCGAGTCGGTCCGCGAGTCGGTCCGCGAGTCGGTCCGCGAGTCGGTCCGCGAGTCGGTCCGCGAGTCGGTCCGCGAGTCGGTCCGCGAGTCGGTCCGCGAGTCGGTCTGCGAGTCGGTCCGCGAGTCGGTCCGCGAGTCGGTCCGCGAGTCGGTCCGCGAGTCGGTCCGCGAGTCGGTTCACGAAAAACAATAAAAAAGGAATGCTTTTGTCAAAGTTTATTTTTGTTGCTTGTGTGTTGACTAAAGACCGAATGACTTGTGATTGACTTGTGACTTGTTGTGCCTTCTGACTGACTTGATTGCAACTCTGGAAAGATCTCAGTGCCTAGTTTAGCGGCTTTTTACACCTAAACTCTTCATAAAAACCTCATAGCAATAAGCCCGTTTGGTATTCTAACTGCGCATGTGCACAACAAGATTGGACAATTTTTCATTTGAGAAAAAAATTTCATCATACATGTGTGCGGGGAAAGCATAGGGGGTACCAGCAAATTTACAGAGATCGTGGTGTTCTGAAGTAATGTTTTATTGCACATCAAAGTGTTTTTAGGTGTCTTGTGTGTTCAAATGCAAAAGTTTCCATGGTCTTTCGATTGCACAAAAATGGCACAGAATGCAGATGCGGTGTCCCCGTAGCCTTGTGTGCATGTTTCTGCTGCGCTTATTCCAAGAGAAAAATTGTTGAATCTTGGTGTTCACATGTGCAGTTGGAAAACCAAACTGTCTTTTTATTGACCTTTAATCGGTGATAAAAATCACAAATTTCTGACTTCGTCTTCTCCCATTTGACCTTTCAGACCGGCAGTCATCAACTTCAAGACGAAGATCTCTTTTGCTAAGATGCATACCCACTTCCCCTCGGGCATTTTTGCAAGTGGAATACCGCTCACCTCCGGTATTAGGGAAGGTATGTAATGTGTGCTTTCTCTTGGTTTTGTTTTACTGTAGGGGAGACTGAGGTTAGTTGCAACAATGGAAAATAGATTAGAACCTTCATCCAAAAGGCACTTAACCAGCATCGCGCCAGGATTATTGTAACATTCACCGAGCCGAGGCACGGGATTATTTTTAACGAAACTCGATCCGAAGCGGGTTTAGGCCGATTGTACCGGGAAGCACACTCACGCATTTCCGGCTAACAGACATTATTGGCCTTGCTCGTGGCATGTTTATGCGTCATCCGTTTTGAATTTTGCATGTGTATACATCCTCCTGCGTGAACTAGTTAACATAAAAATAGAGTAGAACATGTATTCAAAGGGCACTTCATTCATATGACCCCTCTAGGAAAAGGTGATATATCACCCAAAAAATAGAGTTATGTACCGGTACATAGTTGGAAAATTCAGGATATAAGCTTTCATTTGGTACATAGTACAGCTCCATAGCCCCTCCCGATCCAGTTCTCAAACAAAATGATTATTTCCGTCTAGAATTGGTTGCATATTAAATGTCGCAGGTTAGTTGTAATTGATGAAAGTGTTTGCTATATAATCTATTATTTTGACAGTATGCCGAAGGAACAAATATGTGGTTTACTGCGAGCTTCAACATAACAAGGAATCTACAAAACGATACACACATCTGCTGCAGTTTCTGACGCTCAATCACTTGGTGCGTATTAGACCTTGACAGTCATTATTTAATATAATAAGCCATTTGCGAGTTAAATTTGAATAACATCTGGTACATTGACTTGCTCAAAATGCATGGCACATTTAAACTTGTAATTCTCCAGACCAAGGAGACCAAAGAAGCCATCTTTGCTTAACCAGTTCGCGCTGGGATTATTTTAACATCACCGAGCCGACAGGCGGGATTATTTTTAACGAAACTCGATCCGAGGCGTGTTCAGGCTAATAGTACCGGGAAGCACACCCACGCATTTCCGGCCTTGCTTACTGCTGAAAGAAATTCCCGGCTTTGCTCGTGGCGTGTTTATGCGTCATCCATTTTGAATCTGGGAAAAATTGTGCGTTTATATTCGTCATCCGGCGCGAACTGGTTAATTAATGTCAGGTTTATTAATTAATCACAGGTTCTAAAATGCCGTCTTGAAGGCAACGTGACGATGTTTGTCTTCCCAACCTCCTCGCTGTCCCATGAACTTGGTGTGACGCGAGGCGACTACCCTGAGACGCTACACGTACTCTTTACTTCCCACAGTCCCATGATTGGCCACATCACAGGTAATGAATTGGATTCATTTGGACATTTTTCAGGCATGTGAAATTTCCGCATTTCCAGGTTTTTTCCTCGTTTTTAGTTTTCCAACTACCCCCTTTTTTGCGTGATTTCGCGTTTTTTGTTTTTTTCCAATATCCTCGCTCTTTGACATGCAGTTTTGTCAAGTTGAAAAAAAATAAAACTGCAATCTTACTCAACTATCGTTACTCTACAAATAGAACTATGCCGTGTAGCAACCTCATACCCGAAATGATTGCATTGCACTTGCAGTGGTAAAGCGAGCAACAAACAGGGACGAGGTGGCACTGAGAAAACAAAGTAGTCTGGCTCCACTTGTTTGATACCGTGTTACAGCATCGGTAATAAGTCCAGTCTCCAAGCAATAGCGAAACCATTTGCGAATGAAATAAATAACATCGGTGGCAGGTGCGTGCATCATGCATGGCTATTTCTTCCTCCCTCCATGGTTTATGTCATCAGGTATGAGTAAAAGTGGGCCTTCCAATTTTTGTTTAAAAGTCGTTTTAAAGAAAACTTGGAAAAGGTAATAGATATATCGTGAAGAATATGGAACCTGTGCGGTCAAAACAGTCGCACTGTACGGTCTGGCTGCCAAGTTGCGCTGATCACATGAAAAAAAAAGAGACGAAATTCACGCAGACTGACATTGGTTTACAACGTTTTATTTCTCCAGAGTAAGTTTTCTACGAGTACAAACATTACCAAAAGTGACTGCTGGACTTTCTTGATTATTTAGGAAGTTTTGTTTGCATTGTTAAGGCGTAAATTTTTACCCAGTTTTCCGTCACAATGCAAAAAAGGGGTTCCCACCAGTCATGGAAAGTCTAGATATTATTTGTTGTTGTAGTATACCTTAGGACCTCTTGGTGGTCACAGCCGATATTTGTGTCTTTCTTTTCCCCCCAAAAAAACCCCTTTTTTAAAGCAAATTTTATGAAAACATATAAAACCATATTTTGGACCGTTGCTCTCTCAAAACTGGTTCCACTGTGACCTGTTTTAACTTTTTATAATCTTGATGGGATGATGAGTAAACCAGACAAAATGTGATTTGCCCCAATTTTATCTGCATTTTTGTGAGTTTGAGGTTCTGAGAAGAAAAAAAACAGGTGATACTCAACATTTCAGACAGTATATTCTTAAGATGGGGATGGCAAAGATAGGAAGTTTGTCATTATTATAAACATAATACACACCACTTCCTCTTTTATGATGTCCATTACTTTGTGCCTGTTTTGCAGAGAAAGGTGTCCATGTGCCCTCCGGCACTCAACTTGAGTCTTCGATCCCAGATAACCAACTTCTGGAACGCAGCAACAACAAGCAGCTGATGCTTCGCATCGGCCTGCTGTCCATGTTCACCAGACAGAGTCACGACCTTAAACGGCGGGCTGAAACCCAGAGTATTATATCAAACGGCCAAGGATCCTCAGATCCCCAGACGCCCATGTCCATGGACCGCACAAACACTGTAGGCTCTAAGAGCAATGTTATCGACTACCAGCATGGCTTGTTTTCTGTGGACCATCCAACACCTCCAGGCGCTCTTGAAAGGAGCCCCTTGCCAACCGAAGTCCTGAACGTCCATCCTATGTACAATAGTCCCGCTTCAGCCGTGAACATTCGGACGGATACATTCCCTGAAGCCTCCCTTCATCCTATGTACTATGTATCTGAGACCTTACCGCAAGCAGCAGTCACGCCGAGGGATGGTGTGTCTAAGAAACAGCCCCATCCTGTCCCTAGCCCCCAAGCCCAAGCCCAGTCACCTCACGTCAGTGATGCTAGTCAGGAAGAAAACGTCCACCCAATGTACAGCCAGCACCTAGAGCCAAATAAAGGGGAGCAGAAGAGTCCAAGAGCAGCCTTATCTGATCCTCGGCTCACTAAGAAGCAGCCCCTCGAACCTAATTGGAGTCCAGGAATGTCCAACTCGGGTAAGAAAAAAGTCTTGTATGTCTGTGTGTCTTGTGTTTGAGAAAACAAGGCTTCAAAACAAGGCTTCAATTAAAGGTAGAACTATTTTACAACCGAGCATGATGTTGTGACATAATGTTTATTCCTTCTCCCAAATCTGATGGGCTGTAACAACATGCAATTTCATTTTCAACACTCACGATGAAGTAGTTGATCTTAGATGGCTGTTAAAGACATCGCAGTTAACTTGACTCTACTACACATCTCCAATTTCCTATTTTTGTCATTGGACTACAGGAATCCAACGCGAACCTCCCAAAGTCTCCCGCAGCAAGCTACCGCTTGGAACCATCCTGGACCAGCAGACAGAGATCAGCAGGCTCCAGGAGGAGATGAGAGTCTTGAGACGGCTCAAGGAAACCTCAGCCGGTGACCAGGCTCTTGAAGAACGCTACAACGCCAAACTGAACAAGCTGCAGAACTTCCTGCAGGCGCTTCGCAAAGAAAGGAATCGCCTCAACCAACAACAGGATGCCAAGCAGGACCAGACTCGGAAGGAAGAAGGAGCGATAATAGGGCAAGTTACAGGCGATCTACAGGACGGGGAAGATAAGGTAATAGCATTGGAAGATATCGAATGTCCTACCAGCTTCCATGATTTAAACTTCAAACAGGCCAAAACAGGCGATTGAGTCGTTAAAACTGCTGAGATCATGAGTTGTAGACCCAACACAGCGTATGAATTTTTCTGCAAGCTTATAAATAAGTGCTTATAAATTGTGCTGGAGAGGGCAAAACCAAATTTTAACAGAAAAAGGCTCTTGGATTTATTTATTCCAGAAATTGTTTATGATGCATGTCTTGAGATATTTTTTGAGTATTGTAAACATTTTTTTCCGTAAAGGTACAAGGAAAGCCAGATGTATTTTCCCCTCCAGAGGCAAAAGCTTTCAAGCCATATACCATTCAAGACTCGCCGTTGGCAACTGAGATGTCCAAGGACTTACAAGTGTCGTCAGTCAGCCCAGCTCTGTCCTCAAAGGTCATGGCGGTTGTTCAGCAGATTTCTAAGCTCCCCTTAAAACCCACCCAGACCAACCCGGCGGTGTCGATAGAGACGCTAAAGGCTGTCATTGAGAAAGTCCTGGTGACCCCATCCACAGGTCAAACAGGCAAGGAAGGAACTTCTAGATCTGTATCCACATTCCCAGTTTCCATCCCGTTGAATATGCTGTCTTTAAACGGGCCATCAGGTAACCAAAGCACTTCCAAGGAAAGTGGCGATGATGAGGCTGTGGAAAAAGTCTGCGAGAAAGTGTCGCTAAACACGGGATCAGAAGGCGGAAGTAAGTTACTTGAAGAGGGTAAAGTGAAACCACTTTCTAATCCATTTAGCGATGCACTGTCCTCCATGGACCATTACAGCCAAACTGGGAGAGCCTCCAAAAAGCTCAAAAGATCTCACAGCAAAGAGTTTGTGGAAGCGTGTGAACAGGAAGGAAAGACGGAATCAGGAGACGCATCAACTCGGAAAGCAGATGGGAAGCCTCATAGCTTCATAGAGAGATGCAACAAAGAGAGCCTGTCACTGGATATAGAGCTTACCAAAAAGGTCATACCTAACCTGGAATCCAAGACAGAGGAACTTAGTTCGCCCATTCGAGGTGCCTCGGAGATGAAAGCCTTCCTAAACGATGGAGTTGAAGCCACTAAAGAACGTATTACGAGTGCCACAGACATGAAGAGCTACCTGAATAAGAAGCTACTGGAGGTGCAGCATGAGAAACGAGACCGTGCAAGGAAGGAAGGAGCAGGCACAGCAATGCCAAAGCGGGGGAAATTGTCTGAGAGCAGCAAGGAGCGAACTATTGCAGAGATTGATAATGAGATCAGGAGGTTAAACAAGGAAAAGGAACGGCTGAAGACACGGAAGAGGAACTCCAGTGGTGGTATGTACTGCATTACGATATGAATTGCTCTTATGCTGTATCACAACATGACATAAATTATATTACCATTAAGACCGATGAATCCATTTTAACTCTTGTTTTGTTCTGATTTTTTCCCCTTACATTTCAGGGAGTAACCCTGATAAACCAAAGAAGCTTCCATTTATCCCATCTGTAGACCTTACAGGCCTTGGACGCATACCTAAGAAGAAAACCCCATCCCCAGTGACTGTTGAAGGTGCTTCCAACTTCTCGGATCAGTTGAGTGCAGGAAGTCTTAGTAGTGCCTTAACCCGTTTTTATTCTCAAGACATTTCGGAAGCAACAAGCAGCCAGCCAGTCAGCATTACTGTTGGAGCACCAGAAGGCATCCTCGGCATACCTAATTGTCCGATTGACAAATCAACTTTTAAAGTTTGTTCCAAGGAGTTGCAACTCTCTGGCGGAAGAGAGAAAGGATTGTTTGTGTCTGGACAGGACGGCTGTGGAAGGACATTGTACATGGTCGCACTGACTCGAAAATTTCTACAAGGTGGGATAATTGAGAAGGAATGGTCTGGCACCAGCCTCCAACACTCTGTCAATGATATACTGCACAGAGGAACCAGGTAATTTCCATCACACTTGAATTATTAACTTACAGGTTTCGGCAGCTTAATTCGAACCCCTGACCTATGATCACAAAGCCGTAGCTTCTTCGCCTAAACTTGGTCTTTCCCAAATCTCTCCTCTTACCGTCGCAAATATTGCGATGAATGATGACAAAGGAATTGAAACTTTGAAACTTTTTATGGCTGTGACTTGACCTGAGACAAAACAGTAAATTAAGTGAACAAAACAACACATCTGCACTAGTCTATAGGAGATTGTGGGTTACAGTCCCGCCTGTCTGCGCTTCTGGATTGTTTTACGTAAGTCCTCGGACAGTACTGAGTTTAAAGTGTTGATAAATATACAGTTTTTGTTTGGTTTGGCAACTTGCATTGATTTTCTCTCATTGTAGAAGTGACAATGCCGTGGAATCTGCAGAGGAGAGATGCTTCAGTCAGAATGCACTAGCAGCTGCCAGGAAGGTCTTTGCCAAACAGCTAGCAGCCGATCAAACCATCAGACAGGTCAGTCGAAGCTCCAAAAAGGTATCCCTCACAACCCAGTGATTATAGTTAACCTGTGTCAGTTGCAAATAGGAAAAATGACATTGTTCTATATATCTGATGATTTCCTAAAAGCATTCAGTAATGGAGCTGTTTTGTGTTGCCATGGCTGACTCTTGCCGGAAGCTTCATTGCTGAAGTAATCAAACAGTTACTTCTCTGACACTTTGCTACAGGTTACTGAAGATTACCTCCAGGCAGTCACATTTAACTCTGGTAAAGAGCTCGCCAAAAAGCCTGGGAGACTGTCGGCTGCCAAAGAAGATTCCACGGTGGACTATGATGCTTCCAAGCATCTAGCTGAATCTAGCGAAGAGATCTTTTATGATGAAGATATGGACCTAGTTGCTCTTGAAGAGACTGTGATTGAGCTTCCAGATAAAGAATGTGTTACAGATAAACAATCCAGTCCCACTAACGGACCAAGAAGCATCTTTGAGGTGGATATGTCGCAAGAAGCCATCACTGGAAGCCTTTCAACTAACTTGGCAGGAGCCACCAGAAACCCTGGTCTGGATAATGACCTGGAGCCTGAGGAGTCTAGGCAGCCAGACAAGACAGACAAGACAGACAAGCCAAGCATCAAGGAAGCTTTAGTGATAAATGATGGGGCATGCTTCTTTGGTGATCTAGAAAGCGAAGAAGGGGTCTGTGTCAACTTTGATCTTGAGGACACTTTAACAGGTGAGATTCCTAGTCTTTACCTTTACACAAATTGTCCTTCCACTTACATAATTTTATGTTGATGAGATACCGAAGTTGGCCTGCAGGAATACAGCATGGTAAGTTATTGTTGCAGTGTCTTCAAAATGCTGACGTTTCCCTTTGTATACATGTACATGTACTAGCCCCTAAAATGTCTACACTGGCCAAATTATGATTTGCAGTCCAAGAAAAGGCGTAAAATTGGGCCCTAAAACTGTGCCATTTTGCCATGGAGCGCCAGCCTCATTTTTCAAAATGACAATGGGCTTTTTTTTTTGTGGGGGGGGGGGGGGGGGGGGGGGGGGATTTTTTTGATAGAATGTTCCCCTAAAAAGAGAATTGCACAAATACACGAGACCATTCCAGGCTTGCCCCGGATCACAGATATAGTGTAACAGTCTCTTCTGAAGAATTACAAGTTTAAATGTGCCAAGCATTTTGAGCAAGTCAGTGTCCCAGATGTTATCCATATAACTCGCAAATGGCTTATTTAAGATTGGGAGAACGTGGTTGTACATTGACCAGTTCGCGACGGGATTATTGTAACTTTCACTTAGCCGAGGCGCAGGATTATTTTAATGAAACTCGATCAGAGGCGGGTTCAGGCTGATGGTATTGGGAAGCACACCCATGACATTTCCGGCATTGCTCAATGCTGACAGACTTTTGCGGCCTTGCTCGTGGCGTGTTTATGTGTCATCCGTTTTGAATCTCTGAAAAACTTTGTGTGTAAATACGTCCCCGGCGCGAACTGGTTATTAAACTTCGTGTAATCGCAGGTTATTACACCTTCGATCATGCCGGGCAAACAAATATTTCTAAACTTGTAAGTGTTTTTTATTAGTCCACTGATTTAGGCCATTTCATGTTTGTATGTACATTTTGTACAGGTATATGTACAGTACATGATCAGAATATTCCATTTGTTATGTCAGTCCTGGATCCTCACTAATATACCCAACTTTTAATAACCAAGCTGCTTTTAGAGAAAAAATACCAGAATGCTGAGCAATAACCCAAGCCAAACTTGCAAATCTTACTTTCCATGGATTTTAACATTTATTTTTGGCAAATATTTGTAAACGAAATAGAAATTGTGTTTATTTATTTATTTATTTATTAATTTTATTTCTTTACCCAGGGTGTGCCCAAACAGTTTAAAACTGGTTTTCATTGGGGCCCTAACAGTACATATTTGACCCGCTCCATCGAAATCAGGAATAAGTCGCAAAAAGACTTTTTAAGATATGCACATGGTGAGAAAGGGAATTGCATAAGCTTTCTAATGATACCCATCACAAGTGTGTATCTAAAAGGTTAACGAGTTATGGTCTGATGAAGATGACAGTTGTATATTTATTTGCCGAATCCACATTCCGAGAAAAACTGCTTTGAAATAAACAAAATTGCCCAAATTCATACGGACAGCGCACACAAATCCTCTTCATTTTCATCTTTATTGATCGTTTTTACATACAATACATTAATGACATTAATCTGTGATAACTACATGTATACTTCCTAAAAATACAATGTTCAGAAAATCGACTTGGTCACAATTTTCACCCATGCGTTCACTTCAACGGCCAATTGTGTAAAATGGCCTCAGCGACTTATTCCTAATTACGATGGAGCGGGTCACATATAATAACATAATACAGACGTACAAGGATATTGACAGGAATCAAAAACATTAATACTAATTCTGATTTACGAGATAGGCGAAAACCCGCCCAAAAAAAACTTTGGGGGGAAAAAAGAGAACGGGAAATTCCCATCAGGCTCCACATTAAAGTGGCAACCAAGTTATAACCCTGTACATGTAGATCAGCGCAATTGGCATAATATCTAACGGATGACATGTCGGAGCTCCGATTTAAATGTTGAAAGTTTTAGCCTGTGTGGTTATGCATGACTTCTCACATGCATAATTTAACTACACTGTAGAAGCAAACTCAACTTATCAAAATCCAACAGCCTTCCTTGTTGGAATCTGTTATTATAGATGGATACTGGTCCCTATTAACTGATTGTCTTTTACAATGTGTTTGGCATACATATACCCCCAGGGTTAGGCATGTACCTCCATACCTCTCATCTGAGCTCTGCAAGTCTATCTCATACAGCTGCTTCAAGCTTTGCACAAGTCATCCAAACAATTTGCCTAAAGGCCTGGAGCGAGTTCGGGTGCTGCTGAACTACCGTAGTCCCTTTTGTCAATTTCCGATTCAACTTCACGATTCAACTTCACGCATGCGTGGCCTGTTTTCACTCAAAAACAGAGGTGGAAGGAAAACCCCTGAAGAATATCCGGGTAAAAATGCACACACCTAATATTGTTTGTCTTGTGTGGACACACATATGTTGGGTGACTGATAGTTATTGTGTGTGTTCGAGTATCTTACCCGGATTGTGTCAGGCTAGCTATGAAAGCCGTGCTAATTGAACATATACTAATTTTTTACCATAACGAACGAGGATCTCCTATTGTGTTTCCCTTTATTCCTGTACTATAACGTATTCCCATAGACTTATTTTACACTTGAACCCTAACTCCCTCACGGCTTTTACTAGAAAGTATCCTGAATCCGCCACAGTCCACCAATTTTGGTTTGCAAAAACTGCTGGTGTCCTGAGTCCATCAGACTCCACCAGTATGCATTCTGGAGAGATCCTGAGTCCATCATACTCCACCAGCAAAAGTTTGATGGACTGTGACGGATTCAGGATACCTAGGTGGCATACAAACAATTGCAGTGCGTTTCTCCATAGAGTCCATCACAGTCCATCACCTAAATTTCTGTATCCTGAATCCATCACACTCCTGCAGTAACGCTAGGCTTAAAATCCTCAATCCATCACACTCCTCCAGTTGGTTCAATATGGAGGTATCCTGAATCTGCTAAAATCCTCCAAAACAGGAAATGGATTTTGATGGACTCAGGGTGGTTATAACGATCGAGGACCAAATTTGATTCTTTGTGCCTTTTGTTTTCGTTTGTGTTTCAATCCTCTGTCGTAATACCATGTAAGAGCACTCAAACGTGGGCTCAACATGATGGTCGTAGCCATTGACAAAAGGGACTGTGGGTTACTTTGAGATTTACTGCTTTGCCATTATTTTGCATAAAAGCAACGATGTATGGCTGGAATAACAGCTTCTAGTGCCGCAATGAGCTCAATTAATAATAATACAAATAATGAATAAGTGTTCAGACTTGAAGTTATCTGCAGTCCAGTTGCCATATTTTTTTCTTTGCTTAGAATGACCAACACATTTCACAAGCAGGGTCTGTGGTGGCTGACTAGGGTGATGAGCCCCGAGTATGACATCAAAACTAATCTTACGACACAGGACTAACCCCTGTCAATCTGGGTTATCTAAAAGAAAGCACCCATTATGGATCTTAATATCCTAACAATAGAAAACTTTCCCGTAACGCGGAGCCAGTGAGGGCACAGAATCAGACAGAGACAGAATCAATCCACATATTGGCCCAGTCTAGATTTAAACCCGGGTTACAAGAGTGGAAGGCAATAAAAGAACCGCTACGCCAACTTGACGTTTCTTTTTTAAAGTTTACCCATGTACACAATGGGAAAAGCTGGGTTTTGGAAAGCAGCTGGAAAAAGAAGAGTACAAGTGTGTGAATTTCAGAGTTTAAGAGGTCAAACCTAGGGTCCACTTCAAATTGGTATCCTCCCTTTTTAACGTTCCCAATTACAGATGAAGAAAGTCTTCCGGATCCAACCCCAGATTTACATCTACTCATAGATGAATCTCCCATGTCTCCAGAACAGAAAGACGCTGAAGATGTTATTTTAAAGCCTGCTTCTACTGCAGAAGAAAAAGTTCCATTAGCTAGCCCAACATCACCAGAGCCTGAAATGTTTAAAACAGACCCTCCAGAATTGCCCCAGTCATTGCCAGAAATGGTTCTTTCACAAGATGACAACACAGATCTCACTCAAGCAGTTGAGTCTGAAGACAGGGGCAAAAGTCTTGCCAAAGGCGCAAGCCACTCTGAAGACTTGAAATCTGAGGTTGATAAGAAACCAGATGACCAGTCCAGGACACTTGAGAGTCCAGTTGTGGAAGTGTCTACATGTGACAGTACCACAGATGAGCAAACTTTCAAGGCGTCCTTGAAATCAGACAGCAGCATGAAGGAGTCTAGGTCCTCCCGTCGCCACCATCCCTACGAGAGGAGGAAGGACCAGGAAGAGGAAGATGGAAAGAAGTACAGCAAGCATCTCGTTGTCCCGGAGATGCACAAGCTGATGCAGAACTACACCCTGGCGGCTTACAAGAACCGGCAGAAGAACCGGCATGTGGGAGATGCTAAGCCTGACTTTTACGACAGTCCCCGAAGCTCGCCGGCCCGATTCAGGGACTTGGACCGAGGGTTCAGCCGGGGAAATTCTGAAAAGAGCAAAGAGCGCAAGCAGGATGTCAAGAAGCTGGCCGAGAAGCAACAAAAGAAGAAGATACAGCTCCAGGAATTGGAAAAAGAGGCTGTCAAAGAGCCGGACAAACCCGAAGGAGACATGACAGAAGAGGTCTATCAGGTTGAAAGTAGTTACTACGAGGATCAGGTGAGACAAGTCGGTCATCAAGATTTTTAGAATCATCAACAATGAACCTCTTGCCACTCAGTTGAAGAGTCTTCAAGAAAATTGCAATGCAAAGAACACAACTTCCTCAAGAAAGGCATTATAATGATATTTTATGGTGAAGAAAGATTTGTACAAGTGTACTACATCTTAGACTGTACATGAGGTAGCCATTCACATTACCAAAAAATAATTCATCCAGAAAGAACTATGTGAGATAGTTTGAATAACCTCTGGATGTGAGATTATACTAGTTTGCAAAGTAATCGCATATAGTCTTGTCTTAGATAATGAATTTTGAACAAGTATTTACTATTGGTGTTCGTTTTTCTAACATCATCTTTCATCACTTCTCCCCTCTCAATACTATCGTCCTCCCCTTCCAATAAACTTTTCCGTCTGTCCTTTGCCCTTCGCCCTCCCCCTTCCCCCTTCCCCCTTTCCCCATTTCCCCTTCGCCCTTCGCTCTTCGCTCTTCGCTCTTCCCCCTTCGCCCTTCCCCTCATTGGGTCCAGGTGGAGACTGGCTGTCCTGAGCGCTCAACTGAAGGCCAAGTTGTCGCCTCCAACAGGCAAGCTTCAACCAGTAGTACGCATCATGCCCCAGGCATTCCCCTCAATAGGCATGCAGTCTCAGTATTGTGTAACCGCCCCATGGGGTTTGTGTCACGTTTTTGTTTATTAATTTTTAACGCCCATGTGTGTGTAATCTAATGTTCATCTTGGTGTGGGTGTGTTTTCATGGAAGCTTTTGTCTGGATGATCTACATGGGTCAATCTGTAAATTGAGGATCCAGGGTGTGACATTTTTTCTGTCGCTATTATCTTGATACTTTGTTATTTACCAATCATTAACCTTGAACCTGCTGAATCCAACAGGATCCAACCAGTTTACATTTCTGTTGGGCCCTGTTTGATTCAGCAGGCATGTCATTTGATATTTTTGGAATGCATTTGGATTAGCATATTGTTGGGTTACTGTATGTGAAATAACACCAAGTTAAACTCTGTTGGATCCAACAGTAAACACAAAAATAAGACGCAGTTAGAACCTGTTGAATTTAGCAGGCAAGCCATTTGATATGTTCAGGTACATGTACCCAACAACTTGGTGAGTTGGACTGTGTTGGATGGAGCAGTTGGACAGTTGGACTTAGCAGGTAAGTCCTGGGGAGCCATTTAGAAGTTGTTTAGGAAGTTGTTTGGAAGGGGGGGGGGGGGGGGGGGGTAGGGGGCTGAATGGCAAATTTCAAATGGGGTGTGTGGGTGCAAACCTTTGGGGGGGGGGGGGGGGGGGGGCTACATGCAGTTTTCTATGGATCACTTGATGGGGTGTATCAGAATTAAAGTCCTAATACATATCGGATGTAATCGGGACAGGAAAAAGGGGACCTCAAATTTCAAACCAGACGAGACATGTGTTCACAGAACCTCTTGTTTGTTTAGCTGCAAAGTTTGTTTCTCGCATTACCTTACTATCCAGAATATCTGTTGGCACAAGTTGCCTTTGCTTTTGGGAGATGATTTAATTATAAATTGCTTCATTTTGCAGTGTCGCAAGTAAAATCTCCTTTTTGAATTTCCACCAGATTTCCATTTGGAAAAACAAACCATGGCTAAGTATCTGTTCTGCTAACAACATTTCCCATGCCATATGTGTACTAACTTCACATTTGTTAATGTCTCAATGGTGTTTGGTTATTATTAACACGAGTTTATTAATGGTAAGCCTGCAAGTTTGCGGTTATCAAATTATCCGTGTAACCGTATGTTTTGCAGTTACGGTTAACGGTTAACCGTAACCAACGTTAAAAAAAAGTTAACCGATAAGGAAAAATGCAACTGTGTAACCGTTTGAACAGTCGGTTAACCGTGTAACTGTTTAATCGCTGCAGGCTTAATTGATGGTATACTGGGAAAACTATTACCTAAAATGTGGTGTCAGTTCTCACAAGCGGCCCCCTGCAGTCATTGTACAGATGTAGTCCAGTAGATTAGTGCACAATTTGATAGAATTGTTCACTTGATTATAAACTAAGGGTGTGCGTTTACGGGTAGTACGGGACCCGGGTACCCTATTCCCGTCACGGTCGGGTACCCGGGTACCCGTGACTATTATTAGAATCATAACAAAAAAACCGGAAGTATACACCGCGTCGGCATGTGCATGTACATCCCCGCTCACTCCACTAACAAGCTGCAGCGCGACTGCCACGCTGGCATGGCGTGCTTTACTTCCCCTGCATTCCGCAACTAAAAAAATGCACGGGCCTACTTTGCAACTCAGGGTTCGACCTTAACGCTGGTCCGCAAACAAATTCTAGTCAAAACAGCGGCGGTCTAGTCAAAACCCTTTTCTAAGTAGTCCGGCGGTCCAGTGAAAAAAAAAAGACAAGATAAGTTAAGTGCGTGGTTTTCAGAGCCAGATTGTCAACAGCGATCCCTACTGCGTGGAGTTTACTCTGTTTGTAAATGAATTGACTTGCCGCTCCACATACATTTTGTAATTGCACGTCTACAGTGGCACGTCTTTTTCCAAAATAAATAAGGTTCAATGAACTAAATCCTTTGAGTGAGCCGACACGAAATGTAGCAAAAAAGCCAGCCGCAGAGTTGATACAATAGAAGCAAATACCTCTCCTGCAGTATCAGGTTTCAAAACCACATTCCAGGTACGGGTCCGTGGGATCGTGAATCAATTCAGCACATTTTCCAAAAAGTAAACCTCGGAAAAACTTACTCAAAGGACAACTGTAACAAAACACTGTTACAATGTCAGCCGCAAGTTATAGTAGCTGTCAGAATTTTTTTAATCACAATGACTACAAAGAAAGCTCAATCATCCGTTAGGCTGCTATCTAGACATCGGGAAATTGTCGGTAAATGAACTTATAAGACGTTTTACTCAGACGTTTTCTAACAATTTATCGGCACGCAATGAACATAAAAGACGCTTGCCTTTCTGAAATAATTTGTCAACATTTACAAAGGCAGTTTCGGGGAATAAAATCGATAAATTGGAGCCGGGTACCCGCAATCAGCGGTCGGGTTACGAGTACCCGGGTACCCGGCACGGCCTTATTATAAACGCATGAAATTTGGCACACAGTCATAGTATTTTACATGTATGAGAATTGAAAAAGATATTTGGCTAGAGGGCCATAATTTAGACCTTTGAAAAAATATAGGTAGAATAACATGCAATGGCAGACATTTTGTAAATTGCTTGTTATTCTACCTATATTTTTTCACAGGACAAATCTGTGATGGCTCTGTAGCCAAATATCTTTCTCAAAATGAGTGTGCCAAATTTGCACAAAAATATGCCTGACTATAACTGCTATGTGCCCATTGAGGGATTATCCAAGCAATAGCTAACACAGTACTGTTGACCAATAAAGGGGCCCATATAATTCAAATTGTAACATGGACTGATTGGTCAATATTGAAACGTCTTAAATTTTAACGTGATATTTGCATTCATATATGTGACCCGCTCTGCAAAAATGTGTCTGTCGGGCAATATACTGTACTTTAATGTACATGTACGTGATAGCTCAATGTCTCGTTTTTTTTTGGTTTTTTTAAGGCTCGAGTCAAAAAGTTATTTCGAGTTCCAAAAGTAGATAAAATAAATGTTGTTGTTATTCTCTTAACATAGTGTGCTGAAGCATTAACATTGTAAATCCCCATTTCTGTGTAAAGACCTTTTTTAAACCAGTTTGCGCCGGAGGACTTATATACGCAAAGTTTTCCCCAGATTCAAAACAGATGACGCATAAACATGTCACGAGCAAGGCCGGAAATGTCTGTCAGCAGCGAACAAGGCCAGAAATGTGTGGGTGTGCTTCCCTGTACCATCAGCCTGAACCCGCCTCGGATCGGGTTTCGTAAAAAATATTCTCGTGCTTCGGCTCGGTGATGTTAAAATAATCCCAGCGCAAACTGGTTAAAAAAAGTGAAAAATTACACATTTAAAAATCCCATAGAAGACCAACGCACTACAATACAAAGTTGTGCCGTGTATCAAGTCAAAGTTTATTTCCTGCTCGTTCTGACCAACTGTTAAACTCAAAAACAAAAATATATAACACAGACTCGTATTTGGAGAGCGGGTTACATATATTTGTACTAATGGGCCAATGCAATGTGTTTTTTTAGTGCGGTGCATGAATACTAACCTTTGTGTCCCATTTAAACCTATTTTCATTTGCCCATTTTCATGGGAATTTGTGTTTTTATGCTAATGCAATTTTTCATATTCATGAACAAAACTTTGATGTAATTCCAGGCAGAAACTAGTCTTGACTCAAAACTGGGTTTGTCGTTTGTTCTGATCGCGCCGATCCTTGTTTAGTTGCACAAATTACACCAATAGAGGGGGCTATTATATTGTTCCCGCCAGAGCTGTACTGGTAGATAACCGCTCTGGTTTCCGCATAGTGTATTCTGTACACTCTGTACATTTTGTACACTCTGAACCTAGTCTTGACGCAAATATTCACCGTCATTTACCGTCTTTTCAAGCTTTGCAACAAGACTGGGATTTGAACAGATCGATTGTACAATCAAGGGCGCCCTCCATAAACCCATTTTCGAAGTATTGATGATTGAACTGCATAGATGGACGGTGCACCCTGGGAACAAATTAAAAACCTAGTCTTGGAACAAGACTAGGCAGAAACCTCAATGTTGTAGCCTTTTCATTACAAAAATGGTTAGAAATTTGGAAATATTTTTGGTAATTCCTTGTGTTGGTACATGGCAGTAAGCCATTGAAAACACTTTTCTCAAAAATGTTTTCAATGAGCAAATTTTTGGTTCACAAGTTGAACAGAAAACACCAAAAATGGAACATTGTCTTCCTGAAATGACATCAAATTATTAAATAACGCTCTCGGTTATAAAATAATAATGATATAAAGATTTAAAGAAATGCACTTTTAACTAATCTTGTTACTATAAACCTGCCACACTCCAACTGCTCGAAGTTTTATTGATTTGGTACAGATGGGTCTATGCATTGTTTAGTGTTCAGAATCAGGGCTGTGGTGACTGGCCATTGTTTCTGTGTGTTGGACTGTTTAAGTGGGGACACACAGGGTGTACACACGCACACTTCTACACATAAAAAGTGTGTAAAGACCTTCGATCGTGGACGAGGCATTGTCCGACCGTAATCCCTCTTTTGTTTGTACTCTAACATTTTTGGATGATCGCCATAGGATTTGTACACGAGTTGAGATCGTGGACGTTGTGTCAATCGTGGACAGCATTGTTTCCCCAAAAATTCCTTTGTCCCCCATCCACGATCAACGGTGTTTACACACGCACACAAGTGGGACCCTATTGTCCTCTATTGTTATACGTCCCCTATTTCAATCAAAAACAATGCCTGTGCGATCCCCCAAGCTCCAACATTTTGTACAAGTCTCGTGCCTTTCTGCCCTGAACCTTGCATAATTCAACAGGGTCTCCTGAGTCTTTTGTACTGAGTCAAACTAAGTGCATTAGTGCAACAACAAGTTGCTAATGTTTGGTACCAAAGCTGCCAAAATCAAGCAAAACCTGCAGTTGGAGTTTGATGGGTTTGGGATAGTTAGGGTTAAAGAAACATTCAATTTCTGACATTAATTTTAGAGATCAACCCAAAATTGTTTCAGTCTAACTTTTTAAAAGAGAAAACAAATGCTACTGGTACTTAGTTGTCTAAAAACAATTGTATAAAATTTGGTTGACCAAAAATTTACACAAACAAACTTTTTTTTGCACAGCCCAAGAAAAGGTATCGGTATCCCAACCATCATCCATAACAACACCTCCAGCAACGCGAATGTGCCAAATCGAAACGGGCATAAGGGCAGAAGTTGCTATGACAGACAAAGCCAGCGGCGGCAACAGCAGCACCTACAGCAGCAGCAGCAGCAGCAGCAGCAGCAGCAGCAGCAGCAGCAGCAACAGCGGCAACAACAGCAAAAACAGGTCATCCAGCAGTGCCAACAGTTGTTCGTTCAGCAGTTTCAGCAACAGTCAAACCAACAGCAGTTATGGCAGCAGCGGCAGCAACAGCAGATGCTCCTACAACAACAGCAACAGCAGCAACAACAGTACATGCAACAACAGTTCCAGCACCAGTACAAGCAGCAGGCTGGTAGAGGTTGGAGGTGGTAGTCCCAAGAACCAGTTTACAGAAGGGGGGTGAGTGTCCGATTCAGTAGGATTTTACTCTCCTCACAAGTGTGTAGTTTCTAGGTGTCAGCCCTTGCTGATTGCCAGCATGTGTTATGTCATGGCCGAAGATAAAAAATGGAGAACATTATTTAGAACGTCCTAAATAATGGACCACTAGTTCTTTTCAGAATCACAGAAACTTTTATTCAAATCTTGTTTCTACAAACTTTGCAGTTGTAAAATGTGTCGTCTTCAGAGCCACGAGTCTTGCACAGTTTATAAGGTTAACAATCTTACCTATAAATGTTTCTTGGTTTCAGTGACGAAACTTTTTCAAATTTTATTTATTTATTATATTTATATTTCCAAAAGTATAATTTTCTGACTATTTTTTCCCTGCAAAATCAAATTCATTACAATTTGTTACCGGCTGAAACTTGTGTGCATAATTTATTTGTACTTTCCATTAACAGGGGTAACCAGTCACAACAAATCCCATCAGCATCCCATCAGAATCACAGCCCCCAACCATTACAACCACCAACGCCAGACAACACCAAGACAATCATGGACAACAGGACGGGCCTACCAGTAAATCTCGTACCAATCACCAGCCAGCATTTTTCTCCAGTCCAGAGTCCGCCAGTTCCCTCTAAGAAAGGTATGTCAGTTGAAGAAATTAAAAAAAAATTCCCGAGAGACTACCCAAGAACCCAGTTTCAATGTCTTCATATTCTTGGTTTATGTATAATTCTTAACATTTCTTAAGCAATTTTGCTCTAAATGTCAAATAATGAGTGAAGATCAATGGATGTGTAGTTTAATCTTAGAATACTTTCTTTTTTACACTTTTTTACAAAATGTAACGAGGTAATGTTTTTGTACTGTTAAATTCAATGTGCACTGAAAAGTGAAGGTGTATTCAACAGTCTTAACAGCCTAGCCCAATTAGAATGTCTTTACCAAACTTTTTCTATCTGGGAATTGGCATCACAGTTAAACAAGAATTAATGAAAGTCTCTGTTTTGACCCCTGTGTAGAATCCTGTCTGTTGTCCTACTCCATAAATGCTGCTCGTGATCCAAGAATCAGAAGGCTACACAACCAACAACCAATAGCGACAGCCCAAACAGAGCCCACCAAAATGTCTCTGGTGACTACAATTATCTCTTCTGCCGCCAAAACAACACCGTTGCCACAGAAGGAATCCAAAGTCATGGTACCAGTTGTAACAACGAAAAGCTCTGGTGCACCTGTTCCGTCCATAAAACCTCCAAACTTAAGCAACAGACCAGCCAAGTCGATTCTGAAATGTAGTGGCCAAAGACCTCCATCTCCGACAACTGTTGATAAAGAGACCAGATCTAGCAGTCCCACTTGCGAGCAGGTCCCGGACGCTTCATCAGATGCATCTAAGAAGATAAAAATCAGTCTGTCGCAGTATAAAGGGAAAGCTGAACCCAAAGACAAGATGGCTTCTGATGAAGTCAAGGAGTGTCGTCAGGAAGGTCAACACAAGAGCTTAGTGACGCCAGAAGCAGAAGCCAATGCCCACTCTAAGCAAGTCGCACTCCTGCCCTCTCATGAAAATATCAAAATTACTGTCACTGAAGACTCAGACAGAAGTCTTGTGCTTGAGAAGCAAAGTAAGGACAATAAGCCAGTTTGTAACAATTGGAATGTCGGATGTGGGCAAGAAATGGATAAAACGCCAGTTGATAATGCTGTACTTTCAGAGAAGCCTGCTTTAGAAGTGCAAATCAGTACGGAAAAAGATACGAAGGTTGTTGATCAGAAAGCTTCGGTTGAAAATCCACAGAACATGTCTCTGTCCAGCACTTTTCCATCAAAGACATCAAGTTTTCTTGCTTCCCAAACCAACCTTGTTATCACTGTTCCAATAAAAGACACAGGAGAAATGGTACCCAGTGGTCTGACAGAAGATGGTGTGTTAAGTGATAGACAACTCACAGATGTTGAAGCTAATGCCAAAGTGGCAAAGCCCCCAGAGATGAGCCTTGACACCTCAATAACCATTGCACAACTTGAGCTAGAGGATTCCATTTTCAATATCGCGGCAGATGCATTGGAGGACACCACATCAGAGCAGATACATGACAAGGAACATCTTAACAAGCTGTCTCCAACTTCAGTTTATCGGCGAATCCAATCCATCACATATGAACTAGATGCATTTTGGTCTGAGCTACGTAAACTCAGCTTGCCAGATCCCCTACATATAGATGAAGCATTACCAACAGATCCTCGTAAACGCAGAAGGAAACAAATGCAGAATGGAGATCTTAACGGGAATGACCTGACTACTCAAACGACCAGTGATATTCTGTCGGATATTACATCAAAGCTTTCTGCCTGCTTGAGTTCACATAGACTGCCATATGAAGAACAAGTCAAAGTGTCATCCTGTGTATCAAGGCACCTTCCAAAGTTAGCAAGGCTTACCGGAACGACCTCTGAGGTAAATAGGAAATCACCAAAAAAGCCTTCCAATAAATCAAATCTTGTGGATGACATTATTTCAGGACTTCAAGAGGACTTTCAAAGACGAGTCGAGGATGTCTGTCTCAATGCAGTTCAACATTCCGGACCAAAGCAGATAGAAGCCGAAGCAGAGTCTGCAAGTTTTGCCTTCTCCTCAAACACTGATTTTCTGAACAGAATCCAGCAGATGTTAACAGCTGCTCGTGCGCAGGTGAAGGACAACTATAAAGACCCCGACTCTGGAACACCTGATGAATTTGCTGCTTTTGATAGAACATGTGAAAAGCAAACTACTTGTGAGCCTGAAACAAACCACAACCAGAACAATCACTTATCTGAGATGTCATCTAAGAAGAAAGATGTTGGGATTTCAGAACTTGTGCAGAAGAGATCCCCTTCGCCTTTACCTTCACCTGTGCAGAAGAGATCACCTTCGCCTTTACCTTCACCTTTACCTTTGAAGACAGAACCTGATACAAAAGTGGTTGAAAAAGAGCAAAAGGTCCAGTACATTCCCAAAAGAAAAAAGGTGAAGGAAACGGCAAAATCTCTGTCATCACCCGAGATAAAAAGTTCCAGTTCTTCGCCACAGACCACCCCAGACAGCTGTAAATGGGGCAAGTTCAAAATGAAACTTTGGGGTAAACGACCCACCAAGCAGTGTAAGACTATGAAAGCTACATGGATAAAAATAGAAAATCCTAAGGCTTCTCTAGAAGAAGCCTCTGCTGAAAATTCTTGGACACAAACAGATTGTGACACGGCTTCAGATTTTGATGAAAGAGACATGATGGCAAGGGAAGGTGCCATAGATGTTGAGACAGGTGAAAGCAAGGAACATAAACTCAGCAGTTCTGAAGAACAGGCTGTGGAAGAAATGTGCGCGAAGCTGCTAGGTGATGACAAAGCATCTACAGAAGTAAAGACCCGTGGAACTGGAACGATCCCAACCCTTCTAAATCGTACTACAAGTCATGCATCTGTATCTAAGGGTCCTTCCAACAATCTCTCAAGCTCCACGACCGCACCTGGCAGTACTAACTGGCCAACGAGTCAGTTGAAGCAAGGATTCGCTTCTCAGCCTGCTCAGTTTCAACATCCATACAACCAACATGGCCACATGCCACACAGCATGAACATAATGAATGCTCAAACACAGCAATCTCAGGGGTTCCAAGAAACTGCACAGTACCAATTAAATGGTGTAGCCTATCCGGGATACTATCAGCAGCATACAAGCAACCCAAATATGCAGCAGCAAAATAACCCAGGCTACACGCTGCAACAGGTTCCAGTGAGTTCCCAACAGAATTCTAATTGTGTTCAACAATCATATGCTGTGTATGGATACGATAATGCATCTGCACAAGGACCAAACAATATGGGACCTATATGTTCAAGCTCAGGACCTTGGCCCAACAATGTAGCACCTGTTGTTAGTGTCAACATGGGTCCTGGTCCTTCAAATATGGGACCTGGGACCAACAACATGGGACTTTCACAGACCAACTCCAGACCTGGACCAAACAACTCGGGACCTGTAGCCTACTGCATGAAAAATGGACCAAATACTACGGGGCCTGGACCTAACACTATGGCATCTGGACCTAACATTCTGGGACCTGGACATAACACTTTGAGACATGGACCCGGATCTAAAACTATGGGACCTGGACCTCGACCCGGACCTAACACTGTGGGACCTGGACACTTCGCTATGGCACCTGGACCCAACGCTATGGCACCTAGACCCAACACTATGGCACCTGGACCTAACACTATGGCACCTGGACCTAACACTATGGCACTTGGACCTAACGCTATGGTACCTGGACCTAACGCTATGGCACCTGGACCCAACGCTATGGCACCTGGACCCAACGCTATGGCACCTGGACCCAACGCCATGGCACCTGGACCCAACGCCATGGCACCTGGACCCAACGCCATGGCACCTGGACCCAACGCCATGGCACCTGGACCCAACGCCATGGCACCTGGACCCAGAGCCATGGCACCTGGACCCAACGCCCTGGCACCGGGACCCAATGCCATGGCACCGGGACCCAACGCTATGGCACCGGGCCCAAATCCAATGGCACTGGGACCCAACGTCGTTGGACCCGGACATATTGTCATGGTACAGGGACCCAACAACGTGGCACCTGGACCCAACCACATGGGACCCAGACCCAACGCCATGGGACCCGGACCCAACGCCATGGGACCCGGACCCAACGCCATGGGACCCGGACCAAACACCATGGGACCCGGACCTAACACCGTGGGGCCCGGACCCAATACCGTGGCACCTGGACCCAACACCATGGGGATGGGACCTACCAATACGATGCCCGCACCTACCAACATGGGCCCTGGGGCTAACTACTTTGGCGCAGGACCTTGCAGTGCAGGGCCAAATAACATAATATGTGGTTCAAACAACATGGCCCCTGGTTCGAACAGCATGAGACCTGGATTCAACATGGGACCTGGATTCAACATGGGACCTGGATTCAACATGGGACCTGGATTCAACATGGGACCTGGAACAAACTTCATGGCTCCTGAAACTTACAACACAGGACCGGTTCCTTGCAATATGGGGCCAAGACCTAATCAGCAAATGAGACAGCAGCCGCCAGTACCAGGCTTGGACAGTGAAGGTAGGCAAGACTATTATTCCACGCAGAATACCAATGCAGCTTCTTACACATACTCTGACTCAAATTACCTTGTTTACTACTCACAAATGCATTTCACTCCTCTAATAAAGTCTGCCTTTCCCGATAGTCTTACTTTTTCCAAGGATTCTGTAGTGCATGTTATCAATAGTACTGACCAGGAGAACCTTAAAAAAACCCACAATGCTCTTTGTTCTTCTGTACATTCAGGATCTAAGTCTAAAGATAGTATCTTTACAGGTGTGAAAATAGGGTTAAAAGGAGTTGACAGAGAATTGATGACAGATACAATTGAGGGTAAGAGTTTGGAAGCTCGCGTCAGTCAAGGTTATTCGGAACCTACCAGGCAGCCAGATTCGGTGGATTCTAGGGCAGCACTGAAGCTGGATGACTTACAAGAACCTGAACAAGATGTACATGCATCAGGGGTCTTTATTCCAGCCGCTTTCCTTAAACCAGCTGAACCAGCTGAGGGAGCTGTGGTTGGAACTCAAATTAACACCCATGACGATAACAATCAGTTGTTTGAAACCCTAGCTTTTATTCCACAACATTCAGGATATAACGTGACTGATCAAGTTGGCATTAGCATCGCGATTACTGAGTTGAAAGATGTCAAGAAAGAGTACTTGCCAGAAGCTTCTGAGATAGACAAAGAGAAAAGGTCCAGTTGTGATATTATTACAGAGCTGGAACAACAGAAGGATAACGTTTCTTCTGAAACAAGACCTCACACATTGGATGATCATATTGACAAAAGAGGTACTTTTTCTGAGTCTCAAAATGGAAGCCGAGAGGAGACTGAAAATAATGATATAGAGAAGAAAATCAAGAAAATGGTAGATTTCCCTATTTATGTACCAAGTAAGCTCCTGATAGTTGCAGGTAATACCGACAAAGATGTGTCTGAAGAGACTACAGTCCAACTGTCTGAACCAGTTGAAGGTGTCCAAAAAGGTGTCCTTGCAAATAAGTTAGATTTTTGCAAAGATAGCATGGTGTATGAAACTCCTCCTTCAATGGAAAAATCTAATGAGAGGTGGCCTCAGATGCGAAGAGAGTATGTTGACAGGTCCAGTGAGTCGCTCATCTACCGACCACAAGGTGTGGAGAAGGGTGTCATGAACACCTTCCTTGATAATGACACAGCCAGCTTGGAAAAAACCAGAAGGCCACCAAACTTTTGCAAAACCCTTTCACCAGTGAAAGCCTTTAAAGCGACCACAAGACAGAAGACAAAACCGAGTTTGTCTGAGGTGTTTACCGACACAGATTCAGATGAGTCCCAAAGCCACTTAGGCATAAAGTGTCCTGGAAAAAAGGGTGACATCAGGATTGTACTTCTGACCAAGAAACTCAACAAAGACTTGTGTCGCTTGCCTGAAAAATTATCTAGTTCTATACCTAGAGGCAAAGCACTATACTCGCGTTCAAAACCTGTAGAGGCCAAGCTTTTAAGCCCTACTAAAGCTGCAACTGTTTCAGGTCGAATCTTGAATGAAGCATCCCTTCCATCAAATTCGGCTAGAGATGAAGATTACAGTATTCGTTCAGGTAACAGAGAGAGAAGCAAAACTGGCTCAAGCCAGGTTTTAATACCTTTGTCACATACAAAGTCCAAATCCACATCTAGTGATCAGCATACCAGTGGTAATTCAAGAAGGCCAATCAAACAAGTGGTAACATTTGTGCCAACGGAAGATCTGCTGTCTCCATCGAGACCATCAATTCTTGCCCAGCTTGGTTCAGGGTCATTGTATAAAACTGAGATGAGCTCCAGTCGAAGGACCTCTCCCCACTTGGACGAGTCAAACAAGCCTACAGGAGTATGCATGCCTGGATCTATAAACTCAATCCCAGTTGATCATAATATCAAGGGTATAGCAGCATTTCGTGATGGGTGTACTTTCAGAGAGCCTCCGCCATTTCAAAGAACTTCCACACTCCGATCATCAAGCTTTGAGCCAGCATTAAAAATGTATGACCTCAACTCAACTACATGTACTTCCCTTCTGAAGGGTCGGGCAGCAAGAGATGAACACAATTTTCCCTGTACTCCAGTTGTTCGTATGGTTTCTAGAAAAATCAGTGTCAAAGATCAATCAGATTGTGATGGTGGTCAAAGTAAAGATACCTGCATTACAGAACAGTCATCCTGTGAGGCTGATAGAGTCGGTGCTTCAATCACTGAAAATCCTGTATCAAGTGCTCTTCTTGGCAAATTGAAAGTCAGCACACCGAAGAGGAAACCTTTAAGTCGGTCTGACGGTAGCCCTTATGGATGCACAGTTATTCCTGGACATCTGCTTGATGACTTTGATCTTCCAAAACCCGAGAGTGTTGCGTTTCCAAAAGAAAGTTGTAGACGTGTGGTAGAGATGTTGCCATCGTCTGCATCCAGAGGAACTGTGTACCGCAACCATCTGAACAGGCCACCTTCCAAGGACGATCATGATGCTAAACAAACTGTAAGAGATCCAAGCTCAAGAGCTTCGATTTCTAAAGGAGGAAGCAAAAAACCTCTGAGCAGACAATACAGGAGCCATTCACTCATTCCTGAAGATCTTCGAAGTGAGGTCCAATTTAGGAAGCCCAGTAGGGCACAATCTTACTCGGAGGATGATACAGTGTGTTCCACATCAGAAAAAGGCTTGACGTTGTCTAAAAGAGCAGACACCCTCCGATTACAAGATGGAGCTATCAAAAATCCTCCAAAGTCATCAAAGGGAAGAACACACCCAGACAAGGACAAAACAAGTGAGAGTTTGATGCGAGCGTGTGAGCTGGTGGTGAATTCCCCATCAAGATCCTCCCAAAGCTCCAAGCCAGGTTGTTCAGCAGACTTCAAACACCAAAAACACCAGGAGTTCTTGTCTTGTTCTGATGACAATACAAGAGGATTAAAAGTTAATGTGAGCAAACGTAATCAGGACCCTAGTTTGTACTGTCCTGAATTGCCAGACCAGTTCCCAGAAGCAGTCTCTTTGACAGAAGGACTATCTGTTAACCCTACACCTGATAGCATGTTAGACACACTGTGG
Source organism: Crossaster papposus (assembly GCA_037893245.1). Taxonomy (NCBI): domain Eukaryota; kingdom Metazoa; phylum Echinodermata; class Asteroidea; order Velatida; family Solasteridae; genus Crossaster; species Crossaster papposus. Next base: position 1,214,733 of record JBAIAA010000279.1, on the reverse strand, counting down.
GTGTCTGCCCATCTGCCAGGGGCTTCAGACCTCTCTCAATATTCCAGCTTGACTCCCAGACCAAAGCATGGACTAGCTGACTGGCCCCAAGGAACCATCCCTATCAAGCGTCCAAGAATCATGGCCAGTCCAAAAGTCCACCCAGTAAATGCATGCCACTCTGAGGTAAATGGTCTGCCTGTTCTTGTTAGCACCACTCACCGTTGACCCAGCATGAGTTGCATGCTTTGAGGTCTATACAAATCTTTGTACATTCTCACCTGTCACCTACACTGTTATTTAACTTTCATATCTGCACCTTTGCACTTTTGTACATCCATTGATTAACACCTGTCATTTGATGCACCTCAGCCATATGTGCCTTTTAGTAGTTTCTCATAAGGAACCGGGGCATTGCTTGTTTTCGAAAACTGAATGGTGGAAGCAGCGGCATATTGTGGCATTCTTTTTCATTTATTGTACATTGCACTGTGTTGACAATTTGGAGACTGCTAAAGAAGCTGTAATAACTACATGAATGCCATGTCTATTGACTGTAGATCCAAATGTTTGGTGTTTTACCTACCTTTAATAAATACCTAGGAGAGTTGATAACTTCTGATTGGTCGAGACTCGATCACGTGGAGGGCATTATTTTGTAGCAATGGCCCGGCTTTTAAAAAAGGGCATAACAGGGTGAGAACCCAGTCATTCACTGCGTGATAGCGTACCGAGTTGGGGGCTGACTGCTGGTAATGGACCTCGCCTTTGGCTCGGTCCATTATCATTGGTCAATCCCCAACCCGGTCCGTTATTATGCAGTAATGACCGGGTCCTTGCCCTGTTTTGCCTTAGTAATAACCATCCTGAATTTGCAAATACCACAATATGCTTAAAGAAGACATACCGATAAAATCTATGCTAAATTCACACATTAAGCTGTATCCACGGGTAGGCAATTACCACGTTAGGGGGACAGGCTCTTTTGTTTGGAAAAGACAGACCGAGTAGTGGGGACATTTTCAAGTCCCCATAGCGCGTTGGGTGTTCAGTAAAGGTAGAACAAGGTAAAATCGGGTTAGGGTAAAATGAAAGAAAATGTCGAAGAGGACAGATTAGGGTGATGCTGAACATTTTAGAATTGTTGAGTGTTCTGAGTTTGAGATTAGAGAGATTTCAGTTTACACACAAACCCTATGGGTTTTCCCCATAACGCTATGTACCAAAATAATACATGTACATGTACTACTTTTGGGGTGGGTTCTAATAAATCAGGGAAGCAAGTGTTGGCTATTGATTGCTGCACATCCAGATTCTAAAGATCTCAGAACATGCCTTCAGTAGTTCACATGTAGGCCTAATTCAGTCAAGTTTATGAGTTCAGTAGTTTGATGGGATTTGTATTGCCTGGACTTGCCAGGATTTTTATTGAGGGCGTAGTAAATTAAAATTTTGGCTTTCGTATTGCAGAGCGGTACACCATTTCTTCATCGTGGGAGATTTCTCAATTTTTATAGTCGGTAAAGGAGCCAAAGACGTAGTCGACACCATTGCAAGTCCAGCCAAAAGGAGTGCCTTTGTTAAATCTCAGTTGAAAATGAATAGGTTCAAATAGGACTGGAGAACTTGTGATGGACTTGGCTGCATCCCTGCCTCAGCACTCGGCAGTATGCCCGTTGAGCCTTCTGTTTGTTGTACCAAACACTTCAAGCAAGACTTATGGGTGTCCTTACCAAGACAAGTAGCTTGTGGGGCAGCTCTACAGCACAACAGCTCTAAACACCCCTCTTCCTAAAAGCAACTAGTAAACCCCATTCATTGACTAACTCGCATGCATCTGCGCAACCCTAATACAAAATTCATCCATTTTATAAGCCTTGCATGCCTCTAGACAATTTGGCGGTGAGTCAGTTGATTCGCCGTCCCATTTGCAGACCCATCCTGGCAATAACCAGTTCCTGTAGCACCAGAGAAGGTGAGATGTGCAAATTTTTTTTTATCCATAGTCTTTTTTTTTTAATATTCAGGATTTTAGTATTGCTGTGATGACAGGGTTAACCCTAACAGTTATGAATATGATTTTCACACACCCTAGGGAGCCAGGGATTACAGTATAGAACATGTATCTGCTCATGATGTCTCTCTTGTAACCTGGCTCATTTCAAGTTTCCATTTGTTTCCAAAACGGCAGTTTAACCCTAACTTCCTAGGGTGTGTCCAAAATCATATTGATTTTGGGAGGATTGAGGACTGTTAGGGTTAAGTTATAATTCATTGAACTCGGCGATGGACTTAACTTAAATTGAAGGCAGTTACACCCAGTTCATACCGGCATTCCAGAGTCGCGCTGCACCAAATGAGTGGATTACATGTAGGTCTTCCAAACGTCCGACATGTAACAATTAAGAGCGACTAGGCACACTGGATGGCAAAAGATGGACTGCTGAAGTCGTTAGAGCGACTCGGGAGTGATTTATTTCAGTTTGGACTGGCTCAACTCTGGAATGCCTGTCTGATCAACCGGCTGTAAAGGTATAAGTTGTTGAAAACAAATGTCTGAAGCAAGGGTATTTATACATGTATGAAATGTTTATTGTCTACTTTCCTACAACCATGCCTTGCAAGCTGCATTGTTTCACTGTACTTAGTTTACGATGTGTTTGGTACATTCAATGAGCTACGATTTGAAACTTGGGCACAGGGCATTCAATGCAGCCAAAGAATGCAGCAAATTAAGAGGGAAATAAATCTGAAATCTTAATGTAGCTATAGTCTTAATAGTAGGATTTACCCTTTTGCCTCCCCTGATACAAACTATTCCTTCTATGTGCTACTGCATGCAATCTTTCCTTCCTCAATGCAGATGTTGTGTGGATAGTTGGCGATGACATGGTTTACCGTGCTCAAGAAGTCCTGGACTGCGAAGTGACGGTCCGGTGGAAGGGCCGAAACGAAGCCAAGCTTCGAGATGTTCATGACTTGCTAACGGAGTTATCCTCCAGTGATCCAGCTCCGGCGCTTCTCATAGTTCACCTGGGGACAAACGACCTGATAGAATCTGCAGTTCACTATAACGTCAGGTTTTTCATGGAGGAGTGCTTGCTAAGGTTCCCAAAGACCAAGCTCGTGTGGTCATCCATTCTTCCCAGGATGTACTATTCTGGCGCTAACACTCAGTCAAAGATTGAGAGAAAGAGACGACAAACTAATAGAGGGTCAAAAACATTAGGGTTTCGTCTGGGGGTAACATATCTAGACCATCCACAGTTTGTTTGGGATGACAGCAAACTGTTCAATTCAGATGGCTTTCATCTTTCCTCTGAGGGAAATAACCTGTTCAGACAAAATCTCCAAAACTTTATTAATTCTCAACAATAATCATCAGAAAATATTATGTTTTTTCACAAGTCGCTGAACTTGGCACTTTCGTTCAAATTTGGGTAAGCGATCGTGCTTCCTACACTAGCTGCAGCTTGTGTAGGAAGCAGCTGCATTTTCGGTGTTGTGAAGAAATGTAGAATTTAATGTCCCATTCCTGCCAGTTTTCTTAAAATGGCGGACACTGTGAACAAATAACAATTGATTTTTATGGTTAGTGCACCATTTTTGGGGGGTTTAAATGTTCATAGTGTGAGAGCACACAACATAGTGTGAAGGGACACAACACATTCTGCTCACAAAACAATACTGTTAATTAGTCCTGAATTAATATACTTGATATTTACACATTGCTAATGATAATTGTAATGAACAATCATGATAATTTGTGATATTTATTATTTTTACCTCATTTTGTAATGAAACTACATAATTTAGATTTTACAAAATTGAGGTTTGCATACATATAGTAAGTAGGGTTAGGTATGTTTTGTTGGATCTTTGCAGGCTACTTACGAGTCATTATTAAAGATTTGCTGTTTTTAGTATCCTTCTCTGTTCAGTGTTATACAATTTTCTGAATGAATAAATAAAGTTTAACTGACATGGAAAAACATTTACTAATTTATGTTGCTTTATTGGTCTTCATGACACACAGCTTGCAACTAAAACCCACTGAACAGTCAACACTGTTAATACCTGTTCATTTTTCCCCAACAAGGCAAAATTAACGAGATGTTATGAGCAAAATATTGAATTAGGGAAGCAGGTGCTGGCTGTTGACCATGACATGTACTAACACCCGTGGTTGGTCCGTTGGTAACTGTAAATGATTGCTGCACTTCCAAGTAATAACCGTCAATAGGTCTCAGAACATGCATTCAGTAGTTTACATGTAATACAGTCAAGTTTATGAGTTCAGTAGTTTATTAGGGTTTGTATTGCATGTACTTGCTAGGATTTTTATTGAGGGCGTGGTAATTTAAAATGTTGGCTTTAGTATTGCAGAGTGGTACACCATTTTTTTATCGTAGGAGATTTCTCAGGTTTTATAGTCGGTGAAGGAGCATTAATTAGCCAGGGACGTAGTTGAGATCATCACAAGTCCAGCCACAAGGAGTATCTTTGTCAACGGTCATCTAGTCTTTCGTGTTCGCCCATTCCATTTATTTCTGACATAACGGGCCTAGACTAATTCGCGCTTAATTAAGCCATACAAGTCAGAGAGAGAAATGTCACTGGATGGGAAAGCGCCATCATTCTCTTAACTAAAAGTTGAACTACTGGTGAATGTTGTGTTCCTTTTCTTGAGTATGTGTTTATTAAAGGCATAGACACCTTTGGTTGTCATTTTGAGTAACTACAGATAGTGTCCAGGGCCTTTAAACTTGCGTTTTGTTAGCAAGAGCAAATCACTCTCAATTCATTGTTTTGATTTAAGGAGAGCGATTTTAAAATCACTCTCCTAAATCTGATGTGATTTTATTTGGGGGTGCGAGGAGAGAATTGTAATCGCAAATTCTCTTGTGTTAGCAATAGCAATGCTTTCGTGTCTTTACTGTTATGACACTCGTCAGTTGCAGGTAGGTGATTCCATGGTGAGGAATGGGTTTTAACTCGCAAGGTGTGTAGGTTGGGGTGGTACAATCAATGAACGTTTATTTATTTTTTAATTTTATATATTTTTTTAATTTTTAATTTTTTTGTTGTTGCTTTTGTTAAAATTGTAAGGAGCGCTTTTTTTTGCTCTCCTAAAATTTTTTGAGAAGCGCGAGCGCGATCACGCTCCTTTAAAATGAAGGCCTGTAGGATACCCTATTGTGTTTCCCTTTGTCCCTGTACTATAGTCTATAACCTAACCCCGTAGACTTAGAGTACACTTTAACGCTACAACTTTAAATATGAATGCCTGGAGACTGAAATGATCTATTGTTTGCATATTGTGCTTTTTGTCTTGGGGGTGGGGGGTTATGTACATTTAGTACACGAACATGGTATGAGAGGTTTACAAATTATTGATGTCGGTATTGAAATGTTGACATCCTTGTATCAGAAATTCACAGTTGAAATCAGAGTGGTTTATTGAGTCATTCAGATTCTGTGGCATGTTTACAATAACATTCTGAGAATTAGGCACATGTATTGCCAAAGGTTTGTTGCATTAGTCCTAAAAATGCCACATTACTGCCTAATTAAACTTCATTCGTCTACACCATGCTAAAACATGCTTCTTTGTTTGAAAGTACATGATGTATGTGTGCACTAGTCACGTTCATGAATGACATGTATATTTTCATCACATGCTATTCACATTCATCTCATGCTGATCGCATGTTCAACCCATGCTGATCGCATGTTCAACCCATGTTGATTGCATGTTCGTCCCATGCTGATCGCATGTTTGTCCCGTGCTGATCACATGTTCATCTCTATCTGATCACATTTTCATCTCATGCTATACATGTACATGTACGTCTGAGAGAAACGTGAGGCTGGTTCCTGCTTTCTCAAAAATATTTAATGCATTAAACTGAAAGGGGACAGGAACCAGTCTCGGTGTAAAAGCACAGAATATTCTGTTGGCCCATATCTTTAACATTAAATGAATTTCTCATGCTTAGCAAAACCTTATTTTCTTTTATTTTCTTTTATTAACAGCTTATTGGCCACGTGCAGGTGAATTTTGTTGTTGAATATACATGTATATGAGAAGGCTTCTTCTTTGTTGTGTCCAATTTGTATCATCACTACTTGTTGAATCGCTGTTAGTTATTTCGCACAATCGTTGCTACTTAGTTGTATGTATTTATTACTTTACATGTCTTGCACTGAGATAGCTTTTATTGCTTTTAATAGTCACTAAATGTCACAGATATGCCACTTCAAGTGCATTATGTGACCAGCTCTACAAAAAAGGGTTTGTATTATGTCATTGAAAAAGGAAATTGAGTTATGGTTGAAAAGCGCACAACGTAAGCTTTAATATAGAGCTCCATAACCCCACCAATTTTGGAGATACGTATGACATATTTGCATTTTAATTTCTTCCTTGGAGTTCAAATCACACAACTGAGAAAACAGGCTTTGAAATAGCCGGCTCTGTTGTAGTACAACAGAACGATGCACACAAAATGGTATTTTTCCCACTTTATTCATCAAAATCAAAATTTCTTTGAATGAAACCTGATATCATTCATGACAGAAAATAAAAATCACATTTTGATGAAATGTTTACCCTCTCAACGTTGAGCGGGTCATAATGACTTAATGATGACTTAAGGATGACTTAATACACCTTTTTTGTAGAGCCAATCACATCTGTTGATCTATCTTCTAATCTGCTTATCCGTTTCAGTTGCACGTTTGTCAGGTTTGATGTATTTCATAGCTCAGTACATGCATTGCACACATTTTCTGAATTGAAGCTCAATTTTGCCATATATGCAGAACTCTTCAGACTTAAAGCCATTTCATACTTCATGTGAATGCGATGCGAATTTTACATTAGGGAGTATTTCTGGAGTTGAAATGTGTTCAAAATCGTGACTTTACAGCTCGAATGCTTTCCCTGACATCACAAATTCGTTTGCTTTTGCGCTAAGCATGAACTGGCCTTTCTTTACATTGTAAACTATTGCTAAACTAAACTAAACTATTGGCATGATATCACATTTAGTTGACTGTTCATGTACGCTTTCTTATGGAAGATTAGTGGCTCTCGCCCTTTAAACTGGAGGATATGATGAGTTTATTTCCAATAATAATAATAACCTGATTTATAACGGCACTTTCACCATATTCAATGCAATATGTGACTTCACCACAAAGAGAATGTAAAGTCGACATTTTCACTACTTGAGGTTGATGAAAATACAAAATATTACATCAACTTTAACCAGTTTGCACCGGGATTATTTTAACATTCGGGTGCGGGATTATTTGAGCACACCCACGCATTTCCGGCCTTGCTCGCTGCTGACAGACATTTCCGGCCTTGCTAATGACGTGTTTATGCGTCATCCGTTTTGAATCTCGAGAAAATTGTGCGTGTATATACCGTACGTCCTCTGGCACGAACTGGTTAAAAAGTAAAACATTTGACTTTACAGTCCCTTTTTTGTTGGATTTTGTTACATCTTATAACTCCCGGTCTCTCCTGGCTGCCAAAAGACAAACTGTTTGTAATCTTTAAGATTTCATAATAAATTAGGCAAACACTTTCAAATAATAATAGAGGGAGATATCACGTTTTAGAAATGAATTCTTGATATGTGAACAAACCATGACGCCATTTAACGTCACAAAGTATTCGCTGCGACAATTCGTCAGCATGGAAGTTATGTGTTCAACTTTTGCGACTTCGCAGCACGTTCGTGTTCGCTTTCGCGCCGAGTATGAACCGGGCTCAAAGGAACTTGTAACCAATAGTGGCAGTTAATTTGAGCCAATAAAATTGGAGAAAAAAGTTAGATCATTTTTGTTCCATCTTCAATAATTTGTGAAATTCCAATAGTTGGTTCAGGGATTCTCAATGTTTGTGTTTGTGATACAGCTTATTATAACAGATAATAAAATAGTTGACTTAAACTCGATCATGACAAGATTGAATTTTGACACTTTACTTGTGTCTTATTTATTGTTCTGACAGGTCCAGGGTACAGCTGGGGGCTGGGATTCTAACCAGACCATCGAGCAACTCCCTTCAAAAGTCTCCAGCCCATCCACCGATGGCTCTGATACCAAAGTAACATCTGCAATCGGAGGAGAATCTGTCGCAGCTAAATCAAATTTATCACCGACGGGACAGTCTCGTTGCCTAGAGGGACGATTGGATAGTTCCTCTTGTAAGCTGGGATCAGGTCCATCGGTGGACGGGATGGAAGAGGGTTCTGCCAAGGAGCAGAACTGGGCATCAGCAGGCTCACTCAAGAGGATAGTTATACCTGACGACCTGCTGCTGATGAATTGCATACCAGGTAGGAAACAAACCTGCACTGGTTTCTTTTCCATTTGATATCACTCATCCTTTGATGTACATGTACAAACATTGAGGAGAAAGAAACTAAATGTTGCAACCTATATATATTATCACAATGAAGGTCAATCAGTGTAATTGTTTTTGGGAAAAAACAGGATTCTGTGACTGAGAAACATTTCCAATTTTGTAAGAAATACTTAAAGGTAGTATACACCATTTGCAGATATCGAAAAAATTTACTACCGAATTATTAAGAAATATCTTACTTATTTAAAAGTAAATAATGATTGAAGGCATCCAGCAAAATAAGGGCCCTAAATATCCTGCAATTGTTCCAAAAAATTGAATTGTATAAACCAAAATTCATTCTCGCCGTCCGGCGAGCGCGAAAAAACAAAGATAACATAAGAATAACTGCTCGACTCCGGTGGAAAACAAACGCTGTTTTTCATGCTTTTCTCGGCATCCATGAATGTAAAAATTCGGACAGGTCAGTTAAACGATATTTACTATAAAATACAACCCCCCAAATCCACCCATTCCTGATAATTCAACAAATTACCAATGGTGTATACTACCTTTAACATTTTTGCGACTCTCCATAGTCTTTGTACACAACTGCTGAAGTTGTGTTAGGATACCACATTCCTTCCCAAATTATTTCTGCACCATTATAAATATTTAAATATTTTCACGATACCCTTGCTTTCTCCGCACTAGTTTAAAACACTTCAATATTTGCAAATTTTGATTGTAAAGTCAGTGGCCTGTGAATGAGCTTTAGAGGATTTTAAAAGAAACTTGGGTTTTAAAGAAATGCAGGTTTCTCTAAGGTGCAAAGGTACATGTACATTGTACTTTAGCTGGGACCCAGAAAGAAAAAAACCCGATAGAATTGCTTAATATTTTAGTCTCGCCTCAACGTATTTCAGAAAGACTGCAATCACTATTTCTGTACGTAGTCCTTCTGTTCATCTGTACGTATGTGTCATTTTGGTTAAAGTTTCGAAAAATTTGTCAAAAATGCAAAGTCACGGATGCAATATTGTAATCTTCATTTATCAGGTTGTGTTAAAGGTCAAGTACTGAAGGTTGAAGGTTATTTAATGTCAAGTTGTAAAAACGGCTGAAATTTTAAAATGGATCTCAGCAAAAGTCCCAAATGTTTAGTTCCCTCTGAGTTTTTTTCAGAACCACACTTCTCACTAAAAGATAAAGAGTATTATCGTGGTGCTACAGCAAACTACTTATCTTATTGCCTTATCGCCATGCAAACCTTCAAATCTCAAAATTGATCTCATTAAAAAACTTAAGTCCAATTGCAATCAAACTTTGGTCATACAATATAGATGCAATATGGAAACTTGCATGTGATGGTGATATTAAATACTGAGGTCAAAGGTGTTTTGTGGTCAAGTTGTAAAATAGGGTAATCATGACAGGTGAGACAAGTGGTTTGTGAACAATCTTTGTTAGGCTTTTAGGCTTTATTTGAGGAAAATTCTTGAATGATTCACCAAAGAAATCCAACAGATTCCAGTTGGAAGGGGATGAACACTTAGAATGTCGACATTAATTTGAATAGCTTGCGACTTGACTTGAGGCTAGGTTTTGCAGAGTAGACCTGTATTCCAAACCCCAACTTTATCTCAGGCTTCATTCATGGAGTTTTTGCAATAGGCTGGAGCCGGAGCTGGTGCCAGGGGTTTGGAAAACAGTCTTGGCTTGTAAATTGAGGAATTGTAATCAATGAACTAATCTTCTGAACTAATATTATTTTGTCCATGTGGTGACTTTAGACGAGCTTGAGGCGCTGTGCGAGGCTTTACAAAAGAAATCAACCTCGGATGTGCAGCAGCGTTGGAGAATCCTGCTAGGGTCGGAGACAGTTGTCAAAATAGATCAAGTCAGGTAGGCAGGACTTTGATGGATTTGGGAAAGTTAAGGTTAAACACGAGTCTATGGGATGTGGCTGTAGCTGCTACCAAAAGGGGGTATTCCACACGCTGCATACACGCGCTGCATACGCACGCTGCATACCGCGAATAGGTCGTCTTGCAAATAAGACTAAGTAAACAAAACTGTTCAAAACCTTACTTTTTGTACAGATATTATTTACTCTAAACTCCCTATGAAATTGTAATTTAGTAAAGTTTTGATCACAACACGTAAGAATTTGGTAGCTGTAATTTTCGACAAACTCTGGTCTTCAACCAGGTGTTGAATCTTTGACCTTGCAGACACGTAATCCCGACACCGCGTCAAAGTATCGTGTGTCTCTGTCTAAGATGTTTACTTTGGATATGTGATGGGCTGGTGATTCTATGTGGATTTGTTGAGAAACCTTTGAAGTGGATGAACTGGGGCAATGGTGCTCCAGAAACCTGGTCTTGAGGGACCTCTCGGTCTCCAGTCACAAGTCCTTTCATAAAGCCAGTCACAAGTAACTGAATAAACAATGACAAAGAAATGCTTTTGTTATTCATTTGAAACAGCTAGTGACTTGGTTTGAGGCTGAAGGACTTGTGATGAATACAACTCTGTGTGTTCGTGATTACGTAAACACTTCCTTTCCCAACAAACAGGCAGCAGGCTCCTCCTAACTCTCAGCTCTGCTACCGAACCTACGCCGTGCTCAAAATTCTCAGCAGGTATCACAGCTTAGGCCTCGTCCATTTGTTGCCAGGCCAATGGGTGGTCAGTTCCCCCTCCATCAAGCAGCATATTGAGTACATCCACAAGTTACGGATCACCGTGTCAAATGCCCAACAGTGCCAGTCAATCTGGCTCACCGGTAAGTGACGGCCACTTGTGAATTGACCAATTCAGTAGGCCACACCCCTCCAAAAAATTGACTAATCACAGTCCATGATTTTAGGGTCCGACAAATTGTCGCCATTTTGTCCGACAACAATTTTTCACTTTAGCAAAGTTTAGCGCATATTTGTTATTGATTTAATTTTTGTTTCACTGGTACGCCCCAATTCCGTTACCAGCCTGGTTATAATCATTGTTAGGTGACTGATTTAAGAAATGCTTTTACCTTTGTGGCTGAGTCTGCTTTTGCTGTGCTTACTGCTTACAGTAATTAGGTCATTTTAAACGATCCAATAGACAAATATAAACAAAAAACATTTGGGGAACAGCTCTGTGGTTGTTTAGTTACAACCACAATCTCTAGTTTATAATGCAATGCTGTATTCCATAGTTTAAAACAACTGGTTCTTTGCAGAACTACACAATCCATCTATGAAATAATGGTGTTATTGGTAAACAATCTATATATATGTGACTTGCTTCCACAAAACCAGACATAAGTTGTTGTTTTTTGAAAAGTGAGATATTGTTATTTCCGTTTAGTACACATCTAAAGCTTTCATTTGGTACGAAAACCACCTTTATACCATACATACATGTACCTCCAATCTTATGAGGATTTTATTTGGATGTATTTAGGAGATAAATTACCACTTTTAGAACGCAGTTTAACTCAATAAATGCATGATTTTTGTACTTTTTCATCAATAAAGTTGATCTTGTTTAACCTAAACTGAGGGTTAAAGTATACATATTAAAGACTACCAAAATAACGAGAAACAAAAATTGATGTCCGCCAGATTTTTCACCCTATTTTAACTTTGACGAGCTGTATCTCGAATTAGCCTCTGCGACTTATGTCGGGTTTCGTAGGAGCAGGTCACACTATTTCCTGCATTTGTGATGTAAAACTGGCAACAAACCCAAATTTGATAGGTGTTTTTGTTTGTGTTTTTTTAATATTTATTTATATTTAAACAAATATATATCTTTATTAACATAGTACATGGTTCATTCTGGTGTAATTAATAAATCACTCTCCCTAAAGAAGACGTAATAGTGTTCCAAAATGGCTCAGATTGCACCCTAGAGCACCATAGGACCCCAGAGCTTCTGGGCCACTTGAACAGGCCCCGGAACCCACGCCGAAATGGCTTCGCGCTTCTTGCTTGCCGATTGTCTTTAAAAAAAATTAAAAAACCTCGAACAAATGTGTTCCAGTGGGCCTCAGTTTTTGTGCTGTTAATTTGCACAAGTTGAACACATTTCAACTCTGACGAACATGCGCAGTGAGCGTTTAGCAACGTTAAAATCAATTCATGTTCGTATTCGCATGAAGTATGAACCACCCTTTAGACATCCGTAAACATTTTTTTTATTTTTTTTAATAAATTTTGTTTTAGACCTTCTTCTTTCAAATCCCGACTTGGAGCAGTACAGAAGCCGAAGCATTAACGTATGTAACATGAAGACCCTACTGGCAAAACTCCTTCCTGATGAAGCCGTCCATCAAGCCAGAGATCCTTTTGTGTGTGATCAGCCGCAGAGTCAACCATTGGTGACTAGTGGGAGAGCAGTTGGCAACTTGCGAAGGGAGTAAAGGTTGCGTTTAACAAGCGCACGATGTCTGATTGATTAACGAACTGGCACTTAATAGCGCACAAGTGTACGCACGCCCGCGTATTTTACAGAACCGAGTAATTTTTGTTTCGACAAATTGATGCTCAAGTACTGCAGTGCGCGCTCTGTACGTTTTCGTTTTTTCCGAATTCTTACTTTCTCAAGTTCAAATGTTTTCAGTGAAATGTTTCTGTCACCCCGCAATCATACGGATGGAGTAGATTCGTTTAAAAACGTTTTCCTCTGAATTTTGTTTCCGTCATGAAAACGCAAATTGTTCAAAGTGTAAGCGTCCACTCACCCGGGGGTCAGTTTGCGAAACCAACTTTTTTTCATGACTGTTTCATAGACTGACACCTGGATATGCAGCGTGCGCACGTTTTCCGTTTTTGACAAATGGTGACTAAATGTTTGACGTACATGCTGTTTGTTGTTGGTCATGTGCATGATGGGCGGAGCTTAATAATGGATCAGTCTGTTAAAAAACAAAAATGACCGGGACGGGATTTGAACCTTGGGCCTCAGTTTTAAAAGTCCCTTGTTCGAATCCTGCTCTAGTTGTTTTTTTGTTTATTTCAGGTTTAATGTAATATTGATTAAATGTGAAAATAGTTTTTCTCTACTTTCCTTGATACTAATTTTGTAAACTAATTGTTGAAAAGCCAAAAGGAGGTTATTGGTAAAACTGAAAACCTCTGAGACATGCTACTAAACCCGTTGATAAAACCTTGAAGAAGAAACAAATGGTTTGAGTACCTGTACTTTTCACCAACTTAAAATAAAATAAAAAATTGACAATTTTTTTAAGGGATAACAAGTGAAGAACGTGATCTTGGTCAATATGCAATATTGTCTTTTTACTTTTTATTGACTTGACTTTTTTTCTTTTTTTTTCTCCAATAAAGCAGTTTTATTAAAAATGCTCAAACATGAAGAGGTTGACATTTTGACTTGATTAGTATATGCAACAACGTCAAAGCAATATGCAATTTCTACAAATGCCTACAGCAACTTTACCCACCTTAAGCCGTTTTCAACCGACGGCAATATTTTGCTGCCTTACCTAAAAGAATTATTGTCTGTTACAAATACCTTTTTATGCAACCAATATTCACAGACATGCTTATTGTGAATGTATTGGCCTAGAAGAAATGACCTGTGTGGGAGTGGTAGAAAGTCTTTAAAAACATGTCAGATCAAACCCTGTTTGGTCGCTATTTTACAATTGTCGACTGCTGTGATGTGGGATATGAAGATTTGTACACCCAGGTACGCATAGCACCCAAGGCAAAACCGTGGGTGATATGCGTCCCTGCTACCGGTATGTGTCCCAGGACACCAACAAATGTCATTTTGGGACCCAGGAACCCTATCAGTAGAGTTTTACTTTCTTTGTACTTATGCGCAGACTAAGAAGCTAGATTTGTGATATTTTGTACTTGGTTGATACCTTGTGTTTTATAGCTGTATAGATTCAGTTTAATACAGTATGCATTGTTTTGTTTGCATGTAAATATGTTTACTATGCGTTTGTTTTTATTTTATTGTAAATTCTGAACAGACGGATAATGTGTCGCATTATGGCATTTCAGTCACTGTTGGACATAAGAAGTTAAAAAGTAAGGCTGTGTTTGAATTACTTAGCTTCAGCTTAAATTATACATGTGTCAATGGGATGTAGCCACAGCCAGCTGCAATTTACTTTCCATAGACACATGTGTAATTTAAAAACAGAGCCAATTAAATAATTCATATGTGGCCTATGTACCAATCTTAATGTTTGAAACTAATTCTAGTTTTTTCAGCATATCAAAGCCGCACATTTAACGTTGTATTTGGAGTAAAAGTATTATATAACGTGCAGTTGGTGTTAAGGCCGGTTCATACTTCACGCGAAAGCAAATGCGATACAAATTTGACGTCACAAAGCATTCGCTGCGAAAATTCGCCGGGGGAGAACTTTTTCAACTTTTGGTACTGAGTATGAACCAAGCTATAAAGTTGGGTTTTGTAAAAAAAAATTGGGAAAAGGGGTTGAAATAACTGGAGTTTAATCCATGCCCATTTTGTCAGCTAGGAGTTCAGTACAAGGAGTCAAATTTTTCAAGTTTGCCTGTTGTACACTGAGATAATTTGTATTGATCAAAATATTCACCCCACAAATGGAATTAGTTCATAAAAGTATTATGGAAAAAAGCCCTTGCCAACATTTGTAATGGAGGTTAAATAAATTGCAATGTTCACAGAAAATAATATCAGTCAACATTACAACAATATTGTTTAAACCCCAACCTATTAAAGTTTCAACACAGTGGATATTGCACAGGAATACAGTGGGACAAAAAAAACATGCACAACTTTTTGAAATAAAACACAAATCCTTGATAGCACTCTTTATAATAATTATTTTTGGTGTATATTGACTGATTGTTGGAAATAATCTACATTTCTTCTAAAAGTGACAAAATAACCCCCCAAAGTGGTACATATATAATCTACATTTATATCCATATACATGTAATCTACATTTCTTCTAAAAGTGACAAAATAACCCCCCAAAGTGGTACATATATAATCTACATTTATATCCCCATATACATGTAATCTACATTTCTTCTAAAAGTGACAAAATAATCCCCCAAAGTGGTACATATTCATTTTGATACGGTTACACGGTTTGTTGTGTTTTTCTTTTATTTAATTGTTTACTAAATAATTAAACATTTTATATTTTCTGATACTTTTTGTGAGTAGGCAAGGCACACACTTGATATAACATGAAGCAATCCTCGAAGTTAACCCCATCTATACAATCCCGCCTATTAAATGGTGCACATTCTAAATTATAATTGGTGTTTTTGCTGTCATTTGAGCATGAAAAATGCAAACTCGCTAGCAATATTTTACTTTCTTTTGTATCAAAATATCTGATGTCATGTTTTGTGTTGAGGCTGATGTCTTGTAATATATTAATATCCTTTCATGTGTTTTGTGGATAGTTTAGTTTGACTGTTCTGTTCATATCGATGTTATTTTCTGGCGTTTCTCCTTATCATCTGGATTGGATGTTGTTGGGATATTGTGTTTTTAATTACATTGACTGGTTCACCCTTAACTCCCTGTATATAAACTGGTTGAGTAGTGTAAACTAAACATGTATATATATATAACTTGTATTTAATATTTCATATACGAAGGCAAGTAGCCGTTAAAGTTTGTTAATAAATGACAGTTTTACATTTAAAAGAACAGAGGTGTTGGTGTGTTTTTTTGTTTTTTTCAAGGAAATTATAAAGTTTTTATTAAAAAACCTGTTCGAGGCATTAAATCGAATCTCGGCTGATTGAGAACGGTCTTGCATAAAGACCGGTTCATGGTCGACGCGGATTTGTGGCGAATTCGAGAAAGATTGACCCATTTTGATAACGCGAATTTCGCAGCGAATGCCCCCTGATGTCAAAGTCGCATCGTAATATGCATAAAGCTGGTTTAACGGATTGTGAAAAACATATTTTTTGATCCAAATTTAAAGCTTTAAAAAATACTTTTAAAGATTAAATTTAAAATACAAGCCCGGATTACTTTTTCAACACTCATTGGCCATTAGTTGCCATTGAACCAAAATAACAATCGAATATGAATGATTAAAAGTTCAAAGAAATAGCTAAATAAATAGGCGTTTGACGCCTCACCTGTCAATTTCTCCGAAATTACTGTTAGTGTGCATGCGCAAAAAGCACGTGGCACAAGGCCGTTTTACAAACTCCAGCTTCGTCTCTATTCCGGCTTCGTACGTTCATGCACTCAGTTTGGTAATGGTGATGGAGTGAAAGAAGCTATAACCTGGGGTTTGCAAAACGGCTTTGGACTTCGACCCGCTTTTTTATCAAGTACTTGTCAGGGTAGTGTAGTGTAGTGATCCATGCATGAGGCACGATTATTAACCCGGATCTGGGTGAACATGTACTCGTTTACGTAGTTCATCAGCAAAAGTAACAATTTGCGTTTAATAATTGAGTTCTACTTGTGGCCGTGCCTGGAGCCGGAGAGCGACTAAGAAGTCACCGTGCGTCGATCGGTCATCTGCCGGGAGTTCACGGTATAACATTCCCGCGCTGTCCGCTAACTCGGCAGAGATGATCGGTGCTTGTGTCGTGTTGTTGTCTGTTGCCTTGACGGGGACCTGGGGCGAGCAGAGTCGACCGTTCTTTGATCCCGAATGTTTCAGCAGCGACTGCTCCTGGTCATGGGATGTGAGTAAATATTAGAGATATTTCCATTTTTCCGTATACGATACGTATACGACATGTACAGCTTGAACTTGTCGATGAAAAACTAAAAATTGTCTTGGGCCCCAGTTGGGGGAATTGAAACTGGCCTTGGAAATTGGACATCGATGACTAAAATACAAATATTAAAATGTATGCATATTGTACAATGACCAGTTCTCTGATCATGGAGCTATGATCTGATCATCAAGGCACAGATCCGGGGAGGGGGAGGGGAGGGGAGGGGAGGGGATCGAGGGGGGGGGGGGGGGGGGGGGGGGGGTGTTGACAAACCCTTATGCTCTGACCTATGAGTATGACCCAATAATTGGGATGTTTTTACTCCTTTTTCGAATTTTGGATTTTGTCTGTCGTTAGAAATAGAATGACAGATAAAAATAATACAAAATTTGGAGCACGTATACACACAAAGTTTTCCCCAGATTCAAAACGATAAACACGTCACGAGCAAGGCTGGAAATGTCTGTCAGCATGCAAGGCCGAAAATGTGTGGGTGTGCTTCCCAGTACCATCGGCTTGAACCTGCCTCGGATCAAGTTTCGTTAAAAATAATCCCGCGCGTCGGCTCGGTGATGTTAAAATAATCCTGGCGTGAACTGGTTAAATATGTAAATTACAGTCACAAACCATTTTTACTAAGTTCCCCTCATATTTTTGTGACTCAAATATAAGTGTAGTCGGACTTGATGTCAAGTGGGGCACTAGGGTGTCACAAAGCTTTATTTAAAGTCTGTTGATTTGTACGTTTTTGTACGAACTTTTGGGGGGCTAAAGAAAAAATTGTCAATATCAAATTATTGTAAGGAAGCCAATTTGAAGTCAATTTGTGACAGCTGAGCTCTAGAATAGTAATTCGTTGCTATTCTAACGGATATTTTCGAAAAATTAGTTTTGCAATGTAGGCTGTGGCGCGGTTGCAAGTGAATACGGCCCGTGCAGTATACCAATCCGGAATCTGACTTTAAGCACATTTTCCAATTTGTGGTTTTATCAGTGATGGCCTCATTGGACTATTTATTATTAAAAATGCCAACAAATAACCTTATTTCTTGTGTTCATTGATCACATGTATAGCGTTCAAATATTTGTGACTTAAATTGACTTGAGCTATTTGACTCGACTTGACTTTTAACTCGACTTGACTTTTAACTCGACTTGACTTTAACTTCTCAACCAAATAACTACGCTGCCAAAAATAAATATGTGGGTATACCTCACTAAATGTCATTGTATGAATGAATGTTTTCTGTGAGACCTACGTACATGTTACTGTACCTGGAGTGGAGTGGTACCAGTACAGCCTATCTACCTACTTCCTTGTGCTAGGCCCCTAACGAAAGAAGAAAAAAAACAGCTCCCTCCATAGTAATCAGCCCATTTTGACCTTGCTTTTGATTGGTTATATGCGGTACACCTGTAGCCGTATTTTACAGTTAAACCTATGGAGAGTCGAGAAATGTTCAAAGTATTTTCTAACAAAATTGGAAAGGTTTCTCAGATTTATGTCTTGTCAACATTTTTGAACTGATTGACATTTATTGAGATAATACAGATAAGAAGAAAAAAGAAAAAAAGCAGCGTCAGGATGCAACATTCTTTACCTTTGAGCAATTGACCTATCGCTCAGTGGCACCTAGCCATGCCTCTTAGACAAATGGAAATTGATTTGTAATTCATTTGATTGGACAATGGCACTTAGCCACGCCCCTTAAGACAATAGAAATCAATTTTTAATTCATTTGATTAGACAATGGCAATTAGCCACGCCCCTTAGACACATGGAAATATCGACTTGTAATTCATTTGATTGGACAATGTTTCACAAGCTGGGTTGCTGCGATTATACTGCCATAAGTCAATGATCAAGTTTCGTTGACAATAATCCCGCGCCTTGACTCGGTGAATGTTACAATAATCCCGGAGCGAACAGGTTAAACAAAACATTACTTTTGCACAGTTTTATAGATCAGATGAATGAGCAGTAGCAGGAATGAGCCAGTTCCAAACTGTTTAAAAAAATGTTGAAATGAAATGAGTGATAAATGTACAGAATTGTCATGTTTACATGTTCTTTGTGATTGCTTGATTAATCTAGAACTGTTTCGAATATATCAAATATTTGAATATTTGAATATCAATCAAATATTCAAAAGCATTTTGTTAAAAAACAAAAGATTTCCAAGCTTATTCCTTTGTTATATCGTGATGAAGACGCCTTGGGCTGGTACTACCGGTACACATCACATAATGTCTTGTGCTTTTAGAGGTGAGCTTTTTTGTTGCAAAGCTTGACAAATTCCGGGCCCAGCCGGTGCCGGGACAACCCCGCCAGGGCTCCAGGCAACCAGTGTTATACCAGAGTTTCCAGTGCTATACCAACTGTATCGCACATGTTGTTCAGAGAATCAAACTCAATAATCATGTATCAGAAAGTTACACAGATCAACAGCTACAAGCAACAATATTCACCCACAAATAAAAATTTAATATCATCGCCTTTCAGTAACTTTGTAAAAAAAAAATTAACAAAGGCAAATTCAAGTTTTAAATATTTAAATATTCGGTAATGGGCATAATTAAGGCAGTTTCTAATATTAAAAATTATTCGAAAATGAACAGCCCTATTAACTAACCCTCCAGGGTATTTTGGCTAGATACCCTGCTAGATGCAACAGATTGCATACTTTGTCACATTGACTTGTGTGCAGAGTCCAGCAGGGTCAAGCAGTCACCACAGATGCACTGAGCTGGATCTGGCAGGGTTAGGGTTAATTTCCCAATAGACCGCTATTTATTTTCCTTGAGGCAAGGAGTGTGAAATATCGCTTGTGGTTATTGCTCACATTTCTTCCTCTTTTTGCTGTGTCTCTTCAAGATACAAAAGATATAAGGGATTTGACTTTATTTGAAATTCAAAGGAATGCCACACCATGTGGCACTGTATTCTAAATAGTACCTGTAGTTTACAGTTATGTGTATTGTACCACACAATCAACTTCCCTTCCCTCAAGTTTGCAAACAATAGTGCTCGACACTCTAAAGCGAATGGGGAATTGATTAGGGGTTTTCCCTATTCCTGTAAGATCCTAAACTGCAGGTACATGTAGTTATTCACTGTGGTCAGTGTGTGTTCATTTATTGACCCTGGGCTTATTGGGCAGTGATATTGTTTGCTTTGGCTGCAGTTAATTGTGTTTGAAACATTCACAAGTTTACATATTTGGCTGATAGTCAGTTCCCCCCCCCAAAAAAAAAAAAAAACTCAACAAAACAAACCAATAAAAAAAAAAAAAATTAATACCGCCATACTTGAAATATTTAGATAGTGTTTTCTAAATTTGGCGGAAAGGCACTAAAAGTTTTGTTTGGTTTTGTCTCAATATTGTATGGTTGAACTAAACTCTGATCGACCTATTTGTAAAACAAATCCGTGTTTAATAATTAACAATCAGTGGATTTTACTTTCCTCAGTCGAGCAAACTTCACCCAAACCGGGCAGGATTTTTACAATCTAAGGTTTCAGTCTATTTTCATACAGACAGAAAAAGAAAACTCGTGTACATTGTACATGTACTTAACTTATTCAGAAAACCAAAATGTTTTCCTACATGTACTGAACTTATTCAGAAAACCAAAACAATCTCTTTTCAAATTGAAATTCTGGTATTGTGTTCACTACATTTATACAATCTACTGGTACATGTACATGTACATGACCGTGGATTAATTTGTATTTATTTGTATTTTGAAAGGACTTGTTTATCCAATTGCTGTGTTATATGCAGGAATTATTCCCATAAAAGGTCGTACTTGTACATAGTTGTATTGAAAAGAGTGTCAATGACACTGCTGTGTTCATTGAATTGAGGTGGCGGATTCTGTGGTTCGTGAAGGGGAATTTTCAAAAGTGTTTGAAAGGGTTGGTATTGAATATGCTTAAACACAAATAATTGGTTTCACTTTTGAATAAAGCCATCTCATGGTGAAATAAAAGGTTTGTGAACTGCTGTAAAATTGCCAACTTAAATTGTAATGAGTTTTTCATTTACATGTATTGCCTCACCGCCATTTTTCTTTGGAAAATGTCTCCATAAAAGCTAACATGCTAAATAAAGTTACATAAAAAAAATACTGAAAATGTTGATGTTATACATATCATAGTTTATAGTTTCTCATTTGAAAACAAAATTGTGCATCTGTTAAAATTGTAACCAAATTTGTAAACAATCCCCCCAACTTTTTGTTTAAACCTTTGCATTTGGTGTTACACAATGTAACTGTTTTCCTTTAAAAATATGTATCGGTATTTCCACCTGGCATGCTTTTAATTTTTTGGCCGTGATCTTTGACATTTGTATTTTGTGAGTCATAAAGGATCCGCACAAATGTATTCTTGTTGCATCACTTTAGGTATTACTATATATTTGTACACGTGTAACTCTATTGTTGTATTGTATACATGTATTTCCTATTGTGTATGGCGTACAGCGAATTCCACCACAGGTTATAATTATGCATGAATTCACATGTAAAATGTGTGCACTTGTGCATTTGTTATATGGTAAAGAAATCAGTCTCTCAGAAAGGTATAGGGATGATGAGAAGTATGTACCGGAGTACCCGACCGTTGATGTTAGGAAGAGGTTCCAGATTATGAAATCGAGTGAAAAAGTTTTAAATGTCATTTATTGGGAATTAAAAAAAATGGAAACCCGGCTACCTAAACGGATTCATTTTTATGATGCTTAAAAAAATGTAATTTTTACTGTTTAATCTAGAGAGCTTGCTATACACACTTGTACAATGTATTTTCGACGCACTGATATTTTTATGGCCAATTTATGATCAAAGACTATTATGAGTTATGACCAATGTGAATAGTAACTTTTCAGAATTAAATTCAGAATGGATTTTTTTACGGGTACCTGGGTACCCTTTTTTTTGGTGGTCAGATACCTGATTCCCCTAGTACCCGTCAATCACCCCCTAATGTATAAATGTTATTTTGAAATGTAGCCCGACTACTCTGTGCGAGGCGCGCACGTGCCATACACCGGTACTTGGCAAGAGGGGTGTTTTACAAACATTTATGAAGGAAAATTATTAAACAAATTTGTTTTATTTTTGAATTGTTTTGAACTTTGACCACAATGTTTTGAAAGGGAATATATGCATTAATTATGTGGAAAAAAGTTTCAAGCTGGCTAAGGCCTAAATGCTGATAACGACTTTTGATAACGATATTCTTTCCTTTGATAATTTGTTTTGTTGGCAGTAAACTAATATACAGTGTATGAGCAAACATTTCTCAAAAATGTTTTCAATTTAAACAAAAAACCTTTAAACTGAAAAGTGTCTTCCTGAAATGACATCACAGCAACAGTGCCCTCAGTTGTCCACAAAAGCACGGTCACTTTTAAATGTTAAAAGAAGTTCACTTTTCAATAAAATGATTAAACCAAAAAAATAGTTTGTATACATTTTCTCTCTTGCTCTTGTTTTTCCTCAATTGCACTTCAACATGCACACCCAACAAATGTATAATCCTATAGTGCTCACAGCTGGAGTGAATTGGCTTGATAATTTGAGCAATTACTATATATTGGTGTATCCTACCTTTAGGAGGAGTAGAAAGTTGCACAAAATGTGTTCGTCAGAAAAATGTATTGCTTGGCCCAAGTGACTGAAACACGTCACGTATTGTAACATGTATGATTCCTGCAGTATATCAACAGCTGATAAATCCAGTTCACAGAAGTAATTGATCTAAAAATGATGAAAGTTAATGGGCCAATAACCTAAATACTACTACATGTATAGGCTTCAGGAAAAAACACTTGACCATCTTTCATGGAATTGAAATTGCCTACGCATCCAGCCTTTAACTGTGCTAAAGTGTTCTGTTTAGCTGTAACCTGTTCTGGGAAATTCGTTAATTAAAATTTGTTAGCGGGCTTTGAAGACCTGTAAAGTGTAAGTTGATTGAACTTAGCTAGATTGTGTAGAGTACAGTGTTAATTGCCTGTAAACAAGAGAGGCATGTACACACGTAGTCAATCTTGCATGAAACAATTTCAAAATGATGACTGAAAATTACATTTCTGCACATATGATGGAGAATAAAATGAGGGTATACAGTGCAGTAACATTGAGGTTTGCTTGTCAAGTCATTGTTGAATCAGTGTAAAGGCTGGTTTATACCTTATGCAAAACTGGTAAAAGAGAATGCGATACACATTTGACGTCACAATTAAGCATATACTGCGATAATTAGACGGCGTTGAAATGTTGAAATTTTTTGAATTCGCAGGGCGAAAAACGGGGAGTGACGTAACAAATTCAGGTTCGCCTCCACTTTTGCACCGTGTATGATCTGAGCTTAAAACATTGCTCTTCTGCATAAAAGAAATAATGATGTTTTTAGCCATGATATTTTTGGTAAAACAGGCTAGGCCTGTGCATTCACAGATATTTGTTCACGAATATATTGGATGTGCCACATTTGTCTTTAATTAAACCACAGAGCATAGAAATAATGGAAGTAGAAATAATGACATATTGCGGTCTCTAAAAAGAGGAAGTAGTCTGGCTCAAATTTGAGGTTAGTTTTGGTTTTGATATTTGATGACATTGAAGTGGTTGATTTGTAACCCAATTATTAAGTGTGTCCTCATACAAATAGGTTTCAGTTTTTAAGGTCACTCGACATTAAAGGAATACAAGTACATGTAGGCTAACAAATGTTGGCAATAGAGCGTGTAAGTCGATCTCGAGAACATACAAGACTTTACGGGAAACTGAACTTCCGGGCACATCAGATAGGAGCTTGAACGTGTAAAGCGAGTAGTTTTCTTGCTTTATTTTGACGCTGTTCTTTTTTACTGAAAGGTAGACAAAAACTTTTAAATAAATACAATTTTTTTCACAAAATGTGAACGATGTATCAAATTAGGAAAGAGTCCTGTAGCCGGTGGCTCGGTGGTGACCTTTGTGCGCGAGACTTACATGGTTTATACAATACTATCGGCACTAATTTGAGGGCCTTCGCTTTTGGCGCGACATCGACACACCGATAAAGGAATAAATGTAATGCCTTTGTCATAAGAGATTACAACAGGATATATGCGGGTCTTTAACAAGTATTAAAAAGTCTTAAATTGACTTTTAACTATTTTAGGATTTAAAGGTAGTAAACACCATTTGCTTTTGCTGTAATTTTTTTAATGGTTGCAGGTTATAGATTCATATTTTATTGTAAATATTGTGACGCTGTTGACCTTTTTAAAGTTTTGCGTTCATAGAAACTAAAACCAAGAAGAAAAAAAGTGCTGTTTTTGCAGTCTGATTCCTTGACTTCCTTCAAACGAATTGAATAAATTGGGGTAGTGTTTGAAAATAGTCAGGTTTTTATCGGCTGGCATTCGTTTAAAATTGATACAAAATTTCACTTTTCTTGAAAACCACATCACATCAGGTGCCGTGATTGCACAGGATGCTTGAGACTGTTATTTATACTTACATGTACAGTCAACTAAGATATTTCATAATAATTCAGTAGTTTTGTTATTTGATAAATGCGAATTGTTACCTTTAAAAGGCATTAAAAAGTTTTAGTGAGTTCTTCATGGTCTTAACAAATTGATGAAGCGGAGTAATGACTTTGTTATCAGCTCAGAGTCGTTATAAGGATCACACAGCGTAGCGTTCGAATCCCGGGATCCAAAACACACCTGTATATCTAGCGTCAGTCTGCTTGCTTTTGGTCTTGAATTTTGTTTAGAGTAGCAATAAAAGTGTCCTAAAAAATCTTAATTGTGACTTTCTGAAACGTGCAGATACCCTGTTACAAGCAGGTTTAAATAAATTAGCTTTTTGGGCCTTTTGACTTTTTGGCAGTCGTTAGTGTGTGTGTGTTTGCATAGCAGTTGTGCATGTGGAAAATCTCAATTTTTGTAAACATTTGGAATGTTGTTCAGTTGTTTTTTAGAGATAATACCTCTTTTTCAGTTACTTTTGTCTAAAGTTGTGCACAAGGCATTATGCATTTTTTTGTTTTGTTTTATTTCATTTCAGACTCTGACTCCAGGCTACCAGTTTTGTGAAAGAATTGTCTACAACAACTCAATGATTAGTAAGTTACATGTGAGATGGCGGGGGTTTTCCTTCATGCCAATGCGAAGCAAATTTAACATCACAAAGCCTTCGCCGAGATGAAATGTGTTCTGATCCGCAGTGCGAAAACTCGCCTTGACGTGAACCCGCCTTTAGCCAAACATACTGTTCACTCACAGCCTGAGAAAAAACTGGCAATAAAAGCATGGATTCCTGTGGGACGTGTTAATCCTTCTGTAATAGGTTGGGTTGAGTCAGGGCTGATGACATTTAGAAGCAGTGCGGATTATATCCAGCATATATTGCAGGGCTGAAAATGTATATTTATTTATTTATTTTTATTTATTTATTCGATAATTTCTCAGGCAAAATAAAATATATGTAACAATTAAATAATGCAGTTACATTAAATTGCACCATATGCAGGCCTGAAAGATTGCCTAAAAAGCTATAAAAACTTATCGAGCGGCTCTCCAACTACAATTAGTACAATTTAGCACGAAACACAAAACAAACAAAAACAAAAAACAACAAACAGCAATATAAACATTGCTGGGTACAGCTTTTGAACTCAACTCAACACAACGCATCTGCCAAAAATCAACATTTTTTTAACACTCATCCCCAATCCTCAAAAACCGCCCAGAGGTTTGTAGAGGACTGTGGTGTTTTAAGGTTACAATTGAAAGGGATTTTATGTGTTTTGGTAATGCTGTTTTAGAGGCCGTACACCATGCAAGCAAGACCGATCCACATACCAAGTTTAAAGTTTAACTGTAAGGCTAATTGCTTCAAACTGTTTAAAGGTAAAAAACAATTAAACGCGCCGTTTTTCGTGCTTTTCTCATCATCCATGATTGTAAAACTTCGGACAGGTCAGTTAAACGATGTTTACTATAAAATACAACCCCCAAAATCTACCCAATCATGAGAATTCAAGCATTTACCAATGGTGTATCCTACCTTTAAAACAAATCTGATCTTTGCAGATGTTTGCCCTAACCCATTCACCCCTCCTACTGACCAGAACGAGAGGCCCGGTAAAGCCCAGGAGGTAGCAGTGACCGACTTCATCAAATCATTTAGGTCGTCAAGTCAACCTGAGACTTTTGAGAAGTACACCTGCTTGAACATCACGTACAAGATCAGCAAAACTGGTAAAAACATCAAGTAAATGTGTTACACTTCACTTCACATTTTGTTCATTAGATTTCATACTCATAACGTTCAAACAATTTAACATTTTCTTTCAAGATTTATTATTTTTGCTTCAAGAAAAATAAAAAGAGGAAATTAGAAAATTTATTATCTTCAAAGCAAAAAAATCTTGCAATTTAAATTTGCTAGAAACGTTCTTGTTCTGCTTGTTTATTATTAATAAATACCTAGGAGAGTTGAAGGCTTCTGATTGGCCGAGACTCGATCACGTGCAGGGCATTATATGTAGTAATATCATGGGTTTTCCAAGGGCCGTTTTCTAAACCCCGGCTTTGATGGGCTGCATTCTGGCCACATTACAGACGTTTTCCTCGTTCCGGATCGCAACAAATATTCAGGCTGTTTTCGGCAAATCTAATCCCCGAAATTTAAATGAAATAGGTTTAGTAGTTTACCTTGAGTGATAGAGAAACTACAGTATTTGTTTTTATATTTATGCTCTTCTTTATTTGAAAATACGACGTCAAATATACCGACATCCCTTTTTCTAGTTGCGGATCAGTTTAACCAATTCTGGATCGAGTAAAAAACTGCTTCGTACATGAAACATTATCATGCTAGAACCAACCCGAATCAAGCCTATATTTCTGATAAAGTATTCATTAATTTATATAAATATACAGTTTAAAATTTCAAATACTTTCACTTCCAATAAAGTTTAAAAAGAGGACTTGCAAGGAAATGCTTTGAAATGTTTTGTCCGTGTACGTGTGTGGCGCGCGGCAACGAGTCGATAAACTTTGTCCCACCATGGAGAAATAAACTCCATGGTCCCACAGAACACGTCATATGAAATCGCTTGCGCGCGTGTAGTTGATGCATGTATTTTACGGGCGATCCGGAACTACATGTAGGAAAAAATGAACGTTCAGTCTTTGGCAGATATTTTAATACTGGAGACTTTTAGACTTATTTTTACTTATGTATCAAGAAGCTTGTATGTTTCTTTTCAAAATGCACTTCATATAAACAAATAGTATTGGAGACCAAGCCAGCATAACAAGGTAGGTTTTTATTTGAAGCGATCCGGAACTAGGGAAAATCCAGAACTAGGAAAACAACTGTACCACTGCTAAACTACAAAGCCAAAATTCGAAAACGAAGCTGCGTTTGTAAACGGCCTAGAAGAAGCCGCGAAGTCGTGAAATTCAGAGTATTTTCACCATTTTTCTAGTTAAAAAGGAATTTATTAATGGTAATTTTGGCTCGATCCATTACCAGCGATCATCCCCCAACCCGGTCATTACCACGCAGTAATAACCGGGTTCTCGCACTGTTATTACCTAATTATAATTCTTTTCTGTTTTGCTTATAAGGGTAACAATTTAATACTCATAAATAACTTTTCAAGGAAGTGTCCACTAGTATTAAATGTATGTAATAATAGACTGATACGGAGTGCCAATCAAACGCCGTGCATTGACCAATAAGATTACGATTTTTGATAATAGCAACGGTTGCTACAGGCGTGGTCCATCATTAGCTCGGTCAAACTCGATCACATGCGCTTAGAAAAGTGTATGCACAAACAAATTGCTTCGGTACGAAAAGGCACCGTATTTGTCACTCAAAATACGGCTGTACGGAGTTAAGGAATGGTAAAAAATATGGATGAAATGGTCATGAAATATAAATAACACACCCGGTACTTGGATCACGACATCATTTTTTCCTTTAAATACCAAAACAAATCTTGAAAATGAGAATTACGGTTGAACTTGTGTGACGTGAATGGTGGCCCCATTTTGATCGCGGAAATGTCAAGAAGATAAACAAGGATATGGTAGGATGTCGAGTTTATATTAATGCTCTACATGAATAGCATGGTTTAATCCTGTTGTGACAAAATCCATGATTTATTTCAGTACCGGTACTTAACTAAGTACTTACCAAGCAACACATACAGATACACCGTCTATAAAATTGACATATGGTCTTTCTTCTTTTATGCTTCATTTACCCCAACTGCAACTCAACCATCCTTCATGTACAGTACTGTACATACCCCTCCTTAAAATAATGGTCATCCTTTTAGTTCGCCTGCTTGCTGATAGTTATTTTGTCCTGCCTAAAAAGTATAAATCTATATTTTTGTTGTACGTGTTCTACGCCTATAACATACACGTACATGTACGTTCACAAGTACGCAACTTGACCGAAATAAGGGCGTTGCCATGCCGTTGCTAAGGTGGGTGGGGTTTATGGTCAAATCCGGATCGGTCTATTGTCATTCTGTTTTGCATTGTATCAACAATCTCAAAGTGCTTTTATTAGCCAATGTCAACAGGGCACCTAGGGGCCACACAGTAGCCCATATCAGCGCTCGATCGGCCTCGATCCTCCAAGGTACCTATTTATACTCCTGGGTGGAGAGAGGCAATTGTAGTTGAGTGTCTTGGCCCAAAGGCACAAACACCATGTTCCTGGCAGGGTTCGAACCCCTGCACATCTAGGTTGGTAAACACCACCAATCATGGACGGGGCATTGTCCGACCCTCTACCCTTCTTTGGTTTGTACTCTAACGTTTTCGGATGACCTCCATAGGATTTGTACACGATTTGGAATCGTGGACGTTTTGTCAATCGTGGACGTACCCAATTCTTTAATTGTCTGACGACCACGATTGGTGGTCAATACATACGCCACCGTGCATGAGTCAAACACCATAGCCACTTGACTTTAACATTTTTGCATTTGCTTATTTCATTATTTTTTCTATTTTATTATCCGTAGCGGCAAACAAAGTGAAAGGGATACAGCTTTCCCTTCAAGGGGTAGGCTATCCAGATATGAACCAAAACTATTGCCTTAACCTCAACTTCAGCGATATAGGTTTGGATTACTATGCAGTAGAAGATGTAAGTTAAATGACCAACATTAACTGGTTCGGTATTCCAACTGTGCATGCGCACACAAAGATTTGACAATTATTTTTGTTTTGAGAAAAACATTTCATCACGTGCGTGCAAAAACATAGCAGGTACATTTACTAACAAATTTACAGAGATCGTTGTGCTTTAAAGTAACATTTAAAAAAAAAAAAAAAGTTTGGAAAGCGAAGAGTTTTCAGGTGTCTTGTGTGTCCAACCTTTTGTTTGAACAAATCTTTCCATTGTCTTTTCAATTGCACGAAAAAACGAACAGAATATGGAATAATTTTACCACATCCCCCCTAACCTGTGTGCATCTTCCGCGTTTATCCCATGGGAAAAATCTTCAATTCTTTCTGTGCACATGTGCAGTTGAAATACCGAACTGGCTTTTTAATACAAAAGCTTTTATTTTTAAAACTGAAGCAATGGCATGTTTGTAATAATTAGCTAGATTGTCAATGTCTGTAAAATTGTTTGTCGTAGATAAACACGGTATATTTGTTTGTGTGGATATCGATGCAAGGACTGTTATTCAAAATGTGTGGATTTATTGTGTTAATTTTCCTTTGACAATTCGCCCCAACTGTGGAAGAACTGGGGGTGGAGGTTAATATTCACTGGAAAGTAAAGAACGTCCCCCCTCCCCTTCAAAACTGTCACATCACCCTTTCACTGACTTTTCTATTCAGATGGACTTTAGGTTTTGAAGAAAATAATAATATTGAGTGGACAGAGCGAGAAACAAACAATGGAAACTACATTTTCCCCGGGCCCTTCTCAATTTTACATTTTGTTTATTCATTTTCTATTGCATCATTTAGAAACTTCTTCACTTTCTAGTTAATGTTTGTCACATAGCACACAAGCACAGAGAGATTAACTTATACATTTAAACAGTGTTTTGTTTGAAATGATATTGGTGTTGTCCTAAAACAAACAAATAAACAAATAAACAAACGTGTTTTTTTATTTCCTGAATACAGCGTGTGTTCTCCATGCAGTGTTTCTGTGGTTTAAAGCCAGGCATTCAGTATTTGTACACTGTGCGCACGTTGCCTGTAGACCCGATCCCTGTGGACCCAGACGATACTAAAGTTCAGAACTATTATACACCCACAGGTATATGACTCAAGCATATATGTGACCCGCTCTGCAAAAATGAGTCTGTCGGAAAATACATTTTTATGTAAAGGGCTGTTTATTGTCTCGGAAGTGATTTTTCTTTCAACAAAAAATGTTTTGGTTTTAAGGCATTTTGGTTTCTCCGACACCTATATTTTCAGATCTGATCGATTGAAAAGATTGTTGTGATCCCTAAATTAAATTTAATACAGGTTTTGTCTTTCTCTTACCATAGCATCTGATGAAGCAATACAATTGTAAATCTTCATTTCTTTTCAAAGACATTTTAAATATAACTGAAAAAAAGCAAATTTACCAAAATTGTAGAAGACCGATGCATCACACTACAGAGTTGTGCCATATATCAAATGAAAGCTTATTTCCTGCTTTTTCTGACCAACTGTAAAATTAAAAAAAAACCACTTTTTTAACACTTCAGACTCATTTTTGCAGAGTGGGTCACATATATATATATTTTTAATTGCTAATTTGTTTGCAAAACAAAAAAATCTTTCTGTTTGAATAAGCCATGATACAAATAATTTAGTTATTTTTATTTATTGAACAATTACTTGAATTTTGAATATTTTGCAGCTCGACAGATTAGTCAGGAAGATTAAGGTGCAAAATTTGATAGAATTGTTCACTTGATGATAAAAGTATTGAATTTGGCACACAGTCGGAGTATGTCATGAGAACGATATATGGCTACAGGGCCATCGCAGATGAAAACTATAGGTAGAATAACAAGCAATGGCAGCCATTTTGAAAAGACAAATCTGCTATCGCCCTATGGACAAATATCTTTCTCGTTACATACATGTATACTGCGATCATGTGCCAAATGTCATGCTTTTATCATTTTGTGGAAGTGCCGTGGCCTTGTCTGAAGCATTGGATTCGTGGTCTGTGTAGTTCTGCAGGTTGGGGGTTCGAGTCCAGCCTGGGCTATGACACTTCTACACATTATAAGCAGATAAATAAATGATACACACACGGTCATGATTTGTGTGACTACACGCCTCAGCCAAACGAATTTTATTGAAAACGTTCTCAAAACAACGTTTTCAAAGTGTTTATTCGCCGAAGGCTGATACAAAAGTGACCGCATGGCTTGGTTTGCCGTGGTATAACACCGCATGAATATTGGTTAGCATTCCCGTGATCTGATTGGTTTATGCCGTTGGAAAACTTTCCAGTCACCATCTTGTCTTTTATGCATGTACAGTTTTCTTGCGGCTTAGATTCAGTGCGGTTTATATACACGCATTGCTAGCTACGCTGGGGGCCTGAAGCGGCCTACGCGGTAATTCCATGTTCCTGCTTATAAATAATTTGATCTTTGAGGGATAAAATTTGTAATATGGGTGCCTTGCCTATAGTGAACTAGTTTACCCATTCCAACACTATTCATACTGTGAAGAGATCAGATTGTCTTGTTTCAGTGTGAGGGGCTGGTTCTTCTACACTTTCTTCTAGTAGCCCACACCTTGAGTGGCCTTTGGCCTTGTGATAGGCGATTTGCAATAAAAATAAATAATAATAATTATTCAAACATTTGTCACCAATCTGCCTGACTAATAACTAGGGCTGTCCTGAATATACCAAATATTTGTTCATCTACCGAGCATTCAAATACTTTTTTGCCAGTTTGAATTATTCAAAAAGAAAAACTTATGCACGTGCACACATGGCTGTGATGTTATATCAAATCATAAAGTTGTGTTTTGTATTGGCCAATGCCGACATTAACTGTTTTGGTCGCAACCTATTTATTGGTCTCATTCTTTTATCTGGGTATTATTAAGTCCTGTGATAGTTATACAGTATTTATCGTAAAACACACCATCAGCCCATAATATCCATTGCGGTTTGCACATTTTAACCAGTTCACTGTGTAGGCAACTTTGTAGCCAGCATTGCATGCCACGAGTGCAACTGCGAACAATAAAAAGTTTTCCATCAAAGTTTCTCAAATTTCTTTGACAAAGGAGAAACTTTAAGTGCTTGTTTTCATTCCATCGATCTTTTCTTCTCAGGTTGCCATGATCCAAGCAAGCAGGATGACATCCGATGTCAGACTAGTATGGAGGGTAGGCATTTGAAAAAACTATTTGAAATTGTTGGTGGGATGAGGAGTTGGAGAATACACAAACTGAGAAAACAAAGATTTTACGAAATATAGTTTGGTTGAGTTTAAATGTGACCCGTTCCACAAAAATGAGTATTAATTATGTCGCAAAAAAGTTGGTTGGAAGGCCCAAAACATCAGCTTTCATTTTGTATTTAATAGAGCTCCAGAGTTCTGACGATATGACATGTTTGCATATTGATTACTTCCTTGGAGTTCAAAATACACAAACTGAGAAAACGAGCTTTCAAATAGTTGGCTATGTTGTACTACAACAGAGCAGTGTACACACAATGGTCGGTGTTTTTTTTCACTCTTGTTCATCAAAATCAACAATTTTGTGAATGAAACCTGAAACTGTGAATATTAAAAATGTCATTCGTGACAAAAAACGGAAATCACATTTAGACAACATTTGCACCCTCTCAACGTTGAGCAGGTTATTTAGGAAATAACAGGGTGAGGACCCGGTCATTACTGCGTGATAATTGACCGGGTTGGGCGATGACCAATGGTAATAGACCGAGCCGAAGGCGAGGTGTATTACCATTGGTCATCGCCCAACCCGGTCAATTATCACGCAGTAATGACCGGGTCCTCACCCTGTTATTTCTTTTAATAAAGTTTTTATTTAGAAAATAAACAGTGAATTTGCTTCAATTTTTGAAAGCCCGGTCAATTACTGCGTGATAATCCCCTTCACGTGATCGAGTCTCGACCAATCAGAAGCTTTGAACTCTCCTAGGTATTTATTAATACATGATAATGCACAATGCGACTTAATACCTGTTTTTTTGTAGAGCCGATCACAAATACTATAACCATCATTGTTCAAAGAGTATAAAAAAAACACTAACAATACCTTTTTTGGCTTCACATTAATCATACTTGTGGTTGTCGTTCTTAAAAGGAAAGATAAATACGATTAAAACTGCTGCAAACTGCTTACTGGCTGGAATGACCATAAATATATAAATCAAATAAGTTAAGAGGGCCTAATATTTTGATCTTAAACACGATCTTCTTCAGATCGAAATATTAGCCCCTTTTAACTTATTTGAAAATGAAAGAAATTGCATGTGTCATGTTTTTTTAGTTTTAGGTTTTTTGGTAATTTTTGGCTAACAAATTTTCTGACAAAATAGAACAGAAATACCAGATTTTGTGTTTAAATTTGCATGATTTTATATCATTTGTTTGTTTTATTCCTAACAACTTCTTGCATGATTTTCTCCCTTTTTTTGCATGATTTGCCTCCTTTACCACTAACCTACTCACAGCTCGTTGGGAACCAGAGTGTTTCGATGCAGTTCAACAATTCAGTAGTGGCGAATATGACACACTGGAGGTCAAATTTAACGTGGCTCCGGCGAGCTATAGATTTGACAAGTATAGGATTTTCATCTACGAAACTTCTCCAGGGGCTCCTAAAATCTACATAGATGTTAACACGGTGGGTGTGATGGGATAAGCCAGTTTAGTGGCTCGATGGAGTAGTGCAGGTCAAAGGTCGTTTGGGATAAAATTGGTGATGCGAATGTTACGTGAACGTCAATTTGTCTGTGAGCGTCGTGCAACGTCTGTAACAGAACATAATGTATGGGGAGCGCTAAAACAATCAGGCTGCTACATGTATATGCAGTGTGCGAGTGAACGACTGCTATGAAACATGCTTGTATTAAAGTGTTCAAGAAGTAATTGGCAATTGGTTGCTAATTGATCAATCCCTTTAACATGTTACAGGATTAAAAAGAAAATTTATTTAACAATATTTAACAAAATTAATGCAATACATGATGCGGAAGTTACAACCGGTTTGGTTACGCGTGTACCGGAAAATGTACTAGTTTTCCAAATTTACAAAATCTAACAATCTTAGGCACGTTAAATCCATTTTTCTTTCAAAAGCTGAACAATCCAAATATGTTGCTCTTATAGCGATCTCAAGATATTTTCAATTCAAAAAGTGATATCGCTGTATAATAACCATGCAAAACTCTTGAGCAACGCACATTAGCACTTTTGATGGGCATCCGATTATCCCGAATGACCCCTGACCTGCACCAATGTGCACCTGGGCAGTGGAAAAATCAAACTGGCCTATTATTAATAAGTTGATCGTTTCAGTTATGCATGTAGTTATTTTGTTGTTTGTAATTGACACTTTGCCCCATCCCCTTCCTTTTGCATCCCCATACCCAAAAATGTCTTCAACATTGCATCCCCTCCCCGAAAATTCAGGATTATTTTTTTTATAACTCTTCAATAGTCAAGCAGATTAGTAAAAAATTGGATTTTGGCACACAATCATAGTAATATTATGTCATGGAAAGATATTTGGCTATAGGGCCTTTGCAGATTTCAACAATTTCAAAATGGCTGTCATTTAAAAATTGTTGACTCCTGTGATGTGGGATATTACGTTTTGAACACTCGAGGGACGCATAGCATCTGAGGTATTCAAAACGTCATATCCCACATCACAGCAGTCAACAATTGTTTTGTTCATATACCTCTGTCTTGAAGCTCAGCAGACATTATGAGGACTGAAGATAAGAAACGTTGAAGTATAAACATTTTTTTTTACTGTAGAAATCACGCAAAAAAATGCAGTGCTGGTTGTGCAACGCAAACGAAATGAACCTATCACGCACGCTCAAAACAGCTGATTATTTGTTCGTTCGCTGCTCCACTACAATTACTATCGTCAATAGTGTGTAGGTGATAATTGTGCGGGTACCGGTACCAATGATATAAAGCTCAAAGAACAGCAGAGGTGATAGCACACCACACTGATATGGTATCACCGGACACGTGATCATCCCAGACCAATTCAAATAGTATCCAAGACATAGGTATAACAATGCTCGTCATTCTATCGATATTTTTTCAAAGGCCTCTGCGATGCCCCTACCAAATATCTTTCTCATGACATACTCTGACTGTGTGCTATATTTCCTGCTTTTATCATTTGATTAAAAGAAAATGTCACCAATCTGCCTGACTATTTTGGATTTCTGCCTTATGATCTGGTTTAACAGAGTGATGCTATTGACAGGATATGCCCACCGTCACAGGAACTTGTTTCCACGTTAGTACACAGGTTTGATATCTCTGCTCTGGACAAAGGCCTAGAGTATATTGCTAAGGTAAGTCACGCAAAATGACAATGAACCGCTTAACTACACCTCATCATTCAAGTTGTATTATTATTTTGTCATATTGACCATACCAAAAATGTTTTACCTGTTGTATTACTGGCTTAGTTACCATTTCACGCGGGATTATTTTTACATTTACCGGATCCTCGCACAGATTTGTTTTTCACAAACCTCCATCTAAAACGGTAGGAATTCTTCCCATTTTCGAAACCGTTGACATTCGGGTAATGTTTATGATTGTCGAATGTTTCCGGGAGTAAAATAATAATAAATAATGTTCATGCTTATATAGCGCTTTACATCGTATCAACGATCTCAAAGCACTTTACAATTATTACCCCATTCATCAGGCCCTGGACCATGCGGCAGCCGTTTATAGGCGCTCAATCGGCCTTGACCCTCACAGGTACCCATTTATACTCCTGGGTGGAGAGAGGCAATTGTAGTCAAGTGTCTTGCCCAAGGGCACAAACACCATGTTCCTGGTCGGGTTCGAACCCAAGCACCATCGTACATGAGTCGAACACCGTAACCATGACATTCTAAAATGGTTGGAAAATAAACAACAGAATATGGCAGTCGCCAATCCAGATTTGTTTTCGGTTTTGTATAATATCGAAGCTTAATTGCTCTCATTTTTAGAAAAGTTGTTATATCTGAAATGTTGCAGCATCTAAACATAGCTACGTTGCCTGCATTATGTCATAGCTACATTGTCTGCAGCTGATTTTGTCAATGGCTACCTGGCCTACAATATACACGTCTTGGCTTTGTGAGTTCAGGGATCCAGACTAACAAGTTCCAAAGCTTAAAGAAAAGAAATTTGTTGATTTAATTCTATTATATATGGGACTGTTAAAAAGTGAACCCATGTAAAATTGAAGATGGCAAGTAGGTTCCCCTTTTTGTACTGATAAGTGAAGTTCTATTTTTTTCTTCTATCTTTAGGTTAACCCCAGACCTTCCACCAAAAGTTGTCTAGATTCAGAAGAGGAGGAAACAGTCTGCAAGACATCGGCAAGCAACCCAATCCAGTTAATAGGTAACATACTTCCCTTAGGGTTCTCACAGTCATGGAAAAACATGGGGAAAAAGTTGTCCTGGAAAGTCATGGACAAGTCATGGACAAGTCATGGAAAATTGGAGGAAAAATCGTGGAAACCAAGATCATGCAAGGGTTATTTTAGATTATTTTTATATTAAGGTGGGTGGATCGGATGCCTGTTGGGGGAGAAGAAGGCCATTATTAACCCTACCAATCCCCATCCTGTCAAACTACAGGTTTTGTTGGGATCTGTTAGGATGAGTAACGGGACCCTTAAAGGTAGTATACACCATTGGTAATTGCTTGAATTACCATGAATGGGTGGATTTGGGGGGTTGTATTTTATAGTAATTATTGTTTAACTAACCTGTCCGAAGTTTTACAATCATATGAATGCCGAGAAAAGCACGAAAAACAGCGTTCGTTTTCAACCGGCGTCGAGCAGTTATTTCTTATGTTATTTGTGTTTTTTTGCGATTGTCGTCCTGTGATCTCGAATTTTTCTTTATCAAATTATTATTTTCAGAATAATTAAAGGATTTCTAGCGCAATCATTTTGCTGGATGCCTAGAATCATTATTTACTTTCAGATGAGTAAGATATTTCTTAATAATTCTGTAGTAAATTTTTTCAATATCTGCAAATGGTGTAACCTATACCTTTA
The DNA here is from genome assembly GCA_037893245.1 of Crossaster papposus. Lineage (NCBI taxonomy): Eukaryota > Metazoa > Echinodermata > Asteroidea > Velatida > Solasteridae > Crossaster > Crossaster papposus. The sequence continues at coordinate 1,177,345 of JBAIAA010000279.1, read as the reverse complement.
AACTAGGTTATAGGCATATCTCCAGAATCAGAGTCCAACAGTTTGTGTGCACAGTTTTCCATTTGGTGTTGGGATTTGCGAGAATGATATGGCCCCATGTAAATTACACAAAGAAGTTAGTGTTAATTAAAACTTATTTTCAAAAGCTAACAAGTGTTTAGCCCAACAACAGTGCTTCATCAGTATCATAACCACTTTTCTCTGCAAAATGGCTTTAAATGTCATGGAAATTGCTATATTTTAGTCCTGAAAAGTCCTGGAAAAGTCCTGAAAAAGTCATGGAATTTGGTTTTCAGATTTCAGTTGGCACCTATAGTCTTTGTTGCAAGACATCCTAATTAGGGTATGCAGCGCGCGTAGACTGCTGATGTGGGCGCCCTCTAACGTACGCCGTAAACCACGCCATGACCTTCTTATAGAACGTCTTGGCTAACCCACATAAGCGCTAGAAAAAATTTGAGCACAATTGTGTTGCATTTACATGCGCGTGTGATGTTGCATGCATAATTACGTGACGTAACAGACATTTGACTGATGAAGCAGCGATTATGCATGTTATGGTACGTCACGTGATTATAATAATAATAATAATAATAATAATAACGGATTTGTATATAGTGCCTTTAACAAGATCAAAGCGTTTCACATTATTATTATTTCTAATCATTGGGTGAACGAAACATTCCAGCTCCCTGGGAAGTATACAGCTCGATGCTGCCATTCCAGTGCAAAGCCGCTGAATTAACCACAATAACCATCTTTGCCCTCACAGTAGCGCTGGACGATACAGCGATTTTATTGTGACGACATGATATTCGCCCCCAAAAAATTGAAATCGCATACATTTTAATACATTTAAAAAAATGGACATTGGGGCAGGGCACGCGTCAATGTCCAAAAAATATATATTTATAAAGAAAGATTCACGATCGCCGGACAGCGAATTTTTCTTTATACATTTTTATTTTTCGGAATAATTACAGGATATCTAGCGCAATCATTTAGCTGGATGCCTAGAATAATTATTTACTTTCAAATGAGTAAGATATTTCTTAATAATTTGGTAGTAAATATTTTCGATATCTGCAAATGGTGTATCCTACTTTTAACTGTCTAAGGTATTTATAAATTATTGTTTAAACACCTGAAGTTGATTTTGTCTTGTCGCTAGAGTGGGTAATTTTTTTTTTAAATAATAAATAAATAAAACAGTGATCAACTTCTTTATCCAGCTGATCCATGTTTAGGCAATCCCTGTGGGGAACCAGCTATAGGCCGGTGCCTACCGTTGGTGGATAGCTACAGTTGTCAGTGCACTCAAGGATACAAGGAATGGAACGATACATGCGTTGGTAAGAGGCATTCAGACATATGTGACTTATTCTCAGACTGATGAAATAAGCAACACACCATAAACTTGTTTGAATGGAATTATGCCACAGCTCTATTTTATTCTGAAACACAATATTGCCAGATACCATTGCTATGGGCAAACTGGCAAACAAATGAATTAGAGTGGGGCACACCGGACCCCCTGGGTTTACCAACCCAGCCATGAATAGGGCACACCAGGCCCACCATATGGAACCAGACCATGAAAATTAGGGCACACCAGACCCTGTCACAACCAGACCCTGATACATAGGGCACACCAGACCCTGATAACGAGGGCACGCCCGACCCAGTTACATAATGGATGTGACACAATAACCATAACAAAATGGCAACACCAGGCCATACAAAATATCCAAGACGAAAAGGCATTTCAACACCGGTTAAGAAACTCTTGAATGAAAATATCAAAATTGAACTAGTAAACCATCCAGGCACCGGATGTTCCCCCGCTTAACGCAAGGAGCTACGGGAGGAATGACCCCTAATGAACTTCCAGGGAGCCATTACAGTGCCTGTCACAACAAATTGAAATTACTGTCATATTATGTACATTGTATGATGGCAATTAATATTAACTGGAATAGACTTATTGGCTGTTACGATAGCGCCATGAAAATCTTTTAACCTGTGTCTGTCAAATTCCCGTCCAAAAATGCCCCATTGTACTAAAAGAACATCCAAGTCAATCTTTGTTAGATAATTGGCATTAGAATTAATGTAGTTAACATTACAGTAGAATTATCCTCTGTCTAAACCAACAGAAGGAATAATATGGCTCTTGGTGAACATCCAGGAAACCAATGTGATTAAGTAGGGCATAAAACGTAAATGTATTTCACAATGCAAAAATAATTTGTCCCCATGCAAAGTTGCACGGAGGTGACGGGGTGGAGGTGGGCAATTTTACAGTTAATTGTTATTGTTGTGCTTTGCACAAAGGACTGTGACAAAGTGAGCTTAAACATTGCACACATTTTTCCACTAAAACTAGCTAGCAGACTAAGATGTCGCCCCATTGGCTGAAAGTTTGGTGTAACATAAGCTCTCATTGGTCCAAACCCTCTAATCTGATTGGCTAATTAACAATATATAGTGTAATATCACTGTATCTTATTTAGAATCTTGTGTTTTTTACAAAAAGTAAAATGCAAATTTTGTCAAGAAATCCTAACAAAAATGTTGATATATATGCATGGCCAGAAAGCTGTTAACCAGTTCGCGCCGGGATTATTTTTACATCGCCGAGCCGACGGGCGGGATTATTTTTAACGAAACTCGATCCGAAGCGTGTTCAGGCCGATAGTGCTGGGTAGCACACCCACGCACTTCCGGCCTTGCGCGCTGCTGACATACATTTCCGAACTTGAACTTGGCGTATTTATTCGTCATCCGTTTTGAATTTGGGGAAATTTTTGCGTTTATATACGTCATCCGGCGCGAACTGGTTAAAGAGCTCTGTATAGCCATGAACAAGTTTCCCACCTAAGAAGCTGATGCTGAATCATCAATTTCCCCCCAATTTCTAATGCCATTGGTACAAGAGAAGCCCTTACTTATGTACACACTCAGACCTTCATAGTGTACTGCTTCCAAATTATTGAATTTTTAGTAAGGCTACATTCACACAATAAACATACAGTGGGTTTCTATGTAATACAGTGCAATGTCCTTTTGCAAAGTACCACACACACAAGCCTACATAATACTACCATCTGGTAATGCATATTCATTAGAAAGTTTGCCAACCCCGCAGCTGATTGGCTGCTCATGGTCAGCGCAGGATCCTGTGTTGCCACAAAGTTTGCAATGGCATTTTGTGCAGTAATTCTTTCACATGGATACATAGGAATCCATGCATGCACAGTGTGTAAATAGCATAATTCTACAATGGGACTTTAACAGTGACGATCCAAACAAATTGTATGTATCACAGCTAATTTCTTATGGCGAACTTAATACAACGCAGTTAATTAATTTGATTTGTGATATATTTCAAGTGTGATTCTGTGACAATTTCCGAGGAGTTATTTCACACATTAAATAAAATCACCAACAGAGAAATACTGAGAATAAAGCATTTGATCACTTAATGATAAAATGTCCTGTCGCCACAATTTGAGAGTAAAGTTGCACGATGTGATTCGGAGATATAAAGGGGTCAAAATATGAAGGGGTGGTAAATTTTGAGATTTTGCGTAATTTAGAAAGCCTAAGTCCTCCTCTACATATTCTCATTTTTTGGGTGCAATCAGATGATCGAAAACCTCTTAAATTACGCGATTTTGCGTAGTGTTTGCATAGTTAGTGTTTGGATTAAAGTCCATTAGTGGTCTAATCAACACGGAAATTAAAAATGCAAATTAGGTCCTCGTAACTATCTCACGTTTTGATACTTTGTTGTTTGTACAATAGTTTGTATGTGTGGAAAGTTAAAAAAAAAAATAATGATTAGAACATAGCCGTTGCTATGCTCAACCTAACCTTACTTGTCCTGTTTTGCAATCTTTTGATTAAGATGTTTATTAGGTAAGTTTTCTCACAAACACAAATATTGTGAAACCCATGACTTTCTTGAGCGCTGTAAAATGTATTTATTGCAATACCCCCCAAGTGTTATGTACCATTGGAAAGCTCTCTTTCTCAAGAATTTGAAAAAACCAATATCTTAATTTTTAATTTTTCCGACTTTACTCTCATATTGTGGTGACAGGTCACATAACGAAAAATGGTGTTACATTGTGTTCTTCAAAGAATTTTAATTACTGTTTGTTTTTTCTAGTAATATACGAGTTATACACTTTTGCCTAGCACTTAAACAAAATTACTTACCGATTTTGAAATATTTGCAGTTTGGTTCCTGTCACCTATGAGAATACACAATGTAATTATCAGAGCCAGTTACTTTTAAAAAAAGCAACAATAAAAGAAAGCAAAATTAAAAAAAAAGGAGTGTTCTCGTTCAAATAATTTGATAATTAATAAAAATAGATTGATAATTTTAGGAGGAGCTAAAATAAATAATCTAGTTTGCTAAAGAGCATGGAGAATAAATGTTTTAAGCAAATTAATTTTAAGAATTGAACTAATGAATAACTTGGTAAACATGTTGGATCCTTTCCTTATACTGGCATCGTTCAGTTTTGATTATTAAGAACGTACAACTTTTCTGTTCAGTTCATCTCCTCGATCAACATTAGGCATAAAAAAAAAAATGTTATGTTTTCTAATTGTTTAAGCCGGTAGTGGTACACGATAGCGTGTCCAGGTTCAATATTTTCACAATCCACACACACAACAATGAGAAACGGTCAGAAATGGTTTCAAACGTATTTATAACTAGATTTATATAGATTTTAATCATTAAATTTCGTCCCTTGAAAAAAAAAATATCCAGGGTCGGCCGTATTTTTAGGGTCGGTCGGGTTACGCCAACATAACACTTTTTTATTTATGCCTTAGAAGAGATTTTATCTTAAGGGCATTAAACTTCATTTAGTAGTTCAGCACAAGTTAAAAGTACATTAGAGCAAATATAACATTAAAACAACAAAATTAAAAAAACGGCCGTTATTTTTGTTTATTCTTAAAGTTTTATAACCATGCAAATTGTTCACTTGTTCAGATAGATATGTCGTGTATTGGAAATAAATCCTTCATAAAGTACCATCATCTACCTTTCTCAAAATTCCTGAATATGTTTGTGTTATTAATTTCCCCTTTATTTTTGTTTCTCCTACAGTGGATCCTTGTTGGGTCGAGGCTGATTTGGGGCCTCCGTGTGAGAATGGACAGTGCCAGTATAGCTATCCATCTAACCACCTGGACTATTACTGTACTTGCAATGAGGGTTTTGACTATCTTAAGAACCCTAAGATGTGTGTAGGTAAGGTTGTGCAGAAAAGTATGTCGTACGTGGTTGCCATTCTAGCTAATTCGAACATGATTGTCAAATCGGTCTAGCGTGGTAGCAGTGTTGTAATTGAGTACATTTTTATGAGTGTGAGAATGAGCACTTTAATTTGTATGAGTACACGTTTAAGGCAATTTTGTCCACGAAATGTACTCGAGTACGAGAACCAAAAAATTTATTTGAGTACTAGTTAAAAAAAGTACTTGTACGAGTTCATAAAAGTACTTAAGTTTGAGTAATTTTTGTTTTAAGTACGAGTACTAAAACATTTATTAGAGTATGAGTACCAAAAAATGTACTCGAGAAGGAGTACTAAAAATATACTTGTACATTCTTTATGGTAATGAGAGAAGACATTGAGAAGTTGCAGCTTTAGAGGTGGGAGGAAAATCCCAGAAGAACATTTTATAGGGAAACCCACGGAATCAGGCAGGGACTGAAAACCCAATCCACATGTTAGCCCAGGCGGGATTCGAACCCGGGTCACAACAGTGGAAGGCGAGGACAGAACCGCAATGCCAACTCGACTCCGGTAAATTTTGCATACAAATAGACCATCTTTTGGTCACTCACAGTTCCTTTGGGGCACATAGACATGAACTAGTGACCTCATTGCCAGTATATATGTGTATTATTCCACAGCTAATCCATGCAATGTGAGAGAGGAGACAGAATTGACAGTCTGTGGTCCCCTCGGACAGTGTCAGAAGAATTTGACAAATGACCAAGTCAGCTATACATGCGTCTGCGATGAAGGCTACAAATTTGAACATGGAGAATGCAGAGGTATAACTACTTAAAAATGTATTCTTGATGGACCAGTTAGCAAATATTGTTAAACACTGACCTGTTATACTGCTGTTCTTGTAGTCTGGTTCCCTGACCCTCCTTCAAACAAAGTAGAGCACTTCATCATAGACATTGGCGAATTGTAAGGTCAGGCAACCAGACTAGCTGGCTTATACTTGTTACTGTTGGAAAACAAAACATGGACTAAATTGGTTATATTGGGGCAGTTTGCTTAAAAGATGGTCAGCCAACCATCGTTGAAAGTCTGTACCTAGCACGATATTTGGCAGAGGGGTACCCCCCCCCCCCCCCACCAATCTTGTGCCTATAATACCCTAAACACACTCTAGACTATTGTTACCTAACACCTCCCCTCTTAAAAATTAAAATTAATTCCTGAGATTCCGGGAACACAATGGCCAACACAAAAGAGTGGGGTCTCTCTCTTGCCATATCAAGCTTCATATCAATTACAAAAAATCTACTTTTCTTGAAAATGACAGACGGGATCTGCTGGATTATCTACAGATTGATTGACCAGAATTTCAAGTTTCAAGTAGAGATCCTGTGCCAATTTCATTGAGCTGCTAAGCACAACAATTAGCACAAGAAAATCTTGCTCAGTAAAACAAAGTTATCTGCCAAAAGCTATTCATGCTAAACAAAAACCAACTGAACACCATTCACAAACAATCTGGTACAAACCCTGTTTTTGTCAAGGAAGAATTGTCATGCTAAGCCATTTTGTGTGCTTAGCAGCTCTATGAAATTTGCCCCTGATGCTTAGCTCCTAGCATAATATTTATAGACATAGAATATTAAAACAGTAAAAAACACACAAGGGCGGTTATTGACTACACCATGACTACAACAACTTTAAAGGTAGGATACACCATAATTTTACTACCGAATTATTAAGAAATATCTTACTTATTTAAAAGTAAATATTGATTGTAAGCATCCAGCAAAATGATTGCGCTGTATATTCTGTAACTGTTCCGAACAAATGTATTTGTATCAACTGGCGATCGCGAAAAAAACAAGAACAACATAAGAACAACTGCTTAAAACGCACGCCTTTTTTCTTGCTTTTCTCGGTATCCATGATTGTCAAATTTCGGACAGGTCACTTAAACGATATTTACTATAAAATACGACCTCCCAAATCCACCCATTCTTTATGATTCAACAAGCAATTACAAATAGTGTATCCTACCTTTAAGTCTTATACACACCCACAAACTGCACAGGAATATGTTATCTGTTTAAATGTCAAACCGTTTTTTGATTCATTTTTGACAGAGCCAATGGCCATTGGGAAGATCGTCGGCATAGCGACGGCCAGTTGCCTGGTAGGATTGCTGCTATTTGTGATGGCCTTCTGCTTGTATCGCCATATAAACCTTCCCCCACCATCACAACCTGTCAAACTGCCAGGTAAACACATGTAGAAAACCTGTTACAATGGATAATGTAACCAACTGATAATGTATCATCAACCGATAATGTATCATCAACTGATAATTTCACACAAATTAACCAATACTGTATCACTAACAGATAATGCAACAAAAAATTGACCGATAGTGTAAAAATGTACTTCACTGTCGGTCAATTGTTATTAACGTTTAGCGGTTCTAACCGATAATGTAACCAAAATTGATAGAGTAGAGTAGTAAAAGTTCCAACACTATCGGTCAATTTTCTTTTACATTATCTGTTGGTGATACATTATTAGTTGGTGATACATTATCTGTTGGTGATACATTATCAGTTGGTGATACATTATCAGTTGGTGATACATTATCTGTTGGTGATACATTATCTGTTGGTGATACATTATCAGTTGGTGATACATTATCAGTTGGTGATACATTATCTGTTGGTGATACATTATTAGTTGGTGATACATTATCTGTTGGTGATACATTATCTGTTGGTGATACATTATCTGTTGGTGATACATTATCTGTTGGTGATACATTATCTGTTGGTGATACATTATCTGTTGGTGATACATTATCAGTTGGTGATACATTATCAGTTGGTGATACATTATCAGTTGGTGATACATTATCAGTTGGTGATACATTATCAGTTGGTGATACATTATCTGTTGGTGATACATTATCAGTTGGTGATACATTATCAGTTGGTGATACATTATCAGTTGGTGATACATTATCTGTTGGTGATACATTATCAGTTGGTGATACATTATCAGTTGGTGATACATTATCTGTTGGTGATACATTATCAGTTGGTGATACATTATCAGTTGGTGATACATTATCAGTTGGTGATACATTATCTGTTGGTGATACATTATCTGTTGGTGATACATTATCTGTTGGTGATACATTATCAGTTGGTGATACATTATCTGTTGGTGATACATTATCTGTTGGTGATACATTATCAGTTGGTGATACATTATCTGTTGGTGATACATTATCAGTTGGTGATACATTATCAGTTGGTGATACATTATCAGTTGGTGATACATTATCTGTTGGTGATACATTATCAGTTGGTGATACATTATCAGTTGGTGATACATTATCAGTTGGTGATACATTATCTGTTGGTGATACATTATCTGTTGGTGATACATTATCTGTTGGTGATACATTATCAGTTGGTGATACATTATCTGTTGGTGATACATTATCTGTTGGTGATACATTATCTGTTGGTGATACATTATCAGTTGGTGATACATTATCTGTTGGTGATACATTATCTGTTGGTGATACATTATCAGTTGGTGATACATTATCAGTTGGTGATACATTATCAGTTGGTGATACATTATCTGTTGGTGATACATTATCTGTTGGTGATACATTATCTGTTGGTTATACATTATCTGTTGGTGATACATTATCGGTTGGTGATACATTATCTGTTGGTTATACATTATCTGTTGGTGATACATTATCGGTTGGTGATACATTATCTGTTGGTGATACATTATCTGTTGGTTATACATTATCAGTTGGTGATACATTATCAGTTGGTTATACATTGTCTGTTGGTTATACATTGTCTGTTGGTACGTGATACATTATCTGTTGGTGATACATTATCTGTTGGTGATACATTATCTGTTGGTGATACGTTATCTGTTGGTGATACATTATCTGTTGGTGATACCGGTACATTATCTGTTGGTGATACATTATCTGTTGGTGATACATTATCAGTTGGTGATACATTATCAGTTGGTGATACATTATCAGTTGGTGATACATTATCTGTTGGTTATACATTATCAGTTGGTGATACATTATCTGTTGGTGATACATTATCTGTTGGTGATACATTATCTGTTGGTGATACATTATCTGTTGGTTATACATTATCTGTTGGTGATACATTATCGGTTGGTGATACATTATCTGTTGGTGATACATTATCTGTTGGTTATACATTATCAGTTGGTGATACATTATCAGTTGGTTATACATTATCTGTTGGTTATACATTGTCTGTTGGTACGTGATACATTATCTGTTGGTGATACATTATCTGTTGGTGATACATTATCTGTTGGTGATACGTTATCTGTTGGTGATACATTATCTGTTGGTGATACCGGTACATTATCTGTTGGTGATACATTATCTGTTGGTGATACATTATCAGTTGGTGATACATTATCAGTTGGTGATACATTATCAGTTGGTGATACATTATCAGTTGGTGATACATTATCTGTTGGTGATACATTATCTGTTGGTGATACATTATCAGTTGGTGATACATTATCTGTTGGTGATACATTATCTGTTGGTGATACATTATCAGTTGGTGATACATTATCAGTTGGTGATACATTATCTGTTGGTGATACATTATCAGTTGGTGATACATTATCTGTTGGTGATACATTATCAGTTGGTGATACATTATCAGTTGGTGATACATTATCAGTTGGTGATACATTATCAGTTGGTGATACATTATCTGTTGGTGATACATTATCTGTTGGTGATACATTATCTGTTGGTGATACATTATCAGTTGGTGATACATTATCTGTTGGTGATACATTATCTGTTGGTGATACATTATCAGTTGGTGATACATTATCTGTTGGTGATACATTATCTGTTGGTGATACATTATCAGTTGGTGATACATTATCAGTTGGTGATACATTATCAGTTGGTGATACATTATCAGTTGGTGATACATTATCAGTTGGTGATACATTATCAGTTGGTGATACATTATCTGTTGGTGATACATTATCAGTTGGTGATACATTATCAGTTGGTGATACATTATCAGTTGGTGATACATTATCTGTTGGTGATACATTATCAGTTGGTGATACATTATCTGTTGGTGATACATTATCAGTTGGTGATACATTATCAGTTGGTGATACATTATCAGTTGGTGATACATTATCTGTTGGTGATACATTATCTGTTGGTGATACATTATCTGTTGGTGATACATTATCAGTTGGTGATACATTATCTGTTGGTGATACATTATCTGTTGGTGATACATTATCAGTTGGTGATACATTATCTGTTGGTGATACATTATCAGTTGGTGATACATTATCAGTTGGTGATACATTATCAGTTGGTGATACATTATCTGTTGGTGATACATTATCAGTTGGTGATACATTATCAGTTGGTGATACATTATCAGTTGGTGATACATTATCAGTTGGTGATACATTATCTGTTGGTGATACATTATCTGTTGGTGATACATTATCTGTTGGTGATACATTATCAGTTGGTGATACATTATCTGTTGGTGATACATTATCTGTTGGTGATACATTATCAGTTGGTGATACATTATCTGTTGGTGATACATTATCTGTTGGTGATACATTATCAGTTGGTGATACATTATCAGTTGGTGATACATTATCAGTTGGTGATACATTATCAGTTGGTGATACATTATCAGTTGGTGATACATTATCTGTTGGTGATACATTATCTGTTGGTGATACATTGGTTATACATTATCTGTTGGTGATACATTATCGGTTGGTGATACATTATCTGTTGGTTATACATTATCTGTTGGTGATACATTATCGGTTGGTGATACATTATCTGTTGGTGATACATTATCTGTTGGTTATACATTATCAGTTGGTGATACATTATCAGTTGGTTATACATTATCTGTTGGTTATACATTGTCTGTTGGTACGTGATACATTATCTGTTGGTGATACATTATCTGTTGGTGATACATTATCTGTTGGTGATACGTTATCTGTTGGTGATACATTATCTGTTGGTGATACCGGTACATTATCTGTTGGTGATACATTATCTGTTGGTGATACATTATCAGTTGGTGATACATTATCAGTTGGTGATACATTATCAGTTGGTGATACATTATCAGTTGGTGATACATTATCTGTTGGTTATACATTATCAGTTGGTGATACATTATCTGTTGGTGATACATTATCTGTTGGTGATACATTATCTGTTGGTGATACATTATCTGTTGGTTATACATTATCTGTTGGTGATACATTATCGGTTGGTGATACATTATCTGTTGGTGATACATTATCTGTTGGTTATACATTATCAGTTGGTGATACATTATCAGTTGGTTATACATTATCTGTTGGTTATACATTGTCTGTTGGTACGTGATACATTATCTGTTGGTGATACATTATCTGTTGGTGATACGTTATCTGTTGGTGATACATTATCTGTTGGTGATACCGGTACATTATCTGTTGGTGATACATTATCTGTTGGTGATACATTATCTGTTGGTGATACATTATCAGTTGGTGATACATTATCAGTTGGTGATACATTATCAGTTGGTGATACATTATCAGTTGGTGATACATTATCTGTTGGTGATACATTATCAGTTGGTGATACATTATCAGTTGGTGATACATTATCTGTTGGTGATACATTATCTGTTGGTGATACATTATCAGTTGGTGATACATTATCAGTTGGTGATACATTATCTGTTGGTGATACATTATCTGTTGGTGATACATTATCTGTTGGTGATACATTATCTGTTGGTGATACATTATCTGTTGGTGATACATTATCTGTTGGTGATACATTATCTGTTGGTGATACATTATCAGTTGGTGATACATTATCAGTTGGTTATACTAGATTATCAGTTGTAACAACACCACCGTAAACACGGTAAGGATCGAGTGAACGGTTAACCTTGCCCGAATCTTCACTTTAGAGGGAAAAGGCCCCTTTTTCCCTCCCCTTTTTTTTTTATTTTAGGGGGGAAGCGGGGATGTACCTATTTGAGAGCCACTATAATGTTAAATGTAATGAAAGCAGGATTTCAAATTTATAGCATTAGCATTGTTCTTTTTATGATGAGATTTGAAGGTTTGTATGGTAAAAAGGCAATGAGATAAGTAGTTTGCGGTAGCACCATATGGTAATTCTTTCTAGTGAGTTTGTGTGGTTCTGAAAAGAACCGGAGGGAACTCAACATTTTAGACAGTATGCTCTGCCTGTCGTCAGGAGATTCCCCCCTCCCCCCCTTTTTCTTACAAAGTAACATGACCAAAGAACTCTCTGTATGTGTCATTCATTGTTGGGGGTAGAATAACAATCTTTAGGTTTTGTTATTCAGTGCTGATCGATTTACAAAACAATATACCTTCTGCGTGTCATCAAGATTTATCAATTTGTTTTTTTCATTTGATTCCAGTAAAAGACAGGAAGTTAGATCGGTTTTGTTATCGCCGCGTGCTGCCAATTTACTCTGAGGACCACCCTTGCCACAAGAACGTCATTCACTCCTTCTGCCGTTTCCTGAAGGAGCACTGCAAGTGCGAGGTATCGTTGATGGATTGGCAGAAAACCGTGAGTCCAACCGTTGGGATGTGGTTAGCTGCCGAGATCGACAAGGCCGACGTAGTCCTCTTGATCTGCTCAAAGGGAACTGGAAAAAAATACAAGGATAAGGCCCGACAGAAGATGACCCCTAGCTCGGACGGAGTCTACGGCGACGTCTTTATCCAGGCACTCAACCTCCTCGAGGCGTACTTCAGCAAGGATGATGCCTGCGAGAAGTTTGTGGTTTGCTACTTTGACTACTCCAGCGAGGAGGACATCCCGATTGCCTTCCGGCGTTTTGCTAAGTACCACCTGATGAAGTGTATGGATTCCCTCTTCCTGAGAATCCACGACAGGGTCAAAGATAGTCCGGGCTCCAGCCGACGCGTCAGGGATCTCGAAGAGGCCAGCTACCCAAATCTCGACATGGGCAAGCCGCTTCACGCCGCCATCGAAGACATGAAGGAACTCATCAAGAGAGAACCCAAGTGGTACCAGAAGTTTAACAAGGGTAGCGGTGCCAGAGAGTCTTCGTTCGAGTCTTCTAAACCCAGTGTGTCCCAAATGCCACTGTTGAATGTGTCGCATCAGATCTCGATGGACTCAGCGTATGACAGCACGGACATGGCTCAAATCTCCAACGAGTTCTTCAAGGACACGGCGTCGAGTGGACGCAGCAGCACTGGCTCTGATTTTGAGAGGTCAATGCAGCAGTTCCGGTCCTATCCGGTGAAAGGCGATGCTGCCGTGGAGATCCCGGTTCACCATGACATCGATATAGATGACCCGGTCACCCGTTTCTTCACTGACGACATACACCTGACCATGAAACAAGAGCTGGAAGATCCATTTCAATCAAGTGACTTTTTTTCAGATATTCAGATGGGTGACGTCGCCAACAGACAGTCTAGGAGTCACTCGTTCGCAGGGTTGTAGTCGAGTCCCTGCAAGTCCGTTCACAAGTCCTTTCGTGAAGCCAGTCACAAGTCCCTTCATAAAGGCAGTCACAAGTAACTGGATGAACAATGACAAAGAAATGCTTTTGTCAAAGCTGTTCTGAATAGCCTGTGATTTGAATTGCAACTGAAGGACTTGATGGACTTGCATTGACTTGCAGGGACTTGCATTGACTTGTGATGGACTCGACTACATCCCTGCTCGTTCGTGTAATACTGTATCCAACTCGTCCTATGACCAATTCCTTGCTCAGTACTTTTCTTAATAGTGTATTTTTAAATTGTACTTAAAAATTATATTCTGAATTGTGAAAATGAATGTATTTCTTAAGAAAGATTTTCAGTATATATATATATATATATTTTTTGTAAGATTTTCAGTATATATTCTGAAAAAGGTACCCTTGAATAACAAGGCTGTAATTTAGAGTGTATCAAATATTTAATCAAAGATTGTCTATATTATAAAACTGTAGTTTTTTTCTCTTTACAAGTACATGTATACAAAAACTTTGTAAATAGACCCACAACTCACTAAATGATGCCCGTCAAAAATTGAAAATTTATGGTATAGATACATCTTGTCAAAATTTGGTGCTTTTGAAAAGATCTGAATCGAATATCCCCAACACCCCTGACTATGAGGGAACTTTGCGTAGCACATGCGTCTAATAATTTTGATCTGGGTTTTATTTGATGTCGGACTGTTTCAAGTAGAACATCACACATTAGCCATGCCCCAGTTAACGACTGAGCAAAGAATTACTTGGTAGTCTTCAGGAGGTCGCAGCAAATGTTGCCGTTATTTTGTGTTATTGTTGACTTGTGCCAGCCATTTTTGATATCTTCGCAGATTGGCTGCTGTTTTTCTAATTAGCATTTAGAGGATATCGATATTTTAGTTTTTGTTTAAAAGAGGAAAGGTTGCCCTTTGTAGTGATATATAAAACTTGACTATACCCATATTACTTTCGAAAATTTGACAATGTGTTTCGCGGGTACTTTTTCTAGAATCACCCTGTATTTGTTTTGTACTTCTATTTACAGCCAGAAAAGTATTTACGGTAAAATCTGTATATATGGAAATTGTAATACTATAGAGTGTATATTTAAATATATACAGTAATGGTAATAATTATACAGAGTAGTTATAAAGAAGAATATTGATTTGTATATTTCAGAACCAATTTAATATTTGACATTCCTGAGTGGCTGAAATATTGTCATAATCATAAAAAAAGCAGCCACGGTAAAAGTTTTTTTTTTTTAGATTACATGTTTGTTTCAAAAAGCTGTTTTTTGTACAGCTATTTTATTGCTTATAAATGTAAATTGCAAGCAATGTAAATGTTTTTAAGTTTCTTAACCCTGCGGTACTACTTTGTTCCTGCAAAAAAAAAGTTTTGAGGAAAGAGCCTTCATGTCCTAGTTGCTTTCGTCAAAAAGAGGCATATTTTGCAAATATCAGGAACTTGAATTACATAATAGCTTAATTAACTAACTACAGAGTAACCTTAGAAAATAGCACAGACTTGCCTTGGATTTAATATGACATGTAAGAAACTGACATTCGGAATCTTGAATCAAGGTTCATTATTATTAAAGTCAAACATAAAGGCCGCAAATATATTTTCAAAGTGCCCAAATACACATTGTATCGCTTTTAAATTTGTTATTAGAAGTTAATTCCTTTGTATACTTTCATACATTTCTACCTTTGTATCAATGTCTTAGCTTTGCATTCTTACTTTTTTTTGAAAAAAAAAGCTCCGGATTTATTATTTTGATGGTTGCAAGGGATATTTTAGTAATTAATGTAACCTGTTGTACATATTTGTGTTCCTATAAAAAGTGGTAACTTATAACTGCAAGAGTAAGTAAGAGGTTGTGGGTTCGAGTTCTGCCTGTGTACTTTTTAAGTTTGTTTTTACAATCTCTCAGAAAGCACAGAATTTGACGGAGTGCTTACGGCTTTTTGATAGAGGACAAACAGACCGATTCATGGATTTTTCATCACCCTTAAAGAAAACAAATCTATCACAGTCACACTATGAAATGTATTCATAGTTTTGTGGTTCAAATCCTGTTCATGCCACCCCAGTGTTCCTATCCTTGTCCACAAAGACAGAATAGCAAACTTCAAACTTAAATTTTGCAGATTTTGAAACAGGCCTGCACGTTTCAAAATAGAACAATTTCTATTTTTTTTTCATTTTTAAAAAAAATACCATTATTGGCACCATGCATGTGTGTATTTTATTTGCACCTCAGGTTTCAGGTCAAAATGCACTGATATCCCTGTTAAAAGGGTTTGTATCCCTCTAGTTCTGTCTCTTATTTAATGTCATTTAATCCCTTGTTTGGTGTTTATCCCTACAACCCTGCATATTCCTATACTTCTTTCCTCTGCCTTTGCCTCTTAAGATCGTATAAGATCGCAATGTCACACCATCTTTCTTTTTTTGATTAGTATATTATAGGTCAATCCAGACAACAATTAACAGCAAATATTTATTTTCATTATATTTTCAAGCTTAAAACGCAAAAAAACACATTAAAAACGAAATGTATCTTATTATACCCAGATACCTTTCCATTGTGAGTACATTATTAATTGCATATTCAGTGCACACAAGAGGAATTGGCTACATGTACAAATTTAAATGTAATGCTCATAGAGTGTATTAAAAACAAATGTAAGCTTATATATATATATATTTTTAAAAAAAAATTTTGGGGGGGGAACATGGAAATTGTATTGGTCTTAACTACTCTCATGTATTATTTTTTATGTACAGTCTATCAAACCGTATATTTAGAAGAAATACTGATAACATCTTTAAAGGGGTTTACTAGGATTTATACAAAGCCGTTTCATTACGGGGAAAGATAATCTTACTTTCTTGAGCTTAACGAGTCAGAAACGGCAGTGCCTTAACTACACAGACATGTGTAGTTAAAACACCGGACCGGCGCTCTACCAACTGAGCTATATTGCTCCTTGTCGGTGATCTCCCAAATTGTCAGTATCTTTGTTCAGTTTAAAAATTGTTAGAAACAAATTCAATTTTTGAAGAGTGGGTGTCCAAGGTTTAATTACGGGATGTTTTGTAATTGCTAATTATTCAAAATTCTCATAAAAGCGAGTGAGAAAGGAAATTGTGTAGAAGAACATACAGGGAAGAGAAGGCTTTTTTTATTTTTTATTTATATGAAATAAATAAACAATATACAATTTTTAAAGATTGGTTGTGAGAGGGTTATTGTTCTGTTTGTTTATTGATATTTGTAAAGTCCCTCATTAAAGATTAAGGCCGGTCGTCACGTCATGTAACTATCGGCAGATAATGGAATGTGGATAATGTTTCATGAGATAGAATTTGCGTTGGGAGATGTAAATCCTTCAATTTATGTAAATTGACAGACTTCAAAATAAAGCCATTACTTCAATTCCACCGTATCTTCATACAGATCTTGGTATTCAGCCTTTACGTCATCGCAGGTAGGTTGTTGGTCTAACAGTTTTCAGAAAAATACAGTATTCTCCTTTGCCTCATCCACTTGACAGTCCCAAAGTACCTCAACTTACAACACGTCGCTCTACTAGGCAGTCATCTGCATCCCACCAATGTACAGTTGTTCTTTCAAAGTCACGAACCTCACAACATCAGAGGTCCTTCACAGCAACTTATGGTAGACTTTGGAACTTGCTGCCTTCTTCTGCTGATCTAGCCAATCTTTT
Organism: Crossaster papposus; assembly: GCA_037893245.1. Classification (NCBI taxonomy): domain Eukaryota; kingdom Metazoa; phylum Echinodermata; class Asteroidea; order Velatida; family Solasteridae; genus Crossaster; species Crossaster papposus. The sequence goes on along the minus strand of JBAIAA010000279.1, from coordinate 1,159,705 downwards.
AAGAATATTGTCCATAATGTTTTTCTTAATAAGCCATCTGCTCACAATTTATGAACTCTAGTGGTATTTTTTTCTATAAACTTCTTTTATAGAGTAGGGTCTAATACAAGTAGGGTCTAATACAAAGTTAAAACATAATCATTCAATGTCACTGTTAGATTGTTGGCCCTTCACCGACGTGTATTTGTCCCGAGTGATTTTATCAAAACAAAAATTACTGACTCGGGTGAGACTCGAACCTATGACCTGTGGATGTTGCTGATCAAAAGTAACGCGCGTGGCAATCATCACTATTCCATAATGAATCCAAACACCTGTTGCGTTTTACAGCGGCCTCAAGTGTCAACGTGTTGACAGCCCAAGTCACTCATGCGTAAAGCTTAGTCGCGATATACGCGCGTGTGGTGTGAAACGAAGACAAAATCCGTCTGTTCCTTGCTTTAATATGTGACGGCAAGTAGATCGGGATTTGAAAGACAGAGAACCCGAAGGCCAAAACATCTTGGAGGAAATATGCGAAATTGATAGTACTACAGTAGGTTCCTTGGTCCGATTCTCATAAGTCTTTTTCTGGAAACTCATTGACGGGATGTGCAATATAATGCAATGGTGCAACGCAATGACGGGGAGGGTTGTTTTTGTGACTCGTCACATGTTCACAGTACATCGGATTCGTGGTCCGTCTGTTTGATTTGCCATAATTCATTGATTAACTAGGGCTTACGATTCACCTGCCGTTAGGAACTTGATTGCTTCCACACATATGCACACAGCACACCCTTTGGAGTACTACTACTACTACGTTTGCTTTCAATTATACGCTGTCGCCTGGACATCTCCCGAACAGCTAGCTACCGAAGATGGCACGATTAGCGAGAGCAGATCTCACCACCGTGTTGTTGATTTTGACCGTGTCGCAGCGCCTGTGGCCCGCCGTCTGCGCAGAGCGTTCCGTCCCGTTCTTCAATCCCAATTGCAGTAACTCCAGAGATTGTTCGTGGACGTACATCAATCGCAGCGTCAATGAAACGCAGGTAAGTGAATAGAAATGTCTTCAATCACTCCCAACTATAAGCCGACAATGAAATCTAAACGGTAACACTGAAAATTGAAAAGAAATTCAATAAACAAAAATTATAAAGTCTATTATTTATTTAATAAAGTACAACATTTACTTGAGTCCTTGTATAAATTGTCTATTTATTAATTTGTTTAAAACGACAAACTTTTAATGTGTGAAGTTTGTATTTCATTTTTTAAAGGCGTTTTGGTTAATGTTTGTTGCACTTCAATTAGGAAGGATCATGACAAATATAAGTTATTACAATTCCTTCAAATGTTACATTATCTGAAAAAGCTTGGAAAAAGAAAAAAAACAACTATAAGTCAATGACCTCAATAGGGTAACCAGAAGGTAAGTTATTGATTTTTTGTTAGTGATCGTGTTTTTTTGCCGTTGGAAGGCCGGAAATAGGACCCAAAATTGTGATGCATATATTGCACCTACGAGGCACATCAAGTCTAGTCTATGTACTCCCTCGCCGGACCGAAAATGATTTTTTGGGGTAACATACATCGCCAATAAGCTATTAATTTTGCACAGTTTGGGGTATATATTTTCCCAAAAAAACAAACTTCAAACCACAAATTAGGACCAAACATTTTTCCAAAGACTGTAAAACCTTATTTTTGTAAGAAAAGAAAAAATGATAATAAAATGAAATTAAAAAAATAAAATAAAAAATTGAATTCGAGCCCACAACTCACAAGGTCAATACATTACTAGACTGCAGACCTTACGAGCTATTGGTGTTTCAGAAAATTATATCCTATCTAAGATATCTCATCATACTGTAGTGCCCTCTTTTGTTTTCTAGTGGTGTCAATAATTTAAAGTAATTTAGATTTGTTCATTTGTGACCTGGGGTGCGTTCCGCTTACGCGAACGTTGCCAACGTTGGCCAACGTTAGCGTTGTTCGCGTGAGTGGAACGCAATGTGCGCCAATTATGTTGGCCAACGTTAGCGAAAACGGCGAACGACATTTTGAGCTGTTCGCTGTTGGCCAGTGACGTATTTTAATGATGGCGAAGCGGTTAGCAGACGGCAGGGTTCTTTTCACGGTGTTTATTTACGTTTTATACTTTTCGTTATAAACGGTGGATTGTTTTGAGCATTCACAGGGATCTTTTAAAGAAAAAAAATGAGTTGGACAAAAAGCAGCGAACCAAACGATGTCACTTTCACTGGGCGCCGCCATTTTGAAAACGTTGTTTTTAAAATATCGTTCCACTTCAACTAACGCTAACTCAAAACGTTGGCGAACGTTCGCGCAAACAGTTCGCGTAAGTGGAACGCACCCCGGCTCCCACAAAACCAGACATAAGTGTTTTTTTTGAAAAGTGAAATATTGTAACGTAGATTTCTCTGGGGTCGACTACACACACAAGAAGGACTCCTGACGCAAGTATTCCTCTATTTCCGGTGATTCTCAGCCGTTTATTGTGGACTCTCGCCTACCAAAACTGGACAACAGGCTCACACAATCACGCGGTACCAGAACTGGTCAGAACCGGTTCGGCCGTTGCGCAATCCGAAGGCGGGTCGCCGGGGCGCACCAGCAGGAGCCACCTGGAGCGATCCCAACACCGTGGAACCGCTCCAGCGCCCTCTACCGCCCAACCGGCACGGGCGCTACACAGCCCCCCACGAAGACCTTGTTTGCCCCCAAACAAGACTATGGGCTGCTGCTGCCGCCCCCCGGCCAACCGCCCCGGAAAGCGCACGACGCCAATATTTTATACAACAAAAAGAAAACAACCTTAAGGTTACAACAAGAAAACAACACTGGTTAAAAGTTCTCATCTAGGAGGTAGGAGGTGGCTGGCGCTGGACTTCCGTCTGTCGGAACAACTGCTCCCAGAATTCCTGTGGCACGTCATCGGGGTAGCGTGGAGGTGGAGGTGCCCCAGGGGGTAGCAGTCCTCCCAGCGAAGGCTGGCCCGCCGCTGACGGATGTACGAAGTACTGGCCGTACTGCTGGCCCTCGTATGTCTGGAGGAGCCTCCCCGGAACTTCATAGGAGTGGACCACGCTCGATCGGAACAGCCGGTGGCCGTCGCCGTCCAACCCGGTGGGCGTGGTCTCCAGGCGCCACTCGTCCCGCAAGTGCTCGCATAAGGGGACCGGCATGTGGGTGGCCACCTCCCTCACCTCATGGGGTCGCTGGACGACGCCGTCCATGTCCAGCCTCATCCAGGTCCCGTCCGGCAGCTCCACCCGACTTCCGACCGGCAGGACCCGGGGCGACCCACTCCACGGGAATGTCGCCACCAGCGGAGGCGTCGGAGGCTCCGTCTGCGTCCCCCCCTCCGCGGAAACCGGCGGAGAGGCCCTGGCGGCGCTGCTTCCTTCCGGACAGCGTGAGCGATGCCGGTGGCCCCGTCGTCCCGACCAACGGCCCCTGGGCGACGGAGGAAGCCGTTCCTGCTTCTGGCTGGACTCGTCCGACTCTGCACAAGGCCGGGGGGAACACTCCGAGCGGCAGTGGTCCCTTGGCGGTCGAGGTAGCCCCTCCCGTCCTGGTCGTGGCTGGCTGGCCGACTTGTCCCGTCTGGAACGAGGCCGGGGGGATCGCTCCGCGCGGACGCGGTCCCCCGGCGGTCGGTGTAGTTCCTCCTGCTCCGGTCGTGGCTGGCTGGTCGACTCGTTCCGTCCCGCCCAAGGGGGCCGGGGAGGTCGCTCCGCGTGGAGACGGACCCCCGGATCCCTCGCCGGAACTGGGCTCCGTCGTCGCTTGGCCCGGGACAGTGACGCGGGACTGGCAGCGGTTAATTGGCTACGCCCCCTGCAGAGAAAGTCCGGGCTCCCTTGTCGGGAGAGACAAGGCGGAGAAAGCTCCCGGCTGGCAGCGTTGACGAGCTCCAACTCGTCCTCACTCGGGTGGACGTCTAAGGTGTCCGCCCCCGCCATCACTCCAGCCACCAACCCCCCTTGGCAATATCGATGGTGACGCCCCCGGACGTCCTCCCGGTAGAACTGAAAGCCGCAACCACGCTCGCATGCGTACGGGCGTTCCGCGTGGAGCTCCACGCACGCAGTGCGGATGTGTCTGCGGCGGTTGCTGCGGCGGGTGAAGGTCTTCCCACAGTGAGGACACGCCACGGGAGTCATCCTGCGGGGGGAAAGAGGAGACGAAAGTTTGGTTAAGGCAAAACAATATCGACTAGGGCGGACTACTTTCCGGCCAACGCGAGTATACCGTTCGGTGCCTGGTTCCGTCGGCGGAGGAGGCGACTGGACATCCTCCCCCTCAGGTCCGTCCGGTCCCAGCTCTGCGTCCGTCTCCTCTACCCCGTCAAGAGTGACATCCGTTTCCGCAGTGGGCTGGAACGTCTCCCCTTCAGGTTCGTCCGGTCTCAGATCTGCGTCCGTCTCCTCCACCCCGTCAAGAGTGACATCCGTCTCCGCAACGGGCTGGGACGCCTCCCCTACTGGCCTCTCCGGAGGTAGTTCCGCTACATCCGACCGAGCACTCCCGTCCTCTGGCGGCCCCGCCGAAGGAGCCCGAAGCTCTGGGCTAGATGCTGGTGATGACCGTTCCCCCGGCGGTGACTGACCTTCCTCTGTGACTCGGCTGGGTTCCCCTGGATGGTTTCCTGCGGCCCGTCTCCACCAGTCTACCTGGACGTCCCCCAAGTATGGCTTAAGCCGGTTGAAATGGACCACCTTGGCCTTGGCGCGAGGCGACCTCTGGATCCGGTAGGTGACGTCGTCGGTCCTCTTCAACACCACAAAAGGCCCGTCCCACCAGCACTGTAGTTTGGGCGTGCGACCCACCTTCTTGGAGGGAGTGTAGAGCCACACGGCACGTCCGGGCTCGTAACCGGTACCCTCGGCCCGACGATCGTAATGCTGCTTCTGGTGTGTTTGGCTCCCCTTCAGGTGCTGTCGAGCGAATTTGTGCGCGCGCTCAATCTTCGCCCTCAGTTCGTCTACGTACTCCTGTACCGTTGCCTCTGTCGTCGGCTCCTCTGGCTGTCCCACCACCAAGTCCAACGGAAGCCGCACCTCCCGGCCGAGCATGAGCATGTTCGGCGTGAACCTGGTGCTGTCGTGCTGAGAGGAGCGGTACGCCATCATTACGTACGGAAGGTGTTCGTCCCAGTCATCCTGGTTCTCTCGCACGAACAGGCTCAACATCGTCTTAACGGTGCGGTTGAATCGCTCCACCATTCCGTCAGACTGGGGATGGAACGGCGTCGTGCGAGTCTTGCGGACGCCCAGTAGACGGCAAGTGTCCTGGAACAGCCGGGCTTCGAACTCCCTCCCCTGATCCGTGTGGATCTCGAGGGGGGTGCCGAAACGGGTGATGACCTGCTCCACCAGGGTTCGGGCGACGGTGAGGGCTGTCTGGTCCGGGATCGGAAACGCCTCCACCCACTTTGTGAAATAGTCCGCCACCACCATGATGCTTGAATTCCCCGCCTTGGTTTTGGGGAACCGGCCTGTGAGGTCGATCGCGATGCGCTCCATCGGCGCACCCACCAAGTACTGCTGCAGTGGGGCCCGGAGGGGTCGAGGGGGCGGCTTCTTTGAACCGCACTTGTGGCACTTTTGGCACCACTCCATCGCCTGGCGTCGCATCTCCCGGAAGTACACCGGCGCTTGCCTCAACCGAGCAACCGTCCGGGCGACACCCAAATGTCCCGATGTCCTGCAATCATGGGTTAGCCGCAAGATGTCCTCCACCCGCGTCCGAGGGACTACGACCTTCCACTTGCGGAGTCCGTCCTGAGGCTGCTCCCACCCGATCTGTAGCACCCCGTGTGACAGTCGCAGGGTCCCCCACTTCGCCCACCAAAATTTCGTGCCCTCGTCCAGGGCCGACACGTCCGACCAGCCGGGTTTGGGGAGTCCCTCATCCAGCCAGTGGACGATTCGTCCTAGCTCCGGGTCGTCACGCTGCTCCTGCCTTAGCTCCTCGGAATCCCAGGCCGCCAGGAGTCCCTCCACCGGGGTGGTCTCTTCCAGTTCTGGCTCCCCAATGGCCCCCAACAGGGGTCCCTTGGTGTAGCATTCGTGGCTGACCTCGCCTGAACGTCCACATTGACCGCACGGAATTCGGGAAACGGCGTCGGCGTTCGTATGCTTCTTCCCCGCCCGATGTTCCACGTCGAACTCGTAACACCCCAGCCTCTGGATCCACCTGGCAGTCTGCCCCTCCGGCTCCTTGAAGTTGAACATCCATCGGAGGGATCCGTGGTCCGTTCGGAGCAAGAACCGTTTGCCAAGGAGGTAGTGTTTGAAATAGTGGACGAAATGGACTACGGCCAGCAACTCTCTCCGCGTGGTACAGTAGTTGCGTTCGGCCTTGGACAAGGTACGGCTCCCGTACGCGATCACCTGCTCGCCTTCCTCCCCTTCCTGTGCCAGCACGGCTCCGATGGTGCAGTTGCTGGCGTCCGTGTCCAGAATGTAACGGTGCTCCGTGTCCGGGTACCGTAGCACCGGTGCCGTGGTCAACGCGTCCTTCAGGTGGTCGAACGCTGACTGGCAAGCGGCAGACCATGAAAATGTTCTTTGGCTCTTGGCGGTCAGGGCGTGGAGGGGGCGGGCGATCTCGGCGAAATTCACGATGAACCGCCTGTAGTAGGAGGCGAGGCCCAGGAAGCTCCTGACCTGGGTCAGGTTCGCGGGTTGAGGCCAGCTCCGAATGACTTTGACCTTCTCTGGATCGGTCCTGACCCCGTCGGCTGACACGAGATGGCCTAGGAACGACACTTCCTTCTTGAAAAGGCTACACTTCTTGGGTTTAAGCCTCAACCCCGCGGCCCGGAACCGTTCCAGGACTACCGCCAACCTCTCCTGATGCTCCTCGAAGTCTGTCCCCCACACGATAACGTCGTCCAAGTAGACTACTGCCACCTGCCATTGTAGTCCCTTCAGTACCTGTTCCATCAGGCGTTCGAACGTTGCCGGAGCGTTGCACAGCCCGAACGGCATAACGGTGAACTGGTACAGCCCGTTCTGCATGCCGAACGCCGTCTTCTCCCGGTCCTCCTCCTCCATCCCGACCTGCCAGTAGCCACTGGCTAGGTCGAGGGTACTGAACCACTTTGCCCCGCTTAAGGCGTCCAGGTTATCTTCAATTCTGGGGATGGGGTAGGCATCCTTAATTGTTACCTCGTTGACCCTCCGGTAGTCCACGCAGAAACGGACAGTCCCGTCCTTCTTCCGGACTAACACCACCGGCGACGACCAGGGACTACCAGACGGTTCTACCACGCCATCCCGCAGCATCTGTTTTACCTGCTGGTCGGCCTCCTGCCTCTTATGGATCGGCAACCTCCTGGGTGGTTGGCGAACCGGCACCGCGTCTCCCGTATTGATGGCGTGTTTGGCCAGCTCCGTGTGCCCAAGGCGGCCGTCGGGGCCGGTGAAAGCTCCGGCGAACTCCGTCAGCAGCCCCGCCAGTCGGGAACGTTGAGTCCGGGTGAGGTCCGTCGCTCCTCGCTCCAAGAGGTCTTGTAGATGAGGAGGAACCTCCGGCCGTGCATCCGCCGGAGTACGGCCAGTGGCAACCCCTCGCCATCCCTCTTCTAGCTCCATCACGTCCAACTCCTCCACCGGCGAGAAAAGAGCCAAACGGCTGCCCCGGTAGATCGTCACTGGGTCGGCCGTCGGGTTGAAAACTCTCACCGGCACGGTTCCATTATTGGTGTCCACCAGACCGGTGGCGACCGCAACCCGGCAGTTGTCCGTAGCCTCCAAGTTGGGGTAGACCATTCCGACTCCCACTCGTGTCCCGCTCCTTATTTCGCCGGCGAGGATCGCTTCATGGCCGGCCGGAACCACCATGTTCTCTGTTACCTGCACTCTTGCCACGAGAGGCTCACGTGTCATACCCCCCAGGGTGAACTTCCTTCCGTCGAGGGTGACCGTATGGTCGTTCCAATTCCACTCACAGTGGTACTTCGCGAGGAAGTCCAAACCCAAAATCACGTCCGGCTCAATCTCGGCCACCGTAAAGGTGTGGTGAACGCGGAGGTCGCCCACTTGTAACTCAAAGTCTCCTCTTCCCTTCGACGGCATAGGACTGCCGTCCGCCATCCTCAGGCCCGGAACCGCGGGGAGTAGTCTCCGTCCATCCGCCTTGAGCCAGGCATGGTAGAAACGTCCCGCAATCAGGCTCACTGTCGCCCCAGTGTCGAGAAGGCAACGCACTGGCCTTCCCGCTACCATCCCTCCAATGTAGTTGGCTCCGGGCGTCCCTGTCGCGGCCGGGCCGACTGGGCTTGCCGGCCCAGAAACTGGCGGTCTCCATGCTCCCCCGGCCCTGGGCCGGCGCGGCGGGGGGCCGCCTTTCCCACTCCGGCGGGGGCAGTCTCTGCTGATATGGCCGAGTTCATGGCACATGTAGCACTCCACCTGGGCCCGCCGGCGGGGGCAGTCTCTGCTGAAATGGCCGAGCTCATGGCACCTGTAGCACTCCACCTGGGCCCGCGTCTCAGGTTTGTACCCCACTGGCAGGACCGACTCAGGCTCCACGGCCGGAGCCTGAGGAAGTTGCTCCACTGACCTTACATCCCTGGCTCCGGCCCTCCCTCTCCGGCTGAACTCTTGGGACTCCACGAACGCCTCCATTTCGGTCGCCAGTGTAACAGCCTCGGTCAGGGTCTCCGCCTTACGGGAGAAAAGATGACGTTGTAGTTGTTCCTCCCCCAAGGCCCTCCGGAATGCCTCAACGCCCAAGTCCTCCCGCGCCTGTGTCGGTAGTCTCGGGTAGCTTTGCAGTACCAGCCGCCGAATGGACTGTCCCAGGCTACTGAGCGACTCATCTCGTCCCCTCGTCCGCATGGACAACTGGGCCCGATGTAATGGTACCTGTGCTGTCACGCCGAAACGGTGCTCGAAGTTCCCCAAGATGGAGGAATATTCCCCCCGTGCCTCTGGCGTCATGTCTGCCAGTGCCTCCTGGGCCGTACCCTTTAGGTGAGACGCCAGATACATTGCCTTTTCGGCATCGCTCCAGTGGTTGACTGTCGCGACGCTCTCAAAGTGAATCAAGTAGTCCGACCAGGACGCAACTCCGTCGAACTTATCCGGAAGCATCATCGGCCTCCGACTACCTATTCCCGTTGGCTCCGGTCCTGCGGCGACTCTAGGTGGCGCCGGCCTAGGCGCGGCTCTCCCGACGCCCATAGTGGGGGCCAGTCCGGGCCCACCAGCGGCCACCGGGTGTTGGCCTCCCCGGTCGTTTCCCCACTTGGACGGCCCCTCATTGAGTACATCGCCGGCGTCGCTTCGGCCTGTGTGTGAAACATCCCCGCTCCATTGGCCTGTGCGCGGAGCATCTTCCGCTCCATTGTCTCCCATGCGGAGCAGTGCCGGTTGCTCCGCTCCATTGGCTCCCATGCGGAGCAGTGCCGATTGCTCCGCTCCATTGGCTTGTGCGCGGAGCAGCTCCGCTCCATTGACTCCCACGCGGAGCAGTGCCGATTGCTCCGCTCCATTGGCTTGTGCGCGGAGCAGCTCCGCTCCATTGACTCCCACGCGGAGCAGTGCCGGTTGCTCCGCTCCATTGGCTCCCATGCGGAGCAGTGCCGATTGCTCCGCTCCATTGGCTTGTGCGCGGAGCAGCTCCGCTCCATTGACTCCCACGCGGAGCAGTGCCGGTTGCTCCGCTCCATTGGCTCCCATGCGGAGCAGTGCCGATTGCTCCGCTCCATTGGCTTGTGCGCGGAGCAGCTCTGCTCCATTGACTCCCACGCGGAGCAGTGCCGACGGCTCCGCTCCATTGGTTTGTGTGCGGAGCAGTTCTGCTCCATTGACTCCCACGCGGGGCAGTGCCGATTGCTCCGCTCCATTGGTTTGTGCGCGGAGCAGCTCTGCTCCATTGACTCCCACGCGGGGCAGTGCCGATTGCTCCGCTCCATTGGTTTGTGCGCGGAGCAGCTCTGCTCCATTGACTCCCACGAGGAGCAGCTCTGATGGCCCCGCCCCATTACCTTGTGTGCGGAGTAGCCTCGTCCCGTTGCTTCCCGTGAAAAGCAACTCCAACGGCTCTGCTCCACTTCCCCGTGTGAGGAGCAACCTCGACGGCTCCGCTCCCCTGCCTGGTGTGCGCAGTAACTCTGCTCCGTTGGCTCGCTGGGAAAAACCCTGTCCCGTCTCCCTGTGTTGTCCATTGTCCTCTGAGAGGGCGCTGTTCTGGTGGCCTGCCTCCAGACGACTCCTTGTCCCCGCCGCGTCGACGAACACAACCCGCGGGCGCTCCGAGTGAAACGACCCGCCAGCTGCGCTGTCGTCCACGGCCCTGGGCGGCCCCTCCTCAGGTTGAAAACCCACCGGCCTTGAGTAGGAGCTGGATGTTACCTGGTGAGGCCCCGCTGGTGTAGAAAAGTAAACCCTGGGAGTGTCCCGAAGAGTCCCCGCCCCCGCCGCACCAACAGCCACGGCTTGGGGTCGCCCCGCGTGGCGCGACCCGTCTGCCGCGCTGCCGTCTACCGCACGGGCCGGGCCCCCCCCGGACTCGATAATTTGTGTATGGAACAATTGAGGGATGTCCCGGTGAGGCCCCGCCCGAGCTGCACCGACGGACCCAGCTTGGGGTTGTTCCGCGTGGAACCACCCGTCTGCCGCGCCGCCGTCTACAGCACGGGCCGGGCCCCCCCCGGACCCGAAATCATTTGCATAGAACGACTGGGGAATATCCCGGTGAGGCCCCAACTCCGCTGCATCGACGGGCACAGCTCGGCATCGTTCCGCGCGGAACAACACGTCTGCCGCGCCGCCGCTTACAGCACGGGCCGGGTCCCCCCCGGGCTCGGTAGCGGCCCCAGACAATTTATGGGGAAGGGCGCCCTCACCCTGAATCGGAGTGGACGCCCCGTCGCCCCCTAACCATTGGGACATGTTCTTAAATTCCCCGTTATCAGTCCCCGAATCCTCCCCCAGAAAACACCCTGACTCCCAGGAAACCATAGCCTCCCCCCCAGAGCTCTCTGGTATATCCTTGAAAAAGACCTCTAACTCCTCCGGCGTAATGCACGGAGTGCCTGAAAGCTTCCTGGACTGGTCCCCGTTCCCTGGGCCCATGCCCTGGCCTGCCCTCTCGCCGTGGGGCGAGTTGGCTGCCGTGCTATCGTGGTTTTCCGAAAACATGAACACTTCACCTGGTCTTTTCCCGTCCTTCCGTATGCCGACCGCTGCCACCAATGTAACGTAGATTTCTCTGGGGTCGACTACACACACAAGAAGGACTCCTGACGCAAGTATTCCTCTATTTCCGGTGATTCTCAGCCGTTTATTGTGGACTCTCGCCTACCAAAACTGGACAACAGGCTCACACAATCACGCGGTACCAGAACTGGTCAGAACCGGTTCGGCCGTTGCGCAATCCGAAGGCGGGTCGCCGGGGCGCACCAGCAGGAGCCACCTGGAGCGATCCCAACACCGTGGAACCGCTCCAGCGCCCTCTACCGCCCAACCGGCACGGGCGCTACAATATATTGTTATTTCCATTTTTTTATTCCCATAGAATCGCGTGTACAGGCAGTCTTAAAATCATCATAAAATTGAAAGTATGTATGGTATAATAAAGGTGGTTTTGGTACCAAATGAAAGCTGAAGATGTGTACTAAAAATGAAATAACAATATCTCACTTTAAAAAAGCTCACTTATGTCTGGTTTTGTGGGAGCGGGTCACATTTATTCTTTGCCAACTGATTGTCTGGTGGGGGAGTGAGAAATGGTCGAATCGAAGAAGAGGGTGTGAAATATTCCGTTCTTCGTGCTCATATTAAACCACATTTGCCACAAGTTTTCAAAGCTTACCGCTGTAAATATTTAATACAAAAAGTGTTTTATATGACTAACAAGGGTATCGTTTCGTTCTTTCTTTTGCATAAAAAATGACTTTTGTCGACTCTAAAAGTCCGTATTTTATCGTTGATGTTGGTGCTTGAAATCAATCACAACTTCTGCATCTGTGACCAGTTCCGTCTTGTATTTTACCAGAATTCCTCACATTGAAATAAATGTTTTATATCATTTAACCAGTTCGCGCCGGATGACGTATATAAACGCAAGGTTTTCCCCAAATTTAAAACGGATGACGCATAAACACGCCAAGTTCAAGTTCGGAAATGTCTGTCAGCATCCAGCAAGGCCAGAAATGCGTGGGTGTGCTACCCAGCACTATCGGCCTGAACACGCTTCGGATCGAGTTTCGTTAAAAATAATCCCGCCCCTCGGCTTGGTGATGTTAAAATAATCCTGGCGCGAACTGGTTAAGTGCAAAAATTGGCAGTAATCCGTAATCCTTAAAAAGCGTCATCCTCTTTTATTCAAAATTTGTGAGATAAGATCATTTTTACTGGGTGTTTACAAAATGTCTGCAATTTAGTAAACTTTTGTTTATTACTAAATGACATCTTATTTGGACAGCTGAATTTTTTTTTTTAATGTAATGGTTGAATGTGATGGTGTTGCATGTTAACAATTATAATAAACTGTTGAGTGGTAAACATATACATTGTATTGTTTATATTATAACAACTGTGAACATATGTACATTGTAATTGGCACATTCCTGCAACACTGGTTATAAATACATGTAGGACCCCATACAAGCTTTAAGTTAGTTACTCTTACTTGAAATACAAGTGAATCAGTAAACAATTTAACATGGTTTACCACAGTGTGACACTTGTTACCTCAAAACATAATTTATCTACAATAACTTTATAAAAATTTGTATGGTTTTATTTTGTGGTCAGGTAGTAGTAGGGCTTAAATTGTACAATAACTGTTGCCCGGTCATACCATCGTAGGCCCTTGTACACAGTACATGACCTATACCTATACAATTTTACAAACTATTCAATTTGGGGGAAAAAAGGGAAAAGTTTACAGTTCATCTCGTGGCCAGGTTAATTAACTACATGTAGATGCTACTCGCCTATGCGTATCAGCTATGTCATGAATCGGGTCATTGAGATCCGGGTTGATGAACTACAAAAGGACATATTTTCAATTAAATTTTCTTCCTGGACTGCAACAGGAATAGAATTGTAGGCCGAGTCACAAATATCCTAATTGGTATGATGAAAAGGCACGTGCAGTATTTGCAATCGTCATAACAAAGAGGGGGAGAGGGAGGGAGGGGGGGGGGGGGGGGGGGGGGGGTGGGATTACCAGTTATATTATCCCTAACCCTAACCCTAGCTAACCCTGACTTCTTCTTTTTTTAACTAGAGGACGTATATACATGCAAAATTGTCCCCAGTTTCAAAAACGGATGACGCATAAACACATCACGAGCAAGGCCGGAAATGTCTGTCAGCAGCGAGCAAAGCCGGAAATGCATAGGTGTGCTTCCCGGTACAATCAGCCTGAACCCGCCTCGGATCAAGTTTCGTTAACAAAAAAAATTTGCGCCTCGGCTCGGTGATGTTAAAATAATCCCTGCGCGAACTGGTTAAATGCAAATTTTGAATTTTTACTTTCTTATAAATTATATTTTTATATTGGGAAATTCATGAAAATGCAACAGGCAAGTTCAAAGTTGTTTGGCCTTGGCTACGAACATACAATGTACATGTACTTTTTTGGTCAGCATGCAGGCCCTAGTATATGGCTATCCTACAAGGATTCAACAATGAAAGGAACTCGTGCAGGCTTTTCAATAACCGTATAAAATGCCAAAGCTTTTGAAGCCTTTTTGTGGCTAACCATCATCATGCATCAACAGTTTTCAAAAGGATTGGGGAGAAACTTAAGTTCACTTTCATTTTCTCATTGTTGTGCTGGGTTTGCACTTTGCAAGGGGAAAATACTTGCTGGATTATAGGTTGCTGAATTTAATTAGACGTTGCATTCAAAACCAAAAAAGCGTGATTTTATTATAAAGCAGAGGAGGGTGGTTGTTCAGCAATTGATCGTAACAACAAATTCAGGCTGAGATACTGGCCTGAATTTGACTTGACATGTTTGGTGGCATTTTCAGTGTGACACAGTTTGACACCAAATAGGACAAAGGTTTTTTAACTTTATGGATTGCTGAAACCCTGTGAAATATACAGAACCCTATAAATGTTTCATGTACATGTTAGGTATCCAGCATACATGTATAACATATCATAGTGAACAAACTAAATCATTCTTATGGTTGCAAGAAATGCATTCCCATAAATGAGATGGCATGTATGAAGATACATGTAAGCTCTTTTGCAACATTAATAGTAGGCCTATGGAGCCAAACCAGATAGAATGCAAATAATTCAAACCATTCTATCTGAATTCACTCGCATCATCAGCTGGGCATGACTGTTTCTCTGACAACGCAACACTAAACAGAGAGTCATATGTTGAGGAGTTTTTATGCAGCATAAAAAAGTGTAAAGGGAACGTTAAAGGTATAATACACCATTGGTAATTGCTTGAATTATCAATAATGAGTAAATTTGGGGGGTTGTATTTTATAGTAAATATCGTTTAACTGAGCTGTCCGAAGTTTTACAATTATGGATGCCGAGAAAAGCATGAAAAACAGCGTCGAGCAGTTATTCTTAAGTTATCTTTGTTTTTCGCGATCGCCGTTTATTATAAAATTATATTTTTCGGAATAATTACAGGATATCTAGCGCAATCATTTTGCTGGATGCCTAGAATCAACATTTACTTTCAAATGAGTAAGATATTTCTTAATAATTCGGTAGTAAATATTTTTGATATCTGCAAATGGTGTATCCTACTTTTTTTATTTTTTTTATTTGGGGGTGTAGTCCAGGGAAACAAAGTTTTGACCTCACACAAATTGCAATAGAATATTTTTCACCACAGTGCACTTCTATAAGCTCCCTAGAATAACATACTAAAAATCTCAAAAAATTAAAGTAGGGGAAATATGAATAATAATATTTGCATAAATCATTAATCCCTGCCGCGTAATATATTTATTCCTTTATTTGGGTTTATTATTATTATTATTTTTGTTGAAAAGTTTATTTTGGTGACTCTACTTACATATATCCTAACATCAATAAAAATTTCTTAAGCATATAAGTGACTGAATAATTATGTGAACCTAGTAATTATCCAAAATGACAACTTTGTGAACCCATAAATGTGCGCACATTACACTGTCTCCAGATATCATCATGTAGTCAGTATTGGTGAGCTTCAAATTCACCAAGTTGCTCACTGGCACAGTTATCATATTAAAACCTTATGGAAAATCATATGAACAATGATAACATTGTGATATTTAGCCCAGCAAACCAAAACTGGAGAAAATAGTGTGTCCATAAATTGGGCGAAAAAGTAGTTAAAGGGTTACCTAACATGGGAGACTTGAACAAGTTCAAGAAAATCCCCAAAATACATTTTAACGTAGATATGATTATTGTAAGCAAAACAAAATTTTATTTGGGAGGTTTCTTTGAACTTGTTCAAGTCTCTCACCTTATAGGCAACCCTTCACTAGTATCTTTTAGCCCAATTTATGGACACACCATTTCCCCGAAGCTTTAGTTTGCTGGGCTCAATATCACAATGTTATCATTGTTCATATGATTTTCAATGAGGTTTTAATAGGATAACTGTGCCAGTAAGCAACTTGGTAAATTTGAGGCTCACCAATACTGACTACTTGATGATATCTGGAGACAGTGTAATGTGCGCACATTTATGAGTTCACAAAGTTGTCATTTTGGATAAATACTATGTTTACATAATTATTCAGTCACTTATATGCTTTAGAAAATCTTATTGAAGTAAGGATATGTAAGTAGAATCACCAAAATAAACTTTTCAAAAAAAAATAATAATAATATATTCAAATATAGGAATAAATATATTACCCGGCAGGGATTAACGATTTATGCAAATTAGTCATATTTCCACCACTTGGATTTTTTGAGTTTTTTAGTATGTCATTCTAGGGACCTTATAGAAGTGCACTGTGGTAAAAAAATATTCTATTGCAATTTGTGTGAGGTGAACAAAACAAAATTAGGTATTTTCCCTGGACTAGCGGGGGAAGGGTGGGGGATCAAAGGGAAAAAACAGACTTTAGAGTAACAATACTCTTCACTACGGGGAAATAGTAAATTGCACATGATGTCTGTACAAGGGGCACAACTGTTCAGAATACTGAATGACTAAGGGCCTGTTTGTTTCCTGTAGACTCAGTGATCTGGAGCATTGATTGCTGACCTGAATCACATTTTAATGGTTCCTGCTCGCAAGGTGGGTTTACAAGATCCAAGATGGCGACGGGCGGGGAAAAAAAATTAAGCATGAAATGTACTTTCATGATTACAAATAGTACGGTTGATTTACTTTTTATAGACATTTCAGATAACTTATTTCCGTAGTAGCCGTCTGCTGCTACCAAATTAGGAGCCCACTACATTTGTCTTGTGTGTTCGGATTTGACAAGCGAGGGTAGTTCCATTTATTTTCGCACCGCGCTGGATTCCATGATCTTGTGTAAAGAGTCGAATCCAGTTCAGTATCTTGATGAAGTAGCTATAGACGATGTGCCCTCTGTTTACATCTGTATTCAAATGTTCCCGGCAGTATGCGCACGCATCATGTTTTACATAAATTTGGTTAAGAGATGACATTAGAGGTCACATAATTCAAAGGCGATCTGACCTGGGACGTCACTCTTTCAGCAAATTTTATGTAAAACACGATGTGTGCGCATCACTGCCGGGCACATTTGAATACAGATGTTAAACACGTGACGTCAGAGGGCACATCGTCTATAGTCCGGGTCAAAGATTATTCAGGATAAAATAGATAATGTGATGTTTCACGATGTTATTTAAATGCCCATTCTGCTCATAATTAACACGCGTGTGTCGTGCGCCTGTCTCTCTACATATTTATGACCCAAGACATTGTACAACTGAATCATTTTGAAATAATATTTCACTCAAAGTGAATAACAGTCTTAAGCATCTTGTAAAATAACGACACCTGGTGTGATGTGATTTTCAAGAAAAGTGGAATTTTGTTTCAATTTTCAATGATTGTTAGCCAGCACTCGTTGGGAACAGAATGGCGTATCTCACGTTTTGGCAATAAACTCTTTAAATACCAGTAGGCCTGCTGTTGGAGGCATCAAGTACAACGAAATAGTCCCAGTCAAATAGGAAAAATATCTTTCACAGTGATTTTTGTCTACCAAGTGCAAGTTTTGTTCTAGTTTTTTTTTTCATTTGAGGAAACTCACACAAGTTAAACTCATTGAATAGTGCACCCAATGATCAGAATATAATTTTTTTTTTAAAGTATATATACAATAGGTTCCCAACATCACGATTATAGTCCATAGAACTATAGAGCGTAGTTTGTTGATAAAATTACAAATTCTCTGAACCATATCGCTCATGGGGACCCCTCGCCATACATCATTTTGCAGCTTCACTTTGGAACCAATTACCGGCATACATCAGCACAGCCACATCTATTGATACTTTCAAGAAACTGTTAAAGACTCACTTATTTCTTATATAGCCCATTCATAGGCAGCATTTGCCTTAAGAGCAACCAAGCATAGCCCGTAATTTTTCTTAGTCCGTAATTCTTTCTTAGTCTGCCTGTTTTATATTTTATTTGTTTTTATTGTAATTCTGTAATGTGCCTTTAATGTAAATTTTACTGGTCTGAAACCCTTCCTTCCTTCCACCTTGTCTGTTTGATGTTTTTCTTTTTTTATCAACCAGATTGTGTGTCTTGTCTATCTTTTGTTAGTCCGTTCATTTGTCCATTTTGTGCTCTGTTTGTTAAGTCTCTTTGTCGTGATTGTCATGCTATTCGTGTTGATTGATGTTCTGTGTTACATGTCTATTCAATTTGCCTGGTTTTTTAGTTTTTTTTTTAAATATTTTTATATTTTAATTTATAATGTATATGTAATTGTAATTACGATTTATTTTTGTATAATTTCTTTTTTGTAAAATATTTATTGGGTTTTAAATTGTAATTATGGGTTTTAAAGTGTTTTACTGTAAAGCACCTTGAGCGTCAATATTTGACGGATTTGGCGCTATATAAGAATTGACTAGTGTTATTATTATATTATATGTTTCTTTTCGAATCTTGTTAAATTGTGATAATAATTTTGGCACATGGGATGTAGGAAATTTCAGAATTAAAAACAAAATGTTTTAACAAAAATACTTTTGGAATACAAAATCACTTCAATGAAGACGGACATAAATTTTACATTCTGAAATTGGAAAACATTGAATTGATATAGGTACTGCAGCCGAGTCAAATTGTCTCCTTTGTTTAAAACCAAAACCCAAAATACAACCAACAACTATTTTATAGTAAATTTATCTGTTTAATTTTATGGTTTTTAATATCATTTTAATATCAAAAATGTGAAAAGCTGGGATGGAGGTTGTTAGCCTTAGTGCAATTTGGTCGTTTTAGATTTATTTCTTTAATTATTTAAGTGTTCTTAATATGACCTGTTTTTATTGACCTTTTGTGTGTTGTCTTTTGTCTTTATTTAATTGTCTTGATGTATATTTATGTAAGATGGTTGTAAATAAATAAATAAATAAAATATAAAGTAAATAGGTAAAAGAATGCCAAATATTAAGGAGTTTAAGTATCTAGTATCTAGTATCTTGTATGTACATAGACCAGTTCACACTTCACGTGAATGTGACGTCATAAAGCATTCGCTGCAAAATTCACAGAAGTTGAAATGTGTCCAACTTTTTGAAATTCTCAGCGTGAAATCTTTTGAGTTAATTCCCACTGAGTAATTAACTGGAATTTTGTAATAAGTAAATCGGCACAAACACCACGAAGTAACACTCGACTGCGCGTGGGTGCGCGTCACACGCACATATTTTCGTTTTCACAAAGAAACACTTTTTTTTTTCATTTTTTTTCCTGTAATACCACAAGAATATGGATGGAGTAAATTCCTGTCAAACATATTGTAAAGCTTTTTTCTCTGAATTGTATTTCCGCAACCAGTGGTGGCCTACTTTATCTGCAAATTAGATTCATAAAAAGTTAGTGTGAATCATCGGTTCTGTGGACACATTTTGGGTCAATGAAACTTTTGAAAGCATTATAAACATTGGTTCTTTGGCAGCAAAACATGCCACACATGCCACACATGTATTTATACAGCAGTTGATAGTGTTCAACCAACATCTATGATTCAGCAGTTTGTTGGTCTAGCGGCTTATTCCGGACCATTGAAAATGGGAAATATTGCCACCCAAATATTTTCTTCCCCCCCCCAGTCCCCCCCCCCCCCCTTAAATTGTGTACTTTGAAATCAAGGAACCCTTAGAAAATGTATTACAATACCACGATACTTCTGCTTGAGTTGCATTTCATGTCATCTTTACATTTATATTTGGGTCTGTCAAATTTTGCATGTGCCTGTTGCATCTAACATAAGATTTTACTTTTTTATTCAGGACACATGTCAAATTACACAGGTCCGGTGTAAACCAGTACACCAACAAAGTCACACTTTCTGACCCTTTATTTATGGACTTAACACATTTTGTCTCATCGATTGTGCTTCTCAGAAATATAGCCGGCATCAAAAGAATTGAAAGGGGAACTTGATGTTATTTTTAATGTTAGTTTTAGTTTCATTTTCGATTTCCCTACGGCTTCTCTTTCCGTCCTTTTATTTGGCTTTACTTGCAACCTCCATTTTAGAACTCTATCCTTAAAAAGGTTTGACAATACATCATTATTTTGAAGAAAAGAATGGCTGCCAATAATCATGTGAGTCGGCCATATTATATTGAAAGTTAGGTAAAATCTTCATTTTTTGTAACTTGTGGATAGAAATGGCCTGAAGTAAATTACACATAATCAAAAATGTGCGATTAAACATATCTTAATGTTTTATGCCACATTAAAAAAAGTCAGGCTAAAATGTAAAAATAGTCTGGTAGCATCCCATTGAACAGTTCACAATTTGTAAAATACATTCAGGGAACACAACCAAAATGGCCTCCTCGTGATTTAGGTTCAACGAAAGAAACACAGCACACTAACAATGCAAATCCATTTTTGTTCACGGTGACACTGTGAATTTCAATGCTCCATTGTCAATAAATGGAAATGCAACACACCATCACACATCCACAGGCATGTCCTTAGGTAGCTGAACTTTCCAAATGCAGAGCCTATGTGTTAAAACTATTGAGCCTCCTCTACATTTGAAATGGGAAAGGTTGTCTCTTCAATATGGACTTGAACTCTGAAGTAACCCTGATAACTCAGCATAGGAGAGAGCTTTCACACCACAGTATATTCATCTTTATACCAGTAAACCCAATGTTATCACATTCACATTATTGGAAATTTGAATTAACCAGTTCTCCCCGGGATTATTTTAACATCACCGAGCCGAGGCGCGGGATTATTTTTTAACAAAACTCGATCTGAGGCGGGTTCAGGCCGATGGTACCGGAAAGAATCAAAATAAAATTCGCCCGTGGGACTGGCAGAGATGGGGAAAGTACGAGTCGAAAGCATAACTCTTCTAGTTTGTAGCAAATGAGACATTTTGTCTCAAAACATCCCGAAACAGTCGGGGTCCCCCAAAACAACTGGTATTCTAAATAAAAACTATTTCATACCTCATTTCACAAGCGGTGGGGCAGATGGTATAGATGGTATAGACTAATGCACTTTTTATGTGGTTTTTATGCAGTATTGATGCTGACAGCGTGGGATAGAAATCCCTGCCAGTGGACTATGGGATTAAGATTGCACGCGTCAGTTTGTCTCATCGATACTGAATGGGCATTGAAAAAAGAACTGATGAATTATGGATTGAACTTATCCCACATTATATGCTGATGATAATACACGCTCGTTCTTTATTAGTACACCCCCCTCCCCTCCCCACCCGAATGCCTCAGGCATATGATTATTTTGTTTTTGAAAAGGACGCAATGAATATAATGATTTACTGGCCCATCCAACCCTACCCTTACTCTGGGCATTCTGAGCCAGGTTTTTAAGCATGTATACAAAAGGTATCCAGAGTTGTATTGGAGTCCCTGCAAGTTCTTGCACAAGTTTTTCCACAAAGCCAGTCACAAGTAGCTGGTTGAACAATGACAAAGGAATGCTTTTGTCAAAGCTCATTTGAATAGCTCATTTGAATAGCTTGTGATTTGAATTAGAACTTGAGGACTTGTGATGGACTTGTAGGGACTGGCGATGGACTTGCAGGGACTTGCGATGGACTTGTAGGGACTGGCGATAGACTTGCAGGGACTTGACTACATCCCTGTAGGTATCAGGCTACGTGTAGAATATAACAGTGAATTCAAATTCTCATAGTTAGAAGAATTGCGTTGTTGAAGAACAAATGAGTTTACGGTAACATCGTGACCTCTGAATAACACATAAAACCAAAGCAAAATCAGCCTAAACTGAAGACTAAATTATCTTCAAAATTTGCAAGTATCGGTTTGCATGTTAAAACGAAGTGCCAAAATAACTTCCCAAAATTCATGATTTTAGTATTTTTCATTAAAACCCGTATCTGAGTCCATATAGAGTTAAAAGGCAGTCAAGCATATAATTATATATCCTTGTTGGCAATAAAGGCGTGTATACTGATGACTTCATACTTATTATATGTACATGTATGTTTGCCCTTATATGGGGGCCAGTATAAGCCAATGGTTTCGTTATCCAATAAAAAAGCGCACATGAAATTATAGTGTGATTTCAAGGATGAATACACCCAATTATAAAGTTATACCCCTTTGTTCCAGGAACCTAATTCTTTTGTTGTTTTATTGGGATTTTATATTTCCTTAAATAAAATGTACATTGCACTTTTCTATTCGAATACCAAGAGCCTGTCACGTGACTGGTATTAACCAGTTCGCGCCGGGATTATTTTCACATCACCGAGCCGAGGCGCGGGATTATTTTTAACGAAACTCGATCCGAGGCGGGTTCAAACCGATGGTACCAGAAAGCACACCCATGCATTTCCGACCTTGCTCCCTGCTGACAAACATTTCCGGCCTTGCTCGTGACGTGTTTATGCTTCAACTAGCTGTTTTAAATCTGGGGAAATCTTTGCGTGTATACGTCCTCTGGCTAAACTGGTTAAACGGATGATAAAGATTGTCCCCAAAAAAATTGGACAAATTTGGACTCCAATGAAATCCAGTGCCTTTTACCATTTGATTGGTTTTAACGTTAAATCACACAGCATTCCCAATACTTACCAGTGAGTCTGTATATTTCATGGTCTGAAATTCACATACATTCGCCACAGCATCTGCGTAACATCGCGCAATACGCTTCCATTATGCTTCTATTATGTCATATTAATTGTCTGATTTTTTGTTTTTTTGTTTTTTTAACAGGATGGTGTTTCCCAAAGACAATTTTGTGAACTGACAACCAGTAACCAAGATGGATTAACAGGTACATAAAAAACAAATTTTAATTCATAGCCTTATTACTTTAACTCTGTCCCCATACACTATTAGTTTCTGTAATTGGGTTTTTTGGTACTTCTTCATATCTGCTGCTCTTGAATATGCTGCTTTTATCCACAGTATAAATTTGAGCAGGATGTTGTGATTTTGTTACACGATTATTTATAAGAATTTTTAAGTGAATGAGGGGTGCTGTAATGATGTCAATTGGGAACAGGGGAAACTACCTCCAAATTGAAACCAAGATTATTCACATAAGTTTTCATGCTGAAAAAAATCAACTTTTCATAATCTTTTATTTTCACCAGATTTGATTAAAGTTAGAAAACCCTGTGCTTCAATAAATGTGATGGTAGATGTACGTTCTATTGCTTACAGAACCCAACCTCGCAATATATATTGTTATATTTTGTTCCTTATACCCACAGGCTCCATGATTGAAATTCTCTAAATTGATCTGTACCTCTTTCTTTAATTGTTTGGTCCAAACAGAGATCTGTCCCAATCCATTCAAGCCACCGATACACCCCCACTTAAGACCAGGCAAACCGCAACATTTCAGGGTGACAGACTTCAACAAGAATATCAGTTCATCCGAGAGACCGTCTGAGGTCGAGCAATACACCTGTGTTCACATCACATTCAATCTAGATCCAATTGGTAAGAAAGAAACAAAGACGCAGTGTAGATGGAAAAGTATGGTGGAACCAAGAATTGCTCAAATGTTACCTAGGCACCGTAGCCAGCAAGCCTGAAGAAACCTTCAGAGTAAAGACAATGAGAAGAAATATACAGTTTTAGATGTGGGGAAAAAAACGCAGAAGAATATACTTTGGAAAACCGACTGAATCAGGCAGGGACTGAAAACCCAATGATGGAAGACGAGAAAGGAAACGCTATGCCAACCTGACTCCCCATAATGCTTTCCTGTAAAAACCTCTGTATTTCCCAAAGTTGCATTTGCCAGACTATATTTAAATCAACATTAGTTTGTACGATTTTATTAATAGGATTTTTTTTTCCCAATTAGAACTTTCCAAGATGCAATATTACAAAACAAATGTTTCAAAATAGAGAGTTAGATCTAAAACGTCAGTCAACCTAGAGCAATTAGTTTGAACTTGACCATCAATCAGTCTCTGCTTTACCAACGCGCATGCTCAAATGCAGTTTGCTCGAACGGCTCTAGTCAAACTATTGTTGGAAAGATGGCAACCGCTTTGTTTACATTTCTGACATGAATGAGATGGGTATCGGCGTTGTTCTCATGCACATATAGGTAGGATAAGTCATAACGCTAGTCATGTTGGTCCAGGCAAAAACAAGAAAAAATTTCATTAGGCCTACCAGATTTTCACTTAACCTTACTGCCTTTCCCGCCGGCCGACTATCATCATCACTTTTTTTCACGTAAGTGGTTCTCTCCATGTTTCTTTATGGAAAAAGGCTAATGATAACCAATGCACAGCTGTGCCCCGGGGTCTGGTCCCAAATAGTCAATTAGAGTAGTTCAACCATCCTGCGTTCGAATGACGTTAGTCCAACTGTACTGTAGTTCGCGCCCGAACTCATGTTTCTATATTAGACTTTTTAACATGTCCTTGTGTGTCTTTTAACTAGATTATCAATTAACTGTAGAGATTTAGTTTTGTAATTTTTATTATTTGTTTAGCTTTTTTCTTTTTTTCCCCTTTTTTTTTAAAGCCGCACGCAATGTCAAAGGACTACAGCTTTTATTAGAACCCAAAAATATTGAAGACCTCAATAAGAACTTCTGCGTCATCTTGGATTTCAGCGAGATGGGCCTCAACTACTTTGCTGTTTTGGATAAGTCTGAGCATCAGGTAAGTTATACCAACGGCAGGCCATGGTCCAAAAATCAATTTGTGTAAGCTGAGACATGAGACATATTTTGCATTGTTTTTTGGCTTCCTGGTTGCAATTGAGGAGTTTATTTCAAAAATGTGATACACTCTTTTTTGTTCCGTTTTAAATCCTGGGCCATTTTTTAAACCCCATGCAGCTTAGGCTCCATCATCATTGCCAAACTGCATGAATGAATCCGAAGACAGAGACAAAGCTGGGTTTGGAAAACGACCAAAATTTTGTTGGCTGTTTATTTAATTTAATCACAATCTAAGAATGTGATAAAGTAAAAGATGAAGTAGGAAAAAAACAGCTGTATACTGTTTTGTTTTCTTCATTATAGTTTTGGAAGTAAACTCTTTAATTGAAACCTTCATGTTTTTCTGTGTAGGCTATATACTTTCACAATTGTTGTTTATTCATTATTGGACTATTGGCAAAATAAGTTTCTATATAGCCCTACTGTATTGAAGACTGGTTCTTCAACTATTGCAGAACAACGAAAACATTGCCGTGCTAAATGTCATCTTTACTGCACAGGTTTTGTCCACACTGATGGTTTACAATTCTGTCACATTTGTCAACATTGCGTGGTTATAAGTTTTAAAGGTAGTATACACCATTTGAAAACATTTAAAAAATATATATAATTGTTCACTTTTAAATTATAAGGCACTTTCGGTTTGGACAGGAAGAAAGGGTCACGTGATTTCACGCACACAAGATAAAATGAAGATCCTGGATTATTCTATTTATTGCCACAAAAATTAAGTTTCGGTCTTTTGCGGTTGATTTGTTATTGATTTTCAAAGATTAAATCAATTGAACCTTTAATATGACGTCACGTGACCCCTGATGACGTCATCATGACATCTGTCTGCTAGGCACGAGCTCAATATAATATCTTCACTTGGCTAAATTAGTTTTGTTTGGATACAAATTTGTTTTCTATGAAAAGTGCTTGTGTAAATAAATGTGTACAAAGTCTATGGGATTTTTTTCCCAAAAAAAAAAGAAAAAAGAAAGAACTAGAACTACGTCTGTTCGAGGAACACAACATAGGGCTTTTTCGCCTTTGTAGTTTTTGTTTATTTTGTTTTTTAGAAATTCAACTACAAGTGTTTTATCCTAAAAACCATTCAAAAGAAATTTAACCAATTTTAAACACATTAAAAGTAATAAAAACAAATATAGGTTATTTAAAGAGATTGCCGTCAATCACGGCAATATTGATGTAAAAACGATGACATCACACATTTGTAAACTTTTGGTGCAACTACCTAACAAACCTAATACAAAATAATTTTTATTTGAGCATATTCTGTTGCTGACATATGGCTTAAATGTCCCCAAAACTTAATAATTCATATAAAATTGTATAATGGCGCCATCAGCAAACGTAAGCAACATGTATGATTACGCTACTTCCCAATAAACACAACACACAAGCGCATTTGATTGGCGGCCATTTTTAAATTCAAGATGGCTGCCAAAACCAAATGATCCAATGTTAATTATTAATGTTCTTTTTGTGTTCCTTGATCCTGAAAACATGGGTATATAGCCACCAACATCAAATCTCTGTGAGTCTCGTAGACCGAAATACGAGCAAAAATGCATTTGATTGGCGGCCATTTTGAAAAATAAAATGGCCGCCTGAGCCAAATGATCAAATATTCTTTTAATTGGTCTTATTGGGTTCCTTGCCCCTGAAAACATTAGTATAGACACCAAAACCAAGTCTCTATGAGTCTCACAGACCGAGATATAGGCACAACCAATTTCGGAAGGCGGCCATTTTGAAAAATGGCCGCCATCTTTATGCATCCCAACTTTTTTACTGGTAACATCAAAATAATCACTCAGACAGGTCTCCACAACAAAATTATACCACTCGCGGAGGATCTGGGGGGGGGATGCATGGGGGGTTATTCCAGCCCACGGACTACTAGAGGGTACGTGCTATAACAAGTTATGACGTCGCCGGAAATATTTTTGCAAAGTACCACTAGCCAGACACTAACATCATTGAAAATAAGTTTATAACATTTTTTACTTTCAAGGCACATTATAAGGCACTTCCGGTTTGGACCGGAAGGAAGGGTCACGTGAATTCACGCAAACGATCGAGATAAAATGACGATCTTGTATAATTTTATTTATTGCCACAAACATCGAGTTACTTTTTTTTGCGGTTGATTTTTTTCTTGATTTTCAAAGATTAAATCAATTGCACCTTCAAGATGACGTCACGTGACCCCTGATGAAATCATCATGACATCTGTCTGCGAGACACGAGGTCACTATAGGGCCTTCACCTGGGTTAAGTTTTATGGAAACACAACTTTGTTTTCTATTAAAAATGCTTGTGCAAAAAAACGTGTACAAAGTCTATGGGATTTAGATTACTAAAAGAATAAAGAAAAAAACTAGAACTACGTCTGTTCAAAGAACAGAACATAGGGCTTTTTCGCATTCTCAGTTTTTCAGATTTCAATTTTCAAAGATTTAACTACCTATACCATCAAAACAAATCAAAACATACTTAAGTTAATTTAAACAGATTAAAACTTATTAAAACGATGACATCACACATTTGTAAACTTTTTGTGCAACTATTTGTGACCTAGCTAACAAAACGATTTTTGATGTTAGCATGTTCTATTGCTGAGATATGGCTTAAATGTCCCAAAATGTAATAATTCACATATAATCGTAAAATGACGTACAGTAATAAGGACATCACCTCAATATTTATAACACATTCCCCATATCGATATACCAAGTTTTAGCCCAATCAACCAAACTTATAGTTCTCTAGATAAAGGACATTCAAATGTGTACTTTTAAGACGACGTCACGTGACTCATGATGACGTCATCATGGCGTCTGTCTACAAAACACATGTTACCTATTATGTTCTTTACCTCGGCCCTTAAGTTTTATGAAAATACGAGTTTGTTTTCTGTCAAAAGATCTATGTAAAAGGTCTATGGGCTTTGGGTACCCAAAACGAAAGGTTTAAAGCTGTTTTTATTGTAACTTCTGGTCTAGTGACGTCATCAATCTTTCCCCCTTCATTTTGTTCTTAGCAGGTAGCTAGTTACATGCATCAATTATAAGGTAATTTCAGCAAACTTCGCCATGCGAATCAACTGATTATTGATTTTAAACATTTTTCAACATGCCGTTAGAGGGCACTATAACCTTATATAAAGTGACCGTTAACTTGTTTGTTACTTACAACCTAGCCAGCGCCTAACATCGTTGAAAGTAAGTTCACATCATTTTCCACTTTTTAAATATAAGGCACTTCCGGTTTGGACCGGAGGGTCAGGTCTTTTTGCATGTAATACAAATTATGAAGACCATGGATTCATCTATCAATTCCCTTAAAAATCTAAATCAGATCTCTTACAGTTGATTTTGTATTGATTTTCAAATATTAAATCTAGAAACAATTAGTCGCTTGTAATCTGAAACTTGATGACGTCATCGTGACGTAATTAACAGAAAGCTCGAGAGCTGTTTTAACTTTGCTATTTGAAGCAAAAATCTAGATTATTTCTATCGCGGTTGATTTGTAAGCGATTTTTGAAGGTTTAAAGGATTTTTCAAGGTTTAAAGGATTTTTCAAGGTTTAAAGGATTTTTCATTGTAACTTCCGGTTTGGTGACGTCATAAATATTTCTCCTTCCCAATATGGTCTAAACATGAAGCTGATTATATACACCGATTATAAAGTGGTTTCAGCAAACTTCGCCACACACATCAACCGATTATTCATTTTAACAATTTTTCAACCTGCCGCTAGAGGGCGCTATAACACGTTATGACGTCGCCGGTATTTAAAAAAACAAAACATCTAGCCAGACACTAACATTGTTAAAAGTAAGTTCATATCATTTTTCACTTTTAATATATAAGGCACTTCCGGTTTGGACCGGAAGGAAGGGTTACGGGATTTACGTGGAGTTTAGATTACTTAAAGAAAAAAGAAAAAAACTAGAACTACGTCTGTTCAAAGAAATAACGAACAAAAAATATTCAAAAATGAGAACAAAAACGAAGGCTTTTTCGCAAAAATGCGAAAAAGCCCCCAAAAAATATTAAAAAAAAAAAAAAAAAATAACAAAAACAAAGGCTTTTTCGCTTCAAGCGAAAAAGCCAACTACTGAATTACCTTACTTGACTGTAAGTGAATAACAGTCTCAAGCATCCTGTCAGCACAGGGCTGGGTTGAGGGTTGAATTATGATTCGCCTGGTGGCCAAAATGCAGGTCACAAATAAAAACTGCAAACTATACGTGTTATAAATTGCTGATTAATTAATTTACTTTGTTTTTGTTTTCATTTTTATTATTTTAAGGTGGATTTGACCTTTTCCTGTTTCTGTGGTCTTAAGCCTGGCAGGATCTATTCCGTTGGTGTTCGCACTATGCCGGTTGATATCATAGGAAGCAGTCCCTATGATACCGTTCAGAAAATTGATCATATGCCCCCAGGTATGTTTAAGTCACATGTGTAATCTTTTACATCGTTCGACTGGCTAAAGGTAAAAATGAATTGTGATCTTAGTTTAGATTGATTTATTATCTGAATCTTGTTCTAAATGCTTGTTTGTTTTGGTTTGTATAAATAATATAAGAGAGTTAATCTCTGTCAATTTGAAGACAAATTTATTTATTTATACAATTTAACTTAGGCCTATATTCATAAATACCTTAGACAGTTTACCCATTCCTATTGGTCAGGAGCCCACCATGTGGCCGGTTTTGAACAGATAAATAAACACCAGGGCCAGTTTCAGACACTTTGCGATGTCACATGAAATTTGGACGCCCGTGAAATCTGGTTGCTTTACACTTTAATTGGATGAAACCTCACAAGGCATGCGCAATACCACAAACGAGGTCGTATTTTAGAGTCCTCTATTCACGCTGTACCGGCAGGCAGCTTGCATTCCGCGTAACTTCGCACAGTGTGCAGGTCGGGCATCAATGTCCATATTAGGAGTTAGCTTACCTCCCGGAACGATCATGCGATCGAGGATATACTAGAGGAACATACCATAAACGTACATGTAGCTAGAGGGGTGTTTCACAAAATATGACGATGTATGAAGTATAATTCTTCAACAAAATCATTGGCAACCTATACTTTTCATTTTTGTTTTGTTGTATTTTACCAAAAGGTATTTATGAATGGGAATAACTATGTGGTTGGCCGGTATACAAAAACCGGCTCATGGGCCTGGACATTGCCGGCTAAACAAAATCTGTTAGGACTTCTCAAGACATATGGACAGTGTGCCCTTAATTAAGCAGATAAAAATACAGATTTGGTATGTGATTTTTTTCTTTTCAGGGTGTAATGACCCAACAAAGCAGAAAGATATTCGCTGTCAGAAAACTGCAGCAGGTGAGCTTAAATTATCAGGACATTGATTTATTTTTAATAAAAGTAATTTTTGTCGGGCTCTAGCTTTGCTTGGCCGGCTTTAGTGATGTTGTGTAGTGAATTGTTGCACTTGTAAGTGTATTGTCCAAATTTCTACACATTTCCTAAATTTACAATAATCAAGACTGTTTATCGGGTTTTTTGGACCAAATTCAGCCAATTTCATTAACTTGCATGTCTTGCAGTGCACTAGGATTAATGACGAGATCCCAGAGTAAAAGGCCGGTTAATGCAAATGTAAATGTGATGCACATTTGACGTCATGAAGCATGTGCTGGGAAATTCACTAGAGTACAAATTGATGTGATTCGCAGCTCAAAAACTTGCCCTCCATGATGCCAAATTTGTTTTTGCTTTTGTGCCGAGTATGAACCAGCCTTATGACGCATTTGGCAAGCGATTTATAAAGTAAGATGTAAAACACATTCGTTATTCATTTGTTCCATGACTTTCTTTAAGCCATTACAAATAAAATCTTCCACTATAGATTGAATCTTAAGACGAAAAGTATATAAAAAATGAATGTTTGTGAGTGCATTGGGAAGAATAATTTCATGAAACATCTGTCACTGAATGAAATTATTCTTTCCATTGCAGGAACGTTAAAACACTATTTGAATAAATCCTGCCATCTGAATGGTCGGAGCGTGACTGTGCAATGGAAGTTCTGTTCACCGTTGAATAGAACCGTTGAATAGAACAATTGAATATAACAATTGAATAGAACAATTGAATAGAACAATTGAATAGAACCGTTGAATAGAACCGTTGAAGAGAACCGTTGAAGAGAACCGTTGAAGAGAACCGTTGAAGAGAACCGTTGAAAAGAGCCGTTGAAGAGAACCGTTGAAGAGAACCATTGAAGAGAACCATTGAAGAGAACCATTGAAGAGAACCATTGAATAGAACTATTGAATAGAACTATTGAATAGAACTATTGAATAGAACCGTTGAATAGAACTGTTGAAGAGAACCGTTGAAGAGAACCGTTGAAGAGAACCGTTGAAGAGAACCGTTGAAGAGAACCGTTGAAGAGAACCATTGAAGAGAACCATTGAATAGCTCCATTGAGTAGAACTATTGAATAGAACTATTGAATAGAACTATTGAATAGAACCGTTGAATAGAACTGTTGAAGAGAACCGTTGAAGAGAACCGTTGAAGAGAACCGTTGAAGAGAACCATTGAAGAGAACCATTGAATAGCTCCATTGAGTAGAACTATTGAATAGAACTATTGAATAGAACTATTGAATAGAACCGTTGAATAGAACCGTTGAAGAGAACCGTTGAAGAGAACCGTTGAAGAGAACCGTTGAAGAGAACCGTTGAAGAGAACCGTTGAAGAGAACCGTTGAAGAGAACCGTTGAAGAGAGCCGTTGAAGAGAGCCGTTGAATAGAACCATTGAAAAGAACCATTTATTAGAACCATTGAATAGAACTTGTTTGTGGTGCGGTCGTGCCATGCGATTGAACTAATAATTAAATGCACATGAATAATTATCTATCAATTAGGTGACAGGGATTTATTCTGGGGTTCTATAAATTGATATATGATGGACTACAACCTAAGGTTTTGGTAGGATTAGTCGTTTAGTACACACACAAAAACTGAATTTGGTTTTTGTTTCTCACCGACATATTTTACACACATGTATACTACGTGTTGTCTTGAGAAATTATGAGAAAAAGTCGCTTGGGCAGGACTTGAACCCACGACCTGCTTTTTAGAATGCCAACATCTTACCACTTGACCACCAAGCTAGCCGGGGTCGTCTGATATAGGAGTGAGTACCACAAACAAGATTCGATTTGCATCAGGATAAATTCCATAATTGAGTTTTGTACTTCACACAAACTGGTTTTTTACTCTTTTGTTTGTTCAGCACGATGGCAACCACGATGTGTATCCATCAAGCAGGATACAAGCACACCACACCATAAGGGCGACTATAACATCGTTGAATTATCCTTTGAGGCAGCCCCTGATAGCTACTATATGGAGGCTTATGATGTATTCGTGTACCCAGACGTTAGAGTTAACTATATTAAACATGTTCGTGTGACAATAGTAAGTTATAAACAAAAGACAACTTCATTCCCCAAACATGGTAATTTCTATTTTGTTACCTGTTAACATTCCACTCTCTCCTGGCTGTCGAAAGTCAGTTTAGTTTGATGAGCCAAATACATTCAAAGTAGCAATTACTTATTGGCAAAACACTGAGCAAAAGCAAAAGCTTATCAAGCAAAGGCAATTGCTTAAGCTTGCCCAGCAAATGCTTAGGTTCTGAATGCTTCATGACAAAAGCCACTGTTTGTTTGTATGTATACGTTAAGCAATTGCTAATCTGGGAAGTATTTGCTTTGCAAGAAACAAGCTTTTGCTTAAATTGCCTAAAAGTAGAAGCCATTGCTTGCAAGCAATTTCTTATTTTTCGTATAAAAATGTAATAAAAAGCCACACAAAAAATCAGTTGCTAGTTGTTATGTATTTGGCCTGATTACCTTTAAATTTTATTTGAGAAGACAATTTAAAAAGTGAAAATAAAGGATAAAAACAGCTTTGATAAATATTAAATAGTTTTTGTAAAATATAAAAAATACAAAGGGATGTATCTCGTTTTGGAAATAATATGTTCAAAAGATGTGCAGTGAATTCACACTCATTCGTACTGCTTCTAAAACCCCATTAATTTGAAGGTGTTTTCCTAAATCCCTCTCAAAAGGAGGGGATATAGAAGCACTTTATTTACATACTGTTTGCGATCCTCTTCCTAA
The DNA here is from genome assembly GCA_037893245.1 of Crossaster papposus. Taxonomy (NCBI): domain Eukaryota; kingdom Metazoa; phylum Echinodermata; class Asteroidea; order Velatida; family Solasteridae; genus Crossaster; species Crossaster papposus. The sequence goes on along the minus strand of JBAIAA010000279.1, from coordinate 1,127,114 downwards.
TTTCGGACTCCCACCATAAACTGTGCCCTGAACGTATCGATCACCCCTCGTAAGGATAAAACGACACATATTACTGTTTTCATATATTTCAATCACTTAAATTGTTCTTGTGTAAATGTTTATTAAACAGGCTTCTGTGAATCGGACTTGTAGTGAGCTAAACAACAAGAGTGTGCCATTTGTTGTGATTCAATTCAACGCTCAAAATTGGCCGTCTGTGTTCTATATTGCTGTAAGTAAAGAGATTACTCACCAACATTCAAACGGCAAAAACTATAGTGATCAGAACAGCAAATCACTCTTACAAATACATTGGAAAAAATTGAGCCTATTGAAACTGGACTGAAAATTCCACTGCAGTAAACTCTCGTTAATTTGAATCTTAAGGGAATAGGTAAACAATTTGAGATATCCGGAGTTCGATTTAAGTAAGATTGCCCATTTGTCTTCTAAAACAAGTGGTCAAATCTCTGATAAAAACTGTTAAAGTTTGTATCAGGGGCTAGGAATGATATACCACAAAACACAATGTATCTTGCTTGCAACCTGTACTTTTAGGAAATTCATCATCTTTATTATCATCTTAAGTCGCATATTATCATCTATGTATGTATATGAATGCCTTCAACGTAACTCGCTAAGCCATAAATTATTTTTGTACACTGCGTTATGGGGACAATACATAGGGTTCGTCTGCTAAGGGAAATCTCTCTAAACTCAAACTCAGAACATTCAAAAATTCTAAATTGTTCAACATCACCCTAATTTGTCTTTTCCATTTTCTTTTATTATACCCTAGCCCAATTCTACCTCTAAAACCCCTTTACTATAGACCCAACACGCTATGGGGACACGAAAATACCCCACTACTCGGTTCGGTTTTGTTCTAACAAAATAACCTGTCCCCACAACTAGGTGGAGGTTAGAACGGCTATAGACACACTTATTCGGCACACTTTCCTTGGCAGTGATGACTCATGACAAAATTCAAGTTCAGTGATGGTTTAATGCTTGTTTTGGAGCAATTTATATTTGACTGGCAAATGGCAAAATTTGAGTTACTATAATCAGAGGTTCTGGTGCTGGCAATTGGAGTTACGGGAGTATTCATCTACATCATATCCTATTCTTTAGACGGGAATGAAGTGTCACTTCGACACCAGTGAAGATTTGAAAATATAAGTTATCACCAGTTTACTGTATTCAATTGAATAAATTTCACTATTAATTTAATTAATTTAAATAAATTTTCACTAAAATATCTGGTCCCTGGTTTAACTCGAAAACAGTAATTGTTTTTTGAAAACAATACATATAATTCACATTTAGACTTCAGGTTTGACTGCACAAATATGCACTAACATCTCGAGTCCACTCTTTTGCATGTGTTCCTGTAGAGAACAAAATTGTGCACACAGCTTCAGTGTACAAACGGTATGCAAAACACAGTCTGTGCATTTTTGTACTGCTGACGAGCTGACCCAGATAGTGGCTTCTGCAATGAGAAGCACAACAGTTTGCAATGATAAACTCTTAATATGCTGTTTAAATAAAACCATCTATTATTCCCAGATACATCCAAGTTCCAAGTTGTGCCGAAATGCAGAGGGAACCAAAACGCTGTGCAAAACAAAATTCACCAAAGATTTTCCTTTAATTGGTAAGTTTTTCTCTTTGAAAATTTCACTCAAATTTTGCTGTTTCTGTCGACACACAAATAATGTAAATTGGTTTGTACCATTCACAACAGTTCAAGGTAATATTCAACATCTGCAGACATAAACAAACCCTTCAGAATTAATATGAATGACCATGCATGACTGTTAGAAAACATATTCTAGTTTTAAACGATTCTGTGATATCATGGCACCTGGTGTGCTGTTATTTTCAAGAAAAAGGGAATTGTTTTTATATTGTATCCAATTCCAATCGATGTTGGAGAAAATGACTTTTCAAAAACCGCCCCCAATTTACATTTTTAAATTTCGATTGAAAATAAGTCATATTGCAAAAAGCTTGTAAACCAATTCACGTCGCAAAGCTTTTCAGGAATTCAAAGCGAATAACGGATAAACACGTACGTCATGAGGAAGGCCAGGAATATCTGTCAGCAACCAGCTTGCAGTGACAGATAGCAGAAATATCAGGGTGTGCTACCCACAGATTCCGGCCTGAACCCACCTCAGATCTAGGTTCATGAAAAACAATCCTGCGCCTGGATCCGGTCATTGAGACGTATGAACAACAACTTGCATTTGATTTTAGTACCAATTGTTTTACTTTTACTAGCATCTGTACCCTGCAACGTGCCGCTGAACCCTTTTTCAAAGTCGCTTCGCCGTAAAAAAACCAATTACTATTTCATCCTGTGTTAAACAAATCTCATATTACATGTATTCCCTGCAGTTCAAAGCAAGCCGAATAACATGATAAGTGCCGCTTGAACCCTGGTTGAACCGGTGACCCAGCTTTTTGCAAAGCAAAGGCTGCCCCGCGAGTATCCCGTTACATTGTGTACATAAAGGGTCTTTGAGGTGTGGATTTTACTGCCAAGATTTTACTTACCTTCCCAAGCAATCAATCATGCTATTGTTGCCTTGCCTCATTCAACAACACCAGCTGGTTTCTGGGTGTCTGGCCTGTGGGAAAGGGCTGTGTTGACATATAAAGCCATAAAACCGAACAGCATGGGGGTATTACACGAAATATAAGCGACTTTAAAAAAAAAAGTACGGACGCGCGCTCGTGTAAAAAAACAAGGTTAATGCAAATGAAGCAAAAGGTTTTACTGGAAAGTATTGCTAAAGACTAAAAGTATGTACTTTTTACTTTCTGGAATTTGCAAAAAAATTTGAATTTGCTCCATTTGGTATGAATAAAATTAGTAAATGCTTAAGATTTGCAGTATTTACTCGTCATTTTTCAAGGTTGGGTCAGAGCTACCTTGAAAATGAGAAGCAAATAATAGAAAAATAGGAGCTTTTATATATGTGGTTGGCCGGGCAGGAAAAAAGTATGAACCTGGAAGATGGAAGCAGTTGTACTGGGTTTTGGGGGAAAAAATGAGACGTAGATGGCCGATCATTTCTTGCAACATTCTGGGGATAAAATCGGAACCTCAAGTTAATGCTTAATAGAAGCATTAACTTGAGGTTCCGATTTCATTCAACACCCCTGTCAGCGTACGGGATTGTGTGAATGGCTGTACGTACACAGAATAGAGACTATATTGATATAATCCACTGAAAGTACATGTAAGAAGCATTTAATACTATTTCAACCAGTAAATGCTAAACAGTAAAACTTTATTTTATTCATACAAATTGAAGCATTTGCTTTTTCTTAATACTTTTAATCTGAAGTAAATGCTTTCACTTTTTGCTTGTACTTCATAGCATTTGCTAGTGTTTATTTATACAACCCAATGTCAAAATAATCCATATGGTGTTCCAAAGACGACAGATCGGCGTCGACCTCGCCGTTGACCTCGACGTTGACCTCGCCGTTGACCTCGACGTTGACCTCGACGACGACGTCGACCTCGCGGTCGACGTCGACCTCGCCTTCGCCGTCGCCTCAAGAGGGCGCAATTTATTTTGTCTACATGCGGCTTTTCTGAGTTTGCGCGCGCGCTATCCGTTCTGTAGTTCCAGTTTTTACTGGCAAACAAGATGAAGAATGAATCAAATATTCGCAAAGGGTCTGAATACAACGTTAACAAACAAAAGTTGTAAACCAACCTCTAGCCCCTCCTTATGTTTTCAGACTTTAATAATCATATAATATTTGCATATACTGTTGGTTTGGTAATTAACAAAAACAATTATATTAGTGTACTATTAGCATGAAGCAAAACAAAATAGTACTTGTTGTGATCTTACACGACACGGATGGCAAGGATTACTTTAGATTTATTGTGTCTCGAAAACGGTACATGTCTGGTTAGTCCGGTAGCCATTTTTTAACTGCCTAGTTCCCACCAATAGAGGGGGCTATTAAAGTTTAGTGTAATATCAACACATCTTCCTTTCTTAATAAAAGAAGTTTATATAGATGAAGTTCTGTCATGACTGAAAAGTTCCAATGTTCTGCATTCTAGTTGATACACGTACACGATCAAGGTAGTGTTCTGACGACGTGATACAAGTTCAATGTTCATTCTTGAAGTTGGGTGTTTATAAAAGCAGCTGAAATTTTGCAATCTTATATTTACTGAAGAAAACTTTCAATTAAGACAAATCTAACTTCTAAAACTTTCACATGAAAAACTAGAAGAATAACGCTGTAAAACATTAACGCTAAATCTACATGTGTGTAACTGTTCTAAGTTTAACTATAAGTATAGTTGGGCAAGTCCCGCGATTTACAGATCAAGCCTTATCGGTGGCTTAACAACTCGTCCACTCCTGGTCGTAGTAGCTGGTGGTTGCGTGATGTCCTTGTTGTTGTCGTTGCTGGGTTCTACTGTTGTTGTGGTTGGTTCCAAATCCAGTTCTTTGGATGATGGCTCGATGAAGTCGCGCTGTTGTGGCAGTTGTGGGGCAACTCTCAGGTGGCGCCTATTGCGACGTCTCGTACCATTGCCCGTCTCTACTTGGTAAGAATGATTTGGCAATGCGGCTGCAACAACACCGCCCTGAGACCACACGTTCTTGGTCGTGTCCAGCAACCTGACTGTATCTCCTATCTGTAGTTGAGGTAGGTCACGGGATCCAGATTGTTTGTTGTGTTGTACCTTCTGTTTTTCCTTTTGTTGATCCTTTCTCTGTTTAAAGGCTTGGCTGTCGAGATGTTTGAAGTCGAGCAGGCTATCCACCATAGGCAGATTGGATCGAATGCGTCGGTTGTACAACAGTTCTGCTGGAGATTTTCCGCACTCTAATGGTGTACTACGGTAGATCTGCAAAGCCCTGTAGATATCTTGGCCACTGTTAGCTGTTTTGCGGATCATGTTCTTGACGATTTTCACGGCATTTTCCACCAATCCATTTGATTGAGGATATAGTGGGGACTCGATGTGGTGTGTGTAAAGTCCCAATCTGCTGAAAAGCGTTTGAATTCAGCACTGGCAAACTTGGGTCCATCATCGCTGAATACTTCACATGGAGTTCCTTGTCGCGAAAACACAGACTTTAAGCTTTTGGTCACTGTGCCGCTGGTTGTGTTAGTCAATGTGCATACTTCTACAAATTGTGAGAAGTAGTCTACAATGACTATGTAGTTCTTACTGTTCAGTGTGAACAAATCTGCTCCTACCTTTTTCCATGCTCGGTTGGGAGTAGGGTGCGGCTGGAGTTTCTCTGCCGTCTGTTTTGTCTGGTATTTTTGACATTCGTTGCAGTTTTTTACCATGTCTGTTACATCTTGGTTGATGCGTGGCCAGTACATGACTTCTCTGGCTCTTCGCTTACATTTCTCAATGCCAAGGTGACCTTCGTGGATTTTCTCAAGCATGTTTCGGCGCATTGATGTTGGGATTATGATTTTATTGCCCTTGAACAACATGCCGTCTGCTTGAGACAGTTCATCACGTGCATTCCAGTAGTCACTAACGGCAACTGGACAATTGCTCTTCACATCGGGCCAACCTTCATTGATTACTGTGCTCAGTGTCTGTAGAGTTTCATCGCGTTGTGTTTCTACGGCGATTTCTTTCTTCCTGTTGGAGGACACTGGCATGCTTGTCAATATTGTATTGACGTAGGCTTGGATATCTTCCTCTCTGGAGCTGTCGTTCTCTGCATGAGGATCTACGGCCCTTGAAAGTGTGTCAGCGGTATACATGAACTTGCCCGGTGTGTAAGACACTTTCAAGTCGTAGCGTTGTACTCTGATAAGCATGCGTTGTACTCTGATAAGCATGCGTTGTACTCTTAATGGACAATCACACAGTGGTTTAGTGAACAACGGAATTAGTGGTTTATGATCGGTTTCCACTTCTACGATTTGCCCATAGATGTACTGGTGAAAGCGTTCACATGCATAGGTTATGGCCAACAGTTCCTTTTCAATTTGGGCGTATCTTGTCTCGGCCGATGTCATTGACCTGGATGCGTACGCCACTGGTGCCCATGCATTCTGATACTGTTGTAGTAGAACTGCACCAAGCCCATTCTTTGATGCATCAGCCGATAGCTTGATGGGCTTCTTTGGGTCATAGAATTTTAGCACTGGCGCTGTTGTCAGTATGACTTTTAGTTCTTGCCAGGCCTTTTCTTGTGCTTCAAGCCAAAACCATTGATTTTTCTGGTCTAGCAAGCTGCGTAGTGGAGCTGACTTGGTAGATAGATTTGGGATGAATTTGCTCATGTAGTTGATCATCCCCATGAATCTCTGTACATCATTCTTATTTTGGGGTTTCTGCATGTTGAGGATAGCGGATACCTTTTTGGGATCAGGCAAGACTCCTTGGTCGCTGATGACATCTCCAATGAAGGTCAATTTTCTCACCCCAAACTCGCACTTTTCTCGGTTTAGTTTGAGATTATTGCGCTCTGATATCTCTAGTACTTGTCTGAGATTCCGGTCATGCTCTTCACGAGTTGAACCCCAAACAATGATATCATCCATCATCGTGTTGACCCCTGGCACATCAGCAAAGAGATCATGGATGATTTTGTGATATACCTCTGGTGCACTGCAAATGCCAAAGGGAAGACGAAGGAATCGATACCTCCCAAACGGTGTAATGAACGTGCAAAGTTCTGAGCTGGCATCGTCTAGTTGTATTTGCCAAAATCCGCTTGAGGCATCCAGTTTACTGAAGAATTTTGCTCCAGCAAAGTGTGCTGTGATTTCAGCACGAGATGGCAGCTTGTAGTGTGCTCGCTTGATTGCCCGGTTTAGATCTCGTGGATCTAGACACACTCGGAGCTTGCCGTTTTTCTTGTCAACGACACAGAGTGACGACACCCAATCTGTTGGTTGGTCTATCTTTGTGATCACCTGCATTTGCTCCATTTTGTCCAGCTCCTCCTTTAGTTTGTCTTGGAGTGGAAAAGGGACTTTCCTGCATGCATGCTGGACGGGCATAGCATCTTCACGAATTGTGATGTGGTGTGTTCCTGGTAGGCATCCTAACCCAGTGAACACTTCTTCGAAATCTTCTATTTCTAGGGGTGTTGTAGCGATGTTTAGTACTTTCTTTATGAGGTTCATCTTTTCACAAGCTTTCAACCCTAACAATGGCTGATGGTCTCCTGGTGTGACTAGAAATGCAATGAAGTAGTTCTTACTTTTGTGTTGCACCTTGGTCATACATCTGCCGGTGATGGGTATGTCTACTCCCGTATATCCTGTAGCCTTCACTTTTGCTGCGTGAAGTTTTGGCTGTGGTTTCATTTGTTGAAACAGCTTTTCGGGAAGGAGATTGGCTTGAGCCCCTGTATCTAGCTTGTAGTTGACTCTTATTCCATGTGTATGGAGTTGGAGTTTCCATTCGTCGTTTCCTGTATCTTTATCAATCACATCCACGAAGAATTCTTCCATATCTTCTGGAGTTTCAGTGACATCATGCACATGTTTCTTTCTGTAAGGAGAGCTTTGTGCAGCCTTGCACACTTTTGCAAAGTGGTTTGTTTTGCCACATTTTGTGCACGTTTTTCCATAAGCAGGGCATGCACCATACTCATGTGTTTGGCCACATCGATAACATGTTTTGGTACTCTTACTCGAGGCATGTTGAGACTTTTTGTAGAAACTTCCTTTGCCATTCGATCTTCGATCTTTTGCTCTTACCGCATCTACCGGTTTGCCGGATGGCGCTAGCTCCTTGGCTTGTAGCTTTGTGGTTTCTGCTGCTCTGCATAGCTGCATGACTTTTTCCAGAGTGAGGTTATCTCCCCTTAAGAGTCTCTCTCTTAAGCCGTCCACTGGAATTCCACAAATGATGCGATCTCTGATTAGCGAATCCTTAAGCTCGCCAAATTCACATGACTTACTGCGCGTACGTAGTTCCGTTGCGTACTGGTCAATGGTTTCTCCTGGTTGCTGATCTCTGGTAAAGAACCTGTGGCGTTCAAATGTGATATTGCGCTTCGGCATGCAGTACTCCTCAAACTTCTGTAGTACAACATCTAGTTTCATATTATCATCTTGTGGTTCAAAGATAAATGTGTTGTAGATGTCGAGGGCTGCTTCCCCTATGATATGTAGGAGAGTTGATGTCTGGGTCTTATCATCTTTATCCGATAAGCCTGAAGCTGTATTATACAATGTATATCGCTGCTTAAATCGCTTCCAATTCTCAGCCAAGTTGCCAGTCAGATCCAATGCCGGAGGTTGTGATAGATGAGGTAGCTGTGCCATGTTAGTGTTCAAGATATTGTCCTTGTACTGATGAGTATTATCGATCTCTGTCAGGTACTTACCCCTATCATTAAGCTAACTATTAGCTAGACAACAGGAGGAGCAATAGCCCGTCCCCCAACTAAGAGATCAGTTCGACAATTAACGTTACAACGTTATTTATAATGTCTTTATATATCGGCAATTCTTGAGTTTTATGGCAGATTTTATGCCTCACACCTCCATCCATATTCAGCTATTCTTTCTTGACAAGAAGAATCTTCACTTCTGACACCATGTTGTGATCTTACACGACACGGATGGCAAGGATTACTTTAGATTTATTGTGTCTCGAAAACGGTACATGTCTGGTTAGTCCGGTAGCCATTTTTTAACTGCCTAGTTCCCACCAATAGAGGGGGCTATAAAGTTTAGTGTAATATCAACACAGTACTCTAATGCCTCTATGCTGTGAGTGACAAATTCCCCACTCTCGGGTTTAAAAAACATGACCAAACACCAAGATACAACTTGTGGCAGCCTGGGGAGGGGGGGCGGGGGGTACGTTAGGCCTGCAGCGTAGCCGGCAATGCATGCAGTCCGCTTACGTAAGGCTACGCGGTATCTGGATACCTACAAACAATTTGATTAGGATATCTCTCAACAAAGGAATTTTCGTGCAGGAGTCTTTGCCAAAATCTTTGTTACGTGAACAGCGCCTCCATGAGTAAAAAAAAGCAGACTAAACAGCGCCCCTGGCGAGGTCGACGGCGAGGTCGACGGCGAGGTCGACGGCGAGGTCGACGGCGAGGTCGACGGCGAGGTCGACGGCGAGGTCGACGGCGAGGTCGACGGCGAGGTCGACGGCGAGGTCGACGGCGAGGGCGAGTGCGACGCTTAGGGCGACGGCGAGGGCGAGGGCGATCGACGCTTAGGGCGACGCTTAGGGCGACGCTTAGGGCGACGGCGAGGGTGATGCTTAGGGCGACGCGAGGGCGACGCTTAGGGCGAGGGCGATGGCGACGCTTAGGGCGAGGGCGACGGCGACGCTTAGGGCGAGGGCGACGGCAGCGTCGCCGTCGCCCCTGAATATGTTTGTTTGTGCACAATTCTATGGGCTAAGGGTGACGGCGACAGCGACGCTGCATTAGCGTCGCCGTCGACGTCGTCGCCTCTTCAGGGGCGACCTGTCGCCTTGGGAACACCATAGGTTTATCTACTAGCTTGTGTTTTGAAGAATCCTTAGGATCTGTAATGTTTATTATATATCTTGTACAGTTTACAAAAACTTTCATTTGGTGTCCTAAAAGTTTAGAAGATTGAACAAATTGGTCTTGCCTTCGTTTGGGTTGGCAGAGGATCCGTGCAAAAGCAGTCCATGTGGCAGCAAAGGACAGTGCATATCAGAAGAAGAACATTACAAATGTGAATGTGCACCGGGTGATATGGTATGGAATGACACATGCATAGGTAAGTAGCATTCACACTGTGTGGGGAATATTACCCCCTCCTTTAGGGGTTTAGGGTTAGGGTTAGGGTTAGGACAGTGCACATCAGAAGAGGAACATTACAAATTGTTTTAAGGGTGTTAAAAATGTCATATTCCACATCACAACAGTCAATTGTTTTGTTATATTGTGCCAAACAAAAATAATAAATAGCAGTATTTTTGTAACTTTCTATGGAAGAAACGAATCCTCCAAGATTCAAACGAATCATGCGATCAAAACAGAGCTGATCGTCTGCAATTTCACAGCTCCCTCACAATAGTTTGCTATCGTAACATAAAATAGACTATTGCTTGTACCTGTGACTAATACAGTTTTTATGTTATCCTTCATTGTTTTTGTCTTCAGTGGACCCATGTCAGAGTGGTAGAAATGTGAGTAATCCCTGTCAGCATGGCGAGTGTAGTTATGCACCAGAGAGAGACAATTACATTTGTTATTGTGATGAGAGCTTCCTGAATGTGGGAAAGACGTGCTTGGGTGAGTTCAGAATTCACTTGAATTTTGTATTCATATATTTATACAATGTAGTTGTAGATTATTTTGTTGTCTAGACAAATCCTAGGAAAGAATTTTGCAACCTGACGCTGTTTTTTTCCTTTATATATCATCTCGATTAAGGTCAATCATTGCAAATATGTTGAGACATGAATCTGGGACTGAGAAACATTTCCAATTTTCCAAAAAAAATCTATAGACTTTGTACACAAACGCTATAGTAGTGTAAGAACACTACATTATTTTCCAGTCCTGTGTTAAGTTGATTACAAAAAAGTATGACATAATTTCCTGATCCAATTCATCTCATGTACAATAAAACAGAGGTACACTGCATTGATTTGCTTTCATTTCTTGAAATTATAGTATTCTAATTATCAGTTGTGCATTTATATCTTTTGGAAACATTCTTAAAATCTAAAGAATGGTGTTTGGCAACTTAAAACCGACAAAGTTTTAGCTCTGTTTAGCTCTGTGTATATTCCAAGAAGCTTATTTTCTAAGATTCTGATCTTGAACTTTTTGATATTTGCAAAAGGTGTGTTTTCCCTTAACCTGTTCGCGCAGTGATTATTTTAACATCACCGAGCCGAGGCGCAGGATTATTTTTAACGAAACTTGATCCGATGCGGGTTCTGGACGATGGTCCCGGGAAGGACACCCTCACACCTTCGCATTTTTGTATCACTGTGGAGACATGGCTTTGTTCTCGTGTACAAAATGGTTAGAAAGTAGAGCACGTTTTTCAAAATGCTCCCATTTTAACCATAATTTTTTTCCTGGGTTGAAATTTCGACCCAATATACCCTATATTATACCCTAACCCAAACACTAACCCTAACCCACATCCTAATCCTAGTTTTTGAGTAATTTAAGTAAAATCCAAAAATCTAATTCGTGAAATTCCCAGTGGAGACCTATTCATCTATAGAAATTTACGTTTTGTCTCCATTGTACACATTGTGTTCATGTCTCCAGAGGGTACCGTATTTCGCACCACATTCCTGGCCTTGCTCGCTGCTGACAGACATTTCCGGCCTTGCTTGTGACGTGTTTATGCGTCATCCATTTTGAATCAGGAGATTAAACTTTGCGTGTATATACGTCCTCCAGTGCAAACTAATTTAATATTTACTTTGTCTCTTTGAATCTTTCCATGGATCTTGGTATATTCATACTGCTTTTTTGTTATACTCTGGAGTGTGTATTACACCCTTGGCTTTAATTCAGTCACTTTTCCCTATCGCAGGGCTCAGCTCTAAGGAGTCAAAAGTTTGGTGTCCAAGTTCTACTTTACTAAAGTCATATTATAAGTATATTATAAGTTTTGCTCTTTTGGAGTGTTGAGTTTGCAGGTGGGTTTTCAATTTTTGTTCAACCTCTGATTGGTTCCCCTCTATAGCTGATCCGTGTTCTGTAAACCCAGAGACAGACATGACAATATGTGGTGCACATGGACATTGTAACCGAACGTTGGCTGAGGAAGTTGTGAGCCATAGCTGTATCTGTGATCCAGGCTATAGCATCCAAGACCAGGAAATATGTCAAGGTAAGTTTTTGGGGTGGGGAGGGGGCTTTTTAACGTTGTCCCCGTCTTTTGTAAGAGAGTTTGAATATACATGTACAGGTATTTGTTTTATGTTTATGCACTGAGCTCAAAGCCCAACTTTATTAACAATTGATTAAATTTCAATTATACCGGCTTCTTAATTGTGAGGCGTTCTGGCAAAATGAGATGGAACCGGGCACAGGACATAGTGGAAAAAACTGCCAAATATAGAATAATGTTTGTTTTTTTAAAGAATTTATTGATATTTGTAATCTTTGGTATGCCTACTAACTATATTTTGTTAAGAAATAGTATGGAACTAGTGTACAAAACTCAAAACATCAAAAGCCTTTTTCTTAATACTTTACTTTTGCGACATGTTGATAAATGCGAACTTTAAACAATCATAACTTGTTAATGGAATATCCGGTTCAACAAGCAGCACTGTAAAGAGAATTGTATTATCATTTTTAACACCTGAGAACGTTCATTTAAACCTCTGCCCAGTTCCATCTCATTTTGCCAAAACCACATTTAGGGAAACTTTCCACTCTATAATTTAGAAGTTTTCCTTTTTTATTTCACCCAGGGGCTGCTAAGCTTGAATGGTTTGTCATAGTCCTAGGTTGCATAGCTGGGCTACTGCTGTTCATCTTGCTGGTGTGTCTCGGTAAAAGAGCGGGTCTCTTCCGCTGTAAAAATGAAGAACTAGTTGCCATCGGTAACAGACAACATCATCCCCCTCAGGTTACATACACGGGTAAGATAACAAATTGCTTATACCCCTGTCAGACCGGTGTGCAATCCCTAGGCGACCTTACTGCGATGCAGTTTTCATCAAAAACGCAGTGGGGTCGCTGAAAACTGGCAACAAATCCTGAAATCTATAAGGTAGGTAGCTCACAGTACGCTCTTGACTCGCTCACTGTGCTCTCACTACACTCTCACTGCGACCTATGCGTTCCAAGTTTGATCATCGCCGCGCTCTCACTGTGCTCCCTCTACGCTCTACGCGATCTCGCTGCGACCAAGGCGACCTCCCTATGAGCTCGCTACGATCTTACTACGCTCCCACTACGTCCCCACTACGTTCTGTGTGTTGGTACCGCGTTCGCGCGGCGACTATAAATACAGCGAGCTCGATGTTGCTGGATATTTGCTATCTGTTGTACAATTATTATGTTCTGCCTCTCTACAGCCATGGTGAAGAGGAGATGCACATTAGTATGTTGTGTGAAGTATTTATACCATTTGTGGCCATTTGCATCACGCAGTATAATCGCAGTATAATCGCACTGTGAACGTACAAAAAGCTCCGTAACATGCATGGACGCATTTGGGGCGCTATAGTCGTACTGGCAGCCGAATAGTGGAATTTAGACCGAATAAAAAAACAACCTATTTTTTTCCATTCAAACGATTATTACTTGCCTATACTGACCCCCAAAAGATAAATAATAGTAAGCTGCTTTAATTAAACTACTTATTACAAAGTGATAGTTAGAACTTGTTAGCGTTCACTGAAAAGAACAAATGTATTTGCAGTAGGAGTGCAAATAGGAGTCTATTCTTCTCTTCGTTTTTGTGTGTGTGAAATTTTGATCTTTGGTTGTAATTGTTAAACTCTAGTTTTTGTTTTTGCCGTTTCTTCTCTTCGTTTTTGTGTGTGTGAAATTTTGATCTTTGGTTGTAATTGTTAAACTCTAGTTTTTGTTTTTGTTTGTATTTCAGTCATCCCACAACCGGACACTAGCCACCCAATGGATAAGGAAATTTCACCACGACTCGTTCTACCCATTTTTTCCGAGGATCACCCGAGACACAAAGACGTGGTGATGAAGTTTTGCCGTTTCTTGCATCGCCACTTGAGGTGCGAGGTGTCACTGATAGATTGGCGGTCATCCATCGGACCCACTGTAGAGATGTGGCTGGCTAAGGAGATTGAGAAGGCTGACATAGTTTTACTGCTGTGCTCTAAGGGCACCGGACTAAAATACGATGCCAGAGCTAACAACGAACCAGTTTCCAACAACTCAGAAAGTGAATACGGCGACGTATTCGTCAAGGCGCTTACCCTACTGGATGACTACTTCGGAAGGAGCAATGCTGACGAGAAGTTTGTGGTCGGTTACTTTAATTACTCCAGTAAGGACGACATACCGGTGACGTTCCGACGCTTTGCAAAATATCACCTGATGAATTGCATCGAGGGTCTCTGTCTGAGGATTCATGGGCGGATAAGAGACAGTCCGCACTCAAGCCGGCGCGTTCCTGACTTGAAGCGTTATCAGGAGTTAGAGATGGGCGGGCCACTGTACGATGCAATCGAGGCAATGGAAGAGACGATCAGAGGTGATGAGTTCTGGTACGAGACCAACAAGGTGGAGCTGAGAAAAGCACCGTCTTTCTTCTTTGATGAAGATTCCAGCGGGCAAGGAAGCGACGGCGATAACTATGAGGAGTTAATGTCGCAATTAAACAACACCTTGCCGTGTGTGCGAGGCGATGAAGACTTGTTTGTTAGGTCAGGGATGCACAACTCGCACCAGGCTAGGAGTTCCAGTCTGCCATTAAAGGAATTCTACACCACTAACTTTGAATCTGTGGACGATTCGGGGTACATGTCCCCGAATGTCGTTTAACCAGTTCGCGTCAAAGGACGTGTATATACACAAAGTTTTTTCGGAATTCAAAACAGATGACGGATAAACACGTCATGAGCAAGGCCGGAAATATCTGTCAGTGACCGGCTCGTGCGAGCAAAGCCGGAAATATGTGTGCTACCCACAGATGCCAGCCTAAACCCGTCTTGGATCGAGGTTCGTGAAAAACAATCCCACACCTGGCCTCGGTCAATGTCAAAATAATCCTGGCGCGAACTGGCTAACAATTGTTAACCATCATAATGTTGAGCAATCCTTCTGTTGGATGTCAGCGGTGTGTTTAACAATTAAGCTATGCTTGCGCTAGTTAGGCCAACTGTGTTCCATCAACAATTAGCGGACATAATCGAACAAAGTCGAATTTGTTTTCCCCCAAGTTATGTGTTTTTTTCGAGACGGCTGAATCAAAGTATTAAAGTTTGCATGGCAAAAATCTGCTGTATTCTAGATCAAATTTCTCCTCAATCACAAATCACCGGTGAAAATTGACTTCCAGTCAAATTGTTGTTTAAAAGAATTTAAAAGCTGCAATCTTTACATCGAAAGTCACATTCAAAGTTAGGTTTTGCCCTTAACCAACAGTGTTGGTTTTTTTAAATAAATATTGTACATTCTGAGACACGTTCATTAGCAGGATGTGATTTCAACAAAAGATTTCCAAAATTACATTTAAATTCCGACCTTTTCCAAATTCACATCCTCTTCCAAATTCATATTCCGACTTAAGTCGTTAAACTCCAGTGGATGTGAATTTGGATTTTAACGCCTCAATCAAGGATGTGAATTTGCTCAAAGATGTGAATTTTGAGCATTCGGATGTGATATTCGAGATCTTTGGTTAAAACCACATCCTGCTAAAGACCGTATCCATTTTAAATGCAAAATCACATCGTGCCCTTTCCTAGTGTGAGTCACTTAGTTGTGACTCGAACCCACGACCCCCTGCTTACTAGTACATACATTTTATCACTCGACCACTGAACTAGCCAGAATCGGCCAGGGTTCAAAACCCAACAATTTAGGGCCGGTTCATACTTCACGCAAAAGTAAATAAGATGTGAATTTGATGTCACAAAGCATTCGCTGTGAACATTCTCAAATGTGTTCAACTTTTGCGAATTCGCAGCACAAAAACTCCCTGTGAATGTCACAAATTCGTATTCGCTTTTTGGCCCACTATGAACCAGGCCTAAGGAGCCATGCTTTATACATCTGAATTATGTATGAGATAATATTTGTGTACTTTTTTGTTTACCAAAAGTGAGCCAATGTGTATTTTTTTGAAGAGATTGTATTTACAGAAGTGGCATCCGTATTTTTGCATTAAATGTATACCTGTATGTATATGGTATTTTTAATCTCACAAGATTGTAACTATCAAACCTAAAATATTAGAATTAACAAAAAATGGCTTAGGAGAATAGTACTCGAGGCTTCATCTTTTAATATTTTTAAAATACGTAAAAAACATGGGAATAAATAAACAGTCTCAGGTATTTAAGAATGTTCTCTTTTTTATTGTGGTAGTGTGTAACTTGAATTAGCAAGTTAAAGATGTTGAATTTTTTTAACTAGTCGAAATACTGTGTTAAACAGTACGATAAGGAATTCAGTTGAATGCGTGTTTAAAAAAAAGGTCAGTTTGCACAACTGTTTTGTTAATTTTAAAACAACAGAACTGAAATATGTTTATTATAATGTAAATATTCTAAAAGTTACCATTTGTTTTGGTAATGAAGTTCATTGTAAGATGACTAGGAATAACTAGATGTTTAAATAGATTAGTGCTTGTGATAAACATGTTTTGTTACAATAGCCTGGTGTGTAATTTCCTTGGTATAATTGTTAATTGTAAATGCTTATTCTGAAGAGGTGCTGTATGATATTTCTATACCAAATTCTATTTCTATATTACTCGGTCATATCTGAATTTCAGGGTGTTTTCTATATGGTGACTTATTTATATATTTCTGGATATGTCAAAGTATTATATTCCATTGGTCGATGGCTTTCCTTGACCACAAAATGCTTGAAATAGTTCTGATGCTGTGTTATATGTAGTTTTTCTGTAAATTATTGTGTATTTCATATGTTTCGACGAAAAAGCCATAGGTCTACGTTGCCTTTGTATACACTTTTCATTATCGGTGTTACATTTGCCAATAAAACAGACTTGAATTTCAATAAAATTTTGCACATACTCAGAAACCAAACTGAACTCTTGCATGTTACTCAGATGTCACGATGACATCATCTTAAAGGTGCAATAGATCTTTGAAAATAATATAAAATCAACCGTGAAAGACCGCAACTTGAAGTGTGTGGGAATTGATAGAATAATCAAGGATTTTCATTTTATCTCATGTGCGTAAATTCACGTGACCCTTCCTTCCGGTCCAAACTGGAAGTGCCTTATAAATTATGTGGAAAACGATGTTAGTCTCTGGCTAGTTGTACTGTAGTTGTAGTTTTGTAAGTTACCAGTGACGTCATGACATTTTATAGCGCTTCTAGCGGCAGTGCAATGAAATGAAAATGGGAATGAAATGAAATGGAAACGGAAATGAAAATGTTTCACAAAAGCGACTTCAGATGAAACGAAGCAATATATAGACGTCACAGTGAATTATATGGTTAGGGAACCAGTCAAGGTGGCTTGTACCTGTTCATACCGATTGCTAACTAAAATTATGGTAAATTTGGGGTAGTATTTGAAGGAAGCCAGTTTTTGTCCAACGCTGCATGGTCAGCCAACCGGCGTTGGAAATTGTTATAAAAATACCACTTTTCTTGAAAATGACAACACGCCAGGTGCCATAATTTTACAAGATGCTTTAGACTGCCATTCAGAAGACCATGTGGAAACTGTCTCTGAATTTTCTCTGAGTTTCTTCCGGTTCTCTTTAGAACCCACACATCTCACTAAAAATAAATAAAGAATGAAAAATAGCTGGACAGTTCTCACTATTCAACGTACAATATACGAACTAATTTATTTAAACTGAATCCCCCTAAAACAATTGCAAGTTTATCGACTTGTACAGCTTTTCTCCAACTCCAATGCTCAATTTATAATATTCTCAATCTCAAAATTTTGGAATTCCTCAAACCTTCCAACAACCTCCGAATTTTCCTAACTTTTTTTTCTCCTCGTATGGACCGAAGTCCTGATTGACAGCTTTAGTTCGAGAGGTCTTTTTTTCTCTTAGCCGGATCACCACGAGAAGGTAGCTGTCTTGATCCTCCAGAAACACCGGGGCAAACCCCTTATCTTAGCGATAAGTTTTTATAGGTTCTTTTACGTGCATTACACAACACACGGGACCTACAACTTTACGTCCCATCCGAAGGACGAAGCAATAGTGGTTTAATTGCCTTGCTTAAGGACACACGTGTCGACACCGGGACTCGAACTCACGCTCTGCGGAACCGAAAACCGGGTTCTTAACCGCCCGGCCACGACACTCCCAACTCACCTGCATATATAACAATATCAAATGTTGCATTATATTAATTCCAATACCCGACGCAACTTCAGACTATACCAACCTACTCCTAATACTCTAACTTCAATACAAAACAAATTAAATTTCTGGTTTCTACTTCTGGATTTCAAACAAATTTTTTAACATCCTTTTTAATTTAGGCAATTTCTTAATTCATCAATTACAACTTTCATTATTTACCTTTTTACAAACGTCTACTAAAACACTCAATATCCATATTAATGTCAACCTATACTTCCATTGTTAACCTTAATACATGTACATACATGTACATTATAGAGTTGAAATATAGCCACCCTTCTCCAGGAATTCTTCAAAACAAGCTATTCATCTTCTGAAAGCCTTCAAATTTTACATGTAGGCATATACTATATACACACTTCTGCTGATAGTAAGTGTTTAATATAAATGCTAAATCCCTTTGTTTTTGCCGAATTTTACAACACTTTACTATAATTGTATACAAATAACAATGAATAAAATGTTCCAGGATGGCAACGCGGTTTGTATTTGTAAAAGGGGAATTTAGTAATTCTAGGCTAGGTGTTCCCGGTCGCGTCTACAGATGTACAGGTAGACATGTGGTGTCTCCCTGATTCCCGTCCAAACAGATACCGGTGGTCTGTACTTTGTAACTGGTACGGTAGGCTAGGGGAAATACAGGTAGACATCTTCACCCAACAGAGAGGCTATAAAATGGCTTAGCCTTGAATTATTTTTTAAAATTTGCTAAAATATGACGAGTTTATGACATTTGACTAGCGCCCTCAAACAACGATACTGACATTTAGGGCAAGATGGCTCAGTTGGCAGAGCGCTGGTCCGGTATTCCAAAGGTCGCAGGTTCGAGCCTCGCCTTGCCAATTTCTTTGTTTACTTTGAAACTTAATAAAAATACTTGTGAATTTCAAAAAAAAAAATTGCATCGATGATAACATTTAGAAAGAATGTTGCATCCTGGCACCAATTTCCTCCCCATAAATTATTAGGTCCAGTCATTGCACAAATATTGAAAAGATATGAATCTGGAAATAACATTTCCAATGTCAGAAAATACGTATTTACAAGCTAAAACAGATGTTACTTTTCACACCATCTTTTCTTTGCAACATTTACATTATATTTCGTGAATAACTTCTACAATGCAGCTAAAAAGTCAAAATGTGTTAAATACATCAAGTAGGCTCAACCACAAAACCTTATCTCTACAATCTTCATCTCCGATGAATTAAATCTATGAATTATATCATACATAATTAAACGAATACATTGATAGGCTTACATCTTACGTCTGTAAATAAACTAAAACAGCGACATTAAAACCCAATCACTAATATTACTAATAAATATCACTAATAAGGATCACTGCAAAAATATCTCTTAAAATAAAGCAATTTTTCTAATACATATTATCATCTTTGAAACAAAACCTAAGCTTCGTTACCTCCATATAATATACACTTTTACAACATAGAAATTAAAATGTACGAATTAAAAAAAAAAATTTTTTAATATACATGTAGGCCTATACCTAAGTTTTTCTTTAGTAACTACGCTTTTATTTTCTCCTTTTTTGTTTCTCGTTTTTTAATTTTATATTAAAGCTCGGGTTTTTTTAGAGCTTATCTTTTTCATTGTCTCTGTCTCTTTAGTAACTACGCTTTTATTTTCTCCTTTTTCGTTTCTCGTTTTTTAATTTTATATTAAAGCTCGGTTTTTTTTAGAGCTTATCTTTTTCATTGTCTCTGGCATTAATTTGTAAATAAAACTTTTTTTCTTTGTTAGTGTTGTTCTTTTATGTAGACATAGAGGGTTTTCAAAACCTTTACTTCGTCTTCGGCATCGCTCCAAAGAACATATTTATTTTTGTGCTGCGAATTCGCAAAAGTTGAACACATTCCAACACTATAGCGAACTTTTGCAGCGAATGATTTGTGATGTCAAATTCGCTTTGTACTCGCATTCACAGACGTATAAACCAGTCTAAAAGCCGAAGACGAAGGTGAAGACAGGGATTCATCAAGGCCCATACAAATTGTTATAAGGGGTAGGATAATACACGAGGAACCCGCTGTTCATGGGTGAGAATGGCCTGAAGGGGAAGCCCAAGGGCCAATTATCTTACCAATGAACGGCCTTCTTAACACTCTCCAAGAATGTCTCATTATTGTATAAACTATTGCCTGACTGACACGGCTGCCCAGCATTTTTAGTATTGTATAATAAACAAATGTCGTGTTTTTGTAAAATCCAGAAAGCCAGTAAAAGAATGTTGACAATACAATGGTATGTCGGTCAGGGAACGTATTAAATAAGCTATATTAAATACGCTGTTACATTCGCACTTTTCTCTTTGTCTCCCACTAGGTTAAACAAAATGCAGCACACCATTCGTAAAATGACAAATGGCACGCTGTGCTCCATTCGTGCAAAATAATGTCCCGAAAACACAATAGTGCGACATCACTCAGTAGGGTGTTCAAAAACAAAAAACATAAATCCTTACCAAAATTCCCAATTCATTTTTTTAATTGGAACCAATTGGCATCAGTTGTAATTTATCTCCAATTGGCAATTGGCACAAACAAATTGCTTCTAATTGGTCCCAATTGGGACCAATTGGTCCCAATTATTGGTCCCAATTGGGACCAATTGGGACCAATTGGGACCAATTGGGACCAATTGGGACCAATTTGATAAATGACCACAATTGAAATGAATTGGAATAAATGATACCAATTGGAATCAATTGGGATCAACAGAATGATTTTCCAATTACATGTTAAACAATGCAGTTTGATCAGATTCAACTCCCAATGGAATCCAATTCAACCAATTGGATCTAACTGAACTCCCAACTGAATCCAATTCAACCGATTTATTTAACTCAAGACCCAATTGGATCCAATTCAAACCAACTCGAACATATTTGATTCAATTGGAAATGTTAAATTGGATTTAATTGGTCATTTCGGTAAGGGGCGCCGGGCGCAGCGGCGCTCTATGGTCCTAAACTGCGACGTAGCTTCATTTCGCACTTGACTATTTCTTGACCTGCCCACCCAGCCCATCGAATACCATATAAATCATCCTGAAGGTGATATTCTCCATTTAAGCTGCAGTCATTACAACATCCTCCGAACCACCAACCTCCTTTCTGCTCAGCTGTACAGTTAGAAGTCGCCACATTATCGTCGTCTCTGTCGTACGTTGAGAATTTCTGCTTACTGAATTCAGGGAAATCAGAGGCCGGTGGAGCTACACAAGAAAAACAAAATATATATTACATTTATGTAATGTGAAAGATGTTGGATCTAAAGAGGAACAAATATCAAAGGAACAGAGCATAGGGCTTTTTCGAATTCGCAATTTTTAACTTTTATACATGTTTTGTACCATCAAAACAATTTAAAATCATTGAAAACGAATTTAAGTTAATTTAAACAGATACAAATGAATCCAAACTGATTAAAACGATGACGTCACACGTTTGTAAACTTTTGTGCAACTATCTATCACCAAACAATACAAAAAGATGTTTTATGTTAGCACGTTCCGTTAAAATATAATCGTAATATGACGTAACATTTGTAAAAAGGCCTCTAGAGGGCGCTATAACATTGAATGAAGTTACTGTTAACTTTGGTGTTACTTTTGTGTTACAACCTAGCCAGCGCCTAACATCGTTGAAAGTAAGTTCACATCGTTTTCCACTTAAATTATAAGGCACCTCCGGTTTGGACCGGAAGGAAGGGTCAGGTCTTTTCGCATGTAATACTAATTATGAAGACATTGGATTAATCTATCGACACACTGATACACCGACTCGACTGTACACTGACCCAATCGACGCTACTATACACCGACTCGACTCGACCCGACTATACACTGACTCAACTGTACACTGTGACTCGATTCGATTATACACTGTGACTCGACTCCAGTCACAACAATCAGTGACTGGTTTATAACTTTGCGTGCATGCACTTATTATTGGTCAGAAACCTACCTCTGCCCAATGTGTAATCCTCGCCAATGACGCTGAATTCTTTGATGATGAGGTATTTTTTCTCTTCATTTCTGTTGACTAGAACTACCTGTAGTTCCCAGCTAGCTTTCGCAGTGAGTTGACGAAGTTTCTCGTTTCCAAGCCAGAACTCTCCCGCGAGTTCACCAAATCCATCCTGATACTCGGTCCAGTTGCGTGTGAAATTCACCGACCCACCAAAACGATTCTGAAACACCTATGAGACGGTAACAAAACAGGCAAACACATAATGGAATAGGACATCTTTAATTCCTTTCAAAATATTTGCAAATGTGTAAATTATTTAAATATCAATTAAAGTCTGTGTTACTTTGACATTGCAGCCATTGCGTAAAGGGTTGAATTTGTAGGAAGAGACCTGGGGGCGCACCAAGGGGGCACCGAATGGCAACAGATATGTTGGGAGTGATCGGTGGATCTGCGCTATCACTAGATTGCACAGAAATGCAATTGTGCGATCAGTCAATCCGATTTTACTTCCCGTGGATCGGGCAATCATGGAGGAGTGTTTTGTAAAAAGAAAGTAAAGTCAAAGATTTCCTGCCAGATCGACCAATCGCGCAAGTACATTTCCGAGATCGAGTGATAGCGCAGATCCACCGAACGCGCCCAACACTATACTGTTTGCGTCCCCACTCTCCAGTAGTTACGTAACTGGTTTTAGCCCGACAAATATACTTATTTTTCAAACTTGTTTTGCGATACAAGGGTAATTCCCTTTTGAGTGAGATCAAGACTGGATGGGAAATAGTTTGAGGAGTTGTTTATACTTACGATCCAGCCATTGTTATCACAGTTCACTTGTATGCCTTGTGGATACTGCGATGGGTAAATGGTATACACTCCACTCTCACGAATATGCGCCCACCACAGGCCAAAACAATCTGAGCAAAAACAGTAGTTTTCCAGTAGTCAACGCTAATCCAAATTCAATAGAGACCAATTGTTCTACTCACAAAACTACAGCGTCCTCTCTATTTGAGTTTTTACGCCCGTCAAGTGTACAGAGAAATACATACGCATGGATTTTCAAAGTGCCGTACGCATCACGGATACGCAACTTATAAACGCTTAACGCAATACGGAGATTGAAAAAGGACACATGGATTTTTGACCTATAGTTCGGTTTATCACATCGTATCGATCTTCAATTCGCTTGTGCCCACCACACATTCTGGGCGCTGGGAAACGCTGATGCAGCTTCACAGATTTTTGTAAAGGAAATGCACAGCCTTCTGGGTAGCGTACCATGACTGTTCGAATTGAATGCAGCACAGCTCAGCTGCGGAACTTGTGACCTCCAGTTCACAGGTCAAACCAAATATATCCAATCAGAGCTCAAACCACATCAGCGTTTCCCAGCGCCCAGTATGAGTGAAGGCACGAGCACTTTTATACCGATATATACCGATGTTCCTGGCTAGGTTGCTGAATTTGAACACCGTGGTTTACTACAAAATGGTAAACACACAATTTCAGCAAAGCTATTTGGTGTTCTAGTGGCAGACATTACCTAATATATGCCCCGTCGTTTCTCCTGGTTGTAAATTGAACATTTATCTTTAATTTTTAACTTCCAATTTAATCCTGAAAGTCTTTTATTTTGTTTGCATTATTGCAAAAATCGAGTGAATTCTCATCAATGACAATTAAGCAAATTACCACGTGGAGTAAAACGACGTAGCTTCATTTGACTGCTGTGGACTAACTCATCATCACACCTAATGCCGTGGGAATCCCCATCAAGAAGGGAATATACTCCATTCAGATTGTACCCAGATTTCGGCGGATTTCTACAATTATCAAACCACCATCCTCCTTTCCAAACTTCCGCACAATTCTCGTCAGAATTGTCGTTGTCTCTGTCGTACGTTGAGAAAGAAAAAGGAGTCTTGATCGATACGAAAGGTACACCATCTACATGAAAAAAAATGAAAAGAGCGAAAAAAAGTGATGTTAGCACAATAAATTGAGGTTTCTTGAGTTGAGCATCTATTTATCTTTCAATGGTTGGACATAGAACAGGTCTCGAAGAAACTGATTGGATTACATTTTTTGGGTATTTTAACGACATGATGGACCTTAGGTGTAGGTTATTGGAAATAATTGTGCCAAATTCTAAGCTGTACTTTGGCTCCAATTTGCAGGACACGTACCTCATTTTCTTGAAGGGTATTAAACCTATACTCTCCCTAATCCTTCCAAATCAATATGATTTGGCACACGCTCTAGGGAGTTTGGGTTGTTGCCCTCCCCAAACCTCTGAGTGGCGAAATGCATAAAGGGAGGGACACAGGACTAGAACCAGGGAAGGGGAAAGGGGAGAGGGGGAAAAGGAGAGGAGAAAAGGAAAGGTGAAAAGAGAGTAAGGTGGGTGGGGGAGGGGAGGGGGAGGGAGAGGGAGGGAGAGGGGGAGGGGGAGAGAAAAAGGTAGGGGGGTGGGGGAGGGGTTACTTGGTACTCCATAGAATAATCCCATTGCTGTTTGATAAAGGAATTTCATGCGTGCGCGTAGTACGTGTTGCACGTGTGTTGACAACCACCGTTCGGCGATCGCTAGTGATTGGCTCCATAGGAAAGCCTGCAAATCAAATTCTTGGTAAGAAAAAGCAATGAGTGACAAAGTGCCTTGCCAAAGGACACAAGCGCCATAGTCCCAGGCCGGACTCGAACCCAAAAGCCACAACCTTTCCAACAGACCGTGAATTCGATGCTCCAGACCACGAAGCCACGACTTATTGATTGCTTTTGACCTTTCATATGATTAGCTGGAAGTTGAATAAGTATGGTGTAGAGTAAAAAGATAAATGATCTTACCAGTAAATCCTTCAACAACCAATTTATAGCTGGTACCCTCTATACGGAACGGCCACCGGCGCTCAATGGTTTCACTACGTCCTCCTGAAGCAGACTGAACATGCTCCAAGGTGACCTCAATCTTCAGTACCACTGACCTCTATACATGGACAGATCATCCATTGTTTCATTTTGAAGTCGGCATGCAGAGAAGTGCAACATGGCGTCACTGCTGTGAGCCAATGAAATGTCCAGGTGTAGAGTTCAGTTGGTTGGTAAATCCACTGACCTCTACAACTGGACATTTCATTGGCTCACAGCAGTGACGCCATGTTGCACTTCCAGTTCGCGCCGACTTCAAGTGTTAGCACAGCAGAATATGGACAATGATCTGTCCAGGTGTTGAGGTCAGTGTTCAGTACCCATTGGCCGTTTAAAGTGAGTTGACGGAGTTTATCGTTTCCAAGCCAGAACTCTCCCGTGAGTTCACCAAATCCATCCTGGTACTCGGTCCAGTTACGAGTGAAATTTACGAACCCATTAAAACGATTCTGAAACACCTGTGAGACGGTGACAAAAAAGGCAAACACATATCATGGGATAGTACATCTGTAATTCCTTTAAAAATACAAATGTATAAATTATTAAAGATCAATTGAAGATTAAATGCTGTGTTACTTTGACATTGCAGCCAGTTACTTCCGTGGATCGGTCAACCGTGGAGGAGTGTCTTGTAAAAGGGAATTAAAGTCAGAAATTTCCTGCCAGATCGAGTGATCGCGCAAGTACATTTCCGTGTGAT
Source organism: Crossaster papposus (assembly GCA_037893245.1). Taxonomy (NCBI): domain Eukaryota; kingdom Metazoa; phylum Echinodermata; class Asteroidea; order Velatida; family Solasteridae; genus Crossaster; species Crossaster papposus. The sequence continues at coordinate 1,101,458 of JBAIAA010000279.1, read as the reverse complement.
CGAGTGATAACGCAGATCCACCGAACGCGCCCAACATTATACTGTTTGCGTCCCCACTCCCCAGTAGTTACGTAACTGGTCTTAGCCCGACAAATATATTTAGTTTTCAAACTTTTTTTGCGATACAAGAGTAATTCCCTTTTGAGTGAGATAAAGACTTTGGATTAGAAATAGTTTTAGGAGTTGTTTATACTTACGATCCAGCCATTGTTATCACAGTTCACTTGTATGCCTTGTGGATACCGCGATGGGTAAATGGTATACACACCACTCTCATGAATATGCGCCCTGTACAGGGCACGGCAATCTGAGCAAAAACAGTAGTTTTCTAGATGAATTTTCTTCAAGGGGCACTCTATGTGACAAACAAATGTACAAGTTTCCTAAAAAATGTCTTCCCACAGTTAGCCTTGAATGCAAGGCTGTTGTACTGAGTCTACAGTCCGGAATACAGCCTTATTGATCCTTTTGTCACTTACGGGTTTTGTGGTTATGTTAATGAGAATGCGCTGCTTTTAATCCAAGAGATCTGATTGGTCTTTGATTGCATCTTTGAACAACATTTGCAAATTCAAGTAGCTGATTGGACATTTTTAAATGGACAATTCAGGAGTATGACACATACCAACAGTCTGTGATCTGTGATTGGCTGTTTAGAAACAAAGTCTTAGCAATAATTTGCATACACACGCCCCCCTCCCATTTACTTTGAATTTGCAAAGTGAAGAAAAACATAAATTCCGGAAGTGACAATCGGATCCAGGCTGTATTCTGGACTGTAGACTCCACATGTGTAGACGGGCTTGTACACACATTGCAATAAATGGATATTCCATAGAATAGAGAGGTAGGACGGGTATTCATCAAGTATTGAACGGATGTCGTAAAATATAACAGTCAACTGATTAAAAAACAAACCAGCAACACCCAAACATCTTCAATAGTTCGGTTTATCACATCGTTATCAGAGCTCAAACCACATCAGCGTTTCCCAGCGCTCAGTATGAGTGATGGCACGAGCATAATAGCTTCCGCATTTCCGGGAATATACCAATGTTTCTGGCTAGGTTGCTGAATTTGAGCACCGTGGTTTACTACAAAATGGTAAACACAAAATGTAAGCCAAGCTGTTTGGTGTCATAGTGGCAGACATTACCTAATATGCCCCATCGTTTCTTATGGCTGTGAATTAAGCATTTATCTTAAACGATTTAATCCTGAAATTCGTTCATTTGGTTTGCATTATTTGTGCAAAATTCGAGTGAATTCTCATCAATGACAAACGAATTACCACGTGGAGTGAAACGACGTAGCTTCATTTTACTGCTCTGGACTAACTCATCATTCCACTTAATGCCGTGGGATTCCCCATCAAGAAGGGAATATACTCCATTCAGATTGTACTCAGATTCTTGCGGATTTCCACAATTATCAAACCACCATCCTCCTTTCAAAACCTCCGAACAATTCTTGTTGGCAGAATTGTCGTTGTCTCTGTCATACGTTGAGAAAGAAAAAGGAGTCTCGATCGATAAGAAAGGAACATCATCTACATGAATAAAAATGAAAAGAGCAAAAAAGGTGATGTTAGCACAATAAATGGAGGTTTCTTGAGTTAAGCAACTAATTATCTTTCCCCTATTGGTTGGACAAAAACAGGTCTTGAAAAAACTATGATTGGATTACATTTTTTGGGCACTTTTACGACCTGATGGACCTTAGGTGTAGGTTATCGAACATAATTGTGCCACATGCTATAGCAGTAAGATGGCTCCAATTTGCAGGACACGTTCCTCATTTTCTTGAGGGGTATTAACCGTAACCCTCCCAAATCCTTCCAAATCAGTATGCTTTGGCACACGCTCTAGGGAGTTGGGGTTGTTGCCCTCCCCAAACCTCTGAGTGGCGGAATGCATAAAGGGAGGGACACAGGATTCCCCAGGGGAGGGGAAATGGGAAAGGGGGGGGGGGGGTGGGAGGGGGAGAGGTGGGAGGGGGGAGGGGGAGGGGGTGGGAAGAGGGAGGCGGGGGGGGGGGGGGGGGGGCGTACTTGGTACTTCATAGAATAATCCTATTGCAACTTGTTTAGGCTAAACTGGGATATTGTGATGTTGTGCCGAGGTGATACCAACAACCATAAATAAGGTGCCAAAAGTGAAGAAAAAAAAGAAAGGGAGAATGAAACAAAATTCAATTTTTATAGATGAAAAAAAATGTCCTTACCCATTCCAGCTGTTGGATAAAAATAATAATACGCAATACAATTCTACTGTAGCGTACGTATCTAACAAGACGTATCTACTCAAGGCACTGTGTTATTATTATACAAGCTCATTGGGCCACGAAACATTCCAAATACCATCTCAGCTCCCTGGGGAGTAATAGTCTTTGTCAAAGACGACTGTATTAGATATTTGATTGTACACGTCGCATAATCTTTTCACACAGTGTGCCTCCTAACGACACAATTAGCCAATCTCTAACCAGTCATACAGTGGTCTTTGCAAACTTGCAAAAATGGGCCGTGACCTTTTCATGCAAATTCGACAATGTTAATATGCATAGCAGCTTAACGTAGTCAACTACCCATTGAGCAGTGGAGCGGGCCTGCTTTGCATATCTAATTTGCGCCGTTTCACACTGGAATTTCATGCGTGTGCGTAATACGTATTGCGCGTGTGTTGACAACCACTGTTCTGCTATCGCTAGTGATTGGCTCCCTAGGAAAGCCTGCAAAGAAATAATTCTGGGTAGGGAAAAACAATAAGTGACAAAGTGCCTTGCCCAAGGACACAAGCGCCATGGTCCCAGGCCGGAGTCCAACCCAAAACCTGCAGCTTTACCAACAGATCGTGAATTCAATGCTCCAGACCACGAAGCCACGACTTATTAATTGCTTTTTACCTTTCATAATATGATTAGCTGGAAGTTGCATAAGTAATCTTACCAGTAAATCCTTCAACCACCAATTTATAGCTGGTACCCTGTATACGGAACGGCCACAGGCGTTTAATGGTTTTACTACGTCCTCCTGAAGCAGACTCAACATGCTCCACGGTGACCTCAATTTTAAGTACCCATTGGCCTTCTAAAGTGAGTTGACGGAGTTTCTCGTTTCCAAGCCAAAACTCTCCCGTGAGTTCACCAAATCCATCCTGGTACTCGGTCCAGTTGCGTGTGAAATTCACCGACCCATCAAAACGATTCTGAAACACCTGTGGGTGTAAGACGGTAACAAAATAGGCACACACATCCTAGTGGGATAGTACATTGCAAATGTATAAATTAAATTAAAGATAAAAGTCGGTGTTACTTTGACATTGCAGCCAGTAGCGTAAAGGTTGTTTTTGTCCTTTTCTTTTTTGTTTGTTTGTTTGTTTGTTGTTGTTGTGTTTTTTGTGGTTTTTTTGGGGGGGACGTAGGGGGGACCTGGGGTGCACCAAGGGGGAACCGAATGGCAACAGATATGTTGGGCGTGATCGGTGGATCTGCGCTATCACTCGATTGCACATAAATGCAATGTGCGATCGGTCAATCATGGAGGTGTGTTTTGTAAAAGGGAAGTAAAGTCAAATATTTCTTTCCAGATCGACCGATCGCGCAAGTACATTTCCGTGTGATTGAGTGATAGCGCAGATCCACCGATCGCGCCAACATATACTGTTTGCGTCCCCACTCTCCAGTAGTTACGTCACTGGTTTTTTTCTTTCTTAAACTTTGTTGCGATACGAGAGTAATTCCCTTTTGTGTGAGATAAAGACTTTGGATGAGAATAGTTTTATTTATACTTGTTGATTATACTTACAATCCAGCCATTGTTATCACAGTTCACTTGTATGCCTTGTGGATACTGTGATGGGTAAATTGTATACACACCACTCTCACGAATATGCGCCAAGTACAGGGCAAGGCAATCTGTGCAAAACAAGAAATCCAGAAAAATAGTTGAAAGCCATTTCTCATTGCCGTCACGTCCCCCCCCCCCCCCCCCCACCATCTCTTCCCGGTTGGGCTCTCAACCACTATGAATGGAAAACTGTCTCGGGTATTTATGAATAAATAATACTATGAAAGTCGACATGATGCACTTTATCTTACCTTCAGGCATTTCACACCGGTTTCCCCCGATATGAGATTTACAGTCGCAGTGGAAAGAGTGGCCATCGGCATCTTTCTTGCATTGACCATTGTACTGACAAGGGTTGGAATGACACGGATCTTGACACAATAAAAGAGGAAATAAAACAGGATAAAAACACCATAAAGCACATGCTTAGTTGACTAATGGGGAAATTTCTCCATGGTTGACTTGTCGCCCATTCGCCCTGACACCCATTCGTACAATATTTCTAGATAGAAATTCTGAAACTTGTTTAATGGGAGCACTACTTAATTTAACACAGGGCCTCCCCCAACCATAGCTTTGTCTTTGTCTTTGGCTTTGTTCATGCAGTTTGGCAATGGTGATGGAGCCGGAATGGAGCCTAATAGCTGGGATTTGGGAAACGGCCTGATCGACTCGCTCCTGTATGGCTGAAGTCACCTCAGCCAAGATTGTACCCCCAATGGGTTACTGAAATGAAATAAGTGTGAAATACACAGCAATAAATCAGATTAGGGAAAATTACCACTTCACCTCCTATTCGTGTAAAAAAACCTCTAATGAATTCCTATGTTAAAAATCGTTCAGTCTCCTGACGAAGGGCAGAGGATCAGAACCACATATCTCACTAAAGAGTATTACCGTGGTGTTATACCGCAAACTACTTATCTTATTGAATTCCTACATTCCTAACTAACTTGTCAAATACATATTTCGCCTGATATGTTTTGATATAATCCAAACCCTCCAAGCACCTCGTCCTTTCTATTTTCTAAAGATTTGTTTTGTTCCCCCTCCTTTATATCTCCTGTCACGTTGGCCGTGACTTTTTGTCGCACTCGCACCTTCTTTGAATGCTTCTTCTTACTTACATGATTCTTTGAATTTGACCAAATGGTGATAACATGGAAAAGCTGGACTATTTGGGTCAAATCCTTGTCGTCCAAGTCTCACCAAACCGACAGAAAATGGGGACGAACACACAACAACTCTATGCACAGACACACTGGATTTCAAGCAAAATTCATTAGCATTGAACTCCAGGTTGCTCATGTCAATGTGTGGTGTGTCTCCCAGATGAAATGGTCACAAATCCCGCGTTAATCGAACAATAGCCACTACTTAAATGATCTATTTTAATAAAATAATTTCCGGAACACTGGCACACTTGAAAAAATAACCACTATAGGCCAGTGTTAATATTACAACCCCAACCCTACCGGAAGTCTCTCCGCTGGAGCCCCAAGGGTTATAGCCCGAATTTTGCCCGAACCCTTCACAATTTGCTTTCAAGCAATATAACAGAGTTTTCAGACATTGCGCGTATTAAGTATGGAGGACTAGACGACAATACTTGGTCATAATTTACTGATAATTTCTGCGCCACCAGTTACTTTCCATAGCCTCTCAGTCTGGCTTTCAATAATAGACAGTTCGTTTTTCAAGGTTTATAAAAAACAACTACTTGGCAGAAATTGGCAAAAGATGTTTTAATAATAGCGCACTAAAAGCGCACTAATAATTTTGTATTATAGTATGTAGTACGTGACCGAAAGTAACGAATTTCCGTAAGCCACGGCAAGAAAGAACCGACCTTACCAAAATAGACCTGTAGAAGTAGTCATGGAAACCAGCTAGCTAATGACATGAAATGAATCGGCTACAAAATGTATTGACATCAACGAGACGTGTGATCATACAATGATACATTAGAACAAAGATACAGCATTCGTTTCTTCATTAAATTCGTTCGGGTTTTTTTCTTCCCATTTTTTACTTTTATTATTTCATAATATTTATAACATGATGATGAACTCCACTGGTCACAGTTCTATTTTTTGTAACAAAACTTAACAAAACTAAAAATATGCCGATTCTTGAACAGCATGCCTAACTATGCCTAACTTGACTCCCTTCAGACTAATTCAATAAATTGGGGGCGATCTTTAACAATAGTCAGGTTAATACAACGACTGCTGGCTGGCAATTAATTAACCACAACACACCAGGTGCCTTGATTTCACAGGATGCTCACAGGACTGTTTTTCACTCACACCCAAGTAAGGTATCGAATAGTTTTGTTGTTATGTGTTTGCAAATGGTGTTTACTACCTTTAAACCAGTTCGCGCCGGAGGACGTATATATACACGCACATTTTTTCGATATTCAAAATGGATGACGCTTAAACACGTGACGAGTAAAACCGAAAATTTACGTCAGCAGCGAGCAAAACCGGAAGTGCTAAGTGCGCTTCCCGGTACCCTCGGCCTAAACCCGCCTCGGATCAAGTTTCTATCAAAAATAATCCCGCGCCTCGGCTCGGTGAATGTTACAATAATCCCGGCGCGAACTGGTTAAATCCCGCTCCTTTCAATTTGTTTGGTTCACTTTTAAAATATATTTAAATGTACCCAGCTGCGGCGGATAGAAAATTGGAAGGGGGGGGGGGGGGGGGGGGGTGGTGTAGGGGAGGGGGCGGGGGGGGGGGGGGGGGGGGTAGGGGGCACCCAAAAAGTGCACTTGCTCATAAACAAGGCTGTAATTCTTGGTCCGAAATGTACGTTTTGGCCAGAAACCAGTGGTGGAAAATACAGTATTTGGCATTATCATCTTCCTTAAAGTCCTGAGCTGCAGACTATATTGTGCGTAAACAGACTTCGTAATGGATTCAATAGCGAACAATGGGGTGGGGGGGGGGGGGGGGTGGGGGGGGGGGGGGGGTGGGGGGGGGGGGGGGGTGGGGGGGGGAGGTGTCTAATAAAATTTGCCGACACTGAACCGAAGGAGCAGGAAGCCATTTACGGCGTTGAGTCCGGGGCCCGCTTAAAGGGCCCCAGAAAATTTTTGATTCTAGATGCTCCGTGGTGCAATCTGAGGCATTTTCTGGCCACTTCCTCTGACTCTTTAAATCAAATTTGGTAAATTTCCTTGGCATTTTTTATTGCATTATTTTTCTTCTGTGCGGAACTCATCACAGAGCGGGGAGGGGAATGATTGGCATCACGATCAAAAGGTGATCAGCATTAAGACATCATCGCCCATTATACAGTTTACTGCAAAATCGCCTACTTTTAGCAATTCACTGTAGTGTACACATTGTGTAGGCATATTTTACCAATCAAGGTTAAGATTTCAGATTTATAGTTCTGTGGAAACTTGAACTGAGGTAAGGACATTAAGATTTACTGTTCTGTGGTAACTTTTAACTCTCATTGATCTTCCTAATGGTAACTTAGTCTCAAGTCTCAGAAAAAAACATAGGGTCAAAAGGGGATCAATGTACACCTGACGATAGATGATGACTAAAGTATGCTGGAGAATTACTGCAGTACTAAGAAGGCTTTCTGTGTTATTTCCCTCAGTCGGCATTTGGAGCCTCGGTCGGCAAATGCCAACCAACATTATTAATTTGGTGGCCCATTTTGTTAACAATGTTTGTGGTGGAGTTGCCGACTGTATACCCAGCACGATATGTGGCAGAGGGGTACCCCCCTCTTATCCCTATACTTTATACGCACTCAACACTATTGTAACCTAACCCATCCCCCCTTGAAACCTAAAAGGAATTCCTGAGATTCCGGGAACACAATGGTCAACACAAAAGAGGGGGGTTTTCTCACCCCCCACCCCCCACACCACACCCCCCCCCCCCCCCCTGGTCGCTACGCCCCTGTAAGCACCGCCTGCGCCGGGCCGCGTAAATTTGTTCCTATGAGAGTTAGGGGTAATTGTCATAAATGGGCGTTTCTACACCACACTAAGTGGAAGACACTTAGGTTCACAGATCCTTCTTTTCCCTTAAATTAAACTCACTCCAACAACAAACTTGGAGACCAAAATAGTCAATGAAAAATAGGCAGAGAGCGAATTCGAACCCCAGTCGAACGATCTATAACCTAACCCATTATCCACTATAGCTACTGGGAGAGGTCGACAGAAGCCGTTTTTCAAAATGCTTTAATGTACCTCTAGGCTATGTGTAACTAGATTGAGCAATAACAATGTATTAGCGTCATTGTTAAAACTACTGAATAATCATGACGTGAGGGGTCTAGAGCCGCCCATTTATGATAATTACCTCTAACCCTCCTAGGAAAAAAAATTACGCGGCCGGGCAGCGAATTTTTTTTTCCCAAACAGGTTTGCACAATTTCATGAATTATTCAGTAGTTGCGTTGATCGCTGTACAACACTTAGGTTCTAGGTCTCCTTTTCCCCTTAAATTAAAAATACACGAGGTGACCTACTACAGCAGGATTGGTGATCTGCTCCATAGGTCGTGTACAACCTTGGCCTGACCACCTGCCCCCTTATATAAAGCAACACCAACGCGATGGCCCCCATTCAGGCTCGTCTCATAGGGTTGTGTAAAAAAACCAGCTGAATTAGGGCCGACCAAATCAGAGCTGAGGGAGCTCGTAGGGACGGCGTCGCGATTTCACCGATACCGGGACCCCGGCGCCCGTTCACACTGATTGTTAATTGAAACTTGTATGTAACGGTTTATAGTACACCTTGCAGGTTTTCCAGTAATTGACAAAAATAGTTTGAACTGATACAGTTATTTTAAAGAAGCCCTTTTCTGTACTGTTGGGTATTTTTTTTGTTTTTAATTTTTTTTGTTTTTAATTTTTTATGGATTTATTAAATTATTTATGTATTTTTTTTTTTTTTTTAATTGTTTTTGAAGGGGGTGGGGGTGGGGGTGTGGGGTGTGGGTGGGGGTGTGGGGGTGGGGGTGTGGGGGTGGGGGGGGGGGGGGGGGGGGGGGTGGGGCTGTGGGGGGGGGGGGGGGGGGGGGGGGGGGGGGGGGTAAGAAAGACCTTTAATACTTTATCCCCAGACCATTTGCCAGGGACTAAAACCACACCGGGGTGACCCGTAGAACCAAAATACATGGGGGGCGGGGCTGTGGTGGGGGTAGGGGGGGGGGGGGGGGTGGTGGGGGGGGGGGGGGGGGGGGGGGGGGTAAGAAAGACTTTAAATACCAATATTTTATCCCCAGACCATTTGTCAGGTACTAAAACCACAATAGGGTGACACTTAGAACCAAAATACATACATGTGATGTAAGTCTGTGCTTGCATAACAGCACAAATAGGTTTTTAGTGAATTTAAGGGGGGAAATTTGACCCCCCCCCCCCCAAGTCCTTATTCCACCAGTATTCATTTGGCAAACAAGCAGATATTGCAATGGTACACTATCAGCTACCCAAAAAAAGTGGTCTCAGAAAATCCCCCGGGGGGGGGGGGGGGGGGGGAGGGTTTCGGTCGGTAGCCCATGGACTACCAAGGGTTATAGCCCGAATTTACCCCTCATAATTGGCTTTCCAGAACCAGTTACTTTCTATAGCCTCTCAGTCTTCTGGCTTTCATTATAGACAGTTTGTTTTTCAAGGTTCATGAAAAACACTACATGGCAGAAATTGCTTTTGATGTTTTAACAAGGGAATACGTTTAAAGCGCACTAGTAATTTACTATTATAGTTTGTAGTACACGACCGAAAGTAACGATTTTTTGTAAGCCACGGCAAGAAAGAACTGACCTTACAAAAATAGGCCTGTAGTAGTCGTCATGGAAACCAGCTAGATAATTAAATGAAACGAATCGGCCACAAAGTATATTGACATCAACGAGACGTGTGATCATACAATGATACATTACAACAATATGTGGAGTGCCGTGGCCTCGTGGTCTGGAGCATTGAATTTGTAATATGTAGGTAAAGCTAAAGGTTGTGGGTTCGAGTCCTACCTTAGGACTATGGTGCATGTGCCCTTGGGCAAGGCACTTTGTCATTCATTGCTTCTCTCCACCTAGGTGTAAATGGGTACCTGGGAGGGCAGAGATGGTTATTGTGATTGATTCAGTGGCTTTGCGCCGAAATGGCAGCATCGAGCTGTATACTTCCCAGGGAGCTGGGATGGTATTTGGAATGTTTCATGGGCCCAATGACCGGGGTAATAATGCTATGCGCTTTGAGACTTTGGCGATAAATCGCTATATAAGCACCGCACATTATTAGTATTATAAATATTATTAATATTATTAACAAAGATACTACAGCATTCGTTTCTTCATTAAATTTGTTCTGGTTTTTTTTTTAACCATTTTTTACTTTTAATTATTTCATACTAAACATTTACTGTTTATAACATGATGATGAACTCCACTGGCCACAGTTCTTATATCTTTTTGAACAAAACTTTTTAAAAAAACTGAAAATATGCCGATTCTTGCACAGCATGCCTAACTTGACTCCCTTTAGACGAATTCAATAAATTGGGGGCGTTCTTTAATAGTCAGGTTATTACAACGATTGCTGGCTGGTAATTATTCGTTTAGAATTGATAACAAGTTGAACTTTTTCTTGAAAACCACATCACACCAGGTGTCGTGATTTCACAGGATGTTCTCTGTTAGACTGAGAGCTGGATAGGGATTAATCATAATTAATCAACAAATCCTTGTATTGTCTTAACTCATAGTATCCTCGACTCTGATCACTGAATGGGTGGTCTTAATTGCACTAGATCAAGCAAAGGCTAATTAGCGCCATGCCAAATGAGGTCAATTTTACATTTATTCAATATTTTGGGAACGAGAGTTTTAGTTGATAGCTTGGCACTTGTGGATACTGGAAGGATAACTCAAACGCGATTTTAGATCAGACTAATTAACTTACGAGCGGCGCGAAAAGCACGGGGTGGGCGTGGCTACCACCCCTCCTCTTCATTTTTGCTGATGCCGTAGCAACCCAAATGTAGAGACGAAATATGCGTGATGGCAGTCACTGGAAATTTTCCGTTTTGGGGGGCTATTGATCGAAAAGAGGATATCTTGACGTATTTTGTTTTAGTCTTGAGATCCATTCCTTTGATCGTTGTTTTGTTCTTCCAATAGTAAGGCTTTGCACATTCTCCTCATCCAGATTTTCTCTTGGTTGGATTGTTGAGATTCTTATCCTAGATCGAACAATATCATCTTTTATGTTTTTGTGCCGTTTGTATGCCAAGATGGGTTGGGCATCAAATAGCCTATTTAAAGGTTCTACGCAGACCTTTCAAGGAGAATTGCTGTTTAATAAAGACCAAGACCAGGGGTGATAACATTGTAATGATATTAATTGGGGTTAATCACCGTAAATGTAATTGGCCCCTTCATTAACATGTTCAAACACTGACAAATGGTGGCGCTGTTCGTGACGAACATTCGGCAACCCCCAAAAAGAAACAAAATTATAGTCTGGTACCTGACAATACGTCTGGACACCAGATAAGCCCCGTACGATGCCGCTTCGCGGCGTGCGTGCAGAAGCGATCTGCGTACGTAAATACATGCACAATGTACATGTACATGCGTGATGCCATGCACGCGGGTACGCACGCAGCAGATTTTGTTCAGACATGGCGAGTGAAGACGACAGTTCGGGGCCGGGGAGCGCATATTCCGCAGAATCGGACGAAATATCCGCAGTATCATCCGAAATATTGTTGGCACTGCAGTTGGTTTCAACAACTTTTTTTTCATATTTATCATCCGAAATATTGTTGGCACTGCAGTTGGTTTCAACAACTTTTTTTTCATATTTATTACCCCAAAATTTAACTTTTATAAACTGAAAATCACTCAATTAGTTATAATATTTCATTTAAACTAATACAAACCACATTTCTAGACCCTTTAAATATTCGTTTTCACTAATCAAGTGCCAGTGTTCAAAGGTAGGATGCACTATTGGTAATTTTAAAGTATAGTGAATATCGTTTAACTGACCCGTTCAAAGTTTTAAAATCATGGATGCCAAAGAAAGCGAGACAAATGGCATTCGTTTTCAACAGGTTTCTGGCAGTGGTTTTTATGTTGTTCCTGAATTGTTTTAATAAAATTCCATTTTCGGAATACTTATGATATCTAGCGCAATCATTTTCCTGGATGTCTACAATCCTTATTTACTTTCAAATTAGTAAAATATTTCTTAACAATTCGATAATAAAAAAGTTCGATATCTGGGTGCTCGATTTGTGGGTAGTATGGTAGGACGAAAAACAAGTGGGACATTTTCCCCAGTGTTCTCATGCTTAGAGTACATGGGAGTCTCGCCCCTTTGAGGAAGGAGGGCTATGTCTTATTTTGTGTATCCGCGCTTTTAAAGTTGGTCTTAGGTGGGTACATGTACGTTTGTATCTAGCCACTTCATCCTTGAACAAGCCGCTAAATACTGACTTGGGGTGTGCTGAATCTCGAGCTAGGTACTGCAATCTATCATTTTTTGTGGGTAGCTACTCGAGTATCCAGTATCCCTTCATTTATGAATCGTTCGCCTTAAGATAATGAGGTCGAAAAATGTGACTTGGCAGTGAGAGATCTCAGACGTGAACTTCAGCGTGAGGTCCGCAGCTTGTTTTTCGTTATACCGTTAAAAATTATAAGAACATCGTCCCTAGATCTATTGTGAGGGAGATTTTTTTTCTTTTTCGTATTTTAATAAGGTCATATCACAAGTCTTCAGACTGCATTCGATACCATGTGGCCACCCCAATTTTCTGTCTAAAAAACTTGCTATTGAATTATGTGTTTAGATGCATAATGAGTTCAATGAGACAGCGTGCGTTTGTTTTCGTCTCTACAGTTGCGTTGCTACGGCATCAGCAAAAAAATATTAAAAAAAAGTGAAGTGATAGCCACGCCCACCTCCTTGCTTTTCGCGCCGCTTTTAAGTTAATTAGTCTGATCTAAAATCGCTCTTAAGTTATATTTCCAGTATCCACACGTGCCAAGCTATCAAATAAAACTGGTTTCGTTCTCGTTCCCAAAATGTAGATTAAATGTAAAATTGGCCTAATTTGGCATGTCGCTAATTAGCCTTTGTCTGATCTAGTGCAACTTAAGACCACCCATCCTGTGATCAGGGTCGAGTGTTCTATGATTTAAGACAATACAGGGATTTGTTTCCGAAATTATGATTAAACCCTATGTAGCACTGCTCTTAGTCTATGTTGTGTACGATACGATAATTTCATTTCGTGCAACCGAAAGAAATTACGACACACCTGTTGCACCAATACAACTTACGCATTAGTAAGACATAGATTTACAACATGAAATTACGTCTAGTGGGGAGGTGACTTAAATAGGGTAGCCATTCGCGGCAATATGTCCAGGTTAAAGTACAGTGTCAATTATAATTTGTTAATGAAAATATTGAAAACAATACTTCTGCATGTTTTAACACCATTCGGTTGTAAAACAAAATTGAAAAAAAAAATTGCATTTTTTATTCAAAACTAAACATTTCCGAAGGACCAAATAGCATCACATTAGACAAGTTTTCGTAAAACACAAAAATCGTGTTAAAAACCATTAGGCAATAAGTTATCAACAAATCTTTCTGAAAATCAGTAGCTGTGGGAAAAACAACAACCAGACAGCAATTTTAAAAGACGTTTGGAGACTGCACGTGGGATTAACTATATAGCAGGGTCAAAAGTAGGGTCGAACAAAGTGAAATTGTTCAATCTACAACTCGGAATTGTTTTAATCGACACGGAAAACGCACTAGACGAGTCAAAAAAAAGTGACCGAAATTGAAGGAAACAAATGTAAAGTAGTTGGCTCACTCATTTGTTTTGTTATGGGGATATAATGTACATTTTATTAACTTTCAAAAAAAAAAAGTACAAAAATCGCCATTAATATTTTTTGGGAAAAGTGTTTACTTGTTCCTAATTCTAAATACAAAATCTGACAATACAAATAAGGATTTTAGTCTTAATTTCAATTATTAAAATCTCATTTGTATTTGAATTCTCACTAAACTCAACAGCTTACAATAGTATTAAATGAACAGCTATAGTTCTTTTTAGTAAAATATGACTAACTTCTGATAACATGGATCAATTTGGGTAATTATTTTTTTTCGAAATGAGTAAGAAAACTTTCTTTTTATTGACATGCTTGATTAGTGTATCAAATTTGATTGCTTTAAAAAAACAAAAACATAATTGATTGAACAAATGCTGTGTACATTTGCTATATCTAATTTCGGGATTGTGACCTGCGTCGCTCCCAATACAGTTATAATTAATAGTACACTAGGACATGTCCTACCGCGTGTCGTAAGATATGCATTTTAGGACAGGCCCCAAAGCTTTTTGGTGCAATCGCAGTTACGACATGTCTTAGGGTTGTCCTAAATTTCTTATCTTACGACAAGCATGTAGGACATGTAGGACATGGTGCAACCGGCCCCAGGCCTCTTTGTAATTTTTTGCACAATTGTTATTGTCCGGATCCTTTGTCAGAAAGGATTGCCCTCTGCAATACCAAAGAGAGTCACCGGCAGTGCTGCTGGGATCGTATTCGTCAAAATTCAGATTGTACTCACCAGGGGATGTCTTGCAACTTTTGTAGCGATTCAAGGAACTATCAGCCAGTGAGTAGAGAGATGTGTCCTCATCTGCATCAAAGTACACGCTCCCTTGAGTTGCATTGAAGTAGTCGAGATGCTCTCGTCTTGTGGCATGGTTCAACTCGCACATTTTAGTGCAGTTGTTAAAGTTAAACGACTTGCAATGTTGATCCATGCTGCATTCACGTCCGCAGATGACACGAGATCGTACAATTTTGGTTGTATATGCAAAACCTGGCAGTGCGTGATTTTCTGCAGCATACATGATTCGTTGATGTGGATAACAAATATATCCATCAACACAAATTACAATTGCTAACAATATCAGCAATTCAAAGGCGTTGAAAACAAAGTTAAGTTTTGCCATTGTTGGTGGAGCTAAAAGCTCGTCGATTTTTGAATCCGTTAATTGTTTACCGATTCATTTGAAGTAACAATTGTTCCTGTCGCAAGCTTTGAATCTGCCAAGTACCTATACTGCAGGTGTATTACCTAAGTGTGTTATATTACAGTGCAACGTCTGAAACGTAGTTTGGGACGAGAGAGTTCTTTCTTGCAGGCAAGGGATGGAATCCACAGACGTGACACGCACTGATTGGTCAGCGGAATGATAGGCTAATGAGCAACTGTCACTGAATTGGCTGATGAACTGTCGCGTGCAAGTGTTTCTCCGCCCACGATGATGTCATGCCATACGGAGACACAGGATTGGCCAACCTAAACTGATTCCCAGAGCTAATGCCGTGATCAGTCCGTTCAACAATGATGTGAGTAATATTGTTAGAAATACAAATACAAAATGAAACATGTTTTGAAAACAAATAACAGGTACACGATCCTGATAGCTAGGTAATTGATGTCGCATTAGTGGCGAGATCTAAAGCCGTGACATTATAAAACAAAAACCACAATTTTGTTATTTTCTTGTGAAAGCTGATTGAATGCTTTGCCCTTGTACCTTTGTAAAGATATATTGGTACACCAACCAATAATCTCTTTAATTTGACGTCTAATTATTCTCTTTATTAGTAAAAGTAAGCTTGAAAATGTCATTTACAGAGCTGCCAACTAGTACGGATTTTCCGTATTTCGTACGGAAATTCACGAAATATACGGAAGTACGGACTTTAGTTTATAAACACGGATGTTATCAAATCCAGTCATAATCTTTGGCCATGCAACTTTTTGGTACATGTATTTTTAAACCTCTGGTCGTGAAATTACCGCGCAGCCGTCTTTTTTTCTACCGTGGCACAGCAGGCGAATTGTTTGTCCGTAGGTGAGTGAGTCAAAATTCGTGAATTATTTAGTAGTTGCATTGATCACTGTACAACACTTTAGTTCTAGGTCTCTTTTCCCCCTTAAATAAAAAATGCTCCAAAGATATCAATTGGACTAGGAAAAACAAGTTAACCTACAGCAGGATTCGAACCAGGGATATTTGATCCATAGTCCATCCCACTATCCACTACACTAAATATAGCAGCTCGACCACAGATGTTCTTTAAAGTGATTTAATGTAACTAGTTAAACTAAATAACAACAATGCTGTGACGTCATGTTTTATTCCGATGAATAAACATAACTTCTCATCCAAACTACTGAATAGTTCATAAATTTTGACTCACCCACCTACGGAAAAAAATTCGCGCACAGCACAATCTTGTGCCGATATCGCCACCGAGTAGGCTATAGCTTAAAAGAAGAATATCGCCTGGCTCTGTTTTTTTGTATAGGTACAAAAGTATTGAAAAGTGCAGAACACAGACCCCGTACGCATTTTTAGCATACAGTCTGGCAAACTCTGGGCTTATTAGTCTGGTACCTAGGTTCTCCCCATTAATGCTTTGCGCTTCAGGCTGTATGATACCAGACACGCATGTGCGTGAAATTCGTTGGAACTAAGTTCACGAAGCGAAGGATTATTCTGCGATTCAGCTGATTTAGGGTACCACGACAGCCTAGTGCTAAAAATGGCTTCAAAATCCTCATCTTCGAAAAGTTCCAGAAAGCAACCTTTCAGAAAGGACTATACCAAGAAATGGACATTTCACCGTCCAGAAGGGACGGATAGAGCGCGAAGTGTACATAGATTTGTTTATGCAGTGCATAAACAAATCTATTTTTACCAAGATGCAGTTGACTTCTGCACCATGCAGCTCACAAATATACTGGCTGTAGTGGCAGTCATGCCATACCAGTAAACTATATAGGCTACGTATATTGATTCGAGACAACACAATACATCTTCTCATTTTCTGGGATTTCACTGATTGTATATACATGTACGCTATATTTTGTGTATAAACAAATAACTATATCATATAACACAGAGCCGTATTGTATACATTTAATATTCATTTTTTTGTTTATTTGCTCATTTCTTGGGTGAGTGGGGTTCCAGAGAGGGTCGGTGGTAATAACACAAGGTTTTGTTTTTTTCTTTGATTGGGAGCCCCAAAATAGGTTTGATCGGAAATGAGAACGGCATAAATAAACACATCAATTTCCTAACAGATAAACCCGCCCTGCGAGAGCCAAATTATTTTCCAAAGGCCTATTTGATTCAACGGCAAAGGGTATAATGATCATATAAAATTGCTCTAACATTTTTATAAAAGTGTCATTACCCTTTAATCTAATTCAATCATGTTTAGTATTACAATTAATGTTTTCAATTCGGAATGTCCCAGTTGTATCCTTCCTTTAGCAGATACTGGTATTATTTTCTACCTGATAGCACTATTCAATTTCACGAAACTACATATTTTTGAAATTTTCAAACTATAGATTTTTTTCTTTTCTGCATCTATTTAAATATTATTGGCGTACATTTGTAAGCCGAGTAGTCCTCAAGCGTGCGATAATCATCAACAGCCAAACCAGTATTCTGGAGAGAACCCACAAAACCCAAATAGGACTCAACTAGCTAGATACATGTGAACCACAAGGTGGGAATCAGACAGCAGCTGCCAAACAAGGCGAGGAAAGTAACCACATTGCTAAGTTCACTCCTCAATGGTTAGAAATACATGTATGTGTATACATTATGTAATGGTTAAAGTGAGACTTTGCACTGCATGCAGTAGCTGACATTTGACTCCATAAGTTTCGCGGTTTGTTTGTCATACAACCCCATTATGTTTTTAGGACGTCAACAAGGTTTATCTAAAGTTACGATTGCATCCCGCTGGTAGTAAAGGGCCTTGATCTATCTGTGCCTAATCGACTTCTATGGGTGCGTTCGTTCAGCTCACCCGAGTCGACACGGGTAAAGTCAGTCAAGAAAAGTTTTTCCGAGATTTAAAACGGATGATGCATAAACACGCCGCGAGCTAAGGCCGAAAATGCTTGAGTGTGCTTCCCGGTACCATCGGCCTGAACCCGCCTTGGATCGAGTTTTGTAAAAAATAATCCCTCGCTGCGGCTCGAAGAATGTTGGGATAATCCCGGCTTGAACTGGCTAAAAAATGATTCAATTCGACTCGTCTCGAGTCACTAAAATCAGTGACTCGTCGTTACAACTCTGTGCGTCTTTCACCAGTGAGTCTGCTTCCCGAGCAGGATCTGTGGTGTCTGACCTGGGTATGACGTCACACCTAAATTAACGACCTGGGGAGGGGGGGGGGGGGGGGGGGGGGGGGTTAGGTAACCCGTGTCGACTTGGGTGATCTAAACGAACGCACCCTAAATAGGTAGGCCATTGCAGTTAGGAAGCAAAAACTGTAGTCCATCTAATTGAAGCACCAGACTAATGTTATGACTGAACATTCGTATTTACTTGCAGAAATATACCCAGCACGATATGTGGCAGAGGGGTACCCCCCTCTTATCTCTATACTTTATACGCACTCAACACTATTGTAACCTAACCCATCCCCCCTTGAAACCTAAAAGGAATTCCTGAGATTCCAGGAACACAATGGTCAACACAAAAGAGGGGGGTTTTTCTCTGCCACATATCGTGCTTCATATGTGCAGAAACCATCTTTAATAGTTCTCTGTCAATTCTGGGGCTTCAAGTACATGTATAAATATTTACAAGACTTATAACATGCCACTCCAAACGCTATATACTGGATATAAGAGAGGTTTCGCCTGCGAACAGATACGGTTAGTTTAACGGACACGTCATCAATTTTCAAGGCACGGATATCAAGGTCGCTCACCGCTGTTTCTGCCATTGTGTATAGCGACATACAGTTGTGCGCGTGTGCCATTTTCAATTCTAGATTAAATAAAATGCATTATTCATGAGCGGTGACTCGCGACAGAGGGACGATCAAAAAAACGGAAATTACCGATGAATACTGACATTAGGGGCTTTTTTTATTTTGATGAGTTCATTCATAAGAATATCCGTGATTTAATAAACCCCCAAAACCAAACAAAATTGGAATGACAAGCGAAACATTTAAACTTAAATACAGACGCTCCGTTTCGTTAGTCATTAAGGAAAGAATGGTTTTCGGGACAAATTTGACAGTGAAGGTGAGTTTTTCCAAACTCAAAAAATGGTTTGTATAAAAAGGCAGATTGTGATCTCTTTAATTCATGTGTTTTCGAAAGAGCAAACCCAGCAAATGATAAACAAAACTAGGTTTGAATATTTAGTTTTTTCCATCTTGAACGGAGTTTTCCGCAAATTTAGTGGATTGAGCACTTGGGAAAACGGGTTTGATGACAGTAAAGATTGAACAATTGTGTGCATGCGTCTATGGGAAAGTCTCCCTATTTACCAATTCCCGCCATTCTTCCCATTTACCAATTCCCAATCCCGCATTCTGTCAGCACACTCATTAATATTTGTTTTAAACACGCCACTCAAAACAAATCATATACATGTAGGCCCTATGTTTCTTTGGTCAAGTTTAGTTCTTGAACATTTGAACAAGATCAAATAAATGTTTTTAGCAACCTCCCCCTCCCGCCTTTCAACCAAACAACCCGAGAACAGCACATTTAACGAATACTTATAAATGAAGCGGACACTTAGTGTCACACTGCAAGGTGTTAAATTTAAGACCAGGACCGTTGGTCCTCTCATAACACCAATGGTGTTAAAGAGTGTTAAATTTAACACCGCAGTTTTTGCAGTGCAGGGTTAGTACACAACAGTTTTTACACAAACGCATTGCGTTATTTCGCAATAAATATTGCTTTTTTTTCGCAAAACTATTGTGTTATTTTGCAAAACTATTGCGTTATTTTGCAATACAAATATTGTGTACACTGTTGAAACCTGGCACGATCGGGCTTCTGTGGAAAAGCCTTTTTGAACTTAACTCTTAAAAAAGGAGCCCAAATTAGACGAGCAAACAAACATATCCTCCGAAGGTGCGAGGAATGTATAATTAAGGATTATCCGCGCGGCTCCTTTGAGACATTTGTTTGGAATATTATCGTGAGATATGTACCTTCCTCCCCATAGACCTACAGTACAACACTTCTCTATTGAAATAGGTCTTACTTTTTATATAAATTCGCGGTACAGAACATCAAGGCTACCACACCGAAATCACCATAGTAACTATTGAAATATTAACTAATTTATTACTTAATATTCCTCGCATTGTGCTTTGTAATGTAAATGAGCCAACTCCAACCGCTCATTTTTAGATGGGAGGCTTACTTCAATATTGTGAGCGAACACTAATGATCTTTAAATAATTTCTCAACCAAACTGCCTGCCTCAATACCGAGAGCTTAATCGTCATTCGGGGCGACTGATTGATACTATAATATTCATAACTTGGCACAAACAGAGCAGATATTGTTCAGCTTGTCAAAAAGACAAAAGGCACAGTTGGTTTTTAGTGGCTTTTAGCTTTATTGAATTAGGAACAAATACAGTTAATATTTCAATAGTTACTATGGTGATTTCGGTGATGATCGCCAAGTCAAACGTTTCAAAGAACCATTCGTGACCTTACTTATTTACAATAAATCTCATTAATTATTTTACAATTGTGCCTGCATACGAATATTATGAAGACAGCAATTACTGGGTATGTGTATTGGAGGAAAAAAGAGGAAATATATTTTCATTTATTTTGATGCTACAAAATTGGTCAAAATGTTAAATAGGATGTTACCAACAAGGCCTACTGTTTTGAAGTTTTGCTTAATGTATATCATGTTTTCTGTTTTGGGGAAAACACAAAACATAGGCCTACCACACACAGAATGAATTGTTTAAAAAAATTCGGTAAAAAAAGTTTGGTAAAATAATACACAATTTATGTAAAATGTTGGTCAAGATTGTACATTGGCCACGTAAGTTTTACAAAACGAATACGTAATACGTTATGCGTTGAGTAAATATTACTGGATAAAGGGGTACAAATCCCACGTGCTTGCGCCGGGCTCACGCGATTTACACAACATACATGTATAATGTTAATGTTGGAGAAATGTTAATTCATTACACATCAACTGACCAATCAGAACTCACGAAATTTGTGTTCACAGAAGTCTTGTTAAGTTGTGGCGTTTTGTCTAAAAACGCACTTTCTTGACCGAAATATGTAATTATTCTAACGAATCAAATGAAAACATTTAGATTTTTGCAAACATAAGTAAAACACAAATTGTATATGATATCTCTTATTTGTATTTTAACACAAATTATTAGTTGTGAAACCGTGACTTCATCATGGCGGGAATAAGCGTAATATAAAATTTGAACCACGACACGTTATAGTATGGTAAGTTGTAGTCATTGATGTAGTATACGTTATATAGGAGTGTAGTAGTTATAGGCTTATCGTATAGTATTCAGGCTTATCGTATAGTATTCTACTAGTATTGTACATTCTACTGAATCTAAAGTCAAAGGGTCTGAATATTTTGTTTACCATTTTTAGTTTGTAAACTTTTACCTAATTGTTTTGACCAAGATATTAAGTTACTTTAAGTACCTATTTTCCAGGTAAAATTGGACCCAACTTCTATGCAAAACCTTACCTGTTGTGTAAAGTTTTACATAACTATTAGCAGGTTCGTATAGCACATTACAATTATGTAAAATTTTACACAACCTGTGTAATTTTTCGTTGCTGACGCAAGGCTCTAAAACATTTCTAAAACATTTAATTCACACAGGTTTGATGTATAAAGGGACGGGCATGTCTAAAATATTAGCACCTCCGTACCGGCCAGGTTTAGAGCATTTATTGGTCCCTCGACGATAAAGGGCTGTATTCGCGCTGTTTTCGGGCGTGGATTTCAGACGGATAATGTCGAATGCCTTGCACAAGGCTACCCTATCTCTTCACTTTTAATACCAAATATTATTTCTGTTTCGCTTTTCAAACTAGTTACCCATGATGTTGTTGTAAAGACTTCGTATATTAAACACGAGCGTGGCGGTTTGAAGGCCGAGTTTTTTACTATTATTATGAAATGACAATTCGGCTTAAAGCCGACAAAATGGAATTGAGGGAAATATTAACTTACCAAAAGCGCAAGCAACAAGTGCCGCCAAAGCAAGACGCCGCATACTGATGAGGGGCTCGCCAGTTTCGGATAGAATTGACTTCGATGTTGTTTCTTGTCAGCTTTCAGAGAAAAATTCCGTTGTGACAAAAGATAGAAATATTGTTGCCTGGCTACCGAGTGCGTGGTTGCTGGTCGCATGCTCATTGGTTGCCGCAAACGTTAAAACTTTTAGTTACTAATGTTAAACCACGGAGACAGACTCGCATGGCAAGGCTCCCCGCGGCTATAAGAGCTGGCGTAAGAACAAGATCCTATAGGCTCCTTACTGTGCGGGACTTCATACATTATACATGTAGGTTGCTGCATTCAAGGCAACGTAACATTTCATACGTTACGGGAACCCTGGAGTCGACGAACCAAGATCCCGCTTAATTGATATCAAGGAGTCAACAAGATAAATCTGTTGGGAGAGACATAACTGAACATAAAAATATATGAAATAAATGGACTGAAGTATTATTTAACAAAAGTTGTGTACATTTAATGTTTTTCTAGTTTACGTAATTAAGGTGTAAATATAATTACCTAAGTATCAGGTAACTTTTTACACAACTGTCATGAAACCTTTTACCAAACAAGGGTTAAGTATTTTTTTACATAATAGCAAGCGAGTTCGTATAGTACATATAAAACATGGTATTTTTTTACATAACCTGTGTAATTTGTTTGACAGTGTGCAATCAAATGACTCGACTTAGGTACCTCATCAGAATGACTTGACCCGACTCAATTAAATATTCTAAGGGTTTATCTTAATAGCAGATTAACATGTGGTAAAATGCGACCTCAAACAAAGATACATGTACTGACAATTTGGGAGATCACCAACATAGGGCATAGCTCAGTTGGTAGAGCACCTGTCTGGTATTCCGGAGATTGCTGGCTCGAGTCCGGGATGGACCATTTTATTTGTTCACTTTAAAATTTATGCAAATTTACATAGTCAGTTTCCCTTATGGTTTATTTGCGTATTATAAGATAACAAGTCGTATCTTCATCGAGTGATCCCTACAATGTCGCTTTCCATGTTGTATCGTAACATTGGGCGTAATCCTTGGCCACACCGAATTCTGGTGTTTATGACATTTGACTAGCGCCCTCAAACAACAATCCTGACATTTTTGGAAAACGGCAAGATAGCTCAGTTGGTAGAGTGCTGGTCCAGTATTCGAAAGGTCGCAGGTTCGAGTCCCAACTTGCCCATTTTCTTGTTCGCTTTGAAATTTATGTAAATATACCTAGTCAGTTTCCCTTGTGGTTTATTTGTGTATTATAAGATAACAAGTCTTATCCTCATTGAGCGATACCCACAATGCCTCTTCCCAGGTTGTATCGTATATGACTGGGGTGCGTTCCACTTACGCGAACTGTTTGCGCGAACGTTCGCCTACGTTTTGAGTTGGCGTTAGGGGGAGTGGAACGATATTTTAAAAACTACGTTTTTAAAATGGCGGCGCCCAGTGACAGTGACGTCGTTTGGTTGGCTGCTTTTTGTCCAACTCATTATTTTTTTTTTAAAGATCCCTGTGACTGCTCAAAACAACCCACCATTTATAACTAAAAGTATGAAACGTAAATCAAAACCGTGAAAAGAACACTGCCGTCTGCTAACTTCTCCGCCATCTTTAAAATACGTCACTGGCCAACAGCGAACAGCTCGAAATGTCGTTCGCCGTTTTTGCTAACGTTCGCCAACATAATTGGCGCACATTGTGTTCCACTCACGCGAACAACGCTAACGTTGGCCAACGTTGGCAACGTTCGCTTGAGTGGAACGCACCCCTGGCCACACTGCATTTTGGTGTTTATGACTTCTGACTAGCGCCCCCAAACTAAGATACTAACAATTTGGGAAATAAATTATACATAAATAAAAGGATACATTGATAGGCTTACATTTTTACGTCTCTAAATAAACTAAAACAGCGACATTAAAACCCAATCACTTAACCAGTTCGCGCCGGATGACGTATATACACGCAACATTTTTCTGAGATTCAAAACGGATGACGAATAAACACGTCCCTAGCAAGGCCCAAACAAATGTGTTTACTATCCACAGATGACGTGTTAATTCGTCAGGCACAGTCAAAAGTTACCCGCTAGCACTGCGGAAAACAGGTATACACGACTGACATGTATTGCATACACGCGGTTGACGTGAATATACGTCGACGTTGCCAAGCATGTTTCGTTGACGCGGTGGACATATGGTATATTTTGGTATCACGCTTTAGTGATTAGGCCTATTCAACGCCCTAGCTCAATTTTCTCACATAAATTCATACAGCCGAAGATTTTAAGCTGCGTATAATAGTTTTGTGACATTCAAATTGTCCAACTATTGTTCCTTAGTCTCCTTTGACATTTTTGAAAATGTGCTTTTTAGCTGGGCTTGCAAATATTTGTATATATTACCGCGTACAATGTCCCTGGCCCTGGGTGTAGTTTCACGCGGATGACGTATATACACTCGTCAGCTTTTACGACGGGTAGCAGTTGACGTGATATCACGCCCTGACTGCAGCGAGAAAAAAATGTTGGCAAAAACAAGTAAATAACGGTGCTAAGTGTTGGCATCTTGTAGTAGTTGCATTATCAAAACAGGGATATTTTACCAAATAAATAAACCTTTTTTTCTCGATGAAAAATAATCGCGCCAAGGGGGCTTGGTAACTTGAAAATAAACCCGGCAAGAACTGTTAAAGAGTCCATACAGAGGGCTAGAAATCCACTGAAAACCTAAATATTGGACCAGTTACCCCAAGTTCCCCTATGCATGTAGTCGTGGAACAATCCGTGTGATGTTTATTGTGAGCATAATAAGATGCATTTGCTTTACGTACCATTACAGTGCAAATTCTGTAATAAATATGTTGATGTTTGTTGTGTTCCTGTGTTTCGTACTACATGGACAAGCACGTGACTTGGTGCCAAAACCCCGGCTCTTGTGTTGCATGGATATGCAAACGACCGTTCATACAGTACGGATTATGACCCGCGTAAAAGGCCGCGGCATATACTCAAATGCGATTGTGGTATCGGTCTTATTTAACCCTTTCAATCCCACGGGCTCCAAAAAGAGCCTTTGTTGTGATATGCTTGCAACCCGTGGGCGACAAAAAGTCCCAGGATTTGCCATGAGCTTGACGACCAAGGCGACTTATCTCACCAGCGAAAACACCGCTTGAGAGTTATTGGTTTGGCGCCCCCTGTTGACAGAAATACAGTTTTTGAAGTTAGCGCGCCATATGCATTGCATGCAGGCTGTGTACGTGTGTACATGAATAGGTTAGCTACCGGTCACGTGACTGACGCGACGCGCGACATAGCGTCGCGTCCCATGCATATCCATTGCGGTAGAAGTAGGTTATACGTATCGCTGTGTTTTTGCAATCGGAATGAAACAAATCCTAAATGATGACATTTTGGCTGAGATTTTAGAAGATAGTGATTCCGGATCTGACGTAAATGATGATGACACTGAAGAGTCTTCGGACGACGAGAGCATGCTCGACGAAAACACAGCAGAATTTCAAGAGGTAAGCGCATGATACAGGCTTGAGTAGGTACCCTCGAGTATAACGGAAATTAGAGTATAACTGTATTTATTTGATGTACAGTGCATGTACATCAAATGAATACAGTCATATAGAAATTCACCTCCACCCATAAACATGATACAGCCCGTCGTGCAATTTTGCGTCCAAAAATATGCACTAGTAGTCTTAACCTCAAACAAGCATAGCTTCGTAGGCCGTTTGGCCTGGTATTTAGACTCCGTATTATTATGTATTATATTTGGCAAGAATTTAGAAGATGATTCACTATGTCAATCAGCGTCAATACCATACACAAGGCATGCACATTCATGACATATCTTCAACGACTATTGAGGCCACCATGATCGTTCTTTTCTCAGCGCAATATTCATTTTAGGCATGTGCTGCAAATTAGCATTAACAAATATAGGACCGATAATAACATTTGATCTTTGTTCTTTTGCAGCCTACCTACCAAGATGACAGCCATCCATGTTCTTCCAGATCAAGAACCGGAAAAGTCAATTTCCGATCTGGTTGGGAACGACGAGACCACTACGATTGTGGGACTGTGCAGTTCACTGGAAATCCTGGCCCAACTGGCGACTTTGGAACACTCTCGGCAGTGGAGATCTTCAAGCTGTATTTTTGCCAACTCGTGTGGGATTTGCTCGTCGACGAGACTAATCGCTATGCACAGCAAACAATGGACTCAAATCCTGAGCAACAGTTCTCCTGGTACCCAACCAACGTTCCCGAAATGATGGCATTTGTAGCACTTATCATTGCTATGGGCATAAACAAATCACCTCAATATAGGATGTATTAGTCAACGTCAGAAATTTTGCAAATTCCCTTTTATCTGTCGGTAATGTCGAGAAATCGTTTCAGTTCAATTCTTCGGTTTCTCCACATCTCCAATAACCAAATTCCTCGTGAATCCTCGGCTATTAACAAGACAAACTTTCAAAAGTTCGGCCCTTGATGGAAGTCATTATCCCGAAGTTTCTTAACCTGTATAAACCTGCGCAGAATCTGTCTCCAGACGAGAGTATGTTGAAATTTAAGGGACGCTTAAGTTTTATTCATTACATGCCCAACAAACCAGTAAAACGTGGGATGAAAGCATTATCATTAAATTGTAGTAAATCCGGATACACGTGCAATTGGGAACTGTACACAGATGCTGACAACACAAAAACTGTAAAGGATAAGGTACATGTAGATTCCGAGTCATAAGACTGCCATCCACCAAACCTGACAGTTTGGGAAAAGTGGTTATAGAATTAGTCAAACCACTTCAGAATAAGGGACACGTCATATACTGTGATAATTACTATACGAGTCCGTCGCTAATAGAAAAACTGTCTGAACAAGGCTTTGGTGTTGCGGAACTGTTCGATATACTGCTAATACCCCTGTCACACCGGAGCTACGCTGTCGTTGCGCTCCCACGGCGACTAAAACAGTTGAAAAACGCAGTAGAAGCACAGTAGGATTGCCAAGAGCGTAGTGGGAACGCAGTGGAGTCTACATAGGTCGTGGAAGGGTCTCCATGGTCGCCTAACCTCGGCGATTGTTTTGAGTCTGCTCAAAACAATCGCGGAGGGTCGGCGACCGTAGTGGGATATCAAAGAACGTACTACGGACGTAGTGAAGTCTACCTGAGCGTGTCATGATCGTAGCAAGAGCGAGTTGGTAACGCCGCCTGCCCAATCTGCGACTGATACCCCTGTCAGACCGGTGTGTAATCCCACAGCGACCTTACTGCGATGCAGTTTTCATCAAAAACCTATGAGGTAAGTAGCTCACAATACGCTCTTGACTCGCTCACTGCGCTCTCATTGCGCTCTCACTACACTCTCACTGCGACCTATGCGTTCCCAGTTTGATCATCGTCGCGCTCTCACTGCGCTCCCACTACGCTCCACGCGATCTCGCTGCGACCAAGGCGACCTCGCTACGACCTCGCTACGACCTTACTACGCTCTCACTACGTCCCCGCTACGTTCTGTGCGTTTGTACCGCGTTTGCGCGGCGACTATAAATACAGCGAGCTCGATGTTGCTGGATATTTGCTATCTGTTGTACAATTATTATGTTCTGCCTCTCTATATCCATGGTGAAGAAGAGATGCACATTAATGTGTTGTGTGGAGGATATAGGCTGTATTTATACCATTTGTGGCCATAACGCATGTCAAAGTCAGAACGTACTATACACGCAGTATAATCGCAGTATAATCGCACTGTGAACGTACAGGAAGCTCCGTAACATCGCCATGGAGCATTAGGGGCGCCATAGTCGTACTGGCAGCCCCGTGTGGACGCAGTATGAGCGTGAAGAAGCCCTATACAACGCAGTAGAAGCGCAGTAGGAGCGCGGTAAGAGCGTAGTGAAAGCGTGACAAGCGTACAGTGGTCGTACTTCAGACGTACTTCAGTCGCAGATTGGGCAGACGGCGATACCAACTCGCTCTTGCTACGATCATGACACGCTCAGGTAGACTTCACGACGTCCCAAGTACGTTCTTTGAGATCCCACTACGCTCTCACTGCGCTCCCACTGTGTTTTGGACCAGGTCGCCGACCCTCTGCGATTGTTTTGAGCAGGCTCAAAACAATCGCCGAGGTTTGGCGACCATGGAGACCCTCCCACGACCTAGGTAGACTCCACTGCGTTCCCACTACGCTCGATGTTACTGCGCTTCTACTGCGTTTAAAAAAAAAGTTGTTTAGTTGCCGTGGGAGCGCAACGACAGCGTAGCTCCGGTGTGACAGGGGTATTGCCACGGCTGTAGAGAGGCAAAACATAATAATTGTACAACGGATAGCAAATATCCAGCAACATCGAGCTCGCTGTATTTATAGTCGCCGCGCGAACGCGGTACAAACATACAGAACGTAGTGGGGACGTAGTGAGTGCGTAGTAAGGTCGTAGCGATGTCGTAGCGAGGTCGTCTTGGTCGCAGTGAGATCGCGTAGAGCGTAGTGGGAGCGCAATGAGAGCGCGGCGATGATCAAACTGGGAACGCATAGGTCGCAGTGAGAGTGTAGTGAGAGCGTAATGAGAGCGCAGTGAGCGAGTCAAGAGCGTACTGTGAGCTACCTACCTCATAGATTTCAGGTTTTTTTTTGCAAATTTTCGGCGACCCCACTGCGTTTTTGATGAAAACTGCATCGCAGTAAGGTTGCCGTGAGATCGCACTCCGGTCTGACAGGGGTATTGGGGAATACCCAAGGTCGCGAATCAAAAAAATTATAAAATGAAGAAAGGTAGCAACCCAATCTTTTTGGTGAAAAAATCTGTAACATTTCTAACTAATGTCGGCAGCACTGCAGTGTCAAAAAAGCAAACTCGATGTAAAAAGAGCACTTCTGAATTTCGTTAGTTATGAAGCCCGAATGTATTTTATCTTACAATTTAAATATGAGAGGCACAGATTTAGCAGACCAGTGTTTTCAGTACTACAATCATACCCACAGAAGCTTGAAATGGTGGAAACGAGTTTTTTACCATCTTCTCAATATATGTATTGTCAATAGCAGAGTAATATTTAACAGCACAGCAGGGAGCAAAAATGTCAGTAACCTTGATTTTCGTATAGGGATTGTACAAGGCTTGCTATTGGGTTTGGAACGTAATGAAACAAGTCGGTTGAGATACCATATTCCTATTGATTTGGCAAAACAACAGCACTTTCCTGGCAAAAACCGCAATGGAAAGAAACGCGACTGCATTGTTTGCAGTAACCGCAAATTAGGCTGGCGAAAACAAACGGTGATATGTAAGCAATGTATGAAGCCTATGTGCATAGTTCCTTGCTTTGACTTTGAGAATTACCATACCACTTGATTGTAAATACATACATACTACATGTATTTGCCACCAACCCCCTCCCCAATCAATGTTGAGAAAATGAGGCGTCGGACGCACTGCAGATTACACTCCAAACCAACATTGATTGTGGGGGGAGGGGGGGGGGGGGGTATAATTACTTATGATGTATGTACTTACAGTAAATACATGTACAAGTAAATAGTTTGTTTCCAGGCAAATTGTTTTTATCATGGCTTTTGATGCATGTGTATGCACCGAATACAATTAAATGGTTCATTTCCAAGAAAATAACAAAGGAATTGAAAACAAAAATTCTCATACAAGTTATTGTTTTTCACATGTAAACAAATTCTGAAACATGTGCCGTATTTGCTTGTATTTATCACTTGTTCTGAATTATTACCCGTTTGTATTACTTTCCCCCGAGTGTAAATACGTATCTAATTTCATTGTTGTGCTTTTACACTTACAAAATAAATAGATGCACACAATTTGTTTTCCTTGTACACTTATTTTTGCAATCAGTTTTACATACAGATATCTCAGAGTGTATATGTATAGTATGCATGTAAACACAGTGTGTTGAGGGCGCACTTCAATGAAATTGTTCAAAAACCACTCGGTCACACTGAGCTCCTAATTGCTGTGGTAAACAAGGGTAATCTCTTGCATGAGTGGGTGGGATTGAAAGGGTTAATAATGAAATAATTTATACAATGAAATGAAATAGCGTTCATGTAAAATATTGGTACAAAAGAATTCCTGGTAGTTCATTAATCATTGATTGCAGCAGGCTCGTAAAGAGCGACCTCAGTCGTCCGGCTTAACACAGAATGATGAACATCGCGTAAGTCCTATTATGGTTGCCATCAGTACTGCTATTGCTCCTGTCACCATGAAGACAATCTCATACGCCATGCTTATATCATGGATCCAACCTAAGAGTGAAGAACAAGAAATATATAAATTATACTCAGTCAAATAATGTATTCTCACTCTGTTCTCTGAGACCAAGATTGTTTATCCAATGTTACTTTGCAATGCGCTCTCTGATTCAGGTTTATAAACCCTCTGGCCCCACCGAGCGGGGAATAGGCTCAGTTTGGTAAAGGTGTGATTATCCGCGCTTTGCAGTCGCGTGTTTGAAAAGGCTGTCACGGTAAGGTTAGGGAATTTTGCATGAGTTAGATCTGGTCACGCCAGGTGTAAACAAAATCGGTATGTAGTGGCATTGGGTGTCCATTGTGTTTCATTAAATGCAGGCAAAATCAGCGCTGGACGTCCACAGACCATTCCGTCTGAAGGCCTGTACAAAAACCGGTTATGATCAGAACGTAGCCCACGTTATCGCCCTCTTGCGTAAATACACTGATGAATTCTCCCCTTTGACAGCTAAAGATGTAAAAGAGAAGCAGTTATATGTCAATCTCCTTAGTGAATCTGAGAAGCACGTTGAAGCCAAGATGGGGGGCATAGCCATGTATATCTATAAATCTATCACAGGCGAGGACTCTGACAAGCGCCTTCGATTTGCAAGGAAGCATTCTGAGTGGGAGCACGCAGCTAGGGGCCCGTGAGACAAGCCAGGGGAGCAGGGTACAGCCAGCGCCTCGATCGGGTATATGGCGTAGTTTCCGACAGCCACGACCCACGTTTGGGGTGCGCCTCGGAGCCAGGGTTTCGCTGCCGCAAAGAGGGACATGTCGCATATTTCATTTAAACGTGATCACTGTATATTGTAAGTCGGTATCCACTGTTTGCCAGAGTATTAATACAGAATTTCGGGCGGTATACGGCTCACATGAGTGCCATATTGTTAAATTAAAAAAGAAAGAAAACAGAGCAAATACAGAGCAAATAAAAACAAGTTGGTCAGTTGTTTTTAGGCGGTGCATGGCACCCTGAAAATAGATGTTCAGATTGGATTGAGCGGAAATGGGAGTACGAGCAATACTCACGATTGTTGAAGAGTCGCGATTGGGAAAGTTAACCGCGGCGCAAATTTGACCCGAGAGCCGCATGTGCTCCAAGGTGTGGACGAGTGGAGGTCACATGGGTTGACATTCAAAGCAAGTACCCCTTCTCCGGCGGATGTGCTGGCTGGGATCTGCCAGCTGGATTTCGCATCCCTGTGCTTGGATGTAACCCTATCAGTACCGAGTGCGCCACCTGGGCTCAAAGTTGCATTGACGTTCGCAACCAAAGAGCTTGTATGTCCCCCATTATAACAGTCTTATAATAAGGAGACTTATTTCAGTGGGAACACTAGATATGAGCATCCATAAACCGCATTGTAAGGACATGTTGGTCATTAAAGGTAATACATCATTTGCGACCACCCCCCCAAAAAAAAAAAAATTAAAAAAAAAAAAAAAAAAACCCACAACAACAAAACAATAAAAAAATACTTCATTTAATGAATGACCATATTTGACAGTCACGAATGGTCCCGAGCATCCTGTGAAATCAAGGCACCTGGTGTGCTGTTCTGTTTTAACAAAACTGATATTGTTTAGCAATTTCCAAAGATGGTTGGCCAAACGTCGTCCCAAAAAATACTAAATCCCGGATAAATCCGTTTGACCTGACCCCCCGAAAAAAACACCAAAAACACAAAAACAACACACTAATGTTGTATACTACCCTTAAAAAAAAGTGCCGTGAAATGAATAGTGTCCCATTAACATTTCTGAATGTTCCCATTTCAGGTGTGGATGGAATAAAGCAAGCACCTCTTATAGCAAGAGCCCACCGATGCAATTCAGTGAAGAGACTGGCTGTACGGGAGATTTCAGTCACCTGTCGCCCATGCAAATCGTTCAGCTCTTCTTCTGCCAAGCAGTGTGGGAGTTGATGGTGGATGAGACCAATCGTTATGCTGACCAGACAATGTGTGCTGATCATCAGCCTGCCTGGAATCCAACTACTGTTCCTGAAATGCGGGCATTGGTGGCCTTGCTTCTGTGCATGGGTATCAACAAAAGGCCTTGCTACAGCATGCACTGGTCCAGATCCGAAGTTCTGCGAAGTCCCCTGTATTTGGCGACCATGTCTCGCAATCGATTTACTGCGATCCTTCGATTTTTCCACCTTGCTAACAGCAGAGCTCAACCAGGTGATGCTCCCCTGACAAACTCTCCAAGGTCCGCCCGCTCCTCGCATTTACAAGCCAGGCCGAAACCTCTCACCAGATAAGACAATGATCAAGTTCAAAGGCCGACTTGGTTTCAAACAGTACATGCCACGAAGGTCCGCTAAATGAGGATTGAAATGTTTTTCATTGAACGAGTCAGAAACCGGTTATACATGTGCTTGGAAGGTGTTCACTGGCTCCCAGCCCACATCAAAGGAATCTAGTCGACCCTCCGTTGGTTGTGCTTCAACACACCACCCACCTAATATTACATCTGCTGGGCATGTAGTCCTCGACCTAATTACAGGACTCGAACATAAGGAACATTTCATTTTCATGGGCAAGTCACAGTTAAAGTTTGGAGCTTGTGGAACTGCACGCTACACCACACTGGGGATTCCAGAATGTGCAAACCAAAACAAATTACACACGATAAGAGGTACTGAACCTTAGTTTTACACCAAATTCGGCCAACTGTGCGTCGTTTGGCAGGATGCCAAGCGTGTAACTCTTCTCACAAATGTTGGAAACTGCACAATCGACAGGAAAGACATTCGGAGCAAAAACAGTTTGAGTGGACTTCGTACGATCAAAAACCTTCTGTCGTTAAAGATTATAATAAATACATTGGAGGAAGTTATCTCGCAGCACAAATGTGTCAGTACTACTCGCACCCTCCCAAATCGATGAAATGGTGGAAAAGAGGTTTCGTGGCTATTCTTGACATCTGCTTGGTGAATGCTACCATTGTATACAACAGCATCCCTACAAATCAGCACTTGACCACTTTCGATTTCAGGGTCAAGGTGATAGAAGAGCTTATTTCTACTTGGAAGCACAACCCAGCTCAGCATGCCAGTCAAGTGTCACGTGGTTCCAGCCGCTTTCCGACTCATCACTATCCTGATAGAATTTCTGCCGGCAAAAAGCGCAACTGGGTTGTTTGCAGTACCAGAGCCAAGCGGAAACAAACTCGCCTGATTTTTATACAGTGTGACAAACCAATGTGTGTACTACCATGCTTTGAGAAGTTTCATAGTCTGTAATGAACATTCACCCGAGCAAGTTTTATTGTGCCCCCCCCGGGTTCCCCGCCCCCTCCCCCCCCCCCATTTTTCCCTCCCCATTTCCCCCACCCCCCCCTAATTCAATGTTGGAGTGATGGTGTACACACCGCCAACCCAACATTGAGTGGGGGGGGGTGTTATGTTTAGGGTCCTTTACACTAGTAAATATGATCATGGAACGAACTTACCGTTTAACTGTAAACTCGTGAATGGGGGCTGCCATCTTCGAACCCTTTATTCTTTAGTCACTTGTAGTTCGTGATAACACAACAACTTGTAGTTCATGATAACACGACATAATACAACATCTCCTCCTTTTCTTAAAAGAGAACAAACTTGTTAACATAACAAAAAGTTAAACAAACTTAAATTATCTTGGGAGTATTGATAAGCAAGAGTTCAGAGTTCAGAGTTCAGCCATCTCAGCTCTTATTGCATGACATAGTCCTTGTGCCATGCAGGAGTGTTCATTGAGCGATGAGGTCTGGTCTGGGTTTGTGGATGATCCTTAGGGTTGCAATCATGATGAGGGATCAACTCATCAAGGACAGGTTCCAGTGGTTTGGGAACATGCAGTATGTGACGTCTGTTCCGACGATACTTTGCACCATCAACTTGGATGATGTAAGAACGTGGTGGTCCAGCCTTTCGCAATACTTCTCCCACATTGCTCCATCCTGATTTGGTGCTGATCCGGACATTGTCTCCTGGTTTCAGTTCATCCAGTTGTTTTGCACCATGAGTTCGATTGAAACATGATTCACTCTTGGATTTGTACAGTTTGTCGGCTTTCTGCAGCTGCTTGTAGCTGGCAATCTTAGGACGAAGATTGTGTGGTAGAATTGGCAGTGTTGTGCGCATTTCACGTCCCATCATAAGTCGTGAAGGAGACACATTAAGAGCTGGGATAGGTGTGGAACGGTAGGTCATCAATGCCAGGACAGGATCAGTCTGGCGTAGAATCATCTTTGCGATGTGGACTGCCTTTTCCGCTTGACCATTAGCTTGCGGGTAGTGAGGGCTGGATGTGACATGTGTGAAGTCATACTCCTTCGAGAACTCCTTGAATTCACTTAAGAATTGCGGTTCGTTATCTGTCATAACCACCTCAGGTATTCCATATCGTGCAAATGTTCCTTTCAAGTAGTTGATGATAGTCAGTGATGTTGTCTTATGAAGGTGATGGACTTCGATCCATTTGGAGTAACAATCCACAAGCACAATGAACTGCTTCCCCTTCACATCAGCTAAGTCACATGCTACTCGTTGCCATGGCCTCTCTGGCAGTGGCGATGAGATCAGTGGTTCAGCTTTTTGGGCTGATTGTTTCTGTTGGCAGTGATCACACATCTTGACATATTGGGCTATATCAGTGCCAATACTTGGCCACCAGACTGCTTGGCCAGCACGGAGTCTGCATTTGGAGATTCCTTGGTGACCCGCATGTATTTTTGTCAGCATGTCTTGTCGCATCTTTACTGGGATTATGATGCGGTCACCATATGTCAGGACGCCATCAATCTCACTAATTTTGTCTTGTTCCTCCCAGTAACGAAGAACACTTGCAGATTCAAGATCTTTCGTATACTTAGGCCATCCACTCGTGACGTAAGATTTGACATGTTTCAAGCTGTCGTCAAGAGCAGTTTCGTGCTTTATCTCTGCAAGTTTCCCTTCGGAAACTGGCCAGTTCTTTGTGATCATGTCGATGTGGGCCTCTATGTCCTCTTCAAGATTATCGGTCCCATCTTCTGTTGATTTCAAGGGTTCTCTGGTGTATACACAGCTGTGCATTTGTACTTCATCAAGCGCGTGAGCAGACGCTGACACCTCAGGGGAACGTCACAGAGATCCTTGTTGTTAATTAGAGGAATAAGCGGCTTGTGGTCTGTTTCCAGTGTGAAGTGAAGGCCTCTGAGATATACATAAAACCTTTCACATGACCACACTGATGCTAGCAGTTCCTTTTTTATTTGGGCGTATCGTTTTTCTGCTGAGGTAAGACTTCTAGAGCAGTACGCAACAGGTTTCCACTGTTCATTGTGGCGTTGGAGGATACAGCCTCCAATCCCATAACTGCTTGCGTCGGAGCTCACCATTGTCTCTCGTGATGTATCGTAGAGCACCAGTGTTGGTGCTGATGTCAACAGTCTCTTGAGACTACGAAACGACGACTGTTGCGACGGACCCCAAATCCAGTCGACATTACTCTTTAGTATAGGTCATTGATTGGTGCTGCAACCGTGGATGCATTGGGAACAAAACGTGTTAGCCAGTTCACCATTCCCATCAGGCGTTTCACCTCCTCTCTACTAGTCGGTGGGGTCATCTGGATAATTGCTGCTACTTTAGCAGGGTCAGGATGCACACCATCTTTGTCAAGCTTCATTCCAAGAAAATCAACCCGTGTCTGAGCGATCTTGCACTTATCTTTGTTCAGCTTTAGACTGGCTTTTTGAACAATTTGTAGAACTTGCTGGAGTCGTTCATCATGTTCCTCTTTGGTCTTGCCGGTTATCAACACATCGTCCATGTAGACGACGACACCCGGTAGTCCTGAGAGAAGATCACACATGATCCGCTGGTATATCTCCGGAGCGGAAGTTATGCCGAATGGAAAACGCTTGAAGCAAAAACGACCATATGGCGTGATGAATGTCGTCAGACGCTGACTCTCTTCTGCCAGGGAAACTTGCCAGAACCCGTGTTTTGCGTCCAGTAGCGAGAAGACTTGTGCTCCAGAAATTCTACCCAGAACTTCTTCAATAGTTGGTATGATGAATCGCTCTCGCATAACAGATTTATTTAGCTGTTGTAAGTCTACACACAGTCTTATGCTACCGTTTTTCTTTGGTGCAATGACTATGGGTGAACACCAGGCTGTTGGTTCAGTGACACGTTGTACAATTCCCTGTGTCTCCATTTTTTCAAGCTCTTCTTTGAGTTGGGGAAGGAGAGGAATGGGGATACGTCGAGGAGCGTTTACGCAGTAGGGTGTCGCATCCTTGGAGAGTTTTATTTGTGCCGGGTGCCCCCCGCATACACCCTGGGCCCTCAAAGACACTATCGTCGCTGATCAGAGAGTAAACGCGTTGTAGCAGACCAAGTGCCTCACAAGCTTTCTTTCCAAGGACGAGGGAGCCTTGTTCGAGGATCAAAAACATCAATGCCTGCGTTTTGTCCTTCACCTGGCATATCAGTCTGGTTTGGCCTAGTGGTGTCGCTTTACCACAACAAAATCCAGATAGGCGTGTGGATGATCGGTCCAGTGTCTTGTCTACAATGTTGAGGGATTGGAAGATCGTGTTCGGCAAAATGTTCACGTCCGAACCAGTGTCCAACAGGAAGGACACGCACTTGACATGGAGGTAGAGATTTTGTTTCCAAACATCATCGATTTGCAGCGTTTCGTGGTTAATGGCACCGACGAAGAATTTACTGACATCTCTTTCGTAACTTTCGTCATCATCTGATTGGAGGACTGCCCTCATTTGTTTACGTGAAGATCTACACACCTTTGAAAAATGTCCAACCTTCTTGCAGTTGTTACAGGTTCGCCCCTTGGCTGGGCATGACTTATGCGACATGTCATAGCCGCAATTGTTACAAAGTTTTTCTTCAGAGGGTGGCTTTGTTGGTTTGTATCTGTTTCCTCCAGGCGTACTTGCTTTGTGGGAAACAGCCTGCACGGCAGCTTCCTCTCCACTCGATTTGATTTCCTTCAAATCTTTTGTTGCCGTTTCTAGGGTTTTGGCAACTTCAACAACTTTTTGGAAGGTCAGTCCATCTTTTGTCAGCAGATGTTTTTGGGTGTATTGACTGGAAATGCCACAAACCAGCCGATCTCGTAGTGCATCATCAAGGAATGCCCCAAATTTACATAGGCCTGCCAATGTCTGTAGTTCCACTGCGTACTGGGCAACTGTCTCTCCATCCTTCTGGTTGCGTTTGTAGAAGCGGAACCGTTCTGCTATGACCAACCGCTTAGGGCCATAGTGTGAAATGAGCAGATCACACAGTTCTTTGTATGATTGTTCTGATACCGGGCTTGGTTCCGACAAACTTTTCACAGTCCTGTAAACTGTAGGTCCAACCACACTCAGGAGTACTGCAGATTTCTTAACCGAAGGTATGTCATTGGCTATGAAGTACAGTTTAAGTCTCTCAAGATAATTCTTTATATCCTCCACCTGGTCGTATTGATCCAACCGACCGATCAACATGGAGGGCGCCCCCACTGAAGATTGCGCCATCGTGCGGTACACTCACGTAGCGATTCACACGGGGACACAGTGACAAACAAACTATCGACGCACTTCTAACGTGACTTTCTAACTGTCTTTTGTGGTGTGATTAAAACATAAATCGTGACAAAATCCTCATTGATTAAGTCCTCTGATATTTACTAGACCCAGCGCTGCCACCATGTTATGTTTATGGTCCTTTACACTAGTAAATATGATCATGGAACGAACTCACCGTTTAACTGTAAACTCGTGAATGGGGGCTGCCATCTTCGAACCCTTTATTCTTTAGTCACTTGTAGTTCGTGATAACACAACAACTTGTAGTTCATGATAACACGACATAATACAACAGGGGGGGGGGGGACGTGGCCGCCTTCATTTGAACTTTTAACTGCATCCATAGTGTACCCATTTTGTATGTTTTTGCAATTACCTTCATAGTCCGGATTTCCTTCATTTTGAATAAAATCTAAGTATCTAAGTAAAATCTAAGTACATGTATTTTCAAAGAAAAAATTGAAATGTTCTCACTCCTAAATTAGTGTTTCTTCATCAGATTTACAACTCTTGGTAGTTGTTAAGTCATAATAAGGGCACAAAAGTGGAGGTGAGATATGATATTCTTTCCACCCCTTCCAAAAAAACTTATCACAGGCCAATATTGTTTTAATTAATCTAATAGTCATTGCTTTGGGGGTATTGCCAATCCATTATGATTCAACACCATCAAAGAAGAGTGACCTTTCATTACTTTGCCTTGCGAGGGCGCTATACATTAAAACTTGGCAAAAAAGTGCTTGGTCACTAACTGGTAATATCATGCACATTACTCTGGTAACCTAAAGCATAGTGACAAAATATGCCTTGGTACTGAAAGGGATAATTATGTAGCTTGAGGGAGTTAGTAGCTTTCGGTTGGTCATCCGCCCTTGATGTCAAGATTGAAATCCACAGAGGAGCCGGCTTGGAGGCGCTTTGCAGAATTCTGGCATCGGTGTTTTGGGCACATGCCCCAGCGGTTGCGGTTTTGCATGCGAGAGTTAATGATCTCAGTAGAAGCGAATCCGGCAGTGGATTCTGGCAGGATGCTTAAGATTTTGTGTAGTTGTTTCAAAGCAGTTGCGGGCCTAATTCCCGCCTGTGCACTTTGTCATGTCAAGTATTTATCAGCAAAGAAGCCAGGAAACGAATCGGGCCATTGCTTCAACAAACTCGCCACTCAGAGACTTATGCAGATGTACCGGCTGGCATTGTCTGTCTAATGACCACATAGAGCAGCAGCACTTGCCGGATTGCGTTTACCTGGCCATGGAAGGGAGCTTGAGGCTGCACCGGCGCTTGCGGATAGTGTTGCCGTCGATTTGGGGGTTGCAACATCATCATCGGATGTCCTAACCTATAGGGAAGTCAGGTTTGCTTGCGTCCGGTTGTCCACGCCGTTTGGCTGTTGGAACTCTCGACTCTTATGTAGGTCAAATGAGGGCATTCTTTAACTCCACTGGCAGAATGCACCTTTGGACGCGACAGAGCCCATGGGTTAAACCATAGAGAAAGGACCACAGAAGGAGTTTGAACCTACCGGGCTTCAAAGTATGGTGGCTCTGAAGGGACATCGCAATTATCAAAGCGCCTCACGTTCGTCGCCGCGCTGATAAAGATCTGCGGTTTTACGACCGCAATTAGGCTAGTAGTGGGGCGGCTTAGCTGATCAATTGTGCACTTTCCCTTAAAAGCATGAAACTTGGCACATGGTTAGAGTAACACAATACAAAGATTTTTAGTCCAGGGGCCACCGGAAATTGCACCCCGTATGGCGGCCATCTTGGATTTCAAAATGGCCGCCATTGTGGATCTGTTTTGTTGAATATCTCCTTAACTGGTAGAGATATCGAGACAGTTGAAACGCCTATACCCACATTTTAGGGGTCTAGGAATCCATTGGTGACATAACAGTTTGAAAATTGTGGCCGCCATCTTGAATTCCAAGATGGCCACCATCCACGAGCTATTTTGCTCAATATCTCATGAAGTAGTAAAGATATCAATACATTTTTAACACCTATACCCACGTTTTAGGGGTATTCTCCTCTCCTGCGAGCTGGACTTGGGCCCATTTGCATCGGCAACCGGGCCGGCCGCGTTCTCGCGCGGACTGTCCGAGGAGGGGTTCAAACGGGTGAGGTTCCTGGCGGAAGGCGCCAGCGCTTTGACGGCTGCCGGGGAGCGCATCGCCCGCCAGGTGCGGCTCCTTTCCCGGTCGGTCGAGGCTGGCACGCCGCCACCCTGTATCAAGGTAGACGTGCGGCCGCCGCATCTGCGCCGATCTCTGAGGTTTCAGGGTTCGTTCCGGGATCGTTGGAGCGGTCTCCGGAGGGGAGCATCGTTGCTGTTCGCGGGAATCTCGCTGGAGGGGTGCACGCACCGGCTGCCAGTCGCCCGGGACCGGCTCGCCGGCGCCGGACGCTCGGCGCAGGAAGGGCTTGCTGGGGGTTTCCAGGGTCGGGACCATTCTGCCGCTCGGAGGCTCCTGAGCTTCTTCACGGGACCCTGTCGGCCCAACGGGGGCGTCGGGAGGGGGCGACAGCCCTGAGCCGATATCTGACCACTGCGGGGCCGAGCAGTCCTTTTTGGGGCTGCCACGCCTTCTCGGGGGGAGGTGGGTCCGTCATCTTGCCCTTATTATTGTATGGTGGCTGTAATAAATGAACTGGAATGTGGCCCATCCTGCATTGTCTGTTGTATCCGGGCCATTGGTCTCTTGGCTGCCGTGGCGGGAGGAGAACTCGACGGGAAAGCTGAGGGATCGCTTGGTCGGTCGAGGTCTGGCCGTTTCTCGGGCGGGTGCGGATCGAGAGCCGGGCGAGCCGGATCCAGTCATTTGCGCTCGCTGGCAGAGCGGTGCCGGTCCTTCGTGGCAGGCCTATCCGGGGCGGCACTGTCGCGGACCGAAGCAGTTGCTTTGGGAAGGGGTTTAGGTTTCGTGCCTGCTCCTGCTGGGCCGGGCCGCGGGGCGCTTGTAGGTGGCGTGAGTGCCTTCAGTCGAAGGCTGGGAGTTGCATTCTTGGTGCGTGATGGGCGCTCCAGGGGCCATCCTATCGGGCTGGCGACCTGAGTCGTCCCCTGGTGCAACGCTGGAAGAGTGCTTGGAGGCCGAGATGGTTCGCGGCACACTCGTGGAGGTGAGAGGCGGCAGGCGCATCGGCAGCGATGCTCTGAGGTGCCTCGGCCCACTTCTGCGGAGCTGTCAGTGTCCGGCCATGTGTTTTCTCCCCAAGATGCGCGGGGCACCGCCACCGGGGGAGCCTTTTGTTGGACGTCCAATTGTGGGTGGTTGTACTGGCCCTACGGCGGGGGTTTCAGAGTGCATAGACTGCTTCCTTCTTCCCATGGTTGCCGCGCGGCCCACATGTGTCCGCGATACGGCGGACGTTTTGCGCGGGCTGGAGGAGGGACATTTTTCGCGGGATGTCCTGGTCGCGAGTATGGATGTTGTTTCTATGTGCACCGGTGTCCGACAGGCGGGGGCGGTCCAATGTGTTTGCGGTGCCCTCGAGGGCGCAGGCCGTTGCCGCCCAGTCGCGGAACCACCTTCAATTTGCATCTGGGGGCTTCTGGAACTCATCCTCGGTCGCGGCTGCTTCCGTTTCGGGAGTGGGTTCTTTCTCTGGAGGGTTGGTTGTGCGGTGGGCTCCGCATCAGGCCCTGAAATTTGTGACGTCGCCCTGCACGGCTTCGAGGGCAAAGTGGTCCAGGGGGCGGGTGGCATCCTTGCATGGTGGCGCTGTGGAGGCGACATGTTGGTCATCTGCAACGGAGCTCTGAACGAGTTCCGGGGTCTCGTCGCGGAGG
This sequence comes from Crossaster papposus, assembly GCA_037893245.1. Lineage (NCBI taxonomy): Eukaryota > Metazoa > Echinodermata > Asteroidea > Velatida > Solasteridae > Crossaster > Crossaster papposus. Next base: position 1,059,765 of record JBAIAA010000279.1, on the reverse strand, counting down.
TGGGTGGGATGCGCCCAACTCTAAGGTTTGCATGCGGGGCCTCTGAATCATCAATCGGCTACCTTGACTTAACCATATTTGAAGGAGACCGTTTCCATGGGGCAGGAGTCCTGGACGCCGGGGTCTGCACGGGGCCGGCGGAGGCCTTCCAGTATCTCCGTGGGGCATCATCCCGCCCACCCCGTATTTTCAAGGCGTTCATGTGCGGGGAGGCGCTCCGCTGCGCTGGGGGCACCGGCAGCGCGGATGGTTTCCGCAGCGGAGTCGAGGTGTTCTCGGAGAGGTTAACCACGGGAGGCTGCACTTCCGGTGAAGTCGGAGCGGCAGCAGCCGGAGTCTCACGTGCCGACCGATCGAGACTGGTGCACGGCGCAGGGGATGGAGAGGGAGCAGGACGGGCTCCGCTTGTCTTCGCAGCCACCTGCAGCCCAGCCATGGATCGCGGTGACATGTGGCGAGCGGTTGGCAGGCACTGGAGCTTGATCGAGGGCAGTCGGGTGTTCTCGGATCTTTTTCCGAGGCCTCCTTTTGTTGCCTTCGAGGGGGCCCAGAGCATTCGGGAGAGGTTGGTGGGAGCTGAGCTGCCACAGCGGGGGCGGGGGCTCGAGCCGCTCCCGGCAGACTCTGGCTTTTTCGAGCAGCCTGCTGAGCCGGACGAGGCCCTCAACATGTTGCTCTCCTTGCTGGGGGGCGGTCTGAAGCCGGCTGGCGGACGTGTGGCTCGGTCCAAGCTTGCATGATTGGAGTGTGCCCGGTCCCAGCCGCAACCTCTCTGCGAGTCAGCTTTTTTTCTTTCTTTTTGGGCCACCCATTTGCAGCTGACGAGTGCTGCAGCGGGGCGCGAAAGCATGCTGTTGCTGTCGGGGGGGGGGGGGGGGGGGGGGGTGGGTTTCTAAACGTGGTCCTCTGCTCGCACCTCTAGTCACATCTGGTTGTCCAACCGGCTGGAGTCGCTCAGTCTCTTGTGTCCGCCCAATGTGCATTTTGGTTTGGACGTAGCCGGAGAAGACTGGGTCATGCTTGGGGTCCATTTTGGGCCGGAACGGGTCGGGAGAGGGGGAGTGTCGCTGGGTGGGATGGTGCCATCTCATTTCTAAAATCAAAAGCAAAAGCTCGAACCACTCCCAACAGACTCTGGCTTTTTCGAACAACCTACTGAACCAGACGAAACCCTCAACATATTGCTCTCCTTACTGGAGGAACAATCTGAAACCGACTAACAAACATATGGCTCAATCCAAACTTACATGATTGGAATATACCCAATCCCAACCACAACCTCTCTGCGAGTCAGCTTCGATTCTTTTTAAATCACCCATTTGCAACTGACGAGTGCTACAGCAAGGCACGAAAGCATGCTATTGCTATCAAGAGGATTTGTAAACATAATCCTCTGCTCGCACCTCTAATCACATCTGATTATCCAACCAACTAAAGTCACTCAATCTCTTATGTCCACCCAATATACATTTTAATTTGGACATAACCGGCAAAGACTAAGTCATGCTTAAAATCCATTTTAAGCCAAAACAAGTCAAGAGAAAGGGAGTGTCACTGAATAGGATAGTGCCATCTCATTTCAAAAATTTTAAAATCATGAGATATTGAGCAAAATAGCTTGTGGATGGTGGCCATCTTGGAATTCAAGATGGCGGCCACAATTTTCAAACTTTTATGTCACCAATGGATTCCTAGACCCCTAAAATGTGGGTATAGGCGTTTCAACTGTCTCGATATCTCTACCAGTTAAGGAGATATTCAACAAAACAGATCCACAATGGTGGCCATTTTGAAATCCAAGATGGCCGCCATACGGGGTGCAATTTCCGGTGGCCCCTGGACTAAAAATCCTTGTATTGTGTTACTCTAACTATGTGCCAAGTTTCATGCTTTTAAGGGAAAGTGCACAATCGACCTTTTTTTTGGGGCTAAGCCGCCCCACTATAGTGTAAACATTGTCGGTCACTCAGCGAGTGCTGCACTCTGACCTTCACTTTTGCTTGGTCAGCTTTATGGGTACTGCGCATGCGTAATTATTACAACTCTCTCGCGTCCTCGACTCGACGACAACAACAAAATGGCTTCCACTAGCGTGACTCCGGTCTGCGAAGACATCGACTCCAGCGATTTAAGTGATTTTGATGAAGATCTCATTTAGATCTCAGTATTTAGTTCAGATGCAAAAATACAAAATGCCACAAATTTTCAAATACAAAGAAAACTTTAACGTGCACATCACAAACAGGAACATTTTCAAGACACCGAATATACCCTAACTTCACCAGTGAACTATGTAATAACCAGAAAGACAACCAATGAACCACTTGATAAAAAGCTGCTGTCAATCTGTGAAAAAAAATTGATAATTAGTTTGATAGCAAATTGCAATAAAAACAACAGGCCTAATAATAAATGTAATTATTAAATAAATCAAACAATAAGTAAAATTATACTTTCAATGCAGTATATTGATTTCTTGATTGTTTTACCCTTTCTCTATGGTTTTACTAGCGCCATGCTTTTAGTTTACAAAATGATCATACCATAGAATTCGCTAAAAATTATTAACACACTGCTAGTGCTGGCTCAGGACGACGAGATTTAATTCTTCAGATTACAATAAGTTATCTAATTATTGTTGATTGATCAAACAAAATTATTGCAAGACTTTGAAATTGAGCATTTTATTTATAACAGTCCATGTGTATCAAAAATGTTATTTTGTAATCCATCAAGGGATCAAATTAAACGTAACTTTTTGTTCCATCAATAGATTGTCCCTTAACATGTTTAAGTTAACAATACTATTATAGTAAATACGTTACAATTTTAATTTGAATTAAAATGTTCATACCTCTTGGAAATCGCAACAAATTATAATATTTTCGACATGGACAAAATCATTTCAAAGTTGCTTTGTATACAGTAGGAATGGTCATGCTGATTTGTGCCTTGTTTACAAAAAAATTCGTTAAAACTTAAAATATTCTCGATTTTCAAGGTTTTTTTTTACAGTTGGGTAACACTGTTAGCATGCAGGGTCATGCATTTTCATGAAAATATCATATTTAATAACCTATCCCCTAGGATTGATTTTTTTCATAAATGGACCATTATTTACTGAAAACTTGGCCGATTTTAGCCGAACAAACGTTGAAATATACTGCTTCGAATATAGAAACTGCACATCGGTACTTCACGTGGTATGAGTCACCAATAAACACTGTGCATGCGTTAAAGCTTCGCTTGTTCACATTTTTTTCTCTCCAGAAAGTGGGAAATCGCTGCAGTGAAGTGACGTCAGCGTTGAGTTTTTCACCGTACAACGCATAGGAGGTTACCGATTACCAGCTAAAATGTCGGCGACGAACGTATCGCGTCAAAGGAGGCTTGCGGTCAGTGGTCCAGCTTGCGGTCGTAGTGCTTTAGCAATGGGCATATTGGCTTAGATTTTATCGCCCGGGAAGTTCAAACTCCTTCTGTGGTCCTTTCTCTATGGTTAAACCCATGCACATCACACCGGGTTAGGAAATACATCAAGGCCGTCCACTTGGAACAAGCAGAGGGCAAGCGCATGTCACCCGTCCTCGACAGGCGATCCTGATATTCTCGGACAGGAGGTTAGCGAAGGAAATAAGGGGGCGGATCTCCGCGGTCATGTCGGGGGGCAGTGATGAATATCAAGAATAAAGAATAAAGAATTTTTATAATTTATTGATACATGTAGTTGTAATCTTTGGTATGCCTACTAACTATATTTTGTTAAAAAATAGTATGGAACTAGTGTACAAAACTCAAAACATCAAAGGCCTTTTTCTTAATACTTTACTTTTGCGACATGTTGATAAATGCGAACTTTAAACAATCATAACTTGTTAATGGAATATCCGGTTCAACAAGCAGCACTGTAAGGAGAATTGTATTCTCATTTTTAACACCTAAGAATCCTCATTTCAACCTCTGCCCAGTTCCATCTCATTTTGCCAAAACCACATTTTAGAGATACTTTCCACTCTCTATAATTTATATGTTTTCCTCTTGAATGGTTTGTCATAGTCCTAGGTTGCATAGCTGGGCTACTGCTGTTCATCTTGCTGGTGTGTCTCGGTAAAAGAGCGGGTCTCTTCCGCTGTAAAAATGAAGAACAAGTTGCCATCGGCAACAGACAACATCAACCCCCTGAGGTTACATACACGGGTAAGATCACAAATTGCTTATTAAGCAGTGATGGGTAAAATGAACATTTCGAAATCCAGTTATCCTAAACCAAATATTTAACTGAATAACGATTAATGGATGTCACCAAAAATCAGATTAGCAGTCGAGTACTTTCTTTACAAACAAATATTTTAATGTTTGTTTTGCGAACAAGTGTGACAAACATTGACAGTAGACAACAAATAAAAACAGTGTTTTCAAACGGAACCGAATAGTGGAATTTTGACCGAATACAATTTTTTTTCTCCCATTCAAAAGATCATTACTTGTCTATCCTGACCCCCCAATAAGATAAATAATAGTAAGCTGCTGCAATTAAACTACTTATTACAAAGTGATAGTTAGAACCCGTTAGTGCAATTGTCTATTCTTCTTTTCTTTTTCTTTGTGTGAAATTTTGATCTTTGGTTGTAATTGTTAAACTCTAGTTTTTGTTTTTGTTTATATTTCAGTCATCCCACAACCGGACACTAGCCACCCAATGGATAAGGAAATTTCACCACGACTCGTTCTACCCATTTTTTCCGAGGATCACCCGAGACACAAAGACGTGGTGATGAAGTTTTGCCGTTTCTTGCATCGCCACTTGAGTTGCGAGGTGTCACTGATAGATTGGCGGTCATCCATCGGACCCACTGTGGAGATGTGGCTGGCTAAGGAGATTGAGAAGGCTGATATAGTTTTACTGCTGTGCTCAAAGGGCACCGGACTAAAATACGATGCCAGAGCTAACAACGAACCAGTTTCCAACAACTCAGAAAGTGAATACGGCGACGTATTCGTCAAGGCGCTTACCCTACTGGATGACTACTTCGGAAGGAGCAATGCTGACGAAAAGTTTGTGGTTGGTTACTTTAATTACTCCAGTAAGGACGACATACCGGTGACGTTCCGACGCTTTGCAAAATACCACCTGATGAATTGCATCGAGGGTCTCTGTCTGAGGATTCATGGGCGGATAAGAGACAGTCCGCACTCAAGCCGGCGCGTTCCTGACTTGAAGCGTTATCAAGAGTTAGAGATGGGCGGGCCACTGTACGATGCAATCGAGGCAATGGAAGAGACGATCAGAGGTGATGAGTTCTGGTACGAGACCAACAAGGTGGAGCTGAGAAAAGCACCATCTTTCTTCTTTGATGAAGATTCCAGCGGGCAAGGAAGCGACGGCGATAACTATGAGGAGTTAATGTCGCAATTAAACAACACCTTGCCGTGTGTGCGAGGCGATGAAGACTTGTTTGTTAGGTCAGGGATGCACAACTCGCACCAGGCTAGGAGTTCCAGTCTGCCATTAAAGGAATTCTACACCACTAACTTTAAATCTGTGGACGATTCGGGGTACATGTCCCCGAATGTCGTTTAACCAGTTCGCGTCAAAGGACGTGTATATACACACAAAGTTTTTTCGGAATTCAAAACAGATGACGGATAAACACGTCATGAGCAAGGCCGGAAATATCTGTCAGTGACCGGCTCGTGTGAGCAAAGCCGGAAATATGTGTGCTACCCACAGATGCCAGCCTAAACCCGTCTTGGATCGAGGTTCGTGAAAAACAATCCCACACCTGGGCTCGGTCAATGTCAAAATAATCCCGGCGCGAACTGGCTAACAATTGTTAACCATCATAATGTTGAGCAATGTTGGATGTCAGCGGTGTGTTCAACATTTAAGCTATGCTTGTGCAAGTTGGGCCAACTATGTTTCATCAACAATTGGTGGACATAAGCATCAAAGTCGAAAGCTTTTTCCCAAAGTTATGGGTTTTTTCGAGACGGCTGAATCAAAGTATTAAAGTTTGCATGGCAGAAATCTGCTGTATCAAATTTCTCCTCAAAATCACAAATCACCGGTGAAAACTGACCTCCAGTCAAATTTTTGTTTAAAAGAATTTAAAAGCTGCAATCTTTACATCGAAAGTCAAATTCAAAGTTAGGTTTTGCCCTTAACCAACAGTGTTGGTTTTTTAAAATAAATATTGTACATTCTGAGACACGTTCATTAGCAGGATGTGATTTCAACAAAGGATTTCCAAAATTACATTTAAATTTCCGACCTTTTCCAAATTCACATCCTCTTCCAAATTCATATTCCGACTTAAGTCGTTAAACTCCAGTGGATGTGAATTTGGATTTTAACGCCTCAATCAAGGATGTGAATTTGCTCAAAGATGTGAATTTGGAGCATTCGGATGTGATTTTCGAGATCTTTGGTTAAAACCACATCCTGCTAAAGACGGTATCCATTTTAAATGAAAAATCACATCGTGCCCTTTCCCAGTGTGAGTCACTCAGTTGTGACTCGAACCCACGACCCCCTGCTTACTAGTACAGACGTTTTATCACTCGACCACCGAGCTAGCCAGAATCGGCCAGGGTTCAAAACCCAACAATTAAAGGCCGGTTCATACTTCACGCAAAAGTGAATAAGATGTGAATTTGATGTCACAAAGCATTCGCTGTGAACATTCTCAAATGTGTTCAACTTTTGCAAATTCGCAGCACAAAAATTCCTGTGAATGTCACAAATTCGTATTCGCTTTTTTGCCCACTATGAACCAGGCTTAAGGAGCCATATGCTTTATACATCTGAATTATGTATGAGATAATATTTGTGTACTTTTTTTTTTACCAAAAGTGAGCCAATGTGTATTTTTTGGAAGAGATTGTATTTACAGAAGTGGCATCAGTATTTTGGCATTAAATGTATACCTGTATGTATATGGTATTTTTATTCTCACAAGATTGTAACTATCAAACCTAAAAGATTAGAATTAACAATGGCTTAGGAGAATAGTACTTGAGGCTTCATCTTTTAATATTTTAAAAATACGTAAAAAACATGGGAATGAATAAACAGTCTCAGGTATTTATGAATGTTCTTTTTTTTATTGTGGTAGTGTGTCAGTTGAATGTGTGAAAAAAATGGTCAGTTTGCAAAACAGTTTTGTCAAGTTGTTAATTTATAAACAACAGAACTGAAATATGTTTAATACATGTATAGTGTAAACATTCTAAAAGTTACCATTTGTTTTGGTAATGCATTTCATTGTAAGAGTACTGGGGCTACCTGTTTTAGATGTTTAAATAGATTAGTGCTTGTGATGAACATGTTTTGTTACAATAGCCTTGTGTGGAATTTCCTTGGTATAATTGTTAATTGTAAATGCTTATTCTGAAGAGGTGCTGTATGATATTTCTATACCAAATTCTATTTCTATATTACTCGGTCATATCTGAATTTCAGGGTGTTTTCTATATGGTGACTTATTTATATATTTCTGGATATGTCAAAGTATTATATTCCGATGGCTTTCCTTGACCACAAATGCTTGAAATAGTTCTGATGTTGTGTTGTATGGTGTTTTTATTAATTTTTTCTGTAAATTATTGTGTATTTCATATGTTTCGACGAAAAAGCCATAAGGTCTACGTTGCCTATGTACACTTTTCATTGTCGGTGTTACATTTGCCAATAAAACAGACTTTAATTTCAATTAAATTTTGCAGATACTCAGAAACCAAACTGAACTCTTGCATGTTACTCATGTGTCACAATGACATCATCACGTGACATGTGACGTCATCTTAAAGGTGGAATAGATCTTTGAAAATAATATAAAATCAACCGTGAAAGACCGCAACTTGAAGTGTGTGGGAATTGATAGAATAATCAAGGATCTTCATTTTATCTCATGTGCGTAAATTTACGTGACCCTTCCTTCCGGTCCAAACTGGAAGTGCCTTATAAATTAAGTGGAAAACGATGTTAGTCTCTGGCTAGTTGTACTTCAGTACACAAAAGTTACCAGTGACGTCATGACATTTTATAGCGCTTCTAGCGCCAATGCAATGAAATGAAAATGGGAATGAAATGAAATGGAAACGGAAATGAAAATGTTTCCCAAAAGCGACTTCAGATGAAACGAAGCAATATATAGACGTCACAGTGAATTATATGGTTAGGGAACCAGTCAAGGTGGCCTGTACCCGTTCATACCGATTGCTAACTAAAATTATGGTAAATTTGGGGTAGTATTTGAAGGAAGCCAGTTTTTGTCCAACGCTGGTCAGCCAACCAGCGTTGGAAATATGCTTTAGACAAGATGCTTTAGACTGCCATTCAGAAGACCATGTGGAAACTGTCTCTAAATTTTCTCTGAGTTTCTTCCGATTCTCTTTAGAACCCACACATCTCACTAAAAAGAAATAAAGAATGAAAAATAGCTGGACAGTTCTCACTATTCAACGTACAATATACGAACTAATTTATTTAAACTGAATCCCCCTAAAACAATTGCAAGTTTATCGACTTGTACAAATTCAGGTACAGCTTTTCTCCAACTCCAATGCCCAATTTATAATATTCTCAATCTCAACATTTTGGAATTCCTCAAACCTCGAATAAATTCAAAATTTTCAAAATCGGGTTTTCTGAAAACTTCCAACAACCTCCGAATTTTCCTAACGTTTTTTTTTCTCGTATGGACCGAAGTCCTGATTGACAGCTTTAGTTCGAGAGGTCTTTTTTCTCTTAGCCGGATCACCACGAGAAGGTAGCTGTCTTCATCCTCCAGAAATACCGGGGCGAACCCCTTCTCTTAGCGATAAGTTTTTCTAGGTTCTTTTACGTGCATTACACAACACACGGGACCTCCAGCTTTACATCCCATCCGAAGGACGAAGCAATAGTGGTTTAATTGCCTTGCTTAAGGACACACGTGTCGACACCGGGACTCGAACTCACGCTCTGCGGAACCGAAAACCGGGTTCTTAACCGCCCGGCCACGACACTCCCAACTCACCTGCATATATAACAATCTCAAATGTTGCATTATATTAATTCCAATACCCGACGCAACTTCAGACTATACCAACCTACTCTTAATACTCTAACTTCAATACAAAACAAATTAAATTTCTGGTTTCTACTTCTGGATTTCAAACAATTTTTTTAACATACTTTTTATTTGAGGCAATTTCTTAATTCATCAATTACAACTTTCATTATTTACTTTTTTACAAACGTCTACTAAAACACTCAATATCCATATTAATGTCAACCTATACTTCCATTGTTAACCTTAATACATGTACATACATTATAGAGTTGAAATATAGCCACCCTTCTCCAGGAATTCTTCAAAACAAGCTATTCATCTTCTGAAAGCCTTCAAATTTTACATGTAGGCATATACTATACACCCACACACTTCTGCTGATAGTAAGTGTTTAATATAAATGCTAAATCTCTTTGTTTTTGCCGAATTTTACAACACTTTACTATAATTGTATACAAATAACAATGAATAAAATATTCCAGGATGGCAACGCGGTTTGTATTTGTAAAAGGGGAATTTAGTGATGCTAGGCTAGGTGTTACCGGTCGCGTCTACAGATGTACAGGTAGACATGTGGTGTCTCCCCGATTCCCGTCCAAACAGATACCGGTGGTCTGTACTTTGTAACTGGTACGGTAGGCTAGGGGAAGTACAGGTAGACACCTTCACCCAGCAGAGAGGGTATACAAAGGCTTAGCCTTGTATTAATAATAAAATTGGCTAAAATATGACAGGTGTTTATGACATGTGACTAGCGCCCTCAAACAATGATACTGACATTTCGGGCAAGATGGCTCAGTTGGCAGAGCGCTGGTCCGGTATTCCAAAGGTCGCAGGTTCGAGCCTCGCCTTGCCAATTTCTTTGTTCACTTTGAAACTTAATAAAAATACTTGTGAATTTAAAAAAAAAAAAATTGCATCGATGATAACATTTAGAAAGAATGTTGCATCCTGGCACCAATTTCCTCCCCATAAATTATTAGGTCTAGTCATTGCACAAATATTGAAAAGATATGAATCTGGAAATAACATTTCCAATGTCAGAAAATACGTATTTACAAGCTAAAACAGATGTTACTTTTCACACCATCTTTTCTTTGCAACATTTACATTATATTTCGTGAATAACTTCTACAATGCAGCTAATAAGTCAAAATGTGTTAAATACATCAAGTAGGCTCAACCACAAAACCTTATCTCTACAATCTTCATCTCCAATGAATTAAAATCTATGAATTATATTATACATAATTAAAAGGATATACATTGATAGGCTTACATCTTTACGTCTGTAAATATACTAAAACAGGGACATTAAAACCCAATCACTAATATCACTAATAAGGATCACTGCAAAAAAACACCTTAAAATAAAGCAATTTTTATAATATAATACCTATAAACAAAACCTAAGCTTCGTCACCTTAATATATTATACACTTTTACAACATAACAATTTAACATTTTTTTTTTTTTGTATACCTAAGTTTTTCTTTAGTAACTACGCTATTATTTTCTCCTTTGGGGTGGTTTTTTTTACATTAAAGCTCGGGCGTTTTGGGAGCTCATCTTTTTCATTGTCTCTGGCATTAATTTGCAAATAAAACCTCCTTTCGTTTTTTGTAGGCATAGAGGTTTTTTAAAACCTTTACTTCGTCTTCGGCATCGCTCCAAAGAACATATTTATTTTTGTGCCGCGAATTCGCAAAAGTTGAACACATTCCAACACTAGCGAACTTTTGCAGGAATGATTTGTGATGTCAAGTTCGCTATGTACTCGCATTCACATGACGTATAAACCGGTCTAAAAGCCGAAAACGAAGGTGAAGCTAGGGATTCATCAAGGCCCATACAAATTGTTATAAGGAGTAGGATAATACACGAATAGCGGGCTGTTCATGGGTGAGAATGGCCCGAAGGGGAAGCCCGAGGGCCAATCTTACCAATGAACGGCCTTTTTAACACTCTCCAAGAATGTTTCATAAACTATTGCCTGACTGACACGACTGCCCACCATTTTTAGTATTGTATAATAAACAAATGTCGTGTTTTTGTAAAATCCAGAAAGCCAGTAAAGGAATGTTGACAATATATTGGTATGTCGGTCAGGGAATGTATTAAATAAGCTATATTAAATACGTTTTTACATTCGCACTTTTCTCTTTGTCTACCACTAGGTTAAACAAAATGCAGCACGCCATTCGTAAAATGACAAATGGCACGCTGTGCTCCATTCGTGCAAAGTAATGTCGCGAAAACACAATAGTGCGACATCACTGGAGGGTGTTCAAAAAAAACAAACATAAATCCTTACCAAAATTCCCAATTCATTTTTTAAATTGGAACCAATTGGCATCAGTTGTAATTTATTTCCAATTGGCAATTGGCACAAACAAATTGCTTCTAATTGGTCCCAATTGGTCCCAATTGGTCCCAAATGGGACCAATTTGATAAATGACCACAATTGAAATGAATTGGAATAAATGATACCAATTGGAACCAATTGGAATCAACAGAATGATTTTCCAATTACATGTTAAACAATGCAGTTTGATCCAATTCAACCAATTGGATCTAACTAAACTTCCAACTGAATCCAATTCAACCAATTTATTCAACTCAAGACCCAATTGGATCCAATTCAAACCAACTCGAACATATTTGATTCAATTGGAAATGTTAAATTGGATTTAATTGGTCATTTTGGTAAGGGGCGCCGGGCGCAGCGGCACTACATGGTCTCTAAATACGACGTAGCTTCATTTCACACTTGACTATTTCTTGACCTGCCCACCCAGCCCATCGAATACCATAGAAATCATCCTGAAGGTGATATTCTCCATTCAAGCTGCAGTCATTACAACATCCTCCGAACCACCAACCTCCTTTCTGCTCAGCTGTACAGTTAGAAGTCTCCACATCATCGTTGTCTCTGTCGTACGTTGAGAATTTCTGCTTACTGAATTTAGGGAAATCAGAGGCCGGTGGAGCTACGAAGAGAAAAACAAAATTTATATTACTTTTATGCAATTTTTACGATACCGACCCAGCTTCGGGTGTGGAATATGTTGGATCAAAAGAGAAAAAAATAGAAAATAAGAGAATAAATAAGTATTCTCGTTTCACATAGAATTTGCATAAGTAGATCTTTATGCCTTCATTACAACGAAACCTCAAAGTGGACGGGATACACTTCACAAATAAAGTACAGTACAGCGGCCACTTATTGTGTACAAGTATACATCATGTCACGGACTCCCATCTTGTGGTTAAGTATGTATTGCACAAAATACTACCCCGAAACCAGACCAGGAACGCATTTTTTAATTTGTGGTTTCATCATTGATTCTGGTAAATTTCTTAATAAAAATGTTAACAAATTACTTTATTTATGGTGCTTATTTATTGTCAATAAAGCTAAATATTTGGCTCAACTCGACCATACACTGTGACTCAACTCGCCCATACACTGTGACTCGACCCCACCAGACACATTGACTTGACTCGACCATACACTGTGACTTGACCCGGCCATACACTGTGACTCAACTCGGCCAGACACATTGACTTGACTCGACCATACACTGTGACTCGACTCGCCCATACACTGTGACTCAACTCGGCCAGACACATTGACTTGACTCGACCATACACTGTGACTTGACCCGGCCATACACTGTGACTTGTTATTTGTTATTTGTTATTGGTCAGAAACCTACCTCTGTCCAATGTGTAATTCTCGCCATTGACGCTGAATTCTTTGATAATGAAGTGTTTCGTCGTTTCATTTCTGTTGACCAGAACTACCTGTAGTTCCCAGCTTTCTTTCGCAGTGAGTTGACGGAGTTTCTCGTTTCCAAGCCAGAACTCTCCCGTGAGTTCACCAAATCCAGCCTGGTACTCGGTCCAGTTGCGAGTGAAATTTACCGACCCATCAAAACGATTCTGAAACACCTGTGAGACGGTAACAAAATAGGCAGACATGCAATTGTGCGATAGGGCAATTCGATTTTACTTTCTCCCGATCGGTCAACCACGGAGGAGTGTTTTGTAAAAGTCAAGTAAAGTCAGAGATTTCCTACCAGATTGACCAATCGCGCAAGTACATTTCCGTGTGATTGACCGATAGCACAGATCCACCGAACACGCCCAACATATATTGTTGGCGTACCCACTCTCCAGTAGTTACGTCACTGGTTTCAGCCCGCAGATATATTTTGTTTTAAACTATTTTGCAATATAAGAGTAATTCTCTTTTGAGTGAGATAAAGACTTTGAACGAGAAATAGTTTTAGGAGTTGTTTATACTTACGATCCAGCCATTGTTATCACAGTTCACTTGTATGCCTTGTGGATACTGCGATGGGTAAATGGTATACACACCACTCTCACGAATATGCGCGTTGTACAGGTCAAGGCAATCTGAGCAAAAACAGTAATTTTCCAGTAGTCAACGCTAATCTAAGGAGCCCATAAAGAGACATAGGATGAATAAAAATCACCGTGACGAAATAATTTGAGTTTTTTATTTTTGAGCGCACGAAATGAAAACGAGCGCACGAAATGATTTCGAGCGCACCAAAATGATTTCGAGCGTACGAAATAAAGTATTTCGAGCGCACGAAATGATTTCGAGCTCACAAAAAGATTTATTTCTAGCGTACGAATTCATTTCGTGGGCTCGAAATGATTTCGAGCTCATGAAATAGTTATTTCGAGTGCACGAAATGATTTCGTGCATGAGCACGAAATTATTTCGAGCGCACGAAATAAAAAACTCAAATTATTTCGTCACGGTGATTTGTATTCGTCATGTGTCCCTTTAGGGGATCCGTACATCACGGATACGCAACTTATAAACGGACACATGGATTTTTGGCCTAAAGTTCGGTTTATCATATCGTATCGATCTTTGATTCGCTCGAGACACCAATTCATACTGGGCGCTGGGAAACGCTGATGCAGCTTCACAGATTTCGGTGAAGGAAATGCACAGCCTTCTGGTAGGTACCATGACTTTTCGAATTGCATGCAGCACAGCTGAGCAGCGGAACTTGGGACCTCCAGTTCACAGGTCAAACAAAATCTATCAAATCAGAGCTCAAAACGCATCTGCGCATAGCTTTATTTCCTAAAATATACCGATGTTTTTGGCTAGGCTGCTGAATTTGAGCACCGTGGTTTACTACAAAATGGTAAACACAAAATTTAAGAAAAGCTGTTTGATGTCATAGTGGCAGACATTGCCTAATATGCCCCATTGTTTTTCATGGCTGTGAAATAAACATTTATCTTAAATGTTGAAATCTTTTGTGTCCAATTTAATCCTGAAATTCTTTCATTTGGTTTGCATTACTTATGCAAAAATCGAGTGAATTATAATGAATGACAAGTGAATTACCAGGTAGAGTGAAACGGCGTAGCTTCATTTGGCTGCTCTGGACTATAAATTTATCATCCCACCTAATGCCGTGGGAATCTCCATCAGGAAGGGAATATACTCCATTCAGATTGTACCCAGATTTCGGCGGATTTCTACAATTATCAAACCACCATCCTCCTTTCCAAACTTCCGCACAATTCTCGTCAGAATTGTCGTTGTCTCTGTCGTACGTTGAGAAAGAAAAAGGAGTCTTGATCGATACGAAAGGTACACCATCTACATGAAAAATAAATAAAAAGAGCGAAATAGGTTATGTTAGCACAATAAATTGAGGTTTCTTGAGTTGAGCAACTATTTATCTTTCCCCTATTGGTTGGAGGAAGAACAGGTCTCGAAAAAAATGATTGGATTACATTTTTTGGGTATTTTAACGACATGATGGACCTTAGGTGTAGGTTATAGGACATAATTGTGCCAAATTCTAAGCGGTATTAACCCTAACCCTCCTTAATCCTTCCAAATCAATATGATTTGGCACACGCTCTAGGGAGTTTGGGTTGTTGCCCTCCCCAAACCTCTGAGTGGCGAAATGCATAAAGGGAGGGACACAGGACTAGAACCAGGGAAGGGGAAAGGGAAAAGGGGGAAAAGGAGAGGAGAAAGGGAAAGGTGAAAAGAAAGAAAGGGGGTGGGGAGGGGAGGGGAGGGAGAGGGAGGGAGGGGGAGGGAGAGGGGGAGAGGGATTGAGAGAGAAAGGGGTAGGGGGGGGGGGGGGGGGGGGTTACTTGGTACTCCATAGAATAATCCCATTGCTGTTTCATGAAGGAATTTCATGCGTGCGCGTATAGTACGTGTTGCACGTGTGTTGACAACCACCGTTTGGCGATCGCTAGTGATATAGGAAAGCCTGCAAAACAAATTCTTGGTAGGAAAAAGCAATGAGTGACAAAGTGTCTTGCCCAAGGACACAAGCGCCATAGTCCCAGGCCGGACTCGAACCCAAAAGCCACAACCTTTCCAACAGACCGTGAATTCAATGCTCCAGACCACGAAGCCACGACTTATTGATTGCTTTTTACCTTTCATATGATTAGCTGGAATTTGAACAAGTAGGGTGTAGAGAAAAGAGAAAAATGATCTTACCAGTGAATCCTTCAACCACCAATTTATAGCTGGTACCCTCTATACGGAACGGCCACCGGCGCTCAATGGTTTGAATACGTCTATCTGAAGCGGACTCATCAACATGCTCCACGGCGACCTCAATCTCCAGTACCCATTGGCCTTCTGAAGTGAGCTGACGGAGTTTCTCGTTTCCAAGCCAGAACTCTCCCATGAGTTCCCCAAATCCATCCCGGTACTCGGTCCAGTTGCGAGTGAAATTTACCGACCCATCTAAACGATTCTGAAACACCTGTGAAACGGTAACAAAATAGGCACACACATCCTAGTGGGATAGTACATCTGTAATTCCGTCCAAAATATTTGCAAATGTATACATCAGTTCATCAATTGTCCATACTTCGAAAACGGGCTTATTGAGGGCACCCTCGATTGTCACGAGAGATCAGTGGATTTGTTTTAAGTTCAGAAACAAATCTCGTAAAGCTTGCTGGAAAAAAATTCGCGTCAAAACTTATGTCCGGTTGTGAAATTTGACGTCAAATTTGACGTCAATATTCGCGACTTTGAAGGCAAGTCGCGAAATTTGACGTCAAATTTGACGTCAATATTTGCGACTTTCTGGTAAAATTGTGAAATTTGACGTCAATATTGACCTCAATATTCGCGACTTTGGAAAAAGTCGTGAAATTTGTGGCGAATATTCACGATATGCGTGCCCCTCCAGGGCCACCACACATTTCCGTGTGATTGAGTGATAGCACAGATCCACCGAACACGCCCAACATATTGTTTGTGTCCACACTCACCACTAGTTATGTAACTGGTTCCAGCCCGACACATATATTTTCTTTTTAAACTTTGTTTGCGATACAAGGGTAATTCATTGAGTGAGATCAAGACTGGATGGAAAATAGTTTCAGGAGTTGTTTATACTTACGATCCAGCCATTATCACAGTTCACTTGTATGCCTTGTGGATACTGCGATGGGTAAATGGTATACACACCACTTTCACGAATATGCGCCCAGTACAGAACACGGCAATCTGTGCAAAACAAGAAATCCAAGCAATAACAAATGGCTTTCAAATATTTGCCGTCACGTCACCCCCCCCCCCCCCCTACCCCTGTTGGGCTCTCAACCACTATGGGGTATGTCTCGGGTATTTATGAATAAATAATACTATGAAAGTCGACATGATGCACTTTATCTTACCTTCAGGCATTTCACACCGGTTTCCCCCGATACGAGATTTACAGTCGCAATGGAAAGAGTGGCCATCATTCTTGCATTGACCATTGTACTGACAAGGGTTGGAATGACACGGATCTTGACACAATAAAACATAATACAAATATAATAAAACACATGCTTAGTAGACTTAATATGTGTCGAACCCCAAAGTAGTACATATACAATCACTTGTATAATTATTTTGGAGAATGTCTTTACTATTGTAGTGTCCGTGCCGGATGGCCGGCAGGGGGTGCTGGAGCGATTCCACGGTGGTGGGATCGCCCTGGTGGCTCCTGCTGGTGCGCTCCGGAAACCCGTCCCCGGATCGCGCATACGCCGAAACGGTTCAGACCAGTTCTAGAGACCGCGTGATTGTGTGAGCTTCATGTCAGTGTTTTGAGGCGCGAGTACACAATAAACGGCAGATAATCACCGGAAATCCAGTGTCAGGATTCTTTCTTGTGTGTTGTGTCGACCCCAGGCAAAATCTACGTTACATTGGTGGCAGCGGTCGGCATACAAAGACAGGACGAACAAAAAGACCAGGTGAGGTGTTCATGTTTTCGCAAAACCACGATGGTATTGCGGCCAACTCGCCCCACGGCGAGAGGGCAGGCCAGAGTATGGGCCTGGGGAACGGGGATCAGTCTAGAGAATATTAAGGCACTCCGTGCCTCACGCCGGAGGAGTTAGAGGCCTTCTTTAAGAACTTACCGGGGAGCTCTGGGGGGCTGTGGTTTCCTGGGATTCAGGGTGTTTCCTGGTGGAGGAATCGGGAAATGATAGCGGGAATTTCGGTACATGTCCCAATGGTTGGGGGGCGACGGTGCGTCCACTCCGATTCGGAGTGAGGGCGCCCTTCCCCATAAATTGTCTCGGGTCGCTACCGAGTCCGGGGGGACCCGGCCCGTGATGTAGACGGCGGCGCGGCAGACGGTTTGTTCCACGCGGAGCAATTCTGAGCTGTGCCCGTCGATGCAGCGGGGGCGGGGCCTCATCGGGACATCCCTCAGTTGTTCTATACAAATGATATCGTGTCCGTGGGGGCCCGGCCCGTGCTGTAGACGGCGGCGCGGCAGACGGTTCGCTCCGCACGGGGCGATCCCAAGCTGTGGCCGTTGATGCGGCCGGGGCGGGGCCTCGTCGGGACACCGACACTCCTAGGGTTTACTACACTACCCCAGTGGGGAGCCCGACCAATGCTGCAAACGGCAACGCAGCAGAGGTTTCGCTACGCTCGGAGCGAGTCCAAGCCGTGCCCGTCAGCGCAGCAGGGGTGGGGCCTCGCCAGAACACCTACAGTCCCTATTCGAGCCCGGTGGGTTTTCAGTCTGAGGGGGGGCCGCCCAGGGCCGTGGACGGCCATCAGAGCTGCTCCTCGTGGGAGTCAACGGGGTGGAGCTGCTCCGCACACGACCCAATGGAGCGGAGCCGTCGGCAATGCTCCGCACACAGGCTAATGGAGCGGAGCCGTCGGCACTGCCCCGCATGGGAGTCAACGGAGCGGAACTGCTCCGCACACAAACCAATGTGGCGGAGCCGTCAACGCTGCTCCGCACACAGGTCAATGGAGCGGAGCTGCTCCGCACACAAGCCAATGGAGCGGAGCCGTCAACGCTGCTCCGCACACAAGTCAATGGAGCTGGAGCTGCTCCGCACACAAGCCAATGGAGCGGAGCTTTCTCCGCACACAGGCCAATGGAGCGGGGATGTTGCACACGCAGGCTCACCTAAAGAGCACAGCTCTGGAAGCACTGGCAGATATGGCGCCAGAGGCACGGGGGGAATTCTCCTCTATCTTGGAGAACTTTGATCACCAGTTCAAAGTGACGGCACAGGTCCCATTACATCGGGCCCAGTTGTCCATGCGGACGAGGGGCCGCGACGAGTCGCTCAGCAGCCTAGGACATTCTATTCGGCGGCTGGTGGTGAAAAGCTACCCAAGGTTCCCTGCGCAGGCTCGGGAGGACTTGGGCGTAGAGGCGTTCCGGAGGGCCTTGGGGGAGGAACAGCTGCAGAGTCACCTGTTCTCCCGGAAGGCGGCAACCCTGACCGAAGCCATCACGCTCGCAACCGAGATGGAGGCGTTCATGAAGTCACAGGAGTATAGCCGGAAAAGGAAGGCCGGAGCCAGAGACGTGACGTCGGTAGGGCAGCTTCCTCCAGTTTCTGCTGCAGAGCCTGAGTCGGTTCTCCAGGTGGAGTACAAACCTAACGCGCCGGCTCAGGTGAAGTGCTACAGGTGCCATGAGGAGTTTGGCCACTTCAGGAGAGACTGCCCCCGCCGGAAGGGAAGAGCCAGCCCCCCGCCGCCCCAGCCTGGGGCTGAAGGAGTGCTGAGACCGCCTGTTCTTGAACCGACGGGTCAAGCCAGGCCAGCCCCGCAAGGGGACATGGGTGACCAGTCGGACGAGGAGGAACTACCACCGGCATTGACGGAGGCGGAGGCGTCGCCACCAATTGCGAAGGCGGATGCCGCTTCTGAAGGGCAGGTCGATACGGGTGCAAAACCGGGTCCGGGGCTAGGTGAGCACGAGGCGGGGTGCGATCGGCCACCTTCTCCACCGACGGAACCGGACGCCGGGAGGTATACTCGCGCAGGCCGGAAGGTAGTCCGGCCTAGCCGATATTGTCTTGCGTTAACCAAACTTCCTTCTTCTTCCCCCCGCAGGAGGGCTCCCGTGATGTGCCCCCACTGTGGGAAGGCTTTCACCCGCAGCAGCAACCGCCGCAGGCACATCCGCACTGCGTGCGAGAAGATCCACGCGGAACGCCCGTACGCGTGCGAACGGGGCTGCGGACTGCGGTTCTACCGAGACGACATCCGGGGACGTCACCATCGGTACTGCCGGGAGGGGCTGGTGGCCGGGGTGATGGCGGAGATGGACGCCCTAGAGATTTATCCCAGCGACGACGAGATAGAGCTCATCAATCCCGCCGGCCGAGGACCTTCTTCGCCTCGCCTCTCCCGACAGGAGAGCCCCGACCTTTCCCACGGCAGGCGGGATCACCCAGCCGCTGCCAGTCCCGCGTCACACCGCCCCCGGCCAAGAGACGACGGGGCCCAGTTCCAGCGGGGGAGCCGGGAAACCACCTCCACTCGGAGCGGCCCTCTCGGCCTCCTCGCACGAAACGGGACGAGTCGGCCAGCCAGCCAAGCCAGGACCAGGAGACGCTACCTCGACGCCCTCGGGCCGTTGGTCAGGACAACGGGGACACGGACACGTACCGCTCTCGCCACCCAGAAGGAAGCAGCACCACCGGACCCTCCCCGCCAGCTCAGGCGGAAGGAGGGACGCAGATGGAGCCCCCGACGCCCCCTCCGATGTCGACTCTCCAATGGCGTAGGCAGCACTGAGTCTTGCCGGCAGGGTGTCGGGTGGAGCTACCGGACGGGACCTGGATGCGTTTGGACAGGGACGGTGTCATCCGGCGACCACCTCCCACCTCCTAGACGGGAACTTTAACCAGTTGTTGTTGTGTTGTAATTGTTGGCGTTATGCGCTTTCCGGGGCGGTTATAGGCGGGTGTGCGGCAACATAACAGCGCCCACCGTTTGTTTGGGGGCAAACAAGGTCTCCGTGGGGGGCTGTGTAGCGTCCGTGCCGGTTGGCCGGTAGGGGGCGCTGGAGCGATTTCACGGTGGTGGGATCGCCATGGTGGCTCCTGCTGGTGCGCTCCGGAAACCTGTCCCCGGATCGCGCATACACCAAACCAGTTCAGACCAGTTCTAGAGACCGCGTGATTGTGTGAGCTTCATGTCAGTGTTTTGAGGCGAGAGTACACAATAAACGGCAGAGATTCACCGGAAATCACGGAACACTTGTGTCAGGATTCTTTCTTGTGTGTTGTGTCGACCCCAGGCAAAATCTACGTTACACTATTTAATAAAACAAAATTGTTAAAAAGCAGTTGCATGCACTCGACGTACGCCAGATCATACACAGGAGGGTGTGTGTAGTACGGCACGTTTTAGCCACTTGCTCCCGCTAATTTTAAGCCGATGCAAGTACATGTACATGTATATTAAAGGTCGTTCTTAGCCGGACATTATCTACAGGTATCTTTATAATTAACATTTTAATATATACCTCAGTGGAAATATAGGTATGCAAATACTTGCATTGATGCACAAGAGATACCGCATTAAAAACATTCCCAACCGACCGATCATTTTTCGGGCGTTTTTACCGGAAACTCAACTTCCTTTTCTTTTCTTTTCTAATGAAAATTAGAAAAAGTATTTCCCAAATCCAAAAGGCCCAAATGATTCTACAACTAAAATGTAGTTTTTTATTTCTTTTTCTGTTATCAATTATGCCTCTAAATGGCCTAAGATTGCATCACAGAGCATCTAGAATGCAATTTTGTTAAAACCCCACGCCTTAAAGGCTTCGCGCTCCGCGCTCGCATGTTCCATCTTTGACAAAAATACCCCCCCTCCACATGTTACAAGAAATATCCGCCCCTGACTGCCAGTATACATACTGACAGGCGCAAAAGACGTCCAGCGCTAAATTGAGAGCTTGGATGATGGGAACAAATCTACCAAGCAGTGGTGAAGCACCTTGAAATCACCACTCAACTTAAATCATTCCTCTAGTGTGCCGGCACTCTTTGTAGATGACCCGGCAATCACTAATGATAAAGCTAAAGCAGATACACTAAATAAAACTTGTATTGACAAACAGCACAATCCATCAAATGAGCCGGCTTCTAAATAACATGCGTTCTCAGGCTGCAACAACCAACAGAACTTAACAACATCACCTTTACAACAAAAGCTGTAGTCAAGGAACTCCGTAACCTCGACACACATAAAGCTTGTGGCCCGATAACATCCCTCCAATTGTGCTTAAGGCATCTGCTCCTGAATTGGCTGTTCCCCTGACACGCTTGTTTCTTAAGTCTCTCGACAGTGGCACTTTCCCGTCAGCTTGGAAGCATGGAAATGTAATACCTGAATCTAAACCTGGCTCATCAAGTGACCCTAAAAACTATAAACCGATAGCACTTCTTTCAGTTGTCTCCATAAGGTCACGGAACGTGTCATTAATAAGGCTCCTTTGGCCCACTGTTATGTACATGAGATCCTATCCAGTATGCAGTTCGATTTTCTTTCCAAAATATCTACTAATGATGCTCTGCTCTTTATCACACAACAAATTCAGGATAACCTTGATAGTATGAGTCACGTCTCATTGCCCTATAGACTTCTCTGCAGCATTTGATCGGGTGTGGCTCACAGGACTACTTGCTAAATTGGCAAACTGTGGGATTACTGGCAAGCTTCTGTCCTGGTTCAGATCATACCTGACCAACTTGTTTCAGCAAGTAATGGTTGGAGGTCAAGCTTCACGAAAAACTGTACTGTACATTACTCTCCACAATCAAATCACCAGGTCACAGATTAGACTGTGCAACATAACTTCAACAAGATCTCATTCAGCTAGCGTTATGGGCAGAGAAATGGAAACTTACATTCAATGCATTGAAAACCCAGTCTATATCATCAATTCATCATATCGAAGTTTATATCAAACTCGAAGTTTAGCAACACGAACTGAATTCCGTTGTATTCCGTTGTAATTCCGATTTAGAAATAGTCCCTTTCCCTCTTTAATGCGAATCCTTATTTCTGCCTAATTGCATCGTCTGCCAGCAACTCACAAAATTAGGTCAGATTATCATTGTTTTGTATGCACAAAAACATAATAATTTATATAATAAACGGCCTCTTTTTCTTATTATTATTAATTTTAAATTTGTGTGTACATAAATTTCCAATGATATACAATAATTCTGGTTAATAGCTTTATTGCTAAACAGCTAGCAACAATAATGTTGGTGCCTCCAGATCATGATCAAGATTTTACTTTATTTTTTTCCTTTCCTCAAACTTACCCAGTTTTTATCTCCATTTTTATCTACTTTCCGTTTTTTTCCAAAATAATTAATTATGTCCTGTTTTGAATTGTTTGTGTTTTTGGTGTTTAGTTTTTGGTTCTATTTCTATTTATGTGAATTTTAATGTTAACTGCGATTTTAATATTTGTACAAATCATGCAATTCAGCCTGGCGGCTGCGAGATTGATTTTTTTAATAAAACATTTTCAATTCAATTCAATTCAATATCACGATCAAGATATATACCCACTCCATCCTCAATTAACCTTCCTAGGTGGTCAACTCAAAGATGTGGACTCAATCAAAATTTTGGGAGTCACATTGGATACAAAACTTTCCTGGACGCAGCATATCGGTAACATAGCTCTTGCCTCAGTCTAGTAGGTAGAAAACTAGGCAAGATGCGGAAAGCGAAGAGAAAAAACCTGGACGGCAGAACGTCTGCTACCATCTACAAGTCATTCATCAGACCAAATCTGGAATACTGCAGTCCAATTTGGGGAACAGCTGCAAAATCAAATCTAGAGATTCTTGACAGACAAAGCCATTACTTCAATTCCACCGTATATTCATACAGAGCTTGATATTCAGCCTTTACGTCATCGCAGGTAGGTTGCTGGTCTAACAGTTTCCACTTGACAGTCTCAAAGTACCTCAACTTACAGCACGTCGCTCTACAAGGCAGTCATCTGCATCCCACCAATATACAGTTGTTCTTCCAAAGTCACGAACCTCACAACATCAGAGGTTCTTGACAGCAACTGGTGGTAGACTTTTGAACTTGCTGCCTTCTTCTGCGGTTGTTGCCAAATCTAGCCATTTTTAAAAGAATATTGTACATAATGTTTTCCTTAAAAAGCCACCTGGCAATTTATGAACTGTAGTTTTTTCTACAAGTAGGGTTTAATAAAATTAAAAAAATTAAAAATATTAAAAAAACATAACCAGGTCCATTGTAGGGTACTTTTCTGTTATTCCCCCGCCAACAAATTATCAATTCAAACTACTATAAATTCAAACAGAAAGTGAAAACAAGTGAAATACAAGTTTAAATACGTCTTCTACATGAACTCAAACTAAACTTGGCTTTGATTAACATTGAATAAACTACTCAGTTTGGTGGCCAGTACACCGCAATGTCCGCCAAAATCCTGTCGAACAAGTTCAAGTTTCGATGGCGCTGTCGCCACATCCACTTGCAAAGGTGTGGGTTAGGGTTAGTGTTTGGGTTAGGGTATAATATACCCTATTATACCGTAACCCAAACACTAACCCTAACCCACATCCTAACACTAGTTTTTTAGTAATTTAAGTACAATCCCAAAATAGTTTTTTTGGTGGGGGAATAACAGAAAAGTACCCATTGTATAGTGTCATGTTGTTTAGGCCCTATTCGTGTACAAAAACTCTAATGAATTCCTATGTTGAAATCTTTCAGTCTCCTGACGAATGGCAAAGCATCAGAACCACACATCTCACCAAACAGTATTATCGTGGTGTCACCGCAAACTACGTATTGAATTCCTACATTCCTAACTAACTAATCTATCTAGTCAAATACATATTTCGCCTGAAATGTTTGGATATAATCCAAACCCTCCACGCACCTCGTTCATTTTATTTTCTAAGGATTGTTTTATTTCCCCTTCTTTGAATTTGTATTCTTGATTCTTTGAATTTGACCAATTTAATGGTGATAACGTGGGAAAGCTGGACTATTTGGGTCAAATCCTTGTCGTCCAAGTCTTACCAAACCGGCAGAAAATGGGAACGAACACACAAAAACTCCATGCACAGACACACTGGTTTTCAAGCAAAATTCAATAGCATTGAACTCCAGCTTGCTCATGTCAATGTGTGGCGGGTCTCCCAGATGAAACGGTCAACAATCCCGCGTTAATCAAACAATAGCCACTACTTAAATGATCTATTTTAAGAAAATAAATTCCGGAACACTGGTGGTACACTTGAACAAAGAAAATATAGGCCAGTGCTAATAAGCACCGCCTGCGCTAGGCCCCCAATATTACAACCCCAAAACTACCGGAAGTCTCTCCTCTGGAGCCCCAAGGGTTATAGCCCGAATTTTGCCCGAACCTCTCGCAATTGGCTTCCAAGCAATATAACAGAGTTTTCAGACATTGTGTGTATTAAGCACAGACGACCAGACGACAATACTTGGTCATAATTTACTGATAATTTCTGCGCCACCAGTTACTTCATATAGCCTCTCAGTTCGTTTTTCAAGGTTTATAACAAAAACCTACATGGCAGAAATTGCTTTTGATGTTTCAATAATAGCCAACGGGAATACGTTAAAAGCGCACTAATAATTTACTATTATAGTATGTAGTACGTGACCGAAAGTAACGAATATCCGTAAGCCACGGCAAGAAAGAACCGACCTTACCGAAATAGACCTGTAGAAGTAGTCATGGAAACCAGCTAGCTAATGACATGAAATGAATCGGCTACAAAATGTATTGACATCAACGAGACGTGTGATCATAATAATAAAAAAATAATAATATAAAGCATTTATAATGCGCCATCTATCTAGAGAAAACCTATTCCGAGGCGCAACATAAAACACAAACATGACAAAGGAAAAATAATGAACCAAAATAAAATGCAACAATAAATAAAACATAAAGGCAATTCAAGATCAATAATGTGACCCTACAAGATCAAAGAGGATATCACAGTACCAACACACACTGCCCAGCTGCACATGGCAAACAAGCAAAGAGAGGAGAAGACCAGAATTAGCAGTTACAACAACTTAACAGCAATAACTGATTCCTGCCCGACCAAAATGAGAGAAAAAATGGCCGAACATACATGTATTAAGGTATGTGTCAGCAATGGGATACCAAAAATCACATTAAAGACATCAAGTAAAAGCTCAAAATGAGTACATAAATCACAATAAAATGTTTTGCAAAAACAATCAAATATTATAAGCAGTTTCAAATAAATGAGTTTTTTAGAACAAATATACTACAGCATTCGTTTCTTTATTAAATTCGTTCGGGTTTTTTCTTCCCATTTTTTACTTTTATTATTTCATAATATTTATAACATGATGATGAACTCCACTGGTCACAGTTCTATTTTTTTGAACAAAACTTAAAAAAACCTGAAAATATGCCGATTCTTTCACAGCATAACTATGCCTAACTTGACTCCCTTCAGACGAATTCAATCAATTGGGGACGATCTTTAACAATATTCAGGTTATTACAACGATTGCTGGCTGACAATCGTTTAAAATTGATAACAAATTGCACTTTTTCTTGAAAACCACAACACACCAGGTGCCGTGATTTCACAGGATGCTCACAGGACTATTATTCAATAACAGTACCCAAGTAAGGTATTTAATAGTTTTGTTTTTATATGTTTGCAAATGGTGTTTACTACCTTTAAACCAGTTCGCGCCGGAGGACGTATATACAAGCAAAGTTGTTCCGAGATTCAAAACAGATGACGCTTAAACACTTCACGAGCAAAGCCGGAAATTGTTGTCAGCAGCGAACAAAACTGGAAGTGCATGGGTGTGCTTTCCGGTACCATCGGCCTGAATTCGCCTCGGATAGAGTTTCGTTAAAAATAACCCCGCGCCTCGGCTCGGTGAATGTTACAATAATCCCGGCTCGAACTGGTTAAATCGCGCTCCTTTCAATTTGTTTGGTTCACTTAGGATGCTTGAACTGTTGGAGTTTTAGCTCAGAATCATTTCAAAGACTGTAAAACGTGCGGGACCGTTTTTATTAACAATGTTTCATTTATCGACGTCTGTGACAAGATGACGTCATGCTTTGTTTATACATAAACGCTTGCTTTTCTCGAATGCCAGGTCCACCAAGTCTAAGAAAGCGCACAATACTATGAAGGATGTAATCTTTATGTCTCAGAACCTATTACTCACCATGACAGTCAAAGTAGTGATGGATTTTCTCCTGGTCGCTGGTAAAGATTGGAGTGTCGGTGTAGAACGGTTGATGATCAGTAGGTCTACCACGGAGTGGTTGGGTGTAGACGGGCCCCGGTATGATGGTGGTACAGGCACAACGATCCCCCTGACTCCCCGGCATTACCCAGCGAAGACGCCCTGGTCGACTCGCATCAGGCTCCTGGCTGAAGTAGCACACCTTCTCAGCCAACAATTCACTCAAAAGGGTCACTTAAATAAAGAATATATACAATGGGTATATCAATATAAAGAAGAATGCTGGTAGTGGTCCATAATTATTAAGACGAAAAATGAGCATCTGACAAAAAGTAAACATCTATCGTGCTTTTTGGCTATCGAAATAGAAAGAAAAAACAGATTAAACGTTTTGAAATAATCATTTTCTTACTTTTGTCTTTCTTCTACCAAAATGTACACTTTTAATAAAACCCATTTCTGTTCTCTATTATTTTAATACTTACTTTCCCTCCTTTTACTGGGGCGACAACAAATAAACATCTGTGGGATTTTCTAACTTGGGTAGCAGAAAATGCGATTTAGCATTTTCGGCTTTTCCATTTTGTGCCGATCTATATCAAACGTTTTGACAACAAACTCGTATTAATTTGACCATTGAAATTGTAAAATCTGTTTAAAATAATCGTCTGTGGCGGAGTCAATCATCCGTTTGCACTTTAAGTAATCAGGTTGTTTTTTGAAAAACCAATTATGGTGTTTTTTTGCGATTGCTTCAAGTCACAATCGGAAGCCCGATCGTGCCAGGTTTTAACAGTCTTAAACAATATTTGTATTGCAAAATAACCCAATAGTTTTGCGAAATAACGCAATAGTTTTAAAATTATTCAATTAGTGTTTTTTTTCTTTCTGAAGGGGAGGGGGGAAGATGGTGGAAATTGGTGAAAAAAACCATGAAAGTTGGAAAATGTCTTTTATTATTATTATTATTATTGTTATTAATACTATTTTGTTAAATTATGTAATAATAGGGAGACACTTTATGGTAACTATTTCGGTGATAAGAAGACAATAGCAAATAGGGATACTTTGAGTTGTCTCCCTAATAATTTAGCTACTAGAAGGAAACCAAATGTTAATGTTTTTGTGAGTTATATCTGTATAGAGCAGGGTCCAAAATGTATAAATACCTAATTTAGTGGATAAAGCACTTGGAAAAACGGGTCAGATGACAGTAACGATTATTGTGTGCATGTGTCTATGGGAAAGTCTTCCTATTTACCAATTCCCGCCATTCTTCCCATTTACCCATTCCCGAATTCTGTCAGCACACTCATTATTTTTATTTTTTTAAACAGGCCACTCAAAACAAATTATCTAAATACTATACATGTATGTTTCTTTGGTTAAGTTCAGTTCTTGAACATTTGAACAAGATCAAATAAATGTTTTAGCAACCTCTCCCTCCCGCCTTTCAACCAAACAACCTGAGAACAGCACATTTAACGAATAGTTATAAAATGAAGCGGACACTAAGTGTCACACTGCAAAAACGGAGGTGTTACATTTAGGACCAGGACCTTTGGTCCTCTCATAACACCAATGGTGTTAAAGAGTGTTACATTTAACACCGCAGTTTTTGCAGTGCAGGGTTAGTACACAAAAGTTTGTACACAAACGCATTGTGTTATTTCGCAATAAGTATTGCGTTATTTTGCAAAACTATTGTGTTATTTTGCAAAACTATTGTGTTATTTTGCAATACAAATATTGTGTACACTGTTGAAACCTGGCACGATCGGGCTTCTGTAGAAAAGCCTTTTTGGACTTAACTCTTAAAAAAAGGAGCCCAAATTAGACGAGCAAACAAACATATCCTCCGAAGGTGCGTGGAATGTATATTTAAGGATTATCCGCGCGGCTCTTTTGAGACATTTGTTATTGTCAGATATGTACCTTCTTCCTCATAGGCCTATACAGTACAACACTTTTCTAGTGAAATAGGTCTTACTTTTTAAAATAAATTCGCGGTACATAACATCAAGGCTACCACACCGAAATCACCATAGTAACTATTGAAATATTGACTAATTCAATACTTAACAGTTCTGGCGGTTTCCATGACGATCAGGCCTGGAAAGAGGGAAGGGGGACTCGACGGTGGATGTATAGGCCTAACATTCCTGGCATCTTTCTTTTTTGTAATGTAAATGAGCCAACTCCAACCGCTAATTTTTAGGTTGGAGGTCTACTTCAATATCTCAACCTAACTGCCTGCCTCGATACCGAGAGCTTAATTGTCATTCGGGGCGACTGATTGATACTGTAATATTCATAACAAGAGACAAAAGGCACAGTTGGTTTCATTAGTGGCTTTTAGTTTTATTGAATTAGGAACAAATACAGTTAATATTTACTATTCTATAATAGTTACTCTGTTAATTTCGGCAATGATCGCCAAGTCAAACGTTTCAAAGAACCTTTGTTTCTGAAGGTGTGACATTATGTGTGTTAACAATAAATCTTATTATTTATTTTACAATTGTGCATGCATACAAATATTATAAAGACCGCAAATACTGGGTAGGTGTATTGGAGAAAAAAAGAGGAAATATATTTTCATTTATTTTGATGCTACAAAATTGGTCAAAATGTTAAATAGATGTTTAACAACAAGGCCTACTGTTTGAAGTTTTGCTTAATGTATTATTATGTTTTCTGTTTGGGGGTAAACAAAAAACATATGCCTAATGTACATTTTTGGGTCTTGTAATTTTTCGTTGCTGACGCAAGGCTCTAAACCATTTCTGGTAAATTTAATTCACACAGGTTTGATGTATAAAGGGACGAGCATCGGGGCATGTCTAAAATGTTAGCACCTCCGGACCGGCCAGGTTTAGAGCATTTATTGGTCCCTCGATGATCAGGGCTGTATTTGCGCTGTTTTCGGGCGTGGATTTCAGACGGATAATGACGAACGCCTTGCACAAGGCTACCCTGTCTCTTCACTTTTAGTACCAAATATTATTTCCGTTTCGCTTTTCAACCATGATTTTGTTGTGAAGACTTCGTATATTAAACACTAGCGTGGCGGTTTGAAGGCCGAGTTTTTTACTATTATTATGAAATGACAATTCGGCTGAAAGCCGACAAAATGGAATTGAGGGAAATATTAACTTACCAAAAACGCAAGCAACAAGTGCCGCCAAAGCAAGACGCCGCATCCTGATGAAGGGCTCGCCAGTTTCGGATAGAATTGACTTCGATGTTGTTTCTTGTCAGCTTTCAGAGACAAATTCCGATGTGACAAATGCTTCAAAAGGTAGAAATATTTTTGCCTGGCTATCGTGGCTACCGTGCCTGGCTACTAGTGTGTGGTTGCGGGTCGCACGCTCATTGGTTGCCGCAAACGTACATACAATCATGCATATTCATATCCACTAAGCGGAGCCAAAGGAGTACTCTTCTAGTGCGTTTGTTCAGCTCACCCGAGTCGACACGGGTAAATTAAAGTCAGTCAGGTTAGCCACGCCGAGCCGTGCTAAACGAACGCTCAAATCCGGGCCATTACGATCCACACGTGATGCTCAATGCCCGTAGCCGTAGCCATTGACAACATGTCATTATCGGACTGAGGATACTTTGATATTTCTGTTAGTCACAAACAAGTAACAATACGTTTTCTAGAGTCAAAATGATTACGTTTAGACCTTCAATCAAGTAAATTTTAGGCATAGTTTAACGTATCCACTGTCCGGCTGCCATATTGTTTTTTGCTTTGGACTGAACAATGCATGCATGTGACGTCTTCCCAGAGTTGTAATGACCCGAGTCAATCACTCGAATCGGACTCGAGTCACATTTTTTGGCGAATGGGTAAATGACTTGACTCGAGTCACTGCACTGTCAAAAAGACTAGTAAACAAATATTAGGTAAAAATAATTATGTAAAAACAAACATAATTTCGGTAAAACTTGCCGGAAAATAAGTACCTCGCAGATACGTATTTAAAAAAAAAGCCAATTGACATAACTTATGTAAAAACGTACTAAATTAGGTAAACCTTTACTAAAGTTAGGTAAACACGTAGGCCAACACGCGCGCAGCGCAGGGAAGAAACGCTAGACGTTTGTTAGAACAATGGGGCATGCCACAGCCTGCAGTCTTTGAAGGTAACGTTTTTTTATAAACCTCGTGTGATTGTTATACTGTATCCAATACCGATAAATGCCTGGACCACAAGATACTACAGGATATTGTTATTTTTGTAGTGATGGTCACAAAATTAACTCATTATGATTGCATTATGTTAGGCATAATGTGTGCACACGACTAGATATGCGTAGTACAAGTCAGTGCATAATACACGTACATGTACATGTACGTTGATATTTGGTTGTATACACAACCTGTAGGCCAATGTTAAAATTTGGATTGTGACTTTTTTCCAAGAGTATGCAGACGATGTTGTCTCCCTGGACGAAGAAAAGAAACCCTGGAGTGAACCACCTCCAGCCAGTAGAAGCAGAGAAACTGAAAGTCGACGGAGACAGCGTTTACTAATGTTAAACCACGGAGACAGACTCGCATGGCAAGGCTCTCCGCGGCTATAAGAGCTAGCGTAAAAACAAGACCCTATATGCTCCTTACTTTGCAGGACTTCCGACATTATACATGTAGGTTGCTGCATTCAAGGCAACGTAACATTTCATACGTTACGGAAACCCTGCAGTCGACGAACCAAGATCTCGCTTAATTAATATTAAGGAGACAACAAGATAAATCAGTTGGGAGAGACATAACTGAACATAACAATATATGAAATAAATGGACTGAAGTATTATTTAACAACAGTTGTGTACATTTAATGTTTTTCAAGTTTACGTAATTAAGGTGCAAATATAATTACCTAAGTACCAGGTAA
This sequence comes from Crossaster papposus, assembly GCA_037893245.1. NCBI lineage: Eukaryota > Metazoa > Echinodermata > Asteroidea > Velatida > Solasteridae > Crossaster > Crossaster papposus. Next base: position 1,028,202 of record JBAIAA010000279.1, on the reverse strand, counting down.
CCTTTTACACAACTGTCATGAAACCTTTTACCAAACAAGGGTTATCTATTTGTTTACATAATACATGTAGCAAGCGAGTTCGTATAGTACATATAAAACATGGTATTTTTGTCATAACCTGTGTAATTTTTTTGACAGTGTGCAGTCAAATGACTCGACTCAGGTACCTCATCAGAATGACTTGACCCGACTCAATTAAATATTCTAAGGGTTTATCTTAATAGCAGATTAACATGTGGTAAAATGCGACCTCAAACAAAGATACATGTACTGACAATTTGGGAGATCACCAACATAGGGCATAGCTCAGTTGGTAGAGCACCGGTCTGGTATTCCGGAGATTGCCGGCTCGAGTCCGGGATCGACCATTTTGTTTGTTCACTTTAAAATGTATGTAAATTTACCTAGTCAGTTTCCCTTGTGGTTTATTTGTGTATTATAAGATAACAAGTCTTATCCTCATTGAGTGATCCCCACAATGTCTCTTCCCAGGTTGTATCGTTAATGACTTGCCACACTGCATTTTGGTGTTTATGACTTCTGACTAGCGCCCCCAAACTAAGATACTGACAATTTGGGAAATAAATTATACATAAATAAAAGGATACATTGATAGGCTTACATTTTTACGTCTCTAAATAAACTAAAACAGCACATTAAAACCCAATCACTTAACCAGTTCGCGCCGGATGACGTATATACACGCAACATTTTTCTGAGATTCAAAACGGATGACAAATAAACACGTCCCGAGCAAGGCCCAAACAAATGTGTTTACTATCCACAGATGACGTGTTAATTCGTCAGGCACAGCAGTTTAATTCCGCGGAGGACGTGTATATACGCTGCAAAGGTTTCCTTGGTTGTTGCGGTTGAAGTGTATTTACGTCAAAAGTTACCCGCTAGCACTGCGGAGGACGGGTATACACGACTGACATGTATGGCATACACGCGGTTGACGTGAATATACGTCGACGTTGCCAAGCATGTTTCGTTGACGCGGTGGACATATGGTATATTTTGGTATCACGCTTTAGTGATTAGGCCTATTCAACGCCCTAGCTCAATTTTCTCACATAAATTCATACAGCCGAAGATTTTAAGCTGCGTATAATAGTTTTGTGACATTCAAATTGTCCAACTATTGTTCCTTAGTCTCCTTTGACATTTTTGAAAATGTGCTTTTTAGCTGGGCTTGCAAATATTTGTATATATTACCGCGTACAATGTCCCTGGCCCTGGGTGTAGTTCCACGCGGATGACGTATATACACTCTTCAGCTTTTACGATGGGTAGCAGTGGACATGATATCACGCCCTGACTGCAGCGAGAAAAAAAATGCCCTAGGCGACAGAATGTTGGCAAAAACGAGTAAATAACGGCGCTAAGTGTTGGCATCTTGTAGTAGTTGCATTATCAAAACAGGAATATTTTACCAAATAAAAAAAACCTTTTTTCTCGATGAAAAATAATCGCGCCAAGGGGGCTTGGTAACTTGAAAATAAACCCGGCACGAACTGTTAAAGAGTCCATACAGAGGGCAGTATGCTAGAAATCCACTGAAAACCTAAATATTGGACCAGTTACCCCAAGTTCCCCTATGCATGTAGTCGTGGAACAATTCGTGAGATGTTTATTGTGAGCTTAATAAGATGCATTTGCTTTACGTACCATTCCAGTGCAAATTCTGTAATAAAAATTTGGATGTTTGTTGTGTTCCTCTGTTTCGTACTACATGGACAAGCACGTGACTTGGTGCCAACACCACGTCTCTTGTGTTGCATGGATATGCAAACGACCGTTCATATAGTACGGATTTAACCCGCGTAAAAGGCCGCGGCATATACTCAAATGTGATTGTGGTATCGGTCTTATTTATTAATGAAAGCATTTTTACAATGAAATAGTAGCGTTCGTGTAAAATATTGGTACAAGGAGAAATTCCTGGTAGTTCATTAATCATTGATTGCAGCAGGCTCGTAAAGAGCGACCTCAGTCGTCCGGCTTAACACAGAATGATGAACATCGCGTAAGTCCTATTATGGTTGCCATCAGTACTGCTATTGCTCCTGTCACCATGAAGACAATCTCATACGCCTTGCTTATATCATGGATCCAACCTAAGAGTGAAGAACAAGAAAGATATAAATTATACTCAGTCAAATAGTGTATTCTCACTATGTTCTCCGAGACCAAGATTGTTTCTCCAATGTTACTTCACAATGTGCTATCTTGTTATTTAAGTACTTTTGAAATTTAAAAGTTCATAACACAGACTGTCAGTTGGTACTCGGAATGTCAGGTCTTTTTATTTAAGTTTCTTTTGGATTGATAACACTCATCAAATTATTTGGCAGCTCTCCAGCGTAAAGCTCCAAAAGTACGCGCGTAACAAATATGAGATCAGTCAAATCCATAATTCATACGTCATACGTCATCTTCCTCTCAGAATGTTCAGGACGGAACTCACCACCGAAAACTCCGCCTAGAATCAGCCCGGTACCGTGGGACACGAAGAGCCAGCCGTACGCAGACATCTGCCGGTCGCCTACCATATCTCTCATCAAGACAAACGTCAAAGGGTAAATGACGCCAATTGCTACACCCGTAATGCTAGCTATGGTTGCCATAGCCGTGTACGAGTAAACTGCCAAGGGAACTAGAAGGTTGGGTGCGGCAAACGCTAGGCAAGACAAGATAAAGAGTGTCGAGGTCTTGATGAGACCATGATCAATTAAGATCCCGTGGCTCAGTCGTCCAATGAGGGATCCTATTCCACCGAAGGTTGCAAGGAATGCAGAAGGGGAGTTTCCAAAACCAAGCTCAATGCCTTGTGGAATTAGAAATAAATGCCACATAGAGAAAACCATTCCCTCCAACACAGAGACCACTTGGAAAATAAGAAAAGTCGGCTGGGTCAGTGCTTGGGTGTCTAAAGCCTCCTGTAGAAACTCAGATACTCTCCTTAGGACAGACGCTATTCTTCCAGGATTCGCTTTTGAGTCCGGGGAGCTGGTATTTGTGGGATTACTGGACGTTGGCAGTTCACTTAGCTCATCCCTGTGATTGGGCGCCAGGCTATACCCCCTGTCACATGGCCTCAGTAGTGCTCCACAGGCGAGGTAGTTGAAAGTCACAGCTCCAATTAGTGCCAGAGCATTTCGCCAACCGTACAGAAACACCAGGTAATCCACAAGCGGGGGTATGACCATCATGCCGATTGTGCCTCCTGCGAGGGTGACACCGTTGGCAAATGCAAAGTCGTCTGGAAAGTACTCTATGATAATTTTGGCCATGGCAACGTGTATAAAGGCCTCACCAATACCTTCAAATAAGAAACATAATTAACGGTCATCAGCGAAAAAGTCAGATAATACACTTAAAAACAAACTTATATCTGAGAGAAAACTATCACAACTCATTTGTTGCATGTATACTCGTTTTCCTTGTAGTGAGGTGGATTAAGGACAAAAAACACGAAGATCGTGACACGGTGGACAAAAGCACCAATTTTTTTTTAAAGACTCCTATGGGTATGTAGATTAATAAAATCCCATGCTCCAAAAAAATTGCAATGACCTTGACCTAATTATGACGTAATATATTCAAAATGGCCGCCATTTCCTTGAAACGGCATGTTTTTAGTTATATAATGCCGAGGCAAGTGATTTTAGTAGCGAATTATATGTATCAAAGGCCAAGGAATCGCATGGCAACGTTTGTGTTGCACTGAAACAAACAGTTTCATCATTTTTGTATTAAATTTGTCTATATTAGCATATGATGGTATAAAATACATCATCATCACCGTGGGAAAATCAGTGGTTTGTATTAAAAATCGTCTCTTCCGGTCAATCCAAAATACCATCAATGGACCTGCTGCCTAAAGTCCACAAGTTGAAAGAACCACCTTCTCCCCATAATGAGAAATTACTTAAAGGCAGGCCCATTATAACTGCACATAGCTGGATCACCTCCCCTGTATCCAAAACATTAGGCTTCTACCTAAAAATCTTACTGTCCAGATTTCAAGATAAATTTTTTGAAAAGGAAATTCCTTGGCCAATCATCACCAACTCCCTTCAATTAATAAATTCACTTGATTCTCTGGAAGTATCTTACGACGATGATATCTCATTTATTTCTTTTGATTTTGAGAGCCTATACACAAACATCACACCATCACGATATCCAAGAAACACTTTTCAAGATAAGCGCTGCCTGTGAATACCCTCACGAATACTATTCCTATTTTTCTAAACTACATAACTTCACCAGTGATTTCAGCCATTTTTCAATCGGTAAACACCTCTTCAAACAAACTAAAGGAGTTCAAATGGGGAGCTATCATTCCGCACAACTCGCTAACCTTGTATTAGCTTATAGAGAATTCCTGTTCTGGACCGCACATAGATCCCCCAATGTACTGCTCTTCGTTAGATACATCGACGACGGCTTAATTATTTTCCGCAACGACCCCACTTCCTCATATCAAGACATAATCAAAACGCTAGCGGGCCTCTATCCGAAATCCATTCCTGTCAACTTCTCTGTGAACAACAAAACTATGAATTTTCTGGATCTTACTTTGTCTATTAACTATTTCACTCTAACGAATAATAAAATCCAATACCGTGTCTTCCAAAAAGCCTTTCATAAGTTCACCTATGTCAATTACAAATCTAATCATAACCCCTGTATCTTCAGAGGCATCATCAAAGGAGAATGCCATCGCTACAAGACTCACAGTGCAGACGAGAATGAATATAATCACATACTCCAACTTTTCAAACTCCGACTCAAAAGGTGCGGCTACCCTAATAGATTAATTCGAGAAAATTCCCTAGATTACAGAGACGAAGCCTGCACCAAATTACACACTTTTAAAACGCCGAAACGCGCAATTCTTTGCGAAATTCCCTTCAACAAAGCCAGCTACAACGTCAGACAAGCTAAACGAATCCTTAATAAATACACTGGTCTACTAGGCCCCAACTACGGCGTTAACATCTCTATCACCAACAACCCTAAGCTAAAACAGTTGTTTTGTACCAGCCGCACACTGCACAGGAAGATTGCTAACTTCAAAGTATAATATTAATATAAAAACAAGAATATAATAAAACAAAACAAATCCTCCCACTATCACAAGTTTGTGACGCGCAATTCCTTCTCAAAAATATCCCCCGAGAGCCACTGGTATTGGACGCGTAATTTCTTCTTAATAATATCATCCAAGAGCCACCGGTTTGTAGACGCGTAATTCCTTCTTAAAAATATCCACCAAGAGTCACAGGTTTATGGACGCGTAATTCCTTCTTTATAATTTACTACAAAAGCCACTGGTTGGTAGATACGTAATTCCTTCTTAAAAATACCCTCAGACAGCCACAGGTTTGTGGACGCGTAATTCCTTCTTAGAAATATCCTCCAAGAACCACAGGTTGGTGGACGCGTGGTTCCCTCTTTAAAATATCCTCAGACAGCCACAGGTTTGTGGACGCGTAATTCCTTCTTAAAAATATCCTTCAAAAGCCACATGTTTGTGGACGCGTAATTCCTTCTTAAAAATATCCTTCAAAAGCCACATGTTTGTGGACGCGTAATTCCTTCTTAAAAATATCCTTCAAAAGCCACATGTTTGTGGACGCGTAATTCCTTCTTAAAAATATTCTTCAAGAGCCACTGGTTAGTGGACGCGTAATTCCTTCTTAAAAATATCCTCCGAGAACCACAAGTCTGTAGACGCGTGTTTCCTTATAACATTATTTCGCCGACAGCCATTGCTGTACAGGCATGTATGCCTATATTAAAAAGATCACTTTTTACTCAATTAATTAACAACTATCAACTATATAACGGGCAGCTGTTCACTATGTGAGACGTGGTGTTTAAGCTCTACCCATTTTAAGTTAAGTTTTTAAGTTACGCATACATATCGGTTAATGTTTTCATAATTTTCCGATAATTTACCACACGCCCTTATACATAACAATTTTTCTTTAGTATTAAGTCTAAATTACACGATATGTTTCTTATACAATTCATTATTAAAGATTGATTTATGTCAATTAAAATACACATTGGTTATACACTCTGTATAATTTTAATTCATTTCTTTATTTTTGAAACTCATCTTTTGAGTTTTTAATGTAATAAGTGTATCATTACAGGCTCGAGAAATATCTAAACCATATCTGCTAACTGTTTATTGTGAGCTTAATAAGATGCATTTGCTTTACGTACCATTCCAGTGCAAATTCTGTAATAAAAATTTGGATGTTTGTTGTGTTCCTCTGTTTCGTACTACATGGACAAGCACGTGACTTGGTGCCAACACCACGTCTCTTGTGTTGCATGGATATGCAAACGACCGTTCATATAGTACGGATTTAACCCGCGTAAAAGGCCGCGGCATATACTCAAATGTGATTGTGGTATCGGTCTTATTTATTAATGAAAGCATTTTTACAATGAAATAGTAGCGTTCGTGTAAAATATTGGTACAAGGAGAAATTCCTGGTAGTTCATTAATCATTGATTGCAGCAGGCTCGTAAAGAGCGACCTCAGTCGTCCGGCTTAACACAGAATGATGAACATCGCGTAAGTCCTATTATGGTTGCCATCAGTACTGCTATTGCTCCTGTCACCATGAAGACAATCTCATACGCCTTGCTTATATCATGGATCCAACCTAAGAGTGAAGAACAAGAAAGATATAAATTATACTCAGTCAAATAGTGTATTCTCACTATGTTCTCCGAGACCAAGATTGTTTCTCCAATGTTACTTCACAATGTGCTATCTTGTTATTTAAGTACTTTTGAAATTTAAAAGTTCATAACACAGACTGTCAGTTGGTACTCGGAATGTCAGGTCTTTTTATTTAAGTTTCTTTTGGATTGATAACACTCATCAAATTATTTGGCAGCTCTCCAGCGTAAAGCTCCAAAAGTACGCGCGTAACAAATATGAGATCAGTCAAATCCATAATTCATACGTCATACGTCATCTTCCTCTCAGAATGTTCAGGACGGAACTCACCACCGAAAACTCCGCCTAGAATCAGCCCGGTACCGTGGGACACGAAGAGCCAGCCGTACGCAGACATCTGCCGGTCGCCTACCATATCTCTCATCAAGACAAACGTCAAAGGGTAAATGACGCCAATTGCTGCACCCGTAATGCTAGCTATGGTTGCCATAGCCGTGTACGAGTAAACTGCCAAGGGAACTAGAAGGTTGGGTGCGGCAAACGCTAGGCAAGACAAGATAAAGAGTGTCGAGGTCTTGATGAGACCATGATCAATTAAGATCCCGTGGCTCAGTCGTCCAATGAGGGATCCTATTCCACCGAAGGTTGCAAGGAATGCAGAAGGGGAGTTTCCAAAACCAAGCTCAATGCCTTGTGGAATTAGAAATAAATGCCACATAGAGAAAACCATTCCCTCCAACACAGAGACCACTTGGAAAATAAGAAAAGTCGGCTGGGTCAGTGCTTGGGTGTCTAAAGCCTCCTGTAGAAACTCAGATACTCTCCTTAGGACAGACGCTATTCTTCCAGGATTCGCTTTTGAGTCCGGGGAGCTGGTATTTGTGGGATTACTGGACGTTGGCAGTTCACTTAGCTCATCCCTGTGATTGGGCGCCAGGCTATACCCCCTGTCACATGGCCTCAGTAGTGCTCCACAGGCGAGGTAGTTGAAAGTCACAGCTCCAATTAGTGCCAGAGCATTTCGCCAACCGTACAGAAACACCAGGTAATCCACAAGCGGGGGTATGACCATCATGCCGATTGTGCCTCCTGCGAGGGTGACACCGTTGGCAAATGCAAAGTCGTCTGGAAAGTACTCTATGATAATTTTGGCCATGGCAACGTGTATAAAGGCCTCACCAATACCTTCAAATAAGAAACATAATTAACGGTCATCAGCGAAAAAGTCAGATAATACACTTAAAAACAAACTTATATCTGAGAGAAAACTATCACAACTCATTTGTTGCATGTATACTCGTTTTCCTTGTAGTGAGGTGGATTAAGGACAAAAAACACGAAGATCGTGACACGGTGGACAAAAGCACCAATTTTTTTTTAAAGACTCCTATGGGTATGTAGATTAATAAAATCCCATGCTCCAAAAAAATTGCAATGACCTTGACCTAATTATGACGTAATATATTCAAAATGGCCGCCATTTCCTTGAAACGGCATGTTTTTAGTTATATAATGCCGAGGCAAGTGATTTTAGTAGCGAATTATATGTATCAAAGGCCAAGGAATCGCATGGCAACGTTTGTGTTGCACTGAAACAAACAGTTTCATCATTTTTGTATTAAATTTGTCTATATTAGCATATGATGGTATAAAATACATCATCATCACCGTGGGAAAATCAGTGGTTTGTATTAAAAATCGTCTCTTCCGGTCAATCCAAAATACCATCAATGGACCTGCTGCCTAAAGTCCACAAGTTGAAAGAACCACCTTCTCCCCATAATGAGAAATTACTTAAAGGCAGGCCCATTATAACTGCACATAGCTGGATCACCTCCCCTGTATCCAAAACATTAGGCTTCTACCTAAAAATCTTACTGTCCAGATTTCAAGATAAATTTTTTGAAAAGGAAATTCCTTGGCCAATCATCACCAACTCCCTTCAATTAATAAATTCACTTGATTCTCTGGAAGTATCTTACGACGATGATATCTCATTTATTTCTTTTGATTTTGAGAGCCTATACACAAACATCACACCATCACGATATCCAAGAAACACTTTTCAAGATAAGCGCTGCCTGTGAATACCCTCACGAATACTATTCCTATTTTTCTAAACTACATAACTTCACCAGTGATTTCAGCCATTTTTCAATCGGTAAACACCTCTTCAAACAAACTAAAGGAGTTCAAATGGGGAGCTATCATTCCGCACAACTCGCTAACCTTGTATTAGCTTATAGAGAATTCCTGTTCTGGACCGCACATAGATCCCCCAATGTACTGCTCTTCGTTAGATACATCGACGACGGCTTAATTATTTTCCGCAACGACCCCACTTCCTCATATCAAGACATAATCAAAACGCTAGCGGGCCTCTATCCGAAATCCATTCCTGTCAACTTCTCTGTGAACAACAAAACTATGAATTTTCTGGATCTTACTTTGTCTATTAACTATTTCACTCTAACGAATAATAAAATCCAATACCGTGTCTTCCAAAAAGCCTTTCATAAGTTCACCTATGTCAATTACAAATCTAATCATAACCCCTGTATCTTCAGAGGCATCATCAAAGGAGAATGCCATCGCTACAAGACTCACAGTGCAGACGAGAATGAATATAATCACATACTCCAACTTTTCAAACTCCGACTCAAAAGGTGCGGCTACCCTAATAGATTAATTCGAGAAAATTCCCTAGATTACAGAGACGAAGCCTGCACCAAATTACACACTTTTAAAACGCCGAAACGCGCAATTCTTTGCGAAATTCCCTTCAACAAAGCCAGCTACAACGTCAGACAAGCTAAACGAATCCTTAATAAATACACTGGTCTACTAGGCCCCAACTACGGCGTTAACATCTCTATCACCAACAACCCTAAGCTAAAACAGTTGTTTTGTACCAGCCGCACACTGCACAGGAAGATTGCTAACTTCAAAGTATAATATTAATATAAAAACAAGAATATAATAAAACAAAACAAATCCTCCCACTATCACAAGTTTGTGACGCGCAATTCCTTCTCAAAAATATCCCCCGAGAGCCACTGGTATTGGACGCGTAATTTCTTCTTAATAATATCATCCAAGAGCCACCGGTTTGTAGACGCGTAATTCCTTCTTAAAAATATCCACCAAGAGTCACAGGTTTATGGACGCGTAATTCCTTCTTTATAATTTACTACAAAAGCCACTGGTTGGTAGATACGTAATTCCTTCTTAAAAATACCCTCAGACAGCCACAGGTTTGTGGACGCGTAATTCCTTCTTAGAAATATCCTCCAAGAACCACAGGTTGGTGGACGCGTGGTTCCCTCTTTAAAATATCCTCAGACAGCCACAGGTTTGTGGACGCGTAATTCCTTCTTAAAAATATCCTTCAAAAGCCACATGTTTGTGGACGCGTAATTCCTTCTTAAAAATATCCTTCAAAAGCCACATGTTTGTGGACGCGTAATTCCTTCTTAAAAATATCCTTCAAAAGCCACATGTTTGTGGACGCGTAATTCCTTCTTAAAAATATTCTTCAAGAGCCACTGGTTAGTGGACGCGTAATTCCTTCTTAAAAATATCCTCCGAGAACCACAAGTCTGTAGACGCGTGTTTCCTTATAACATTATTTCGCCGACAGCCATTGCTGTACAGGCATGTATGCCTATATTAAAAAGATCACTTTTTACTCAATTAATTAACAACTATCAACTATATAACGGGCAGCTGTTCACTATGTGAGACGTGGTGTTTAAGCTCTACCCATTTTAAGTTAAGTTTTTAAGTTACGCATACATATCGGTTAATGTTTTCATAATTTTCCGATAATTTACCACACGCCCTTATACATAACAATTTTTCTTTAGTATTAAGTCTAAATTACACGATATGTTTCTTATACAATTCATTATTAAAGATTGATTTATGTCAATTAAAATACACATTGGTTATACACTCTGTATAATTTTAATTCATTTCTTTATTTTTGAAACTCATCTTTTGAGTTTTTAATGTAATAAGTGTATCATTACAGGCTCGAGAAATATCTAAACCATATCTGCTAACTTCCAAATTGAACACAATTGTTTATATCCTTAAACTATTTAATTCATATTTCTAATTTATTATGTTAAATATAATATTTAAAATAAATGCGAATTAATACCGTAGTTCTTTTTAGAGAAACAGAATTACTTCACCTAATTGATTTAAAATATAGTTGTATCGAAATGTAATAAATTATAACCATAGAACTGTCCGTACTTCGCGTGCATTTTGAGTTCTTACTGTTTCCTCTATGTGTGATCTCTGTGTCTTTGAACTACCTATCCCCTCGTGCCGGGTTTGACATTACTGGATCTTTTATAACCGGTCGTCAAGTCCACCAACAGGCACATTCCCGAACGGTTTTTAAATCTCACTTTCTTCCACGGCGACTGTCTGAACGTCTGGCGTATCGTGAGGTACGCTAGGGACTGTAGTTGGACTTTAGGTTCACTATATAACAATACATTGTGTTAATGTGTTATTGTTTTGGTTGATAGTTATTGTTTATTATATCATAATGACATCATGGTATCTTGTAGATCAGTGCCACGGTAATTATACTGTTACAATTTTGAACACAAAAGAAATAACATTTTGGTGAAAAAACGGCAATAAAATCTGTTTTTTTCAAATTGTGTGTTATTTGTGTAGTATTGACGATGATGACGTCATATTTACATCAATATACATGTAGTCACCACAAAGGATATTAATTTTTTACAAACTAATACCACCCTCATTGAATTCCTTGACCTCGGAAACATAATTTTGGCATGTAGAAATCCCACCATGGCATTTGCGTTTGCTTTATTACATAACAAGAGGTTATGACGTCATAATGACGTAATTCAAGGTTAACAATTCTCAGATTTTTTGGAGCATGACTTTTTTGAAATCTATGGGTCAAACTGATACTTTGGTGAAAAAATTGTGCTTTTGTCCACCGTGTAACGATTTTTTCCTTATTTAATCCACCTCACTATTGGCATTACAGGGTCGTTTACTGTTTTCTATTACGCCTATTAAACTCGTGTATAATATGCATTAGTAGAAAAAGCTTCTTACACAGAATGAGCCAGCGATACGTGCGGGAGCCTCCTAAGTGAAATAGCACATTCTCCTTGAAGGCTGACTGGAGTGTAAGTTAAGCAGTCTTTGATTTTATCGGCTGTTTTATGCAAGCACCACACACCATTATTTTATTTCCAAGGAAACTAACTACATTAATAAACACTAGTTACCAAGCAATAATAACGCAAAAATACGACTAGTGAACTCGTGAACAGAAGAAACATGGTGCGATTGCAACGCGCCATAACATCTCATAAGTTGCTCATGCGAAACATACTTGATACTGCGAAGAGCACTCCAAGTTGTGCAGCGGATGTTGCATATGACCCTGCTATGATTGCGAATCCAACGAGTAATCCTCCCACTATTGTTACTTTCCGTGAGGACCACACCTTCAGCAGAGCACCGACGAAGGGGCCTAGTATTATTTGAGAAAAATGTGGAATAACAAAAATAGGGAAAAGGATGTTTTTGAATAGGCTACGTGCGGCTTCCCAATTTGGTTTGAGCGCACGTTTTGGGTGGGGATAATGGGTAATACCGAAATGTTGGAAAAATGATTGTGCGGATGGGCTACACGCAATATACGCACCCTTCCCATCTTTGGTTTGAGTACTTCACACGCATTCACGCTTCTAGCTGAAATGCGCCGTATTTTTTGCCGCATGAGGGCGCTGTAAAACGCCATTTTCTTGAAGTAGTTTTAGTAACTTTACTTTTCTCTAAAAATTGAATATTAGAAAAAAATATATTTTGGAGCTGTAAGAATATTTAAACTGACGTCAATTATCCCCTCTACGTTCAACAATACGGCTTATTTCACATAATCATGCTCAACTTTGACGTAGATCATAGCTCAAGACACTCGTTTCGGTCACGGCCTTATAACATCGCAGAACTCGTGCAGAGAGAGACGGTAAATGACCAACCTTTGTTTTACTGGTTGGACTGCGGATGAAATATCTCTTCTTGCGCATGAAATTTAAAGGAAATGTCCTGGCGAGTCATGTTTACTTGTCTGCTAGTTTGAAGACAAAAGCATTGAATTTCGGTAAGTACCGAGTACTGTCCAAGGGTTTCTGTCCCAAAAACTATGAATGAAAAGTGTCTTTATGCATATCTTAAACAATTTTCTAACACTGACTTCATTTGTTGTCTTCTTTCAACAATTTTCTCGCTTTGTTCGCAACGAACAGCTCAATGATATTTGTGAGTAAACAAAGTACTCAGAAAGTACTTTGACTACAACACTAATCCATGCATCCCTCGGGCCTGTGAGTGAAATAGAACCCTCTTCTGGTCACTTGATCCCTCGGGGCGCATAGACATGAACTATTATATATGTGTATAATATTGTAATATATACGTGCAACAAAACGGCCTAATGTCGTCGCTATAATATACGTCTACTTCCATGGTAGAATATACTGTCAACAAAGTGTTACAAACTCACCGCATACTGCACTCCCCACGCCCACACTGGCGCTTGTCACGAACCCTGCGACGGCTGTGCTGGTGGAAAAGCTAACTACGATGTGCGGAAGAAAAACTCCCATGGCTTTTAGTTTACCGAGGCCGATAAACGACCACATGAAGCGAGAGAATAATATCATCCACCGCCAGGAATGTTGGCGGTTCTCACCTGAGTCGCTGGTCATACTTATAGTCTGTCTTTGATTGTTCTGTGGACTTGCAGCACACCTCAAAATGTAGACGGTTACGATCCGCCTATAGCGCACGGTACGTGTCTACGCTGTTGGCAAGGTATGGACGGCCATTAAAGGCGATTCTACCTCGCAACCACATAGCACTTCGGTCTTACGTTTAAATTGCACCTACTACCAGTATTTATTTGTCACACTTGAGAGAGTTCTCTGTTAAAATGATGAATTCCCTATAATGAGTGACGTCCGCCTCCAGGGCATGTTTTGTGTTAAGAGGTAGGCCCCGCTGCATTTGTGTTGTGTTAGTTGTAGGCCCCGCCGCATTTGCGTATGTGTTAGTGTATAGGCTGGGGTGAATTTGCGTTTGTGTTGGGGATCATCTTGAGCCACGCAGAGTTTAACGGACTCTTGAATTATTGCCCTCGAACCCTGCGACTATTTGCCATTAAACAAGTTGGCCAATACATTATATGAACGTCCACCCCTGGTAAATCGACAATTTCTACCACCTATAATGTTATTGGCGTTTACGTAGTTTTTCAGTCTTTTATGTTTCTCATTGTGTGTAACATTATAATAGCAAAGCTTTATTTCACGCTATACGTTGATTTCTACAATTTCTCCGAATAATTTTAATTTTTACGTGGGAGGATAAAACTTTGTGAGAACACCTCGGATGCCCAAGCGAATGGACAAATAGAACTGCGCGTCGCAGAAGAACTTCGGGAAGATCGGGTGAAAAAGCCAATAATTGTCTGCTGGTACATCAGGGATTTACCGCTCTCAGTCTTAGAACACACTATAACATTCGAGCCTTCATCATACGAGCCTTCCTCATGGTGCGTTTTCATAGGTCATTTAGGCACGGAACACGGAACTTTTCGAAAATGTTTTCCTTCAAAAAAAAATCGAATTGAGGGTCGTCCGCCATCTTGTTTGTTTGTAAGCCAACCTCGGCGTTTTATGAATGAAAAACTGCAATTTCATGCCTGTGGTCGAGGTTGGTTCGCATGCCTTGGTCTGTTTGTAACGGAGGCTCTGATTGGGCACATGGATCTTTGCGCCAAATGATCACGGATCTTGCCCAGTGCCCGCAGGGGTTTGAGAGCTATTAGTAGAAAGCTCGTAAAAGCGCTGCGTAGCTCAGGATGGTTGGGGATAGGCCCCGCCGCATTTGCGTATGTGTAATATAAGGGGTAGGCCGCGCTGCATTTGCGTATGTATTGGGGGTAGGCCCCTCCGCATTTAATAATAATTATTATTATGTGTTATAAGGGATAGTCCCCACTGCATCTGCGTGTGTGTCATAGGGGATAGGATCGCTGTATTTTCGTATGTGTTAAAGGGGATAGGCCCGCTGCATTTGCGTATGTGCCAGGGGAAAGGGTCCTTCTTCACAAAACACCCGCAACGATTTACGGGCACGCAACTTCCCCGCAACCCTCCCGTAAGCACTTGCGGGTAAATCACAAAACACCCTTAAATCTGCGTGTGCCCGTAAACCACTCGAACATTGGCGGGACCTCAAGACATCCCGCAACTACTATTCCACTTACAGTAATTCGCGAAACAAGGCAATCAACCCACACGGCACTGAAAGTTCCTTTCGCCAAAAAAGAATGCTACGCCACAAGTTTCGCTGTGAGTGGTGCAAATATTTGGAATAATCTGCCCGAACAATTGCGAACATTGGACTCATTAAGCACATTTAAATCAGAGCTCCGACATGCCATCTGAGTGTTAGATATTATGCCAATCTACGAAGTTAGAACTTGGTTGCCACTATATTAATGTGGAGCCGGATAGGAATTTCCCCTTCTTATTTTTCACCTAAAAGGTTTTTTTATTTGGCGGGTTTTCGCCTATCTCGTAAATCAGAATTAGTATTAATGTTTAGAATTCCTGTAATATCCTTGTATTTATAATATGTACTGTTATTTTATTTGATGATGTATGCAGGGCCCCAATGAAAACCAGTTTTAAACTGTTTGGGCACACCCTGGGTAAAGAAATGGAATAAATAAAAACTTGCGTGGATCGTCTCGAGCGTCAAAATAGCGGCACTCATATAGCGGAATGTTTGAATCAGGAAGTTGAACAACGTGCTCTTCAGCGCAAGCGGGTTTTCTGTGACCGGTTTCAGCCACTAGATTCTTACAACGATGAAGAACTCATTAAAAGGTATAGATTGTATCGGCATGTTATCTTACAAGTAATCGACCTAATCAACGATGCTGTAGCACATCCCACCCGGAGATCACAGGCCATACCGGCATCATTGCAGATTATGTATGCATTGAGTTACTTTGCCACTGGAAATTTTCAACTTGTCTGTGGGGACTTAAGTGCAATCAGCCAACCATCGGTTTCAATAATTGTAATACGTGTAGCAACTGCACTCCAAAGGAAGTTTCAGAGAATAATTAGATTCCCAAGAGATTTAAAAAGTCAGGATATACTAAAGAAAGACTTTTACCAAAATCGTCATAAAATACCGAATGTGTTGGGGTGTGTGGATGGAAGTTTAAATGTTCTACGCAGACCTTTCGAGGAGAATTGCTGTTTAATAATTTAAAATGTGCCTTGGTGTGTAAGTAACAAGACCAGGGGTGATAAAATGGTATAAAAGTTCACAAGTTTAAACACTGACAAATGGTGGCGCTAGTCGCGACGTCGAAGTCTTCCCGAACATACTTCACAATTATGCAAATTTTATATGTTAATAAGCTACCATTCTAGGGGCGGGGCCGGTCCCCCAAAGCACTTTATTATTTTTTTTCTCATATTAATTACCCCAAAATAAAACTTTTATAAACTGAAAATCACTCAATTAGTTATAATCTTCCATTTAAACTATAGTCCAGGAAAAATAAGTTTTGACTTCAAACAAATTGCAACAAATTGTTTTTCACCACAGTGCACTTCTATAAGGTCCCTAGAATTACATACTAAAAATCTACAAAAATCCAAGTGGTGGAAATATGTCTAATTTGCATAAATCGTTAATCCCTGCCATGTAATATGTTTATTCCCATATTTGGGTATATATTTTATTTTTATTTTTTTAAAAGTTTATTTTGGTGATTCTACTTACATATCCTTACTTGAATAACATTTGCTAAAGCATATAAGTGACTGAATAATTATGAGAACACAGTAATTATCAAAAATGACAACTTTGTGACCCTATAAATGTGCGCACATTACACTGTCTCCAGATATCACCATGTAGTCAGTATTGGTGAGCTTCAAATTCACCAAGTTGCTTACTGGCACAGTTATCATATTAAAACCTTATGAAAAATCATATGGACAATGATAACATTGTGATATTTAGCCCAGCAAACAAAAACTTGGAAAAAATGATGTGTCCCTAAATTGGGCTAACAAGTAGGTGAAGGGTTGCCTAAGGTGAGAGACCTGAACAAGTTCAAGGAAACCCCCCAAATTTAAGATTTTTGTTGCTTACAATAATCATATCTACGTTAAAATGTATTTTGGGGATTTCCTTGAACTTGTTCAAGTTTCTCACCTTAGGCAACCCTTCACCTACTTGTTAGCCCAATTTAGGGACACATCATTTTTTCCAAGTTTTTGTTTGCTGGGCTAAATATCACAATGTTATCATTGTCCATATGATTTTTCATAAGGTTTTAATATGATAACTGTGCCAGTAAGCAACTTGGTGAATTTAAAGCACTTCAATACTTACTACTTGATGATATCTGGAGACAAGGTAAATGCGTGCAAATGATAGGGTATAATTGTAGTAATTTTGGACCATTACTATTATTTTCATAATTATTTAGTCACTTACATGCTTTAGAAAATGTTATTGAAGTAAGGATGTTTAAGTATAATCGCCAAAATAAACTTTTCAAAAAATAAAAATAAAATATATACCCAAATATGGGAATATAAACATATTACACGGCAGGGATTAACGATTTATGCAAATTAGACATATTTCCACCACTTGGATTCTTGTAGATTTTTAGTATGTCATTCTAGGGACCTTATAGAAGTGCACTGTGGTGAAAAACAATTTGTTGCAATTTGTTTGAGGTCAACAAAACAAAATTATGTATTTTGCCTGGACTACTAATAAAAACCACATTTCTAGGACCCTAAAATTCCAATCAAAAAAATGCCGGCTCGAGATGAGGATGCATACGTTTGTCGAAAGCAGTTCCTTGCAATCAATATTCAAGGAATATGTTCCCATGACTTGAAATTCACGAACATTGTTGTGCAATGGCCCGGTTCCACGCATGATGCATTTATATGGGAAAACTGTTACCTCAACCATGAATTTCAGACTGGCCTAATCGGTAAAAACTCGTACCTTCTTGGCGATAGCGCCTATCCGTTGCGCCAGTGGCTCTTCACGCCTGTACCCAACCCACAAGATGAAGCGGAAGTTCGTTTTAACAGACATCATCGCAGGACTCGACAGCAGAAGATAGAGGCCACATTTGGGCGATGGAAAATGAGGTGGCTCTGTCTGCACAAGTTTGGTAAGATTGCCTTTTTAGTCTTTTTTTTACTTGATTTACGGAACTTTCGATACTGCAAATCACACAAACATAAAAAACACAAAATTTGTAATGGTGAACAGTTATACAAAAAACCTTACAAACTGCGTTAGAATGGAGATGAATTATTCCAATTTTGTAGGATTGTTGAGCAGATATCGTTATTGTGCCTGACCGCACCTTCCAAAAGATTACTTGTTTGCCTAAAAGGTATTTCACGGAATGACCCACTGGGCAATTTGTTACCGATTACCGACATTACCGATAATATCACCCTAAAATTTGACCAAGACTAAATATTACCGATATTACCGTGTTATTACCCAAATGATATTACCTGTGTGATAATGAAAGTGTTATAAATTCCTTAATATTTGGTATCTGAGGATAAGGATTAGATATAAATTATCCTCGAGGCCGACAGGCTATGTTTCTAATGAGAAAAATAATTGTTAATCCAAAAATTACTGTTATTACCCTATTGAAACCGACATTTTACCGAGTAATAACAGGGTAATGAGAGGTAATATGGGTTACATTGTACCTAGTTAATAACATTAAAATGCCAGAAATATTGGTTACATTCTCCCTGGTAATATTTGGTAAATGGGGTACTATCAGGTGACCTCAATTTACATGTTCAGGCCCGTAAGACACTTTTTTCAAAGGGGGGGCGTTTTCAACAACAACAAAAAAGTCAAACAAAAAAATTTCCTTCGGAAACACGCTCATTCTCTTATTTTAATGTTCCATTATGGTGTCATAGTTTACCTTTCTTGTTGGTCGACGCACAGAAATACCGGAAGTAGTTTTTGACATGATTCTACAACAATCTTAACAACCTTCCACCACCAGTCCGTTGACGAGTTGCAGCGTGTGATCACGTGACAAAACATGGTCACGTGTGTAAATAAGTGTACAAGGAAATGAGAAAACACCGTTTATTTCCCTTCTATCCTTTTAATTCCAAGTCGTGATTTGCATAAATAGACTAAGTAACACCGTTATGTCAGATTATTGTTTCAAAACCATGTCTTAATCAGTACTAAAAATCCGGGTTAAAAATCAACTGTCGTAGCAACACTAAAGCACATGTCCGTTCATGCATAATAAGTATGCGCAGTAGTCTGTTTGCGCATTAATGACGTCAGCCTAGCCCTTAGTTGGAACTTTGAGGAACATTGTAGCAAATGCATAAATGGTGTTAGGAAGTTACAATGGATCAAACTGTAGAGACTACTACAAACTGTAGTTGCTTAAGTCAATTAGGTTGTTTCTCTCTCTGCTTTGAGTACTCATGTACAACCACAGACTTGGCTTTAATAAGTCTATCACACATAAGACGTCACATGACATCGATATCCCACACACATTCGCACTCGGAAAACAACAAGTACAAATATCCTAACATGGAAACCCCGGCCATCTCGTTTGTTTAAACAAATAAAAACCTGAACGCACATCAGCAAATCTGTAATTTGGAACACAAATAACCCGCAGACGGGATTATTCCACCTACAATACATTATAACATTTGAAACAAACCAGCCACAACGTAGCCGCTATACTCATAAACAAAGGGCCGACCAAAACATATTTGTCCAAATACCGCACACGGTTTGACCATATGTTTCTTTTTCAAACACCAAAAAAAACGTATCTTTCCATCACCGCACACGGTTAGATGTTTTGATTTTTTCTTAAACAACTATCAAAAGATAGAAGAAAAAATTATCTAAAAGCCCATACCTCATTTAACTATTTTCCAAAATAGGAAAATATAAATAATGGCTTTTTCAAACAAAAAACAAACACACTTTTAGCCCAAATCCACAACATGAGTTCACAACCCATGCTCTGTTTTCCGCTCTATCGCATCCGAGCACCCATTGGATAATAAGATGACCAATCACAACACGGTATCATCCACCGGGCCACGCCGTTTTGCACGCTACCCATCTTACGTACGCAAACTGTACATATATACCCCAGAGAATACCAACAAAACCAGGGAAACATCCCTCCTAAAACATCTCATCAACCAAAACAAACCAAACGGTTTTTCTTGCCTACAATGTGCCCCACAATCCGAATATATTCATTATATTCATATACAATTTCCGCATAGGAAAGCCATGGCAAGAAATAAACCGAAAAAAAGGTAACAATGAGATCACTTAACCAACAAATATCAAACCTCTTCTCTGGCAAATGCGAACGCAAAAACGCCAATTCCAATCAGCAACCGAGCCATAAACAACCGGACCGTAACAATTAAAACACCAAGCAGTAAAAAAACACAGTTGTAACCCAACATACTGCTCTCTATACAAGAGAAATAATACGGACCCAATATAAATAATATGGCTAAGTTCCAAATACCTGGAATTCACGTTCATTGATTGTAACCACACCAAACCCACACACCTTGCGAGTTAGACCCGATTCCTTACCATGGAATCACCTACCTGCAACTGACGAGTGTCATAACAGTAAAGACACGAAAGCACTGCTATTGCTAACACAAGAGAATTTGCGATTACAATTCTCCCCTCGCACCCCAAATAAAATCACATTTGATTTATCTTATACCATACGGTCATCTAGTCTTTAGTGTTCGCCCACACCATTTATTTCGGACATAACGGGCCTAGACTATTTCGTGCTTAAATTAAGCCATACAAGTCACAGAGAGAGGAATGTCACTGGATGGGAAAGCGCCATCATTCTCTTAACCAAAAACGCAATTTTTACCTTAAAAAAAAAAAAAAAAAAAAAAAAGATTTTCAAAGGGGGGGCGTTCGCAACCGTCGCCCCCCCCCCCATCTGACGGGCCTGATGTTGACCCCTAGTGGGCGTGATAAACCTTGGTGAAACATTGTTGTCACTTTTTCTACATGAACGTTATGTTTTGCATAATAGCGATACGTTTAGGGTGTTTTCGTAGAGATAATTATTGTTTAATATTTAATTACTCCAAGTCTCAAGAAACAGATTTGCCAAAAAAGCAAAAAAAAATAAAAATTTAGTTACGATTGCATCCGCTAGTTTGTTATGAAGGGCCTTGATCTATCTGTGCATTAATAATCGACTTCTATGGGTGTGTTCGTTCAGCTCACCCGAGTCGACACGGGTAAAGTCAGTCAGGTTAGCCACGAGAGCCGTGCTATAAACGAACGCTCAAACCTGAGCCATTATAATCTACACGTGGTGCTCAATGCTCGTAGCCGTATCCATTGACAACATGTCATTATCGGACTGAGGCTTCCTTGCATATTTAATTTACTGCTTTCTGTCAGTCACAAACAACTAACAACGTTGGGCTGAAATATCAGCTTCTAGAGTCAAAATGAGCTCAATTAATAATTATGTTTAGACCTCTAATCAAGTTAATTTAACGTATCCACTGTCCGGCCGCCATATTTGTTCGTTGCTTTGGACCGAACAATGCATGCGTGTGACGTCTTCCCCGAGTTGTAATGACCCGAGTCAATTCCTTGACTTGGACTTGAGTCACATTTTTTTGGCAAATGGGTAAATGACATAACTCGAATCACTGCAGTCAAATGACTCGACTTAATTATAAGTACCTCATCAGAATGACTTGACCCGACTCGAGTGAATTAGTCTAACAAGACTTGAGTCCCCCAAATAAGAGCAAAACAGACACCAGTGCCAGTTTATGTTCACGAATATTTATATACATAAATACACAATAACATAGTATACTACGAAGGCCCATTAGCGCCAGCAAAAAATATAATTCAAATCCGTTATTACGGATTCGCAATCCGTTATTACGGATTAGCAATCCGTTATTACGGATTTGCAATCCGTTATTACGGATTCACTCATCCCTAGAGGGCGCTATTTACTGGTCACTCTGCATCCCTGGAGTGCGGTGTGGTACGTGGTACGTACACGTGTTCAACGTGATTGAGTACGAAGGCCCATTAGTGCCAGCAAAAAATATAATTCAAATCCGTTATTACGGATTCGCAATCCGTTATTACGGATTCACAATCCGTTATTACGGATTCGTAATCCGTTATTACGGATTAGCAATCTGTTATTACGGATTAGCAATCCGTTATTACGGATTAGCAATCCGTTATTACGGATTCATAATCACAATAGCTCTTCGGTCACTCAATCACGTTGAAAACATGTACGTACGTACCACCACACCGCACTCTAGGGATGCAGAGTGACCAGAGCCGTCTCTATCTACGGCTCTGAGAGTGACCAGTAAATAGCGCCCTCTAGGGATGAGTGAATCCATAATAACGGATTGCAAATCCGTAATAACGGGTTGCAAATCCGTAATAACGGATTGCAAATCCGTAATAACGGATTTGAATTATATTTTTTGCTGGCACTAATGGGCCTTCGTAGTATACATACAGTTGCTGACTGTTTTCTTTCCTGTATTATACACCAAACTTACACCGTGTCGTGGACTTCCACCTTGTGTTTCTGTAATGTGTTTATTTATTGTGTAGTATTCAAATATTTGCGACTCAAATTGACTTGACTCGACCTTCTTGACCTAATGACTTGACTAGAGTTGAGTCACTTCTTCAACCAGTTTGCGCCAGAGGACGTATATATACATGTACACGCAAAGTTTTTCTGAAATTCAAAACGGATGATGCATAAACACGCAACAAACAAGGCCGGAAATGCGTGGGTGTGCTTTTGGTACCATCGGCCTGAACCGGCGCCTCAGCTCGGTAAATGTTACGATAATCCCGGCGCGATTTTAAATAATTCAATTCGACTCGAGTCACAAAAATCAGTGACCTGTTACAACTCTTCGTCTTTCACCAGTGAATCTGCTTCCCGAGCAGGATCTGTGGTGCCTGACCCGGGTGAGCCCCGAGTATGACGTCGCACTTAAATGAACGACCTGGGGTAACCCGTGTCGACTTGTGTGATCTAAACGAACGCACCCTAAATAAGTAGGCCATTGAAGTTGGAAAGCACCAGACTAATGTTATGACTGAACATTCATATTTACTTGCAGAAACCATATTGTCTGGTTCCCTGTCACAATTCTGGGGTTTAAGTACATGTATAAATATTTACAAAACTTTATCACATGCCACTCCAAACGCCATATACTGGATATATAAATTATGTATTGAAATACACTAACATCAGTCTTTCTAAACAGATGGACATGTTGAAGAAAACTCCCCTTTAAAAATTGATTTGAAACTTCAAAATTGGCTAATGAAATAACGAGAACTTATTTGGACACCTCATATTTTGTTTTATAACTAGGGCTTTCCATCTCTGCAGGTCAAGAATTGTGCTGAATACAATTTAGGAAACTGATGACGCGACTAAATTTGTTTTAAGTAAACATGGGCATAAACAAAATCTTTCCTATTTCTACCAGTTATAAAATAAATTGTGAAAATTTAAAAACACAAAATGTAAATCTGACTATAATTTAAACACAACCACCTGCTGTAGATTTTAGGCCTTTTTCATGGTGCAGCCAACTGTACTGAATATTCATGTATGTCACAGAGACCATAAGTAGTTAGCACAGCAAAAGACAAGCAAACCTTTTTTTGTCATCTGTTTAAGGTAGGATACACCATTGGTAATTGTTTGAATTATCATGAACTGCTGGATTTAGGGGGTTGTATTTTATAGTAAATATCGATTAACTGACCTGCCTAAAGTTTTACAACCATGGATGCTGAGAAAAGCAAGAAAAACGGCGTTTGTTTTTAACCGGTGTAAGGCAGTGGTTCTTATGTTGTTCTTGTTTTTTTCGCTATCGCCATCTAGCGATCGTGAATTTATTTTTATAACATTCGATTTTTAACAATTTTAACGATTTTAACAATTACAGGATATCTAGCGCAATCCTTTTGCTAGATGCCTACAATCATTATTTACTTTCAAATAAGTAAGATATTTCCTAATAATTCGGTAGTAAAGATTTTCGATATCTGCAAAAGGTGTGTCCTACCTTTAAATCTGTTTATTATGGTGGTGCACTTTTATCATTTGAAGCAGCAACAGTGCTCAAGATCTAAAGAAAGGTGCTCGACTAAAATAACCTGATTCATCTCTGTGAATACTGTCGTGTATTCCCAGAAAACAATATTCTAAGATTTAGATTTCAATTCAAATTAGGCAGAGTCCCAAATTGTGCCCACGGACAATCAGTATTTGAGGCGCATGCTTAATTAGCAATGAATTGACCAATAATAGCGCCCATGCACCGTGTGTGTTGTCCTTCGAACGCTTGCGCGCACCATAGGCGGATTACAAACCAACTTCTAATGAAAATTCATCTCTGAAATGCATCGTTGGCAGTGACATTCTTTTATTTTCTTCCAAAGAGCAGCATACCAGAAGGAATAATTTCACAGAGAGTTTGGTGTCTAATAATATCTTTACAAGAAGTATGCTTTTTAACCAGTTCGCGCCGGAGGACGTATATATACTTGCAAAGTTTTTCCCAGATTTGAAAGGGATGACGCATAAACACGTCGTGAGCAAGGCCAGAAATGCCTGTCAGCAGCAAGCAAGGCCGGAAAAGCGTGGGTGTGCTTCCCGGTACTATCGGCCTGAACCCGCCTCGGATCGAGTTTCGTTAAAATTATCCAGCGCCTCGGCTTGGTGATGTTAATATATTCCTGGCGCGAACTGGTTAACAGTATTTTGGTTGGTTACTTTTTGAATAGCTGCAAAAGGTGTACTACAGCTTTAAGCTGTGCCTTAAAATGTGCCCCTATTACGCCTGGTAAAATCTGACGACAGTATTAAAAAAAGATCAGCGAATCGTTTGTGTGTTTATGCTTTGGTTGGTAAGACAGGCTGAGCCACGATAGAGTTTCCTGGCTTTGGTTGGCTGGCTTTATGTCTCATGTGCTCCGCCATGCCGGGCAGACGAGAGAAGTAATTCCGAGCCAAGGTGTGCTTGGTGTTAACTTTGTGGCAGAAGACTCGCCCGTAACCCTGGAAGAAGAAGAAAATGACACATTCAGGCTACTGAACAAATTATATCAGAGTTAATATTTGTAAATATCGTGGTTTTAGATGTCAACGAGCAAGGCCTAACAAAAAGAGTTCTGCTTCCGATTACATGGCATTTGAAAATTTGGTAGATAGGAAAATGTGTTTTTGGGGGTCAATTTTATTGGTGCACATCATAATGTAGGTGTCTGCTTGTAGTCATTGATGGTTTTGGTGGTTTTTTTTTTTGTCCAAAAACAAAATTAGGAGAGGGGCGGTGAAAAAAAGGCAGGTAGGGTAACTGGAAGCAGAACTATTAGTTCTTTTTGGGTGCAAGGCCAACTTATGCTTAACTTGAATCCTCAATCGTTTCGATTTTGAAACTCTGTCTTTGTTTCTATCGCCTACCTTCTCTAGTTCTTCGATCTGTACATGCGTAGTGGCTTCATCCTTGGTGAGTAAGATGCAATTCCATGGTGACCATTCCTCGTCTTTATCCCAACGCACCAAGACCAGGTCATACATGTCATTCCAGGCGCTCAGAGCACTCTGTGAACTCCAGATGTTCTCCACGAGATACCTCAAGTCACCCTCCTAGTCAGATCGCAGAAAAAAAGAAAAGAAAATAGAAAATTAGACCTAGGCTGAATTTCAAAAAGGATGTTACTCTTGACAAATCTGAATGCACTTTAATCTGTTAGGATGGGTACTGGACTTTAAAACCGATTGTCTTTTACACTGGGTTAGGCATACTGTACCTCCAAAATCATAGTCCATCAGTTTAATGATGGTGTATAATTTTGCAAGGATGGGTAGGATTCCTAGTAAATTATACTTGGGGTTAGGGTTAAATGTGATTAATAACCAGTCACAAGAGTTTGCTTATAACCATTTTGTTATGGACCTTCTGTGCAACACCTTCCTTTTCTCAGAAGGCATTGATTGCCGTTTTGTGGTGGGCAAAACTGCCAACCTGCACGAAGAAAATGTTTCATTACTAATTAAGCGGTTTTAATTAATTCCTTTTTTGTGGGTTTTTAGAGCATTTTCAGAGCATGTGTTCTTTCGTGTTAGGTAAACAGAGTGCTAAATTACAGTGAAATGCATGATGCAAAAAAAAAGACCAACTTTACATGCGATTTTCTCAAAAATATTGTTTTACTCCACAGACAGACTTTTCCCTCTTTGTGAAAACAGTGATAAATTGTCTCTCCAATTTAATGATGTGCATCAAACCGATCCGAAAAATTAAAAATATAAACCAAATCTGAACTGAAACCAATCTGAACTCTGCAACCTGACCCGAACAAACAAAAAGGACACCGAACCCGAACCCCCCTGAATAAAACAACCGAATGTTTGAGTCAAGCAAACCATCCTAAATTTCACAAATATTTGTCCTTTTTGTGCCTTATACCAGTATCACATAAATATCAGTCGATTAAGCAACGTACATCCGCCTGTTTAACCAGTTCGCGCTGGATGACGTAAATAAACGCAAAGTTTTCCCCCCGATTCAAAACGGATGACGCATAAACACACCACGAGCAAGGCTCTGTCAGCAGCGAGCAAGGCTGGAAATGCGTGGGTGTGCTTCCAAATACTATCGGCCTGAACCCGCCTCGGATCGTGTTTTGTTAAAAAAAAACCGCGCCTCGGCTCGGTGATGTTAAAATAATACCGGCACGAACTGGTTAACTGGGTATGTAAAGAATTACAATGTATCTTTTTGTACGTGCAATTCCGGTCTACTTTTCTTTTTTCATATTTTGATGTGCCGCAACCAAAATGTAAATTTTGCTGTAATCTGAAGCTGTAAAAAAGAAAAATTTTCGTTTCATTTTGTTCGGTTCATTTAAACAAAAATAATTTCACAGCAAAGCTTAACCGATCCCGACCACAAAGGTAAAACCGAAACCGACCCGGAAATCACAAACTGACCCGACCCGACTGAAATGATGGAAAAACAGGCCCGACCCAAACCGAATTTGTTTCGGTTTTGCACATAACTCTGATTGCAATACCTGCATCAGGAATGCAATGCGTGAGCCGTCATTCTTAGCTTCCTCGTATCGGCGCAGTGACTTGAGCATGTAACGATAGATGCTGTAATCATGACGCGCCCTGGCATCATTGTCCATCTTCTGACAGCGTCGGCAGCGACCCACGTTGTGGGAATTGGACGCCAGTGGGAACTCGGTGGAGGGTAGGTAGCTGTTGCAGCTAGGACAGAAGTAGATGTTCTTGCGAAGGGAAGACGGGTCCTGAGGTACCTGCAAGACGGAGATGGATGAATTGAGAGAAAAAATTGATTTTGTGATTAAAATAAACAAAATGTTGAAATAAAAAGTTGTTATTGTGAAGGGATGAGATCTCTAGTTCAAAATTTGCTTGTTTCTTTCTTGATTTCAAGCCCCCCCCACCCAAATAAACAAACTTTAAAAATTAAAAAAACAAACATGTACACCCCTCTCCCCAACCACCTCCCCCCTCTTTTAAAAAACCCTAACTTTATATAAAAACAAATCCAAAAATATTTTGTGCACATTTAAAATTACAGGCACGCAACTTGGAAGAAATACAATTTAAAAAAAGGAAATTCCAATCTGTACAAGACTTTTTACCGTGTTTTTCCATTTTTATCGGCATATAGTGTGAAGTGAAATGAGGAAATCAGCTGAAACCAGGAAAGGTTGCATGCCTGAAAATAAGTTGTGTGTACTTTGCGTGTATGCACTTTACACATAGGAGCCTGTGCCTGTAATGTGTCCGGACCACTGGAGTACATGTACGTGTTGACACAAGCATTAGTTCCTACTCACTTTGAGTAGCCTGGCAGCCTCAGCGTTAAACGTGGGCGTCTTAACGTACTGAAGAAACAGCGTCGCGATGCGTTTACGTAAACCTTCTAGGTTGGTCTCCTTGACCCCTCGCATCAAGAGGTCAGCCTCACGGTCAATCAATTCTATGATTTCCTGGGTTAGTTTGCAGTCGTGCTCCTACAAAAGACAAACAACAAATATTACAAAGGTATTGAAATGAGAACATTTGAGTTAGATCTCAGTGAATGTAGTGATTTCTAGATTGGGTGATTTTCCAACTTGACTTCACTTTTTAAATTTTACAGGATATTGGAAGTTAGAGTTTTTATTTTCTTAATTTAACCAGTTCGCGCCGGGATTATTTTAACATCACGGAGCCGACAAACGGAATAATTTTTAAGGAAAATTAATCCGAAGCGTGTTCAGGCCGATAGTGCCGGGAAGCACACCCACGCATTTCCGAAAAAAATACACGGGGGCGGCGGGCGAATTTGCCCCGGAAACACCTGAAGAAGCCCCCAAAATAGGCAAAAAATGCGATTTCGGGGGGCGACTTAGGAAATGGTCCAAAATCACCCCCGTAATATTTGCTGCACGACTACGAACGGCCGCTCTCTCTGATCCTAGCGCCACTGCTAAGCGGCCGCGCCGGCATGCAGACCAAAGATCCAGAGCGCGCGGTTCATGTACGGTACATGTACAGTACATAGATTTAGCACTGAGTAGCGCGCACTGCATGCATGCATGACGCGTACAACAGCGATAAAAAGCTGGCCTGTACTATGTGGCCGTTTTCTAAACGTTTGTTTCGTCTACATTCCGGCTTCATGCAATTCACCATCCGAACTACACAGCGCGAAGCATTCAAAACGACTGGAAAAAAGACTAGGGGGTGTCGCAATTGAGCAATTAGAGATACTCCTCTCTGGGCACGCGATCGCTGCAGCGCATGTGCTATGTACATGTATGCATGCAGTATATACTGCAGCGATATCGGCAAAGTAAACCTCGTGCGATATTGTGACTGTACTGGTTTGAAGTTTTCATAGATTGTTTGCGTGCCAAATTTAATAGTCCTGATTCAAGACCGAGCTAGCCGTTCATTTTGTTCCGCAGCGCGCCGTCCATATCCAGGCTTATTGAGGGCGCCCTAAATTATCGCCCAATTCATTCGAATCTGGCGATAATTTAGGGCGCCCTCAATAAGCCTGGATATATACGGACAGCGCGCCGCGGAACAAATGAACAGCTAGCTCGGTCTTGGATCAAGACTAGTGCCAGATAAATTCAAGTACTCAACAAATTGTATCCTTTTGTTAATTAATGAAAAAGTAGCCCCCGAAATGGAAAAAAGTAGCCCCCGAAAGAGTAGCCCCCGAAATGGAAAAAGTAGCCCCCGAAAGTTAAAAAAGTAGCCCCCGAAAATGGAGCCCCCGAAATAAACAAATTAATTTTTACCCTGCACCTCATACAATTATTCTTATCATCGCACAAACAAAAATGGTTTATTTGTATATCACGTTCACTTAAAACATAACAATTACAGTTTATATACAAAATTATTTTCTTTATAAATTATGCTGTTGAATGTATACAAAATGATACTTTATTAAAAGTTGGTTTATCTTTTTCTATGTTTACCTTGACAGTGTGTTTGAGTGTCAGCAGTACGTCCAGTCTTTCGTCTTGCGTCAAGTACTTCATGTTGAGACTTTTGTAGATATCACGTAGTTCGCGTGCCCTGACGGTGTAGGCGGTGTCCATTTCTGTGAATTTGCCGTCTGTTGAACGCCATTTCTTGGGTGCGGCGGCCTGTCGGGATCAGAAATCATTGTCTATTGATGTGGCTAAAACTTATTGATTAATGGTAGAATACACCATTGGTAATTGCTTGAATTATCAAGAATGGGCGCATTTGGGGGGGGGGGGGGGGGGGGGGGGTTGTATTTTATAGTAAACATCGTTTAAAGGTAAGATACACCATTTGCAGATATCAAAAATATTTACTACCGAATTATTAAGAAATATCTTACTCATTTGAAAGTAAATAATGATTCTAGGCATCCAGCAAAATGAATGATATCCCGTAATTATCCTGAACAATAGAATTTTATAAATAAAAATTTGCGATCGCGGGATGGCGATCGCGAAAAAACAAAAATAACATAAGAATATTCTGCTCGACGCCGGTTGAAAACAAACGCAGTTTTTCGTGCTTTTCTCGGCATCAATGACTGTAAAACTTTGTACAGGTCAGTTAAACGATCTTGACTATAAAATACAACCCCCCAAATCTACCCATTCATGAAAATTCAAGCAATTACCAATGATGTATACTACCTTTAACTGACCTGTCCGAAGTTTTACAATCATGAATGCTGAGAAAAGTAAGAAAAACGGCGTTTGTTTTCAACTGGTGTCGTGCAGTGGCTCTTATGTTTTTTTTTTGCGATCTCCGTCTGGCAATAGTAAATTTATTTTGTATAAACAATAACAAAATATTTAGCGTAATCATTTTCCTGGATGCCTACAATCATTATTTACTTTCAAATGTGACCTGCTCTGCAAAAAATAAGTCTGATGTCGCAAAATACATTTGTACATAAAGGGCTGTTTATTGTCTCGGAGGTGATTTTTCTTTCAACCAATAACATTTTTGTTTTAAGGCATTTTGGTTTCTCCGACACCTATATTTTCAGATCTGATCGATTGAAAAGATTGTTTTGATCCCTAAATTAAATTTAATACAGGTTTTGTCATTCTCTAATGAAGCACTACAATTGTAAATTTTCATTTCTTTTCAAAGACATTTTGAATATAACTGAGAAAAAGCTAATCTCCCAAAATTGTAGAAGACCAATGCATTACACTACAGAGTTGGACCATATATCAAATGAAAGCTTATTTCCTGCTTTTTCTGACCAACTGTAAAATTTGAAAAAAAACAACATTTTTAACACTTCAGACTCATTTATGCAAGTGGGTCACAAATACGTAAGATAATTCTTAATAATTCGTAAGTAAAAATGTTTGATATCTGCAAATGGTGTAACCTACCTTTAAATACAACATTTCTGTGCATTTTTGCACATCGCACTTTGAATGGCAGGTACGGGCATGCGCCTTGAGTTCCCGCAGTTGGGAGCCTAAAATAGCCTTAGATGAGACGAAGCCAGAGATTCAAAAAGGCCTAAATGATTCACAGATAGTGTAACTGTGTAAGTGGTATAAGGAATTGGCTGTGTTATCCACAGACATATAAACCTATAGATGGCCAGTCGTGTGCACAAAACCGTGATTTGCAAAGTATGGGCAAAACGACTCGTAGGCTGCACGGCATGCTCGTGTAGCTATAAAAAGCCAAGCGCGTACAATTATGCGCCTATCATGCAACACACTTTGCACGCGCGTTCAGATAATCGTGTACACTATCTTTCGTTCGACGGGCAACGCACCGCGCGCTTTTTACGTTCTGTGCCCATACCGGGCAACGCGCTTAACACAAAAATGGGCCTAAAAGTCTTTATTTGAGGGTATCAAGATTGACACTGGATATGCTTAATCTACATGGCATATGGTATAACCCTATGTAATTTTCTTTTAAATCGATAAATGCTTTCATATAATTATTTGACTGGAACAGTTCGGGTGTGTACAAATTCCTATGCCGAGGGCAAAATTTGGCCATAGTTGGTATTTTAGTCGGGCGCCGCAAATCACGAAATCATCATGTAGTTTTGAATAGGACCTGGCGGTCTATGTGTTTATATGTCTGTGTAATTACCTTATCCAGGAAGTTCTGTATAGCCTGCTGTT
Organism: Crossaster papposus; assembly: GCA_037893245.1. Taxonomy (NCBI): domain Eukaryota; kingdom Metazoa; phylum Echinodermata; class Asteroidea; order Velatida; family Solasteridae; genus Crossaster; species Crossaster papposus. The sequence continues at coordinate 996,551 of JBAIAA010000279.1, read as the reverse complement.
TGTTGCCAGTGTCAGCTTCTAGTTTGTGTCTACCAATGGAAGCAATCAGCTGAGTCTCCTGATCCAATAGATGACATAGGGCAGCCTTGCGTTGGGCTCCCGTCAGAGTCGCGTTGATCTGATCCAGCTCCTCCTTGCGCCATTCTGATCAACAAATCAATGAAACAAATTTTGTGTTAATCCACAAATTAGTGCTGCGGGTACCAACTATCAACAAAAATGGTGGACAACGAAAACAGTAACTTAACTTTGCTGTACAAAAGTCGTAGTTTTTCCATGTTATTAACAATTCAGTCACTTTTGTCACCATTGTACGATAAAAACAGTGGTTACGGAAGAGATTCTAAACTACCGCAATTTTAAACTATGTATCACTATTTTAGATTAAATAAATGGTAATATCACATTTTCTCATGGCCGTTGGCATGACAATAGATCAACTAGAGTCATTCAGACTTCAACTTCAGTGCGCATGCGCTAGGTACAGCACAAACCAACAACTAGTCAACCATTGGTCCTCGATGTAACTTATCCATGAATAATCATTCATTAAAAAAACAAGCCACATACTTTCTAGTGCATGATACAGCAAGTCAAAGTCCTCTTTGCTCTTAGGGTTCATGCGCTTCTCAAACTCTCTCCGGATGCGATCTTCCTTCTCCTTCACCTTACGGATGGCTTCCTGTCTCTCGTACTCTACTCGCTTGGCTAGGTCCACTCTCAGCTTAGCGACCTGGTGCTTGGCCTGCCAACGACGGAAGTAGGACTGTAGGATAATCACCTACGGGTAAACAAAGTTAAAGATGACAAAACATTGCAGAGATTTACGTCGTGAGAATTCAGAAATAAATAAGTAATGTTCTACGTTGAATTTCTTTGCCAAAGCTTTGTTTTTATCTCTTTTAGGAAATGGGCCTTGAATCGAAACAGCCTATTTTATGATGGGGCAATTTCTCAGCCTGTTACTGCAAAGATTACAATTAAAAATCAATTAAATTAAATTATACTCAAACACTAAAATTAAACAAAAACAAAAAACAAAAAAAATGCACTCAATACCGCCACGTTTGTGGGTCTACCGGAGGAGGCCAAGCGATTTGCCCGTTCAGAACAGGCACATTTTAAATGGGCACTGCACTAGTATTTTAAAATCTAAGAAATTTGTGTTCCCTAAAAAAAAATATGGTTCTGCTTCAAGATACACAGATCTACCACATACCAACCACTTCAAGTTAAGTCGGGATAATTGTCACTACTGAATGAAAACTGCACTGTATTTTTCATAGAGATTCCTCTTCATTTCTAATACAAGTCCACCCCAAGCAAAACGTTACCTTTTTGAGTCGTATGGCATGATACGCCTCGGCGGTCTGATACCTGCCGGGCACCAATAGCTTATCAGTCATATTGGAGACGTAGCACCCGATCATCGTCATCTGCGTGGCCGTGTTGATCGTCGTCTGTTGGCGGATGTTCTTCTGTTTGGCCGTCTGCGTATCGCGGCAGAACTTCTCGATGCCGTTGTTTTTACGCGACTTGGGTCTGGTCTGGGCCGAGGCGTTGTAGAATTCTAGACCAGTATGCCGGTGTTTAAAGCCTCCTAGGAATGGTTTGTGTCGCATGGAACGCTCAATCTCCACGACTATGTCCTCTTGCACGCCATCTGCAAACAGAGGTGAGATTTGTAAATTTCTAAAATCAAATTTGAGCGCAACAGTTGCTTTTTTTTGCAGACATATATAATCCTGGAATGAGTCTTTTGTTCAACTTTTGCAATACAATTTCTGAAATTTCTGAAACTTTACGTTTCAAAGTTTCGTAACATTTCGTAACAAACAAAACTCAGAATAATGACAAACAAAGTGTGTTTGTATAGAGTGATTTATATATATTTATTGTTATAATTTTGTTCCTACAGTAGCCTTGTTTAAGTGCACCAAACAAACATTGCTATTATGAAATCGAAATATGAAACCACCTGAATCCGATAGGATCCATCGAGATTCTAACAACATCCCTCCGGACTGACGGAATCCCTTCAGTCTCCTGATGACGAAATGAGCATACTGTCCAAAACGTTGTGTTTTTTCCGATTCTTTTTCCGAACCACACACCTTACAAAAGGGAATTACCACATAGTGCTACTAATTTGTCAAAATATCTGTATTAGGACACACCCCAAAAAAAGTACTTCCCGGACAAAAAAAAGCTACGTGCAAAGTTAACAAAGTGTGAAGACACTCCCTATTTTGTGAACTGACCTCTCTGTACTTTGACCATGATGACGTCAGGCATGATGTAGGAAGGTTTTGGTTTGAGTGGTTTCAAGGGATTATTCTCTGGATCAGCTGATGAAATCTCCATCTGAACTGCACCATTGGGACCAACACCGAGGTCATGCAAGGTCAACTCATCACTGACATTTGACCCTAAAGACAGAAGGAAATGAAATGGCATTTTATTCCAAGAAGAACATTTCGATTCTCTCTACATACTTTAACCAGTTCGCGCCGGAGAACGTAAACACGCAAATTTTTCCCCAGATTGAAAACAGATACGCATAAACACGCCACGAGCAAGGCCAGAAATGTCTGTCAGCAACGAGCAAGGCTGAAAATGCGTGGGTGTGCTTTCCGATACCATCGGCCTGAACCCGCCTCGGATCGAGTTTCGTTAAAAATAATCTCGCTCCTCGTTTCGGAGATGTGAAAATAAACCCGGTGCAAACTGGTTAAGAACTATTAAGGTGTAAATGTAATTGAGGTTTTGAATACAACACATACACGTATCTTTGTTCTGTAATTTCTAAATTAACTTATTTTAAAGGTGGAATATAATACCAAGTATCAACAAAGTAACCAACCAAAATACTGTTGAAAAGCTTACTTGTTGTAAAGACAATAATGATTTTAAACTCCCTGAGAAATTATTCTGTCTGGCATGCTGTCATTTTGAAGAAAACACCAAAAGAATGTCATTTCCAAATGTGCGTCTTAAAGGTAGGATACACCATTGGTAATTGCTTGAATTATCATGAATATGTAGATTTGTAGGGTTGTATTTTATAGTAAATATTATTTAACTGACCTGTCCGAAGTTTTACAATCATGGATGACGAGAAAAGCACGAAAAACGGCGTTTGTTTTTAACCAGCGTCGAGCAGTTATTCTTATGTTATTTTTGTTTTTTCGCGATCGCCGGCCGGCGATCGCGAATTTGTCTTTATAAAATTCTATTTTCCCGAATAATTACAGGTTATCTAGCGCAATCATTTTGCTGGATGCCTAGAATCATTATTTGCTTTCAAATGAGTAAAACATTTCCTAATAATTCGGTTGTAAATATTTTCGATATCTGCAAATGGTGTATCCTACCTTTAAGAGACGCACATTTGGACATTTCTACAAATAGTGTGCGGTTGGTGCTACTATTGGTCAGTTCAGTGCGTGATACGCGAGTAGCTGCAATCAGCTGGCTAAGAGATGCGCTCTTAACGCAGATTGTGGTCGCAATTTAAATTGTGACTCTGCAAATTTTGAATTGAAATTGAAGTCCGAGGATATTGTTTTTCCAGAATAAGCATCAAGATCACAGAGCTAAAACTTTACCAGGTTACTTGTCAAACACCTTTCTTTAGATTTTGAGCACTTTTGCTAAAACGATAAAAATGCACAACTGGTCTATTGTCCCACTAAAGCTTGCCTCATACAGTACTCGGCCTGAAACTAAACACAAACACAAATTTCTGAGGTCACAGGGAGTTTTTGCTCTGCGACTTTGCAAAAGTTGAACACATTTCAACTCCGGCGAATGTTCACAGCGAATGCTTTGTGACATCAAATTTGTATAAAATTCGCTTTTGCGAATGAAGTATGAACCGGTCTTTAGATTGTGCTGAGATGTATTGTGTCTGTATTCTTTTGTATTCCCAGATGTTTGTTTCTTGTACACTGTAATTTTGCTTCTTAACCAGTTCGCGCCGGGATTATTTTAACATCGCCGAGCCCACGGGCGGGATTATTTTTAACGAAACTCGATCTGAAGCGTGTTCAGGCTGATAGTGCCGGGAAGCACACCCACGCATTTCCGGCCTTGCTCGCTGCTGATATACATTTCCGAACTTGAATTTGGCGTGTTTATACGTCATCCGTTTTGAATTTGGGAAAACTTTTGCGTTTATATACGTCATCCGGTGCGAACTGGTTAAGATCCTGAAAATTCAGGCCAGTTTATGTAATAACTTTATTTTCTGTTATTTGTTTATGATTTGTTGTTATGTAATGTTCTGTAAGTGTTTGTGTATTTTGTTGTTGCTTGGTTATATATTTTGTGATAAACAATTTTTCAACTATCTTTCCGAAGTTGATATCCCGTGAAATTATGTCCAGAGAGGTAGTGAAGTCAGAAGGATAAATGACAAGATAAGTAACAAGAAATGAACACAGTCGCGTAATTTGAATAGGTCGTTGCAGGCCTTTGATTACCAAACTTGTGAGTGACTCGCGAGAGATTTTGTTACTCACCGTCGTACATGAAGACCAGTTGATCTGCTTGCATGCGTAACTCGCTGGCGAAGTGAGCGCTGAGTTGCAGCATAGTCTGACTCAGAGCACAGGCCATGGTGGTTACCTGACCGCTAGGCATCAACACAAACTTCACTGAAAGGAATAAAAACAACACGCATTGACATTTTCTATTAAGCCCAAGTCCCACTAGGACCTGCGATTTCTCCTGACCAGTTTAGTCGTGCGATTAGGGCCGGTCATGGGTAGTCTTGGGTGGCCAGAGAGCCTAGCAGTCACATTGTAAAACCAGTCGTCAGACTTATAGAAGACTTGTTGCCGACTGATAGCACCACTAATCGCATGACTGTCGCAAGACTACCCAAAACTACATACGAGTGGTACGGTTCTGGCTACAGATCGTGTGACTGTCATAAGTCAGGGGAATCCTACGATCAGCCACGACAATGAAGGACCATCCAATTAGACTTGTCCCACGACCATCGCACAACAAATGACTAGGCTGCGACTACAATGCACTTCAGTCGCAGCCCGGGTTTTGAACAAGATAAAAAAATCTCTGCGACTGATTTCGGTCGTACGAATATCCAAGACTGCCCACGACTTTTCTAAGATTACCAGTCCCAGCCTGGTCGTAAGTTGTTGTATCTCCTAGTGGGACTTAGGCTTTAGGAACACACTTTGTGCAAATTAACTTCTACTCCTTTTAAATGTATAAAAACTTTTTTCATTGAAAAGTGTACTTCTATTAAGCATTTAAAATTGTCCAAGCTTTTTTGGACACATAAGGGTGCTTGACGCTGTGATGTCATTTCAGGAAGACACTGTTCATTTTAATGGTTTTCCGGGTAAATTGTGAACCCAAATGTGCTCATTGAAAACATTTGTAAGAAACGTCTGCTCATTGGCTTACTGCCATCCTTGCTCTATGCTGCCATTTACTGACACAACAGCCAATCATCAAAGAAATAATAATTTACAACAGCTAAAAATTCTAGCAACTTTTGTGCTTTAACATTAAGCTTTGTGCCCGGAATGACATCACAGTTTTGCTCAATAGCATAAAAACCCAAAAGGCACCAATATACCCTTGAAAATTGCAAGATGGATGGATGGGTAGTTTTGTTTGGGGGAAGGGGGGGGGGGGGGGGGGGGGGGGGTGGAGGGGTTATGGTTACCAGTTGCAGTAGCATTGAGAGGATCTGGGATAGGAGACGCTGCGTGAGGGTCGACCTCATGTTCCTCATCTGTCTGCTCTGTTTCCATGCCAACCGTCTCCTTCTTCACCTTGGATGCAGTCTTCTCATCTCTTCCTGATTCAGTCTCTGCACCTCCAGCTTCCTCCAAAGCCTCTTGCTGTTTATCCTCTTGGGGAACTGTTTCCTCAATAGCCTCTTGACTTTCCCCAGGGGCTACATCCGGAGCTGTTTCCTTGACAACCTCGGCATCATCACCCTCTCCTTGACCTTTGCCTTCCTGATCTCTACCTGCGACCTCCTGACCTTCCTCTGTGATCTGATATTGTCCTGCCGTCTCCTTTTCAGCTTTGGAAACGTCTTGGTCCTGGTTAGCAGAGACTTTGTCTTGACCTTCAACCTCTCCCTCTTCACCTTTGACCTTTTGTTCACCCTCAGTTTGTGTTACTTCTTCCTCCTGCCTTTCTGCTTGTTCTGTCGGCCCATCTTCTGATAGGTCCTCATTTTGTGCCATTTCCTGGCCTGCGTTGCCTGCTATTTCACTGGGTTCATCCGTCTGTTGTTCCTTGTCTTCCTCAGTTGGCTCCATTGGAACCTGACTCTCCTCCTCTGCCATTAATGGTTATTGATTCTGGCCCTGTAAATAACAACAAGTAATAAACAAAAAATGAATACAAACAATAAAATAAAAAAAGCAAAAATTAGGTTGAGGCCTATTTTTTTCCCATTAATGTTAGGTTAGACTGACAATCTTGTTAATGTAGAGCATTAGCTCTTTTAGAGTACGGTTAAAAGGCACGAGAACACTTCGTGTGAAGTAGAGAAGGTGAATTTCAGATACCGTCACGAAGACAGACACTTTTCAGACAAATTCTCTTGGCAATATCTGACGTTAAACTTTATTAAACTGCTCCCAATCGTACACATACATCTTTCCTTTTCCACCGCAAAAATAAAACTCTCCCAATTCTTTTACGTTCAAACAGAAAGGTAAACCTTCAGTTCAGCATTATTCAAATTCTTTTCCAAAATATTATTTTCGAATGGCTGACGCATGCACGCACCACGTGCGCACCGATGCACACACGCGCGGACGCAACTGTTCATGTGCCATGCATATTCTTATTTAATTTTCACACCACTACAACTCTTCAATATTTTTGAAAAGTATCTACCCCTGTAGATGAATTAAGAAGCTGTAAAGCATTGTTAATTCTTATACAAATTTTAGTTGTAGATTATCATGAAAACGTTATTGGCGATGTATGCAATTGAACATGAAATCAGAAATTAAATACACTTTAGCCAAACAGTACATGGATATGAAGAAAACTAATAATATAAATGCACAGCAAAACAAAAACAGTTGATCAAGTTGGCTCCTTCTCCCATGTTTTAAATAGGGCTGTTATCTTCAACAGAACTAGCATACAATTTCACAATGGCCGTCGAAACCTATATTTGTGTGCTTGTTACATATGTACATAATAAATTAACAAAGTAAATTAACTGTGCTTTGCGCAGTCAAGGCGGTATGTCCTACAGCGCAGTGTCTACTCTAGTGCAGGGCCATAGACTAAGGCCGATGCAATTTCAGCTCATAAAATGAACATTTTTGCCAGTTTTCACCGTGTAACAGACCAACGTATGAATACCAACGCCACGTTTGCGGGTCTAGAGTTGTCTGACTAAATCTCCATGAAATTCCATGCAGATTTGTTTGTTGGGATCGGTCGGTTGATGTACGTGATCGGTTGATGTACGTGATCGGTCGACCGCGTTGCGCTATCACAATCATCACTATCATTCCCAATATTATCATCAGTATAACTAAGGCCATTTAAAATTAATAAATAGGTTTACATCACCGTCCGTTTCGATTTTTAGCTCCGTCCTAATATATTTTTATATATTTTTTTTCTTTTTCTAAAACTGTGTTTTTTCTACTTCTGTGCATGCAATTGATGGTCTAGGATCGTTGATAACAACTGCGTGCGCCATCCAGTGCTTGTAGGGAGACGCACGCGATCGCTTCATCAAAATCAGAAAAGTCACATCACGTGGCTATGACGGCATGTAGCGCGCGCTCTGCAAAGATCGTCAGTCAACAGGGCAAGTCGCTGCACGCTGGACAGGTGGCTAACGATGTCAGATGTAGGTCCTATTCCTTTCAGTGACATTCCAATTTCCAATGTGTTCAAGCCACACTGTATTGATGGCATGATGCTATTTAATAAACAATGAACGATCGCTACGTACGTATTATATACAATTCAATTTCAATTTATTTCAATTTAATATTCACATGTATCTGAGTGATTGACGATGTATTTTGGCGGGAAAAGCGCCTTGCGGTTTCAGTCATTCTCAAGGTTAAATATAAAATATAAAATCCCCTCCCCACTATTTTTTTGAAGTGATGTAAACCTATTTATTAATTTTAAATGACCCAATGCAAGTTGATCATGACACTGTCACTGACACTATCGAGTATCGGTCAATAAGGTGTTTCACGGTAATATGCGCCATCTTGTTCACGGGGCAAATTTACACGCGTTGCTGTGTACGCGGCTTCGATCGAAAACTTTCGCGCTTCCAAGTCATCATGCGTTCATTCTAAAATGTGCGCGCGTCTAGCAACGCGTGTTCAATTTGCCCCGTGAACAAGATGGCGCATATTACCGTGAAACACCTTATTGTGCTGCAACCAGCCGAACATGTAAACTCAGTCATGGTTGTGGAGGAATTTTGTTTAGGTAGCCTGATAAGTAAAGTCCGAGATATCCGTCAAATCGACCGATAGCGCAACGCAATCGACCGATTGCGCATATCGACCGGTCGCGCACACTATGTCTATAATGCGCGACCGATGACAGCGTACACATCATGTAAGACGGGCAATCGAACCCCAACTACACGTACAGCTGTACAGCAGCTGCACTGCCAATGACTGCAAAAACCGGTAACCGGTAACGCGGATTTTTCCAGTTTTGCTTCTCAGTCGTACATTTCCTTTCATTGTATGTCACGACCTACCTGTCTGAAAGATCTGCTGATGAACAAGCCACCTACAAACTTTCGCACAATTCTTCGAATCACAAAAATCAACGCTGTTCCAAAATGAAAGATTAATTTTAGCAGACTCTGTGCTGTTTACGTACCGATCGGCGGCATACATGTTATGGTGTCAGTGACGTCACGTTGCTTAGCGCTCGCGTTACTACAACAATGACCTTTGGCCTCGAGCCGCTTACTCGAGCCGTTTTCCAAACTCGAGTTTTAGTTTTGTCAGGCTTCATTCATACAATTTAGCAATGGGCTGGACATGGGGCCGCGAGCCACAGCCACAGGTTTGGAGAACGGCCTAGCTTTCGCGAGATTTTCCGAACTCATCATTAATAGTGTTCGGTACAATTTTCGGAATTCGCCCTGGCGACGAGATAAACGATTGGATTTACGGCTGAGGAGCTGAACGAAGACTTGTCAAAAACCAAAATAACGTTTTGTCTTTGAATTTTAAGCCATGAATAAACAATAGGGCTACAGAAGCTACAGGGGAGATCCCTTTACTTGATTTATCGTGGTAAAAGTAAGTGCTGTTGTGCTGTAAAAAGATACAAATTTGCGATTTTTTGCGACTAGTCAAACTTCTTTAAAAACTTAAGTTAAACTGCATGCAGAACGTATGGAACTGGAGGTCGCCATCTTTTATGTGTAAACAACCAACCATTCAGGGACAGGGTGCACACTACTCACTAGCCTAACTCAAGCCCGAAAACAGTCAAAATCAACAACGTTCAGCATCACTTCAGGACCAAGTTTCATGCAAACCGACATCACTGGGGTTTCTCAAACAACAATCAAATTATTGTCTTGTTCTTTATAAGTCAAGACTTTATCTTTCCATTTCTTTTCAATTTTCAATTTCTTTTCAATGAATTAACCTTAGTCTTCAAATTCTTCTCGGGATATTTAGGACCATTTTTCAACCGTAATTGTATCAAGTCTGCAGTTGTAATAGTATGACTAATAAATTACTTTGACAATATTAGCCTTGTTTTAAACATCGGCCGCTGAGCCGACAAGCGGGATTATTTTTTACGAAACTCGATCTGTTGCGGGTTCAGGCCGATAGTACCGGGAAGCACACTGTCAGCACAATTACAATGTCTGTCAGCACAATGACAATGTCTGTCAGCAGCGAGCAAGGCTGGAAATGTGTGGGTGTCCTTCCCGGTACTGGCGGCCTGAACCTGCTTCGGATCGAGTTTCGTTAAAAATAATCCCGCGCGTTGGCTCGGTGATGTTAAAATAATCCCGGCGCGAACTGGTTAAGCGCTGTTTTGTATTTTGGTAGTCAATGTAGTAAAAGATTTTACTCTCTTCTTACATTTTGTCAAAATACAGGAAAAGCTTTTACGGTACTTTCCTACTTATGTATGTGGAAAGTAAAGGCTTTTCCTGTAAGTATTTTACTTTCCACATAACTGCACACAGAAGAAAGATGATGTGACTAACGATTACATGTAGTTAACGTTAACATAAGTGAAACCTCATTTATTTTCTCATTGTTTATGCACAAAAGGGAAAATTTGAGGTTTAGTGCATATTTCTATCGCTGGCACGTGTCCCTTTGTAATGTCTTGCCGACCTCGAGAATACAGGCCTAATGTTGGGCCTACATTGAATGTCATTAATTTAAATGGGATTGGGAAGTTAAACTTCTGTTTAAATGGAAGTTTACTACTGTACATGTAGGTCCTACCCAATACTCGATACTTTTTTTAACTAGAATTTTGTTGTGATTCCGTGTCTGGAATTCTTCCCACTTTGTGTATTTTAGATGGCCGCACGTGTGAATGGCCAGCGTGGGGGTAGCAGGCCTAGCCAGAATGGCACCAAGCGCATGGCCAACGGGGTACCCCGCCTCCCCCCAATCAACACCCCCGCCAGCGTACTATCCTCCAGCAACAAAAACTACAGCCAGAGCAAACTCATGAAGCATAGACGTGCTAAAGAGATGCAGGATTTGCTGACGGATATCCTGTACAAGGATGCTAAGGAGGTAGAGCTGGAGATTGGGGATATTAATAAGAAGAGGCCCCTAGCAGCACAGAATCCATCCTATCCGACATCGGTAAGCAATAGCCGGGTAATCTTTTCTTGTTGACTGACATTTAATAGCCGCGTTCGCATTGGACTTTTTTGGTAAAACCTACGGAGACTGTTGTCAACTTTAACCAAATTAAATCCAATGTGGACAGAGGGTAACATTGTCAAATTGTCTATTTTACCCTATGCAACAGTAAGATCTACAGGCCCAAGCTTCTAGCGGAGGATTTAACACAGTGAACTTTGACAATCACGTACGGCAACTTTTGACAATATTAAGTCCAATGCGAACGCGGCTTTATTCTTTAATTAATAATATATCAAGTTCTCCATACCAGTAAAAAACAAAATTGTTTCTTGTCCAGGCTTTTTACCTAGTTCGCGCTGGGATTATTTTTCATGAACCTCGATCCGAGACGGATTCAGGCCGGCATCTATGGGTAGCACACCCTGATATTTCCGGCCTCGCTCGCTGCTAGCCGGTTGCTGACAAATATTTCTGCGTGTATTTCTGCATAAATATTTTGCGTGTATACACGTCATCCGACGCGAACTGGTTAAAAAGTTGAAGGAGGCTCTTTTACCCACCAAGATATATTTTTTTCTATTTTCTAGATGCTTTTGCCGATAAAAATTGTTTTTCTCAAAAAGAGCGTTAACTCGTGTCTAATAATTGAATACACATGTAAAAGGATAAAAAGAGCCTTTTTTTGTCGTATTAATTTTTCTATACCATGTATACATTTGTCAAATTGTTTAATGTATATACATCATATGTATTTTAATGAGATGAAATTTGCATTAACCCTAACCCTCCCAAATCCTCCAAATTCCTCATTGCAAAATGCAGGATTTTGCAGGATTGAGGTCACTTGGAGTTTGATGCATTGCAGGATTTTGCAGGATTGAGGTTACTTGGGGTTTTACCCCTGCAGGAATATGGAGGATTCAGGTTATCAGGCTGAATGTGACACACAAGGATTTTGCAGGATTGAGGTCACTTGGAGTTTGATGCATCGCAGGATTTTGCAGGATTGAGGTTACTTGGGTTTTTACTGACTGCAGCCAGGGCAAGACTGCAGGATTTTGCAGGATACAGGCTGTATGGTCACCAGTGACCAATATTGGAGGATTTTGCAGGATTCAGGTTACTTGGAGTTTTAACAATTTAGGAATTGGAGGATTTTGCAGGATTCAGGTTATGTGTAAGTAAAAATGGTTAGGGAGTTAGGGTTAACGTTGCTTTCATTGAAATCTTTCTTGTTCATAAAAGGTGTTTTGTTATTGTATCATAATTTGTTGAAAATCTTTGATACTAAAGCTGAGTTTGTTTGTTATTTAGGAAATTCGTTTAGTGGTTTTGAAACTTGTTCTGACCTTTTGTTTTTCTCGTTTTTTTCTATCCTCCCAAATTCACACTTTAATACCATATCTTGATTTCAAATCTACCATTTTGCTCAATTCGTTCAAATTCCCAACCCATTGCTAACACAAACTGATCATAAACCAATTTCTGTTCTGTCGTGAACTTCTCAACATCCAACCATCCCCTATTATCACTCACTAACATGCAGATGATGAGCAAGGATCGCATGCACAGGGTAAGTGCAGATAGTGGTTTTCCCATCTACACGTTATTGCTCAGGATCGGTCTGCACACATTTTGCTCGGTTCCACCATACTTGGCGCTGGGAAGTGCGCTTTGAGCTATGATTGGATACATTTTGTGTGACCTATAAACTAGAGGTCTTATTAAAAAATTAAAAAGGTCTTTTAGTACGCTACCAAGAATGTCGTGGATCAGCAGATTATAGCAGAGTTGTATTCGAGTCTCTGTAAGTTCATCACAAGTCCTTCAGTCTCAAGTCAAGTCCCCTATCTCTTCAAATTATAATTATTATTATTATTATTATTTTCTGGTAATGAAATTAAGGATCCTTCAAACGCGCTCAAGGCACTGTACGTAGCTCGTAAGCCAGAAGAACCTTGTAGACAGAGGCTGTGTCAGCCAGGAACACCTGTTAACAAAAGCATTACTTTGTCAATGTTTAACCAGTTACTTGCGACTGACTTTATGAAAGGACTTGTGACTGGTTATGCAGAGACTCGAATACAACTCTGCATTATGTACATTATCATCTGAGTTTGTGGTTTGAAGATATGCAAAAGACAAAAATCAGGAACAACAAAATGATGTATATGACCACATTTTAATCATTGTATCATTTACGGTAGTTACAAACTTAGAACATGTTTTCGTGGATCTGAGAAATATCAGATAAATTACCTTCCATATTACACAAACATTGTGTACAAAGACTATAGAGAGTTGAGTATAATTTAAAAGTATTTTCTATCAAAATTAGACATTTTTCTCAGTCACAGATTCGTGGCTTTTCAACATTTGTGCATGTAGGTACATGGAGAAATAAAGCATTATTCCACGGTTTGATTTGGGACAGTTCAAGGAAGCCTTGCGCCAAACTATCAAGAAGTTTAGGTTTAGCCTTGGCAATTATGTGGTATGCATTATCAGGTTGATTATGGTATTGTTTATAAAACACTAACGACTCCTATCCTCCATCATCCTACAGCAAAACTATCTCTTCATGAAGCAGTGTGTGGAAAGCAGTCCGGTGACCACCATGGAGCCGCACTGGTTCGAAGAAATACTGAGTCTGATCCCAGACTATCTGACCCAGAATCCCAACATGCAGGAGTTTATCCAAGAGCTGTTTCAGGAAGTAAAGGAAAACTGGACAAGTAGTATGAAGAAATCTATGGGTATGTTGACAAATACAAATTAAAAAAAATTAATATTATTTTATTATTCTTTTTTATTTAAATAAATTAGTTAATTTAAATTTAAATTGATTTATTTATTTATTGATTTGTTTTTCTATTTATTAACCAGTTCGCGCCAGAGGACGTATATACACATGCAAAATTGTGCCGAGTTTTAAAACGGATGACGCATAAACAGTCACAAGCAAGGCCGGAAATGCCTGTCAGCAGCGAGCAAGGCCGGAAATGCGTGGGTGTGCTTCCCAATACCATCGACCTCAACTCGCCTCGGATCGAGTTTCGTTAAAAATAATCCAGCGCCTCGGTTTAGAAATGTTAAAATAATCCCGGCGCGAACCGGTTAAGGGCAATAACTTATGAATTATGAACAGACATGTTATGACAGTGAATGACAGTAAACTTAAAATCTAAAATCTTTTCAAATCTTATAATTGTAAAAAAAATTTTACACTCTACAAATGACACCATGCTTTGTTTACATACGCATTTTCCTTTGGGAGATTAGTGGATCTCATTTCCACCTAGCTTCTATAGAAAAGCGCACATGTAACAAATTGTGACATCATCTGGTCTATTGACTACTGTGTGTGAACTAGTTGTTTGTGTCATTAAAGGAAATCTTACGCTCGGTTCAGACAGGCGTTCCACAGTCGCGCCGAACCAAATGAGTGAATTGAGTCCGACGTCTGAAACGAATAAGGGCGACAAGGCGCGCCAGACGGCGAACGATCGACTACTGGAGTTGTTAGAGCGACTCAGGAGCGACTTGATTTCAATTTGGTTCAGCGCGACTGTGGAACGCTTATCTGAACCGAGCGTTACACCTTTAACTTTTGTTGTGAGTTTTCTGATTTTTTTAAATATTTTTATATTTTTTTTTAACTCGTAGTTCAACATGTGCTTATCAAGCCAGACGTCAAGGGGTTAGAAAATATCAAGATTGGCGAGCTGCCTGAAGAACCAGAGTAAGTTGTCTCCAGTAATCAGCTCAATTTCCTGTAATCCCAATAAATGAAGCAGGGGTGAGAAATCTGTGCAATGATCATCAGAGGATTTGAGGGTCCAAGGGCTCTAGAGCAACACAGAGTTTAAGGGGTATAATTATGTGAGGGGTTCTAGCAAAATGAGACGGAACTGGGCACAGGGCATAGTGGAGAAAACTGCAAAATAATGAATAATAGTATATTTTTTTTTACTTTCAGATTTATTGATAATTGTAATCTTTGTATGCCTAATAACTATATTTGGTTAAGAAAATGTATGAAAGTAGTGGGATAAAACGTTTGGATCCCGTGTTTATGGACTGAACCGCTTCCCATTCAGAGGATTTTTCGGATCCCAAAAGTTTCAGCAAATAAACCGCAAAACCATTTTGAACTGGTTACCTGCCATTGTTTGGTACATCAGTACCCTATTACAGCTACTATGTATGCAGGTTTAGAATTTAGGTAAATGATACATCTAGGTAAAGATTATTTGTTATTTTGCAGAGGATTAGATTACTCCCGACCGTGGCACGACAGCTACGTAGAAGCCCGGGATCTCATGACCAAGTCCTTACACATCACACATCCCTCCATGCAGACGGTGCTTCGACTCTGTCAGAACAGCCTAGGCCAACTGACCCTAGTTGACTTCAGCGGTCAGAGGTCACAGGGACCCGTGGAATGTGAACATCTAAAGGTATTGTTAAGTCGTGCTGATTACCTCGGGGATTTTACTAACACCTATTCCAGGCTTTGGTTTCATAGATTTGAACTAAGTACACTATTTATAAGCCACAGAGGGAATTGCGCCTCCTGAACAAAGATATTGACAATACTGACAGCATAGGGCTGGATAGCTCAGTTGGTAGAGCACCGGAATGGCAACCTGGAGGTTGCTGGTTCAAGCCCCCGGGATTTTCCCCTTTTTCCTGTCTTCTTTTACCTTGCTCCTACTTTTTCCTACTTTTTTTCTACTTTTTTTCTTCTTCCATAACTTAGAAAATTTATTCTCATTCAATATTTTTTATTTAAATCACACATTGAAGGGCTTTAGGTGCAGGAGTACTGCAACTGTACTTTCCAAAGCTTAGTTGAGGATGGAGAACAAGAGTTCTGAGTACAGAACATCTCAAATAAGGCTTATGATGCTGTGGGACTGAGTGTGAACTAAAACTACTCCTGAAAGCCCACAAAAGTTTTACTTTTATCATGATTTTGTCAACAAAAGTGCTACTTCTGTTCTATTTTTTTTTTAAATGTTCATTCTACTATTCTCCTACTTTTGTTTACCTTGGTCTTCTTGAAAGCCTGAACCCCACTTTAGTCAATTACTAAAACAAAAATATTTTGAAACCATTAAGAACGACTATTTTGAAATATTTACTGTCACCAAGGATTTTAATAGTCAAGTCCCTGCAAGTCCATCACAAGTACATTCAAATCACAAGCTATTCAGATGACTTACCCTTGCATTGGAGTCAATATATTTGTTATCAATATCTTTGTTATCAATATCAGATTCAATAATACGACTGTAGCAGGAATCTTATATTACCTGCAACCTAAGAGTTTTACTTTGACAGTCATTACGGTACGTATCGTCCAAGTGGTGAGGTTTCATGAGGACAACAAACGTGTCTTTATAGATCCATAGCTCATTAGACAGACTTCATTTCTTTTTGCGTCTTCATTTTTACGATTCTTGTTTTGACAGAATAACGTCATCTTAGAATGTGAGAAGATGGAGGAGAAACAGATGCACAGCTGGTGGCCGGAGGTTCTTAATGTCTTTGTGGATCGGAAGAACTTTGCCGATGTCCCGGCCGAGGAGCTGGAATCATTCTACAACTGCACGTCTACTCTTATCTCAAATCAGGTCTGTACCAAGGGGGCTGCTCGCTTGTATTAAGATACCTCTTCACCCCTTTCCTCCAGTGTTTGTTAACCAGTTCGCGCCGGGATTATTTTAACATACCGAGCCGACGCGCGGGATTATTTTTAACAAAACTCGATCCGAAGCAGGTTCAGGCCGCCAGTATCGGGAAGCACACCCTCGCATTTCCGGCCTTGCTTGCTGCTGACAGACATTTCCGGCCTTGCTCGTGTCGGGTTTATGCATCATCGGTTTTGAAACTGGGGAAAAATTTGCGTTTATATTCGTCATCCGGCGCGAACTGGTTAAAAACATTAGTGAAGGGCAGAACCGAAAATGTACATCACCCTAATATGAATAGTTTGATTGTAGTACCATCTTTTATAGTGGGGCAGATATTTGGAAATATTTGGGGGAATTGTACCTTTGATGATACAAGCATGGAATTTAGCACACAGTCAGAGTATGTCTTGATGAGAAAGATATTTGGCTAGAGGGCCATCGCAGATTTGTCCTTTGAAAAACATAGGTGAAATAACATGCAATTTTCAATTCTTTTTATATGGCTGCCATTGCTTGTTATTCTACTTATATTTCTTCAAAGGATAAATCTGTCATGGCCCTATAGCTAATGTTTTTTATATGAAGCTTGTAGTTGTATGATGTACGTTTTATTTTTACTGTATTTGTACTGAGGGCCTCCATGGAAAGCAGTGCTGTGCACTGAATGGAGTTTACCCTCATTAAAGATGACGTAAATAATGTTTTTAGCCCTAACCCCCATGAGGTATTCTGTGAGTTTCCTGCCACACGCAGCAATCTGCATCATTTGTCAAAGTGACAACCCTGCCCAGTGCAGCGAAATCTATAAGGTCAGAAATCTCAAGGTCAAACTGCCTCAGAGTCTGCGGTCACAGAACGCAGCAGAATCCGTCTCTAGTATTGTTCAATGGGGATTAGCTCTTATAGTAATAGACTGTGGTTGTTTATGCACTGTGTTGACAGCAGAATGCATCAAAGTGCACCAGACATTTTTACCTGATGCACTGCCTGAGTTTTAGGGTTATTATTAATCAATACAAGTCTCACTGTTTGTCTCTCACTCGTCCACAGTTGAAGAATCTCGTCGTTCGCTCCATCGATGCCTGGGTTGACCTCTACAACCCAGCCGACAAGTCCCACCTCCCCATCTTCAAGATGGAACTAACGTACGACAACGATAAGATGGAGTTTTACCCCTACTACTCTGACCTAGAGGAGTGTCTGCTCTTTGTGATCACTCAACTGACCAAGACCATGCAGGGCGTCCCCACCGTCCAGTCCTGGCTGTCCGGAACCAATGACCTCAACAACATCGATGTGGCCATCGCTGATCACATTGTCGCTGAAGCTGTGAGGAAACTCCAGGAGGCCTGCAAGCTGAATTTTGAGCGGCCCACTGAGCACCTTCAGTCATACAGTGAGTTCAATGTTATGCTTTCCACATCCCAAGAAAGTTTAGCCTTGGTATGCTTCCGTCGCAATTAAACAAAAAATCCCCCATTCTTTTTTTATTTTATTTTCACTATTTTCTAAATTGCCAATTTTTGTCCCCTAGCAATACAACACTTGTTCACTTTTGGATGATCTATCAGACACCTCCCGAAAAAAGTTGGCCCATGTTTAGTTTATATTGAATTATTACTTCACTAATTTTGAATTACAGTAAACTCCGGCCAAGGCGACATCGAATAACTCGCCAAATGGCTCAAGTCAGCCGTCTGACAAAAGTCCCGATCGTCTGTGATCCATTTTAAAAGTTTTTCAAAAGAAAATTACTTTCCTCAGTCTATTTAAATATCTTGCTATTTAATTTGATCTTTTATTTCAGTGGTGAGATATGAGTACCTATGTAACGGTGAGGCACTGAGGCAAGTCAATGTATTCATGACTGAAGAACACACGTTTGATGAATATTGCCAGGTAAACAATATAAGATGGCATAACATCATTGTTCATTATTGTTGTGGATTCCTAATTCAATTTCAATTTTAATCTTAATATATGTGAGGCGTTCTGGCAAAATGAGACAGATGGGAAAAGGGCATAGTGAAGAAAACTACAAAATAATGAATAATGGGTAATTTATTTAATTTTCAGATTGATTAATATTTGTAATCTTTGGTATGCCTACTAACTATATTTTGTTAAGAAATAGTATGGAAGTAATGGAATAAAAGTGTTTTCAAAGGAAAACAATTGGCATTTGTCCATATCACATGTACAAAACTCGAAACTTTAAAGGCCTTTTTCTCAATATTTTACTTTTGTGACATGTTGATAAATGCGAACTTTAAACAGCCATAACTTGTTAATGGAATGTCCGATTGAAGCGCAAAAAACAGCATTGTAAGGAGAATGTTATCCTCTTTGCTAATACCCGAGAACCCTCATTTCAACCTCTGCCCAGTTCGTCTCATTTTGCCTGAACGCCTCACATATTAGGTAGGCATTGTATGGCATGGTAAATAAATTGTACAAGTTTAAACCTTGCAAGATTATTTATAATGGAAACATTAGCATGTAAGACAAAAAGAAGTTTTGAGCATAGACAAAACGTCTATCAATTTTTTTCTTATTTTGCATGTATACAAACTTGGATTGTTATTAATAAGAAATATCATTTTGGGTAGAAACATGGACAAATTCTAGTATTTTTTGTTTTTAGTTGATTGAGGAATTCCGCAGCAAAGCGAAGGAGATCATGCTACAAGATGGCATTGTACACTATGACATGGTGCAACTGGACTGTGAGGATCTCAAACGAGGATTGGCTGAAAAGTCCAAGAGTTTCGCCGATATGTTGCTGGACAGAATGGCTGCTGACCACCGGAAAGAAAACAAGAGGTGGATGTTAACTTTTTTAAGTTCAAGTTTGTTACTCACACAGGTAGCCAATTATACTCCTGGAGAGACACAATGTTAGTAAAGTGTCTTGCCAGGGAACACAAATACCGTGTTTCCTGTCGGGGGTCCTGATGCATGTAACATTGTCAGAGACTATAACCATTGTAATGTTGTGCCAACCTGAACCGAAACTGAAACTGACATGACCCGAAACCTAATTCGGGTCGGGTGTAGTTGGTTTTTCTGTCATTACAGTTTAGATCGGGTCGGTTTTGGTTTTGCGCTTGGGCTGTTCGGGTCGGACCTGGTCGGTTTAGCCATCTTGTGAAAAACATGAAATAAACTGAAGAAAAAAACCCTGAAACAGTTTGGAAATGTTCGTGGTACAAAAGTATCATATCCCACGGATAGTTGAAGCGTTGTTTATGTATTCCTTATGGCCAGGAGTTAGTGAAGAAATGAACGCTCGTAATTGCATTTGTACTACAATTTGTACTACAACCTCTGTGCGATTGCACATGTGTTTTGCGGTTCGACAAACAGTCTACAATGTGTAGACCCACTGGTAGGTCACGTTAAAAGTATTCCTCATTTACTGACAGACAAATTGTTTTGACACATGCATCTATCGGAGATCATAGTGCCCGTGGTCGATTAAGCAAACTAATGTTTAAATTTGTTTACAAATAATTTTTTGAAATTGGTTTTTGTAACAGCATCTGCGGTGAGTTTCAGACTATCAAGGAACGAGCACTCAAAGTGCCAGAAGACTCTGGCGAGATGATGGATATGATCTCCTACATCCAGAAGGCTCGCGTGGAGGGTATCCAGGCTCTAAACGGTCGCATCAACGTCAGCAAGCAGCGGATGAACTATCTTCTAGATGTCTACTTCTTCAGCCAGGAACACATTGATCTCAACTGCACTGTCCTGCTGTGGCCTAGGAACATCCAGCCTGTGTTTGATGAGAATGATGAGGTTAGTAGTAGAATGGCTGAGTTAAAGGCTGTGTTTGATGAGAATGATGAGTTTAGTAGTGGAATGGCATAGTATACAGCCTGTGTTTGATGAGAATGATGAGGTTAGTAGTAGAATGGCTTAGTATCCTGTGTTTGATGAGAATGATGAGGTTAGTAGTGGAATGGCTTAGTTAAAGCCTGTGTTTGATGAGAATGATGAGGTTAGTAGTGGAATGGCTTAGTTACAGCCTGTGTTTGATGAGAATGATGAGGTTAGTAGTGGAATGGCTTAGTTAAAGCCTGTGTTTGGTGAAAAGGATGAGGTTAGTAGTGGATTGAATGGCTTAGTTACAGCCTGTGTTTGATGAGAATGATGAGGTTAGTAGTGGAATGGCTTAGTTACAGCCTGTGTTTGATGAGAATGATGAGGTTAGTAGTGGAATGGCTTAGTTACAGCCTGTGTTGGATGAGAATGATGAGGTTAGTAGTGGAATGGCTTAGTTAAAGCCTACCGGTATGTTGGATGAGAATGATGAGGTTAGTAGTGGAATGGCTTAGTTAAAGCCTACCGGTATGTTGGATGAGAATGATGAGGTTAGTAGTGGAATGGCTTAGTTACAGCCTGTGTTTGATGAGAATGATGAGGTTAGTAGTGGAATAGCTTAGTTACAGCCTGTGTTGGATGAGAATAAAGTTAGTAGTGGAATGGCTACCACGGGATGTTCAGTTAAACAGGCGGAAGTTGCTTGATGTATTGATATTCATGTGATACTGGTTCAGGCACAAAACTGGACACCATTTTGTGAAAATTAAGATGATTTGCCTAAGCCAAACATTGTGTTTTTTAGGGGTTCGGTTACATTTTTGTTTGTTTAGGTCGGTTTTCCTGGTCGGGTTGGGGAGTTTGATCGGTTTCGGTTCAGATTCGGTTCAGATTCGGTTCATATTTTTAATATTTTGGGCCGATTTGGCTTAGTCAAACCAATCCGATTTGTTTTGTGATTTTGTTCTCTTGTAGCTTGTGGAAGCATCCAAGAAGAAGAATGAGCGCGAGCTGCTTGAGAAACGAGAGAAGGTCATGGTAGAGCTGGATAAGATCCGCAAGCGAGTGGCAGAGTTTGCAGAGTATGGTGAGTTGGACATGATGGTACAGTACGTCAACGACGTAAGGGCAGTGCAGAAGCGTATCGCAGAGGTGACTGAGACTATCGGCTTCATCAACAAGGTAAGATTCATCCAGGAACAGTTAAGGTTTTACTTCTTCTTTAATTGTCTTTCAAAGATGTTTGTGTAAGTCAGATGATATTGGATTCCTGATATATCGATCATTACAAATTCTCATATCGACGGACCCTGGCACAGAATGCATCCAAAAGTTGCATTTGTATAAGTTTTAGATATTATCTTTAGAATATCTTAAATTTTGCAATTAACCTGGAAAATTACACTTCTTGTAAAAACTGTCGGAAAAAATTAAAAATTTCAACAAAATCATTTAAGTTACCAGAACTGTAAATTCTGTAACACCTTACCCAAAATGATTTGTTTAAATTATGACTTGGCCTTATAATAGCCCTATGTATTGACGACGTTACGCACTGTTTACCGCAGTGCATCATGGGAGACAGTGGGGGTCATCGCCATGGTTTATACACTAGCACTCTCCACGCTCATTTCTCGACTCTGTGATTCCCGAGGTAAAGCTCCTGCACAGTCATGATCTTTCCCAGTCTTCTGACGTGTTTATATCCAGGCCCGTACGGGGGAGAAAGGGGGGGGGGGGGAAGGGGGAATGGGGGAGGGGGGGGGGGAAGGGGGAATGGGGGGGGGGGGGGGGGGGGGGGGGGGGTGCGACGGGTGCGTACGCACCCCCCAAATTACCAACATTTCCAAATTACCAAGAAATAACTGTACTGGCACACGAACAATTTTGGCCCCATTTTTGGTACCGTCGGTACAAATTCGCCCCAAATTACGAAAAGGCCCACATTTTCCAGGGTAAATAATAGTATTTTGATGTAGAAATAACGGTACTGGCACACGAAAATTGTTGGTTCCATTTTTGGTCCCATCAGTAAAAATTCGCACCCCCCCATAACAAATCCTGCGTACGGGCCTAATATCTTCCATGTATTCTAGGCTTGAAACTGATCATGTGTCTGCATTTTGCACGAAAAAATGTAGCGAGCGTTTAGCGGTGATCCCCACTGAAATCTGCAATGTCATGCGATAAACATTGGGTGATGTCATTAATACACAGGGCTATTGAATGACAATAGAAAAAGTCGTATCCTCATTGAGTGATCCCCACAATGTCGCTTCCCAGGTTATATTGTAAAATTGAGTGTGATCCCTGGCCACACGAATCCTAGTGTTTATGACTTCTGACTAGTGCCCTCGAACAAAGATACGAACAATTTGGGAGAATGCCAACATAAGGCAAGATAGCTCAGTTGGTAGAGCACCGGTCCGGTATTTCGGAGGTCGCAGGTTCGTGTCCCGCCTTGTAAATTTCTTTGTTCCCTTTGAAATAGTAATACTTTGTAATCACTTGTGGACTATTAGGAAGAGAAGCTATTCAAATGGGACGCCACCACCTACCCTGAGATAGAGGAGATCACCGTGGCTATTGAGCCGTACATGAAACTCTTCAGCCTGGTTGTCAAATGGCAGCGAGCCGAGAAAAAGTGAGTCTTTTCAGTTTGAAACTTCCCTTTAACCCTAACCCTGCCAGATCCAGCACAGAGCATCTGTGGTGACTGCTTGACCTTGCTAGACTCTGCACACAAGTCAATGTGACAAAGTATGCAATCTGTTGCGTCTGGCAGGGTTTCTAGCCAAAATACCCTAGAGGGTTAGGGTTAATTAAGGAACTAATCAGTTGACCAAGGAGGTCATGATCATGCAGCGTAGATTTAAGCCTAAACTGCTTAAATCTTAAGTAGGTTTAGAGAATTGAGAGTTTCTAATGCTATCAGATTTGAAAAGTTTGATTTCTTTAAATGAGTAATTACTTTAAGGTGCAAGAGATATTTATTTTCGAGTTGGAAAGAGTACTTGACAAGAGTAGAGGTAGGAGGAGTTAAAACTATTTCAGACTAATGTTTTTGAATTGCACTGAGATTAACTGAAGTCAAATTAAATTTTGTTTCAGATAGGTGAACGAATACTCAATTTTATAACTAATAATCATGATGCTTATACGGCACTTTGCATCGTATCAACAATCTCAAGGCTCTGTACAATTATTATCCCGTTCATCAGGCCATGGGCCACACAGCAATCAATATCAGCACTCAGTTTGACCTCCATGCTCACAGGCACCCATTTATCGTCCTGGGTGAAGAGAGTTAATTGTAGTTAAGTCTCTTGCCCAATAGCACAAACACCGTTTTCCGGGCAGGGTTGGAACCTACGCGCCATCCATCATGAGTGAAACACCGTAACCACTGGACCTTGCATGTAGCATTCTACACATTTTTCAATGAGCTGACACCTACATGTGATTTATTTCTAGCGACCGCAACAGTCGATCTTTTCAAAATGTCGTTTAAAAAAACTGTTTCAAAATGTTGAATTTAATCCAAATCTTTAGAATAATTTAAAACTACTTTCTCTAAAGTTTGTATTACCTGTATTTTCAGGTGGATGGACGGTGCCTTCATGGAGCTAGACTCAGAGTCCATCGGCAACGAAGCTGACGACTACTGGCGAGACATCTACAAGACCACCAAGACCTTCTTAGCCCAAAAGAAGAAACGAGATGCTGAGAAGGCCAAGGCAGCCACATCCAAGAAGAAGAGAAGAGGGGCGGAGGAAGGGGAAGAGCCTGAGGAGAAGGAGGAGGAGGAGGAAGGAGGGGCTGCTCTCAAGGTCTGCAACGTGGTGCAGCAGCAGGTCAAGGAGTTCCAGGTAACCAAGAAATGTGCACCTTTTTTCTTCTCTCGTCTAAAAAAACTACCCTTTCTCTTGGCAAATGATATTGTTGCAGTGCCCACTTTCAATTTGTTTAATGAGCCAAAACCTGTAGGGTAATTCCACAAACTCGGACGTAGATGTCAGACACTCTAACCCTAACCCCTTGAGTATCTTTACTAGAAAGTACCCTGAATCCGCCAAAATCTACCAATTTTGTCATGCACAAAAATGTTGGTATTGGTGACTGCTCAATATCCTAAATCCTGCGGTACCGCTAGGCTTACAATTCTCAATCTAAATTTTCCCAGTTTAATATGGAGGTATCCTGAATCGGCCAGAATTCTCCAAAACAGGGGTATGGATTTTGATGGATTCAGGGAAGTTATGGTTAGTTAGTGTTAAAAAAATGAGCATGATACCTCACTACATAACGTCTCTTGAAAAACGCAACAGTTGCTAAAGCTGTGATTATAGGTAAACCCAATATCTTAACCGTATGTTATAGGTGCGATTGTGCATCAGCTTCAATTTTCAGGTCGTTCACTTTCCGGTTGGCTGATAAATCATAATA
This sequence comes from Crossaster papposus, assembly GCA_037893245.1. Lineage (NCBI taxonomy): Eukaryota > Metazoa > Echinodermata > Asteroidea > Velatida > Solasteridae > Crossaster > Crossaster papposus. The sequence continues at coordinate 971,722 of JBAIAA010000279.1, read as the reverse complement.
ATTTCTCTTCAAATCCTTACAAATTAGATAAATGACTATAATTGCCCTAAAGAAAATTGGAAGAAACGACTTAAATTTACCAATATTTAAATTCATGGTTTATTTTTCCAATACAGGAAAACATCCCGACCATCGCAATCATGTGCAACCCAGGCATCCGTACTCGTCATTGGAGTCAAATGTCGGACATCGCCGGCTTTGATCTGACCCCCGACTCCGGTACAACAATGCGTAAAGTCCTTAAGCTCAATCTGGATCCGTACATGGAGAAGTTTGACTCTATTAGTGCAGCAGCCTCAAAGGTAACAAAAAACATCCACTGTAAGCTCAGTCTCACCTTTGGGTTAATGGACTGTTCCAGGTTTTGCCATAAGCCCCACCTACATTGTCTGTCCAAAGTTGTTAATTGGCCAATACACTGTGTTTGATTGACAAGCAGGAGTTATCCATTCTCTTGTAGGAGTTTTTTGTTTTCACCCGGCAGGGGAGATTTTTAAAGAAATTCCTATTAGCTCCTAAACTCTGTGCCAATTATTTTGTTGATTTGTTTCATTTCGTCTCGATTTCATTCATGAACCGGTGACTGAATGTTTCAGAAATCCCTTTGAGAACTTGGTCTTTTGTAATGTGAGCAGGCAATTTACAAACAGTACAAAAGTCCTTGCGCAGGAAACTGGGTACCAGTGACTGCTGTCACTACAACCAGTCTGAAAGGGCTTAAGAGAGAGGCACTGCCAGCCATAAGCGGGATGGAGGCACCAATTTATCTAAGGACTAATTAACACCACCACCACCACCATCACTATCATCACCACCCATACAGAAACCAACATGAGACAGGAAGGCACAAACTGAGCATACTTGAAACCCACCCTCTCTAAGATAGCAGCAATGCTTTTAGGAGATTACAAGATGCAATATGCAAGATACTAATCACAGAAACTATTGCCTAAAGAGGAACTAAAATGAGTTTAACATTTCGCCTTTTGTTGTTTTATGTGGATAAATATACATTCAATAGTACAAACAAGGTTTATTTATACACATACAGTAAGAATTAATTTTTGTACAAGCATTTTATTTCTGGACCAACACTGCCTGAAATCTGAAAAGCGCTAGGTCAAATCCATTTGTATATGTTTGGCTGAGGACGTCATTCTGAAACTCGAGCGAGTACACACATGCGCGTCGTCCATCTGGTGACCGACTACTCGCAATCTGCACAGAACCATACGACTATTGACCCCGGTACCAGACTGACTTGACATGCTTTGAGTGTTTACGTTGCTGATCAACAGTGTGACAAGAAGTTTTTAGCGACCTTTGTACATGCAGTTTTACTTAAACGTAAATTTAAGATTATTTGTCCACCATGGATCATGAGTTGTTGACTTCTTCCAGTAAAAGTGAAGATGCATTCACTGACGAGGAAGAATTAATCGATATAGAGGACGACGGAGCCGGTCCAGCCGCGATTGTACAGCACATGTACACGCACGTGAGCGCGCTACATGTATGTGAAGCTCGTGCACAAAAAGAGTTGAGTCTCAGATTGACGTCACGCGGAGTCACGTGAATATATTAATACATAAATTCTTTTTGGGGAACTCAAACAAATGTTCGTAGTAACGCTCGTTTTAATTAATTATTTTTACACACAAAAAACGACAATTGAGATCGTTTTAGTTGTTGTATTTTGGAAAGAGATATGTTACCTTTATAAAAACAATAATTGGGGAAAAACAATTAACCGCGTTTTATTTCCTCTTTAAGAAAGCATGAATCAGATGGGAACCAGTGGCAGGCCATATACATTGATGACATTTTGATTGGTATCCTGTTTTGGCTAAGCAGTTAATTTCTGTGCTCAGACCCATGTAGTCAGACCCATCCGCTATAAGCTTAGAAAATATTTGATAAACATAAAACAGGTTATTAGCCAAGATGCCATGCAATGCTGAGCACCATTTTCATAATATGCCACACCGTAAAATTGGCCCTCGTCACTAGAATTAATATTGTCACCCTCTATGATTCCTCAGGAGTATTCCATGGAGAAGGCCATGAAATAATGTTGTAACCATCTATGATTCCTCAGGAATATTCCCAGGAAAAGGCCATGAAATAATGTTGTAACCATCTATGATTCCTCAGGAATATTCCCAGGAGAAGGCCATGAAATAATGTTGTAACCGTTTATGATTCCTCAGGAATATTCCAAGGAAAAGGCCATGAAATAATGTTGTAACCATCTATGATTCCTCAGGAATATTCCCAGGAAAAGGCCATGAAATAATGTTGTAACCATCTATGATTCCTCAGGAATATTCCCAGGAAAAGGCCATGAAATAATGTTGTAACCATCTATGATTCCTCAGGAATATTCCCAGGAGAAGGCCATGAAATAATGTTGTAACCGTTTATGATTCCTCAGGAATATTCCAAGGAAAAGGCCATGAAATAATGTTGTAACCATCTATGATTCCTCAGGAATATTCCCAGGAAAAGGCCATGAAATAATGTTGTAACCATCTATGATTCCTCAGGAGTATTCGCTGGAGAAGGCCATGAGTAAGATGGTAGATGAATGGGAGCAGGTTCAGTTTAACCTAACGACGTACCGTGATACTGGAGTCAAGATCCTTGCCTCGGTGGATGACATACAGACCATGTTAGATGATCAGATTGTGAAGACACAGACGATGCGTGGCTCGCCGTTCATCAAGCCGTTTGAGAAAGAAATTAAAGTAAGTGAGGACAAATAACAACCTTTGTATAACCCCCATTTTTCATTGATGAAATACTTACAATATTACAGAAAAAAAGCTTTATCCACAAGCTCTTGTCGTTAAAGGTAAAGGTAGGATATACCATTTGTAATTGCTTGAATTATCAGTAATGGGTGAATTTGGACGGTTGTATTTTATAGTAAATATCGTTTAACTGACCTGCCTAAAGTTTTACCATAACTGACCTATTTGAAGTTAATCAAGAAAAACGTTCGTTTTCAACCGGCGTCGGGCAGTTGTTCTTGTTGTTCTTGGGTTTTTTTCCGATCGCTGTTTGGCAATATTTTTATGAAATTAAATTTGTCGTAACAATTACAGGATATCTAGCGCAATCATTTTGCTGGATGCCTAGAATCATTATTTACTTTTAAAAAAGTAAGATATTTTTTAATAATTCGGTAGTAAACATTTTTGATTTGCAAATGGTGTATCCTACCTTTAAATTGTAGGGAGTTCGGAGTGTGGGACTTGAGCTAAGGCTAACGTCTCATAAAGGTAGAAGTTCAGAGACATTTTTTAGTTGAGATTTTTTTTTTTCAGTTAGTGCTTATGTTTTAAGAGTTACATAATGTGTGACCCACAATCTTAAAGCAATTTTAAGGACTCCTATTAATCCTCCAATATTCTTTACTATGTTGGAGCCCAACGGCAAATTCTTTCTATGCTTAGAGGCAATATACAATATTTGCAAACATAAAAAACAACACTAATCATTATGAAATACCTTACTTGACTGTAAGTGAATAATAGTCTCAAGCATTCTGTGAAATCATGGTGTGCGGTCATTTTCAAAAAATGCGGAATTTTTAAAATCAATTTCCAATAATTGTTGTCTGATCATCGTTGTAATTTTATTTTATTTTTCAAATGAGTTTTTGAATGAAAGAATGAAGGAATGAAAGAGGTCAGAGTGGGTAGGATCAAAGACAGACCAAGGGGTAAAAGGGGTAAAAACCTGGGTGGGGAACAAACAAGGAAGGGGTGAAACCACAAAGAAAGGGTTCAGGGTGAGATCAAAGGGAATAGATGAAAAAGGAGTGTGACTGGGTGTAATTTGGGCGGGGGTTGTGAGGAAAAGGAGTGGGCAACAGTATTACAAGAAAGGGGTGTAAAAGGAAAATGAACGGGAGAAACCAGAAGAGTGAGAACAAACAAAAACAAAAACAAACAAAATCATGGCAAGGTATTAATCTGAAACAGATGACAATATATGACAATTGTTATTTGTTTTGCTAGGAATGGGAAGAGAAGTTGTTACGTGTCCAGGAGACCATCGACGAATGGCTGAAGGTTCAATCTCAGTGGCTGTACCTAGAGCCCATCTTCAGCTCGGAAGACATCATGCAGCAGATGCCTGAAGAAGGACATATGTTCCAGACGGTGGACAAGAACTGGAAGGAAATCATGAAACACACCGTCAAGGATCCTAAGGTACGTAGTATATTGCAGTCCAGTCCATCGCAAGCCCATCACAAGTTTGGTTACAAGTATTAATCTAACAAGTTTTTTTCCAAGTCTGGTTGAACTGGGATGAACACTGACAAAGACAGACAGCAAAGGTTGAGTTACTGTTAGTGACAGGTGCCACTTGGGCTCAGGGTAGACTTTTGAATTCAGTCACAAAGTATTAAATTAACACAATACGGGAAGATTTATTGTAAGGGAAGGTTTGTATTATAGGGAAGGTTTGCATTATAACTGAGAGTGGGTGGGGTTTTGTGGAAAAGTGTCAGGAAGTATATGATTTTTTTTCAAATAGTCCCCACAATTGTAAGGGTGTACAATTGTTTAGCTTCTCAGCTGCGAGTTAAGATGGCATAGGTGGCTAGTGGGTAATACATTCATCTCTCAGCCTTGTGGCTCAGGTTCGAATCCCAGCTCGGACCATGTATGTGAGTAGACTTATTCGTTGATCCTCTCAAGTGCCTCAAGGGTTTCCTTCGACTCTCCGGTTTGCCTCCATCCGCAAACATCCACACTTTGAATCTCCGGCTGTGCTCGATCACGCTCTAGCCACATTCTGTGCAATTCAGCTTCTCAGATGCAAGTAAAGATGATAAGTGTTCAACCCCCAATTTGTTTTCATTAATATTTTTCTAATGTTATAAGGCTGCTTAGCCTGTTGGCGCTTGGTTTATTTGTTTACATTGACCGGACCCAGGCACAGGATTGATTTTCACGAACCTCGATCCAAAACGGGTTCAGGTCAACATCTGTGGGTAGCACACCCTGATATTTCCGGCCTCGCTCGCTGCATGTTTATCCGTCATCCACTACGAATACCACAAAACCTTTGTGTGGATACAAGTCATCCGACGCGGAGTAGTTAACAGTAATTTACTATTAAAACCACGTGTGAACAGAGTCCGCCTTGAAAAACAAGATGACACTTTATATTGAGGATTGTTTGTTCTGTCTAGGTCCTGGTAGCGACCTCATTGACTGGCATCTTGGACAAGCTCATTAACAGCAACAAGTATCTAGACGACATCCTGAAGGGTCTGAATGCCTATCTGGAGAAGAAGAGGCTATTCTTCCCAAGGTTAGTCTCTTTCTATCTTCAAGATCTATTTCACATTTCTGACATAAGTTGTTGGTGGTGTTTTTGTTTTTTAGGGAATTAAATTTGTATGCCCCGACATTGGGATCGTGCTACTTGAAATCGTTGGCCATATTACTAAGTTCGTGCCGGGAAGATTTTCACATCACCGAGCCGAGGCGCGGGATTATTTTTCACAAAACTCGATCCGAGACGGGTTCAGGCCGATAGTTCCGGGAAGCACACCCACGCATTTCCGGCCTTGCTCGCTGCTGACAGGCATTTCCGGCCTTGCTCGTGACGTGTTTATGCGCCGTCTCTTTTGAATATATATATGTCCTCCGGCGCGAACTGGTTAATGTGAGTATTAAATAATGTAGTGGTGCTACCTAAACCGAAATAACTGTTTAAATGCTGCTGTCAACAGCACGGTCAACTTTGGAGTGAACTAGGGCTGATGGTTCATCCACAAATAAATAGATCAATAAGGTGAATGACGAAGACGTTTGGAGAGCACTTGTACGATCCGACATATTTATTTGATCATTCACACTCAAAATGAAAATTAAAAGAAAAACCCTGTCAACAAAATACAGAAAGTTTTACTTATTCAAATACAAGAATTGATTTTAAGTAATTGATGAACTGATAAATCCAAGAATTTATTTTATAGGCCTAGTAATTGATGGACTGATTACATTGTAGCAATAATAATATTAAAGGAAAATTCCAGGCTCAATAATATTTTACCTAGTCTAAAAGAATATATGCTAACATACTAACTCCGCAGAGAATTTGTTTTGATTTGTTATCGAGAACGACACACGCGCTTATTATATTCACGATTTCTTGCCATTCAGGAGTACAAGGGCGCAGCCATGTTGTTCAAATTTCCCGCCTCGCCCGGGAAATTATGACGTAGTGTCTGCACCTCAATGCACATCGCTTTATTACCGGTTGTTCGCACTGGTATCCCACCTTGACGCGGCCAACTACATTATGCAGACGTATGTTGTACGGCGCCCGACTATTGCGAGTACATGTATTGCATTTCTGACGCGCCACAAACTATCGTTTATTTTTGTATTTTCTGAGAACAATAGAAAATCTGTGAGCTAGTAATTATGGCATCAGCTCCTTCTCCGTATGATTTTGAGCCCACTTTCACATAAGGGTGTGCGTTTACGGGTAGTACGGGACCCGGGTACCCTATTCCCGTCACGGTCGGGTACCCGGGTACCCGTGACTATTATTAGAATCATAACAAAAACCCGGAAGTATACACCGCGTCGGCACGTGCATGTACATGCCGCGCTGGCATGGCGTGCTTACTTCCCCTGCATTCCGCAACTAAACAAATGCAAGGGCCCACTTTGCAACTCAGGGTTCGACGCAAACAAATTCTAGTCACTTAAAACAGCGGATAGTCAAAACCCTTTTCTAAGTAGTCCGGCGGTCCAGTGAAAAAAAAAGTTAAGTGCGTGGTTTTCAGAGCCAGATTGTCAACAGCGATCCCGTATTGCGTAGAGTTTACTCTCAGCTTAATAAATGTTTGTAAATGAATTGACTTGCCGCTCCCCATAATTGCACGTCTACAGTGGCACGTCTTTTTCCAAAATAAATAAGGTTCAATGAACTAAATCCTTTGAGTGAGGCGACACGAAATGTAGCAAAAAAGCCGACCGCAGTTCCTGGCTGGCCATAGAGTTGATACAATAGAACCAAATACCTCTCCTACAGTATCAGGTTTCAAAACCACATTCCAGGCACGGGTCCGTGGGATCATGAATTAATTCAGCACATTTTCCAAAAAGTAAACCTCGGAAACTCAAAGGACAACTGTAACAAAACACTAGCAGCTGTCAGAATTGTCGGTAAATAGACTTCAAAGGCATTTTTTTATCACAATGACTTCAAAGAAAGCACAATCATCCGTTAGGCTGCTATCTAGACATCGGGAAATTGTCGGTAAAGACGTTTTACTCAGATGTTTTCTAACAATTTATCGGCACGCAATGAATATAAAAGACGCTTGCCTTTCTGAAATAATGTGTCAACATTTACAAAGGCAGTTTCGGGTAATAAATTCGATAAATTGGAGCCGGGTACCCGCAATCAGCGGTCGGGTTACGGGTACCCGGGTACCCGGCACGGCCTTACTTTCACATGTACAGTTCACATTATGTGTACACTATGCCGTACACAAAAGGGTTCACTTGCATTCCTTGCGCGTGCAGGGCCGCTATCCATCGGACTTCGCGTACTGATGGTGCAGACACTACGTCACAATATCTCGGATGTACCAATAAACCAGAACAAAATGGCGGCTCGCATGACGGTAAGTGCAGTGCGAGAAAATCTCTGTTTTATATGATTACCAAAACCGATAAAAATGAAAAAAAAATTAAGTCACAATGGCAATTGACACTCTTTAACATTATGCCATTATAAACTATGGGTGGAGTTTCCCTTTAAGAGCACCCCAGAAAGATTTTATTACAATTTTCATACACCATGGGTAATTGCTTGAATTATCATGAATTGGTGGATTTAGGGGGGGATTGTATTTTATAGTAACTATCGTTTAACTGACCTGTCTAAAGTTTTACAATCATGGATGCCGAGAAAAGCACGAAAAACAGCGTTTGTTTTCAACCGGCGTTGGGCAGTTATTTTTATGTTATTTTTGGGGTTTTTCGCGATCGCTATCTGGCGATCGCAAATATTTTTTGTATACAATTTTGTTTTCAGAATAATTACAGGATGTCTAGCGCAAGCATTTTGCTGGATGCCTTCAATCATTATTTACTTTTAAATAAGTAAAATTCTTCTTAATAATTTGGTAGTGAATATTTTTGATATCTGCAAATGGTGTATCCTACCTTTGAATGTGAGAATTACTACATGGTTCTTACCCTGATATGAAATGGCTTTATGCTTGTGCTCAAGCCAGTAACTGGATGGATCTATAAATACAATGCTTAATCAGCAGCTTAGGCCTAATGATCTACACAATCAAATAAATGTAAATGTATTCAGTAAAGTCAATTAATTAAAGGAACAGCATTGTGCATGTTCATATTTGTAAAACAGGCCTCAATCATGTCACCCCCGAGGGGACCCGGGTTTAGAATAGGTACCCTGCATCCTCCTTGCATTTCGTAAAAGGCGAAAAAATGGAGGCAACTCGTTTGCCGTGAGTTGCGACTCGTGTCGGTGGAAGACGGGATCCTGGGGGTTGAGGATTCTGGTGAGCTGCGGTTCCCATGATATCCAACACACCTCTTTGGCCCTTATTTCATCTAGACGAGCGGTCTGAATGGCCCGTTCAGATCAATCGGCTGGTCGTGCCTAGCCCCATGTGCTCAGATTATAATTTTGATGCTTCATATAACATTTGTACTTTCCAAGTACTTATTCTATTTGTTATTAATCAGATTAGTCTATCTTCTCTAATCTTAGCCATAATAAGCGGCGGCTCATGGGTCAATCAAGTATGATCTAATCATGCTTGAGTATACCATCCCTGTATCTCTGGTGTACAACTACATCAATTTTGAGTAGCTCCGTGCATCCCCTTGTTGGGCTCCATGGTGGGTGGAGACCAGAGATGGTGAAATATAACTCAAACTAATATGGCATCCCACACAAACAAACGAAACCGTCCCGACTCAGATTCAGATTCAGATAAATCAGATCCTCTGCAACAATCTTCAACTGATACAAAAGACACTTGGTACAGTTTTTTTGAAATAATATCAACAGACGATAACCATTCCATTACAAAGCTTTCGCCCTTTGTTATCGATAAAGCGATTCAGGGTATGGTAGGCACTGTAAAATTAGTTAAAAAACTAAGAAAACCTCCTACAGGCAGCCTCCTAATAGAGGTGGCAACACAAACCCAAAGCCAGAACATCATCAAAATGAAGCAGTTGGCTAATATACCGGTTACTGTTCAACCACACAAAACGTTGAACAGCAGCAAAGGTGTAATAAAAACTCGTGAATTAGACGATCAAACAGAGGATGAAATTCTAAACTATCTAGCAACACAAAGCGTTACCACTGTTAAAAGGATAACTATCAGGAAAAATGATAACATCATTGCCACTGGCACATATATTCTGACCTTTGATACAACGATACTTCCAGAGTTCATCAAGCTGGGATACCTCAGGGTTAAAGTTGAGAAGTTTATTCCCAACCCACTGAGGTGCTTCCAATGTCAAAAGTTTGGTCATGGTCTACAGGCATGCAGAGGAAAACCCTGTTGCTTTCGCTGTGGTGAACCTGACCACAATGGACAAGACTGTCACAGAGATCCAAAATGCAAGAACTGTCAGGGTGACCATATGGCTTCTTCAAGAGATTGTCCAGTGTGGAAAATAGAAAAACAAACTCAATATCTGAAAGCTACAAACAACATCGGCTATTTAGAAGCTAAGAAAATGGCTAAAACTCACACACCTGACAAACCTACATATGCAGCAGCAGCAGCAGCAGCAATAACAGCAACGACACGACTTAAAGAAACTCACAATATGGAGTGCCAAACAAAGCTCACCTGGATTACAACTGAAAAGCCTGTAAATTACACACCAACGACAGAACAAAAACGACCTCCAACTAAATCAACTAGCTGCCAGACCGATCCAGTTAATCTGGAAAACCTCCAAACCAAAACACGCTCTACTACTGATAAGGCAACAAACCAACCAACTACCAGTAGTAACTCTAGGGAAAAACCGGAAAACCTCCAAACCAAAACACATCCTGCTACTGATAAGAAAACAAATCAACCATCTACCAGTAATAACTTAAAGGAAAAACCGGAAAACATCCAAACCAAAACACACCCTGCTACTAATAAGTCAACAAATCAACCATCTTCCAGTAGTAACTCAAAGGAAAAACCATCAGGAAAAAACCCTAATAAGAAAACAAACCCTGAATCCAGTAACCGAACCAAAAAAGGCAACAAAAACCCAATTAATCAACAAAACAAATACAGTAGTCTAGATGATGAAGCCGAAGAGGACATGGATGTATACTATACAGAACTCCAGCAAGTATCTACTAAATCAAAGGATAGAACAAGAAGTAGATCTCCCAGATCTAATATTAAATAACATTTTCTCTAACATAACCAGCTACATTACCCACAACGTAAATGAACAAAACTAAAATTGTTCAGTGGAATTGTAGAGGTTTTAAAGCCAACTTTAATGAGATTCAACTTTTAGTTCAAACACACAACCCAGTTGTGTTTGCACTTCAAGAAACCCACCTTAAAGAAACCGATAACATCAACCTGAAATCATATCACATGTATAATACCTATGACCCTGAAGAACAACGAGCCAAAGGAGGCTCTTCATTATTAGTAAAACAAGGCATTATTCATAGCCATGTTCCTCTAAATACCAATCTACAGGCTGTTGCAGCCCGCATCACTCTGCATAGAGCAATCACCATATGTTCCATTTATATACCACCCACCTTTAATTTAAAACATACTGATTTAGATAACCTTGTTAACCAACTCCCAACTCCATATATATTACTAGGAGATTTTAATGGACATAACCCCGTTTGGGGTTCAGATACATATAATACAAAAGGAAGACTACTCGAAAAGTTTATCGCCGACCAAGCTCTGTGTTTTTTAAACGATGGGTCACATACCTACCTACATCCTGGTAGTGGCTCATACACGTCAATAGACCTCACACTTACAGACCCTGAACTTGTAACAGACTTTACATGGGTTGTGTGGGATGACCTATGTGGAAGTGATCATTTCCCAATCATCCTCGAATATGACCAATCACTCACTGAAGAATACACTCCCAAATGGAACTTCAACAAAGCAGATTGGGAAAGTTTCTCTAAGCACTGTGAGGAAAAATTAACTAATATCAACTTCGACAATGGAACTAACCCCATTAAGACTTATACAAACATTTTGATTTCTATAGCCGATGATACTATACCCAAAACATCAACTCATTCATCTAAACCCCATCTACCATGGGATGACCAAGAATGCAAGGAAGTCAGGAAAGCTCGCAAAAAAGCTGAACGGAAATTTAACCTTAGACCTACTTCAGATAACTTAGCTCAAGTTAAAATTGCTAGAGCTAAAGCCCGTCAAATTATTAATTACAAAAAAAGAAACAGCTGGAAAACATATGTATCTAAACTTACGTCACGTACCCCTTTGGGAAAAGTCTGGAATATGGTTCAGAAAATGAACGGTCGAAAGGTCAAATCAGGAGTTAAACATTTACAAAAAGATAATGAAACCCTTACTACTAAGACAGATATAGTAGAGGAATTGGCAAATTCGTTCGAGAAAAATTCTTCTACAGAAAATTACTCAAAAGAATTTCAAAAATTCAAATTACAAAATGAACAACACCATCTAAAATTTGCATCTAATAACACTGAAAACTACAACCAACCATTTTCACTTGAAGAACTCACCACAGCCATTGGGAAATCACATGATACAGCAATAGGCCCAGATCAAATACACTATCAACTATTAAAACATCTACCTGAGAAATGTCTAATAACTCTGTTAAACATACTCAATGTCGTATGGGAAACTGGTGACATACCACCATCATGGAAAAACGCTATTATCATTCCTATACCAAAACCAGGCAAAGATCATACAAACCCATCCAACTACCGTCCAATAGCTCTCACTTCATGTTTATGTAAAACCATGGAAAGAATGGTCAACGACAGACTTGTCTGGTTACTTGAAGCTAATGGCCTAATTAATAATTTCCAATGTGGTTTTAGAAAAGGCCGAAGTACCATAGACCACTTGGTTAGACTAGAATCCTTTGTTCGAGATGCTTTTATTAAAAAAGAGCATGCTGTTGCTATATTCTTCGACCTAGAAAAAGCATATGATACAACATGGAAGTATGGCATCATGAAAGATCTTCATGAAATGGGATTCAGAGGTAGACTTCCGCTTTTTATTGCAAATTTTTTAATTGACAGACAATTTCAAGTTAAAGTAGGGTCAACCCTATCTGCCTCACGTGAGCAAGATATGGGTGTCCCCCAAGGAAGTATCCTTTCAGTTACCTTATTTAGTATCAAAATTAATAACATTGTTAAAACAATACAGAATGGGGTCTCTCCATCGCTGTATGTTGATGATTTATTGATCTGTTATAGAGGTAGTCGCATGCAAAATATTGAACGTCAACTCCAGTTAACTCTTAACAAATTACAGAAGTGGTCTACTGAAAATGGTTTCAAATTCTCTAAACCTAAAACCGTTTGTATGCATTTCTGTCGACTCAGAAATGCACACTTCGACCCTGAGCTATATCTTGCAGGTGACAAAATCAAAGTAGTTAACGAAACAAAATTTTTAGGAATAATCTTTGATACTAAGCTTACCTTTTTACCTCATATCAAAGCTCTTAAAATTAAATGTCTAAAAGCTATGAACATTATCAAAGCTGTAGCAAATAAAAACTGGGGAGCTGAATGTTTAGTTTTATTACAACTATATAGATCGCTTATCCGATCTAAATTAGACTACGGAAGCATTGTTTACGGTTCTGCCCCCAAGTCCTATTTAAAACAACTCAATACTATTCACCATCAAGGTTTACGGCTGTCTTTTGGTGCCTTCAGAACATCACCAGTTGAGAGCCTGTATGTCACAGCTGATGAACCACCTCTTGAAAATAGACGTATTAAACTCTCCTTACAATACATTACCAAATTAGCAGCCAACCCCTCAAATCCAGCATATCAATGTGTTTTTCATCCTAAGTTTCAACATATATATGCTGCTAAACCAAAAACAATTAAACCACTTGGTCTTCGTTTACAGCCACACATACATGCAGCTAAACTAGAATTAACAAATATAGCACGAACCGAGATTCCAGTTATACCACCCTGGCAAATCCACAAACCTCGGGTCTTTGTACATATGACTAAGTACAAGAAATCAGAAACGGATGCATCACTATTCCATAACGATTACCATGAATTTAAAGCTATGTTTCCCAACCACATCTGCACCTACACAGATGGCTCTAAAGATGAAGACAAAGTTTCCTTTGCTGCCACATGTAATCAGTACACACGAAGTATTCGTCTTCCGAACCAAGCTTCAATCTATACAGCTGAAATCAAGGCTATCCTGCTAGCTCTAGAAATGATTGATTCCATTAAGAAAAAGAAGTTTATTATCTTTAGTGACTCTCTATCAAGTCTACAGGCCATAAGTGGACGCAACATAAATCATCCCTATTTGATAAAAGTCTTAAATAAACTAACTCAATTCCATCTGAAACACTTTGACATCATTTTCTGCTGGATTCCAAGCCATGTCGGCATAGCAGGAAATGAAAAAGTGGACGCTCTAGCTAAACAAGCATTAGATTTACCAATAAATCCATGTACCATCCCTTATACAGACCTGAGGAATTCTATTCACTCCTACACCAAACAGTTATGGCAAGTATCTTGGGCAACTTTTACATCCAACAAACTTTTCTCCATTCAACCTCACCTTGGCTTCTGGCAACCCTATAGAAATCTATCTCGACAAGATCAGGTTGTCCTGACTAGATGCCGGATAGGCCACTCAACATTAACACACGCTTTCCTTCTCAAAGCAGACCCACAACCACAGTGTATTTCATGTAATAGTCCTCTGACCATGAACCACCTTATTGTAGAATGTGTTGAAATAGCTGAAATCAGACAACGATACTTCTTTGCTGCTACGCTAAAAGATACTTTCAATATGCCTCTAAATACCATTATTGCATTCCTAAAATCATCAGAACTTTACCACATTTTGTGAATCACCCACTTGCATATTTTTTCATATAACAAATATTTTTTCTAGTTTGGGGCTCCTCCCAGGGTTTGCTCACCCAGGTGAGACGAGATGTTATTCTGCCCTTGGGATAAGTTTTCCAAATCATATACAAATATAATTTCCACACTTTCTTTACCGTATAAAGTTGTCTTTCTTTGGTCTGAGACTCATCTCAGGGTTTGCTCACCCTGGTGAGACAAGATTTTGCTCTGCCCTTGAGATGAGTCTCACAAAATAAATCCAGACATTATTCATACACTTCCTATAAATTTTATCGACACAATTAATATATTATAATTAACTGGACAGTTAAACAGGAGGCCCTGCTAGTCCTGGGGGACTGGTCATGGGGGGTTGACCAGACACTCGGAGCCATTGTCCCCTCATCACCCGGAGGTATGTGGACCTGTGAAAATACCGGCGGGGCCCGGGCCCTTAAACTGCAAGGGAAACGGCCGGCCTTGCGGGACAAATTTAGACAGGGTGCCGTGTGTCTGGGGAATCCTCTGTGGCCCGCCTTCCACGGGATTCTCCTGGAAAACTGCCTAGAATCAGCCTATCGTTATTCTTCTATACAATGGTTTTTCATTCTTTTGATAATTGTTCCTTCTGACTCCGAGTTCTTATATTCTCCACAGTTCACTTGATTGTTTTTTTGTTACTAACTATTGTCTTATATTTGTACACATTCCCGCCGTGAATATGGCCACTGATGCCGGTACGGCGTTAAACCCAAAACTCACTCACTCACTCACTCAATCATGTCAGAGTTGAGTGTGGTCCGCCAGCGATACAACGCTTACATGCAGCACAGCGCTACACATTCTGTTCGTATTACGTTATGGGGACAATTCATAGGGTTTGTGTGCTAAGGAAAATCTCTCTAAACTAAAAAAAAATTCAATCACCCTAATTTGTCTTTTTCCCCATTTTCTTTTATTATACCCTAACCCAATTTTCCCCCTAAACTCCTTTACTGGAGACCCAACGCACTATGGGGACACGAAAATGTCCCCACTACTCGGTCTGTTTTTTCCAAACAGAACAGGACTAAACACAAAACAGCGCAATTAGGTTTACATGTACTTCACATACGGACTGTGGACAATTCTTTGTCTTCGTGTAGTTAAAAATCGATGACTAAATACTAATTTTTCTTGTTTCCCCAAAACAAATTTAACCTCAAATGTTGATTCTGGGCCTCTCAGCTGTTCCTCCTATCTTTTCTATATATAACCCTAACTCGTTTTTCCTCTAGCACTCTTTTTCGGAAACTAAAAAACTGATTGTGGACCTGGGCAAGTCCACAAACCATAACCTCTTCCCGCATCGTGTGGACCTATATTGTTGGGAGGTCCACAGTGCGTATGCAAGACTAACTTAGCTCAGCGCTACAAAGCATATACAGCACTACACACAGCGATATTAAACACAACGCTAACAGCGCTATACAACACACATTGAGGTCGCTGCACACAATACACCGCATATAAAGTTTGGCTGTCATTGTGCAACAACACATTACAGCATACGCGCAGTCTTATCAAGTGACGCTACCAAACAGTTGAAAACTATTGTGCAAACAAAACCTCTTTAAAATCACATTTATCTAAAGCACACATATTTTTTTTCCATGAAAACTGTCTATGTATATTTCTGTATTAGTGTTGATGACTATGAATAAGTGAATTAATGTTTACAAATGGCAACAAAAGTAAGACATTTAGGGAGCAAAGTTTCACCTTGATTTACATCGAGCACGCAAATGGCAAAAGGGCCGAAGAGTTATGCGTGGGCAAAAAAAAAAAAATTTGTAATTACTCCGCCATTAATAAAATTTGTATTACAAAGCAATTACATGTTTACACTTCTGCATAAACAAATAAATATGAAGTATAGACAATCTTACAAATTAAAAAACAATTTGTAGAAGGAAAGAATATTTAAATAATGTTTTGCAATTGACAAAGTGGACCTGTATTTTATATACAGCAGAGCGAACATTGCCGCACATCCACATGGTTGTTACATGTACAAGTAAATACGAACCCCTAAATTTAACAATCGGCATTTGGTGTGCTAGAAACTATTGCAAGGCCCCAGGTCCCTACATTAAAGATCTTTATATCTTGGATATTTTTAAAACTAAACATCTATCATACCTTTTAGACATTTAAAGCTATTTTAGGCTATTGTAACGGTGTAAGTCTATGCTCTTCTGATATCTTTTTAACTTGTGTAATCGAAGTGCAACAAACAGTATTATAAGAGGAATTATCGAGTGTGGCCTAGCGAGTAGAGTTTGTGACTCATGATCAGAGGTTCAGGGGTTTGAATCCAGCTGCTGGCCATATGTTGTGTCCTTGGGCAAGCTACATTATACTTCGCCCTCAATCGCTTCTCCCATCCCAGGAGTATGGGTACTGGCATTAGCTGGGGAGTAACCTGCGATGGACCAGCATCCCATCCATGGGGAATAGAAATATTCTCAGTCGTTTCATGCTACAGAAACTGGAGTTAAACACCGGCCCGGGACAGACTTTGCAAGCGAACAAGAAACTACCGGTATTAAATAAACCACCACCAGAGTTCACAAATTGTGAGCAGGTGGCTTATTAAGGGAAAACACTATGAACAATGTTCTTAAAAGATTTGCTAGATTTGCCTACAACAGCAGTTATGAGAAGATGAAAATACAACCTTTGTACTTGAGGAGCTATTTCTTTAGCAAAAGTTACATCACTCTCAACAACAACATTTTGTGAAGATGAAAGTGTGCAGTGCCCCTCGAAGCTCTCTGTTTCTCCAGTAATAAATGACTACGTTCAGCCAGTAGTTAGTGTAGACAAAACTTTGTGTGATGATAAACAGACTACTGTTGGGTGAAGTAATACCCTGTGAGAGAAGCACCAACAAGACTATGTGTGGAGTCCAGCAGAGCCAAAGCACACTAGCGATGATGAATATGGTAGTCGCTGACTTTGTACGGATTCTCGGCGCAGCGTTGGGCTGTACATGTGGGTCACCGATGTTATTTTGAGCTGCGATTTGTCGAGCATGACGGCGGGCGACTTTCAGAATCCAGATGTACATTATCAGGATGATTCCTAGCGGAATTACCAGCAAGCCGATATAAATGTAGATACAGAACTCGCACGTGGGCACGCACTGATTTCCGATGAGACGGCTTTGTTTGAAAATGCCAAGTAAAATGGTGTATATTAGGAATGTGGAAATCCACAGAAATGCAATAATGATTTTAGATCTGGGCAACGTTACCAATGTTGGGTAGCGCAGGGAGTGGACGATTGCAACGAAACGGTCGATTGTTAGGAGAAGAAGAGAGAGTGTGTTCAGGGTGTTTAATGTTGGATACAGAATTCCGCCGAGAGTGCACAGGAAACCGCCAAAGACGAATTTGCCGGTCAGGTTTGTGGTCAAGAGTGGGATGCCGCAGAAAATGCCAATGCAGAAATCGGATACGGTGAGAGAAGCCGTGAACATCTTGGTTGTGTCTTGGATGTTGTTGGCCCGGCGTAGAGCAACAAGGCATAATGGATTCAGCACGACATTCGGGAAGATGTTCAGAGCCATGGCGACGTTAGCAAAAATGACGAGGGGCTTTGTTTGAGACATCGAAGCTTCCGTGGTAACTACGTCTAGCGTGTTGTTCATTCCTGTCACATTCATGGTTAAAAAATGTTGTTTGTGTTCTGATCAAGAAATTGATTTGGAAATACTCAATTCCAAAGAATATTGCCACCAGCCACTTGCATACAATCAGTTGATCATTTCTGTCACCCAAATCTTGGATTCTTTTTAGTTTGTGTTGCCGACAGTCTGAGTCTTTTGCCAGGAGACTTAACCAGTCTAAGATGAAACCAGGGTGATCCTCCTACCAGTTGCTAACATACATGTACCATCTGAACCTGATTGTTTCTGAAATCCAGTTACTAAGTTCTTCGTACAGACTGCTCTAATTTCATCTGATCAAGACGAAAACAGGACCTGACATCACAATGAGAATACCAGATACTGATGAACCAAGCTGTTTTTCTGGCCACTGAAATGTACATGTAAATGTATACAGTAAAGTTTATTTATTAAAGAAATGTAGCGTTGTGCATATTTATATTTGTAAAACGGGCCTCAATCATGTCAGAGTTGAGTGCAGCCCGCCAGCGATACAACGCTTACATATAAATCAGTGCAGCGGTACACACCGTGCTATTAAGCACAGCGCTATACACAGCGCTACACAACACACAGCGCGGTGGCTGCACACGATACACCACACAAAGTAACAAATATCTTACAAATTACAAATAATTTGTAGACGGTCGAATATTTAATTATGTTTTGCAATTGACAAAGTTGACCTGTATTTTGTATTACAGCAGAGTAAACATCGCCGCGCATCCACATGATTGTTATAAGTAAATACGAACCCCTAAATTTAACAATCGGCATTTGGTGTGCTAGAAACTATAGCAATGGCTGTGTCCCTACATTAATGATATTTATATCTTGGATATTTTTCAAATTAAAATTCTATTACACCTTTAAAAATATAAAATATTAAGCTATTGTAACGGTCTAAGTCTATGCCCTCTTTAATATCTTTTTAACTTGTGTTAAAGGTAGGATACACTATTTGCACTATATAAACAATGTTTACTACCGAATTATTAAGAAATATCTTGCTTATTTGAAATTAATAAATACCTAAGAGAGTTGATGGCTTCTGATTGGTCGAGACTCAATCACGTGGAGGGGATTATCATGTAGTAATAACCCGGCTTTAAAAAAAAGCGAATCAATGTCCCCTGAACCAGCATTAATCAAGCATCATGTAACTCAATGATTGGCCGAATGCAACAGTTCTACGTTAACTTGTAACAAGGACTCGTCAAATCTTGATACGGCGCGCTATAAATGTACTCATAAAACGTTTGTATCTATACGTGCGGCATTTTTTTAAAATGCGCGTTTCGTCCGTTAACGCTAGCGCGTTGCTGTGCACGGTGGGCATCAGTGGTCAGCTAGTCTGGTCTCATAGTATGGATAATAATAACAACACATATTGACGAGACAGGGTACCATGCATCGGCTCGATTCATTACCAGCGGTCATCCCCCAACCCGGTCATTATCACGCAGTAATAACCGGGTCCTCGCACTGTTATGATCCTAGGCATCCAGCAAAATTTTTGCACTAGATATTCTGAAATTGTTACGAAAAATTGAATTGTATAAGTCCGGCGATTGCAAAAAATAAGGACAACATAAGAGGACCACGAATGCTGTAGTTTTTGCTTTTCTTGGCATTCATCATTGTAAAACTGCAAATAGGTAAGTTGAACGATATTTACTATAAAATACATACAAACCCCAAAGTCCACCCATTCATTATAATTCAAGCAATTACCAATGGTGTATCCTATCTTTAACTTGTGTAATTGAAGTGCAACAAACAGTATTGAAAGAAGAATTTTATCCTCTTTTCTGATACTCGCAAAACCCTAATTTGACTTCGTGTTTGATTGACATTTTCTAATTTCATATCCAAGCCTTGCACTGTATATATTTATTCACAGTCGGACTGCTTAAGATGTCAGCAATTGTATCAGTTCTTTTCAATTTTGATTTTCACTTCCGCAGAACCAGACAGAATATGAACAAGAAAATTACAGAATTAAATACTTTAATTACACAGAATAATGTGCAGTGTCAATGTAGCGGACCACACCCACGTCAATTGAGGGGAAGGAAGGAGGAACGGTCCTCTAATTAAAGCGGACGAGCATTTAACCAAATATGCAATTAAACAGAGACTAATGGCTACATGTATACAATAATGACGACTACATGTATCTCCTGAATACAATTTTACAAGACAACACTTATTGCACTAAATGCACAGTATTATTTAAGCCCGTAGTACAATAAAATGGCGCAGCAATAGAACATGAAGGTCAAATGTCAACAAGTGGCGAGCTGCACTTTACTTGTACATGTACACGCTACAATCTGACAATACAATAATGAAATACCAGGTCACAAAAATGACACAAAAATATCACACAAATTGCAACATACTCATTGGGAGTTTCCATGATGGTAACCCTCCCACGTGGTTTACATTAGGAGCATGGTCAGAGCCGTGCTCTCTAGAAAATCAAGAGAATTTCAGAGACAAATTGATGTTGTTTTCTCTGCCCGAAGCCCATGGTAGAAAACTAACTACAAGTTGATTTTGCTATATGTGACCTGGCACCACGAAATGGGTGGAAAGTCTATGAACAATGTTCATATAAGATTGGCTAGATTTGGCTACAACAGCAGTTATAGCAATTTAAGGAAATGAAAGATGCAACCTTTGTACTTGAGGGGCTTCCTACAGGTATATTCAAAGTTACATCGATCTCAACAACAACATTTTGTGAAGATAAAAGTGTGCAGTGCCCCTCGAAGCTCTCTGTTTCTCCAGTAATAAATGACTACGTTCAGCCAGTAGTTAGTGTAGACGAGACTTTGTGTGATGAAAAACAGACTACTGTTGGGTGTAGTGATACCCTGTGAGAGAAGCACCAACAAGACTATGTTTGGAGTCCAGCAGAGCAAAAGCACACTAGCGATGATGAATATGGTAGTCGCTGACTTTGTACAGATTCTCGGCGCAGCGTTGGGCTGTACTTGTGGGTCACCGATGTTATTTTGAGCTGCGATTTGTCGAGCATGACGGCGGGCGACTTTCAGAATCCAGATGTACATTATCAAGATGATTCCTAGCGGAATTACCAGCAAGCCGATATAAATGTAGATACAGAACTCGCACGTGGGCACGCACTGATTTCCGATGAGACGGCTTTGTTTGAAAATGCCAAGTAAAATGGTGTATATTAGGAATGTGGAAATCCACAGAAATGCAATAATGATTTTAGATCTGGGCAACGTTACCAATGTCGGGTAGCGCAGGGAGTGGACGATTGCAACGAAACGGTCGATTGTTAGGAGAAGAAGAGAGAGTGTGTTCAGGGTGTTTAATGTTGGATACAGAATTCCGCCGAGAGTGCACAGGAAACCGCCAAAGACGAATTTGCCGGTCAGGTTTGTGGTCAAGAGTGGGATGCCGCAGAAAATGCCAATGCAGAAATCGGATACGGTGAGAGAAGCCGTGAACATCTTGGTTGTGTCTTGGATGTTGTTGGCCCGGCGTAGAGCAACAAGGCATAATGGATTCAGCACGACATTCAGGAAGATGTTCAGAGCCATGAAGACGTGAGCAAAAATGACGAGGGGCTTTGTTTGAGACATCGAAGCTTCCGTGGTAACATTGTCTAGCGTGTCGTTCATTCCTGTCACATTCATGGTTTGAAAATTATGTTGGTGTTCTGATCAAGAAATTGGTTGTAAAAATCCTCAATTCCAAGGAATATTTCCACCAGCCACTTGCATACAATTAGTTGATAATTTCTGACACCCAAATCTTGGATTCCTACTAGTTCGTGTATCCGACAGTCTCTGTCTTTTGCCAGGAAACTTCAACTACGTCAGTCACGTTTAACGGATCCTGTTAATGAGGTGGGCTCACAAGATCCAAGATGGCGACGTTCGCAATGAACAGAGAGAACAATTGATTATTTGAAGCATGAATTGAACTTTTGTGACAATATTTCTTCATTATTCTGTTAGAATGAATTTTTATGATTACAAATACTACGGTTGTTGTACTTTTTACGGTCATTCATCTCGTGTGTTTGGATTTGACAAGCGAGAGTGGTTCTGTTCGTTTTTGCACAGTGCCTGATCACATGATCTAAATGTCAGTGATTGATGGGACTTCCTGCATCCAACACAACCAAACAATTAGTTTCATCATCCATTCTACCTGTCATCCAGCCAATCCATGTGGCCCCAGCACAGCGTATTGGTACTGCTGGCAATAAGCCAGTTTGGTATTCCAACTGCGCATATGCACAACAAGATTCGACAATTTTTCTCTCGAGACATAATGGGGCAGATAAATCCATACAAGGCTCGGGGAGGCGTGGTAAACCGAATACATGCATTCTGCGAATTATTTTATGCAATCGAAAAACAAGATGGAAGCTTAATTTAAAATAAAAGTGATTTTTAGTTGTGATTTGACAAATGTGATGCGATCTGTAAAAACCTGCCACATGGTGGCAAAATACAAAAATGAGATCAACCTCTTTCTAATGCTTTTTCAATCAGGTTTCTAGGTCTTCTACATGTACATCAAAAGTTACGTTAAAATGAACGTCGATTATTGGTGATGCGAAGTTCTGAGAAAACAGCGTTTAAAGATAAGGTACCAGAATAGCAATGAAAAATCAATTACAAAAACAATATAAAATTTTAATTTTTTTTGCTTTTATGGGACTTGCAACCTTGCGACATCCGAGGGGTTTTCACAGATCGCATCACAAATGGTCTACTATCCCTTTAACCAGTTCGCGCCGGATGACGTATATAAATGCACAATTTTCCCCAAATTCAGCCTGAACATGCTTCGGATCGAGTTTCGTTAAAAACAATCCCGCCCCTCGGCTCGGTTAAAGTTAAAATATTCCCGGCGCGAACTGGTTAAACATCGTAAGATTATAAAAATTTAGTGGTGATGGGATGTGCACATCTTAACCTGGTGCTGAAATGTTCTTGTATAAAGTCAGTAGTCAACCGTGTAATGGATACATTTACAGCGAGTCACTGGTTCAAATACGCGGCAGAAACAGATAACAAGCTTTAAGAAAAGTGACCCACTCCAGGAAAAGGTTATATAAGTCATGCTATGCATAAATATTCGTGTAATGGCCCGCTCAATGTTGAAAGGGTAAATTTTTCATCAAATTCAATTTTCTTTTGTTTCTTTTTAACCAGTTCGCGCCGGATGACGTATATAAACGCAAAATTTTTCCAATTTTACAAGACACTAAATGCACAGTATTATTTAAGCCTGTAATGGCACAGCAATAGAACATGAAGGTCAAATGTCAACAAGTGGAGCTGCACTTTACTTGTACATGTACACGCTACAATCTGACAATACAATAATTTTAGCTGGAGTGTCGTGGCCGAGCGGTCAAGAACCCGGTTTTCTGTTCCGCAGAGCGTGAGTTTGAATCTCGGTCTCGACACCTGTGTCCTTAAGCAAGGCACTGAAACCACTATTGCTTCGTCTTTCGGATGGGACGTAAAGCTGTACGTCCCGTGTATTGTATAATAATAATCATTATAATGCACGTAAAAGAACCCAGTAACACTTATCGGTAAGAGAAGGGGTTTGCCCCGGTGTTCCTGGCTCAATTGGAAAAAATAAAAAAAAATAAAAAATATATAAAATCACTTTCGATCTCAGACTGTGCTCCGTAGTCATATATGAGTCGATGTGGCCGGCAGCCAGAGGCGCCTTTACGTGCCAGCGACTCGACTACGTTGTAGCCGCGTCGTTTGCAATTCAAATTGTATAACTGCTGGGCCCCTCTGAAAAACAGTGTTTCACTGAGAGGGTAAATAATAAATAAATAAATAATGAAATACCAGGTCACGAAAATGACACAATTCTCTCACAAAAATATCACACAAATTGCATTACAAATTGCACACATTACTCATTGGGAGTTTCCATGATGGTTACCCTCCCACGTGGTTTACATTAGGAGCATGGTCGGAGCCATGCTCTCTAGAAAATCAAGAGAATTTCAGAGACAAATTTATGTTGTCTTCTCTGCCCGAAGCCCATGGTAGAAAACTAACTACAAGTTGATTTTGCTTATCATGGAGGAATAAGAGCAGGCTTATATGTTGTCTTAAGCCGAAATCTTACGGCTATACGCAAATTAGTCAAATGTTTTATTGTGGAAATTTAATTAGTAGCCTACAGATATTTGTACATAAGGTCTTTATTTTTTAGGTCTTTTGGGGTGTTTTTTTAAGAGGAGTGTGGCCTAGCGGTTAGAGTTCGTGACTCATGATCAGAGGTTCAGGGGTTTGAATCCAGCTGCTGGCCATATGTTGTGTCCTTGGGCAAGCTACATTATACTTAACCCTCAATCGCTTCTCTCCACCCAGGAGTATAAATGGGTACTGGCATTAGCTGGGGAGTAACCTGCGATGGACTAGCATCCCATCCAGGGGGGAATAGAAATATTCTCAGTCGTTTCATGCTAAAGAAACTGGAGTTAAACACCGGCCTGATGAGCCATATTGGCTCGGGACAGACTTTGCAAGCGAACAAGAAACTACCGGTATTAAATAAACCACCACCAGAGTTCACAAATTGTGAGCAGGTGGCTTATTAAGGAAAACACTATGAACAATGTTCTTTAAAGATTTGCTAGATTTGGCTACAACAGCAGTTATGAGAAGATGAAAATACAACCTTTGTACTTGAGGAGCTATTTCTTTAGCAAAAGTTACATCGATCTCAACAACAACATTTTGTGAAGATGAAAGTGTGCAGTGCCCCTCGAAGCTCTCTGTTTCTCCAGTAATAAATGACTACGTTCAGCCAGTAGTTAGTGTAAACGAGACTTTGTGTGATGATAAACAGACTACTGTGGGGTGTAGTGATACCCTGTGAGAGAAGCACCAACAAGACCATGTTTGGAGTCCAGCAGAGCCAAAGCACACTAGCGATGATGAATATGGTAGTCGCTGACTTTGTACGGATTCTCGGCGCAGCGTTGGGCCGTACTTGCGGGTCACCGATGTTATTTTGAGCTGCGATTTGTCGAGCATGACGACGGGCGACTTTCAGAATCCACATGTACATTATCAGGATGATTCCTAGCGGAATTACCAGCAAGCCGATATAAATGTAGTGACAGAACTCGCAAGTGGGCACGCACTGATTTCCGATGAGACGGCTTTGTTTGAAAATGCCAAGTAAAATGGTGTATGTTAGGAATGTGGAAATCCACAGAAATGCAATAATGATTTTAGCTCTGTGCAACGTTACCAATGTCGGGTAGTGCAGGGAGTGGACGATTGCAACGAAACGGTCGATTGTTAGGAGAAGAAGAGAGAGTGTGTTCAGGGTGTTTAATGTTGGAAAAAGAATTCCGCTGAGAGTGCACAGGAGACCGCCAAAGACGAATTTGCCGGTCAGGTTTTGGGTCAAGAGTGGGATGCCGCAGAAAATGCCAATGCAGAGATCGGATACGGTGAGAGAAGCCGTGAACATCTTGGTTGTGTCTTGGATGTTGTTGGCCCGGCGTAGAGCAACAAGGCATAATGGATTCAGCACGACATTCAGGAAGATGTTCAGAGCCATGGCGACGTGAGCAAAAATGACGAGGGGCTCTGTTTGAGACATCGAAGCTTCCGTGGTACATGTAACTACGTCTAGCGTGTCGTTCATTCCTGTCACATTCATGGTTTAAAAATGTTGTTGGTGTTCTGATCAAGAAATTGGTTGTAAAAATCCTCAATTCCAAAGAATATTTCCACCAGCCACTTGCATACAATCAGTTGATCATTTCTGACACCTAAATCTTGGATTCCTACTAGTTCGTGTTTCCGACAGTCTCTGTCTTTTGCCAGGAAACTTCAACTACGTCAGTCACGTTTTAACGGATCCTGCTAGCGAGCTGGGCTCACAAGATCCAAGATGGCGACCTTCGCAACGAACAGAGAGAACAATTGATTATTTGAAGCATGAATTGAACCTTTGTGACAATATATTTTCATTATTCTGTTAGATTGTATTTTTATGATAGTACATTTGTTTTTACTTTTTACGGCCATTCTTCGGATTTGACAAGCGAGAGTGGTTCTGTTTGTTTTTGAACAGTGCCAGATCACATGATCTCGTGTATGAACACAAAAATGGCATTTTATATTGTCAGTGATTGATGGGACTTCCTGCATCCAATTTAAACACAAACCCATTGAGCTATATTAAATTACGATGTACAAAGTGATGTGAGCTGGGCGCATCCATGTTTGTGCACAAACCTATGGAAACCTCAACATTTTGTACGGCTTTTATACAGTATTTGCATATCTGCGTTTGTATTCTATACAGTGCGTTACCAAAGCTGATACGCTCAAAATCGAGACGCATGATCAGCAAATTAGCGCAAACATCGCAAATGCTTGTGCGTATCCGCGCACTGCAGTATTTTGCTGTGACTTTTTTTTTAACTGACATGACGCGCGTGAAGTTGTTTTCGTCTGTTCTACTTGCACGCGCGTTGCATTTAGAGTACACTTTCAAAATTAAATCTATCTTTTTTTATTCTACAACTACATTTTTGTTCTTAACACGCACATGAATTCAAAATGTCTGCACACAGAATGGATTCAAAGTATTTTCGCGCGTAAGAATGAAGAGTTAGCGCTCTAGTAATTTAGTATAGCTTTATGCACAAACCAAACAATGAGTTTCATCATCCAATCTACCTGTCATCTGTCCAATCCATGTGGCCCCAGCACAGCGTATTGGTACTGCTGGCAATAAGCCAGTTTGCTATTCCAACTGCGCAGGTGCACAACAAAATTGGACAATTTTTCTCTCGAGACATAATGGGGCAGATAAATCCATACAAGGCTCGGGGAGGCGTGGTAAACCGAATACATGCATTCTGCGAATTGTTTTATGCAATCGAAAAACAAGATGGAAGCTTAATTTAAAATAAAAGTGATTTTTAGTTGTGATTTGACAAATGTGATGCGATCTGTAAAAACCTGCCACATGGTGGCAAAATACAAAAATGAGATCAACCTCTTTCTAATGATTTTTCAATCAGGTTTCTAGGTCCTCTACATCAAAAGTTACGTTAAAATGAACGTCGATTATTGGTGATGCGAAGTTCTGAGAAAACAGCGTTTAAAGATAAGGTACCAGAATAGCAATGAAAAATCAATTACAAAAACAATATAATTTTTTTTATTTTTTTTTGCTTTTATGGGACTTGCAACCTTGCGACATCCGAGGGGTTTTCACAGATCGCATCACAAATGGTCTACTATCCCTTTAACCAGTTCGCGCCGGATGACGTATATAAACGCACAATTTTCCCCAAATTCAGCCTGAACATGCTTCGGATCGAGTTTCGTTAAAAACAATCCCGCCCCTCGGCTCGGTAAAGTTAAAATATTCCCGGCGCGAACTGGTTAAACATCGTAAGATTATAAAAATTAAGTGGTGATGGGATGTGCACATCTTAACCTGGTGCTGAAATGTTCTTGTATAAAGTCAGTAGTCAACCGTGTAATGGATACATTTACAGCGAGTCACTGGTTCAAATACGCGGCAGAAACAGATAACAAGCTTTAAGAAAAGTGACCCACTCCAGGAAAAGGTTATATAAGTCATGCTATGCATAAATATTCGTGTAATGGCCCGCTCAATGTTAAAAGGGTAAATTTTTCATCAAATTCAATTTTCTTTTGTTTCTTTTTAACCGGATGACGTATATAAACGCAAACATTTTCCAATTTTACAAGACACTAAATGCACAGTATTATTTAAGCCTGTAATGGCACAGCAATAGAACATGAAGGTCAAATGTCAACAAGTGGCGAGCTGCACTTTACTTGTACATGTACACGCTACAATCTGACAATACAATAATTTTAGCTGGAGTGTCGTGGCCGAGCGGTCAAGAACCCGGTTTTCTGTTCCGCAGAGCGTGAGTTTGAATCTCGGTGACTACGGAGCACAGGCTGAGATCGAAAGTGATTTTTTTTTTTTTTTTTTTTTTTTTAAATTTTTTCCAATTGAGCCAGGAACACCGGGGCAAACCCCTTCTCTTACTGACGAAGCAATAGTGGTTTCAGTGCCTTGCTTAAGGACACAATTGATTATTTGAAGCATGAATTGAACTTTTGTGACAATATTTCTTCATTATTCTGTTAGAATGAATTTTTATGATTACAAATACTACGGTTGTTGTACTTTTTACGGTCATTCATCTCGTGTGTTTGGATTTGACAAGCGAGAGTGGTTCTGTTCGTTTTTGCACAGTGCCTGATCACATGATCTGAATGAAGAAAAAAAAAGGGCCTTAATAATGTCAGTGATTGATGGGACTTCCTGCATCCAACACAAACCAAACAATTAGTTTCATCATCCATTCTACCTGTCATCCAGCCAATCCATGTGGCCCCAGCACAGCGTATTGGTACTGCTGGCAATAAGCCAGTTTGGTATTCCAACTGCGCATATGCACAACAAGATTCGACAATTTTTCTCTCAAGACATAATTTGGCAGATAAATGCATACAAGGCTATGGGAGGCGTGATAAACCGAATACATGCATTCTGCGCAATTGATCGTGCAATCGAAAAAAACGATTAAGCTATGAACAAAAATCTGGACACACTAGACACATGAAAACACTTCATTGTCTAAATGTTTGTTTTTTAATGTTACTTCAGAACACGATGATCGATCCTTGTAAATTAGCTGGTACCTACTTTATTATGAAATGTTTTCTCCAAAGAAAAATTGTCAAACTTTTGACGGAAATGAGACGGAACTGATCACAGTCCAAAGAGGAAAAAATGCAAACACAAACATGAAACGGGACTTTTGTACATTTTTAAGATTTATTCATATCTTTGATATATGTCTAATGGTAGTTTTTTTGAAGTTATAGTATAAATTGTGAAATAAAAGTGTTTTTAATGAAAAACATTAGGCATCTTTCATTTTCACAAATACAAAATTTGAACCTTTGTGATATTTTGCCTCAGTTTCTTTTCCTATTTGACACATGTGCAAACTTTAAACAGGTATATTAAAAACTCATCAATGGAATGTCCGATTTAAGTGCAACAAACAGTACTCTAAGAAAAAATGTATTCTCTTTCCTAAACACCCGCAAACCCTCATTTCGGCGTCTGCCCAGTTCTGTCTCATTTTGCCAGAACGCCTCACATTTTACATTTGGACCTTCCAACCATGTATATAACTCTATTTTTATTTTTTGCGATATAATATACCCTTTTTCCCGAGCGATTCACAAATATTCTCCTCCCTGTTTTCCCAACAGATTCTTTTTCCTTTCCAACGATGAGATGCTGGAGATCCTCTCAGAGACCAAGGATCCCCTCCGTGTCCAGCCCCACCTTAAGAAGTGCTTCGAAGGTATCGCTAAGCTGGAATTCCTTCCCAACTTGGACATCGTCTCCATGTTCAGTAGTGAGGGGGAGAAGGTTCAGATGACATCGGTGATTTCTACCACCGAGGCCCGAGGGGCTGTAGAGAAGTGGCTACTTCAGGTGCAGGACGTCATGTTGGTCAGTGTGAAGGACGTCATTGAGAAATCTCATCAGGTGGGTCAAGCGATCAGTCAGTGTTGTGTGTGTCCTGAACAAACCCAGCACAAGTCCAGTCAAATGTCCACAAGGCCTTTCAGGTGCGGATCCAGGGGAGGGGTCCTGGGGGCCCGGCCCCTCACATTTTTGGACTGGAATTGTTTTTAATTTATTTATTTTTTTGTTTTTTGTTTATGTATTTTGATATCAGCGTAAAATAGCAGCGTGGTGCTTTCTGTACAAGATTCCCAATAGATCCAAACGATCAAAATATATAAGAAGAATAGGCTCATAATGTCCCAGAATGCACCTCAGAGCTTCTACTGTAAAACAAATTCTGCAGGAGAGCCCCCACACCCCCTGCCCATGGCTAGGACCCCACATTCATAAATTCTTGGATCCGCCCCTGCCTTTCAGAACCCATGATGAACAATAATATATGTTTGCTTGTGACTTCACTTGAGAATTAAAGGTAGTATACACCATTTGCAGATATCGAAAATATTTACTACCGAATTATTAAGAAATACCTTACTCAATTGAAAGTAAATAATGATTCTAGGCATTCAGCAAAAGGATTGCGCTAGATATCCTGTAATTATTCAAAAAAAAGAATTTTATAAAGAAAAATTCGCGATCGCCGGACGGCGAGCGCGAAAAAACAAAGATAACATAAGAATAACTGCTCGACCCCGGTTGAAAACAAATGCTGTTTTTCGTGCTTTTCTCGGCATCCATGGTTGTAAAACTGCGGAAAAGTCAGTTAAACGATATTTACTATGAAATACAACCCCCCAAATCTACACATTCATGATAATTCAAGAAATTACCAATGGTGTATACTACCTTTAACCCATCACTGTTCACAAGCATTATCATTTCATTCATTTATTTTGTATATTTGCTTTTGTTTTTACAGGGGGTGGGTGATGATGATTGTTTTGTACTGGTCTTTTTATGCATAAAGTTTTTATATTTATTAAATTTTGAATGTTTTTAACATTTCAGCCTATGGGCTGTTACGGGAGACCAATAATAAACCAATAATAACAATAACAATAACAATACTAATAATACTTACTTTGGACAGGTCATTTAGAAGACATCTCCATAGACGCTTGCACAGTTTTGTTCAACCGTTACTGTAACCTAACCCATTTTTCCCTTAGTGCTTTTTCCACGAAATTTGGTATTTATACATTTTAAACCCTACTCTAGCGATCTAGACTGTTAACAAAGTAAAATGGTTCTCCTTCAAAAATTTAGAACCTTAGCTAATGTCACTTGTCCCCTGAATACCGTAAAACTTACACTACACTGTCTCATGAAGGGTACATTTAGCAATATGGTACACAGTGTCCGTAGGATGTCAGATGATATTCCAAATCTTAAACAAATGAAAACATTCTAAACACTTCTTGGATAACTGCAAAATGTATTCTCTACCTTTAATGCAGGATTGTATATGAAACTAGTTTATAACATTCTGTCAATTTTTTTCCCCTGTAACTTCAGGCTTATGCCATCGAAGCTCGCGAGGACTGGGTCCAGGAATGGCCGGGCCAAGTGGTCCTGTGCGTCTCCCAGGTCTACTGGACGGCCGAGGTCCACGAAGCCATCAAAGGAGGTCCCCAGGGTCTCAGAGACTACTATGACAAACTGGAGAGTCAACTACAAGAAGTAGTGGCCCTGGTCAGGGGCAAACTTTCCAAGCAGACTCGTATTACCATGGGGGCACTGGTGACGATCGATGTGCACGCTCGGGACGTGGTCTTGGATATGGCAGAAAAAGGTATTGTCTTAGAAGTCAGGATTGGATTTGCTTTGTAGGTAATGATTAATGTTTCTGGTGCATCTTGAAGTTTTCCTGTGGAAAGCAGTGGCCCCCCAAAAAAATATGAAAAGTATGCTTTTTCAGATTGCATTGGAGTGACTTGTGACGGCCTTGTGACGGCCTTGTGACGGACTTGAGACGGACTTGAGACGGACTTGAGACGGACTTGAGACGGACTTGAGACGGACTTGAGACGGACTTGAGACGGAGTTGCGGCTGTCCTGCAACTGTCCTGCAACTGTCCTGCGGCTGTCCTGCAACTGACCTGCAACTGACCTGCAACTGACCTGCAACTGACCTGCAACTGACCTGCAACTGACCTGCAACTGACCTGCAACTGACCTGCAACTGACCTGCAACTGACCTGCAACTGACCTGCAACTGACCTGCAACTGACCTGCAACTGACCTGCAACTGACCTGCAACTGACCTGCAACTGACCTGCAACTGACCTGCAACTGACCTGCAACTGACCTGCAACTGACCTGCAACTGACCTGCAACTGACCTGCAACTGACCTGCAACTGACCTGCAACTGACCTACAACTGATTTACAACTGTCAGATTTTTCCAGAATTACCTTTTGCAATAAGGACAAAATTTTGCTTCTTTTTCCAATTTCAAATTCTTTTTTTCAACATTATTTGGCAGGCGTGGAGAGCGAGAACGATTTCAACTGGCTTGCCCAGTTGCGATATTACTGGGAGAATAACGCCGTCATGGTGCGTATCACCAACTCCCTGGTCAAGTACGCCTATGAATACCTCGGCAATTCTTTCAGGTGAGACAATATTCGTGGGTTTAAACAAATTGTGTCAATTCAATGTGCAGAGCCGGTGTAAGCTTATTAGATTCCAGCAAGTCAGCCAACATTGTCCAGCTATATGTACCTGGTTGATTGATCAGAAGTGTTTACTTTAATATTAGGCATTTGCTCTTTATTGACCTAAATTTGATAAACACTAAATTAGGTGTTGTCGAGAAATTATGCGAACACAAATCACTCGGGTGGGACGTGAACCCATGACCTGCTTTCTAGTGCTGACATCTTACTACTCGACCACTGAGTTCTCCAGGTAGCACCGTGAGGCCCAAAGACGTGAAAACCTTTTGTTAGAACGAAAAACGTCAAAAGTAAGGCGCGGTCTCATTAAAGACTGTGTGTTCTTGCCCCGTTCTTACCCCGTTCTTCCCGATCGGTCCGGCGTTGTCAAGGAGAACGGGAATCCGCGAACTGGACGGGGTGTGCGCTCAAGCGCGGCGAAGTATAATGAGCGAGGCTATTGTCATCGCTTCAATGGTGAAATGAATAAACATGATCCCACTACTGACCTCATGCATACGAACGGGATACACGCGGACTGCACGCCAGGTTTAGAACGTGCCTTTAATAAATAAATGTAATAAATTGTCCGGGTACTTTTTGCAACTGGGATCTGGTACATAGTTTCGAGCTGACCTGCACCGAGAGACCAGTAATTCCCACTATTCTACAGAAATAAACCCTGTTGTAGGCCCATTTGTTTTACTACACCTCATAAAAATATTAACTGCCGTGTCTATAACGGTCTTCGTTGATTTTGCATCTTAATTCAGCACAAAACATTCAAATTCTTCGTTAGTCAATGACGAAAATCTAGTAACGTTTACCGAGACTTGTTTTGGAAAGATTACAGGGGAAATTGTTGGTGCTACCGCACGCGTGCGTGGCCGGCTGCGAGCTCAATACTAACCGGGATCCACGCACGCAATCCACGCCTGTCATGCATTGCACAACTCGGGACTAACAACACACGGGTCGTTTTCCAATCCCCAGCCTAGGCCCAGTACGGGCTCCATCACTATTGGCAAACTACATGAACAAAGCCCCAGTGGAGACGAAGTTGGGGTTTGAAAAACGGCCTCGGGAAATCCCCGCTGGCACGCAATATTTCAAGCGGTAATATTGCTACATGTATGTAGCTCGGGGAACACGACGACAGTTTATGTATGCACTCTAAAAATGAAGATAGGGGAAGCGCACAACTAATTTTAACAGACAATTTTTGTGTGGCACAGCTTCCAGAACAGAAGTTTCCTCCCCAAGTTGCTAAATAAAAGCAAATTAATTCTCCCCGATGTTGATGGTAGGGTGCAGATCGTATGTGTTTTTCGACACTGTAGCAGGCCTCTGGACGGATAATCAACGGTTGCTTTATTCTTACCCCACATTTGCACAATCCGAAAGTATACCCTGTTAGGCCTTATCTAATATATATTCATTGTGAACATCCGTTGTTTATTAATGTTTACAGGAATTTTAGAAATAATTATTGATTTTATAATTGTTATTTTTAGGATGATTAGAAAAACACACATGGCGACAATGCTGTAACATGTAGGAAAGCTAATATCTCTCAATTATATAATTATGTTACTAGGTCTACTACTTGCACAGCAAACAGCCGTCCACAACTCCAACCGATGCTTTGCGCGGGAAACTTCTTGGCCCATCGCCAAGTAAATGACCGTGGGAATTAAGTGCAAGACAGCAAATTGTCATGGAGACGGAATTGTAGCACCAATGAGATTATCGGCCTGAAGATGCTAATAAAGGCCCAAATATTAGGGCCGCACAAAACAATGATGGTTGCATAGCAACATTGTTGTCAAGGAAACCACTGTTAAATTGCTTTTTCTCTTGATAAATTTGTTTTATTCCCTGACGCGACTGAGGGGGGGGGGGGGGGGGGGGGTACTTTAAATATATTTATTTCTCGGATGAAGTGCATTTGCAAATAGAAGAAATCCGCTGTGGACGGTGAATGAACTTCAAAAATTTCTCCAACCGATTTCAGGGGTAAATAATGATACGATTTATTCTTGGTTTTCTGATATCTAATAAAATCGACATACACCCGACCATTAAATTACGAAGCTAGCAAAATAAATTCCAAGTTTATAAACATTTATTTCTGGTTTCATTGTTTTTAAAAAGGAAGAGAAAAAGAATAAACGGAACCTTAACACCTAATATTTTGAGCTCCTAAACATTTTTCTAACAGTTTTAAGGGGGAAATTTAATACGATTTATTTTCCGGTTTTTTTGTATTTAACAAAACGATCTATTTCGTGGAAATTGAGAGAGCTTGTTACATGTTTTAATTGATAATGGTTCCGTGGTATAATTTTACATAATAAACGCTTTATAGTGCAAGAGGAATAAAGTAAAATGACGGGAGACTTATTCGGGAGTATTTTCCGAATATATTCCAATAGGGGCAAGAAATTCAGACAATGATTGACAGCTGACCTACAAAATGTACTCATTGTAGCAAGCGGGCCAACACGTGGCGGACCATTACTTTGGAATTTTAATAGGCTGGGAAATGTCACTTTGTGGCATACAATTACACCCAATGAAAAGAAGAGATTGTTAGAAGGAAGAACAAGATTGGACGTTTCTTTTTTATGGGATGGTTTATTTTTGATGTGGGTAGATACAGGGGGATGGAGAAGACACAGTTAATAACGAAACCACGCTATATATTTAACACTATTGTATTACATTGCCTTTGAGTGCAGTTCAGGGCCGCGGCCGGCCGGCCGCGGTAGCTTAAAAGGTGAAAAAAAACCAGGCGGACCAATGAAAATGCTGGCGGGCTAGTAACAAGTCAACACAACTGGCCCGGCCGGCTAGTGAAAACAAAAGTTAAGGGGAAACCCTGTCTAGGTATTGTTGTCCCCTGATTGTTCCACACATAAAGGGTTATGTTGATGTTATTTCAATGAATTAAGCCCAACGGGGTGTTTATTATTTGGACTTCCCTTCCCTTCATCGAGTTTTTGCGCTGTGAATTCGCAAAAGTAGAACACATTTCTCAAGCAAAATGTCGTCTCATGACATATGAAATTTGTTTTGCATTTGCATTCTCGTGAAGTATGTATGTATGAATCCGCCTTTAAATCATCAGCGAATTTGAACTAATTACTTGTAAAGGTACGTACGTGCACAATTTATTTGGTGGTGCATTCATTATGTACACGTAAATTCACTGAGAAGTTGTTTTTATTCAACTCGTACGTACGTTGATTGTCTCGACATTCCTAGTATTATAGACCCAAATGCCGCGAAATACTTGTGGTTTGGCAGGCCGGTATTTCGCGGACTGTCGGCCCCGCGATGAACCATTCATATTTAAATTAGCCTTCTGGGCGCTGAGAGTAGCCCGGCGCCTCCGCGGAAAGACGGGAATATTCATGTTCTTTGATATGTAAATGACCGTTCCAGACGGGGTTATACCGGGTTGTCAAGGGGTCTTTTGTTAACTTTGGTCCTGGGTATCCCCCAGACTTCCCGGGGCGCCGCACAGTCGGTCTTTAATGAGACCGCGCCTAAAGAATAGGTTCCTTTGTCACTTTTTGTAATACGTGAAAAAGGAACCTTTTGTACTTGTCATGTTTTTCGTTCCAACAAGAGGTTTTTACGTCTTTTACATTTTTTACGAGGTTTTCATGTCTTTGAGCCTCACAGTGTGGGCTGGCTGGCTGATTTGAATCAAAAATAGCAGTGAGTACCGCAACCAAATGTTTCATAAGATGAAATTTTGCGTCTGGGTGATGTAAATTAAATATTTGGTTTTGCCCTTCACCAACATATTTTATAAACACTGTATACTCAATGTTGTCCCGAAGGATTATAAGTCTTTACTTGTATTTTTTGTGAATGATTTAATCTTAAGCTCCTAAACTGTTACCAACTTAGCTTATAATATCGGGGTGGTGAGAGTGGAGGGGGGTGGTGGGGGTTGTGGGAGCTTCTGAGGGTGCTGAGAAGCTGAATTCCGTAGGATGCGGCTACAAGTGGTCGAGGTGATGGCATGTACATGTAGACAGCCGCCATACAACCCTATCTGACCACGGAGCACCACAAGATATCGATTGCTTACAATTATTGTCCCTGTTCATCAGGAACGAGACCATTTTTGGCAGCAGCTCGAGATCAGCGCAATTTGGTCGCTACCGTCACAGGTACCCATTTATATTCCTGGATGGAGAATTGTAGTAAAGTGTCTTGCCCAAGAACACAAGCACCATGTTCTGTCAGGATTCAAACCTGTGTACTATCGCACACAAGTCAAACACTGTAACCATTTGATCACAGCACCCTATATGGTAGCTGCTTCCAATTAGCATATGCACTGATGATGTCATACTTTGTTTACAAAGTGCGCCCTTCTGTGGAACTACTAAACCGTCATCCTGAACGGGCTCCTGTAAAGAAAGCGCACATATTTAAGCGTAGCGTCATCTGTACAGAGGCTTATTACTTGGCTGCGACTTGCAGTTTCTTGCATCTGTGGCAGCGTTTAACTCCAGTCAGAGCCAATTGTTACATCTGCAATGTTTGTAATCTATCGATACTTTCCTTAGATTGGTCATCACTCCACTGACTGATCGTTGCTACCGCACCCTAGTCGGTGCCTACCATCTCAATCTAGGAGGTGCCCCTGAAGGTCCCGCAGGCACCGGCAAGACTGAAACCACCAAGGACTTGGCTAAAGCCTTAGCCGTCCAGTGTGTGGTCTTCAACTGCTCAGACGGCTTGGACTACCTAGCCATGGGGAAGTTCTTCAAAGGCCTAGCCTCCTCGGGAGCCTGGGCGTGCTTTGACGAGTTCAATCGGATCGAGTTGGAGGTGTTGTCGGTGGTGGCACAGCAGATTCTCTGCATCCAGCGCGCGGTCGCGACTCACCAGGAGACGTTTCTCTTTGAGGGTACGGAGCTGGTGCTGAGAGATACGTGCTTTGTGGCCATCACTATGAATCCTGGGTACGCTGGGCGCTCTGAGCTTCCTGATAACCTTAAGGTTGGTTCATTGATTCCTTGAATGAAAACTGTTTTTGTCCCGTTTGACAAGAATTTGAAAACCAATTCTAATCAATCATTTACCAGCACCACCTACAAATCTTGTTCCTTCTCTCTCTCAGGTACTGTTCCGTACAGTGGCCATGATGGTACCAGACTACGCCATGATCGGTGAGATCATGTTGTACTCCTACGGCTTTGTGGACGCCCGTAACCTCTCTGTCAAGATTGTCACTACGTATCGTCTCTGCTCTGAGCAGCTGTCGTCTCAGTTTCACTACGATTATGGGATGCGTGCTGTCAAGGCGGTGCTAGCCGCTGCAGGAAACTTAAAGCTCAAATTTCCCAATGAGAGCGAGGATATCCTGGTAAGTATTTGTCATTATTTTAATCATTATCTGATTTTAAAAATATTTTTTTTAAAGTAAACCATGTGCTATGTTCATGCAATGTTGTAGTCAAGATTATTTTTGTGAGAATAGCATACAAATAATGAATGTTTGTGAGTGCAATGGTCAGAATAATTGTTAATGAGGTGACAGATGGAATGTTCTATTTCACGTGGTGAAGTCGAGTTGAATAGAACATTTCATCTGTCAATTAATTAAATTATTTTTTCCATCGCATGAACATGAAACATTCATTATTTGTTTCATACAATGCCTGAATGAATCCTCGCCATCTGGTTGGTCAGAGCGCGACCGTAAATATAACTTTTGTTTGCGGTGCGGCCGTGCTGTGCGATGGAACGAATAATTAAATGCATGTGATCAATGATCCACCAATCAGATGACAGGGATTTATTCAGGTGTATAAAACCAAATATCCTTGGGCACTGGGAAAAAAAGACGACCAACAAATTTCCAGTATTGGGAATGGGAGGACAAACTTTGGCCAGGATATTCTTGGTCAAACACTATGCTGCTTTTCATCAAGCAGGCGCTAAAAACCAATTGATACTTAATTCAGCGAAGTCGGGATTCGAACCTTGGCCACATGTCTGGAAAATATGTGCGGTAAATTATAAGCTGCAGAAGACCATTTGTGACCGGCTCTACAAAAAGGTGTCGCGCTGTGCACTATCATGTAATGGCCCGCTCAACGTTGAGAGGGTAAACATTTTATCAAAATGTGATTTTAAATTTCTGTCATGAATGACATCTTCAATACCTACAGTTTCAGGTTTTATTCGAAGAAATGTTGATTTTGATGAATAAAGTGGAAAAAAAATACAATTTTGTGTGCATCGTTCTGTTGTACCGGTAGTACAACAGAGCCGGCTATTTCAAAGCCCGTTTTCTCAGTTGTGTAATATATACCAATTGAAAGCTTACCTTGTGGGCTTTTTAACCATGTATATAACTCAATTTCTTTTTTTCGCGACCTAATACCGGTACACCTTTTTGTAGAGCCGGTCACATTTGTCAGTTGTGCAATTAAATCGTTTGAAGCAGCAAAAGTGCTCATAATCTTAAGAAAGGTGCTTGACAAACAACCTGATGAAGTTTTATCTCTGTGAATGCTGTATATTTTGCGAAAAGAATCTAAGATTTTTTATTTTAATTTAAAATTTGAATTGCGGCCAAAATCAGTATTTGTGGTGCGTTTTCATTCAGCTGAATGCAGCTATGCGCTTCACTCACTGAACCGACCATTAATAGCACCTATGTGCGTGTGAGTCATTTCAATACTTTGTGCTCCTCATTTGCTGGTTACAAACCAATTACTAATGGGAATTTCTAAAAATGCATCTCTGAGACGCATCTTTGAAAAAGACCGTTTTAAAGTAATTTTTTTCAAAGCGACAGCTTGCGAGAAGGAAAGTTTCACAGGAAGTTTGTCTCAATAATTTACAACAAATAAGCTTTTTTAACAATATTTTGGTTGAATTCTGACTAGCGCCCGCGAACAAAGATACTGACAATTTGGGAGGATTATTTGTGACCCGCTCCAGGAAAAGGTGACATAAGTCGCAAAAACTAAAAAGAGAGTTATGTACATGATTGAAAAGTCCAGGATATAAGCTTTCATTTGGTGCATAGTACAGCTCCATAGCTCCATATTATTGGTTCCAGGAAATTCAAAATACACAACTGAGAAAACAGGCTTCGAAACACAAAAAAACTAAGACAATACATTGGAACCATGCACTCTTAAAAGGTTTCAATTCACTTGATTTATCAAATTCCAGCTTTTTGTTAATTAAATCTGAAACTTTGGATATTAAAGATGTCATTTAAGACAAAAAATGAAAATCTAATTTTGACAAAAATATTTACCTTATTAACTTTAACAGGCCATTACTCATAAATGCGTAGCGCGACTTATGTCACCATTTTCTGGAGCGGGTCGCATTTATGCACATTTAACGAGTCAGTTTTTTGGGGGGTTTATTTGTGTAATATTTTAGTTGGTTAGTTTTTGGATAGCCGCAAAAGGTATAGTACTAGTAGACGAGAGGTCATCTTCAGTCGATGCCTTCTCAGGAGTCTATGATAATTGCCTCCCACGCATCTCGGTCCAGCAACAGCGGTTTCTTGTTGCGCTGCTTTAACTGGTCGACAAAACAAGAGTCTCTTCCTGCCCCTGCTCCTAACTCCATCAACAGGTTTCCATGGTATTAGCGGGCTCGC
Source organism: Crossaster papposus (assembly GCA_037893245.1). NCBI lineage: Eukaryota > Metazoa > Echinodermata > Asteroidea > Velatida > Solasteridae > Crossaster > Crossaster papposus. The sequence continues at coordinate 931,914 of JBAIAA010000279.1, read as the reverse complement.
AGTTAGCTCTCGATGACACACACAGTGGCCCACCAGCCTCATCCTTCCCTCTCTGACCTTGGCAGAGACTCTGGGCAGGGCATCGGTCTTCCCAAAAGGTAAACTTCAGCTTGAACTAATCCATCCTTTTTTGTCTTCATCATTTACAGTTGCTGCGTTCCATCATCGACGTCAATCTTCCCAAGTTCTTATCCCACGACATCCCTCTGTTTGAAGGCATCATCTCGGATCTCTTTCCCGGCGTGGTCCTCCCTAAGGCTGACTACCAGGTCTTCCTGAATGCCGTGGAGGAGGTGTGCGCTAAGAAGAACCTGCAATGTGTGGATGCATTCAGAGAGAAGCTCATACAGACGTATGAGATGATGATTGTCAGACATGGGTGAGCTGGGCTTAGTTCTGATAAAGACAGATAATTGCGTGAATTTAAGATATCCGTGGTTTTGTTTATTTGAGTTATATTATGCTAAAAGGGTGTTTGACAGAAATGTGACTTCAACCAATCTTAGAATACATCCAGTGAATAAGGTCAATTCTGTCATTAAGATATTTTAAGAAAATAAAAAGATTTGCATAATGCAAGTCGCAGTTTGAAGATCTGCTTTTAAACAATCTCAGAAGATGAGATTTGAAGGTTTGCATGGCGAAAGGCAATAAGATAAGTAGTTTGCGGTAGCACCATGGCAATACTATTTAGTGAGTTCTTAAAAGAACCGGATGAACTCATCGTTTAGGGCAGTATGCTCTACCTGTCAGAGCTTCCAACGGCGAAGCGAGGTTATACAGAGCCTAGAAGCGATGAAGCGAACAAAGTGTTGAGAATTAGTCATGATTTGTGATGCGATCAAGCAAAATCAGTCGGAACTCGGCAATTCTTGTTTTGAGATCGGGCCAAAATATGTTTGTACGGGTGGAAAAATCAAAATTTTTACAAAAACAGAAGGGGAAAATATTTATCTTTTACATGAAAATACTCTTTTAACCAAATTCAGAAGGGAAGTGATACAAAAACATGATTTTCTCAGTTTCTTTATTTTTAACGTGCTGGTGTTCAAATGGTTGTAATTTTTTACCAAAGGTCGTATTCACATGGGGTTTTCACTGAAATGGAGCCTGAAGTACGCTACAAAAGAATATGTAAAAATCCAAAAAATGACCAATGCTTACTTCAGACTGATTTTGCTTGATCGCATCACATTTATACTTACCTCTGTGTTGATATTGTATTTTTGTATCGTTGATATTCTATAGTTTCATGTTGGTTGGCGAGCCGTTTGCAGGCAAGACAGAGGTTCTTCATGTCTTAGCCGACACCCTGACTCTTTTGAATGAGAAGGGTCTTAATGAGGAGGAGAAGGCTTTGTATCGTACTGTCAACCCTAAGGCTATCACCATGGGGCAGCTCTTTGGACAATTTGATCCCGTCTCGCATGAGGTAATTCATAATAATATGCTCCAGTATACAGTAACTACATACTACAGAGCTTCTTAGCATATGGAGTTTGACTTCAGTAAAATGCAGTTGTCTGATTTTTAGAGGTTTCGGATCTAGTTTTCCAAAATGCATTGCTTTCAAAATTACGAGAGGGATTTTAACCAAACTTAGTGGGTAGATAGCTTATGGGTCAAGGATGGTTACATAACATTTTCAGATTGATCTGGATCCAGATCAAGAAGCTAAATCACTTTAAATGATTTTGTAGACCTTTTGTTGCGGTTAGAAGGGAGTTCTGCCCTCTACTGAGTGCCCTTTTTCTAGTTTGCAAATTGTTTTTGTCTTCTGAATTCAGTGGACGGACGGCGTGGTGGCCAACACATTCCGTGAGTTTGCCTCTACCGACACCCCTGATCGTAAGTGGGTGATCTTTGACGGTCCTATCGACACCCTATGGATTGAGAGCATGAACACTGTGCTGGACGACAACAAGAAACTGTGTCTGATGAGTGGGGAGATCATTCAGATGTCCAACTGTATGAGTCTCATCTTTGAGTGCATGGATTTGTCCCAGGCATCGGTGAGTCAATTTGGACATGAAAGGCTATCCTAGTGACCTCAGGTCAAGCCCCTTTTCAACCCCGTGTTTAACCCTGCAGAGATGCTAACCCTCCCGATTTTGCCGGGAGGCTCCTGGAAAATCTAAACTCCCGACCTTACGGGCACATAAGATATTCTCCCGGATTTGCAATATTAACGTCCTTTTTTTTGGGTATCGGCATTTTTGCAGCGGCGTAACAATTATAATGTTGCTTTCCGCGAACGCGCTGCCATTTGATGCATTACAGCTTGCATGCACAGTTACCATACCAAGCTCGCCGGCCTGAAGCACTCGGTACACGGCTAGCTGCAGCGCGCCTGCATACTTCTGTAGTATAAAGCCATATGAATGGTGCACAGTGATTACAATGAGTGTACATGTACCTGTGGTACACGCAAGTCACAAGACCGGCGGAAACACCATTTTGCGACTTGACTTTACGTCTATTTGTTGCTGCGCTGTGTGATACCAAGGAGCTACATGATACATTGTCATATGAAAATCCGAAATCGGACTCTTTTTCCCTGGTTAATCCCTCTCATAGGACTAGTCGCTGTCCTAATTATTATACGTATGCATGCGCAATACTACCAATAAGTCCACATTTTTGGAGTCGGATATTTACGCTAACAACTGTCAAATCTATTTCGTAAAAAAAAAAATCGCTTTGCGTTCGGTGTGTATTTAGTCGTGTGTTAATGTGCGTTGTATTGCAGTGCATTATGCATGCAAGCAACTCTGTTCAACGTGCAACATGACGGAAACAACCAAAAGATTTACCAGTTGGCATCAAAAAGTTGGCATCTCTGAACCCTGTGTCGTTTCACGTGACTTCACAAAGTTGCCTTCGCATTTGTTTTTATGCCGAGTGTGAACCAGTCTTTACTCGGGGGTTGTACTGTATACATGTGTCTTAATCTTGTGTCGAGATCTTAATCTTTGTTGGAAGGTTGCTAGAGTGTAGATTTCAACTTTTACTTGTATTTTTCCCTGGTTCCCAGCCTGCTACTGTCAGTCGCTGTGGCATGATCTACCTGGAACCATCTAACCTCGGCTGGCGACCCGTCTTCCGGTCGTGGCTTAACGATCTCCCCGAGTCTCTAAAGAAGGAGGAGCCTCTATTCATCGCCCTCTTTGATTGGTTGCTGGAGCCGTCCATTGACTTTGTGCACCGCCACACAAAGGTAGGAACGCACTCTGGAAAAATGTCATTTGATAAATTTGGCGTCCAAGTTTTTTCCATCTGTCCTCTATGTCGTTTGGTTGGATAGGGAGTGATAGAGTTAAAGGTGTATTCACATTTTACAAGTTGCATGTGTTTTCAGTGACATGTACTTCTTTAGTACTGCTAGTCCAAACAGTATTTTGGGGGGGATCTGTAGAACAAAAATTAAAAAATAGCTAATAAATATTACACAACTCTTTTTCTGTGTTTCTGTCGACAGGAATACGTCCCCACTAGCACTAACAACTTTGCCAGATCTTTGATGTACTTTGTCAACATGTTCTTGGCTGACAACATGAAATCAGAGACGGACTTGAAGCATCTTAGGCCATGGATTATTGTAAGTGTCTCTTGTCTTAAACATAACAGTGTTACACACTGCCGTATTTAAATCACACAATGAAGCGCTTTGGGTGCAGGAGTACTGCAACTGTACTTCCTAGAGCTTAGTTGAGGATGGAGAACAAGTGTTGTGAGAACAGAGCATGCCAAACGAGGCTTATGATGCTGTGGACATATAGGTGAGTATCAACGAAAACTATTTGTGGAAGCCCCCAAAACTACAATTTTGTCTTCCAAAATTCTACTTTGTCTTGTTTTATTTTAATTTTTTTTAATCCTATTTCTCCTGGGTCTGCTTGAAAGCCTCTATAGTCCAAAACTCTTAGTTTTTAATCTTGACCATTCACTAGATGATTTGAAAAATACCTGTTGAGGTTTATTAGAGAGGCTTCGCCTGCGAACGGGTACGGTTAGCTTAACGGTTACATCATCAATTTTCGCGGACTTATGACGTCACAGTTTCTCACTATCCGCGTACAAGGCACGGATATCTCGCTTGCTACACGTAAGTATAAAACGCGTACAGATAGCTAAACGTACGCATACGCGTATCCGTTCGTATGCGAAACCTCTCTACTAACTGAGCTCCTACGTTTAACAAATTCTTTCGTTTCTGTGTTTAACATCTGTTTCTTTTCTTTGTTTCCAGTCCACAGTATTCTTCTCTCTAGTCTGGTCTGTAGGCGCCGTGGTAGATACGGACGGCAGGGCCAAGTTTGATGAATTCCTGAGAGACATCTTGTCGGGGAAGAACGAAGCGCACCCCTACCCTGGGGAGGTTGGCAACAAGCTGGACGTACCATTTCCCACCGAGGGGCTGGTGTATGACTACATGTATGATGTAAGTTGATAAATAAGAATGAAAAGGCATGGAGAGGAGGTGGGGGGGGGGGTGGGGGGGGTGGGCTGGGGAGAGCTATGTTGCAGAAAATTAACTGCTAAAGCCTTAGTCACACCAGAATCTACAATTTTTGAATCGTGTGATTGGTGGCGATTTGGCCGAAATACGACCAATTGACAATGTTTGCTACAATCTCCATTAGCGGTTGCATACTGCGATTGCTCTTTAAGACTGGAGGAAGGTCATCGTACAATTAGTGGTACATGTGGTCGTGCGATCACCAACATTCAGAGAAGATCAATGACAAGATCAATCGTAGGTTATCGTGCCACTAGTGGTGGCAATCAGCGACCGCTCACACGATCGACCATGAGTTGGTACGACAGCTAGGTGACACGACCAATCGTCAGGTGGCACCACCAATCGTCAGGTGGCACAACCAGTTGCATGACCAATCATGCGACTGCGTAACCCGCGATTACCCACGACTGGTGGTACAACCTGTCTGCGACTTCTTAAAGTTTGGAATTGTAGGTCAGACGTTTTTAATATCACCATCGACCTTGCTGCGACTGATTTTGCTCTGGTGATCACCCACGACCTCTGTGACCAGTTTGCGTGCTCTTTTTACGATTTGTTAGAGAATTCCAACATTTCCCGGTCGGAGTTAGGTCCTAACCTGGTCGCAGGCCCGGTGTGACTGGGCCTTTAGCAAAACCAAGTTACCACACAAACTGTCTTTCAATGTATACATCATGCGGTTGGATCCCGGCTGATTCACGTTTGTGTCCTAATTATGTTTGTGTCCTAATTATTTGGCTGTGGTTTCCTATTACACACTAGTCTATATAAATACACGAGTCTGTAGACTCGTGTGTAATTTCAAGCCGTAGCCAATCGATTCAGATACAGCCTTACATAAATTGGCTAAGCAAGTTTTCTGCTCCATAAAATTAGGCTCAGTTTTTAACTGCTTGATTTTGATTTGTACGTAGTCAGATTGTTACACACTTGCAGCGATAGACACTTCCCACTAGATAGAATCATTAGGCTCCGCCCCCAAAGTGTACGTAGCCATGACATTGTATTGTCCAACCTGAATGCACAGATACTTCCTGTGAAAGCGAATACGATGCGAAGCATTCGCAGGAGTTGAAATGTGTTTAACTTTTGCGAAATTTCGGTGCGAAAACCTGTCGTGACATCACAAATCTGCATTCGCAGTATGAACCAGCCTTTAAACGTTCGCTGATGAAGCGCGTATTGTTGCCCACATGTGCATTGGATGGGGTGTAGTGGATTGGTTTGCTGTCATATCTACACTGGGATGTTTTTGTCTTTAGTTTAAAGCTCGAGGCAGGTGGATCCATTGGAATGATACAATCAAAGGGTCCATCATCGGCGAAGGACGCAAGGTACAGGAGATTATTGTACCTACCATGGACACAGCTCGCTATACATACCTCATGGACATCGCCATTAGACACAAGAGGTAGGCATATGTACAAACAAAGAATTCTCCAACTTAAAAGTGATATACAATATTTGAAAACATCAAACACAAAACTACTGAATATTTATGAAATACCTTACTTGACTATGTGAGTAACAGTATCAAACATCCTGTGAAATCACTGCACCACGTGTTCCGTCATTTTCTAGAAAAGTTGAATTTTTTTGTATCAATTTTCAATGATAGTCAGCCAATCATCGTTGTAAAAATTTAAACTGACTATTTTTAATTGATAACATTTAATTAGTCCACATTTTGTATCAAACACAAAACTACTGAATATTGATGAAATACCTTATACTTGACTGTATGTGAGTAACAGTCTCAAGACCCCTGATGTGTTGAGGTACCACAGCTTAGTATCAGTCTTTGCTCTACTTCAAGACACCGAATAATTTAAGACATCATTAGCAGTGTATGCTAGCATTTTGACATGTCAAAGGTGTTGTCTCCAGCAAAATGTTCAAACTACATGTACTCAAAAGCTTTCATTTTCACCAAGTGTAGAGTGGGGCATATTTACAAAAGTCTTTTTTTTTTTCATGGTACGCCATTATATTTTTCAATATAATTATGCCATCAGTTACACCTTTTCTGTTTTTCTGAGTATCTGAACAATTCAATCGAAAAAAGTCAATAGTCGTAAAAGAGTGTCAATGAGATTGTTTAAGAAGAAATGAACAATGAAAATGTCCTTTAACCAGTTCGTGCCGGGATTATTTTAACATCACCGAGCCAAGGCGCGGGATTATTTTTAATGAAACTCGATCCGAGGCGGGTTCAGGCCGATGGTACTGGGAAGCACACCCACGCATTTCCGGCTTTGCTCACTTCTGACAGACATTTCTGACCTTGCTTGTGATGTGTTTATGTGTCATCTGTTTTGAATCTGGGGAAAACTTTGCCTGTATAAGTCCTCCCGGCGCGAACTGGTTAAACATTGTTTGCTTAATACAAGTTTTGAGGAAACATTCTTTTATCTGTGCTCCTTTGTTATCACAGAGCCATCATGTTTGTTGGACCCACTGGTACTGGCAAGAGTGTGTACGTCAAAGATAAACTGATGAACAATCTCTCCAAGGAGAAGTTCCTACCACTCTTCATTAACTTCTCAGCTCAGACCAGCGCTGGCCAGACACAGGTATGTGGGCTGTGTGTAAGAATGAAGGTTGTTCACTTTGGTACCTAGCCAACTTGACATCTAGGCAACTTGGCACCCACAAACTCGACACCTGGAAAAGTCGGCACTTAGCCAACTTTGCACTTGGCCAACTTTGCACTCAGCCAACTCGGTGCTTAGCAAACTTGGCACTTAGCAAACTTGGCACTTAACTCGGCACTTAGCAAACTCTGCACTTAGCCAACTTGGCACTTGGCTAACTTAGCACCAAAATGTTGCCTCCTGCCAGCGACTTTGAACTGACTACCTTGGCACCTGACCTTCCAAAATCTTGGTCTGTGCCCAAACCAACATTCAAATCAACATTCAATTAACTAATTAGATGGATGTTGGTTCCATTTGAATCCAAAAGCATGCTTTTTCATTGTTCAATGATGCATTTCAAATAATACATTATAGAGAATTATAAACTAAACAAACTAAATATGCGAATACAATAAAACATAGGAGAAAAGATCACCTAATACAACTTGCAAATTATTCAAATGAGTTAATCATTATTCATAGCTTTGCTATACCTAAATCCAGAAAAATCCCGCAAAACTGCCTGTGAAATTTGAAGGTTCTGGGATGGTTTAGATCAATTTAGCTGTTATTACCTGTTTTCCACAAATTTCAACTGAAACTGATGGGCTTCATTGTGGTATGGGGTAGCCCTATCATGATCATTGTCATACTCTAGGGAGTAGTTTGTTACCCAAATAATTGGTACCTTTGTTATTTTCCACACCAGGATATCATCATGTCCAAGCTTGACAAGCGACGTAAGGGAGTCTTTGGTCCTCCCATGGGCAAACGCTCCGTCATCTTTGTGGATGATCTCAACATGCCGGCGAGGGAAGTGTATGGCGCCCAGCCTCCCATCGAACTCCTCAGACAGTACTTTGATCATGGAAACTGGTAAGTGAAGAATGTTGGATGCCAGACTGTGACTTTCGCTATGAATGGCAAGGTAGGGAAGTATTTGCGCTGCGATTTCATAAAAGCTGAACCCATTTGAACTCTAGGACGAATGTCTTGTCACGTCAAATTTGTTTGGCATTTTTCATTTTTGGCTTAGGAGTGTGAGTTGGGAAAGGGGGAGCATCTCTGTTGAGGTTGGCTCATACTTCACAAGAAATCGAATGCGATACAAATTTGACTTTACAAAGCATCCGCTGTGAAAATTCGCAAATTCGCAGCACGAAAAACCTGCTGTAACGTCACAATTCGCGTTCGCTTTCACTTTCGTACCAAGTATTAACCGGGCTTTATACTGTGGCTTTGTTTGTTTGTTGGGGTGTTTGTTTGTTTGTTTGTTTGTTGGTTTATCAGGTTAACATTGCTCTAACTTGAAACTTCGACCTTAACTTCAAGGTTGGCATATTACTCGCATACAGTCATGATGACATCGTCAGGTTCAGATATACCAGCCATTTCAGAAACGTTTTACCTCAAAGTCATTTCATTCTCAATGATAAACCAACTCCGCTTATATAATCATATACTTTATTCTGGTAGACCATAGCTCAAGAAAAAAAATGTTCATGAAATTTAAGCCGCTACCTCGAGAGCTACTGAAAGTTCAAAATCAGGTGAATGCAAACAGGTGTTCTGTCAAAGCAGTTATTCCCCTATCCTGAGAGTCTTGGTACTTCCCGACCCCTCAGGTATGACAAGAAAGACACCACCAAGATTGTCCTGACCGACGTTCAGTTTCTGACAGCCATGGGTCCCCCTGGGGGAGGGCGTAACCCCGTCACCTCAAGGTTCTTACGTCACTTCAACATCATCGGTATCACCCCCTTCAATGATGACACCATGCAACGTATCTTTAGCACTATCGTCAGCTACTACCTTAAAGTAAGTTGTCAGTCACCGAGTGTTTTTTTTTAAATTCTTTTCAAAACAGAAAATTAGGGAACACTGTTGGACCCAGTTTGTACCTAGCATGGAAAATCTTTGCTTTGCAAATATAGGTTAGCAACTGGTTATTTGTATTACTTGCAAAAGGTTCTTTTTTTAAATTTTGCTTAAAAGTGAGATTTGATTAGTATAATATTTGTCTTTTTATAAATGGTCATCTTAACATTTTCTCAAGCAATCTCTTTCCCTACTTTTCTAAGGCCTTGTAAGCATTTTTGAATTGTTTTTTTAATGAAGTGTCCTGTGTCATAAAACGTTAACTGTTTAGAAATGTTTTTGTGGACCAACTATTTTAGAACCTTGCCTTAATTCCCTGGTTACACAAATATTTTGTAATCCTTGGAATACCATGGTCCAGTAGGTACGGTGTTCATCTCATGTACAATAGTGAGTGGGTTCGAATCCTGCACAATAGTGAGTGGGTTCGAATCCTGCCATTTGTCCCCTCATCACCCGGAGGTATGTGGACCTGGGAAAACTGCCTAGAATCATTCTATCGTTACACTTCTATACAATAGTTCATTCTTTTGAAACGTTCTCATTCTTGTCCTGTGTGGTAATTGTTCCTTTTGACTCCAAGTTTTTATATTCTCCACAGTTCACTTGATTCTTTTTTATTACTACCTATTGTCTTATTTTTGTATACATTCCCGCCGTGAATATGGCCACTGATCCTGGCACTGTATAAACCCAAAACTCACTCACTCACTCGAATCCTGCCAGACTATTTTAAATTTTAAAAACCCTCTTTTTTCTTCTTTTTCCAGGCCAACGATTTTGCCCCTGACTACTTCACCGGCGGTACCCAGATAGTAGCTGGCACCATGGAGGTCTACAAGCAAGCCATGGCCAACCTTCTACCTACCCCAGCCAAGTCTCACTACACCTTCAACCTGCGAGACTTTGCTCGTGTCATCATGGGCGTCTTGTTGATCAAGAAGCAGGCCGTGGAGAACAAGAGGAGCTTCACCAGGCTGTGGGTTCATGAGGTCTTCAGGGTGTTCTACGATCGACTGGTGGAGGATCAGGATCGACAGTGGCTGTTCAAGTAAGTTGGATTTCTTCTTTGACATGCATCGTTCCAACGCTTGCACACACCATTCTTAAGCGGTGGTCACATCTTACGGTCATGAACGTAGTTGAACGTAGTAGATCCTAGTAGTCGTAGTAAACGTAGTTAAACAAAGTGGACCGTAGTTCTGAGCGTACTTAGACCTTGAGGAAAGCCATGATTTGGATGCCTGTCACCTTGGATGCCTGTACCGTACTGTGAGCCTAGTATATACGTAGTAATTAACCCTAGTTGAGCCTAGTTGACCCTAGTTGACCGTAGTGTGGATTGTAGTTGACCCAACTTGACCGTAATGTGGACCCCAGTTGACCGTTGTTGACCGCGTAACCACGGCACTACGGTTGAAGTACGGTTAACTACAGTCTACTACGGTCAAATGAACTACGTTCAACTACGTTCATGAGCGTAAGATGTGACTACCGCTTAAACTAACTACTAATGGAATTTTCAAAAAATATGTCTCCGAGATGCATCTTTGGAAATGACATTCTTTTATTATTAAAAAAAATTACAGCATGCCAGAAGGAATAATTGACCTATCGCCATTTGTAAGTTAGCCACGTCCCTTAGACAACTGGGCAATCATTTCATACACGCTCTCTGTGACTAGATACAGGAGTTGTCTTGGATTTCTTAGACAACTTTGCCCACGTGTACATGCAGACTTTCGGTGCGACCACTTATTGCAAAAGTGGAAAATCACTTTACCCAAATCGCTCATATCTGAATAATGCAGACTCCTGCGACCCTGATCCCATATTTTCACTAATCGAAAATAGGAAAAACTTAATAAATATGAACAGAACTAACTACGCTAGACCGGGTTGGTCGATATGTTGCACTGAAGTAAGATTAGTATGAAATCATGATAACGGCCCGGTTGAACATTTGCGTACAGTTTGACGTCCAATCGCGTATTGCATTTTAATAATGCGCGTATTTGGAATGTTTTCTTTTTTGTCCAAGATTTGTTATATCATGTGATGTTTAACAGACGCTACAATTGGATAATGGTCCTGAATGGCGAAAGTTCAATTTCACAGGGAGTTAATAGTGTCATTATTATCTTTACAACAATTAAGCTTTTTAAGATTATTTTGGTTAGTTACTTTTTGGAAGGCTGCAAAAGGTATACTTTAGCTTTAACCAGTTCACGCCGGAAGCAAATATATACATGAAAGTTTTCTCCAGATTCAAAACCGATGACGCATAAACACGTCACGAGCAAGGCCGGAAATATCTGTCAGCAGCGAACAAGGCCGGAAATGCGGAAAATTATCCCGGCGCGAACTGGTTAAGCTCAAACTCCGGATATCTCAAATTTGTAATGAGAGTTTACCGTACTTTTTTGTCTTGTATAACAGCATTGCCAAGACTCTAGTCAAGGATGTGTTTAAGGACAGCTTTGATGCAGTCTTTGAACACCTGACCAGAGACGGGCGTGCCGTCTGTGAAGACGACATGCGTAGTCTCATGTTTGGTGACTACATGAACGTTGACGCGGAGCCCGAAGATAAGATCTATGAGGAAGTCAAGTCTGTGGAGGAGTTTAACCAGGTGGTAGAGACGGGATTAGAGGAGTATAACAATACCCACAAGACGGGCATGAATCTTGTCATCTTTAGGTGAGGACATCTCCTATTATTTAATACTGCAGGTTTTGCTTTCAAGTGCTGTGCAATTTGTGCTGTTCAAAATACCTGTGAGACAAAATTCACAAATGCTTAAATTTGGCTTGAATCTCTATACATATAAAGTCATTTAGGTGGTCTTGTTGCAGAGACCTGCGCCCGATTTTACAAAATGCTAAGACGCATCTCAGGAAGAGTAACTCGTCTTAACTCGCGACTCATCCTAGGATAGTTTTTTACTAAACTTAAGATGCATTCAACACACCCTCAATTCCTTAGCAAAGCTGTTAATCTCATCATACGTCTTATGTCAATAACTCTAACTCCATACCCCATTTTTCGCACACATAACCTGAATCCTAAAAATTCCAGCAATTCCAAAGTGTTAAAACTCTATGTAACCTGAATCCTGCAAAATCCTGCAGTGGGTTTACCATTGAGCTATAAAGCAGCCAAACATGGAACAAACAGCTGCTTATAATTTAGTGCCCTATTACATGGGTCTAGCACACATGACCCTTGGTATGCTAACATTTTCTATCTTTGTCACATAACTTACACCTTGACTGAAGCTCTGGGGAGATTGCATTGCACATGAGTAGTGTGAAAGTACAAAGTAACAAATAACCTCAATCCTTCAAAATCCTCATTTAGTAACCTCAATCCTGCAAAATCATCCAGCATTAGTTTAGGCCTGATGACCTAGAGCCTGCATTGTCCTCCAGTGGCAAAACCCCAAACGCCCTTAATCCTGCAAATTCCTCTGATGCATCAACTTCCGAGTGCCCTCAAACCTGCAATTAAGTGCAATTGAGAAGCTTGTGACTTTAGAATGAATAGCCTGTGAAAACGAATGTCTTGCTGGAACTTGTTGTTTGTGGCTGTTTTCAGATATGTCTTGGAGCACCTGTCTCGCATCAGTCGTGTCTTGAAGCAGCCCGGGGGTAACGCCATGCTAGTGGGTGTCGGGGGTAGCGGTCGTCAGTCCATGACTAGACTAGCCACCAGTATGGCAGGGTTTCATCTGTTCCAGCCTGAGATCTCCAAGAGCTATGGCAAGAATGAGTGGAGGGAGGATCTTAAGGTTGGACAAACACTTTCTTATTACCCTTACGCTTTCTACATATTCAAAACCTACCCCACTACTCTAAGATTCTTAGAAAGTCTGTAAAGAGGTTTTAGATGACTGGATTTTGTAGACTGATGTTTGGTGGACGTTTTGACACAATTTCATTAAAGTTTGATGTAACATTTGTGTAAAAAAAAAAGACACACAAACGAACAAACGTATAAATATGTCACAAAAACAATTTATGTAAATTTGTAAATGTCAAAGAAAATATAAGACAAATATACTTGGGATAAAGGTTTAAATGAAACGTTTGGTTTACGTGAAGCTTTTTAACATGATGCCAATTTACTTACAAACTTGCTTAGAACAAACTTATTAAATTGGAACCCTAAGGGGCCGTCCAAAGTTTTCAACATTTTTAAGGTCGTACAGAGAGTACTACTTTTCAAGACCAACACCCCCCCCCTCCCCCCTCCCCCCAAAGTCGTACTTTTCAACAGTTTTTTTCATAGTTGATGCCCATGTTTTATATATCATTTTACGTTGTGTGCTGCACTGAGTACTACTAGCAATGTTATTCGTGTTGCTGATGATCAATGCAAGTTAAACACAAAATCAGATGAACATTAAATGTTGTCGAAAACAATGTACACATACTTGTACTGTTTATTTTAAACATACAATCCTAAAACTATCAACTGGACTGCAACGATCAGACTGCAACAAGTGCGACGCCATGATCCTAGTGAGTGACAACCTCGTACCAGGTGTACAAACTCTAAACATCGGTGGAGCGCGGTGGGGCATTGCGTGCACGATGTCCATGTACAGCTGTGGGAACGATTCGCAGTACTGTCGTGTCAAAGGTTATATATTCACGCTTGGCACATTCGCGCGCTCTGTTCAGCTAGGGCTAAGGCACTGTTCGTATTGATGTATGCGAGATTCGTCCTTGCACATACGTACTTACGTGTACACGTCATGGTTAACGTTGCGCTATACGAAATCATTGCCAACTCAGCTGCCGCGGCGTGAAGGGCACGTGGGCGGCGTCGTACGTATAGCCAGAGACGCATCAGGTTTTTCTCTGTTTCGGAGTTGCACAATAGCTGTTACCAAGGTAAACCTGCCGAAGCAATCCTTTTGGAAAAGCGAACTTTGTATCGCTTCTGATTTTAATGTTGGAAATTGTTTCGAGATAAAAAAAGAAGAAAACGAACCCAATTATTTATTTTTCCTTGGCTGATTGTACGGTACAAAATCAACATTTTATTCACCATTTAAAGTCGTACGTGGCCTCCGACCCCCCCTCCCCCCTGTCGTACGCTTTGTACAGTACGACCATTAAAATGTTGAAAACTTTGGACGGCCCTTAATTGTTTCTATTATTATACAGCATCACTGGGCCTAGCATCTTTATGAAATGAATCCGTTTGATTACTTTGCAGAACTTACTCAAGAATGCCGGTGCCTTTGGCAAGACCACCGTCTTCCTGATCACAGACACACAGATCAAAGAGGAGTCCTTCCTTGAAGACATTGACAATCTCTTGAATACCGGAGAAGTGCCGAACCTGTATGCTGTAGACGAAAAGCAAGAGATTATGGAGGTGTGGATGGGAAATTATTCTCACAGCGGATGTGTTCTTGTTTTTTTGGATCTTCTAGACATGTGAAATCTCAGTTTTTTTAAGTTTTGACTTTCAGGTTTTTTTTTGCACTTGCTGTGTACAAAAGTATAGGAGATTGACAAATGTCAGTTTGTTTTAGCTGCTGCCTGGGCATTTTATAATGTGCTAACTATTCCTGCTCTTCATGGAGCTGTTAAGGAAGTTTTTAGAATTAGCCAAAAGGTGTTGATTATTCTTAGGCAAAATACATAACATGGCGACAAAAACCAAGAACAACATAACAACCACTGCCCGACGCCGGTTGAAAACGAATGCCATTTTTCTTGCCTTTCTCAGCATCCATGATTGTAAAACTTTTGACAGGTCAGTTAAACTATATTTTCTATAAAATACAACCCCCCAAATCCACCCGTTCCTGATAATTCAAGCAATTATCAATGGTGTATCCTACCTTTTTTATTCAGGACACATTCTCTGATGCCTTCTATATCTCCAAGAGTGATTACATAAAGCAAAGTAGCTACAAAACAAATACAAACAGTTTGAAATCAATTTCAATGACACTTGCATGGGAAATTACTAGGTCAGGCTTAACTAGGACACCAACAATTGTCCCACTTTTGGACCCCTGTTTTATGGACTTAACCCAGCATGTGGTTATGGATGGCAAGTATTATAGAAGTTAAATTTTCCCAGTGTACGAGAGTTTTTTACAATAAAATTGACTTCCTTTTCCTCCTTCTCATTACCTGTCCCAGGCTGTCCGACCTATCGCCCAAGCTGGTGACAAAAACGCTGACTTCAGCCCCCTAGCCCTCTTTGCTTTCTTCGTCAACCGATGTCGAGAGAACCTTCATATTATTATCGCCTTCTCTCCCATCGGTGACGCCTTCCGTAATCGACTCCGTCAGTTCCCGTCTCTCATCAACTGTTGCACCTTCGACTGGTTCCAGGTAATTATTCCTAACTTGAATAATCTAATATTTTACTGAAACGTCTTATCTTGTCATTTAAAAAAATATATATATATATATTTTGAGGTAAGCAGAACCTTTCTTAGGATAACAACCAGGGGCCAATTTCATAAAACGTTTAAGCACCAAAACTTGCTTAGCATGAAAATTCTTCCTTGGGAAAAACAGGGTTACAAACTAAAATTGTCGTAGATGTTTATTGTTTGTGAATGGTATTCAGCTGTTTTTTTGTGCTTCAAATGAGAAAAGCATGTTGAGTTTTGGCGGATAACCTGTTTTTACTGAGCAAGACTTTTTTTGTACTAAACAAATTTGTGTGCTTACATGTTTTATGAAATTGAAAAAAAATCATGTCAAAATAATTGCGACTAGAGAGCGGAACGTTAATTTTTTGTTGTGAATTTTGACGTCAATATTCATGATTTGTGATGCTCCTTCAGGGTCACCATAGATTTGTGATTGTTGGTAGTCTTCTAACATCTTTGTTCAAGATTATGGCAATTTTTCAAACCCCAGCTTAGGCTTCATCTTCGGCTCCATCACCATTGCCAAATTGCATGAACAGAGCCAAAGACAGAGACGAAGCTGGGGTTTAGAAAATGGCCCAGATGTGTCTTTTGTCTACATGTTGTGATTGTGATGCCATTTTGTAGGCGTGGCCAGAGGACGCCTTGACCAGGGTGGCCAACAAGTTTCTTGAGACGGTCGAGATGGAAGATGAGGAACACAAGCAGGTGGTTGACATCTGTAAGCACTTCCACACCAGCGCTAGAAACCTCTCAGAAAGGTAAATAACACAAAGCTGCTAAGCAGAAATACTAAAACAAATGTGTACTAAGCAACAGATTTTGGCCAATGAACTTGTCGGCTTTGATGGGGAATTAGTGCTTTGAAAAGATGAATGCCCGTATAGAGACGCAAACTATAACAACCGCATGTCCATGAGCAACTGGTAGACACACATAGTATACATACATACATCCCTACAGACAAACATACAGCCCTACAGATATACAGATATCCAGGAAAGCTGCTATATGTGACCTGTCATCACAAAATGAGAGTAAAGTCGCACGATGTGATTCGGAGATATGGCCATCCAAAGTCAAAATATGAAGGGGTGGTCAATTTTGAGATTTTGTATAATTTGGAAAGCCCAAGTCCTCCTATACTCATATTCCCATTTTTTGGGTGAGATCAGATGATTGAAAACCTCTTAAATTACGCAATTTTGCGTAGTGTTTGCGTAGTTAGTGTTTGGATTGAAGTCCATTAGTGGTTTAATTAACACGGTAATTAAATATGCAAATCAGGTTCTCGTAAGTATCCCACGTTTTCAAAATTTTGATATTTTGTTATTTATACAATAGTTTGTATGTGTGGAATATTTTAAGAAGAAATAATGATTAGAGCATAGTCATTGCTATGCTCAACCGAACCTTACTTGTCCTCTTTTGTAATCTTTTGCGTGTTTTGTTTAAGATGTTTAAAGTAGGTTTTCTCACAAACACGTTTTGTGAAACCCATGACTTTCTGGAGCGCTGTAAAAAGTATTTATCGCAAAACCCCCAAGTGTTATATACCATTGGAAAGCTCTCTTTCTCAAGAATTTGAAAATACCAATATCTCAATTTTCAATATTTTCAACTTTACTCTTATTTTGTGGTGACAGGTCACATATAGTTTAGCAGTAAAAAAACCAAAACGTTTTTCGTCAATTGGAGTGAATTCCGTTTCAACAAAAACTAACAAAACAAAAAGAACCAATGAAACTATCCCTATTAAAAAATGTGAAAAGTATCATTTCCCTGCCATCACTTTGTTTCTAATAATAACACCAGTCAGAATCCAAAGAAGAATTTTCCGAAGCTAACCTGTTGAAGTTTCAGCTCAGTAGATAATGTACCTTTTGTGAAAACAGTGAAAACCACGCACAACCTTTAATCGTGAAAGACAATTTCGTGGATAGCACCGATTGTTTGAAATCATATCTACATTTCTTAATTTCTTCTAAATGACAGCAAGTCAGACGGGATTAATTCATATGGTGTTTAGTATCTTTAATCCAAGTAAACTTTAGATTTTAATTCAGTAAGTTACTTTTGAGATAAATGAAAGGAATCCTATGTGCCTTTAACCGTCTTATTCTTTCTTATCAATCTAGTTTCCTTGAGGAGCTTGGTCGTCACAACTACGTGACCCCTACCTCCTACCTGGAGCTGATCTCAGCCTTCAAGACGCTGCTGGGCAAGAAACGAGACGAGACCATGAAGGCCAAACGGCGCTACGTGGTGGGTTTAGAGAAGCTAGCGTTTGCCGAGTCGCAGGTGGGATCCATGCAGATTGAACTCAAGGAACTACAGCCTCAGCTGGTGATAGCGGCCGACGAAAACCAGAAAATGATGGTGGTAAGATGAAATGAACAGACTGAACGGACCGTTCCAGGTTTTGCCTTGAGCTGTGCCCACGTTTGATTTGTGTTCATTTCTCACAGTGCTCCTGACTAAGTTTAACTGAGCTACCGTGGTCATCTGAGCTACTGTGCTCATCTGAGCTATTATAGTCATCTGACCCAAATAGACCATGGGATGATTGCTGAAATTGTTCCAAATCGTGGTGTCCATTTTGCACCACACCCAATGTTAACCAGTTTGCGCTGGGATTATTTTAACATCACCGAGCCGGGAAGCGGGATTATTTTTAACGAAACTCGATCCGAGGCGGGTTCAGGCCGATGGTACCGTGAAGCACACCCACGCATTTCCGGCCTTGCTCGCTGCTGAAAAACATTTCTGGCCTTGCTCGTGACGTGTTTATGCGTCATCCGATTTAAATCTGAGAAAAACTTTGCGTGTATATCCGTCCTCCGTCGCGAACTGGTTAACTAAAATTCAGTAAAAAAATATATTGGCAACGAACGAGGTTACTTTTCAGCATATTTCTTTTTTTATATTTAAAAAGAAATAGACAATCATTTTGTGATTTGTGACACATCGTCTTTCGGGCCCGGAATCCACCATTAAATAGCCAGCCTCTTTCACATACTTTATGTATTAACTCACTGATGTGTCAGTATTATAGTGCGGACCTTTGAACAAGCTGTAAAGGAACTTCTGAAATGTAAATTGTAGGGGTTGGGCTTCCTTAGCAGGTACCTACTCGGGTACCCGTGTAATCGGGTACAGGACCGAGTTCCTAAACTACCTGTAAATGCACACCCTTCAATTTTGAGAGATTGTGCTAGGAGAAAGATTTTACTGTGGAAAAATGTTCTTCTTAAATTTAAACAACAGGCAGTCTAGTTTCTACATTTGGAAAATTACCTTGTATAGAAATAATGCTAGAAATAATGCTAGAAATAATGCTAGAAATAATGCTAGAAAGGGGTTTTTATAGTGTAAAAACAAGTATTTTGGAAACAATTTTTAATTGTCTTTTTCCCTGATTGGTATCTTTCATTCAGATAATTGAGAAAGAATCGGTTGAAGTAGCAGCGACCAGTGAGACGGTACGTAAGGAGGAAGAAGCAGCGAACATCCAAGCAGCCTCTGCCCAAGCCTTGAAGGATGAATGTGAGAGTGAACTAGCTGAAGCTATCCCGGCACTGGAAGCAGCACTAGCTGCTCTCAATACACTCAAGGTAAAGTCGGAAGAATGAATGTGAGAGTGATCTAGCTGAAGCTATCCCGGCACTGGAAGCAGCACTAGCTGCTCTCAAAACACTAAAGGTAAAGTAGCAAGGATGAATGGTAGAGTGATCTAGCTGAAGTTATCCTGGCACTGGAAGCAGCACTAGCTGCTCTCAATACACTCAAGGTAAAGTAGGAAGGATGAATGTGAGAGTGATCTAGCCGAAGCTATCCCGTCACTGGAAGCAGCACTAGCTGCTCTCAATACACTCAAGGTAAAGTAGCAAGGATGAATGTGAGAGTGATCCACCTGAAGCTATCCCAGCACTGGAAGCAGCACTAGCTGCTCTCAATACACTCAAGGTAAAGTAGAAAGGATGAATGTGAGAGTGATCTAGCTGAAGCTATCCTGGCACTGGAAGCAGCACTAGCTGCTCTCAATACACTCAAGGTAAAGTAGGAAGGATGAATGTGAGAGTGATCTAGCCGAAGCTATCCCGTCACTGGAAGCAGCACTAGCTGCTCTCAATACACTCAAGGTAAAGTAGGAAGGATGAATGTGAGAGTGATCTACTTGAAGCTATCCCGGCACTGGAATCGGTGCTAGCTGCTCTCAATACACTCAAGGTAAAGTAGCAAGGATGAATGCGAGACTGATCTAGCTAAAGCTATCCTGGCACTGGAAGCCACTCAAGGTAAAGTAGGAAGGATGAATGTGAGAGTGATCTATCTGAAGCTATCCCGGCACTGGAATCGGCACTAGCTGCTCTCAATACACTCAAGGTAAAGTAGCAAGGATGAATGCGAGAGTGATCTAGCTGAAGCTATCCTGGCACTGGAAGCAGCACTAGCTGCTCTCAATACACGCGAGGTAAAGTAGGAAGGATAAATGGTAGAGTGATCTAGCTGAAGCTCTCCTGGCACTGGAATCGGCACTAGCTGCTCTCAATACAGTCAAAGTAAAATAGAAAGGATGAATGTGAGAGTGATCTAGCTGAAGCTATCCCGGCACTGGAAGCAGCACTAGCTGCTCTCAATACACTCAAGGTAAAGTAGAAAGGATGAATGTGAGAGTGATCTAGCTAAAGCTATCCCGGCACTGGAAGCGGCACTAGCTACTCTCAATACACTCAAGGTAAAGTAGGAAGGATGAATGTGAGAGTGATCTAGCTGAAGCTATCCCGGCACTGGAAGCGGCACTAGCTGCTCTCAATACACTCAAGGTAAAGTAGGAAGAATGAATGTGAGAGTGATCTAGCTGAAGCTATCCTGGCACTGGAAGCAGCACTAGCTGCTCTCAATACACTCAAGGTAAAGTAGAAAGAATGAATGTGAGAGTGATCTAGCTGAAGCTATCCTGGCACTGGAAGCAGCACTAGCTGCTCTCAATACACGCGAGGTAAAGTAGGAAGGATAAATGGTAGAGTGATCTAGCTGAAGCTCTCCTGGCACTGGAATCGGCACTAGCTGCTCTCAATACAGTCAAAGTAAAATAGGAAGAATGAATGTGAGAGTGATCTAGCTGAAGCTATTCGAGTACTGGAAGCCACTCAAGATAAAGTAGGAAGGATGATTGCGAGCATGATCTAGCTGAAGCTATCATGGCACTGGAAGCGGGACCAGTATTTTGAATGTTTTTATTTTGTTCTACAGCCTGCTGACATTGCCGTGGTTAAAACCATGAAGAACCCACCCGCTGGTGTCAAGCTCGTCATGGCCGCCGTCTGCGTCATGAGAGACATCAAACCAGAGAAGATTAACGACCCGGCAGGCACAGGAGGCAAGATCCTAGACTACTGGGGCCCCTCAAAAAAACTGGTCGGAGATATGAACTTCTTGAACATGCTCAAGACGTACGACAGGGACAACATTGCTGTGAGTAACTATCTGTGACCTATGAACTTTGATTTATGAATAGTCATGAGTCAGTGGCAACCAATCTGTCTTCAGCGTTGTTCAGATTCTGTCATGATGGTGCTGTTATTACAGATAATAGTGTCCAAGTTTTAATTTGTTGTCAATCAAATGTTCCCCATTATACTTTGTGTATTGATTTGTATTGGCATTGCTTTAGATTAGAAGTAAATACAATTTTGCAGGCTGTGGGTTCGAGTCCAGCCGGGCGTTGGGGTGCATGTGCCCTTGGGCACGGCACTCTGTCACTTATTGCTTTTCTCCACCAAGGAGTAAATGGGTATCTGTGAGAGAGATGGTCGTTGTGGTCGATTTTAGCTGCTTTGCGCCAAAATGGCTGGTGATCATGGGTTATAATGATATAAAGTGCTTTGATTTTGGAGTTTTGTCTGAAATGTTTGCATCAGATTTTCACAATGGTCATAGAATGGTAAATTTAAGCTTCTTTTTGTTTTTGTTGTTTTCACCTTCCACTCAGCCTCACATTACCAAAAAGATTCGTTTGGAGTTCATTCCTAACCCAGAGTTTGACCCAGCCAAGGCAGCCAAAGCCTCATCCGCCGCTGAGGGTCTGTGTAAGTGGGTCTTAGCCATGGAAGTCTATGACCGGGTGGCTAAAGTCGTAGCCCCAAAGAAAGAGAAACTAAAAGAGGCTGAGTCTGACCTGAGTGAGACTATGACTCTCCTGAATGGTAAGACATGTTTACGGAAATCAGATTAGAGGGATCCTATACCATTTGTCAGTTGTGCATTTTTATTCTTGTTTGGTGGTTAAAATGTAACAAAAGGTGTGTGACAATAAAGTTTTAGCTCTGTGAATACTGAATAAGATTAAAACTGCTGTAAACTGCTTACTGGCTAGAATGACCTAAAATATACAAATCAAAAAAGTTAAGAGGGCCTAATATTTTGATCTTAACAAGATCTTTTTGTCTCTGAAGAAGATCTTGTTAAGATCAAATGATTAGGCCCTCCTAACTTATTTGCTCTGTAAATACTGTTATATTCCAGGAAAACAATATTTGAATTGCAGCCACAACCGGCATTTGGGGCACGTTCCCATTCAGCTGATTACAGCTACTCTTGCATGCACCAACTAAAATACTTCTCCAAGACACATATTTGAAAAAATGACTTTTTTTGGTTGATATTTGTTTTCTTCAAAATGCCAGAAGGAATAATTTCATAGGAAGTTTAAGATTCATTAATATCCTTACAATAAGTAAGCTTTTTAACAATATTTAGTTTGGTGACTTTTTAGATAGCTGCAAAAGGTATACTGTAGTTTTAATCAAGTCTCATCACTTTCATGGTGTTTATTAACCAGTTCGCGCCGGGATTATTTTGAAATTGACCGGACCCATGCGCGGAATCGTTTTTTCACAAACCTTGATCCGAGGCCAGCATTTGTGGGTAGCACACCCTGATATTTGCGGCCTTGCTCGTGCCATGTTTATCCGTCATTCATTTTTAATTCTGGATAAACTTTGCACGTATACACGTCCTCCGACACAAACTAGTTATACATTCTTTTATTTATTTTTTCCTAGCTAAGAGGTCTGAACTGCGTGCTGTGGAGGAACGATTGGCTAACCTTAAGCAGCAATTCAAAGACATGACCGACAAGAAGGAACAACTGGAGCAACAAGTGGATCTGTGTGCCAAGAAACTCGTCCGAGCGGAGAAGCTGATTGGTGGATTGGGAGGAGAAAAGGACAGGTAAGTGGCGGTTTTTGGCTTGATCTGAGCTCATAAACGCTGAAAGACCCATATCAAAATTGACTTTAAGGTGGTGTACAACATTTGCTTTTCCTGTAATTTGCTGTAATTTGCTGTAATTTGCTGTAAGTTTAAAGTTTTGTGTTTATAGATGCTGGAAAAAAAGAAGAGATCTTGTAGACGAAATGGAACAATTTATAGACGTTAGAGAATTATTTTGGACAGCTTGTTCTTTGTGAAATATCATGTGTTCTCATAAAGAGTGTGCAATGTTCAATAGGGATCATTTCCCCAGAAATGCAACAATTAAAAATAAGTTATTCTTTTGTTGACTACTCAAATGTTTGATAAGCCAGTTTGGTATTCCAATTGTGCATGTGCACATTTGGCAATTAGTTTTTCAGTAAAAACATTTTAGTGTATGCATTGCATGTGTTCTGAAGTAACATTTTTCCAAAATAAATTTTTGAACAGCGAAGTTTCTTTAGTTGTCTTGTGTGTCTAAACTTGTGCAAAGTTTCCACCATTTTTTTTTTATTGCAGGAAAAACTGCACAGAATGAAGATTAGGTTACCACGTTCCCCAAAGTCTTGTGTGCATTTATCTGCCGTGTTTATCCAGAGAGAAAATTTGTCGCATCTTGTTGTGCACATGTGCAGTTGGAATACCAAACCGGCTTAATTATTGACTCCTTGTTATCAATTGCAATGGTTTAATTTGACATCTTGTTAGGTGGACTATGGCTGCGGCCAATCTTCAGAACATCTACGACAACTTGATGGGTGATGTCCTGATCTCTTCTGGTGTCATAGCCTACCTAGGTGCCTTCACGTCAGCGTTCAGATTCAGATGTACCAACGACTGGACCAAACTATGCGCAGTAGGTTTCTAAACACTCAGTCCAATGTTGAGATAAAACTTTTTTGATTTTAACTTTTTTAAATTTGTCAGACTTTTCCTAAAACAAAATATTGAATTTTCCTTATTTTTTCAGACTTTTGCAAATTTGTCAGACTTTTTTTAATATTTAGGACTTTTTTTAAATTTGACAATCTTTAGCCACAAATTCCAATAAATTTTAAAAAAAATCAACAAATTTGATGAAAACGGCAACCATGTATACTATAGTTGAACACCACTATAACGAATCTCACAGGGCCCACAAATGTTGTTATAGCAATTTTCAGCCGCTGGTTTTGTTAATCTGTTGACATTAAAAACAAGTTTACAGTATTATTTGTACATAAAAATGGGGAGCCAAGAATGTTGCTCAGTATAGCCGAGTGTTCGGTATAGCGGCATTCCACTATATTGTGAGCACAACTTGTTTAGTCGTCTGTGTGGTCTTCTACCAGTCGTCCATGCGTAGCTTGTATGCTAGAAGCACATAAGCAAGCTCTGATTTGAGTAGTTTACAGCTGGAAATAAGATTAAGCATTAATTCACTCACAACATTATCTAAAACTATAAAACTAAAACTTCAAGGCTGAACAGTTGCCCAGGACATCAACTGAAGCAAAATCCACATATTGCAGTATTTTTTTTGATTTTGGCATAGTTTCTGCAATTTTCATCAAAATACCTTAAAATTGTGTAGTTTTTTTGTCATCCATTAAATGAAACAATTTGTTGAATCAAAAGTCATTGCAAGAGGGCGCTATATCCACTTTTTGAAACAGTGAACCAGGCATTCATGTTTGTTTATTTGTGTGCTTCTCAGACGAAGAAGATTCCGTGTTCGGGTGAATTCTCGCTGAGTAAGACCCTTGGCGAGCCAATCAAGATCAGAGCGTGGAACATCGCTGGGCTGCCTACTGATGCCTTCTCAGTAGATAACGGTGTCATCGTGGACAACTCCAGAAGATGGTTAGAAACAAAGGGCCTTTACAAATCTCTGGCTTCTTCTTCGTCTTTGGCTTAAGCATTTTAGATTCCCAACTGCGAGATCCCCTGCGAGATCCCCTGTATGTTTTGCTTCAGAAACATTCAATCGATTTATATGAACCCAAAAGTTAGACCATTTCTATTTGCTTCTTAGTGATTTGGAAAATTAGAGCCGAAGATGAAGCAAAGGTTTCGAAAAGGCCCAATATTAGGCCGTGTTGTTATTACTTGGCTGTGGCTTAGAGTTACACACGGGCTGCAGCCACTTCTCATAGACTCGTGTGTAATTCCAAGCCACGGCCAAGTAACCTGGACACGGCCTTGCACTCAAGATACTTCAAGGTTCATTCCCAAGACTTTGCAACTGTGACAAAGGCATTACAATGTTTACTGCTTGTCTGTTGTAACTCGTGGCTTGACTTTGCAATAAACTTCTGGCCGGTCTTGTGATATATTAATGATTCATCACATGTTAACTTCTACCTTTCATTTTCCTAAGTAACTCCCTTCCCCCGCTCAAACCTGGCCTTCCTTTAATCAGTTCGCGCCAGGATTATTTTAACATCACCGAGCCGACGGGCGTGATTATTTTTAACTAAACTCGATCCAAGGTGGGTTCAGGCAGATAGTACCGGGAAGCACACCCACGTATTTTCGGCCTTGCTCTCTGCTGACAGACATTTCCTGCTTTGCTCGTGGCGTGTTTCGGCCGATAGTACCGGGAAGCACACCCACGTATTTTCGGCCTAGCTCGCTGCTGACAGACATTTCCTGCTTTGCTCGTGGCGTGTTTATGCGTCATCCATTTTGAATCTGGGGAAACATTGCGTTTATATACGTCATCCGGCACGAACTGGTAATATCAACAAGCACAAAAAGTCTTAATTCCTTTCCTAAATCCCATCTTTTCTTTCTTGTTTGACTCTTTCAGGCCTTTGATGATTGACCCCCAGGGTCAAGCCAACAAGTGGGTCAAGAACTCGGAGAAGGACAGCAACCTATCGGTCATCAAACTGACCGATAACGACTACATGCGGATCCTGGAGAATTGTCTGCAGTTTGGCACGCCCCTGCTGCTAGAGAACGTAGGAGAGGAGTTAGACCCATCGCTGGAGCCTCTACTGCTTAAACAGACCTTCAAGCAAGGTGAAACACATCTCAGGCTTGGCATTACAACGTCACTCTGAGCACAATTGTTCTAAAAAAATATGAGTTTTGGGCTCAGCCAGTGTGAAATAGGTTTAAGCTAGCTTCTGCTGTTTTTGCAAGTCTTACCATTTTTAACAGGAAGACATTTGTCATAGTCTTTGCAAATAACCACTTGACGTATTCAAAATCCAGTCTCAAGAATCCATGCATTCTCTTTTCTTTCCCAGGTGGCGTTGAGTGTATTCGTCTGGGAGAGAACGTGATCGAATACTCGCAGGATTTTCGCTTCTACATCACCACCAAGCTGCGTAATCCTCACTACCTCCCTGAGGTAGCTACTAAGGTGTCCTTGCTTAACTTCATGATCACGCCAGACGGGCTGGAAGATCAGCTACTTGGGATTGTGGTGGCCAAAGAAAGGTACGCTAAATTAGGGGGGAAAAGATGATAAATTTGATTCGAAGAGAACAGAAGCCAAGAACAACAACTGGATGAGCTTAGAAAGCATTCAGTATTGGGCTTTACCATTTGTTGACTTATTTTACATACGCTGTATACTCTGTGTTGTCCTGAGGGGTTATGAGAAAAAGTCACTTCGATGGGACTTGAACCCACGACCTCCTGCTTACTAGTGCAGATATCTTCACTTGGGTGGGACTCGAACCCACGACCTCTTGTGTCGGTTGGCTGGTTTGAATCTCATATAGCAGCAGTTACCGCAATCAAACTATTTGTTTTTCTCCTGATCTTTTAGGACAACACTGAGTATACAGTCTTTATAAAATTAGAGTTGTAATCGAGTCAATCACAAGTCATTTGGTCTGTAGTCAACTCACAAGCTATGTAAATGAACTTTGACAAAAACAATTCTTTGTTTATTGTTCCTGTTGATGCTTCTAAATGGACTTGTGAATGACTTGTGAACTGACTTGTGAATGACTCGATTACAATTTTGTATAAAATATGTTGGTGAAACCCGATATTGAATATGTTACAAGCCAACATTCAGTAGTATTATTTTGTTTTATGTCCATTTGTTTGCTGAGTTTTGCTGAAAAAAATAAAACAAAAATATCTAATCGACTTCAATGTCATTATATTCAAGCTTTTGGCTGTGAAATTAATAAAGGCTTATTGTGTATGAAATTTTGTATTGGGGAGATATAATACAAACACGGCATTAACAGAGTGCATAGAATCTAAATGTTAAACTATAAAAGGCACTGTTGCCTGAAAAAAAGTTGGTATGTTTGAGAGAAGAATTGAACACAGAGATGAGTTTGAGATGAAATACTTGGTTTTGGGCTCTATTGCATAAAAAACAACTTTGACAAGCTTGTTTGGGGGGACTGGCACCCACTGCCTTCTGCTTACTAGTGCAGATACCCTAACAACTTGACCATTGAGACGTTTTGGGTCTTTCCCCCTGTTTCTTACAGACCAGAGCTTGAGGAGGAACGACAGGCCATGGTCCTCCAGAGCGCAGCCAACAAGAGACAGCTCAAGGAGATTGAAGATAAGATCCTGGAGACGCTATCATCCTCTGAAGGCAACATCTTGGAAGATGAGACAGCTATCCGCATCCTGGATTCATCAAAGGTAAACCAAAAATAAAATACAACAACGCTTTAATGTTTTATAGCCATCTCAAAAACCGTAACGCATCTTAAAGGTAGTATACACCATTGGTCATTGCTTGAATTATCATGAATGAGTAGATTTGGGGGGTTGTATTTATAGTAAATATCGTTTAACTGAACTGTCCGAAGTTTTAGAATCTTAGATGCCGAGAAAAGCACGAAAAACAGCGGTTTTTTTTACCGGCGTCGAGCAGTTATTCTTATGTTATCTTTGTTTTTTCGCGATCGCCGTCCGGGATTCATTTGATCACACTTTATTTATTTAAGGTATCTTTACCTTCTTATTTTTTGTGAATTTTGTTGCACATCTCTCCAAAGTAGGGCTTCCATTTTTAAATAGTTTTGTATTTGAATATTCAAAACCGCACTTGACTGAATGTTCAAATATTCGAAACTCGACGATCAAGTTTTGCACACGCCAGCTGCAGCTTCCTTACTGGTCAAAAGTTGCCTACAAAGTGAGCTGGTTAAAATGTGCAAACGGCGATGGATATTATGGGCTGATGGAGTGTTTTGCAGTAAAAACTGTATAACTAACTGTAACAAGGTACAATAAATATGATTTGACAAAAAAATTACCGTCGACCAAAAAGTCAATACACAATAAAAAATGACAATATAACACATTAGGAAAAACAACACTACAGTTGTGTGTGCACATGCGTACTTTTTTTCTTTTCGAATATTCAAACCGGCTGAAAGCAGTTCAAATATTTGAATATTTGGTATATTTTTTGACAGCCCTATTTCAATGGCAGTACAGCAACATTATCCTAAAGTCTTTAAGATGAACTATATAAGATAAGCGAAGCTTTGGGGATTTGGCGATAGACATAATAGTAACCATTAATGGATTTTTCAGTTTCCATGTCACAGTTTCAATGAACAAAATAATAAAAAGTTTCCATAATCACATTTCACAGATATGAGTAAATGTGAAACAGCAAATATGTCGTGTATTAGACAAATGTGCATTGTGCAGAATTCCTTTGTGAAAGTAACAAAGAGTACAGTGCCTTCTGTGAGTTACGTAGCTGTTCTTTTCTCGCCTTCCACCGCTGTGACCCGGGTTTGAATCCCGCCTGGGCTAGCATGTGGATTGGGTTTTAAGTCCCTGTTTGACTCCCTGGATTTTTTCCAGAATGTTCTTCTGGTGTTTTCTTTCCACCTCTAAAACTGTACCTTCTTTTTATTGTCTTTTCTCTACAGGTTTTTTCAGGCTTGCGAGCTATATAGTGCCTAGGAGCTTTTGAGAAATACATAACCAGAAAGAATTAAGAATAATAAGTTTGTTACATATGGTATTGAGTTACTTTGAACTTCTAGTGGGAACTTGGAAGCGAGGGTGTATATTGATTTTTTTTCCTCATCAAGTTACCTCCAAACCTTCCCCTCTGTCTCTCGTCCAGGTTCTCTCCGACGAAATCTCTAAGAAGCAGAAGATTGCAGAAGAAACCGAGAAGAAACTGAACGAGTCGCGAGCTGGCTACCGTCCCATCGCCAAACACTCCAGCGTCCTGTTCTTCAGCATTGCTGATCTGCCCAACATTGACCCCATGTATCAATACTCACTCATGTGGTTTGTCAATCTCTACATTAATTCAATCCATGACAGGTTAGTTGTTTAGTTGTTTGATGTTTGATATTCCAGTTTAGTTTATGTTTGGTACAAGGAGATCTCATAAATGAGATTTAAAGCTTTGCATGGTAAAGACTAGACTTAGAAAGATTTGCGGTAACACCATGTGAAAGGATCTCCTTTGAGAAGAGGTAGAGTGGTTCTGATAAGAACCACCCTACCTCTTCTCAACAAATATTCTTTCACATAGTTTTACCGCAAATTTTTCTGAGATCTAATAATCAACGTAATTAATATCCAGAATAACTTGTTCATTTATTTTAAGATGTTCCTTATGTGCACATTATCAAATTCTTTTATTTCCTTACACTGAAAAAGAGGCGAAAATGGTTGTTGCCTCTCATCCTTTATTCCAGGTTTGATAGAGTCTTTCTAAGACAAATCTTATCACAACAGAATGTTACACATTGATGTTGAGGTTATGTACTGCAACCAGTAATTTTCCACCCAATTTATTACAGATTTCGTTCAAATGCTATAAAATTGCCAAGATTTGTCCATAACATAATGTCTAAACTTAGAGCGACACCCTACACACCGGTTTCAGACATGGCCCAAGTTACAATGCATGTTTAGTACCCTGACTCACTTTCCTTGAACCACACTTGTAGAAGAGTCACCAGAAATCTTTTAGAGTTTTCAGTATTTTTAATCGATTGCCCTTTCTGCAATAGGGTTCAGAAACTTCGTTTGGATGATGCAGTTTGGATCAGTTTGTAGTTCTTAACCAGTTCGCATTTGATGCCTTACGTTTTTACACTTTTTTTTTTTTTTTTAATCAAAAATGGATGACGGGTAAACATGTCACGAGCAAGGCAGGAAATATCTGTTGGCAACCGGCTGGCAGCAAACGAGACTTGAAATATCAGGGTGTGCAACCCACAGATGCTGGCCTTAACCCGTTTTGGATCGAGGTTTGTGAAAAACAATCCCACGCCTGGGCCCAGTAGATGTCAAAATAATCCTGGCGCGAACTGGTTATAACTAGTGCTGGGACTCAAAACCGAATATTCGGTTATTCGAATGTGCTTCCACAAACCGGTTTGGAATTTAAAACCGAATATTCGAAAAAAAAAAAAAAAAAAAAAAAAAAAAAAAAAAAAAAGGAATGCTCTTTTTCTGATTTCTGGGCAGAAAAAAAAAAAATGTTGTTTAGTTTGGAATTCTGATTTGAATTGGTTCCGTGGACGATCGCTCAAGCGCGGCGAAGTTAATAAGCAAGGCTGGCTGTGCGCCATTGTCATCGATTCAATGGTTACGTGAATAAACACGAGCCACTAGATAAATTCATGAATACAGTCAGCTGGTACGCGGAAAGACGTTCTGTTTGAAGTAGCTGATAGCACGTATTGGAGAACGCAACTTCCATGTCACTTAATCCATTAAAAAAAAAAAAAAAAAAAATAAAAAAAAAAAATACATTTTTGGATTTTGTAAACCGATTAACGAATTCGGAGGATCGATTATTCGATATTTTCAAATTCGGTTATTCGGTTTTGAAAACCTCCGATTTGTCCCAGCACTAGTTATAACCATGTTTGCAAAATGGCAAGTATTCACTGAGGTTTACAATTACTTTGACAGTTGTTACTTCTGTGTGGGTACTGTCTAACAGTAGACGTAGTCTTAACTCTAGCTCTGTACACCAGTTTGAAGCACGGCCGAATGCCCAATGTCTTCAATTTGTATTAACAGCATATTGTTTCAATGCAATTGTCATTCTGTTGACAACTAAAAGATGGTCCCATCTATTTCAGGATAGTTGTAGCATTTGCTCTTCAA
The DNA here is from genome assembly GCA_037893245.1 of Crossaster papposus. Taxonomy (NCBI): domain Eukaryota; kingdom Metazoa; phylum Echinodermata; class Asteroidea; order Velatida; family Solasteridae; genus Crossaster; species Crossaster papposus. The sequence continues at coordinate 901,139 of JBAIAA010000279.1, read as the reverse complement.
TGCCCATATCCTACTATTATGATTTTTCAGCAACAAGTCTAAGATTCTTGAGAAGCGACTTCGTTACCTCTCAGACCACTTTACCTACAACCTGTACTGCAACGTCTGTCGATCCCTCTTTGAGAAAGATAAGCTGCTCTTCTCATTCATACTCTGCACAAATATCCTCATGTAAGTACACAAATAAGGCTCCTAAATCACTCAAAATCACTCAAATTTCAGAAACAAGGCTCCTAAATCGCTCAATTAATTTTGGCTTGCCAAATGTAAGGATTTATTTATTTATATATTTTATATTTTGTCATTATTTTTTGGCAAAATAAAAAACTGGATGTTATTGTGTTCTCTTACTTTGTTAAAACAAGAATTTATGTACCTGGACATCTCATATTTTTTAATACAAGGTTTCATTCGTCACCATCCAGCAATATAAGTTCTGCATTTACAGATTTTCAGGCATTTTCCAGTTGCAGATAACAAACTGGCATAATACAGTTTTTGTTTTCAATGCCTCATATTTTCTGCGGAAAGTCAAAGTTAACACCCTTGATCATCTTTATGATTGAAGATATGCTAACTTGGTTTGGTGACCTTCCAAAGTAAAGTGTCACAACCTCTTGCTTACTGATAAGGAACTCTAACTTCATTAGTATGAATAAAATGTTTTAGTGTACATAATAGCAAGGAGCTTAACAGGGTTGATCAGTTCAAACATCAACCCCACCCATACCCCTACGCCACCCAAACCCCTACCCCACCCAAAGTTCTACCCCACCCCACCCCACCCCACCCCACCCCACCCCACCCCACCCCACCCCACCCTACCCCACTCCACCCCACCCCACCCCACCCCACCCCACCCCACCCCACCCCACCCCACCCCACCCCACCCCACCCCACCCCACCCCACCCCACCCCACCCCACCCCACCCCACCCCACCCCACCCCACCCCACCCCACCCATCTTCTAACCAACCTCCACCCAACTCTACCTCAGGCCCACCCCAACCTCCCAAACAAAATTGACAACAACCCACTCCCATCATTAAATTCTCCATCAAATGACCATTTAGTTTTCTAGTAATTACATCCTGATTGCAATTACATCCATTGTCCTTGTTTCTCATGAATATACATAATTTGCTTTCCAAGTATTTGCATGTGCCACACCCATTTTACGAGTGCATCTTATATGCATCATGCATTGCAGTGAATATTCATACTATTGCTGGCATCTTTGTTTGCATATATTTGAATATGCATGAGTTCCCCTTACCAGGCTCACTCAGCTAATAGGGACTCCCTGTAGATCCGAGCTAATCACCACTTATCTGCCACTGAATATTCATGATCATGTGCTATTAATAATCTCACCAATGATTTTCTATGCATGTTCCATTCCAACCATTCTTATCACCAACACGTACAGTGCGGAGGGCGAACAGCATGCGTAAGTTTTTTCCCACATTTCTTTTCATTTGTTTTCTCTCTTTTCTCTCTTTTTTGTCTTTTTGTATATTCATGTGCATGTACTGATTTTTTCCTTTCTATTTTAATAATTTTGGGATTAATATTTAATTGTCCTTAAAAATGTGCCACTACATTAGATAACTTTTGATTGTTTCAAAATGTCCTTATAGTATTTATTCCAACTAATCTATTAGTAACTCTTTGTCAACGCACTTTAATAGGAAGATTTTCAATTAATTTTTGAAACAAAATTCTATCTAAACATGTCAAGAATAATTGTTTTTAGTATGTCTACCCCTCATTGGCTTATTGTAATGTTCTATCCTTATTTAACCAGTTCGCGCCGGATGACGTATACAAATGCAAAGTTTTTCCCAGATTCAAAACGGATGACGCATAAACACGCCACGACCAAGGCCGGAAAAGTCTGTCAGCAGCGAGCAAGGCTGGAAATGCGTGGGTGTGCTTCCCGCTACTATCGGCCTGAACCTGCTTCGGATCAAGTTTCGTTAAAAATAATCCTTGGCGTCGGCTCAGTGATGTTAAAATAATCCCGGCGCGAACTGGTTAAAAAGAAAATAGAAAGAATCTTTTGAGGGATTTTAGAATAATTATCTTTCTTGGGTTTTATGTTTTATGTCTGTTTGTTCACGAGTTGTTATTTTATAAATTTCATTTGATTGTTATTTTCACATAAGATTTTAATGTTGGTTATAGTGGGTTCATATTCATGGTGGTTGGTTTCATGTTGATTTATGGTTTAAGGTCTACTCAGTATTTTAACATATAAATATTTCGAGAAATGCAAATTTTGAACGGCTTTAACATGTCAATGGAATGCGCCGTATTTTTTGCCGCATGAGGGCGCTGTAAGACGCCATTTTCTGGGTACCCAACACAGGCAAAATCGCGTTTATTCATGTAGTTTTAGTAACTTTACTTCTATCTAAAAATTGAATATTAGAAACAAATATATTTGGGAGCTGTAAGAATATTTAAACTGACGTGAATTATCTCCTAATCACTTTTAATTATATACCCCCAAATACCGTGAGCACAGCGCCCTCTACGTTCAATAATACGGCCTATTCCCTGTTGAAGTGCGACAAATAGTAGTGAAAGAATTTTATCCTCTTTCCTAATTGCCTGCAAACCCTCATTTTGACCTTGGCCCAGTTCTGTCTCATTTTACCAGAACATCTCATATTTATGCAAACCTTTGGAAAGAATGTTGCAACCGGACCCTGTTTTTTTCTTCATATACCATCTCAGTAAATGGAAAACATTTCAAATTTTGTTTGAAAATGGTTGGACTTTTTTGCCATAAACTTTGTACACAAACACTGAAGTAGCGTCAGGATACTTTATTATTCCGAAACCTTTCAATCTTCTCCAACCTCGCCAAACATTGCCCTTACCATATTTTGACCCGCCTCTTTCCTCGTCCTTGTTCTAAAACCCCAGGGATAAGAAGGAGATGAATCAGGAGGAATTCATGTTCTTCTTGACTGGCGGCGTGGGTCTGGAGAATAAACTAGAGAACCCTGACTCCTCCTGGCTGTCTGATAGAAGCTGGGATGAGATCTGTCGTATGTGTGACCGGAAAGCCTACAAAGGATTCAGGTACGTATTGACATTGTTACTGGAGAACCCTGACTCTTCCTGGCTGTGTGATAGAAGCTGGGATGAGATCTGTCGTATGTGTGACCGGAAAGCCTACAAAGGATTCAGGTACGTATTGACATTGTTACTGGAGAACCCTGACTCTTCCTGGCTGTCTGATAGAAGCTGGGATGAGATCTGTCGTATGTGTGACCGGAAAACCTACAAAGGATTCAGGTACGTAATGACATTGTTACTGGAGAACCCTGACTCTTCCTGGCTGTCTGATAGAAGCTGGGATGAGATCTGTCGTATGTGTGACCGGAAAGCCTACAAAGGATTTAGATACGTATTGTCATTGTTACTGGAGAACCCTGACTCTTCCTGGCTGTCTGATAGAAGCTGGAATGAGATCTGTCGTATGTGTGACCGGAAAGCCTACAAAGGATTCAGGTTTGTATCGTCATTGTTACCAACTTCTGGATGAAGTTGAAATACCTCGTGTAGATTGTCATGGCCTAGTGGTTACAACCAGGAACATGGTGTTTGTGCCCTTGGGCAAGACACCAAGATTATAAATGGGTACCTGAGAGGGTCAAGGCCGATTAAGCGCTGATAACGGCTGCTGTGTGGCCTAATGCCTGATGAACGGGGTAATAATTGTAAAGCGCATTGAGATCGTTGATCTGATGGAAAGTACTATATAAGTACAAGAATTGTTAAGAATTATTATTATGAGTTTGTAAGCAACAGATTTGCTGACAAGAGTTGAAAGATGAGAGTCTACTGCGCTCATACGTTACCTGTAGAGCGAATTACTACATTTGCATATTCCCTAGACCGGCAGGTGTAATCGCTAAGAGTTTGCCAACAGCGCCCTCCAGAGGCCGCCCATAGAGCCCGCACATGCGTGCCCCGTGAACGTCCTCTTTTCTCTTAGCGGTGCTCGCGGTAAGACGTGTTTTTCTGGGTCTCCCAGTTACACTTAAATTACTGCGTTTTCGCAAGAGAGTTCAACAGAAAAGATATTGTAGAGTTTTGTAGAGTGTTGTTTTGATGATGAGACGTTTGGCGAGAGCTCCGTCTGTCATAACCGAGGGAATTTGTACTCACTCGGGACAGCCGGGAGCCTCGGGGGTTGATGCGGGAAACGCTGCGCCGTTCCCTAATTCTTCCCCCAGCCAGCACTCACAGCCACAATCAGCTGTGGGCGCTGCCGGTCCCACCGATCGGGCAGGGGAGTACCAGCTACGGTCTCCCCCCCCCCCGGCATCATCGGTGGGACGGCTAAACGTAAGGGTAGTTCCGGCAAGAGCCGCAAGGCGGACTCCGCTGTCGGAACCAAACCCAAGCCCGCGAAGGGGCGCGGGAATAAAAAGCCAGGGACCATTGTCACGGTCCCGCACGCTTTACCCGCCCCGTCTCCGAGCTCGGGGCCGTCTATTGTGACGAGCCCACGCAGCTCGGTGGGCCATAACCCCCCGCGTCCCCCCAGCTCACTGGCAGTGTACGCCACAGAGTCACGGGGTGGACAGGCCTACGGGCCCCCGGGCTTGCTAGCCAAAAACGGGAAGGGGCGCGGGAATAAAAAGCCAGGGTCCATTGTCACGGTCCCGCACGCTTTACCCGCCTCTTTTCCGAGCTCGGGGCCGTCTGTTGTGACGAGCCCACGCAGCTCGGTGGGCCATAACCCCCCGCGCCCCCCCAGCTCACTGGCGGTGTACGCCACAGAGTCACGGGGTGGACAGGCCTACGGGCCCCCGGGCTTGCTAACCGACCCCCGCCCTGTGGGGCTGGAGGCGCTGCCGCCCGGGCAGGGGTTTGGGGGTGTGGACCAGTCTTTCCCGGGGGCCCCCGGACTGCTGGCCGACCCCCACTCTGAAGGGCCGACCACCGCATCGGGTTTTTACCCGGTGTTCGGGGGTCGTGGTCCCCCAGGAGTCATCCGATTTTTCGGAATCCTCCCGGCGGGTCCGCTCGAAACATAAGAAAGGGAAGTCTGGCCGGCGTTCCCGCCGCTCACCTTCCTCGTCCAGCTCGAGCAGCTCTTCGGGCCGCCGGGGAAAGCGTCGCCATGGCGACAACGTCTCCCGGACCGAGTTCCTTACGGCGTTCCAAACCATCTCGGCCTCACTGGCGGCCCTCTCTGCCCCCCAGCAGAGGGCCGCGGTGGACGGCCCAGTGGCACCGTTGGGATACGCTGCCCAGCCGTCTGTTATCGGTCACGGTTGGGTGGCTCAAGTACAAAGGGACGCACCGCACACAGTCAGCCGTGCGCCGCCGTCCCCACCGGCCCTCAGCCTGCATCCATCGATGTCCCTTGTGCCTGAGGATACGGCCCAGCCACCGGACCGTGACATGGCGCTGCCTGCCCCGCCACAGGGGCCGGCCAGCTCACCGTCTCAGGGGTCAACTCGGCCCATGCCTTCGGGGGGCTCGGCCTCAGATGATGAGGTCGTCCATATGCAGCGCCTTTCCATCGCGGAAACGGAGCTGCGTCTGGTCCAGCGTGACATGTGTCGCGTGCTTCAACTGCCCCTTGTGGAGCCAGCACCGAAGCCCGACCATAGGTCGTTCAAGCGGCGCACTGGGCCGGCGGTGAGCTCGGAGAAAATTTTTCCCGTCCTCCCGCTGGACCAGGTGTGCGTTGAACATATGGGAAAGATCATGAAAGCAGACAAATGGTCCGCCGTCACCCGCCGGACCAAGGACTACTACCAGTTCCCGCCGGCGGATTATGAAAACTTTTTCGCCGTGCCTACTGTCCCCGATGCGGCGAAGGACAAGCTCGCCGCTGATGCGGGTGCTGCAACAGGGAAACGCATCTTCTCAGACAAGGTCCGAGAGAAGTTTGAGGAGACGTTGCGTAAATCTGACACCGCCTCCCGCTTCGGTATGCGCTCCACCTCGTTCCTGCTACTCCTTTCGGAGTATTTGGTCTCGGGGTTGGATGAGGAGGGAGGCGTCCCAGCTGACATGCTGCAGGCTGCTTTCCACTGCTTGGACCAGGGTTTGCGTGTGGTCCTCGACCAATTTACACGCATCTCCACCCTGATGACATCGGCCCGTCGCGGGAATGTGCTGGACTCAATGTTCCTGCCCTCCCCTGCGGCGCGCAGACGATTTGAAGAGCTCCCACTCGCTGGCATGGATCTCTTCGCAGGCCAGTTCGAAGAGTTGATGCAGGCTGAGGCCAAGCGTTTGAAGATGACAGAGAAAATCAATCTCAAGAAACCTTCAACCGCGAAGCCTCCCTCCCAGCCTAAGAAAGCGTCGTTCACCATCCCCCGACGCAGACCTGTGAAGGCAAACAGAGGGAGTTTTCGTGGCCGTGCCGACAACCTGTCGGGTGTGCGGCCCGCCCATCCCCAGCATCAACCATTCTCTGGCCAGCAAAGACAAGCCGGTCGCGGTTTCCGTGCGCCTGCCCCCCGCTATCCCGGGGGTTGGCGCAAGTGACTCTGTAGACTGGTGGCGGCCTCCCACCCTTGGACCCGTGGGGGGGCCGTCTGCACGACTTCATCGGGTCCTGGACTCGCGTCACGTCCGACCGGTGGGTGCTCGAGACTATAGATCGCGGCTACGCGCTCGAGTTCACGAGCACCCCCCCGTCGGACATGGTGGTTCGGCCTACACCAATCCCGACCGACCCGGCTCAACGTGCGTCCCTCGAGGGGGAGATCTCCTCCCTCCTCGAAAAGGGCGCAGTGCGGGTCCTTCCCGCCCAGCGGGCGCAGTCGGGGTTTATGTCGACGTTCTTCTTGGTCCCCAAGAAGGACGCCGGCTTATGGCGCCCAATTCTCAACCTCAAGCGGCTGAACAAATTCATCCGCCCCAGGCGCTTCCGGATGGAGACACTCGGAACCATCCTCGAGTCCCTCCAACCGGGAGCATGGGCGGCCAGCCTCGATCTGAAGGACGCATACTTGCATGTCCCTGTCAGACGGGAGCACTGGGAATTCCTGCGGTTCCAATACGACGGGACACGCTACGAATTCACAGTGCTCCCCTTCGGCCTCTCGACCTCCCCTCGGGTATTCACCCGGGTGGCTCGGGCGGTCGGGGCGGCGCTGCGGAAACAAGGGGTCTCGGTCTTTATGTACCTCGACGACTGGCTCGTGGTGGGCCAGTCGCGGCACTCAGCAGCGGGGGCGCTTCAACACACCTTGCGCCTGGCGGCCGACCTCGGTTTTTTGATAAATCCCGAGAAGTCGCACCCGTTGCCAACCCAGTCCCCCACCTTCTTAGGCGCGGCCCTCGGTCTCCGATCGAGGCTGGCACGCCCTACAGAGGAACGCCTGCTGAATGTTCTGCAGTGCGTCTCTCTTTTTCTACCGGCCGAGACGGCCCCGGCACGGGCCTGGCTCAGGCTGCTGGGCCTGATGGCCAGCCTGGTGGATTTGGTCAGCTATTGCAGGCTGCGAATGCGGCCAATCCAGCTGCACCTACTCATGTTTTACCGGCCCAGCCGACACGACATCAGTCATCCCGTGCCAGTCACGGCCTGGCTGGTCCCTCACCTGCGGTGGTGGCTGGTCCGGGCCAACCTGATGGGGGGCAAGGCTTTTCGCAGGCCCCGCCCATCCCTGACGGTCACGACCGATGCATCCCTTTCCGGTTGGGGGGCCACCCTCCACCCCCGCCAGGCGGCGGGCTGTTGGGGCCCCGAGCATCGCTCGTCCCATATAAACGTCCTCGAGCTGTTGGCCGTGACCAATGCCTTGGAACAGTTTCAGTCCCTAGTATCGGGACGGGCGGTGCAGATCCGGTGCGACAACACCACGGTGGTCTCGTACATCAACCGCCAGGGGGGCACCCACTCCCCCCGGCTTTGCGCGCACACGTGGGAGCTTTTCCACTGGTGCATGCAAAACGAGGTCGACCTCTCGGCAATGTACCTTCCCGGCGACGAGAACGTGGAGGCGGACGCCCTATCCAGGGGGTGGATCCGCCCCACGGAGTGGACCATCCGGCCACAGATCGTTCAGTCGCTGTTCCTACTGATCGACCGGCCACATGTGGACCTGTTCGCCTCACGATTCAACCACCAGCTCCCCACCTATTGCACAAGGGCTCACGACCCGAACGCATGGCGGACGGATGCCCTGTCGTTCCGGTGGGACGGGTTACTAGCGTACGCTTTTCCCCCGTTCTCGCTGGTCCCTCGGGTTCTCGCAAAGCTGGAGGAGGAGGACTGCAAAGTCCTCCTCATCGCCCCATTTTGGCCTCGTCAGCCGTGGTTCACGCGGCTGATCAGGCTGCTGGTCCACCGCCCGGTGGTCTTGCCCCGACAGGCGGATGTCCTCCTCCAGCCGGGATCGGGTTTTCTTCACCCAGCTCCTCAGGATCTACACCTGACGTGCTGGGTGTTGTCACTCAATCCCTCCGCGCGGCAGGCCTTTCTGAGCGAGCTGCGTCAATCGCAGCCCGCAGTCGAAGGGCCTCCACGCGGCGGGTGTACGACAGCCGACTACGCCACTTTTTTAGATGGTGCAGACGGCGGCCTGTTTGTCCCACCGATTCATCTCTAGGGGATGTGGCCGACTTCCTTGTCTATCTATTCGAGAGCGAGCTCTCGATCGGCACGGTAAGGAATTACCGGTCGGCAATTGGAGCGGTCCACAAGGGTTTCCCTGATGGTACCTCCGTGTCGGACAACCCGGCCCTCAGCCAACTCCTGAAGGGCATGTTTGTCGCTCGACCCCCCACGCGTCGGCTGGTACCGGCTTGGGACCTCCCTAGCGTACTATCAACGCTAGCGGGGCCTCCTTTTGAGCCGATGGGCAGCTCGACCTTGCTCCACCTGTCCATCAAGGTGGCATTCCTGCTGGCGGTCGCCACGTCGCGCCGACGTAGCGAGCTCCATGCATTGTCAACCGAGGCGGGCCACATCAGGTGGGAACCTGACGGGGTCCGCCTCATTCCCCGGGCCGGGTTCCTAGTAAAGAACCAGTCCGAGTCATTTGTTCCTCCGGACATCTTTGTCCCAGACATTAAGTCACGATCATCTGTCGCGGAGGATCGTTTTTGGTGCCCGGTCCGGGCCCTTAAATGGTATATTAGTCGCACGGAGGCACTCCGTACGACTCGTACCCACCTATTCGTGACTTCGACCCCGCCTCACAGGCCGGCGTCGCGGGATACGATTAGCCGTTGGCTACTTACAGCGATCCGCTCGGACGCTCGCGTCTCGCCGGCGGCGCCTATTCGTGCTCACGAGATCCGGGCCGTGGCGACATCGTTCGCGTTTTTCCGCGGCATATCCCTAGGTGACATCACCCAGGCTGCCTGTTGGAAGACGCCAAATACTTTTACTGACTGCTACCTTCGGGATGTACTTCAGTCAGAGGGCAGGTTTGGAAGGGCAGTCCTGACAACGACTAGCCGGGCTCCTACCAAACGGCACGACCCACCTCAGCCGGGACCTCCCCGTCAATAGGTGAGTTTTCTCCCGTTTTTCTGCTTTGGCATGTGTATTCATTGTTATGATATACTAATTAACATTGACATGTTCTTTTTCCCCCCGTTCGCTCCGGCGCTCCGGCGGGTTTTTCGGTCGATGTTATCTCAGTCCGGTGCACGCGCACCCTTGACGGGGTCCGCGTCCCACTTGTTTAGGGCCGTGACGGCGCCCGCGGGCGCTGCTCCAGGCCCTGGGGTTTACCGTTGGCGTGCCCCTCTGCTAATTGGCTGCATCTCGTAGACCCTCCACCATAATCCGGTGCGATTCTATGCAAATGTAGTAATTCGCTCTACAGGTAACGTATGAGCGCAGTAGACTCCCCCCCCACAGTAGTGTGGGTGGGGTCTACTAGCTCATACTTACCTGTAGAGCGTCCCGCCCTCCTTCCCCACTATCCTCGATGACTCTGGATGTCCGTATCCTTATGTGGCGCTCGAGAAAAGAGGACGTTCACGGGGCACGCATGTGCGGGCTCTATGGGCGGCCTCTGGAGGGCGCTGTTGGCAAACTCTTAGCGATTACACCTGCCGGTCTAGGGAATATGCAAATGTAGTAATTCGCTCTACAGGTAAGTATGAGCTAGTAGACCCCACCCACACTACTGTGGGGGGGGATTTGAAGGTTTGTATGGTAAAAAGGCAATAAGATAAGTAGTTTGCGGTGGCACCATGTGGTAATTGTGACCCGCTCTACATAAATGAGTCGGATGTCGCAATTACCGTTAACACGTACAGGGAGATTTTTTTTTTCTTTTTTTTTTTTTTTTTTTTTTTTTTTTTTTTTTTTTGCTGTGTATTCTGCTTCGTTTGTATCCATATTTTCAGAAAAAAACGAAATAAAACTTAATTTTGAATCTTAAAGTGTTTTAATACAGGATTTTGTTGACTGTTTTGTTTCAAGTTCAGTTATTTTGATCGTTGGGATACGTTAATTTTCTCTTAAAAGTGGCTGTTTCACACTTGAAAAATATATTATTTCAAAAAATCATAAAAAATTAATGCAGTACTCTATAGCGCTCCGACATACATCAAATTGAAGCTTATCAGATGCTCTTTCAAGCCCTATAAATAACTCCGAAATTTTTGTTTGCTACATCAGACTCATTTATGTAGAGCGGGTCACAATTATCTTTAGTGAGATGTGTACGGTTTCGAAAAGAACCAGAGGTTAAAAACAAAGGAAAATATATGATACTCTTCGTTGTCTCTGGGTTCTGAAATATTTGCTGTTTCCATTCCACAGGGATCACTTCCATGACCACCTAGAGGATTGGAGATCATTGTACAACAGCAAGGATCCCCATAAGGAGACCTTCCCCACCCCCTGGAATGAGAAGCTCTCTGATTTCCAGAAGGCTATTGTCATCAGGTGTCTCAGACCAGATAAGGTGAGACATTTTTGTTTTGTTGTTGAGGGAATGAATAAATAGGTGCTGGGCAGGTTTTAAGCAACTAGTTGTTTTTTTTAAAACCCTGTGTCGTCTCCAGCTTTGGGTTAGCCCCCAACTTCCAAATCACTGAGAAGCAAATAGAAATGGAAACAAATTGAAATATATTCAAACTTTTAGGTTCATATCAATCGATTGAATGTTTCTACAATGCACCAGAATGTGGCTTGAGTTTTTGCAGTTGAGAGCATAAAATTGCCTTTAGCCTAAAACAAAGATAAGCTAGGGACTCAAAAGGTTCTATGTTTAAAACAGACTCGGAGGTCTGGACAAGGATTCGAGGGTCATTAAGCCGGTTTTAAACGTACTTGTTTAAAACCGGCTCACCACATGTTTTTTCCCTTTCAAAATTTCCATGAAAATTTCCATTAGTAGTTGGTTCAAAGTTGAAAACTTAGATTAGAATATTATTTTCTCGGAATATACAGCATTTACAGAGCTAACATTTCGTCAGGTTAGTTGTCTTTAGATTTTGAGAACATTTTGCTGCTTCAAACGAAAACAAAAAATCACAAATGGTATACTGTAACTTAAACTACACAGATATTTATTTCATTGACTGATGCTGAATTCTATCATAAGGCCGGTTCATACTTTACGCAAAAGCGATAGCGATACAAATCTGACTTCACAGAGCATTCGCTGAAAAATTTGCCAGAGTTGAAATGTGTCCAACTTTTACAAATTTCTAGCACAAAAACTCTCTGTGATGTCACAAATTCGCATTCAAATTGGCTTTTGTGCTGAGTATGAAGCTGGCTTAAATTTTTTTATGTTAATACATACATGTACCTTGCCTTTATTCGTAGGTTATGCTGCTGGTCACCAACTTCAATTCGTATGTTGATGTACATATAAGTGGTATCAGTCAATCTTGGCTCGTGGGTAGATATCTCAACCATATATTTACCAATTCATCTTCTCTCGTTCACGTAGGTGGGACCGTTGGTCACTGACTTTGTCATCAGCAAGCTGGGTCATAAGTTTGTTCAACCCCCGCCCTTTGACCTAGCCAAGAGCTTTGTGGACTCGCACTCCTGCGCCCCTCTCATCTTTGTCTTGTCCCCAGGGGCTGACCCGATGGCCGCACTGCTCAAGTTTGCTGGCGATAAAGGGTTCAGTGGGGAGAAATTCAACGCTATATCATTAGGACAGGGACAGGTAAGAAATGGAATTCTAAAGTAAAACAAATGACCTTAAAACTTAAATCTATAGGGTACTGATCTTATTTCAACAACCTAAAATGAGTTGAGCGATTTACTCCATGTAAACCTTGGCAGTTGGTAAAGGTCAGAGGAAGCCAGAGCATGAACAAAATTTTAAAAAGCAAAAAATCAATTTTGTTAAAAAGCACGGGAGATGCAACAAAAATAAAGTGCTGTGTGTCTGTTTCATGTGTATTTGACTAGCTTACATATACATGCCTGACCAATACTATAATGTTAAGTACAACACCAATGGGAAGGCACACGTATGAAATAGCAAATGTATTTGGTTTGGTTTCCTTCCTTTCAGGGTCCCGTTGCAGCTAAGCTGATCGAGGCAGCCAGGCAGAACGGTTCCTGGGTTGTGCTCCAAAACTGTCACTTAGCTGTCTCCTGGATGACAGCCTTGGAGAAACTCTGTGAGGAGTTTACTCCTGAGACAGTCGTCACCGACTTCAGACTCTGGTTGACTAGTTACCCATCTGACAAGGTAAATATTACAGAATAAACTCTGTGAGGAGTTTACTCCTGAGACAGTCTGTCACTGACTTCAGACTCTGGATGACTAGTTACCCATCTGACAAGGTAAACTATTACAGGATAAACTCTGTGAGGAGTTTACTCCTGAGACAGTCATCACTGACTTCAGACTCTGGTTGACTAGTTATCCATCTGACAAGGTAAATATTACAGAGTCAACTCTGTAAGGAGTTTACTCCTGAGACAGTCATTGCTGACTTCAGACTCTGGTTGACTAGTTACCCATCTGACAAGGTAAAATATTACAGGATAAACTATATGAGGAGTTTACTCCTGAGACAGTCATCACTGACTTCAGACTCTGGTTGACTAGTTATCCATCTGACAAGGTAAAATATTACAGAGTAAAATCTGTAAGGAGTTTACTCCTGAGACAGTCGTCACTGACTTCAGACTCTGGTTGACTAGTTACCCATCTGACAAGGTAAAATATTACAGAGTCAACTCTGTGAGGAGTTTACTCCTGAGACAGTCATCACTGACTTCAGACTCTAGTTGACTAGTTACCGATCCAAAGGTAAACATTAGAGAGCAAAGTCTTACAAAGATCTTGGCAGAATACAGACCCTTCCGGACTTTACCAAACGCTCTGACAACCTTAAGGCCGGTTCATACTTTCATGCTAATGCGAATTTGTCGTCACAAAGCATTCCTGGTAAAATTTGCCAGAATTGAAGTAGCTCAACTATTGTACTACTATTCAGTAGTAAGCTGACATAGTAGAAAAGCAGCGGAGGACCAGTCATGAGTATCTTACCTCGCATGTCGTTTTAGCCGGTAACTATTACAAAAACTTTTTAGCTGCTTAGTTATGTGTTTTTGGATTATTTTGTCCTTATTTCTAGTTCCCTGTGACCGTCCTTCAGAATGGAGTCAAGATGACCAATGAACCCCCTACGGGATTGAGGATGAACATGCTACAGTCTTACATCAGTGATCCTATCAGTGATGAAGAGTTCTTTGCTTCTTGTCCTGGGAAGGAGGGGGTCAGTACCCATACGTTCTTCAGCTTGTCTGAAAATCGAAACTTAAAGTTAACTGTTTTTCGTTGTTTACCTAACTGTTTTTCGTTGTAATTTTTTCTAGCAATACAAATGTTGTTCACTTTCGAATGAGATATTACTCCTAACGGTGCTGAATCAATCAATTTCACTATGAATTTGTACACTCTAGGGATAGGATTAATTGACGAATCTTGCCGATCTTCACTTTTGACATATTTTCTTTACAAAGTTTAAGATATTTGTGTCCCACCAATAATTCAGGCAGTTTTTGTGGGTGGGTTATAATTAAACATACAATTTGAAAACTGGTTAGAAAGATACAAATTGAAATTGTTGAGCATATAAAAAACAAAAACAAATATGCTAATCAGCATGTTGGTTTTTTTGGATAAGTAATTTGCTGTTGAATTTCCAGGCCTGGGAGAAGCTGCTGTTTGGGATGTGTTTCTTCCACGCTCTGGTACAAGAACGGCGCAAGTTTGGCCCTCTGGGCTGGAACATCCCGTATGGTTTCAATGAATCGGATCTGCGCATTAGCATCCGGCAGCTACAGGTAAGACGGTCATGTGACCAAGGCAACAGTAATTATAACAATGATTTATTGTCTTTCCGATCTAAAACAGTCAGGAATGAGCTGTTTATTGTCATTTCTGGCCGGCATTTTGAAAATAAATTTCTAGGAATGAAATATCATGTTTTGCTAAGGGGGTAGTTATTTGAAAAAAAATTCAAATATCTATTTTTTTATGGATAATTATTACTTGATGAGGAATATAAGATAGAGAACAATCATGATTCTTTCATGTATATTTGTTTATTCTACATAAAGGCGAGTTCGTACTTGGCGTGAAGGTTTAAAGGGAAATTCTAGGCTCAATAATATTTCACCTAGTCTAAAAGAATATATGGTATTATACTGACTACGCAGAGAATTTGTTTGATTTGTTATCGAGAACGACTCACGCGCCTATTATATTCACGATTTCTTGCCATTCAGGAGTACAAGGGCACGTCCATATTGTTTAAATTTCCCGCCTCACCCGGGACATTATGACATAGTGTCTGCACCTCAATGCATATCGCTTTATTGCCTGTTGTTCGCACTGGTATCCCATAATCCCACCTTGACGCGGCCAACTACATTATGCAGACGTACATGTATGTTGTACGGCGCTCGACTATTGCGAGTACATGTGTTGCATTTCTGTGCAGAATATGGACTTGACGCGCCACAAACTATCGTTTATTTTTGTATTTTCTGAGAAGAATAGAAAATCTGTGAGCTAGTAATTATGGCATCAGGTCCTCCGTATGATTTTGAGCCCACTTTCACATGTACAGTACACATTTGCATACGCTATACCGTAAACAAAAGGGTTCACTTGCATTCCTTGCGCATGCAGGGCCGCTATCGATCGGGCTTCGCGTACTGATGGTGCAGAAACTACGTCACAATATCCCATATGTACCGATAAACCAGAACAAAATGGCGGCTCGCATGACGGTAAGCGCAGTGCGAGAAAATCTCTGTTTTATATGATTACCAAAACCAATAAAAATGAAATAAAATTCAAGTCACAATGGCAATTGACACTCTTTAACATTATGCCATTATAAACTATGGGTGGAGTTTCCCTGTAATGTGAATTTGTGACATCAGGATAAGTTTGAATGTGAATATTTATATTTGTTATGGGTATTTGCTGCTTTTTGCACAAGACAGATATGAACATTATTATTTATCGTTTGAAAATTTATTCTGATGAATATGTATGAGATAGATTTGCATATTTTTCCTCCTGCATATTTTGTTGTTTTTCTGTCCACGTAGTTGTTTTTCAATGACTGATGAAGTACAATACGTTAGAGATTCCTATCTCACCAAGATATTTACTACTCCCGATAATCTGCAAGAGATCTAAATATTTATATATCTCTCGTGCATATTAATGACTCCCCACCTTTTCTGTCCACATAAATCTTTTTCAATGACTATGATAAGGTACAATTGAGATTCCTATTTCACTAAGATATTACTACCGATAATCTGCAAGAGATGAATATTTATATATCTCTCATGCATATTAATGACTCCCCACCTTTTCTGTCCACGTAGATGTTTGTCAATGACTATGATGAGGTACAGTACGACGCTGTCTCCTATCTGACCGGTGAATGTAACTATGGCGGTCGTGTGACCGATGACCGTGACCGTCGATGTTTACTGACCATCCTAGCTGACTTCATCACTCCTAAGATTGTTGAGGATTCTAAATACAAGTTTTCTCCCAGCGGTAACTATCACGCGCCGCCTAAGAGTTCGTATGAGGAGTACCTTGACTTCATCAAGGTGAGAGGGGTGTTTCTTAAAAACGTATCTAGACCAGCAGATATGCCAATTCTTCTAACACAGTTTGGATGTGTAGCTATTGTATTTAGAGAAAAGTAAAATTTCTTCAGTAAATGTTGGACAAAAGCTTTAAAAAATCAGTAAATGTTGGGCAAAAACCAAATGCTTAGAGGACTTCAAGGTCCAAACTCTAAGAATTAAAAAAAAAACTAAAAATTCACTAATCACTATTAAAATGAATTACTTTTTTGGGGAAAAAAAATTGAGTGTATGCCTAACAAGATATACTATAGAGTGGAAATGAAATAATTGAAGTTACAATTTACCAAAGTTAATTTTTAAGTTTAAATGTACAAAAACTGTGTTCACAGAAAATTGTATACAAAATGTGTGATTTTATAAAATAGAAAACAATATATTTTTGTTTTAAATGGAAAGCCAGTGGCGTATCATTATTTGTCATTCCAATATTTTTGCAGGGTATGCCTCTAACCCAAGAGCCAGAGATCTTTGGCATGCATGACAACGTAGACATCTCTAAGTCTTTGCAGGAGACCAAGCAGATCTTTGATTCTATCTTGGTGACCCAGGGAGGCAGGGTCAGTGCAGGGGGAGGCAAGACGGACGAGGTGCTCTCTGAGATCGCCCAGGATGTCCTGTCAAAGGTAGGACTGCCGTGGAGGAAGAGTCCAAACATATATGTGAACTGTCAACACAATATGAGAGTGAAGTCTCACAATGTGATTCAGAGATATGGCCATCTAAACTCAAAATATGAAGGGATGGTCAATTTTGAGATTGTTAGTAATTCGGAAAGCCCAAGTCCTCCTCTGCATATTCCCATTTTTTGGGTGAGATCAGATGATCGAAAACCTCTTAAATTACGCAATTTTGCGTAGTTTAGTGTTTGGATTAAAGACCATTAGTGGTCTAATTAACACGGTAATTAAATATGCCAATCAGGTCCTTGTAAGTATCCCACGTTCTCAAAATTTTGATATTTTGTTGTTTATACAATAGTTTGTATGTGTGGAAAATTTCATGAAGAAATAATGATTAGAACATAGCCGTTGCTATGCTCAACCGAACCTTACTTGTCCTGTTTTCTATTCTTTTGCGTGTTTTGTTTAAGATGTTTAAAGTAAGTTCTCACAAACACGTTTTGTAAAACCCATAACTTTCTAGAGCGCTGTAAAAAGAATTTATCGCAAAACCCCGAAGTGTTATGTACCATTGGAAAGCTCTCTTTCTCAAGAATTTGAAAATACCAATATCTTAATTTTCAATATTTCTGACTTTACTCTCATTTTGTAATGACAGGTCAGATATGTAAAATGTCACAACAAAAAGAAACTTTAAGGCAGAAAATGTTGTTTAAAGCATGTGTAATATATTATATATTAAACTGACATACATATCCTTGTCATTTGATTGGTGAAACTCGCATCACGTGACGTGACATTCATTATTTTTTCCCATTCGTGGTGCCAGGGCTCAAAAATGGTGAATGGGGTTTACTATTCAACAGTTAGGACCATCCTCGTTCCCATGGCGTTTAAACATGTGACCCTCACTCCAAAACCTGGGGTGAAAGTTGTGACCCGATCGGTGCTGTAACCACAATCATGGCAGTGACGTCAACAGAGGAGCCAATGTTGGCAGATCTGTATGTCGGTTATATAAAACAAATATTGAGTGGCTTGGAAATTTTAAATAGATGGAATATTATCGCTTGGTAAATTCAGGACTTTTCCATTTCACTTTGCCTTGTGATGACATAACAAGTCCAGATTTTACCTCGCGATAATATTCCTCCCATTCCACTCTGAGCCACTACCTCCAGCTAGCTCTAAACTCGAGCTAGCTCCAGCTAATTCTAGCTAGCTCTAGCTAATTCCAGCTAGCTCTAGCCAGCTCTAGCCAGCTCTAGCTAGCTCTAGCTAGCTCTAGCTAGCTCCAGCTAGCTCCAGCTAGCTCCAGCTAGCTCCAGCTAGCTCCAGCTAGCTCCAGCTAGCTCCAGCTAGCTCCAGCTAGCTCTAGCTAGCTCTAGCTAGCTCTAGCTAGCTCCAGCTAGCTCCAGCTAGCTCCAGCTAGCTCCAGCTAGCTCCAGCTAGCTCCAGCTAGCTCCAGCTAGCTCCAGCTAGCTCCAGCTAGCTCCAGCTAGCTCCAGCTAGCTCCAGCTAGCTCCAGCTAGCTCCAGCTAGCTCCAGCTAGCTCCACTTATCTCTGAATTTTACCAAATGTCGTCTTTGTTGTAATGTTTCATCAGAGCACATTGAAATGTTGACTTTTATATATTTTGTCCTCAATCTTCAGTTGCCCAAGGACTATGATTTGGAGGCAGCTTTGAAGAAGTTCCCAGTGGTGTATAATGAGAGCATGAACACTGTCTTGGTGCAGGAGATGGAACGATTCAACCAGTAAGACTTGGTTATTGTCTGCCCCTGATGGTGTCTGTCAGGCCGTCGGGCTGTCAGGCTAACTGTCTGTCTTGCTTTCCTGACGACTTCTAATGTTTGGCCATTTGAGCAAGTATCTTTTCTCAACTTGGCATCTCTAGAATTGTGTAGAGTGTTTCTCAGACCCTGCGTTGACCATAACCCTCCAGGGTATTTTAGCTGGAAACCCTGCTTAACTTAGAAATGCATAACAGTTGACAAGCCTGCTCATTGCAGCAAGATCCACGCCATTAGGTCAAAAATCTCAAAGCCAAAACTGCCTCAGAGTCTGTGGTCATCTAACACAGCAGGAAAGCGCTCTTGCACTGGTGTTGACAGCTGAATCCATCAACGTAAAAAGTGATGCACTGTACTGCTTTTAGCAGGGTTAGAATTCAAAGTACAAATTCAACAGCTAATTTTGCACAGCAATATTAATGGATTAACATGATGTCTAAATACACTCTCCTAAGAAATCTAGCAGGAGCAAATGGTAGAACTTTTAAAAACAATAAGGTCCACAAAATATCGTGGGTGTTAATTACAACAAATTTGTCCGCCACTGCTCGGTGTAATTTTACATACAATTTTAGAGACAAAACGGGATATTTGTATCAAGTGAATGATTGGTACAGCATTCATTGTACCTGATTCTACTGTATTTAAAAGGACAAAGTTACGATAATTGTATAATTTCCTCAAAAGATGTACGAGTATGATAAGAAGTATTCTATGTCACAGTTTTTCCACTATTTCCGTTGTTTTTCCTCACAGCCTGATGCAAACCATCCGCACCAGTCTTCAGAACCTACAGAAAGCTATCAAGGGTCTGGTGGTCATGTCATCCGAGCTGGAAGCTGTGGGTAGCAGTCTCCTCATTGGCAAGGTAAACAAAGTCACTAATCATAGTTTGATTCTGGTAATGAAAACAAGGGTTCATCAAAAGCACCCTAGCTAGGAAGCCATCAAGGGTCTGGTGGTTATGTCATCGGAGCTGGAAGCTGTGGGTAGCAGTCTCCTCATTGGCAAGGTAGACAAAGTCACTAATCGTAGTTTGATTCTGGTAATGAAAACAAGGGTTCATCAAAAGCACCCTAGCTAGGCAGAAAGCCATCAAGGTTCTGGTGGTCATGTCATCGGAGCTGGAAGCTGTGGGTAGCAGTCTCCTCATTGGCAAGGTAAACAAAGTCACTAATCGAAGTTTGATTCTGGTAATGAAAACAAGGGTTCATCAAAAGTACCCTAGCTAGGATGCCATCAAGGGTCTGGTGGTTATGTCATCAGAGCTGGAAGCTGTGGGTAGCAGTCTCCTCATTGGCAAGGTAGACAAAGTCACTAATCGTAGTTTGATTCTGGTAATGAAAACAAGGGTTCATCAAAAGCACCCTAGCTAGGCAGAAAGCCATCAAGGTTCTGGTGGTGATGTCATTGGAGCTGGAAGCTGTGGGTAGCAGTCTCCTCATTGGCAAGGTAGACGAAGTCACTAATCGTGGTTTGATTCTGGTAATGAAAACAAGGGTTCATCAAAAGCACCCTAGCTAGGAAGCCATCAAGGGTCTGGTGGTTATGTCATCGGAGCTGGAAGCTGTGGGTAGCAGTCTCCTCATTGGCAAGGTAGACAAAGTCACTAATCGTAGTTTGATTCTAGTAATGAAACCAAGGGTTCATCAAAAGCACTCTAGTTAGGCAGAAAGCCATCAAGGGTCTGGTGGTTATGTCATCGGAGCTGGAAGCTGTGGGTAGCAGTCTCCTCATTGGCAAGGTAGACAAAGTCACTAATCGTAGTTTGATTCTGGTAATGAAAACAAGGGTTCATTAAAAGCACTCTAGTTAGGCAGAAAGCCATCAAGGGTCTGGTGGTTATGTCATCGGAGCTGGAAGCTGTGGGTAGCAGTCTCCTCATTGGCAAGGCAGACAAAGTCACTAATCGTAGTTTGATTCTGGTAATGAAAACAAGGGTTCATCAAAAGCACTCTAGTTAGGCAGAAAGCCATCAGGGGTCTGGTGGTTATGTCATCGGAGCTGGAAGCTGTGGGTAGCTGTCTCCTCATTGGCAAGGTAGACAAAGTCACTAATCGTAGTTTGATTTCTGGTAATGAAACCAAGGATTCATCAAAAGCACCCTAGCTAGGCAGAAAGCCATCAAGGGTCTGGTGGGCAAAAACATTAATCAAAGCATTTGTACTACGGAATTTAATTGCAATAGAGCCCATTGAGTAGGGAATCTAAACGTAATGGTAATTTCAACATTTCTGCTGTTTTGGACGTTTTTGTCTCCAGGTGCCTGAGATGTGGTCCAAGCGTTCCTACTCCACCCTCAAACCGCTAGGTAGCTACATCACAGACTTCCTAACTCGTCTCAAGTTTCTTCAAGATTGGTACGATACCAACAAGCCTGATATCTTCTGGCTGTCAGGGTTCTTCTTCACGCAGGCTTTCTTGACAGGAGCCATGCAGAACTATGCCAGGAAGTACACCATTCCTATCGATAAGTGTGGATTCCAGTTTGAGGTGGGTTTACAGGTCTTTTACGCTATGTTTCTCTTTGTGTTACAATCAAGTCCTTGAAAGTCAATTCAAAGAGTTCTACAAATGTAATTCCTGTCATTTTTATTTGCTCTACCTCATCCCCAGGTCCTGCCTTGTGAGACGGTAGACAATCCTCCAGAGGACGGTGTGTATGTCAACGGTCTCTTCCTGGATGGAGCACGCTGGGATAGAAAGAAGTAAGTCCTCCTCGCAGATCAATAGCATATAGCTCACTTTGTTTATTACCTCTATATGTATGAAGCTGTCATTTATAGTTCAAATTCAGTTTAAAACATTGAAACTCTTGAAATATTCGCAGTGACATTTTTTGGGGTTAAACATAAATAATTTGCTTTGCAGTATGACAAATCTGCTGGTACTTTTATACCGATGTGGTGGCAGTAACGGCGTTTACTAGTTGAAGTAGCTGTGCTTGATTTAGGTTTTCTTTTTTGTGTAATTTTTACTATTGCATTTTATTCATCACCTGAATAAATCCCTGTCATTTGATTGGTGAATTGTTGATCACATGCATTAATTAAATTATTCGTTCTCTCACACGGCACGGCCGCATCGCACTGCAAAGTTCTATTCAACGATGAATAGAACTTCCATTGCACGTCGCGCTATGACCAATCAGACGGCGAGGATATATTCAGACGTTGTTTGACACAAATAACGAAATAATGTTCGTGCGATGGAAAGAATAATTTCATTAGGTGACAGATGGAATGTTCCTTTCGGGTTCGCCTCGTGGAACATTTCATTTGTTACCTTGTTAACAATTATTCTTAACATTGCACTCACAAACATTCATTATTTGTTTACTATTCTACAGCCAATGTACTAACTCATGTTTTGCGTTTGTCCTTTTTTGACTTGATAGAATCCTAAAGTCTGTAAAGATTGTCAGAGTTTGTGAGTTTGTTTTACTATTTATACTGTTTTGTGTTGTGCAGGGGTATTCTTGCTGAGTCGATGCCTAAAGTCCTGTTTGATCCAGTTCCGGTTATTTGGGTCAAACCAGGTAAGTAGGCCAAAGACTGTGATCAGTTACATTTTAAAGTTCGGCTGCAACCAACGGCCAATTCCACAACGCTGTTTAACAGTTGACGAATAAGTTGTACTAACTATAGCAGACAAATTTGCTAACCTTTAAGCAATATCAGGCCTTGCGCTAATCTTTTTTCCTGGGTAGCCCACCGGGCTAGCAAACTGCAGATTTTACTAGCCCGTTTACATTTTTGCTAGCCCGTATGCACAATGCACAAAACTATTCGTTTGGCGCCCGCGCGCACACGTACGTACATGTACGTACATCCGTAGTCACGTACACAGAGGGCGCTGTTCTGAACAGACTCTTTATCAGACGATACTACTTGTGACACGGCAGAACGCTCATGTACTATACAGCTACGCAGTTGGCCGTTATGGTAAGAAAGGCTTAACGATGTGAAAGAGAATAGTGCACATATGTGCGGCAACCTGCGCCGTAGTTTATACTATACTAATCTCAGTCTACTCTGTTCGTGAGATCACAGTGCACTGCATGCACGCGTGGATCGAGCGCTCCCAGGCTATAGATAATCATTCCGAAAAACACAAACAAAAAGACAGTTTATACTCAGTTTATTTGGATCCGATATTTATTTAATACACAAAGAGACAACAATTTTAACATGTATTTTGAACTAAACCTTTACAGGTAGGTTACTGAATTTTTAAACCAAGGAAGTGGGTCTAGGTAGCCCAGAGCAGTTTTCGCTAGACTTTGTATGCCGGGCTAGTACTATTTCGAGGCCTGAGTATTTCACAGCGTTTTTGTGCTGACGTTTGCGCGAGCATGGAGATTCTATTGTTACGTCACTGATTTGAGCAATTTTCCCGCTATGTTAAGCGTGCCTTTTGCCGTGCTTACTGTTACAGTCTCTGTGAAAAAGATGAAGGCTCTGTTAGCAGAAAATGTGCTTAGCAGCGCCGTGAATATGGCCCTAGATTTCTTGGGCATATTTTAGACATGGTATTAGTTTCATAGTATTGTCCAGTGTCTTGAACATTTCCAAATCAAGAAAAACAGGCTTCTATTTTTACTATTTGTTGTTTTGCCTTGCTCCTACTATTTTCTACTTTTTAGCCCACAATTCTGAAAAATGAAATCTCATTGAATAATTTTCATAATAGTTCTACATACATGTACTGTCATATATAAACACCACAATGATGGGCTTTGGGCACAGGAGTACTGCAACTGTACTTTAGATGTGGTGTGAGTACAGAACTTGCCAATGAGGCTTATGATGCTGTAGACATGGGTGGGTATCAACGAAAACAACTCCTGAAAGCCGGCAAAAGTCTACGTTTGTCCTGATTTTTTTTTAGATTTTGATCCTTCGTTTCTCCTACCTTTTCACCTGGGTCTGCTTGAATTCCTGAAAAAACAATTATGTGAACTTTGAAGGAAATATCCATGATAAAAAAAGACCAAGAAAAAGTATTTTTTGCGTTCTGCAGTCACTCACACGTGCCTTCATAAATGAAGTGTCAATCAAATAGTTTCATCATTTTTAACTACAGGTATTTCATCTTATTACATAAATAATATATAGTTTGGAAACATCTTGTTTTTAATTTATTAATTAATGTGCATTCAGGTAAGAAAGTCGACTTCAAGCCCAAAGCCGACTACCTTTGTCCCTTGTACAAGACCAGCGAACGTCGAGGCACGCTATCCACAACGGGTCACTCCACTAACTTTGTGCTTCCAATAGATCTCCCAACTGATAAACCGGTACAACACTGGATTAAGAGAGGTGTAGCCCTGCTCTGCCAGCTAGATGACTAGGGTTGATTAACTAGTTAGTCATCTAGTTAATCAACTAATTATGGATTGATGGTTTCAGTTTATTATTTAAAGGTAGGATACACCATTTGCAGTTATCAAAAGAATTTACTACTGAATAATTAGGAAATATCTTACTTATTTAAAAGTAAATAATGATGGGAAATTGAATTTTATAAAAACAAGAACCACTGCCGGTTGAAAACGAACGCCGTTTTTTGTTGTTGCTTTCCTCGGCATAAATGAAACTTTAAACAGGTCAGTTAAACGATATTTACTATAAAATACAACCCCCAAAATCCACCCATTCCTGATTGGTAATTCAAGCAATTACCAATGGTGTATCCTACCTTGATTTAACTAGTTGTGTGGCTTGGTTAACATATAAATTATCTGCTAGTTTGCATAATTTAACTAACCAAGATAATCTGGTTATGAGTAGTAACTAGTTACAAGTTAAAAACTAGTTGAAGGTTGTAAATAGTTGGTTTAATGATGCTTATCTGTACATATGTTGCTAAGATCTTGGTATTTACTTTGTAAGGTGTGTTCAAATATTTGTGTGGATTACAAAATATTTCTAGCTTTGACGCTTTGTTCCAGGTTTATATTCAGTACTATTTTTCCGCTGTATATTTTTGTTTTCATTATTTCGTTGTTTCTGTTGAAGTTGTTTTATTCAACAGATGTAATTTTGTCTTATGTTTGTTCATATTTCAGATTTATATCTGAACAAAAGTCATTTTGGAACTGAAAATTTGTTTGGTTTACAATTTCAAGTGGAACCCTAATATGAAGAGAGAAAAAAATGTATGTAAAGTAGTATTCGCTCTTTTAACCCTCCTATATATAGTGCAGTTACCATAGAGCTGTCAGACCTTTCAAAACCTTTCAAGTTTTCTGGACTGAAAGGTTTTGAAAGGTCACGGAGAAAGCTGTCTGACGAAAGGGACCTATGAAAGGTTTTGAAAGGTAAAACAACTCTCTGAACAAACTTTTGTGAAAAAAAAAAACCTTTCAAAAGGTTTTGAAAGGTGTAGTAGTGCAGTAGCAAAAAATTCTGGAGCGTTTTGAAAGGTTCATACTTATTGATAGCCATTTTGCCCATTAAGCAGATTTTGAAAGGTTTTGAAAGGTAAAACCATAAGAGGGTTAGCCTAATATGAGGTTTGATATGGAGGTGCATTCAATACTTAAAATTCAATGTTTTTTTGCAGATTAGAGGGAGATAGGTAAACAGTGAAATATATTTGAAGGATTTTCTTATTTGCAGTCATGAATGTAACACTTACAAAAACAAGGCAGAACTTTAATAACACATCCGTCCAAAATATATATTTAAGTTTTGACTTTTTTTTTCAGTACCGTACAGAAGATAAAACATTCCTAATTTGGATGAGAAACATGTCAGATAAATACAAATTTCCAAATTAAATTTCCCAAGACTTGTAAAATTTCATATTGTAAATATCTTTATTTCTGAAACTGAAACAGGCGTCCAAATTGTTATGAATAAATGTTTTTAAATGTATATTTTAAATTGAAGAATATTGAAAAGAATGTTTAAATACCAAGAAAATATAGTAGTGACAGAAAAATTCCGTCCTGAAGTATTCTATTTTTAATTGAAAAAAATA
The DNA here is from genome assembly GCA_037893245.1 of Crossaster papposus. Taxonomy (NCBI): domain Eukaryota; kingdom Metazoa; phylum Echinodermata; class Asteroidea; order Velatida; family Solasteridae; genus Crossaster; species Crossaster papposus. The sequence goes on along the minus strand of JBAIAA010000279.1, from coordinate 875,615 downwards.
CAAATTTCGTCCATATATCCAGAATATATTTGATTAGGTCTTTGTATTAATGCTTTACCTTAAGGTAAAGTAAATCTGTACATTCCAGTTACTCTGTGAAAACTGTAGCATGTAAAAAAGGTGCATTGAAATGGGTAGGTTTATATTGTGTGTATACTTTTTCCACCGATTTATTGGATTAATAAAGTTGTTGTTTATAATCAACCATTTTGTTTCATACTTTATTTTACTGGTTGTTTTTATATTAAAATTCATGGTTAACCCCTTCAAATTTTGTATTAAATTTTGTATTTAAAAAAAATGTCAAATTTTGGCCAATTTAAATATAAATACAAGATTAATACCTTACCCTTTATCATTTCGACAAAATTTATTAAAATTACAATTTTTAATACCAAAAGTCAAATCTTTGCTATTTTACAAGGCTAACCATTTATATCATTTATATCACCATTCATTAAAAAGTGATTTTTGGCCATATTTGCAATAGGTTAACCACTGACATTTTTGTATTTCTCCCAAAAGTCACAAATTTTCAAACTTAGTCACAAAATTTGTGCCAATTTGTTATAAAAATGCAAGGCTTACCCCTTACCTATTTTTATTTCTCTAAAAAGTGTAATTTGTGCCAATTTAAAATGAAATTGTAAGGTTAAAACCCTTTACAATTTAAAATTAAAAATGTTACCAATTTTAATAAAACTGCAATTACAATTTCTTATTTCCCGCCCCCCAAAAAAAAGTAAAAATGCAAGGCTATTTACTCAAATTGTTGTTAATTTTAATACAATTACATGTGTAGCTATAAACACTGTTAAGAACAAAATTATTCTTCAAGATTTCATTTTTCAGGGGAAAATCTGGAAAGTAGGATCAATGTACAAAACGTAGGAAAAACATCAGAATACATAAAACCTGATTTTGTTTGTGATTTTGGTGATTTTCTTGTCAGAATTATTAGACAATTGACACATTTCCCCGTTTCTGGCCATATTTATTACACTTTATAGTACCTTTTCTGTTCTACATACATTTTTTTAATTATATTTTTTTTCATATTGCTAACAATGCAGAATAAAATTAGTATTTAGGAAAAACAACATAAAATGGAAACAATCTTATCAGGAAGATAATTGGGTTCATAACAAATATATTCTGATCAATTGTAAACTGAGTTTTTACTATTATCCATCATGTATTTATTTAGTCAAAGAATTGCCTTTTCCAGTTATTTCACCTCATCCACCAAGTTTCTCCCAAAAGATTGATTTATACAAACTGATTTGGTTTCAATAAACAAAGCTTGACACTCCATTCACAAAGTACACTCGCTTTAGTTTCGAAAAAGTCCTTTTATCTCCCAAACTTAGAAAATATAGAATGCAGAGGAATAATTAGATAAAAATTAAGAGAAATGTTTTCTTAAAATTAAAAATGGGTACATTTCCAAATATTAAAACACAAAGTACAGCATATTATTTGTTTCATAAGTTCTGTGGATATTCCTTCGTCTCCGTGTAGGTAACAAAACCGATGTCTAAAGACTCATTTTTCTCATTTCCAGAATTTTTTTCAGCCCAATTTGTTAATCTTGGGCCCCCTCGGGAGTTTCCCTTCATTTTTCTACAGATAACCCTAACCCCATCTTTTTCAGAAAGATCTAGGGGAGTCCACAATCCGTAACCTCTTTTGCATCCTGTTGACACGAACACGAACACAAAAGTCTGGAAATATCGCATCCCAAAAAAATTCACTGTTTATTTTGTTAAAAAGATATTTATTATAAGGGAATAAATGTGCGAGTTAGGAGATGACCAAATGGTAATGGACCAAGCCGAAGCCGAGGTCATTACCAGCGGTCATCCCCTTCAGCTTGGTCCATTACCATTGGTCATCCCCCAACCCGGTCATTATCACGCATTGAAAAACCGAGTCCTCACACTGTTATTCCCTAAATATATGTGACACGAATCAGTCGGATGTCGGCGAATCCCCAAAATGCACTGTATTCTTCGTTGGTATTTAACCAGTTCGTGCCGGATGACGTATATAAACGCAAAAATTTCCCCAAATTCAAAACGGATGACGCATAAACACGCCAAGTTCAAGTTCGGAAATGTATGTCAGCAGCGAGCAAGGCCGGAAATATCGAGTTAAAAATAATCCCGCCCGTGGGCTCGGCGATGTTAAAATAATCCCGGCGCGAACTGGTTAAACAAATTTACATAACTCGACAACAAAACATCGTATCAACATGGGGTTTTCAGTTTTTAAAACGTACAAATGCCCTCTTTGAAACTACATGAACACTCATTTTTTTGACCGGGACCGACATCCGACTGATTTCGCTTGATCGTGTCACATATGTCAACAGTTTCCTAACACATTTATGTTAAATTCTACAAGACCGTGTTACAATAACAACCCAATAGGCCCATGTCATCATTGATGACATCACAATGTTTACATGTGATTATACACGCAACGTCACACACGCATTCAAATGCGAAACAATTCTGCTCGTAATTTTCCAAGCGATTATGCGAGTTAGCCAAGACGTCCTATTAGAAGGTCATGGCGTGGTCTAAGGCGTACGTTAGAGGGCGTACGTTAGAGGGCGCCAGCATTGGCGGCCTACGTGCGCTGCATACTACGATTAGGACGTCTTGCAACCAGGACAAAGTTCAAATGAAACATAAGTTCTATGATGCACACAAAACCTACATACTCTTATTCAACTACTGATTATTTACTATTATACCACATCTTTAGATAGTTTCTATGTCATACTTAATTACATATATAGCAAATATGTATTGAATTAACCCACAGCTATAATGCCAATACAATTACAAACACAATTTAAACGGCCAACAGACAGAATATGTCATGCTCTGATTGGTTGATCTGTTGATAGGTGCCTTCTGATTGGTCAAAACATTCCACACTGTGATCCCGATTGATTCAAATGTTGTCAACACCAATCTAGAACAATAATAATAACAGGGCTAATAATCCTTACTAGCAGCGGAAAGGCTGAATTGCAAAGGATGTTACATTATTATCTAAGGTCATTCTTCCTCACAGTGGAACCAATCAGAACACTGTATGATATGCATATATTTAAAATCCACAGCAATAAACAACTATTCAGCCGACACGTTGACAGTAATAGTTTTCCCCTTTGGATCATCAAATTTATCCATGACACTAAGATTAGATATCATTCCTATTGCAAAGGATAAGATGAGTATCATGATGAGTGCCATAAATAGACCCATCCATATGCCTTCGGTAAAGAACCCTACGCAGTCATTGGCTGGACCATACTGGGGTAAATTGTCCTTCCTCGTGATTCCAGTTGGTTGAACCTGTGTACAAAAGGAAAAAAACAAAACAAATTACAGAGATTTTAAATAAGATGTAGCATTAACCTTGACCTCAAATCCAGCATGTTTTGTTACTAGACACCTATAAAACTGATTGTCTTTTACACTGGGGTTATATGCTATATAGTCCAGGAGCTAGCAGACTTTTATCGGTATTGTTGAGTACGAAAGGTTTGACACCTGAAATGAGTAGGACTATGTGTGGGAACCCCAAAATGTGGATTCTTAAGTTTGGCACTCTTGCACTGCCCCCTGGGGGCACTCTCAAAATGACCCCCCAAATTTTTTTATCGGTATTGTGGCGTACGAGGACCAATTTTTTTTCATATGTACTTCAAGGGAGTCTAATTTCAAAAAGCCAATTCTTAAGTTTTCAACTAATGCACTAAGCCACTTAAGAATGGCCTAATTAACGCTAATTAGCACTTTTATCGGTATTGTCACGTACGAGGACACATTTTGGCTCAAAATGTACTCCAAGATATCCTGATTCCGAATATCTAATTCTTAAGTTTCAACTCCATGCACTAATCCACTTAAGAATGGGTCAAAGATCGATAATTGACCTAATTACGTTTGGAATAATGTGACCCGCTCCATCGAAATAAGGAATAAGTCTCAAAAAAGTTATGGTCTGATGAAGATGACAGGTGTATATTTATTTGCCGAATCCACATTCCGAGAAAAACAGCTCTGAAATAAACAAAATTGACCAAAATCATACGGACAGCACAAACAAATACTTGGTCACGATTTACACCCATGCATTCACTTCAACGGCCGATTGCGTAAAACGGCCTCAGCGACTTATTCCTGATTACGATGGAGCGGGTCACATATGCCATTTCTCCGGAACCACATGGGGTAGAGGATTGAAATAAGGTTTAATGTGAAGGTATAAACATTGTGGACAAGGACCAGTTGTTAAAGTAGTATTTTGTTGGTCTCTTCATGGCTTAAACATGCAATTAAGCCTAAAAGTGTACCCTTTTGACCCACCACGTGTTTATAATTGTATCGGTATGATCGAGTACGTCCACAAAACTTATGTCAACATGTTCATCTGGCAACCCAGAATACGAAAAACTCGTTCTTAAGTGTCCATCTGATGCACAAATCCGCTTAAGAATAAGAAATCGGTCAACTTATGAAAGCATGTTTAAGCTATTATTGAGTTATTCCTCATGAAAAGGAGGCCTTCATCAAAAGTTTAATTTACCAAGAGCTTTTCGGAGTTTTCATGTGTATTTTAAGAATTGCTCGCATCCAATTATTAAGCTGGATAGTACAGTAACCATGTGTCTGTGTCTAGGACAATAAGACTATATATATGCCCTATTGTTCATTGTACCTTATAAAATAAGCACGAGCTCTCGTGACAGATGAGGGCACTTAGAAGATATTGATTGAAATAAACTTTAATTAAAAATCAAATCAAAATTACGTGTAACACTGTCACAATACTAAACACATTAATTACAATATTGCACTGCACTGCACTTGAATTAGAATGAATCTATGTTAATACAAGAACTATAAGGATCTGCTTTAGTGTGACAAATTGCAAATATATGATACAATAATGATCTGCGTATTCATCTCGAAACAAGCCAGCCCATGCCTAAACATGCAAATACTTCTTTGAAGTACGGTGCAATATTGCAGTTACTGTATATTATTATTATTATATCTTAATCTTGGTGATTTACATTTCCCAAACATGTTATCCATGAATAAAGCTGCAGCGCCTTGCTTAGTGGATGTAAGTTCCCGGATGTAAGTTATAATATTTTTTAAAAATATATATGCATTTTAACTGGCAGACTATTATCATGTCAAAATCTACTGGTAGCTAAAGTACCATGGACATGAATAAACTCAAGTTGCATTTATAGCAACTTGTATAGATGACTTCAATATAAGGACAAGATTAATGTGATTTAGTAAAGTAAGGAATAGCCTGTATCATAAATCGCTACAATTTTGTGTATACCATGATTCATAATCCAGAAACTTAGCGTTTTAAAAATCATACTGAATTGGCAGAAGCCGACTATTTGCCCTGCGAACGAAGAATCGTGGTTGGCTGCAGTCTTTGGAAAATAGAGCATCTAGAAACTACATGTAGTTCGGGGGGTCTCCCCTTGGATAAGGGATCAGTTAGGTTTCTGTTCTACAAAAATGTTCCTAGCGTCATGGAGAGGATGACAAGGTTAATACTGATTCTTGGTAAGCAACATTCATCATCAACCACAGCTTATTAAGCAAAAGATTATCAAAAAAAGTGTGGAAATAACCTGTAAAAGGTTTCCGTATTGTTTACGGTAAAGGTATGTAAATATTCATTGTGAGTAGGCCTGGCCGTATAATTGCGAGTTACATTTTATTGGCACACCGCCACAATGAAATATCTCTCCGTCTCCTTTAATTTGTTGTGATGCTTGTAGTTTAGAAGATTTTGTAAATGTTCTACTCTTAGCTATGCAAAACATCAATAAGCATGATGGTCAGGGTATGGATATACACTCCAATCTGGTTTGAACTTGAAGGACATCAACTACCGCAAACCCTGGTAGAAGAAGATGAAATGAAGACTGACGGGAGTGAGGAAAGGCAATAGGTCGCACCATCTGATGAAGAGGAAGGACTTTCCGAAGAGAACTAAATAACAGCTGAGTGATTCAATTTGAAACAAGGTGGAAATACACCACTTCAATAATTTGTAACCATTCAAATCGCAAACTGAGAACATGACTATAATACATATTAAGTGTTACACGTAATTTTGATTTGATTGTTAATTAAAGTTTATTTCAATCAATATCTTCTGTCAAGTGCCCTCATCTGTCACGAGAGCTCGTGCTTATTTTATAAGGTACAATGAACAATAGGGCATATATATAGTCTTATTGACCTAGACACAGACATACTATCCAGCTTAATTATTGGATGCGAGCAATTCTTAAAGTACACATGAAAACTCCGAAAAGCTCTTGGTAAATTAAACTTTTGATGAAGGCCTCCTTTTCATGAGGAATAACTCAATAATAGCTTAAACATGCTTTCATAAGTTGACCGATTTCTTATTCTTAAGCGGATTTGTGCATCAGATGGACACTTAAGAACGAGTTTTTCGTATTCTGGGTTGCCAGATGAACATGTTGACATAAGTTTTGTGAACGTACTCGATCATACCGATACAATTATAAACACGTGGTGGGTCAAAAGGGTACACTTTTAGGCTTAATTGCATGTTTAAGCCATGAAGACACCAACAAAATACTACTTTAACAACTGGTCCTTGTCCACAATGTTTAGACCTTCATATTAAACCTTATTTCAATCCTCTACCCCATGTGGTTCCGGAGAAATGGCATATGTGACCCGCTCCATCGTAATCAGGAATAAGTCGCTGAGGCCGTTTTACGCAATCGGCCGTTGAAGTGAATGCATGGGTGAAAATCGTGACCAAGTATTTGTTTGTGCTGTCCGTATGATTTTGGTCAATTTTGTTTATTTCAGAGCTGTTTTTCTCGGAATGTGGATTCGGCAAATAAATATACACCTGTCATCTTCATCAGACCATAACTTTTTTGAGACTTATTCCTTATTTCGATGGAGCGGGTCACATTATTCCAAACGTAATTAGGTCAATTATCGATCTTTGACCCATTCTTAAGTGGATTAGTGCATGGAGTTGAAACTTAAGAATTAGATATTCGGAATCAGGATATCTTGGAGTACATTTTGAGCCAAAATGTGTCCTCGTACGTGACAATACCGATAAAAGTGCTAATTAGCGTTAATTGGGCCATTCTTAAGTGGCTTAGTGCATTAGTTGAAAACTTAAGAATTGGCTTTTTGAAATTAGACTCCCTTGAAGTACATATGAAAAAAAATTGGTCCTCGTACGCCACAATACCGATAAAAAAATTTGGGGGGTCATTTTGAGAGTGCCCCCAGGGGGCAGTGCAAGAGTGCCAAACTTAAGAATCCACATTTTGGGGTTCCCACACATAGTCCTACTCATTTCAGGTGTCAAACCTTTCGTACGCAACAATACCGATAAAAGTCTGCTAGCTCCTGGACTAATATGGCGTTGGGATTTGTCAGGATGGGTATGGTTCCTAATACACTAGAGGGTTAGGGTTAAGGAATCAGAGTCCAACAGTTTGTGTGTAAAGTTTGTGTGTACAGTTTGCCATTTGGTGTTCGGATTTGCCAAGATGGGTGTGGTTCCTAATACACTAGGGGTTAGGGTTAAGGAATCAGAGTCCAACAGTTTGTGTGTACAGTTTGCCATATGGTGTTGGGATTTGCCAGGATGGGTATGGTTCCTAATACACTAGGGGGTTAGGGTTAAGGAATCAGAGTCCAACAGTTTGTGTGTACAGTTTGCCATATGGTGTTGTGATTTGCCAGGATGGGTGTGGTTCCTAATACACTAGGGGGTTAGGGTTAAGGAATCAGAGTCCAACAGTTTGTGTGTACAGTTTGTCATATGTTGTTGGGATTTGCCAGGATGGGTGTGGTTCCTAATACACTAGGGGGTTAGGGTTAAGGAATCAGAGTCCAACAGTTTGTGTGTACAGTTTGCCATTATGGTGTTGGGATTTGCCAGGATGGGTGTGGTTCCTAATACACTAGGGGGTTAGGGTTAAGGAATCAGAGTCCAACAGTTTGTGTGTACAGTTTGTCGTACGGTGTTGGGATTTGCCAGGATGGGTGTGGTTCCTAATACACTAGGGGGTTAGGGTTAAGGAATCAGAGTCCAACAGTTTGTGTGTACAGTTTGTCGTACGGTGTTGGGATTTGCCAGGATGGGTGTGGTTCCTAATACACTAAGGGGTTAGGGTTAAGGAATCAGAGTCCAACAGTTTGTGTGTACAGTTTGCCATATGGTGTTGGGATTTGCCAGGATGGGTGTGGTTCCTAATACACTAGGGGGTTAGGGTTAAGGAATCAGAGTCCAACAGTTTGTGTGTACAGTTTGTCATATGTTGTTGGGATTTGCCAGGATGGGTGTGGTTCCTAATACACTAGGGGGTTAGGGTTAAGGAATCAGAGTCCAACAGTTTGTGTGTACAGTTTGTCATATGTTGTTGGGATTTGCCAGGATGGGTGTGGTTCCTAATACACTAAGGAGTTAGGGTTAAGGAATCAGAGTCCAACAGTTTGTGTGTACAGTTTGTCATATGTTGTTGGGATTTGCCAGGATGGGTGTGGTTCCTAATACACTAGGGGGTTAGGGTTAAGGAATCAGAGTCCAACAGTTTGTGTGTACAGTTTGTCATATGTTGTTGGGATTTGCCAGGATGGGTGTGGTTCCTAATACACTAGGGGGTTAGGGTTAAGGAATCAGAGTCCAACAGTTTGTGTGTACAGTTTGTCATATGTTGTTGGGATTTGCCAGGATGGGTGTGGTTCCTAATACACTAGGGGGTTAGGGTTAAGGAATCAGAGTCCAACAGTTTGTGTGTACAGTTTGTCATATGTTGTTGGGATTTGCCAGGATGGGTGTGGTTCCTAATACACTAGGGGGTTAGGGTTAAGGAATCAGAGTCCAACAGTTTGTGTGTACAGTTTGTCATATGTTGTTGGGATTTGCCAGGATGGGTGTGGTTCCTAATACACTAGGGGGTTAGGGTTAAGGAATCAGAGTCCAACAGTTTGTGTGTACAGTTTGTCATATGTTGTTGGGATTTGCCAGGATGGGTGTGGTTCCTAATACACTAGGGGATTAGGGTTAAGGAATCAGAGTCCAACAGTTTGTGTGTACAGTTTGCCATTATGGTGTTGGGATTTGCCAGGATGGGTGTGGTTCCTAATACACTAGGGGGTTAGGGTTAAGGAATCAGAGTCCAACAGTTTGTGTGTACAGTTTGTCATATGTTGTTGGGATTTGCCAGGATGGGTGTGGTTCCTAATACACTAGGGGGTTAGGGTTAAGGAATCAGAGTCCAACAGTTTGTGTGTACAGTTTAAGGATGTGAATCTACATTTAATTTTGTAAACGTTTAGCAAACTTTTCCCGTAACGTTTAAACGTTTAAACGTTTATTGAAAACTTTAAAAGGCTGCCGCTTGTCCCGGTCTATTTGCGTAACTGCGGTCGTGTTTGTTTGTATACATTGTGTACACTTACCACCATTCGTTTCTATGTTCTTTGAAGGCTAAACATTTCAAGAAGCAAATCACCTGCAAGTGCTGTCAAATCAAGTGTCACTTCAAGGAATGTCCAGACTAGCCTTAGGAAGATCGTTTATTTATTTATTTTTTAGCTACGATTTAAAAAAAATATAAACTGCCTTCAAATTAAAAAAAACGTTACCCTCACAAATTTCGCGATAGCTGCAGCATTCCAGCGAGTACTGCGGGTATACCGGTATTTTCCTACAGCCAGGCCACGAGAACAAAAACCCAATCATTCATAACCTTTCCCCATTAGACTTTTGGCTACGCGCCTTGCACCACGGGCAGGGGAGCCTCGCTACTTAGCAACAGTATTTCCAAGCAACAGGGTTTGGGTGTCACAGTACCAATGCACCTAGACATTTCAATTGAGACTACTGAGCAGAGAAGGAACCGCAACCAATGGCATTTTATTTACTGGGATTAAACGCATTGGCGGACGTCCTAAAAGTTCGGTGACCTACATTGTGCACGTTGTGCCGCGCCCCTGAAGTTCGGTGACCTAGTACATTTATCTACTGAACGTCATGTCCTCAAAGTTCAGTCACCTTGTAGATAGGTTTGTATCAAACCATGGAGCTATAGCTCCATGATCAAACAAGAGATATAATGTATCAATTTGGACAATGGGGCTGTCAATCATTCTCTGGAGCCTGGAGAAATATTCTTTTCGGGGCCGAGATTTTTTTAAGACTGGGGAAACCTTAAACCTTATCTGAAAAATAAGAGAAACAGATTTTCCAGCAAATGATAGCAACATTTTTACAATTTTCTTAAATAAGTATACAATTCTTTTGGAACCACAATATTTGTTACGGGGGAGATGTCGCAGAATCATCAATGATGATTAAATAGTCGACATCAATTTGGATAGAAATAAATACAGGGTTTGGACTCGGAAACTATAACTTTGTGTTTATTACTTGCAACAAAACACCGAGAAAAATGGCGAAAACTCTACATTTATATCACTCTTCAAAAACTAATTTTAAAGTTTACACCTCCCCATTCCACAAGTATTCTGATATGTCACTCCCAGCGGTACCCGTTCTATGATCTAAAGAATATTTTATTTGTTTAAGGGAATGGTGGTGTTTGCACTTGCAGCCAAGTGGATCTTGAAGAGCGACACAGATACATTGTTTTAAATAACGCATTGGTTTGATTACTGCAAAACACGCCGACTGGTGATTTTAGTAAAATGCTTTGTAAAATAAATAGATGTTTGAAGAAAGTAAATTCTTCATGAATAAAACTTGAGGGTATGGCGTAAATGGAAGGTCCATTTATTTTTTATTCGAGTTCCGTTTAAACGTTTGAAAAAAAATCTAAACGGATTTGATTTTGTTTACGTTCACACGTTTAAACGTTTAAACGTCACATCCTTAGTACAGTTTGCCATATGGTGTTGGGATTTGCCAGGATGGGTATGGTTCCTAATACACTAGGGGGTTAGGGTTAAGGAATCAGAGTCCAACAGTTTGTGTGTACAGTTTGTCATATGTTGTTGGGATTTGCCAGGATGGGTGTGGTTCCTAATACACTAGGGGATTAGGGTTAAGGAATCAGAGTCCAACAGTTTGTGTGTACAGTTTGCCATTATGGTGTTGGGGTTTGCCAGGATGGGTATGGTTCCTAATACACTAGGGGGTTAGGGTTAAGGAATCAGAGTCCAACAGTTTGTGTGTACAGTTTGCCATATGGTGTTGGGATTTGCCAGGATGGATGTGGTTCCTAATACACTAGGGGGTTAGGGTTAAGGAATCAGAGTCCAACAGTTTGTGTGTACAGTTTGTCATATGGTGTTGGGATTTGCCAGGATGGGTGTGGTTCCTAATACACTAGGGGGTTAGGGTTAAGGAATCAGAGTCAAACAGTTTGTGTGTACAGTTTGTCATATGGTGTTGGGATTTGCCAGGATGGGTATGGTTCCTAATACACTAGGGGGTTAGGGTTAAGGAATCAGAGTCCAACAGTTTGTGTGTACAGTTTGCCATTATGGTGTTGGGGTTTACCAGAATGGGTGTGGTTCCTAATACACTAGGGGGTTAGGGTTAAGGAATCAGAGTCCAACAGTTTGTATGTACAGTTTGCCATATGGTGTTGGGATTTGCCAGGATGGGTGTGGTTCCTAATACACTAGGGGGTTAGAGTTAAGGAATCAGAGTCCTACAGTTTGTGTGTACAGTTTGCCATATGGTGTTGTGATTTGCCAGGATGGGCGTGGTTCCCAATACACTAAGGAGTTAGGGTTAAGGTAAGATGTGAGTTTTGAAGACCATTAATCAGAATGACCAATGCCAAACTGCATGAGCGCAGCCAAAAACCGAGACAAAACTGGGTTTGGTAAATGGCCTAGTCTGATTGGGCTGCATAGCGCCCTCTGGTGTTGATGCAGAGAGACACCTTAGAACTACCTTTAGAAATAGCAACTCACCTGCAATTCGGCAATCGTAAGTTTTATCAGCGTTGTACTTTTAGTCCCCTGGGGAGTGAGCATAAACACGCTATCGGTACAGTGGAAGGAGAATTCCCTGGGTGTGTCGGTGATTCCGGTCTGGATGTTGTATTTAATGGGTTGTGCGCTGTCCAGGGAAAACTCTGCAAAGCTCGTTGATGAGACGGACCAGAAGTCGTAGCTACTCAGAACGGCGGAAGAGTTGAAGACTAAACTGGAAAGCATCAATGATATAAAAATATATAAAAAATAGCAATAATAAATAAATTATTATAAAAAAACTAGGAAGAAAAAAAAAGGTTTTATTTATTGAATTATAAACGCCAGATTCAAAACGGATGACACATAAACACGCCACGAGCAAGGCCAGAAATGTCTGTCAGCAGCGAGTAAGGCCGGGAATGCGTGGGTGTGCTTCCTGGCACTATCGGCCTGAACACGCCTCAGCTCAAATTGTGCGCGTCGGTTGGCGATGTTAAAATATTCCTGGCGTAAGCTTGTTAAAGAAAGCAGTGATAGATAGTTGCCTTACGTCATGTTGAAGTTTTTCAGTCCTGTGGGATCTTTGTCGGGTGCCATTACAAATCTGTAAAAAAAAAAAAATTTACTGCAATAAATAAGCAACAGCTTCAGGGAGACATAGCTTCTGCATAGAAGTCACAATGATTATGTTTATATATTGTACCTCCCACAAAGTACCTCCCACAAAGTCCCTGGGCACAACCTTTTTGCTTGGTATGAACACTGCACGTGTGTGACATGTTCCACCAGTGACTCTGCTTCTCTAGCTGGGTGTGTGGTGGATGACTCCGGTGAGCTAATCAAATGACCCTAGGGTAACCCATGTTGACCCGAGTAAGCTAAACAAACATACCCATTTATGGACCGACCCCACTACATGTACTTACTTGACAATCAGATGTTCATCTTTAATCTGACAGGACGAACCTGCAAATGACCAGTCTGTGACCCCCAGATCAATTGCGGCTCCAGACCCGACCGTCAAGCTGAACTTGTTAGCTGTCATGTAGATACTGCAGTCAGGATTCTTGCCGTTGTAGAACCCAATGAAAGATTTGTCTTCTGGCTCTTGCAGCAGATGTCGGCCGATGGTCAAGCGGTCATCGGCTGGTGGTTTAGGCTAAAACCAGGAGAATTTGAGAGTAACGTCAACATTCTAAATGAAAATCTGAATCTTCGGAGAAATTTGTAAAGAATTCCATCCATGACATCACTTGACACCCTGTGCACAAACCCTATGAGACTGGTCTCTTAGTAAAGGCTTCGATATTTTTTAGCTAAATTTGACTTTTTAGAACATGCTACTGCTTTCGGATGGCTAATTAGCCGATGCAATATCCGCTCGTTAGACGAGTAGCTATGCAAGCAGATTATACAAACAAGACTGCATCTTGACCACAAGATTCTGTTCATTCAGCAGGTGCTTTCCATCGCGATAACGTTTCTTCTGTTACCCGTTGCTATGTTACAAAAACACGGCAGCCAAATTGGCTAATCAGCAGCTTTGTCCAGACTCTGATTGGCTGGCATGGGGTCGCATAAATTAACATAAATTAACATGTGTATATCACAGCAGTCAACAATTGTATAATTGTAAGATGTTGAGATTTTTGTGGCGCATATATGTGTTGGGGGTTTTTAAGTCACGTGACAGCCCAACAGTACAGCTGGCCAGCTATGAGAAACTGAACGCATTATGTTCACATAAAGTTTGCATCGCACAATGTGCAATATATTTATGAAAGTGCGTAGCACTTTTGGAATAACGCGGCCAAAAAATGCGATGTGATACAGGGAAGTCAAACACTGGTCACAAATCATTCGCTGCGAAAATTCGCTGGAGTTGAAATTTGCTCAACTTTTGCGCAACAGCAGTGCGAAAAAACCTGCACCAACGTCACAAATTCGAGTATGAACCATCCTTTATGCAAAGAAGTTTACAATGTTTTTTTTCTTCAGAAAGTCGTCTTGAGAAATCTTACCGAGGATTTGCGAGAGGCTGTCAGAATAGCTGTATAGTGGCTCTTCTGTCCACGGAGCACGGAGGCTATCATTTTATCAGCTTCGCCAAAAGCCACCTCCTTTGAATCACTGAAATGAAAATCCACAAGGAAATAGTGGGGAACATTATAAATCAAAATGTGCTGCAAGTGTAGGGGGCTGTTTTTTGAGAAGTCAGGTCGGCACAGTGGTTACTATCCTCGACTTTCACTACGGTGGGCTGGGTTCGATTCCTGCCATGGTCTACAAGAAACGACCTTGGCTATAGGTAGGAAACATTCTCTCTGGCTTAAGAATTACACCAATACAGGCTTTCAAGCCTACATGTACATGTATGTCCACGGCATCATAAGCTTCATTTAGCATGTTTTGTACTCACCACACTTGTGCTCCATCCTTAAACTTAAGCTCTTGTAAGTACAGCTGCAGTACTCAAGTTCTTCATTTTGTGATTTGACAGTGTGTAAAATTTAGTGAGATGTTGTTTTTCAGAGTTGTCATGGTTATTGGACAAAAAGTACAAAATATGTAAACATTTTTAGAAAACAAGCACGGATTAGTGCAGAAGCCGCGTCATTGTGTATTGGTCTGGTTCAATTGCTTTGGAAGTCGATACAACAGATTTACAACTCTCTCGTCCGTCCACAAATCTGGGCCAGTGGACTGCTAAACTTACTTCTTATTTCTACATTCCCTCCACACAGTTTATAAACAATGACCAGCTAAGGGAAGGCAGTTGCGGTGACCACAATGCCTCAAACAACAGTCAGAAATGCCCGTTCCCTTTGGGAATTAATCTGCTTACGAACTCAGTGCTACAGCACAGCCCAGACCACGTCTAATAAAGAATTAATAGCTTTTTAATATGGACAGTGAGTGTGTACAGATTGCATGGGCCAGATTTGCTTCTTTTACCGAGAAGTTCCCGAATGTGAAATGTCTTATAGAGCCGTCGTCTGTGATGCGGCTAAAAATTTGGAAAACTAGAAAAAGTAGAAATACTTGAAAGCCTGCAACTATGTTAAGACATGAAATGTTTAATACTGTACACACACTTTGCCTTACCCTGAGGAAACACTGAAGCGCATTACCACCAGGTTGGTCTTTGTGGGGTCAAGAGTCACGCCCTCCAGGGTCGGGTCCTTCAGGTCAATCACGGCACCTGTGATCTTTGAACTCAGGTCACTCTGGAGGTCACCAGGCTCAACAGAGGGCAGTACAAGATTGGAGATGGATTCTGTCATTGCATTCTAAAGAAATTAAAATACATATAAATATTTTTGATATTATTTAAATTTTACTTTGCACTGTTTTGATTGATATTTGTTATGGTTTCTTTAAAAAAAGCAAACATTAGAAACTTGCTAAACAAAGCCTAATGTCTGTTAGAACTGTCCATTTCCAAAAAATATGGTATTCGATTACACAAAACCCCCCTGCCCAAATATTTGAATATTTGAAACTCGGTGATTCAGTTTCACATGCGCCAGCTGCAGCACAGTGCATCAGGAAAAAAAGTCTGGTGCACTTTAATGCATTCGGCTGTCCACACCAGTGCATAAACGCAACAGCTAGTCCCCATTGATCAATGCTAGAGATGGATTCTGCTGCGTTGGGTGGCCAGAGACTCTGAGGCAGTTTGACCTTGAGATTGTTGACCTGATGGATCTCACTGCACTGGGCAGGGTTGTTACTTTGACAAATAGTGCATGTTGCTGCATCTGACAGGGTTTCTAGAACCTGGCCGTCCGAACTAAACCTTGAACCAAAATGGTCTGTTCAGAAGTTCGGCAAGCTTCACATGATAAATTATAGTACATGTACTACAAATACATGCGTGGAAAGACATTATCACCCATAGACGATCATAACCAAAATAAACAAATAAATAAATAGATAAGGAAATAAGGAAATAAATTAAGATTCCTCCACTAAAATTCCAAGAATTCTCAAGGCAATGGGAAAACTGTGTACAGATGCTTTTAACCAGTTCGCGCCGGGATTATTTTAACATCACCGAGCCGAGACGCAGGTTTATTTTTAACGGGTTCAGGCTGATGGTAACGGGAAGCACACCCGTGCATTTCTGGCCTTGCTCGTTGCTGACAGACATTTCCGGCCTTGCTCGTGACGTGTTTATGCGACATCCCTTTTGAATCTGGAAAAAGACTTGCGTGTATACGTCATCCGACGCTGACATCTAGTTTTCCCTCGTGCTTTATTGTTGCATTTAAGTCTCGTGTTTGGTCCTAATTCATTCATCTTGAGTACCCATTAACTACTATGTGGCAGCGTTGGAAACTATACTATATCAGTATGATTATAGTCCTTTTTGATGTTTTTCAATGTACATTTTAAAGTACTTCCTAACCAACCCAAACCGATGTTCGTGAAAAAAAGGTTGGAACCGAAACCGAATCGAACCGAACCAAACCAAACCAAACCAAACCGAACCTGGAGGATTAGTTTCAGCACTACAAAATACCCTGGAGGGTTAGGGTTAATATGTTTACACAGGGTGGAGAAACAACAAAGAATGTACTATGTGTTACCTTGAGGTTGCCTAAGGCCCCTCCTTGTCCATCAGTACTGTAAGCATTGCTGTACTTAGTGATATCATCAATGCTTAGCTGAAACAAACAAACAAGATGAAAACCAAATAAACACACTATATGTAAATAAGTACATGTTCTCTTTCAAACATCTACTGGGGGAAATTTCATAAAAAGAGTAAGCAAACAAATTAAACTCAATCATAGTCATCGAGGATGGGCTTACATGCAGTTAAAGGTAGGGTACCGGGGTACATCATTTGCAGACATCAACAATTTTTAATATCAAATTATAAAAAATAACTTACTTATTTGGGGAGGGGGGGGGGGGGGTGGAATGTGCTGAAACTACAGGGAGCACTTTTCATGGTACAAATGCTCGTCACATTCAAACGTTTAGTAACATTTTGGAAATAATGTTGCAACCCGACGCTTTTTTTTTCTTTATATCATCTCAATGAAGGTCAATCAGAACAAAAATGTTAAAAAAACATTCGCGCGAAGGAAAACACGACCGCAAGAAAGAATCTGGGACTGAGACACATTTCCAATTTTGTAAGGAAATACTTAGAAAACTGTATCAACTCTCTATAGACTTTGTACTGCTGGAGTAGTGTCAGGATACTACATTCTTTCCTAGTGTTTGACTACATTGAAATATTACAAGGCATTTTTTCCAACCACAAAAATGGAGGAGGGGGGACCGGAGGAGGGGGGACAGGAGGAGGGGGGGGGACCGGAGGAGGGGGGGACTGGAGGAGGGGGGGACCGGAGGAGGGGGGGACCGGAGGAGGGGGGGACCGGAGGAGGGGGGGACCGGAGGAGGGGGGGACCGGAGGAGGGGGGGACGGACCGGAGGAGGGGGGGGGGGGGGGGGGGGGGGGGACCGGAGAAGGGGGGGTTCCAATGGCCTCAACTCTTAACTACAGGAGCTGTTATCAAGACACATTTAAAGTGCACAAGTATACTAATAACTTCCTGTTTTGATAGGCACAATACACAGTGTACATGTACAGTACAAGATTGTACATGTAGTGGTACATATTATAAACCAGTATCACAGGAAATGGAGTCATATCAACACAGTGACACTCATAGCTAAACAACAGAGAAACACTGTCAGGTAATGACCAATTTCTCTATGCTGAACTAAATGTGTCAATATCTGTTACAAGTCATCATTGGCATTTACAATTTTAATCCACCCTTTACAATGTATAATAATATGTAGTCAAAACTGGACATGGTGCAGTATTATAAGCAATGAGTAATGATAATCACAAAAGTTTGTCCCATTTTTTTAAAATCTGAGAAATTAAAGGTAGGATACACCATTGGTAATTGCTTGAATTATCATGAATGAGTGGATTTGGGGTGTTGTATTTTATAGTAAATATCGGTTTTTTTTAACTGACCTGTCCGAAGTTTTACAGTCATTGATGCCGAGAAAAGCACGAAAAATAGATTTTGTTTTCAATCGGCGTCGAGCACTTATTCTCATGTTTTTTTTGTCTTTTCGCGATCGCCGTCCAGCCATCGCAAATTTTTCTTTATAAAATTCAAGAATATCGCAATCATTTTGCTGGATGCCTAGAATCATTATTTACTTTGAAATGAGTAAGATATTTCTTAATAATTTGGTAGTAAATTTTTTCGATATATTATGCAAATGGTGTATCCTTTAAGTTAATGCAAGGCATCTAACAACAATAATAATAACAGCAGCAAACACTCGATGCTTTCCACCGTGATGTTTTTCACAATCTCAAAGCGCTTTACAATTATTACCCCGTTATTAGGCCATACATGTACTGTACGGTAGGTGCTCAAATCGGCCTCGACTCTCACAGGGTGGAGAGAAGCATTTGTAGTCAAGTGTCTTGCCCAAGGGCACAGACACCATGTTCCTGGCAGGGTTCGAACCCACACATTATCGTACACGAGTCAAACACCATAACCACTGGACCATAGTATTCTACGGACAATTGCATTCTACAGTAATAAGCCAAGCTTCTAAATCACATCTAACATGGATGAAAAAAAAGTAATCTCTACTTTTGGGATTTTGTCAGTTTTTAGGTACAAGTTTTGGAAGAAAAGGATTATTGCGGGTAACTATAAGGAAAGAATATCCCGACGCTACTTAAGCAGTTTTGTACAACGTCTATGACGAGTCAAGAAAAAGTATTTCCTATAATGTCTTTTCAATATTTTTAAACTGATTGGCCTTCATCGAGATGATATGAAGAAGGAAAAAAAACCGTCAAAGTGAACAAAGAACTCTGCAAGGCGGGACTTGAACCTGCGACCTCAGGAATACAAAGCAGCGTCAGGTTGTAACATTATTTCTAATCTTGATTTGAATCAATATTAATATTGCCTACACAAGCTCACCTGGTCAAACACAAAGAGGAATATATTCTGCGGCTGTGTCTGCAAGATGCTGCTCATGTAGTTGGTACCCAGTTCCTCCCTGGTAACCAACTTTCCAGCGGAGATTCTGGGCTTGCTGGCAAAGGATCTGTAGCAGGATATAAGCAGTGGGTAGGCAGGATTATGAACATTTTAAATTATTGCAATTTCTTCAAATGATACATAATCTGAAACTAAGAGCTAGGAAAAAGAAATAAACTGAGGGGTCAATGACCTCAATAGGGTAACCAAAAATGAAGTTATTAATGTTTTAGTGATCGTGTTTTTTGGCCGTTGGAAGGTTCGAAATAGGTCAAAAAGTTGTGACCTAATACACGCGACAATCAGTAACCACGTGAGCCGGTACGTGTGGCGCAACTTCTGATAGAACTTTGTAGTGCCGCATCTCTACCCCTGTTGCGTGATTTGATGTATCGTCCAATTGTGACGTTTATGTTGAGTATTTATATTGCTGGATGGGCGTGCGGTGCGCGATTGTAAGAAAAAACAGGTAGAATTTATCAGTTTGGAAGTACGATTTGTAATGGTTGATAACAATACATTCATCAAGATGCATATCGTACCCACACGGCACATCAAGTCTAGTCTACGTACTGCCTCGCCGGGCTTCATTTTCCTTTGAATTAAATGCATTCAAAGGGAAATGAACTCCGGATGGAGGACAAAAAATGAAGAAGTTTGCGCAAAACTCAAGATTCTCGTGGTCGGAGGCTGTTCCACCTATTGCACACGCCGTTTTTTTTCCCGGTGTATCGTGGGAGAATTTGTTACTTTATAAAACAATGAAATTTTGAAATATTTCGGTGTAGTGTTCAATAGACATTAGACAATAATTAATTATTTAGATTTTTTTCGCATAGACCACAACACTATTCATTGCTACTCATTCCCCTTTGAGTCCAGAGGGGGTGATTACCGACAGCCATGCACTGACCAATCAGAGAAAAGAAACAAGGCCGGTGACGTCATGCCGACCGCGAGAATTGTGTTATTAAACACTAACACAGTGTCAACACTGCCGTGCAATCCATCCCACCTACTTTAGTAGTACTTGTAGAATAACACGACTTGCTGTCTACTCTTTAGTCTTACTCTTCTAATCTTAGGAATAGGAGATTAATATTTGATAAAGTGGAATTCTAGGTCAAATAATAAAAGCATAAATTTAATCCCATTGAGTTACGACGGGTTCATTACGGGGTCTTTTAAAAAAAAGGAAAAGCAAAATTTGATCTTCAAAATGTTCCATAATTAAAGGTAGGATACACCATTTGCAGATATCGAAAAAAATTACTACCGAATTATTAAGAAATATCTTACCCATCTGAAAGTAAATAATGATTCTAGGCATTCAGCAAAATGATTGCGCGAGATATCCTGTAATTATTCTGAAAAATAGAATTCTATAATTCCCGGATGGCGATCGCGAAAAAACACAAATAAATAAGAATAACTGCTCGACGCCGGTTGAAAACAAACGCTGTTTTTCATGCTTTTCTCGGCAACCACAATTTTAAAACTTTGGACAGGTCAGTCACTCAAACAAAATACAACCCCCGGCCCCAAATCCACCCATTCATAATTGTTCAATGGTGTATCCGGTTACGGCTACCTTTATTTTCTTTAATATTATTAATATAATATACATTACATTGTTGTAATTGTAAATGTACAACTTTCATATTTACCTCGTATTGGACCATGCTATGAGCGGGACTGGTTGTTCACCAAAGCACAAAACAGGTGAAAATATCGTCAAAATGTGAAGCACAAATATCATCGTCATTGATCTGTCCATGATGTCTGTAGTGTAGTGACTACAAAATGAATGAATGAAGTCGGCAAAATGACTGAACCAAGACAAGAGTGCGCCGACCTTTTATCATATGATCATGCACAATTATTACTATTAGATTACCAGAAGGGAGAGAAAGTAATACAGAAAACTAAAATATATGGCTTTAAACGAGATAAAGCAAATTTTTATTTAAAAAAATTATATTAAGGATTATTGTCCAAAAAGATTCGAAGAAACACTCTCAGTCTCAGTACAAAATTGTCTAAATTCCAGAACTTGATTTGACATTGAAAAAAAAATACTACATAAAACAGTCGTCCAAACTGTACGATATAGCGCCCTCTTGTGACTGCCTTTTTGCGCTAGTCGTCCTTTTCGTTTCTCTACAATTCCACAACTATGGGTGAGCGAACACGTGCCCAAAATTCAACTGAATATTTTTACCCTTTTTATCGATAATGTGCCATATAAACCTCATGTTTTGTGGTCTTTATATCCTACATAATTGACTGTGGGTACATTTTGCATGGTTTGATTATCGTAACCTCAAAAATAATGGGTCCGAATCTGAAGAAAACCAGACCGAAATGGGGAAATCTTTTCCCGGCATGCTTTGCATGCATATGGCCGGTGTCACTTGTGTTGCCCAGTTTACGGACATATTATTATTTTAGTCTTATTTTTCTGTACAAGTTGTACACAGTTGTTAACAATGTTTGATATATTTGATACAACAAAATACACAAATCTGGGGCTGTGCCTGTGAGCAGGTTAGAAACATTTCCAATTTGTTAGAAAATACTTTGAAATCGCGCTTGTTGTACTTGAGTCTTGACTCTTCATTCTCGTGGTCAGACATCCAGGAACCTTGTTTATCTTCCCGTTGTTATGTACTTAAGCGCGAAGGGGAAAATTTGAGGTTTATATTGCTATGGACGGCTCGCCCCTTCGTGACATCATGCCGACCACGAGAATATACTTTGTACACAACCAAAGAAGTGGCGGAAGGATACAACATTCTTTCCATATTTTGCATATATTTTTTCAGACTTTTTCAGAAAAAATATGGCTTTTATTAGGGTGTTCAGTTCACTCACCGCGACTGAAGACATCCACACACAGACTGTCCGTGCGCCGAAAATCTAACCAATGTTTATCCCCAAAATTGTACGACTTTTCTATGTCAGAAACTGCAAGTAAAACCTTCATTTGAAACCCCTGACTTTCAGCTATCGAATAATGCACATAAAATAGCAGTAGGGTGGATGTACGACAGCTTATACTTTTTGTGAATGAAGCCCTTTTGCTCCGCCCAACTTTTCCCGAGAAAAACCGATCCACGCGTCCACGCGTTCGGCCCCAGATTTTTCCCGTAAACATCGTGGAGTTTTAACTCCGCGCGATTTCCGAACGCCGGAGTGACAGTTGAACGGGTTTCATTTTGATCCCGAAGGGGTACTGAACACGTTAGTGTTTACTCGATCCCGATAAACAATTTAGAACGAAAGTTACGAAAAAAGTAAAAATAAACTCAATTTTTTGAGGTGCAATCCTCAAAATTCAAGGTAGGAGTTATCATTTACATAAAGTTTACTTGTCTTGTCTACTATACCTGTTATTTTTAAGTCTCTAATGTGCGTAGATTCGGGCGGAAAGTGTACTTTGTAAAGCTAGATTCATGACAGCTACGCGAATGTATGTGTGAGCTCCGCGTTTCGCGTGCCGTGTGTGAGGCATGTTTTGGTGCCATTCAGGGATATGCACAATGTATGTAGGGACCGTCTTCATCGAATGGGGTGAATTTAATCAAATAAAACAGGATTTCTCAAAAACTAATTATCCGATTTTCTCGATTTAAAAAGCATTGTATTTCTTTCATCAAGACCTTTTATTTGGTGTATAGTTTGAGCATTTTGGAGGAAGAATAATGTTTTACCTGAACACCCTACTTTTATATACATTTTGTAATTTCCTCCTTTTTGATTTCAGGGAGTGGCAAGCCAAGGGGACTACGTACCGCACGTAAGCTGCGCACCCATCGTCGCGATCAGCGATGGAGCGACAAGGGGTACAAGAAGGCCCACTTGGGGACAGCCTTGAAGGCTAACCCCTTCGGTGGTGCCTCTCATGCTAAAGGCATCGTGCTTGAGAAGATGTAAGTGGCTTCCACAAATGTGAATGAGATCAAATCATTCACCTCTGCTCTGCCTTCTTGTTAGACTCGAGGAGCAGGAATAAGTTACAATGATAGTACAACATACATGTCTATACATGCCAACTTTACTCGCTACACAAGCCAACTTTACTCGCTACTCAAGCCAACTTTACTCGCTACACAAGCCAACTTTACTCGCTACACAAGCCAACTTTACTCGCTACACATGCCAACTTCACTCGCTACACATGCCAACTTCACTCGCTACACATGCCAACTTCACTCGCTACACATGCCAACTTTACTCGCTACACAAGCCAACTTTACTCGCTACACAAGCCAACTTTACTCGCTACACAAGCCAACTTTACTCGCTACACAAGCCAACTTTACTCGCTACACATGCCAACTTCACTCGCTACACATGCCAACTTCACTCGCTACACATGCCAACTTCACTCGCTACACATGCCAACTTCACTCGCTACACAAGCCAACTTTACTCGCTACACATGCCAACTTCACTCGCTACACATGCCAACTTCACTCGCTACACATGCCAACTTCACTCGCTACACATGCCAACTTCACTCGCTACACATGCCAACTTCACTCGCTACACATGCCAACTTCACTCGCTACACATGCCAACTTCACTCGCTACACATGCCAACTTCACTCGCTACACATGCCAACTTCACTCGCTACACAAGCCAACTTTACTCACTACACATGCCAACTTCACTCACTACACATGCCAACTTCACTCGCTACACATGCCAACTTCACTCGCTACACATGCCAACTTCACTCGCTACACATGCCAACTTCACTCGCTACACATGCCAACTTCACTCGCTACACATGCCAACTTCACTCGCTACACATGCCAACTTCACTCGCTACACATGCCAACTTCACTCGCTACACATGCCAACTTCACTCGCTACACAAGCCAACTTTACTCGCTACACATGCCAACTTCACTCGCTACACAAGCCAACTTTACTCGCTACACATGCCAACTTTACTCGCTACACATGCCAACTTCACTCGCTACACATGCCAACTTCACTCACTACACAAGCCAACTTCACTCGCTACACATGCCAACTTCACTCGCTACACATGCCAACTTCACTCGCTACACATGCCAACTTCACTCGCTACACATGCCAACTTCACTCGCTACACATGCCAACTTCACTCGCTACACATGCCAACTTCACTCGCTACACAAGCCAACTTCACTCGCTACACAAGCCAACTTCACTCACTACACAAGCCAACTTCACTCACTACACATGCCAACTTCACTCACTACACATGCCAACTTCACTCACTACACATGCCAACTTCACTCACTACACATGCCAACTTCACTCACTACACATGCCAACTTCACTCACTACACATGCCAACTTCACTCACTACACATGCCAACTGTTGCACTGCAAGAACTGAAATTAGTCTCATGCGAACTTCAACCTTGTATGAACAAAATGTACTTGTGCTTTATACGAACCAGTTACCCATATTTTGATTCATCGCATTATACATTTTAGGTTTTACTTGTCAGAAAGTACAGAAATCCAAATAACACTTTTCCTCGAAGGTCAACATCAGTGACAGAATTTCAAAATTAGTTGTTGAAACTGCAGTTGTGTGTAGGAATTTTTATTGCAAACTTTTAACTCGGTCTTAATTTTTTTTGAACAGCGGCGTTGAAGCCAAACAGCCCAACTCCGCCATCAGGAAGTGTGTCCGAGTCCAGCTGATCAAGAACGGCAAGAAGATCACGGCGTTTGTGCCTCGTGACGGTTGCCTCAACTACATTGAGGTATGAATACCCAGATTCAGCGCGGGGGACAATATCATGAAGCTGCTAAACAGAGAAATTTGCTAAGCATAGAAAGGTTACCAGCCAAAATGTCATGCAGTGTATACGGCTTGTGGCTATTGTTACGGCAGTTGACGATTTGATTCCCCGGCTTACCCAGCCTGACATTGAAAATAATCTGGACCTTTCACTCTTGAAACCAGACTATCAAATAGTCTGGTTCCAAGAATAAGTGTATTTTCAAGAATGCATTTTTTAAAAATCAAACCTTTTTTGTGCAAAATCAATGTTCAGGGAGTGATTAAAAAACAATTATGAAAAGAAGGAACCATTTAGCAACATGAATGTAGCAATATTTTCTAAACAAATAATTAGGGAGTTCTTCAACAAAAAAGAACTGAGGAAAAGAACAATAAGCAGAGAGCAATTTGTGTGCGTTAATTTTGAAATGAAATTGCGTGTTATTTATTTGGCTGATGTAATATAAGTTGTGGTACAACTAGCAAATGGACTTTATTTGTAAATATTTTGACAAGTATTGAAAATGTGGAGGATATCTGTTTATGATTTATTTATTTTCTTGGTGTTTTTTATAGGAAAACGACGAGGTGTTGGTGGCTGGATTTGGTCGTGCCGGTCACGCTGTGGGTGATATTCCTGGTGTCCGTTTCAAAGTCGTCAAGGTGGCCAACGTATCTCTCTGGGCACTTTACAAAGAGAAGAAGGAACGACCTCGATCATAGAAACTTACAAAATGCCACCCTAAAAAACAAAACAACAATTTGTCAATGATAACTTGCAGGAATGATCAGATGCCATAAATAAAATCTTGACACAACTTAGAGACTGAGACATGACTTGGTTTGTGCTTAAACTAACTCTTGAAATTACCTTGTTAATGCTTAGCAGAAGCCTAGTTTCTTGAGATCAAACCTCATACAATTGGTAAGGATGGTGTTAATAAATTGACACGTGTACATGTCTAACTTTGGCCTCCCATGTGAGAATTATTGTCTGTCTAACTCTGATTTGAATACTAATGTCGAGGAGCAGATCCACAATTTACTTAACCCTAACTCCCTAGCATAATTTACAAGGAATCGTACTCATCCTTGGAAATTCCAACACAATATGGAAAACTCTACACTCAAACTGTTGGAATGTCGACCCAATGTAAAAGATGATCAGTTTAAGGGTCTAGTACACATCCTAATACATGGTAGATTCAAACAGACCTAAATGCAGTTGGGCTACGTCTGACATACAATGTTTATTTAAATTCCAGACACATTCTTTGTTGGCTTCTATCCCCAAAAGAGTGAATACATAAAGAAAATACCTGCAAAACTAAAAAAAGTTTAAAATTAATTTTAGTGACACTTTGTATCAGTTGTTGAAAATGTTTATCGGTTAAATTGCAATATAGGTCAACAGGGGAACATGTCTGATGCACGCAATGGATTTGTTTTGCAAATATGAATAGCATATGTGACCTGTCACAAATTAGAGTAAAGTCGGAAATTTTGAAAATTGAGATATTGTCAATTTTCAAATTCTTGAGAAAGGGAGCTTTCCAATGGCATATAACACTGGGGGGTTTGCGATAAATACTTTTTACAGCGCTCTAGAAAGTCATGGGTTTCACAAAACGTGTTTGTGAGATAATTTACTTTAAAGGTACATGTAGTATACACCATTGGTAATTGCTTGAATTATCATGAATGGGTAGATTTGGGGGGTTGTATTTCATAGTAAATGTGACCTGTCACCACGAAACCCGGACAAAGTTGACAAAATAAATTTCGGGTTTATGATATTTTCAGATTCTCCTGTTCATTTGCTTTTGAATGATATATAACTTATGTGAGTAGCCCTTCCCTGTAATCCCCTGCGAGGATATTAAGACCCAGGATCAATCATAAGCCAAACGGAGAAAACAAGGTTTTTTTGCAGGAAGTGCTTTTGTAATTATATACAACCACCGTTCAGAAAAAGGGTTAAAATACGTCTTTATTGTGATCAGACTGTATTTGTTTTTTGGGATATGCTCCGTGAATATTTTAAGATAACAAAAACATGGAAACTTAAAAATCGATGATCCCATGCAAACTGACTTCACACGCTGTTTATATGGAATGCATGGTTGCAACTTTGTCCGGGTTTCGTGGTGACAGGTCACAAATATCGTTTAACTGACTTTTCCGAAGTTTTACAATCATGGATGCCGAGAAAAGCACAAAAAACAGCGTTTGTTTTCAACCGGGGTCGAGCAGTTATTCTTATGTTATCTTTGTTTTTTCGCTCTCGCCGTCCGGCGAGATCAAATTTTTCTTTATAAAATTCAATTTTTTTGAATAATTACAGGATATCTAGCGCAATCCTTTTGCTGAATGCCTAGAATCATTATTTACTTTCAATTGAGTACGGTATTTCTTAATAATTCAGTAGTAAATATTTTTGATATCTGCAAATGGTGTATACTACTTTTAAACATCTTCAACAAAAACAAAAGATTATAAAACAGGACAAGGTTCGGTTTAGCATAGCAACAGCTATGTTCTAATCATTATTTCTTCTTGAAATTGTCCACAGATATTAAAATTTTGAAAACGTGGGATACTTACGAGGACCTGATTTGCATATTTAATTACCGTATTAATTAGACCACTAATGGACTTTAATCCAAACACCAACTTCGCATAATTTATGAGGTTTTCGATCTCACCCAAAAAAATGGGAATATGTAGAGGAGGACTTGGGCTTTTCCAAATTACTCAAAATCTACCACCTCTTCATATTTTGACTTTGGATGGCCATATATCTCTGAATCACATTGTGCGACTTGACTCTCATTTTGAAGTAATTCTCAATCCTATCTTGCCCAGCTATGCCTCATTGTGTAGATTTTGATGGAATTGGGCACTGCTAGGGGATTGGATTGATTTTGTCCATCGAGCACTGCCCTTGTTTACCCTAAAAAAATGAACTAGCACTTCAGTAGAGCTTCCATTATATCATGTATAAGCAGTGTAAGGGGGGTTTTGATGGACCGGCCTTTCCTCGGTAAAACCGTAAAAGAAACTTGAAGAACGCCAAGTTAATGGGAACAGAAAAAAAATGTGTTGCTCTTTGTACCCTAAAAGATAGAACGACACATGTACTTTTAGGGGATATGGCACATATACAAAATGAGGTTGGTTTTGGCTTTGTTAAATTTCCATACTTGAAAGCCAAGAAATCTGTATTAAAATGGCACAAACTTGATTATGCAGAGAATGTAACCAGGACAATATTTAAATGAAAGAATTTATAAGAAACGCATTGCCTATTTACATGAATCTTCATTAAAACTTTATTTTGACATGTACATTGTACATTCACACGACTATTGCGCTACCCACAAAACCGAGACCACAGGATGGAACATAAAATCAACTGTCTATTATCTCCTTGTTTTAGACCGATTTCTACTCTTTCATCTTCACAGGCAGGTCTAAAATTTCACATACCAAATACTTTTTGACTCGAACACAGATTTCAGAAAATGTTGAGTTCATTCTTCGTTAATCTTTTTTGACATCCAAATAAATTTCACTTATAAAATCTTGATTTACAATCTTCATTAGCCCCCTTAGATTTTGGATAAGGTACTAATGAGCTTTATATTAAAAGAAGCCAAGCAACCTCCCCCCCAAGTTCCTACTACATGTACAAATTAGACCCCCATATATATTCGCTATTGCGTGCATGTAGTACACTCCACAATGCAATGTAAAAATTAGACTCTTATCACTCTGAACATCTAACAAAATAAACACGATGCACTTACAATGAAAATCCATCGTTACTTGTTCTCAGTGTCTGCACAGGCGTTTAACCAGTTCGCGCCGGATGACGAATATAGACGCAAAGTTTTTCCCAGATTCAAAACGGATCGAGTTTCGTTAAAAATAATCCCGCGCGTCGGCTCGGTGATGTTAAAATAATCCCGGCGCGAACTGGTTAAAAAAAGGCTGGTTCATTCATACTTGGCGTAAAAGCCAACGCAGACGCGATTTTGTGACGCCAGGGCAATTTTTCATGCTGCAAATTTGCAAAAGTTAAACACATTTCTACTCTGGTGAATTTCGCAGTGAATGTTAATGACATCAAATTTGCATCGCAATTGCATGAAATATGAACCAACCTTAAACACTGATTTATAATAAATATGACTACAAATCAAACACAGCATAAAACAGTTGTGGGGTAATAGAAAGGCTATTCTATGTCTCAAAGGCATATGATGAAGCAAGATATGGGACGAACACCCCCCCCCCCCTTTTTTGTGGTGGTCATTGTGCTTGCGGAATGTTATGGTTTTTTTCAGGAATTCTCGTTAGGTTTTTAGGGGATGAGCTTAAGGTAACAATAGTCTAGAGAGTGTATAAGTATGGGGGACTAAGGGGAGTCTGTCGGTCCCATATCTTGCTGGGTATACTCAAAGGCCTTGTAAAATAAGACCATCAAATTACAAATGTACACAAGATTATTCAACGGCTGCTATCATTGATACTGCGTGCTGCCAAAGGGGGGCGGAGCTTTCGGCCCTAACTGGGAGGGGTCTTCCATCTGGGGATTCACTGTTGGAAGAAAAAGAAAACAAAATTCAGATGAGGTACAGGTGAAAATCCGAGTCCTTGTTGGGAGTTGCGTTTAATCTGAAAGTCATGCAACCTGTCGAATTGTTACCAAAAAGCTTACTCGGATTAAACAATTGTACTGGTGAAATTATTCCATCTGGCTTGCTGTCATTTTAAAGAAATTAAGAAAAGTAGGTGATTTCCAACGATCAGCGACTCGACTGATTTTTGGAAAAAAAGAACACTATTGACGAAATAGGGTTTTGTGATCGTGACAAACAATTCTTGGTCGTCAGTAACAACTTTTGGTCATCAAGAGCCACTCAAATGCGCCACTGATTTCAACTCAACCAGTTCGTGTCGAATGTCATGTGTACATGCAATTTTTTTTCAAGAATTCAAACCGGATGACAGATAAAGACATCACGAGCAAGGCAGGAAATATCTGTCAGTGACTGGCTCACAGTGACTGGCTCACAGTGACTGGCTCACAGCAACCAGCTCGTAGTGAGTGAGGCTGGAAATATCAGGATGTGCTACCCACAGATGCCGGCCTGAACCTGTTTTATATCGAGGTTCGTGAAAAACAATCCCGCGCCTTGGGTCCAGTCAATGTCAAAATCATCCTGGCGCAAACTGGATAAAGAAAAACTCACCTGGTCTAAACTGATCAGCAGACATCCTTGTCATCAAGATGCCAATACCTTCAATCATGGCCAATAAAATGCCACCTACAGGACAAAACCAGAAATGAAACGGGTGTGATCAGTCCATAAATGTGACCCGCTCTACAAAAAGGTGTATTATGCCGCAAAACCGTGAAATTTAGTTATATGTTTGGTTGAAAAGCCCACAATGTAAGCTTTCATTTGGTATATAATAGAGCTCCATAGCCCCTCTCATTTTAGAGATATGACGTGTTTACATATTGATTACTTCCTTGGAGTTCAAATTACACAACTGAGAAAACAGGCTTTGAAATACATGTAGCCGGCTGTGTTGTACTACAACAGAATGATGCACACAAAATGGTCGTTCTTTCCTACTTTATTCATCAAAATCAAAATTTCTTTGAATGAAACCTGAAACTGTAGGTATTCAAGACAAATCACATTTTGATGAAATGTTTACAGTGTGACTTAATACACCTTTTTGTAGAGCCAGTCACAAATGTCGAGGGGGGTTCTGACAAAATGAGACAGAACTGGCCAGATGTATTATGAAAGAGGATACAATTCTCCTTACAATGCTGTTTGTTGCGCTTCAATCGGACACTCCATTGACAAGTCACCATGTCGTGAGTAACCATTGCATTTATCACCATGTCGCAAAAGTAAAATGTAAAAGGCCTTTGAAGTTTCCAGTTGTGTACAGGTGATAGGTTGTTTTTTCTTTAGTACACTTGTATCACACTACTTCAATGTAAACTATTTCTTAACAAAATATAGTAGACCAAAGATTAAGTATCAATAAATCTTAAAATTAAAATAAATCACTCAATATTCTCTATTTTGCAGTTTCCTGTACTGTGCCCATTTCCAGCTTATTTTGCCTCACAACTAGGTATCCAAAAGTGAAAGGTTTTAGTGGCCGTTACATCTGACAAAGTAATTTCCCATGCAAGTGTCACTGAAATTGCTTTCAAACTTTGTTTTGTAGGTACTTTGCTTTATGTAATCACTCCTTGAGATAGAACAAAACAAACAAACAAACATATAACATTTATATAGCGCTTAATACAAATGTTTCTAAGCGCTGAGATTTCCCGGTCATTGGGCTCATGAAACATTCCAAATATTATCTCAGCTCCCTGGGGAGTATATGATGATGATGAACATGCATTTGTAAAGCGCCATCTGCCTATTCCGAGGCGCTGCCAGGAACACCGGGGCGAACCCCTTCTCTTAGCGAAGAGTGTTACTGGGTTCTTTTACGTGCATTACACAACGCACGGGACCTACAGCTTTACGTCCCATCCGAAGGACGAAGCAATAGTGGTTTAATTGCCTTGCTTAAGGACACACGTGTCGACACCGGGACTCGAACCCACGCTCTGTGGAACAGAAATCCGAGTTCTTAACCGCCCGGCCACGACACTCCACATAGAAGGCTTCAAAGAATGTGTGCTGAATTTAAATAAACATCTTATGTCAGATGTAACAGGGACACGAAAAATTGAACCCCTAACTTACTGACTAAACCATGTACAAGGTTAATGGAATTTTCTCATATGTCTAATGAACTGTTAAAGATTAAAATAAAAGGAACCAAAATTTAAAATAATAAAAAAATGAAACTGAAAGATCTTACCAATCATCGCCGATCCAGCCATTGCGACTGCCCCATCTATGGAAAAAAAATTCAAATAAAAAAATTCAAATGCCAAGTACTAAATAGATAAATATGGCACCCAACCAATTTACAATTATTATGCAACTATTATATAGGATGGTTCCTAGCCCTGTGAAATATCCGTCACCATGTTGTCCAAATTTCTCACAGAAATGGTCAAATCTGGGTAGTCATTCAGAGTTGCACAGAGTCTTGGTTACTCACTTCTTGCTGCTAAGACTGCTCCCGTTAATGCCCCACTCGTAATGGAGTTCCAAGGATCTTCCTTCTTGCGTATGTTAACGAGTGCGCAGTCAAATGTAGAAAACAGACCGCCCCATACTGCAAAATTACCTAGGAACGTCAAAAGTTAGATATTTCTCAGTTAAATTATAAATCAACATTTGAATCGATTTGTTAGGAAGGTACAGTACATCTCAAAATCACGTATTTTTACATGAATGTTACAAACGAATAACGTATTACGAACTGATAATGTCACACAAATTGACCGATACTGTATCACTAACCGATAATGTAACAACGAATAACCGATAGTGTAGTAACTTGTACTACACTATCGGTCATTTTCTGTTACAATATCGGTTCAGGCAATAGAAGACTGCTAAATGCTGCTAAACGCCAGCAAAAACATTTGATTATCGTATTCTAGGCACTGAGAGCTTTCCCTTGATATCGATATATCATTTTTAATGGAAGTGGCGTTTAGCAGCTTTTGCGCCTGAAGACTTCAATTGCTTTACAAACTTGCCTGTGACAATGTGTGTTAACCCTAACCCCCATGTATTTTTTGACTAAAAACCATCCTGAACACAGCAACATGCAGCACTTGTCAAAATGACTAGCCTGCTAGCACGATCCGTCAAGTCAAAAATATCAAGGCCAATCTGCCTGCTGAGTCAGTGGTCGCCAAACTCAGCAGGATAGAACTGTGGCAATATTTAAGAGGACTACAATCCCGGCCAAATCTTGCTAGTCCAGCCTCCCCGGTCAATGTTGTCATTGTGTGGTCCGTGCTCCAGTTGCAGATAACAACATTGACTGGGGGAGTGGGGGAGTGGGAGAGTGGAAGACAGGGCGAGGGTCAGGGTTCTAGCCACGGTGGGCAACGCCGGGCGATACCGCCCGACACTGCAAATTTTCGCCCGGCACTTAATTGGGTTTAAATTGGCTGTGCCGCCCGGCACAATTTTATTTTTTTTAATCAAATTATGGGCACAAAAGAAAGAGGAGATACAAAGTCACGTTAATCATGTTCATGTAGTAATTTATTTTATTAACTTAGCTAGACTTTCACAGAAACATGCAAAAATGAACTGGACCCCCGGCCGTGGGGCTGCGCTTGCAACGCTTCGCAATCTGATAATTTACCCGGCACTAAAAAGGTCCTAGCTAGAACCCTGGCGAGGGTATATTGTCATGTGTCCCAACCATTTTGGCCATGATTGTAGATCTCATTGTCTCAGAAGTGGCCATTAATGCACAGGTGTTGAATGCTCAATGGAGATAGGTCCAGGAGACTTGTACATCTGATACGCCTTGCCAACTTCATTTCTCCAGAGAAAGTTTTGGCAACAAGGTTACACTTACCCCCAACGATAGGCGCTTTGTGTTTGACTGTTAAGAAGCTACCAATGAGCCTCTGTCTGAAACCCTGCAATCAAAACACAGCCATCAAAGACAAGTGAAACTATTTTGTATTGTTGTTTCCCATCATGTCTACTTTTGGGTCATTCTGTGTCAATTTAAAGGTAGGATACACCATTTGCGGATATCGAAAATAATTACTACCGATTTATTAAGAAATATTTACTCATATGAAAGTAAATAATGATTCTAGGCATCCAGCAAAATGATTGCGCTAGATATCCTGTAAATATTCTGAAAAATATAATTTTATAAATAACAAATTAACGATAGCCGTCTACAAATAACATAAGAATAACTGCTCGACGCTGGTTGAAAACAAACGCTGTTTTTCGTGCTTTTCTCGGCATTCATAATGGTAAAACTTTGTCAGTTAAACGATATTTACTATAAAATACAACCCCTCAAACCCACCCATTCATGATAATTCAAGCAATTACCAATGGTGTATCTGACCTTTAACACGACTTTGTACCCGAACTCAACATATTAAAATTATATTTGGTGTTATGATTGGCCTATAATTAGAAACCTCCACAATTAATTTTTTGGGGTTAATTTTGCTCGTTAGCTTGTGATATACATTTCAGCAAACTTTGGAGAAATTAGCATGACCTCAAAATTTAAAATACAGTGGTACGCAGCTACATGTACAAAGAACTTCACGAGATCTACAGATTTTGTTTGGTATATCGATCGTTCTGTATATCGAATTTCAGCCGTCGGTCCATCAGGTGCCATCTTTAACTAGTTCACGCCGGATGACGTATATAAACGCAAATATTTCCCCAAATTCAAAACGGATGACGCATAAACACGCCAAGTTCAAGTTCGGAAATGTATGCCAGCAGCGAGCAAGGCCGGAAATGCGTGGGTGTGCTTCCCGGCACTATCAGCCTGAACCTGCTGCGGATCTAGTTTTGTTAAAAATAATCCCGCCCGTCGGCTCGGCGATGTTAAAATAATCCCGGCGCGAACTGGTTAACATAAAGCACCAGAAGTTTGACGTTCGGGAATAAAATATCGTTTATACCAAGTGGATTTCTAAAAATATATTGACATATTTTTAACAAAAATGTTTGATATGTTTGGACACACTGATCGGGAGCAAAGGACGGTGGATTTTGTTAAATGTTTGGTATTTTTGTAGACAAAAATCGGAAGCCAAGGATGGTGTTCGGTAAAGCAGTTTTTGGTATAGCGGTGGTCCACTGTACGTATAGCTCTAAAAGTATAGCAATTAGAAGACCAAGCTGTACATCATTTTATAGCTCTTTAAATAGTCGCCATTTCATACAATTTTATAGAAATCATAGCATGACGCATTGACCTTGAATTATTAAAGTTAGTTTATCATGTAATAGTAACAAATACAATCATGACAATTTTGTGATTGGCACTCTTAAACTTTGCAAGTTTAAATATTTTTTTGCCAGAAAAAATACATGCCTATGTATGTATACAAATTCACAATAGTGCTCTCTAATGCATGTGCCGTATGTAAATAAGACTTTACCTAGTCAGAAGCCATAAACCCGTAATGGTCATGTGGCCAGGAATGACGCCTAAAGTCACGATACTAAGCAACATTAGCAATGTTGCTAGGAAATTGACCTGGGAAATAGCAAACTGGGGATCACTCAATTTATTTTTTTACAAAGTCAGGTTGGCGTAGTGGTTTTTTGCTTGCCTTCCACCGCTGTGACCCAGGTTCGAATCCCGGCCTGGGCCAATATGTGGATTGGGTTGTCAGTCTCTGCCTGATTCTGTGGGTTTTCCCCAGGATATTCTTCTGGGGTTTTCTTCCAACCTCTAAAACTGTACCTTCTTTTTGTTGTCTTCTCTTTGTACGTTTCTTTAGGCTTACGAGCTACAGTGCCTAGAGCGCTTTTGATGGATCCTTGGTTTCATATTATAAAACCAAGGATTCATCAAAAGCTTTCTCTTTCTGGTTTAACCAGAAAGAATTAATATAATAAAATAGTATACTTGTTTTTTGTTGGTACAACATTTCAAATGAACCACAGGGGAAATTGAACAGGTGTAGTTTTCCTTTTTTTTTTTTTTTTTTTTTAAATCTCTTGTTATGAAGGGAGTTTCTACTTACGGCTGGTGCATTTCTGGCTCCTAATATAGAATGGACCACTCCACCACCGATGCATCCCATAGAGAAAGCACCACCGCAATCGTCTACTATCCTCCATGGACTGAAATATATCAAACCAAAGAAAAGTTAGGTCTAATAAACCCGTTTGTCATTCTCGTTCCATCACGAGTACGAATGGCAAACAAGCAATGCAGTTTAAAGTCAGGTTCATAATGTACATAATGAAAGTTTTGTTCACTTTTTTTGTAGATCTGCTAAACTATACATTTTTGGAAACATTAGGATATACTCAACATGAAAACCAATGTTTACATTGATTTTCACGTTCTTTTGAAGAAAAAAATTGACCTTAAATGTGACGTGACACATGAAAAGTCATTGGGTCTCACATTAGAGGTCCATTTTTGTTCATTGCCGTATATCTCTGGAAGTATAAGTCCGATTGAGTTCAAACTTGGTATGCAGGTATGGCGGGTTGTGTTATAGATATAAATTGAAGTGACATCATGATGATGTCATCATGTGATTTTTTTATGATTTTGTTTCATCAACAGAACTTAATAAATTTAAAATTCTTTTTGTAATATGTTTATTGGGTCATAGACATACGCACACAATTGTGAAAAATGTGTGACGTCATCATGACGCCATCAAAATGCCATTAACAAATCCAAGATGGCCGCCATAAAAAACGTGAAAACAAATTTAAACATTAGTTTTCATGTTAAGTATATCCCAACGTTTCAAAAAATGTATAGTTTAGCAAATCTACACAAAAAGTGAACGAAAATACACACAAAAACTGACTATTACGTACAAACTTAGGAAGCTTTAGGATCAGCTTTAATGGTAGGATACACCATTGGAAATTGCTTGAAATATCAGGAATGGGTGGATGTAAAGGTACAAAGTAGGATACACCATTGAAAATTGCTTGAAATATCAGGAATGGGTGGATTTAGGATACACCATTATAAATTGCTTGAATTATAAGGAATGGGTGGATGTAAAGGTAG
This sequence comes from Crossaster papposus, assembly GCA_037893245.1. Classification (NCBI taxonomy): domain Eukaryota; kingdom Metazoa; phylum Echinodermata; class Asteroidea; order Velatida; family Solasteridae; genus Crossaster; species Crossaster papposus. The sequence continues at coordinate 839,033 of JBAIAA010000279.1, read as the reverse complement.
GATACACCATTGGCAATTGCTTGAATTATCAGAAATGGGTAGATGTAAAGGTAGGATACACCATTATAAATTGCTTGAATTATAAGGAATGGGTGGATGTAAAGGTAGGATACACCATTGGCAATTGCTTGAATTATCAGAAATGGGTAGATGTAAAGGTAGGATACACCATTGATAATTGCTTGAATTATCAGGAATGGTTGGATTTGGGGGGTTGTACCGTATTTTAGTGAATATCGTTTAACTGACCGAGGAATAATTGGAGGAGTAATTTTTACATGAAAACCCTAGTAAATATTTTTGATATCTGCAAATGGTGTATTCTACCTTTAACATCAACTCTAACCCTAATCTTACCTATCCTGGCAAATTCAAACACTATATCGTAAATTGTACACACAAACTGTTGGACTCTAATTCTGGTGGTATGCCAATATAAGCCAATTCAGTATTTCAACTGCGCATGTGCACAACAAGATGCAACAATTTTTCTCGCGGGATAAACACGGCAGACAAATGCACACAAGGCTATGCCTATGGGGGACGTGGTAACCGAATCTGCATTCTCTGTATTTTCTTGTGAACAAACGTTTGGCAACACAAAACACCTGAAAACACCAAAACGTAAACAAAAAAATGTTATTAAATTTAGTAACTTTAGAACACGACGATCTCTTAAAATTTGCTGGTAACCCGCTATGCTTTTGCACGCAATCGATGAAATGTTTATTCCTGGCCTTGAGAAAAATTGTTGAATCTTGTTGTGCACATGCGCTGCGCAGTTGGAATACCGAATTGGCTTATCCCTAGACCGAGTTACTGGCCTCTAGTTATCGCTTTTTTAACATTTGGGCATTATCTTGCGCTACTAGAGGCCGAGCCAGGAGAATATTGAAATCCTATCAGCTCTAGAAAGTGGTTCAAAATGTCGCCAAAATCCACACAAATAACCTTCCATATGTGTCCAAGCTGAGTTAACGAACTTCTAAGGTATTCACTATCAATTCTTGACCTGCAAATCAAGGAAATTCGACGCCAGTTTTCCAGCGTGTACTGAACTTTTGCATGGCCGCCATTTGTGTGATTGCCTGTGACGTCACTGCCAAAGTGCATGCCGACCGTACCACTATACGCGGGGGTACTCTCCGATGTCACAGGTCGGGGTACTCTCCGATGTCACAGGTCGGAGTATCGCGTTGCGCGCGCGATACAATGACCTGTGACATCGCAGAGCACCCCGCGTATAGTGGTACGGTCGGCACGCACTTTGGAGGTGACGTCACAGAATACCCACAATGCTCGGTTTGCTCATCACAAAAATGGCGGCCATGCAAAAGTTCAGTACGCGCTGGAAAACTGGCGTCAAATTTCCTTGATTTGCAGGTCAAGAATTGATCGTGAATACCTTAGAAGTTTGTTAACTCAGCTTGGACACATATGGAAGGTTATTTAGACGATTTAGAGGTATTTTGTTAAGTATTTGTGTGTATTTTGGCGACATTTTGAACCACTTTCTAGAGCTGATAGGATTTCAATATTCTCCTGGCTCGGCCTCTAGTACTAGTAGTGCAAGATAATGCCCAAATGTTAAAAAAACGATAACCAGTAACTCGGTCTACATGATGTAGCTTATCCCAATGACATTTTGTAGTACTGGAAGGCGAGGAAAGAACCGCTACGCCAACCTAATGTGCATTGTTATCGGGCCGACATCATTGTTTATCTTTAAAAAATGGTCGTTAGAGTGCGTTGTATACCCAGCATGCACAGGCATAGTTGCGATAATCGTAACCCTCCATCGACGGTCGAAGACCGGAGGGTTACGAGACAACTAGTGTACAAAATAGGAGATGTTGCAATTTCGACCATTTTGGCCAGACTAGTCACCAGATTTGCCGGATTTTAACCACTTTTAAAGATCATGACACACATTTCAAGAACACAGATTTGATCTGCAATGTGTAATGACTCCGCTCATAACACTCTAAACATCATTGAGAAAATATTTTGGGGATAAAATTACAAAAACTTACCAGAGACTGAGCGAAATTCTCACCAAACGATGTTAGTACATGTTGTTTACATTTCGTTTACAATCTCGACCAATCAGCGTAAACCAAGGAAAAAGCTTCGGCTGTACACCGCTAACCGGCTATTCCCGCTTGCGGAATCAATGCACGGATGTGCTTAGACTTGGTGCCAAGTCGGTAATAGCGGTCCACTCGGTATATATACGGGGAGGTTGCGGTTGCCTCGTTCCCAATTTGCAGAGTTCGAAGTTAGATCTGTCGCAACTCGGCACGTTACTAGTCTTAAACCAGCCGTGCCGATGAATTTCGACTGAAATACACAGATGAAATCCGACTATCTAACGACTTGTCATCAAGTCTAGGATGTGCTTGAAATTGTCTCGGCGCTCATTCCAATCGCGCCTTGTTTATCGTGTTCACCGTGAATTTTATCGCTACACACCACGACGCACGCGCACAGTAGAGTTAGCCGTGCGGTAAGGACATTGTTTATCGCACAAGAACTCATACGTGAACCAACACGCATGCGCGAGTATTTAATTCGTTTATAAAGTCGTGAACATGGAGAACAACATTTCACCTCGAGTTCACCACTGGTGCAGTGAATACGAGTTAATACCAGGCGATTAGAACGCCATATACGACTCGTGAACACGATAAACACGCGCGTGCAGTGAGTTCGCAAGCGGGAATAGCCGGTTAGCGGTGTACACCCAGTCTGTCTTTTCTTGGTTTACGCTGATTGGTCGAGATTGTAAACGAAATGTAAACAACATGTAAACATCGTTTGGTGAGAATTTCGCTCAGTCTCTGGTAAGTTTTTGTCATTTTATCCCCAAAATATTTTCTCAATGATGTTGAGAGTGTTATGAGCGGAGTCATTTATACACATTGCAGATCAAATCGGTGTTCTTGAAATGTGTGTCATGATCTTTAAAAGTGGTTAAAATCCGGCAAATCTGGTGACTAGTCTGGCCAAAATGGTCGAAATTGCAACATCTCCTATTTTATACACTAGTTGTCTCGTAACCCTCCGGTCTTCGACCGTCGATGGAGGGTTACGATTATCGCAACTAGCACAGGCAATGAAATGGCAAATATAAAAAACGGCGAATGATGTAACATCAATCAATGCACATGCTCAACATGATTTAACTCGCATTTACTCAAATAAAACACCGTCAATACAATATAGTCAACACATCCCCTGTTTACCCACGAAATTAAATATTAAATTCTGCAGTTTAAACAAGCATAAATGTCATGAAACTGAAAGATGTCTACATTCTCTCGCAAAACTTACCAAGGTTCACGTGCGTATTCTGCCATTTTTTGGTTGCCAAATTACTTATTTTGTTAGCGCCCTCTTTTGATAGAGGGCGTCATCACTGGGAGCACGTGGATTTCGCTCAAGTTTTGCTGGGTGCGCATGTGGAAGCGATTGGATGTTATGTGACACTAATAAATAATGAACATAACAAAACACAAAATAAATAATAAAATTAACATCTTGTCATTTTAGATTTGATATGAATGACAATTTCAACCAATAAAAACAAAACCGGAACGTTCTGTTGAGGTTTTGTTTACGGACAGCCGCTGCAATTAAAAAAAATCATAACTTTCAACTACTGTCAAAGCATATTTTGAAGGAGACAACAAGGAATCCTCGTGTCATGGTTTATGTTTTTGTTGATGAAAGTCCATTTAATTTAGTTTGGTATAATTATTGCAGTCTCTATCACTGCACTGTTTACGTTATAATCATGTATAGGTGAACGGGCAATTTTACCCGATCTGAACTGGATACCAACGGACATGAACAGGTTAAAGGCGAGATGGACGTATTGAGGACTGTTTTTAAACGAAGTACATGTAGTTTTGATCTCCGTGATTTTATTTACTACATAATCTTTAAATGGTTCAGTAGTCATATCGTTCCACATGAGTAGACACGCGCATGCGTAACGGCTGATGCAAAACATATCAAACGTAGAGGCCACTCCGTAACCGTGTGAACTTACTGTGGCATGTCGAATGTCTTATGACCTCGCCCCATTTGAACGAGTTATCTTTGCGCAGAGGCGATATCGTAACCAATGAGGCCAAACCGAGGTGCGATTATTGCTAGTTGAAAACTTATCCCAATACCCCGCAATGACGACGTGAAATACCGTCGGCATATGGAATTTGTGACGGTCTCTACGGGGACCTAAATAATTAAAAAGAAAAGTAGAAAGAAAACGACATAAACCCATACATCAGCAACATATCAATTATGGTACCCGTCATTTTCTACATTCTTTTTTCCTCTTTCTTTTTCAAATTCGACAGAAACCTTCATAAATTTAATATTTCTAACAGAAGTAGCAGATCCGCCTCTTTGCGATTGAGCAAACCCACTAGCCTCACGTCACGGTGGCCTATAGTTCCTCAACTTCTAGCAAATGAGCGAGTACCTTATCTCATCCAAGCATCCATCAAGTTGAAAGAGCGAAACATTTTAGTTTAATTACTTGGCTAATTAAGAGGAGCCCGTGAAAACGTACATGAGAGGATAGCCAATGACCAGAGGTTTCTACGAAGTACTGCTCACATTTTTTTTTTTTTGGGGGGGGGGGTATACTAATGATTATAATAATGATTATAATAATCATGTAGATCGTATGCCAGACCTTTGTGAGTGAGTGAGTTTTTAGGGTTTAACGCCGTACCAGCATCGACTTTAGACTTGGCACACACTTAGACCACCACACAAATATTGAAAGGCACTTTAGACATGCGAAACAGCTCTGTGTTTGTCCAGTGGCCATATTCACGGCGGGAACCAATTTCATTCAACAATTTTTTATTTCATTCAACAATTAATGTGAAGAAGTTACAGTTTTAGAGGTGGGAGGAAAACCCCAGAAGAATATCCTGGGGAAAAACCCACGGAGTCAGGCAGGGACTGAAAGCCCAATCCACATATTGGCCCAGGCCGGATTCGAACCCGGGTCATAGCGGTGGCGAAGGCGAGGAAAGAACCGCTACACCAACCCGACTCCCCGACCTTATTATGAATAACAGTAAGCTACGGTACAGAGTTCATTGGATGGAACGCAAGCACTGCTGACTTCACGAACACTCGTATGTGTAGTCTTGGTCAAGACCAAGCTAGCTAGCTAGGATTATACGATTGTAGGTCAACTCGCCCCCTGACCGACTCGCCCATTACCTACTCGCCCCTTACCAACTCGCCCCCTGACCGACTCGCCCCCTGACCGACTCGCCCCTTACTAACTCGCCCCCTGACCGACTCGCCCCCTGGCCGACTCGCCTCCTGACCGACTCGCCCCCTGACCGACTCGCCCCCTCGTTTGATTTATGGACCTTGTACGATCGATGTACATCATGTATATTCGTTACCATAAAATTCGTCATTTTAAGGAATAAAAACGAACTCTCAACTTAGACATTTTGCGGACTGATCAGAGGAAGCAAAAAATAGGCTGCAAGAATGCGACTTCCAGTCAATGGAAACGGACAACTTTCTAATAATATTCTTCCTCAAGTTGTGTACAATTTATTTACATTAGGCATACAAAGAAATGATTCAAATATTATAATTAAGGAGAAATCTACAATGTGATGGACTAGACTGGACTCCCGCGAATAATAAATGATGACGATTCCGAACCCCCGGCGCGCATGTTTTGCAAACTTTTGGAAACTTAAAAGTCGTTCGCGTGCCCCGCAAAAACCCACCCTCTAAAGCATGCATAAAAACGGTTTATGGATGTGTCTTTAAAAAGTTCGTGCTTGTTATGTTCTGAATATTCTCAGGTCTAACACGACATACCAAACGTCTTATAAAATGTGAAAATCACATTTAACACCATTGGACATACAAAATACCAAAAACAGTCCCCCCTTCTCCAAAAGTAGCAACCTCATTGTTCAAATTAGCGACTTTATTGTATTCACTGTCAGCTCTTTGATCTGGGTTTTTCACCATCTTTCACCACGTTTGGCGGACTGATCAGAGGGAGCCGACAGTTTTGTAGATGAGCGTCGTAACACCCAGTTCAATCCCTCATTAAGAGCGTTGGTTTTCGTAACAAAGAATGGTGGAGTGATCGACAGATTCCCTATAGCTTCCTTGAAAAGCCCTATTGGGTTGGAAAGCAGTAAACAAAATCGCATCAAATTATGTGATCAACTTGTCCCCCCGCGCTCCGAAAAAAACCTCATAAAAACAAGAACCAAACATGATTATTCCCCCCCCCCAAAAAAAAATTTCTTTAAATATATAAATGTATAAATAAATTGTTATGAGCTTAACTTTTTTGGCTTCGAGGATTTAGGCCTACTGCTTTGTCTTTAATTTCCACCACCGAAACGAACATCAAAAGGAATTTTCTAAAACTTAGATAAAAATAATCGAGATTATGGCCTATGCAAGAGAATAATCAAGGAAAAAGTTTACCCACATCGTCTTTTCAGTTGTTAAGTTCTACGATCGAGGGCAAATGATACAAATTATAGAATTAAAAATACATGTAAATCAAACCAGGGGGCGAGTCGATCAGGGGGCGAGTCGGCCAGGAGGCGAGTCGGTCAGGGGGCGAGTTAGTAAGGGGCGAGTCGGTCAGGGGGCGAGTCGGTCAGGGGGCGAGTTGGAAAGGGGCGAGTAGGTAAGGGGCGAGTCGGTCAGGGGGCGAGTTGACCTGACACCCTAGCGAGCTAGTGGAAGAGATCCAGGAATCTGGCGATAATAAAGGGCGCCCTCAATAAGCCCAGATAATACGGACGGCGCGCCGCGGAACAAATGAACGGGCTATTGACCAAGCTATCGTATGTGCTGATTGGCTAGTCTTGCGTACAACGGTAATTTACGGTCGTGGAACGCACCCCTGGTTTACCGTACTAGTCTTGCTCGAAGACCGAGCTGGCGCGCCGTCCGCTATCCAGGCTTTTTGAGGGCGCCCTTAATAATTATCGCCAGATATTTTTGTTACACCGCGCGCAGCGAAGGGTTTCTTGTCGTAACACTGGCAATTCCACTCTCGAGACTCATGCACGAATTCGAAGTACAGTGTACACAGCGCGCGCGAAATAAAGTTGAGAGTCCTAGGGTCAATAAAACCGAGAGTCCTAGGGTCAATAAAGCCGAGGGTCCTTGGGTCAATAAAGCCGAGGGTCCTAGGGTCAATAAAGCTGAGGGTCCTAGGGTCAATAAAGCCGAGGGTCATAGGGTCAATAAAGCCGAGGGTCCTAGGGTCAATAAAGCCGAGTGTCCCAGGGTCAATAAAGCCGAGTGTCCTAGGGTCAATAAAGCCGAGGGTCCTAGGGTCAATAAAGCCGAGGGTCCTAGGGTCAATACAGCCGAGGGTCCTAGGGTCAATACAGCCGAGGGTCCTAGGGTCAACACAGCCGAGGGTCCTAGGGTCAATACAGCCGAGGGTCCTAGGGTCAATACAGCCGAGGGTCCTAGGGTCAATACAGCCGAGGGTCCTAGGGTCAATAAAGCCGAGGGTCCTAGGGTCAATAAAGCCGAGGGTCCTAGGGTCAATATAGCCGAGGGTCCTAGGGTCAATAAAGCCGAGGGTCCTAGGGTCAATAAAGCCGAGGGTCCTAATTACTGAGTCCTAGGCTCAATAAAGCCGAGGGTCCTAGGGTCAATAAAGCCGAGGATCCTAGGGTCAATAAAGCTGAGGGTCCTAATTACTGAGTCCTAGGGTCAATAAAGCCGAAGGTCCTAGGGTCAATAAAGCCGAGGGTCCTAGGCTCAATACAGTCGAGGGTCCTAGGCTCAATACAGTCGAGGGTCCTAATTACTGAGTCCTAGGCTCAATAAAGCCGAGGGTCCCAGGGTCAATAAAGCCGAGGATCCTAATTACTGAGTCCTAGGGTCAATAAAGCCGAGGGTCCTAGGCTCAATACAGCCGAGGGTCCTAGGGTCAAAAAAGCAGAGGATCCTAATTACTGAGTCCTAGGGTCAATAAAGCCGAGGGTAGTTAGTAGGGTCAATAAAGCCGCGAGTAGTAAATAAAGTCGAGAGTCCTAGTCTTGTTACAAGGCCGTAATATAGAGTGAACCCTTCGTTGCGGTGTACAAACAAAACCCCGATATGACGTACAATGAAAACTGCCTCTGAATGATGTACATTACTAAGCATTGCGTCACCGTTTGCAAATAAACCGACACAAACATTGATTTTTTATTTTCATATAAGTCTATCTTGATTATCTGCTAGTTCTGTTCCCCCATTTGTCCTGAAATTGTGGTATAACTTATATAGGTTTTGTAATTTATTCTGAAGAAAAAACACACAAAACCACCAATGTGCTTGTATATTGATTGGATCACCCCGAACTTAAATATATGTCCCTCTATTTTACACTAATGAAAACGTCTAGCTGACCTCCAAGCTGTATGTTATATCGCTTGTATAGAGGTGATTCAACGCAACCTTCTAAAGAGATTGTTGAAATTATTATACACTCCTGGAACAACTGATGTTTTTTGTCTTTGAATGCTTCTTTATTGTCATATATACTAGGTACATTTCTGCTAGAATGCCTTTAAAATGTCGTCACAAAGCACTGTATATGTACACCAATTATTTGCTTGCTAGCACAAGCATCTTGGCAAGCTACGTATGCACCAGACTATTAAAATCCCACTCTTTCAATTATGTTTAATAAAATGTTAACACTTTTAGAATATCCTGTTAATTGGTCTAATCAGAGAACATGTTTTATCAGAACTATTTGCGGTTCATTTCCGTGGGAAATCTGAGGTTTTCAAAACCGAATTTGAAAATATCGAATAATCGATCCTCCGAATTCGTTAATCGGTTTACAAAATCCAAAAATGTATTATTTTTTATTTTTTATTTTTTTATTTTTTTTTTTTTTATTTTTTTTTTTCCCCCGAATATTTGGTTCCCAAATTCCAAACCGGTTTGTGGAAGCACATTCGAATAACCGAATATTCGGTTTTGAGTCCCAGCACTAGTATATATCCCAAAAGAGCCGGCCGTTAGAATATGAACGTCAATCAATGTGACCCTGTACTACATAATTGTTATCTTTCATCAATTTGTTTAGATTAATATCCATGCACTAATGCTCATCGGTACCCTGTTTAATAGCCTAAACTGTTGTTTACGCGCGAGTCTCAGCTAATTATTATAAATGGTTTATTGATACAAAAATCAACATGGCAGCCCAGGGGCTGAATTACATCAAAATTTACACATTATTTTAAAAAATGTGTGTATAAACATTAAAAAGGTCTAAGAATAAAGACCATTAAAAAGGTCTAAAAATAAAAGACCACTAAAAATATAGGGAAGTTCGTAAATAAAATAAAATGTGGGTCATCTGGTGATGTTTGAGGGTTTCACTCCGATTGAACGATTTTTTTCACAGATGTCGCTTGCGTACAGTTTCTCATTGGTGCGAGTCATAATATGGTGTCGCTTGAGGTTTCCATTATGTGCAAAAATCTGTCCACATATGTCGCATGTGTACGGTATCTCATTAGTGTGGGCCATCTGGTGTCGCTTGAGGTCTCCATTCTGCGTGAACGATTTTCCACAGATGTCGCATGCGTGCGGTTTCTCATTGGTGTGCGTCATAATATGGTGTCGCTTGAGGTTTCCATTATGTGCAAACGATTTTCCACAGATGTCGCATGTGTAGGGTTTCTCAATAGTGTGGGTCATCTGGTGATGTTTGAGGGTTTCACTCCGATTGAACGATTTTTCACAGATGTCGCATACGTACGGTTGGTTGGTTGGTGTGGGTCTTCTGGTGTCGCTTTAGGGTTCCACTCCACGCAAACGATTTTCCACAGATGTCGCATGTGTACGGTTTCTCATTAGTGTGGGTCATCTGGTGTTGCTTGAGGTTTCCATTATGCGTGAATGATTTTCCACAGATGTCGCATGCGTAAGGTATCTCATTAGTGTGGGTCATCTGGTGTCGCTTAAGAGTTCCATTCTGCGTGAATGATTTTCCACAGATGTCGCATGCGTAAGGTTTCTCATTGGTGTGGGTCATCTGGTGTAGTTTGAGGTCTCCATTCTGCGTGAACGATTTTCCACAGATGTCACATGTGTACGGTTTCCCATTGGTGTGCGTCATAATATGGTGTCGCTAGAGGTTTCCATTATGTGCAAACGATTTTCCACAGATGTCGCATGTGTACGGTTTCTCATTGGTGTGGGTCATAATATGATGTCGCTTGAGGTTTCCATTATGTGCAAACGATTTTCCACAGATGTCGCATGTGTAGGGTTTCTCAATAGTGTGGGTCATCTGGTGATGTTTGAGGGTTTTACTCCGATTGAACGATTTTTCACAGATGTCGCATGCGTACGGTTTCTCATTGGTGTGGGTCTTCTGGTGTCGCTTGAGGTCTCCACTCCACGCAAACGATTTTCTACAGATGTTGCATGTGTACGGTTTCTCATTGGTGTGGGTCATCTGGTGTCGTTTGAGGGTTCCACTCCACGCAAACGATTTTCTACAGATGTCACATGTGTACGGTTTCTCATTAGTGTGGGTCATCTGGTGTTGCTTGAGGTTTCCATTGTGCGTGAATGATTTTCCACAGATGTCGCATGCGTAAGGTTTCTCATTAGTGTGGGTCATCTGGTGTCGCTTGAGAGTTCCATTCTGCGTGAATGATTTTCCACAGATGTCGCATAAGTAAGGTTTCTCATTAGTGTGGGTCATCTGGTGTCGCTTGAGAGTTTCACTCCATGCAAACGATATGCTGCAGATGTCGCATGCGTACGGTTTATCAACGGTGTGGGTCATCTTGTGTTGTTTAAGGTCTCCATTCAGCCTGAACGATTTTCCACAGATGTCACATGTGTACGGTTTCTCATTGGTGTGGGTCATCTGGTGAAGCTCGAGGTCTCCATTCTGCAGGAACGATTTTCCACAAATATCGCATGTGTACGGTTTGTCATCGGTGTGGGTCATCTGGTGTTTCTTGAGGTGTCCACTCTGCCTGAACGATTTTCCACAGATGTCGCATTGGTGTGGGATATTTGATGTCGCTTGAGGTTTTGAGGTAATGTGAAGGTTTTGCTGCAGATGTCGCATGAGTGCCCCTTCTCCTTGATGTGCATTTTACATGTAAAACTAGGACTCATTTTGGCCGTGTCTTATTTGCTGTATCCTCCAAACTAGCAGTCTCGTCTACATCCGACTCTTCAAAATGTGCAAAGATAAAAAGCAGCAAAAAGTAAAATTTTCTACTAAAAAATAGTTGTCGTCACGCCCTGTTCTTTGAATACACAGTACATTCAGCAGCGTAATTAGGGGTAGTTTTTAAGGGGTACTTAGTTGTCAAACCGCTCGACCCTGTCCCACCGCTTGATCTGACCTGTCCCACTGCTCGACCCGTCCTACAAAAGTACTTAGCACAAAAAGGTCTTGCTCAGTAATAAAAGGTTATCAGCCAAAACTCCACGTGCTTTTCATTCAAAACAAAAACCAGTTGAATATCATCAACTGAAGTTTTGGTTTGTAACCTCGTTTTTTTCAAGGAAATTGTTTTAACTAAACAAATGTTGGTGCTATTCTGCTACATGTACTAAACACAAGTAACATTAACAACAGTAACGTTTTATGCCCTGCTGGTTCTAAGCATGGAGGTATGGAGAAGAATACGACTCACAACAGAAAATCATTTTACTCTCATTTTATTTTGTTGAAGTCAAGGCACAAATTTGGAATACCCCGCCACTCGTCTGCCCACTTCGTATCCGGATATAAACGCGCTGTACAGTGAGTGTTCACGATTATTTTTCGGAGGCCAGGGAGACTTTGGGTCAACTCGTTCCCGAGTCAAGTCGTACCCGAGTCAAGTCGTACCCAAGTCAGGTCGTACCCAAGTCAACTCGTACCCGAGTCAACTCGTACCCGAGTCAACTCGTACCCGAGTCAAGTCGTACTCCCCTCCCGGTAATTGAATTTCCTTTTTACCATAGTAATATTTTCTCAACATATTCTAAATAAATTTGATGTATGTTTCTTTTTCACTGGATGGCTATCGCTATTCGCGACTTTGCAAACTTCTTAAAATGCAATTGGCTAGGAATGTTTCGTAAGGAATATCTCCTTAATAAGTATTTTTATTATCGAAAAAATTATGAATGGTAGTTGTTATTTAATTTTGTTGATCGATTTCATATTAATGATTTGTAATTATTGTCAAAAAATTCAGAATGATATTTTGTTTTTCTATTTTTAGGTATTTGATGCATGAATTACTGCAAACTCCGTGTTTTACCATTGACCAAGAATATTTAGACAAGAAAGTTGTTGAAGTTGGTTTTTTTAACAATACTTCACATGGCTCAAATCGAAATTGTGAATAGGGGTTTGTTCTGGGTGGCTCTGAAAAGAGCCGACTCGGGCACGAGCCGACTCGGGCACGAGCCGACTCGGGCACGAGCCGACTCGGGCACGAGCCGACTCGGGCACGAGCCGACTCGGGCACGAGCCGACTCGGGCACGAGCCGACTCGGGCACGAGCCGACTCGGGCACGAGCCGACTCGGGCTCGAGCCGACTCGGGCACGAGCCGACTCGGGCACGAGCCGACTCGGGCACGAGCCGACTCGGGCACGAGCCGACTCGGGCACGAGCCGACTCGGGCACGAGCCGACTCGGGCACGAGCCGACTCGGGCACGAGCCGACTCGGGCACGAGCCGACTCGGGCACGAGCCGACTCGGGCACGAGCCGACTCGGGCACGAGCCGACTCGGGCACGAGCCGACTCGGGCACGAGCCGACTCGGGCACGAGCCGACTCGGGCACGAGCCGACTCGGGCACGAGCCGACTCGGGCACGAGCCGACTCGGGCACGAGCCGACTCGGGCACGAGCCGACTCGGGCACGAGCCGACTCGGGCACGAGCCGACTCGGGCACGAGCCGACTCGGGCACGAGCCGACTCGGGCACGAGCCGACTCGGGCACGAGCCGACTCGGGCACGAGCCGACTCGGGCACGAGCCGACTCGGGCACGAGCCGACTCGGGCACGAGCCGACTCGGGCACGAGCCGACTCGGGCACGAGCCGACTCGGGCACGAGCCGACTCGGGCACGAGCCGACTCGGGCACGAGCCGACTCGGGCACGAGCCGACTCGGGCACGAGCCGACTCGGGCACGAGCCGACTCGGGCACGAGCCGACTCGGGCACGAGCCGACTCGGGCACGTTGACCTAGTCCCACTAGTGTTCCCCCGGTATACTGCGTTATACCGGGGGCACACTAGTAGGGGGACTAGAGTTTAGCCCAGGGGCCAATTTCACGGAGCTGCTAATAAGCACAACAATTTGCTGAGCACAAAAACGTCTTGCTCATTAAAAACAAGTTATCAGCCAAAATTCTACGTGTTTTTTATGCTAAGCAAAAAAACAGCTGATTATCAATCAAAAACAATAAAGATCACGTGAAAATTTGGTCTGTAACCTTGTTTTTACCAAGGACAAATTTTAATGCTAAGCAAATTTTTGTGCTTAGCAGCTCCGGAAAATTGGCCCCAGGTTGGACGACGTCTTCATTGCTACGACTAACATCCAGGATTTAAGGCCAAATAAAAAAAAAAACATGTTTAGCGTCACCGCCCGCTTCCTTTTTGGGGGCCGCCTCCTTTTTTTCTTTTTTTTTTCTTTTTGAAAAATCAGATAAATTTGACCATTTTGGTTTAAAAAAAAAAAAAAAAAAAAAAATTAAAAAAAATTAAGATAGTAAAATTTTAAGATCGTATTTTAAACTTTAGCATCACTGTGTACATGCTCTGGAAATATTTGTTCGTACTAATAGGAAGGCTAGGATGTGACGTGTAGTCGTGTACGGTGCATACAATGATCGACCCACATGAATTTGGATTGTTAATCGTGGGTGAACCATGTTTTAATTTTAAATTGGAAGATAGGGTGTGACATGATCACTACATGACTCGAATTAAGATGTGTCGGGCGGCCATTTTGAAAAAAAAAGAAAAAAAAAGAAAAGGGCCTCCTCCTTCCTTTTTAAAAAAAGGCATGACGCTAAACATGTTTTTTTTTTATTTGGCCTAAGACCTCTGTGCAAGAATACGACTCAAAAAAGAAACTAATTTTACTCTTTTTTTTTACTCTCAATTTCTCGTCTATGCATTCTATGTGTCCTTATCTATGAGAACGGAGGGTTAAGAAATTCCATATGTTATGCTGGCCGACGTTTTTTCAGGGAAATAAACTCACAACAAAATTAACTTACTCTCTTCGTCAGTAGGGCGCTTTAGTAACGAGACGGTACGCACAAGGAGACGGTAACGCGAGCGAAAAAAACAAACTGCGCATGCGCCAACCTGAAATCTCTCCGTCCCGTTGATTTTCGGAACGGTACTCGGCCAACATAGCGTTCGTTCCCTAAACACGACGTAAGAGAGAGAGAGCTGAAAAAATAATTTGTATCTAGAAATATGCTGACTATGGAGGGTACTACAATGAATGAAGATAACAACAGGGAATCAATTAGTGTTGGCGATGTCTGTTCGGTAAGTAGCTTATTCTATACCTCAATCTATATACAATAAATTGATGGTTTGGCCGTTTAGGCCTACTTTGGGGGCCCTTTTTCATCGTAATGCATGACGTGCCTGCGCCTGCACGCTGCACTACAGCCCACCGACGGATCCATTGCCCCGGCGCTCCGGCCAAGCCTCAAGGCCCTAGAGCACTTTGCGTCCCCGTCGCCTTTAGCACCACAGCGAAAGCGCTTAAATATCACGACGGTAACAAGAGTGCGGGACCCGTCACAGTTGGTTAAACACTCCGTCTCCTGTGCGTACCGTCTCGTTACTAAAGCGCCCTACTTTCACATCGAGTTCGTACGGTGTGCGTGTATGCACACGCGCGCCCTTGGCTCCAGGGGCTCTCCGCGAATCCGCGATCGTAAATGCTGCGCGCATTGATATTGAGCGTGCACGCAGCATCGCGCATACAGCGCACGCCGTATACGAACTCGAGTCGGTATGAAACTGATCAGGGGGCCGGGGGGCGAATTTTTTTTCCTAAACAGGCTGCACAATTTCATGAATTATTCAGTAGTTGCGTTGATCGCTGTACAACACTTAGGTTCTAGGTCTCCTTTTCCCCTTAAATTAAAAATACTCTAAAGATATCAATTTGACTAGGAAAAACGAGGTGACCTACTACACCAGGATTCGAACCCGGGATCTTTGATCCATAGCCAATCCCACTATCCACTACACTACGTATAGCAGCTCGACAACAGCTGTTCTTTTATAAAGTGATTTATTGTAACTAGTTAACTAATAACAACAATGCTGTGACGTCATGTTTTATTCCGATGAATAAACATAACTTCTCATCCAAACTACTGAATAATTCATGAAATTTTGCAAACCTGTTTGGGAAAAAAAAAATCGCGGCCGGCGGGGGGGGGGGGGGGCCAAGAAAGTGCGCCACCAACGTTGAAATGTATCTCATTCGTTCTTCCACCACGGCCACGCTCATGAGCCACACATCTCACACAGTAAATACGTATAGATCGCTACCGCGAAGCGCACCATTGAAACACGTACAAATTTGCTCCGTGCAAATCTCCCCGAATTCAGTGATTCATACAACGTCCGCAGAGCCAGGTACGCAGGCACGATCTACACGGATTTTGTTTGGGGCGATGTCATTTTCTGCCATTTTCGTTCGAAAACAACACGATAAAACGCAAGGGGGTCACAGGCAGATTTTTTTTTAAATTCAGTATATCACTGCTACATCCTTTTTTAACGTATCCATGGAAAAAAATGAGTGGGGTCGAAGCACGATTTTTCACAATTTATCGATTATTATTGCCCTTTTTAGGGGAGGTATTTGTTAACGTCGTTTGAGTATTTGTGCACAATCTCCACGCCCATCAACGGTACGTCAACGCTTAATTTTTTCGACTGCTTTTTTCATTTTCAATACAATTTTTGTCATTGGATGATAAACATTAAGGTAAATAACAACCTTGTACAACTACAAAAGACAAGATGTTAAGATTGGATGCCAAAAACTCTTTATTTTTCGAGTGAGAAAATTGTATCCCCCTATTTTGAGAATGGACGGTACCACAGCGTTTCGCAATCACAGCCTCAAAGGGCCCCCCCTCCGCCCCCCCCCCCCCCCCCTGAAACTGATGAAGAGAGTCTACAAGTTTAACGTTGCTTTTGAGTTTAATTTCCAGAAAAACGTCATCCTGTGTAGCATATGGAATTTCTAAACCTCCCGTTCTCATAGATAAGGACACGAAGATAATATGTGAGGGTGGAATTATTGTCTACAATGAGGTAAAAATATTGAAAATGTCATCATAATTTTTTTCGCCCACGTTTAGAGGCTTCGTATTCTGGACTCCCTCCGTAACGGAGGTTAGGGAGTCCACTAGACCGAGTTACTGGCCTCTAGTTATCGCTTTTTTAACATTTGGACATCATCTGGCGCTATACTAGAGGCCGAGCCAGACTAATAACTAATTTTTGAAAACTCTTAAATGTGGTTCAAAATGTCGCCAAAATCTACCAAAATACTTTATGTGTCCAAGCTGAGTTAACAAATTTCTAAGGTATTCACGATCAATTCTTGACCTGCAAATCGAGGAAATTCGACGACAGTATTCGAGCGAGTACTGCACACTTGTTCGCCATGATTTTGAACAATAGTGCTTGCCGACCATACCACTACACGCGGGGGTGCTTTGCGATAGAATTGTCACAACGTATTTTATTTTATATTTATAACCGTCGTGCACCTAATAATAATTTATAGTATAGTTACCACTGCGCACAATCGATGACGCCGGAAGTATCTAGCCAATCGCGTATACGCGTCTTTTTTTAAGTATTTCCTTTTATAACCACTGATAATCTAGACGTTGTTCATGACCTGCATTTGGAAACGCCGTGTGCGTAACGTTACGTAAACATTATTGTTCGTGGTCATGGTTATTGATTCTGTGTGTTGTTTTGATTGTGTGAAAGAATATTGGTGGAAGTTAAGAAGAGGTGATTGTGTGTGTTGTCGGATCAGAACATTCTCCGATTTGAGAAAGACGACACACCTTATTTTGGGTGGTGAGATTTATCATGTGCTGAGTGTGACAGGGACCGGTGTCAACTTGCCCATAGTCAGTTTGGCAAATACAGTGCCAAAAATTAGTGTTGCAAGCCAAAAGCCACCTTCCGGTTCTTGTACACCACCGCTTATTGCAACACTCAGCCCATCAAGACCTCAAGATAAAGAAATAACCGTAAGTGATACTACTTAGTGATATCTCATTTTTCAGAACATCAGCATATTGGTACAATGTTCACTGTTTTCTGACTGTATATAATGATATCATACTTTTATCGAAATAACGTTTAGAAATGATGAATATTCTAAAATATATCACATTAATTTATTTATTTGAAGTTTAAGCCAACTACTGGATGGGTTTCGGTAATTTTGTTATTATTGTAGATGGCCAGGCGTAGTAGTGTGTGTCTGTAACCAAGTGACATCAGTAGGCCGGGGTTGGTGATTCGCATGAGACCAGGAGCTCAATGACGTCGTTCTGCTCATGACGAACAGGTGTCGAGGCTAAGATCGGAATCCACATGGTAGTTCCGGCGGAGGTTGGGTACCAGACCAGGTTGACTTAAGAGGGGTATATCGGCCCAGGATGAAGATATAAAGAAAACCTAGTGTCCGAAAATTAGAAAGTAACTGTGGTTTTGTGAAGTGTTCAAAATGGTAACTTGTATGGTTTAGCCAAACTAAACGTTATAGAAACAAAATATATAAGTAATATCAAAACATAATTTAAAGAGATAACCTAAGTTGTAAATTAATAATAATATAACTAAGGCTGATCACCGAGCTAAGTAAAACACCAGATTTTGATGTAACTGTAAATATTACTGTAAATAGTTAAATAAAAGTATTTAATTGATTATTGGTTAATATCAAAAGAATATTGTGTTTGTTGCTTTATTCCTTTCTGTCTGATGATATTCGTTCATATATAATTTTGAGCCGGGGTCACCATTTTAAAACTTAAACAAGTCAATTAATAGATGACATATAATGGTGACAATCAGGTCATTTTTTATCGCGTTCACATTAGCCTTGGTCAAGGCGTTCATCGTAATACCCGTCCGTACGTACAGCGCAGCGGTAATCTGAGCTCAAACAACGACCTCACGCGGCCACTATTATATGCAAACTAACTGAGGCTACTTGAACGCCTTGGATCATTAGGTTTTGGGGGCGGTGCTCATTATGCTAATAGATTAAGCTGACCTTTATAGTCGTTTTCTTATTGGTCGATCGTTGCGTAGAAACTGCATAATTTGAGCTAGCGGTGAAAGGTCATAGCTAGCTCGCAAGTGTTTACGAACACCGCCATCGTTGACATATTTTATCGGAGAAAGTTGAGTGATTTTTACGAAGGCTTGTAGGAATTACACATGAAGATTTGAACTGTCTTGCTTGATTGGTGAGGGTCGCAGTTATTTTCGCTCGTTTTGCTGGGTATTTTCTTGAATGTTGACAATGTTATGGTCAAAACTAGTTGTGTTTAGCTGCTTAGTTTTGAGTTTTCAACCGCGGTGACTGGAGAAGGCCGCGACTCTATTGAAACGTGTCGAACTCGGCCCTACATTATGTCGCACACATCTAATCCAGCTGATCTGAATACCGTGGCTCGGTAAAACGCGGAACTCTGATAATTAAATGCCTTGCCGGCTGAATTTTGACAAGAAAATAATCTGAGGAGTTATTGGGGATATAAGACACTTGTCCCTGTTTAAATTACGATATTGCGATCACTTTGAAGGTTGGTTCTGCAGCCGTAAACATGCCCCCTCCCCACAGCGTTGGACCATGCTTGGACCACAATGTGGCGATACCGCACAGACCAGCATGCCTGGGTTAATGCCGATTATGCGGCGTTAAGAAACTGACCGAACACGCTGAAAACTGACGCTGAGTACCTGACCGTACGTGCGAACTCCGAGCAAAATTACCACTCTTCTATAGGATAAATTGAAGAAGTAAGGGCAGACAGAAAGGAAGACAACATGAAACCTTTAATAAATAGACTGTAAATAATGTTGTGTTTTCTGTTGTGCTATATTCCTTTATTGCTTTACAGGGCTGATTGTTGCAAACACCCTCCTACAGCCTTTAGTATCCACTGCTCTCCTCAAGTAACTTTTGGTAAGTTGATACCGGATGAGTTAGCAATGGATGTGGACTATGAGAGATTTAAAGTGATTAATGAAACGTGTGACTTGCGTGGCAAAGATCTGCTCGATTTTGTACGCGAAGAACGTAAAGAAAAAGAACGGGTAGACCGCGAGGCCAGGGTACATCAATTAGAAATGCGCCGTCAGGATCGACAAATAGTAGAAATACAGTTGCAATTGGAAACGTTGAAACATGAACCAATATCCCACGAAGCTACTCATAATTCATCAAACGGTGGTCATTATCGCAGTAAGGCAAAAGCACCCAAGTTGCCCGCGTTTGATGAGCTTAAGGACGACATGGACGCGTATATTCAGAGATTTGAACGTTATGCTGAGACGCAACTCTGGGAACGCGACGACTGGGCCATCAATCTTAGTGCATTGTTGAAAGGCAAAGCGTTAGACGTGTATTCGCGATTAGCAGTAGATGAAGCGAATAAATATGACTCATTAAAGGACGCATTGCTTAAGCGATTCCATCTCACTGCGATTGGATTTAGGCAAAAATTTAGGGATGCAAAACCTGAGCTAGGCGAAACTGCTCCCCAGTTCGTAGCCCGCATTGATTGTTTATTTACCCGCTGGCTCGAGATGGACAAATCAGAGAAGACATATGCTGGCGTTAAGGATCTCATTTTGAGAGAACAATTTCTAAACAGCAGTAGCGAACAGCTTCGATTGTTCTTAAATGAGCGAAAACCCAAAACTGCAGCTGACATGTCCCACCTTGCTGAGCAGTATGCGGATGCCCACGGTAGCTTTGGTCAAATGATTACGAGTAAGAAAATTGTCCAGAGTAACTTACAGCCGAAAGCACATAATTCTTACCACCCGCCGCAATATAAACCACCCTATGCGCCCAGAGCTCAAAGTAACCAATACATGCGAACTAATGATGATAGAAGAAATGCGCGAATTTGTTATGTTTGCCACAAAGTAGGACACATAGCTCGTGATTGTAGGAGCAAACCTAAAAACTTTACTAAGATAGCGAACATTATTGCCTCCACACTGACAGGGGTAATGAGTGATTCCGTTGAGACCAACCAGTCGTATAGTGCAGCAAACACATACGATGACGGCAATAACGCAGATGGTGCACCTACTTCACAATCTATCCAACACTTTGAGAAAGTTGCGTGTATGGTGGCGCCTCATTCCAATGGTCCCTGCTGTACCCATGGTGGTTATGTTGAACTAAAATGCGGTAGAAAACTACCTGTAATGAGCGCTGCGTGTAGGGATAAAAACCCCACATGTATGCCAGTTATTGAAGGTGTCATGAATGGCAAAAAAGTCACAGTCCTTCGTGATAGTGGGTGTAGTGGTATAGTGGTCAAGCAAAGTTTAGTTCAAGAAAGTCAGTTTACAGGTAAAGAAAGGTCATGTGTCTTGGTAGATGGTACAATTCGACAAGCAAAACTTGCTAGGGTTACTCTAAACACCCCCTATTTTGTTGGGTCATGTGATGCCTTATGCATGGCAAATCCAGTGTACGACATCATAATTGGGAACATTGAAAATGCAAGAGATCCCAACGACCCTAATCCTGAGTGGATATGCCCCGCACAAATGATTACGTCGAACACAGAGTCACAGACACCAGATCCACTCCAGAGTAATGCAGTAGAGACAAGATCTCAAAATTTACTAAAAGATAAGTCCATGAAGAAATTAAATGTACCGACCGAGCTACCTGAAGTTGACAGCGAGCAAATCAGACAAGCTCAGGTAAATGATCCTTCCTTGGAACGAATTAGAGAATTGGCTGCATCCAAACATGAGAAGAGAACTAGAAATGGGTCGAATACCATGTTCTTTTGGTCAAATGGGTTGTTGTACCGTGAGTTTAAGTCACCTAGTTATCATTTTGGTCAACCCTGTCTCCAATTGGTTGTCCCCTCGACATTCCGTAAGTACATCTTGAAAATAGCTCACGAATCAATACTTGGGGGTCATCAAGGTGTCAGGAAAACGTCAGATAAAATATTGAGTCAATTCTTTTGGCCCGGTGTCCAAGCCGATGTAACCAGGTTCTGTAGGTCTTGCGATATTTGTCAACGCACAGTGCATAAAGGCCGAGTCACAAAAGTTCTTCTTGGTCAAATGCCACTCATCGACACGCCGTTTCAACGCGTAGCTATTGATCTCGTAGGGCCAATTCACCCCATCTCGGAAAAGAGAAATCGATACATATTGACACTCGTAGACTACGCTACTCGCTATCCCGAGGCGATTCCTCTAAAAAACATTGAGACCACAACTGTTGCCGAAGCCATGGTAGACATATTTAGTCGTGTAGGTATTCCGTGCGAAATTCTAACCGATCAGGGCAGTCAATTTACCTCCGGTCTCATGCGCGAAATAAGTCGATTGCTATCGATTCGACAGCTAACAACCACACCGTATCATCCAGCTTGTAACGGTCTGGTAGAACGCTTCAACGGCGTACTGAAGCAAATGCTCAAACGTCTTTGTTCGGAAAAACCCCGTGACTGGGATAGATATGTAGGTCCTTTGCTTTTCGCATACCGCGACTCGCCCCAAGAAAGTACTGGTTTCTCCCCTTTCGAGTTACTATACGGTCGTAGCGTCCGTGGACCACTTTCAATACTTAAAGAGTTATGGACGGGCTGTAAAAGCGGCAACGAAGAAGTACGCACTACTTACCAATATGTGTTAGATCTCAGAGAACGTATCGAGGAAACATGTAAAATCGCAAGTGAAGCTATAAGGCAGTCATCCGAACGCAGTAGGAAGTACTATAACCGCAAAGCAAAACCACGAAGTTTCAATCCAGGTGATTTAGTTCTACTTCTACTACCGACAGATACTAACAAATTACTCCTCCAGTGGAAGGGACCGTTCCCTGTTGTTGATAAGATTGGTATCGTTGATTACCGAATTGATCTTTCTGGCAAGACTAAGGTATTTCATGCGAATTTACTCAAGAAATACATTCCCAGATCCGAAATCACGTTGTCTCTTACCAGTACTGCCAATTCAGAATCAAGTAATAGTGTACTTGACTGCGTATGCGTTGCAGTTATCGAATGCGAACAAGATTGTAGCGATGACGAACTAGCCGAAGAGGCGAAATTCGATAATGAAGATATTCTTCTACTGCCCCCGTTCGAAGCCAAAGAAACCATCGATGATATTGAAATTAGTTCTGATTTAATGACAGATCAAATTCAAGAAACGAAACGCGTACTCGGTAATTTCCGTGACGTACTCACAGATATACCTGGTAGGACGAATCTAGGTCATCACGAGATTAAGATCAAGTCCGAAGAGCCAATTCGAAGTAAACCGTACCCTCTACCATATGCACTAATCGATACCGTGAACACCGAAACCACGAACATGTTGGAAATGAATATAATCGAACGATCTGAGTCCCCCTATGCGTCGCCAATAGTGTTGGTGAAAAAACCGGACGGATCGAATCGCTTCTGTATCGATTTCCGAAAATTAAATAAAGTCACAATTTTTAACGCCGAACCGATACCGAACCCGGATCAGATTTTCTCCCGACTAAGTAAATGTCATTATTTTACAAAGATTGATTTAACTAAAGGCTACTGGCAAGTCCCCATGAAACAAGAAAGTAAGGACAAAACTGCATTTATAACACCCAGTGGTCTTTATCAATTCACTGTCATGCCATTTGGCCTTGTCAATGCGCCAGCTACTTTCAGCCGCATCATGAGAACATTAATTAAAGATATGGATAATGTGGACAATTACATCGATGATATTCTGATACACACCCAGTCTTGGGAAACTCATATCTCGGTTTTAAAAACCCTTCTGAAAAGACTCAGAAAAGCCGGTCTCACTGCACGCCCAAGTAAATGTTCTGTTGGCATGAGCACCATTGAATACCTTGGTCACACAGTAGGCAAACAAATGTTGGCTCCACAGACGAACAAAATTGAAAAGATTAAGCAGGCCCCGCAGCCAGAAACTAAGAAGCAGCTACGATCATTCCTTGGTCTTTCCGGATACTATCGGAAATTCATTCCAAACTATGCAGCCATAGCATCGCCGCTAACAGACAAAACTAAGAACAAAGAGCCCAATAAGATTCGGTGGACTGACACTCAACAAATGGCGTTTGAAAAACTTAAGCACTGCCTGTCAAATGCGCCTATCTTGATGCTGCCTGATTTTGACAAGACGTTTATCGTGCGTACAGACGCATCAGATCTTGGTTTGGGAGCGATGCTCTTACAAGAACACGAAGACACCCATTTCCCCGTAGCATATGCGAGCCGCAAACTGCTGAGTCGCGAACAAGCATATTCATCCATAGAAAAGGAATGTTTGGCCTTGGTCTGGGGAGTTCAAAAATTCCAAACTTACTTATATGGAAAACCATTCATTGTGGAAACTGATCATCAACCACTGACCTACATACAGAAAGCTAAAGTTGCTAACGCGCGTATAATGCGCTGGGCCTTGGCGATGCAACCGTATCGCATGAGAATAGTTGCTATAAAAGGAAGCGATAATATTGGCGCAGATTTCCTCAGTCGCAGTATGAAGATAATGTCAAAGTAAAAAGAAATAAAAATAAAATAAAAAAAAATGTGTTGCGAAAGAAATTGTGATACAACTTCTTGAAAATTGGGGAGTGAATTGTCACAACGTATTTTATTTTATATTTATAACCGTCGTGCACCTAATAATAATTTATAGTATAGTTACCACTGCGCACAATCGATGACGCCGGAAGTATCTAGCCAATCGCGTATACGCGTCTTTTTTTAAGTATTTCCTTTTATAACCACTGATAATCTAGACGTTGTTCATGACCTGCATTTGGAAACGCCGTGTGCGTAACGTTACGTAAACATTATTGTTCGTGGTCATGGTTATTGATTCTGTGTGTTGTTTTGATTGTGTGAAAGAATGTTGGTGGAAGTTAAAGGTAGTATACACCATTGGTAATTTGTTGAATTATCAGGAATGGGTGGATTTGGGGGGTTGTATTTTATAGTAAATATCGTTTAGCTGACCTGTCCGAATTTTTACATTCATGGATGCCGAGAAAAGCATGAAAAACAGCGTTTGTTTTCCACCGGCGTCGAGCAGTTATTCTTATGTTATCTTTGTTTTTTCGCGCTCGCCGGACGGCGAGAATGAATTTTGGTTTATACAATTCAATTTTTTGGAACAATTACAAGATATCTAGGGCCCTTATTTTGCTGGATGCCTACAATCATTATTTACTTTTAGATAAGTAAGATATTTCTTAAGAATTCGGTAGTAAATTTTTTCGATATCTGCAAATGGTGTATACTACCTTTAAGAAGAGGTGATAGTGTGTGTTGTCGTATCAGAACATTCTCCGATTTGAGAAAGACGACACACCTTATTTTGGGTGGTGAGATTTATCATGTGCTGAGTGTGACAGGGACCGGTGTCAACTTGCCCATAGTCAGTTTGGCAAATACAGTGCCAAAAATTAGTGTTGCAAGCCAAAAGCCACCTTCCGGTTCTTGTACACCACCGCTTATTGCAACACTCAGCCCATCAAGACCTCAAGATAAAGAAATAACCGTAAGTGATACTACTTAGTGATATCTCATTTTTCAGAACATCAGCATATTGGTACAATGTTCACTGTTTTCTGACTGTATATAATGATATCATACTTTTATCGAAATAACGTTTAGAAATGATGAATATTCTAAAATATATCACATTAATTTATTTATTTGAAGTTTAAGCCAACTACTGGATGGGTTTCGGTAATTTTGTTATTATTGTAGATGGCCAGGCGTAGTAGTGTGTGTCTGTAACCAAGTGACATCAGTAGGCCGGGGTTGGTGATTCGCATGAGACCAGGAGCTCAATGACGTCGTTCTGCTCATGACGAACAGGTGTCGAGGCTAAGATCGGAATCCACATGGTAGTTCCGGCGGAGGTTGGGTACCAGACCAGGTTGACTTAAGAGGGGTATATCGGCCCAGGATGAAGATATAAAGAAAACCTAGTGTCCGAAAATTAGAAAGTAACTGTGGTTTTGTGAAGTGTTCAAAATGGTAACTTGTATGGTTTAGCCAAACTAAACGTTATAGAAACAAAATATATAAGTAATATCAAAACATAATTTAAAGAGATAACCTAAGTTGTAAATTAATAATAATATAACTAAGGCTGATCACCGAGCTAAGTAAAACACCAGATTTTGATGTAACTGTAAATATTACTGTAAATAGTTAAATAAAAGTATTTAATTGATTATTGGTTAATATCAAAAGAATATTGTGTTTGTTGCTTTATTCCTTTCTGTCTGATGATATTCGTTCATATATAATTTTGAGCCGGGGTCACCATTTTAAAACTTAAACAAGTCAATTAATAGATGACATATAATGGTGACAATCAGGTCATTTTTTATCGCGTTCACATTAGCCTTGGTCAAGGCGTTCATCGTAATACCCGTCCGTACGTACAGCGCAGCGGTAATCTGAGCTCAAACAACGACCTCACGCGGCCACTATTATATGCAAACTAACTGAGGCTACTTGAACGCCTTGGATCATTAGGTTTTGGGGGCGGTGCTCATTATGCTAATAGATTAAGCTGACCTTTATAGTCGTTTTCTTATTGGTCGATCGTTGCGTAGAAACTGCATAATTTGAGCTAGCGGTGAAAGGTCATAGCTAGCTCGCAAGTGTTTACGAACACCGCCATCGTTGACATATTTTATCGGAGAAAGTTGAGTGATTTTTACGAAGGCTTGTAGGAATTACACATGAAGATTTGAACTGTCTTGCTTGATTGGTGAGGGTCGCAGTTATTTTCGCTCGTTTTGCTGGGTATTTTCTTGAATGTTGACAATGTTATGGTCAAAACTAGTTGTGTTTAGCTGCTTAGTTTTGAGTTTTCAACCGCGGTGACTGGAGAAGGCCGCGACTCTATTGAAACGTGTCGAACTCGGCCCTACATTATGTCGCACACGTCTAATCCAGCTGATCTGAATACCGTGGCTCGGTAAAACGCGGAACTCTGATAATTAAATGCCTTGCCGGCTGAATTTTGACAAGAAAATAATCTGAGGAGTTATTGGGGATATAAGACACTTGTCCCTGTTTAAATTACGATATTGCGATCACTTTGAAGGTTGGTTCTGCAGCCGTAAACATGCCCCCTCCCCACAGCGTTGGACCATGCTTGGACCACAATGTGGCGATACCGCACAGACCAGCATGCCTGGGTTAATGCCGATTATGCGGCGTTAAGAAACTGACCGAACACGCTGAAAACTGACGCTGAGTACCTGACCGTACGTGCGAACTCCGAGCAAAATGGGGCTCAGGCTGCCTGAAAAATGACGGATTTCCCACAACCTGTCGGCAAATTCACAAAGACCACGAAGAAAGGATTATAATGGCCTTTCGCTGCTCGGGTCTAAAATCTTCGAGGGATAATATTTGCGCTGCAAAATTCAAACAACACGACAGATCTTCGGACGACAGACGACGCTGAATATCTGCCATTTTGTCTTAAATGTCATGCTGCATCAAATTTGATGACGTCGGGTTTCAACCGCGTTGTGATTGGACACTTCACATCTTAGCCCCGCCTATACTTATCTGTATTCGCATACGAGGTCATGCGCCACAAATGTGGCGCAAAATATAGGAAAAACATAAGATTTCAAAAACCCAATGATCCAAGGCGAAAAAGTAGCCTCAGTTGATTTGCATAAATAGTGGCCGTATGAGGTCGCTGTTCGCGCTGTATCTTTGCACGGGGCGCAAGCTAGCATGCAGCATATGCGGGGCGCGCGTACAGTGTATTTCTTGACGGATAACGACGGACGGATAACGACGAACCCGCCTTGAACCACTACGTTTTGAAAGTTGAACCACGACGTTGCCTGTCCGTTTTAGAACGTCATAACATTCAAAACGTCGTGGTTCAACTTTCAAAACGTCGTATGTGCTGACATCGCGGCAGAAATGTGCACATAAATCTGCATATAAATCTGCTGTACGTGAGTGCGACATATATAGCTGCGCATAATTAAATGTGCAATGAAAATGTACATGTAGTGCCCATCCGTGCGACATCGCACAAATTTGCGTACTAAGAAATCTGTGCAGAACTTGAAATCTAAAATAAAAATATGCGACTTTTCAAAAATCTGCCCAGAAAATATTCATTATCACATAAATTTGTGCAGAAATCTACAATAAAATCTTCTACATCTTAGATATATGCTTAGATATATACGATAACATGTTTGTCATCGTTCAAATTCGCGCAGAATGCGCGAAATCGCAGAATCTGCGATGTGTGATGTCCTTTCAGGGCCACCCTAGTGCCGGATTGGGAAAGCATCCGATTTGCGAATATGTTCGGTTTGCAAAAAGCATCCGAGTTTACAAAAAGCATTCAAACTAGAAAAGCATCCGAGTTTATAAAAAGCATCCGAGCTAGAAAAGCATTCGAATTAAAAAAGCATCCGAACTATAAAAGCATCCGAATTAAAAAAACATCCGAATTAAAAAAGCATCCGAGTTTATAAAAAGCATCCGAATTACGAATTCATCCAAATTAAAAAAGCATCCGAGTTTACAAAAAGCATCCGAATTAGGAATACATCCGAATTAAAAAAGCATCCGAGTTTGCAAAAAGCATCCGAATTAGGAATACATCCGAATTAGGAAAGCATCCGAGTTGTAAAAACACGTCCGATCTTTTTGACACTGATTCTGCTTCATAGCTACAACCCTGCTATGCGTTTCAGACATTTTGACACTAACAAAAGAGTTTCAGACATTTCTTGGTTCACAGTGCAAGTTCGTATCCGGATATACGCGCTGTACAGTGCGTGTTCACAATTATTTTTGCCCGCGAAAATTGCGCCCTCTACCGATATTGGAGGTCCATTCCATTAAACATCTCGGGGGTGGGGTACGCTGCGCTGGAGGAGTAAATGAATGAGTTCGTTTAATGGAAATTAAGCCGAGTTCTGGGGTACCTTTGGCGGGATTTTGTTTGTTTTTGTTTGTGTTTGTTCTCACTCCTCCGGTTTTTCCCATAGATAACAGTGTGGGCGATAAACAAATCAAGCAACGTCATTTTAAACATGGGTCTTCAGAACGTAAAAATGAGAGGGGTGATTGTGTGGCGAAAAGAGGTAGATTCAAGGCTCAAAACAGATTCTTTAGAAGTTCAGGGAGAAATTGTTTTCGAGTCTACAGTAGGATATATCCTCTATCCACGTTTTTTCGCGAGTTTTGATGGTTAGAATCGTTAATACTTTTCAATGCTGTCAAATAACGATCAAATGAGAAGGTTATCAACAAATCGTCAAACTATTGGGTATGCAGGATGAAGTTTATTAGGGAACATTCAACATGAAAACTTATTTGACGTCATCTTTTTACATTATTATCTGCTCACTAAACGTAAAACAAACCGATCTCCTAGATACCATTACTATACAGTACACGGTTAAACGTTTTGCGTAGTCAACCCCCCAAGACTCTAAACCAAAACACTTTGTACATGTATACGGTAAAATAAACAAATTTACGTTCACACTCAAAGATATAGTTACGGTAAAGTAATCGATAATCGAGACGAGCATTTATCGTTAAATATACAAATTTACATGAAAATGTGTCATTTACTAATAAAAACTTGACGACCGATATGTATCCTAATAAAACAAGGGCATTTCGTCTTCAAAAGATGGAAGATAGTCAAAACGAAATTATTCGCCAACAAGATCAAAGAAGCTTATCAAAAAACTTACAACCTCAGACTCTCAGTGAGCAAACCTTATTCTTAAACAGTATTGTTTATGATACGACACATGCTGTCATTTCTTTAGACAAATAATACTGCAGTATCCCTCGTATGCATCATAACAAAAGATCAGGCTGTCGCAGTCGTTGTTGGTGTAAATGTCAAATTTGTTAAACACTGCAAATATTACTTGTTGGCAGTGACGGTGATTAATCAAAAGTAGCTTTGGCGACTTGCGACTCAATTTTATTTGTTGGGTTCGATCACAAAATTATCTCTCTCTCGTCGCTGTCGGTGTGGTCCATCTTGTGGTTTTTCAGGTAGTTGCTGCGACTGAACGATTTTCCACAGATGTCGCATGCATGCGGTTTCTTATTAGTGTGGGCCATCTGGTGTTGCTTGAGGTGTCCATTGTGCGCGAATGATTTTCCACAGATGTCACATGCGTAAGGTTTCTCATTAGTGTGGGTCATCTGGTGTTGCTTGAGGTTTCCACTCTGCACAAACGCTTTTCCACAGATGTCGCATGCGTACGGTTTCTCATTGGTGTGGGTCATCTGGTGTCGCTTGAGGTCTCTATTGTGCGTGAATGATTTTCCACAGATGTCGCATGTGTACGGTTTCTCATTAGTGTGGGTCATCTGGTGTTGCTTGAGGTTTCTACTCCGATTGAAAGATTTTTCACAGATGTCGCATGCGTACGGTTTCTCATTGGTGTGGGTCATCTGGTGTTGCTTGAGGTTTCCACTCTCATTGAAAGATTTTTCACAGATGTCGCATGCGTACGGTTTCTCATTGGTGTGGGTCATCTGGTGTCGCTTGAGGTCTCCATTCTGCGTGAATGATTTTCCACAGATGTCGCATGCATACGGTTTCTCATTGGTGTGGGTCATCTGGTGTTGGTTGAGGTTTCCATTGTGCGCGAATGATTTTCCACAGATGTCGCATGTGTACGGTTTCTCATTGGTGTGGGTCATCTTGTGTTTCTTGAGGTTTCCATTGTGCGCGAATGATTTTTCACAGATGTCGCATGCGTACGGTTTCTCATTGGTGTGGGTCATCTGGTGTCGCTTGAGGTCTCTATTGTGCGTGAATGATTTTCCACAGATGTCGCATGTGTACGGTTTCTCATTAGTGTGGGTCATCTGGTGTTGCTTGAGGTTTCTACTCTGATTGAAAGATTTTCCACAGATGTCGCATGCGTACAGTTTCTCATTGGTGTGGGTCATCCTGTGTCGTTTACGGTCTCCATTCAGCCTGAACGATTTTCCACAGATGTCACATGTGTACGGTTTCTCATTGGTGTGGGTCATCTGGTGACGCCCGAGGTCTCCATTCTGCAGGAACGATTTTCCACAAATATCGCATGTGTACGGTTTCTCATTGGTGTGTGATATTTGATGTCGCTTGAGGTTAGATTTCAATGTGAAGGTTTTGCTGCAGATGTCGCATGAGTGCCCTTTCTCCTTGATGTGCATTTTACATGTCAAACAAGGACTCATTTTGGCAATGATTTGGCCGTGTGTTATTTGCTGTATCCTCCAAACTAGCAGTCTCGTCTACATCCGACTCTTCAAAATGTACAAAGATAAAAAGCAGCAAAAAGTAAAATTTTCTACTAAAAAATAGGTGTCGTCACGCCCTGTTCTTTGAATACACAGTACATTCAGCGGCGTAATTAGGGGTAATTTTTTAAGGGGTACTTAGTTGTCAAACCGCTCGACCCGTCCTACAAAAGTGCTTAGCACAAAAAAGGTCTTGCTCAGTAACAAAAGGTTATCGGCCAAAACTCCACGTGCTTTTCATTCAAAACAAAAACCAGCAGAATACCAGTCACAAACAATGAATATCATCAACTGAAGTTTTGGTTTGTAACCTCGTTTTTTCCAAAGAAATTGTTTTAACTAAACAAATGTTGGTGCTATTCTGCTACTAAACACAAGTAACATTAACAACAGTACCGTGGCCCCTGTTGGTTCTAAGCATGGAGGTATGGAGGAGAATACGACTCACAACAGAAAATAATTTTACTCTCGTTTTCACCTTGTCAAGTCGCACCCGAGTTAAGTCGTACTCCCCTCCCGTTAATTGAATTTTCTTTTTACCATAGTAACATTTTCTCAACATATTCTAAATAAATTTGATGTATGTTTCTTTTTCACTGGATGGCTATCGCTATTCGCGACTTTGTAAACTTCTTTAAATGCAATTGGCTAGGAATGTTTTGTAAGGAATATCTCTTTAATAAATATTTTTATTATTGAAAAAAATTATGAATGGTATAGTTGTTATTCAATTTTTTTGATCGATTTCATATTAATGATTTGTAATTATTGTCGAAAAATTAAGAATGATATTTTGTTTTTCGATTTTTAGGTATTTGATGCATGAATTACTGCAAACTCCGTGTTTTACCATTGACCAAAAATATTTAGACAAGAAAGTTGTTGAAGTTGGCTTTCTTTACAATACTGCACATGGATCAAATCTCTTTTGTGAATGGGTTGGTTCTGAAATAAACCGGTTGTTTTAATCTGGTTGGCTCTGAAAAGAGCCGTTATTATAGATCAAATCTGAAGACAACAATCCTATACACAAAAGTACCCGATTTAAATACTATTGATTTTGTTGTATGATTTTTATACCCTTAAACTTATAATTTGAGAAAAAATTGTGCCCGAGTCAACTCGTCTGTCACTGCGCTAAAATGACGCTACATGTACCTCTTCAATGTCTTCACGCGCGCGGGTACCGTCGTGTATGCACTAGGGTACGAGTTGACTCGAACACGAGCTGACTCGAACACGAGCTGACTCGGGTACGAGTTGACTTGGGCACGACTTGACTTGGGTGTAAAATTTGGGGTACGAGTTGACTTGGGTACGAGTTGACATGGGTCGACTTTGGGTCAACTCGTACGAGCTGACTCGTGTACGATTTGACTTGGGTACGACTTGACTTGGGTGTAAAATTTGGGGTACGCGTTGACTTGGGTACGAGTTGACCCTTTTCAACGATTTTCCAAAGATGTTGCATGCGTACGGTTTCTCATTGCGTGGGTCATGATCACCGAGTTACTGGACTCTAGCGCCAGATGATGTCCAAATGTTAAAAAAGCGATAACTAGAGTCCAGTAACTCGGAGTCGGACTAGATCATCTGGTGTAATTGCTTGAGGTTTCCATTGTGCGTGAACGATTTTCCACAGATATCGCATGGGTACGGTTTCTCATTGGTATAGGTCATCTGGTGACGCTTTAGCAGTTGAGCCTGGTGTCCATATAGTCTGCGTGAACAATTTTTCACAGATGTTGCAATCCATGAATGTATACGGTTTCTCAACAACATGATTTAACTCGCAATTACTCAAATAAAACACCGTCAATACAACAAAACATATAGTCAACACATCCCCTGTTTACCCACGAAATTAAATATTATATTCTGCAGTTTAAACAAGCATAAATGTCATGAAACTTGTCTACATTCTCTCGCCATTCTTACCATGGTTCACGTGCGTATTCTGCCATTTTTGGTTGCCAAATTACTTTTTCTGTTAGCGCCCTCTTTTGATAGATGGCGTCATCACTGGGAGCACGTGGATTTTATTTGCTCGTTTCGTTGGGGATCGTGCGATTGCGCCCGCACACGATATCGCATGCGATGGGATGTTATGTGACACCGAACACAACAAAACAAACACACACACATCCAAATATAATTAACATCTTGTCATTTTCGATTTGATATGAATGACAATTGTATTTCAACCAATAAAAACAAAACCATAATAGGAGCCAAAGAAGATCTGAGAAGGATGCAATACCGATGTAGCTAAAACAGCGGGAATGGAGAATTTATAAGTTTTGCGTCCAAAGAAAAATGGGTCATATAAAATGATACTGAAATTAAAGACTTTAAATAAGCATGTAAAATACCATCGTTTTCAGATGGAAACTTTGCAGTCAGCTATACAGCCGAACAAAAACTGCTGGCATCTATTGATCTTCGTGATGCTTATTACTCTGTGCCAATTGCAGACGAACACAGAAATATCTTAAATTTCAGTGGGGAGACTATTTCTATCGATTCGAATGCCTCCCAAATGGGCTTAAATTGCTTCAGCTTCACGTGTATTCACCAAGGTCATGAAACCTATTTTCTGCCCTCAGAGACAAGGGATTACAATCTGTTGCATATATTGATGATTCGTTGTAATTTGTATGCTGAATCATAATGTCGAATGTTGCAAACATTTGAAAGTTAATACACTAGTTAATGAACCAAACTGGGCTTATTGTTCATGACCATAAATCAGACGTTAATCCGACACAAACATCTCCTTCCTCATCACGGTCTCCTTGTCCTCCAACGTTCACGTTGCCATCGTTTTTCTCAGCTTTTGAGCGGGCTTAGGTATATTTCAGCCAATTCTGAATTAGCAGACAAATTTGCCCATCAACAGCACGTTCTGTTGGAGGGTTTTCACGGACAGCCGCTGCAATTAAAAGAATCATAACTTTCAACTACTGTCAAAGTAAGCATGGCGAATTTTAAGGAGACAACACAAGGAATCATCGTGTCATGGAAGTCCCTTTATTAATTGTGTTTGGTATATTCATGGAGAAATAAGTCTTATTTCTCCATGGTATATTGCAGTCTCTATCACTGCACTGTTTAGGTTATCACCATACATAGGTGAGAGGGCAATTTTACCCGATCTGAACTGGATACCAACGGACTGCGAACGGGTTAAAGACGAGATGAACATACTGAGAACAGTTTCAGAACGAAGTAGCATCGTATTTATGACATTATTTGGCCAAAGTTACACGTTCTACCCCCAGCACAGCCCGTTTTACAATTTGTTTATGAAGGGGCAGGACGTTTTGAGAACTAGTTCGGTGTACGTGTGCAGTGGCAGACAGTGGAAACGACTCCCGGATTGCCTCGATCTTCCAAACCATACTACGACCATTCCCGTTTACGACCCCACCACGTTCTACCCAATTTTACCACGATTTGTACCACGATTTGTACCACGATTTAAAAAAATTTTGATCGGGAAGTTCGTAACGAGGTTGATGCCCAGTGTGATAGTGGTTTTAGGGGGGCTAAACTCACGTAACGTCAGCTTCTAACTTTTGCAGGTCCAGTATACGCATTTTCCAAAATGTACTTTGTATTGCATTTAGGGGGGGGGGGGGGGGGGGGGTTTAAGCAACCTCTACTATGATAGCACAGGCTGTAAAACCGCGCCTGTCGGTTGCTTTATCTGGAGGATGCGCTAACAAGTTTGCATATGCGAGGACTGAGGAGTATTTTTGATCTCCGTGATTTTATCTACTACATAATATTTCAATGGTTCAGTAGTCATATCGTTCCACATGAGTAGACACGCGCATGCGTAGACGTTGATGCAAAACGTAGAGACCGCTAACCGTGAACCTCTTGTGGCATGTCGAATGTCTTATGACCTCGCCCGATTTGAACTAGTTGTCTTTGCGCAGAGGCGATATCGTAACCAATGAGGCCAAACCGAGGTGCGATTATTGCTAGTTGAAAACTTATCCCAATACCCCGCAATGACGACGTGAAATACCGTCGGCATGTGCAATTTTTGATGGTCTCTACGGGGACCTAAATGATTACAACGAAAAGTAGAAAGAAAACGACATATCAATAATAGTACCCGTCCTTTTCTATATTTTTTTTCCTCTTTCTTTTTTAAATTCTACAGAAACCTTCATAAATTTAATATTTCTAACAGAAGTAGTAGATACGCCTCTTTGATTGAGCAAACCCACTAGCCTCACGTCACGGTGGCCTATAGTTCCTCAACTTTTATCAAATGAGCGAGTACCTTAAATCTCATCTAAGCATCCATCAAGTTGAAAGAGCGAAACAATTTAGCTTAATTAGTTGGCTAATTAAGAGGAACCCGTGAAAACGTACATGAGGGGATAGCCAACGACCAGAGGTTACTACGAAGTACTGCTCACATGGTTTACCGTAGTCTTGCTCAAAGACCGAGCTGGCGCGCCGTCCGCTATCCAGGCTTATTGAGGGCGCCCTTAATTATCGCCAGATCCAGTTCCCCTTCAGCGTATTTTTGTTACACCGCAGCGAAGGGTTTCTTGTCGTAACACTGGCAATTCCACTCTTGAAAGGAGACTCATTCACGAATACGAAGTACAGTTTACACAGAGCGCGCGAAATAAAGTCGGGAGTCGTAGGGTAAATGAAGCCACTACACGCATCAAATAGATCAGACGTATTGATAGAGAGGAGTGAGTAGGTTGGGGATGATTTTAGATAGAGAAATCAAGTACTGAGTCCTAGGGTCAATAAAGCCGAGGGTCCTAGGGTCAATAAAGCCGAGGGTCCTAGGGTCA
This sequence comes from Crossaster papposus, assembly GCA_037893245.1. Lineage (NCBI taxonomy): Eukaryota > Metazoa > Echinodermata > Asteroidea > Velatida > Solasteridae > Crossaster > Crossaster papposus. Next base: position 803,538 of record JBAIAA010000279.1, on the reverse strand, counting down.
ATAAAGCCGAGGGTCCTAGGGCCAATAAAGCCGAGGGTCCTAGGGTCAATACAGTCGAGGGTCCTAGGGTCAATACAGCCGAGAATCATAATTACCGAGTCCTAGGGTCAATAAAGACGAGGGTCCTAGGGTCAATAAAGTCGAGGGTCCTGGGGTCAATAAAGTCGAGGGTCCTGGGGTCAATAAAGTCGAGGGTCCTAGGGTCAATAAAGCCGTGGGTCCTGGGGTCAATAAAGTCGAGGGTCCTAGGGTCAATAAAGCCGAGGGTCCAGGGGTCAATAAAGTCGAGGGTCCTAATTATCGAGTCCTAGGGTCAATAAAGCCGAGGGTCCTAGGGTCAATAAAGCCGAGAGTCCTTAGGTCATAGGGTCAATACAGCCGAGGGTCCTAGGGTCATTACAGCCGAGGGTCCTAATTACTGAGTCCTAGGGTCAATAAAGCCGAGAGTCCTAGGGTCAAAAAAGCCGAGAGTAGTAGGGGAAATAAGTTGAGAGTCCTAGGGTCAATAAAACCGAGAGTTCTAGGGTCAATAAAGCCGAAAGTCGTAAATAAAGTCGAGAGTCCTAGTCTTGTTACAAGGCCGTAATATAGAGGGAACCCTTCGCTGCGGTGTACCAAAAAAATATACGCAAAACCCTGATATGACGTACAATGAAAACTGCCTCTGAATGATGTACATTACTAAGCATTGCGTCGCCGTTTGCAAAAAAACCGACACAAACATTATGTTTTTTAAATTTTCATATAAGTCCGTCTTGATTATCTGCTAGTTCTGTTCCCCCATTTGTCCTGAAATTGTGGTATAACTTGGATAGGTTTGGTAATTTATTCTGAAGAAAAAACACACAACACAAATGTGCTTGTATATTGATTGGATCACCCCGAACTTAAATACATGTCCCTATATTTTACACTAATGAAAACGTCTAGCTGACCTCCCAACTGTATGTTATATCGCTTGTATAGAGGTGATTCTACGCAACCTTTTAAAAAGATTGTGGAAATTATTATACACGCCTGGGACCACTGATGTTTTTTGCCTTGGAATGCTTCTTTTTTGTCATATATAATAGGTACATTTCTGCTAGAATGCCTTTAAAATGTCAAGTCACAAAGCACTATATGTACCCCAAGTATTTGCTTGCTAGCACAAGCATCTTGGCAAGCTACAAATGCACCAGACTATATTAAGATCGCACTCTTCCAATTATGTTTAATAAATGTTCAGAATATCCTGTTAAAGTCTAATTAGAGAAAATGTTTTATCAGAGGTATTTGCGGTTCATCTCCGTGGGATTTGTGTATCCCAAAAGAGCCGGCCGTTAGAATATAAACGTCAATCAATGTGACCCTGTACTACATGTTTGGTAAATTTAATATCTTTCATCAATTTGTTGAGATTAATATCCATGCACTAATGATCATCTGTACTCTGTTAGCCTAAACTGTTGTTTACGCGCGAGTCTCAGCCAAGAATTGGGGCAAATACAATAAACAAGTCGATTTCGTTAAACTATCGAAGAGTCTTCATCAGGTGAAATATGTTATTGAAGCTGCATTGTGTCGCTGACGGCAGCAGTTTCATCGTGTCCTGAAAGAAAAACAGGAGAGGCTTACAAATGATGCTTTCATGGACAGTTTCTGTAAATGGTTTTTACGGTAAAAACATAACTATAGTAGTACGGCATGAGAAATGGGTTCCCATGCACCCCCACCCTAAAACGAAATTCCAAGATGATTGTTAGCATATCTAGGACATCTAATTAAAGAATGTTGATGTTGCCAGCGAAAAAAATGTCCCATGATGTCTATAATTTGCATATTTCCAAAATAGCTGCCGTGCGCTCATGTCTAATGAGCCGATGTTGGAGGTCAAAATCACCCTATTCAGTCGAAAGTAATAACAATGCATAATTTTCGTTTTTACCATATCAAAAGGGAGTCTTTGAGTTGAAACAGGTAACCTATAACTCATGTGCCACCGATTCTATAAATAATAGAAATGAGTTCTGGCTCTAGCGGCAGATCACACCGGCATCGTGCGTGTGGTTGCATGTGATCTCCCACCAACAAAATGAAGGGCAATCGGTGATCTTCGTCTCTGACCCGTCGCACGCGATGCCGTCCATGTAATGTACACATGGCCTTTCCTTTCGCCGAAATGGGCGCCGGACTTGGCCTCCACCACTGCGCCCGAGAAGCCCAGCTGACGGCAGACCACCTCGGCATCCGTCACTTCCCAATCGGTATCGCAAAGAGTGCCCCATGCGTTACCTTGGTAAATTTCGACGCGGCCATTGATGTGGTTTGAACCGCCGACCAACCTAATGGTTAAAATGTCTGTGGGTAAAATTGAATTCTAGCGTTAATTCTGGAAATAAATTATTGATGGGGGACAAGTGCGCATAGGTTGCGTAAACTAGCCTGAAACTGATGAAGGGAATAAACTAAGAAAAATTCTAGGAAGAAGACAAAAACGTATTAGTGTACATGTACATACAAACTGAGACCGAAGCCTACAGGGCTTTTTTAAGAACGCAAACGAAATGGAGGACTTAGACTTCAATTTTGTAACATCCTTCAGGGCTTAGTTTGTAAACTCGAGTGTAACTGTAAACAAATTCCTTACTGTGTCTGCATATCACTCCGGTAACGAGTGAGCTGTTACACTGCTGAATGCTACTACACTCCTCATCTGTGACAACAAAACTGGCGGAGTTATTGTAAAAGCATATTAAATGTTTAAGGTTGAAAACTTTTTGGGGAAAAACCGGAGAATGTTGGCCTAACTCTTTCACACGATGAACGCCGAGCTGCAACACACCACACAAGCGTAAACTGAATGCAGGAAACATGCCGCGGTAGAACATTTTGCAGAAACACGCTACATCGCTCAAGAAGGACTAGCGGTACTACCTCGAAAGAAATACATTAAAACAAAAAAAACAAAAACAGAAAAGGGCGACCATGATCTGATAATTAACCTGCAGGATATGACTTTCTTCATGGACGTTTGTTTGCCGGGCATTTTTACATCTTACGATGTCAAATTCGACCATTTCGCGTAACGGAAAAATACATGCACACCCCTGGCCCCGGCACACCCCTGGCCCCGGCACACCCCTGGCCCCGGCACACCCCTGGCCCCGGCACACCCCTGGCCCCGGCACACCCCTGGCCCCGGCACACCCCTGGCCCCGGCACACCCCTGGCCCCGGCACACCCCTGGCCCCGGCACACCCCTGGCCCCGGCACACCCCTGGCCCCGGCACACCCCTGGCCCCGGCACACCCCTGGCCCCGGCACACCCCTGGCCCCGGCACACCCCTGGCCCCGGCACACCCCTGGCCCCGGCACACCCCTGGCCCCGGCACACCCCTGGCCCCGGCACACCCCTGGCCCCGGCACACCCCTGGCCCCGGCACACCCCTGGCCCCGGCACACCCCTGGCCCCGGCACACCCCTGGCCCCGGCACACCCCTGGCCCCGGCACACCCCTGGCCCCGGCACACCCCTCTAATGTTAAGACTTGACTGCGACTAATGTTAAGACTTGACTGCGACTGTGACTGGCTCCTCTGACTGCGGCTGGCTCTTGCGACTGCGACTGTGGTTCCTGCGACTGCGGCTGGCTCCCGCGACAGCGACTGGCTCCTGCGACTGCGACTGGCTCCTGTATCTGGTGCCTGCGACTGCGACTGGCTCTTGCGACTGCGACTGTGGTTCCTGCGACTGCGACTGTGGTTCCTGCGACTGCGACTGGCTCCTGCGACTGCGACTTGCTCCTGCGACTGCGACTGGCTCCTGTGGCCGCGACTGTGACTGCCTCTTGCGACTGCGACTGATTCTTGCGACTGTGACTGTGACTGACCGTGACTGGCACCTCCGACTGCGACTGGCTTAGGGAGCGTGGGCGTCCGTGTGAGGCCCCGCCCCTACTGCGCCGACGGACCCGACTCAGAATCGCCCCGAGCGGAACGAAACGTCTGCCGTGCCGCCGTTCACAGCATGGGCCGGGCCCCCCGGACTCGGTATAATTCCTGTAGAAGATCCAGGGAATGTTCCGACGAGGCCCCGCCCCCACTGCATTCAAGGGCACAGCTCGGAATCGCCCCGTGTGGAGCGAGACGTCTGCTGCGCCGCCGTCTACAGCATTGGGCGGCCCCCCGTCAGATCCGGTAGCGGCCCCGGACAAAATATGGGGAAGTGCGCCCTCTCTCCGAATCGGAGTGGACGCACCGGCAACCCCCAGCACTTGGCGCATGTCCCGAAATTTCCCGCTATCCTTCCCCAACTCCTTCCCAAGGAAACACCCAGACTACAGGAACCCCATAACCCCCCCCCCCCCCCCCCCTATAGAGTTCCCCAAAACATCCCTAAAGAAGGCCTCTAACTCCCCCGGCGTGATGCACAGAATGCACCGAATCCTTTCCAAACTGGGCCCCGCTCTGCGGGCCCGCACTTCAGCCCGCTTTCTCGCCGCAGGGCGAGTCGGCCGCCACCCCATCATGGTTTTGCGAAAACATGAACACTTCACCTGGTCTTTTCCGTCCTCTTGTATGCCGACCGCTGCCACCAATGTAAGGTAGATTTTGCCTAGGGGTCGACACAACACACAAGAAGGAATCTGGACACAGTGTTCCGTGATTTCCGGTGAATACCTGCCGTTTTATTGTGGACTCGTCTCAAAACACTGACATGAAGCACACACAATCACGCGGTCTCTAGAACTGGTCAGAACTGGTTCAGCGTATGCGCGATCCAAAGACGGGTTTCCGGGGCGCACCAGCAGGAGCCACCGTCGATCCCACCACCGTGGAATCGCTCTAGTGCCCTCTATCAGCCAACCGGCACAAACGTTACAATATTCTAATATTTTTGGTTCATTGGGTCAGGGAACCAGAAAATTCGATGTCGCGACTATACCCAGCACGATATGTGGCATACGGGTACCCCCCTCTTATCCGGAAACTTTATACGCACTCAACGCTATTGTAACCTAACCCATCCTTCCTTGGCGGGATTTTGTTTGTTTTTGTTGGTGTTTGTTCTCACTCCTCCGGTTTTTCCCATAGATAACAGATAACACTGTGGGCGATAAACAAATCAAGCAACGTCATTTTAAACGTGGGTCGTGGGTCTTCAGAACGTAAAAATGAGAGGGGTGATTGTGTGGCAAAAAGAGGTAGATCTCCAAGGCTCAAAACAGATTCTTTAGAATTTCCGGGAGAAATTTTCGAGTCTACAGTGGGAGATATCCTCTATCCACGTTTTTTCGCGAGTTTTGATGGTTAGAATCGTTAATACTTTTCAATGCTATCAAATAACGATCAAAAGAGACGGTTATCAACAATTCGTCAAACTATTGGGTATGCAAAAAGAGTGGCTCTCGTACAATGAAGTTTATTGAGAAACATTCAACATGAAAACTTATTTGACGTCATCTTTTTACATTATTATCTGCTCACTAAACGTAAAAGAAACCGATCTCTTAGATACCATAACTCTACAGTATACACGGTTAAAAGTTTGGCGTTGTCAACCCCCCAAGACTCCATTTACGTCAAATACAATAAATTAAAACCAAAACACTTGATAGTTGATACATGTACATGTATACGGTAAAATAAGCAAATTTACGTTTACACTCGAAAGAGATAGTTATGGTAAAGTAATCGATAATCGAGACGAGCGTTTATCGTTAAATGTACAAATTTATATGAAAATGTGTCGTTTACTAATAAAAACATGACGACCGATATGTATCCTAATAAACCTCAGACTCTCAGTGAGCGAAACTTATTCTTAAACGGTATTGTTTATGATACGACACATGCTGTCATTTCTTTAGACAAATCATACTGCAGTATCCCTCGTATGCATCATAACAAAAGATCAGGCTGTCGCAGTCGTTGTTGGTGTAAATGTCAAATTTGTTAAACACTGCAAATATTACTTGTTGGCAGTGACGGTGATTACTCAAAAGTAGCTTTGGCGACTTGTGACTCAATTTTATTTGTTTGCTTTGATCACAAAATTATCTATCTCTCTCTCGTCGCTGTCGGTTTGGTCCATCTTGTGGTTTTTCAGGTAGTTGCTGCGACTGAACGATTTTCCACAGATGTCGCTTGCGTACGGTTTCTCATTAGTGTGGGTCATCTGGTGTCGCTTGAGGTTTCCATTGTGCGCGAATGATTTTCCACAGATGTCGCATGTGTACGGTTTCTCATTAGAGTGGGTCATCTGGTGTCGCTTGAGGTTTCTACTCTGATTGAAAGATTTTCCACAGATGTCGCATGCGTAAGGTTTCTCATTAGAGTGGGTCATCGGGGTGTTGCTTGAGGTTTCTACTCTGATTGAAAGATTTTTCACAGATGTCGCATGCGTACGGTTTCTCATTGATGTAGATAGATAGATAGATAGATAGATAGATAAACTTTATTAAATCCAAAACTGGAAATTACATGTTGTCGTCTCTCATTACAAATATTTAAAAAAATTCAACATACGCTACAATATTCAGGAAATAAATACACAATCACATCAAAACATTACAATTGCACACAGTATGAAGCACTAAAAAAAAGTAAAAAAGCACATGTGAATTTAAAGCCAAACCCATTCCCAAAGTAGAACCAGAATAAAGGACTAAGTATAACAATTATGTCAAAAACTGTGGAAACCCGTTGCTTCTCAAATACCAGAATAAATTAATCCTTTGGATAAAAAATCATCTTGTAAAATCATCATTATGACACTTGATGGCCCTGCCTGTGAAAAATGAAGAATATCGGTTTGTGTGTGCAACCACTGGTCTCAGTCTTCCGCTGCGTGGAATGATGTTATACTTAAATCGGTTGTGGAGCGGATGCCCAGCATCTCCCAACACCAGTTGTAGCTTGTCACGCAGCCGTTGGTTGTAGACAGTGTCCACTGATGGCAAACACTCACTGAGTATCCTACTAGCTCGTTTGATGGTATCGTCAATTAATTTGTTCACTTTCTTATCGGTATTTCCAGCCCAACATAACAAACAATAAGTCCATACACTACAAATATCCGAGTTATAGAATATTGTCTTGATTTCCTTCCTGACATCAAATGAGTTCAGCTTCCTCAAACAGTACATTCTTGAGTTCAATCTTTTACCTACATGACTCACATGGTTGCTCCAGTCTAACCTATCATCAAAAACAACTCCAAGATATTTATACTCGGCAACACGTTCTATTTCATGTCCATCAATTATAACTGGATCCGGCACCAGCTTATAAGCTTTGCGGAAGTCAACCAACATTTCTTTCGTCTTTATGAGATTCAGTACAAGGAAGTTACGTTTACAGTATTCGACAAACCGACTAATTTGCTCCATGTAAATGGACTCTTTGTTCTTTTGAATCAGACCGATAAGGGCAGTGTCATCTGCATATTTTACCAGTGTACAACTCACATCAGTAGAGCGGATATCGGCTGTGTACACAGTAAACAGAAACGGTGCTAAAACAGAATGAATGGAATTATTAAGACGCACAAATTGTGAACGGCAAGTCAGATAATTTAAAATGAATCTCACAACAGTATGGGGCATAGCTGACATGTCAAGTAGTTTCTGTGCAAGAATGTGGGGCTGCATGGTATTGAAAGCCGAAGAAAAATCGAAAAACATAATACGAGCAGAGTTTCCAAACCTAGTGCGTTCTAAATGAGAATAAAGTTGATCTAAACAAAACAAAATTGAATCCTCAGTACAACGCCCCTTGGTATAAGCAAATTGCAATGGGTCGACAGAATCAGCAATCAATGGTTTCAAATAATTCAAAACAAAACGCTCACATATCTTCATTGCCACGGAGGTTAACGCAATTGGTCTAAGATCATTATTGCACGTGACCACTGACTTTTTAGGAACTGGAATAATACATGACCGTTTCCAAATGTTCGGAATTGATTGGGTGGTGAAACAAAGATTAAAAATAAAAGTAAAAATATATGACAATTGATCAGCACACTTTTTGAGGAGGCGAGGAGAAAGTCTACCTGGACCAGCAGACTTAGACTGTTTTAACACTAGAAATTGCCGATGTACCTCATACTCAGTAACAGTTAAAAACGGGTCAGAAGTAACTCCTATATTGAATGATCTCTGCAGGTCACTATGCTTACTGGTAAAATCACGACAGTCAAACCTGTTATAGAATGAGTTAAGCTCGTGGGTCATCTGGTGTCGCTTGAGGTCTCCATTCTGCGTGAATGATTTTCCACAGATGTCGCATGCGTACGGTTTCTCATTGGTGTGGGTCTTCTGGTGTTGCTTGAGGTTTCTACTCTGATTGAAAGATTGTTCACAGAAGTCGCATGCGTACGGTTTCTCATTGGTGTGGGTCATCTGGTGTCTCTTGAGGTTTCTACTCTGATTGAAAGATTTTTCACAGATGTCGCATGCGTACGGTTTCTCATTGGTGTGGGTCATCTGGTGTCGCTTGAGGTCTCCATTCTGCGTGAATGATTTTACACAGATGTCGAATGCGTACTGTTTCTCATTGGTGTGGGTCATCTGGTGTTGCTTGAGGTTTCTACTCTGATTGAAAGATTGTTCACAGATGTCGCATGTGTACGGTTTCTCATTGGTGTGGGTCATCTGGTGTCGATTGAGGTCTCCATTCTGCGTGAATGATTTTCCACAGATGTCGCATGCGTACGGTTTCTCATTGGTGTGGGTCATCTGGTGTTGCTTGAGGTTTCTACTCTGATTGAAAGATTTTTCACAGATGTCGCATGTGTACGGTTTCTCATTGGTGTGGGTCATCTGGTGTTTCTTGAGGTTTCCATTGTGCGCGAATGATTTTTCACAGATGTCGCATGCGTACGGTTTCTCATTGGTGTGGGTCATCTGGTGTTGCTTGAGGTTTCTACTCTGATTGAAAGATTGTTCACAGAAGTCGCATGCGTACGGTTTCTCATTGGTGTGGGTCATCTGGTGTCTCTTGAGGTTTCTACTCTGATTGAAAGATTTTTCACAGATGTCGCATGCGTACGGTTTCTCATTGGTGTGGGTCATCTGGTGTCGCTTGAGGTCTCCATTCTGCGTGAATGATTTTACACAGATGTCGAATGCGTACTGTTTCTCATTGGTGTGGGTCATCTGGTGTTGCTTGAGGTTTCTACTCTGATTGAAAGATTGTTCACAGATGTCGCATGTGTACGGTTTCTCATTGGTGTGGGTCATCTGGTGTCGATTGAGGTCTCCATTCTGCGTGAATGATTTTCCACAGATGTCGCATGCGTACGGTTTCTCATTGGTGTGGGTCATCTGGTGTTGCTTGAGGTTTCTACTCTGATTGAAAGATTTTTCACAGATGTCGCATGTGTACGGTTTCTCATTGGTGTGGGTCATCTGGTGTTTCTTGAGGTTTCCATTGTGCGCGAATGATTTTTCACAGATGTCGCATGCGTACGGTTTCTCATTGGTGTGGGTCATCTGGTGTCGCTTGAGGTTTCCATTCTGCGTGAATGATTTTCCACAGATGTCGCATGCGTACTGTTTCTCATTGGTGTGGGTCATCTGGTGTTGCTTGAGGTTTCTACTCCGATTGAAAGATTTTTCACAGATGTCGCATGCGTACGGTTTCTCATTGGTGTGGGTCATCTGGTGTCGCTTGAGGTCTCCATTCTGCGTGAATGATTTTCCACAGATGTCGCATGCGTACGGTTTCTCATTAGTGTGGGTCTTCTGGTGTTGCTTGAGGTTTCTACTCTGATTGAAAGATTGTTCACAGAAGTCGCATGCGTACGGTTTCTCATTGGTGTGGGTCATCTGGTGTCGCTTGAGGTTTCTACTGTGATTGAAAGATTTTTCACAGATGTCGCATGCGTACGGTTTCTCATTGGTGTGGGTCATCTGGTGTCGCTTGAGGTCTCCATTCTGCGTGAATGATTTTACACAGATGTCGCATGCGTACTGTTTCTCATTGGTGTGGGTCATCTGGTGTTGCTTGAGGTTTCTACTCTGATTGAAAGATTGTTTACAGATGTCGCATGTGTACGGTTTCTCATTGGTGTGGGTCATCTGGTGTCGCTTGAGGTCTCCATTCTGCGTGAATGATTTTCCACAGATGTCGCATGCGTACTGTTTCTCATTGGTGTGGGTCATCTGGTGTTGCTTGAGGTTTCTACTCTGATTGAAAGATTGTTCACAGATGTCGCATGTGTACGGTTTCTCATTGGTGTGGGTCATCTGGTGTCGCTTGAGGTCTCCATTCTGTGTGAATGATTTTTCACAGATGTCGCATGCGTACGGTTTCTCATTGGTGTGGGTCATCTGGTGTAGCTTGAGGTTTCCATTGTGCGCGAATGATTTTCCACAGATGTCGCATGCGTACGGTTTCTCATTGGTGTGGGTCATCTGGTGTCGCTTGAGGTTTGCATTCTGCGTTAATGATTTTCCACAGATGTCGCATGCGTACGGTTTCTCATTGGTGTGGGTCATCTGGTGTTGCTTGAGGTCTCCATTCTGCGTGAATGATTTTTCACAGATGTCGCATGCGTACTGTTTCTCATTGGTGTGGGTCATCTGGTGTTGCTTGAGGTTTCTACTCTGATTGAAAGATTGTTCACAGATGTCGCATGTGTACGGTTTCTCATTGGTGTGGGTCATCTGGTGTCGCTTGAGGTCTCCATTCTGCGTGAATGATTTTCCACAGATGTTGCATGCGTACGGTTTCTCATTGGTGTGGGTCATCTGGTGTAGCTTGAGGTCTCCATTCTGCGCGAATGATTTTCCACAGATGTCGCATGCGTACGGTTTCTCATTGGTGTGGGTCATCTGGTGTCGCTTGAGGTTTCCATTCTGCGTGAATGATTTTCCACAGATGTCGCATGCGTACGGTTTCTCATTGGTGTGGGTCATCTGGTGTTGCTTGAGGTTTCTACTCTGATTGAAAGATTTTTCACAGATGTCGCATGTGTACGGTTTCTCATTGGTGTGGGTCATCTGGTGTTTCTTGAGGTTTCCATTGTGCGCGAATGATTTTTCACAGATGTCGCATGCGTACGGTTTCTCATTGGTGTGGGTCATCTGGTGTCGCTTGAGGTTTCCATTCTGCGTGAATGATTTTCCACAGATGTCGCATGCGTACGGTTTCTCATTGGTGTGGGTCATCTGGTGTTGCTTGAGGTCTCCATTCTGCGTGAATGATTTTTCACAGATGTCGCATGCGTACTGTTTCTCATTGGTGTGGGTCATCTGGTGTTGCTTGAGGTTTCTACTCTGATTGAAAGATTGTTCACAGATGTCGCATGTGTACGGTTTCTCATTGGTGTGGGTCATCTGGTGTCGCTTGAGGTCTCCATTCTGCGTGAATGATTTTCCACAGATGTTGCATGCGTACGGTTTCTCATTGGTGTGGGTCATCTGGTGTAGCTTGAGGTCTCCATTCTGCGCGAATGATTTTCCACAGATGTCGCATGCATACGGTTTCTCATTGGTGTGGGTCATCTGGTGTCGCTTGAGGTTTCCATTCTGCGTGAATGATTTTCCACAGATGTCGCATGCGTACGGTTTCTCATTGGTGTGGGTCATCTGGTGTTGCTTGAGGTTTCTACTCTGATTGAAAGATTTTTCACAGATGTCGCATGTGTACGGTTTCTCATTGGTGTGGGTCATCTGGTGTTTCTTGAGGTTTCCATTGTGCGCGAATGATTTTTCACAGATGTCGCATGCGTACGGTTTCTCATTGGTGTGGGTCATCTGGTGTCGCTTGAGGTCTCCATTCTGCGTGAATGATTTTCCACAGATGTTGCATGCGTACGGTTTCTCATTGGTGTGGGTCATCTGGTGTCGCTTGAGGTCTCCATTCTGCGCGAATGATTTTCCACAGATGTCGCATGCGTACGGTTTCTCATTGGTGTGGGTCATCTGGTGTCGCTTGAGGTTTCCATTCTGCGTGAATGATTTTCCACAGATGTCGCATGCGTACGGTTTCTCATTGTTGTGGGTCATCTGGTGTTGCTTGAGGTTTCTACTCTGATTGAAAGATTTTTCACAGATGTCGCATGTGTACGGTTTCTCATTGGTGTGGGTCATCTGGTGTTTCTTGAGGTTTCCATTGTGCGCGAATGATTTTTCACAGATGTCTCATGCGTACGGTTTCTCATTGGTGTGGGTCATCTGGTGTCGCTTGAGGTCTCCATTCTGCGTGAATGATTTTCCACAGATGTTGCATGCGTACGGTTTCTCATTGGTGTGGGTCATCTGGTGTCGCTTGAGGTCTCCATTCTGCGTGAATGATTTTCCACAGATGTTGCATGCGTACGGTTTCTCATTGGTGTGGGTCATCTGGTGTAGCTTGAGGTCTCCATTCTGCGCGAATGATTTTCCACAGATTTCACATGCGTACGGTTTCTCATTGGTGTGGGTCATCTGGTGTCGCTTAAGGTTTCTACTCTGATTGAAAGATTTTTAACAGATGTCGCATGCGTACGGTTTCTCATTGGTGTGGGTCATCTGGTGTCGCTTGAGGTCTCCATTCTGCGTGAATGATTTTTCACAGATGTCGCATGCGTACGGTTTCTCATTGGTGTGGGTCATCTGGTGTTGCTTGAGGTTTCTACTCTGATTGAAAGATTTTTCACAGATGTCGCATGTGTACGGTTTTTCATTGGTGTGGGTCATCTGGTGTTTCTTGAGGTTTCCATTGTGCGCGAATGATTTTTCACAGATGTCGCATGCGTACGGTTTCTCATTGGTGTGGGTCATCTGGTGTCGCTTGAGGTCTCCATTCTGCGTGAATGATTTTCTACAGATGTCGCATGCGTACGGTTTCTCATTGGTGTGGGTCATCTGGTGTCGCTTGAGGTCTCCATTCTGCGTGAATGATTTTTCACAGATGTCGCATGCGTACGGTTTCTCATTGGTGTGGGTCATCTGGTGTTGCTTGAGGTTTCCATTGTGCGCGAATGATTTTTCACAGATGTCGCATGCGTACGGTTTATCATTGGTGTGGGTCATCTGGTGTCGCTTGAGGTCTCCATTCTGCGCGAATGATTTTCCACAGATGTCGCATGCGTACGGTTTCTCATTGGTGTGGGTCATCTGGTGTCGCTTGAGGTTTCCATTCTGCGTGAATGATTTTCCACAGATGTCGCATGCGTACGGTTTCTCATTGTTGTGGGTCATCTGGTGTTGCTTGAGGTTTCTACTCTGATTGAAAGATTTTTCACAGATGTCGCATGTGTACGGTTTCTCATTGGTGTGGGTAATCTGGTGTTTCTTGAGGTTTCCATTGTGCGCGAATGATTTTTCACAGATGTCGCATGCGTACGGTTTCTCATTGGTGTGGGTCATCTGGTGTCGCTTGAGGTCTCCATTCTGCGTGAATGATTTTCCACAGATGTTGCATGCGTACGGTTTCTCATTGGTGTGGGTCATCTGGTGTCGCTTGAGGTCTCCATTCTGCGTGAATGATTTTCCACAGATGTTGCATGCGTACGGTTTCTCATTGGTGTGGGTCATCTGGTGTAGCTTGAGGTCTCCATTCTGCGCGAATGATTTTCCACAGATTTCGCATGCGTACGGTTTCTCATTGGTGTGGGTCATCTGGTGTCGCTTAAGGTTTCTACTCTGATTGAAAGATTTTTAACAGATGTCGCATGCGTACGGTTTCTCATTGGTGTGGGTCATCTGGTGTCGCTTGAGGTCTCCATTCTGCGTGAATGATTTTTCACAGATGTCGCATGCGTACGGTTTCTCATTGGTGTGGGTCATCTGGTGTTGCTTGAGGTTTCTACTCTGATTGAAAGATTTTTCACAGATGTCGCATGTGTACGGTTTTTCATTGGTGTGGGTCATCTGGTGTTTCTTGAGGTTTCCATTGTGCGCGAATGATTTTTCACAGATGTCGCATGCGTACGGTTTCTCATTGGTGTGGGTCATCTGGTGTCGCTTGAGGTCTCCATTCTGCGTGAATGATTTTCTACAGATGTCGCATGCGTACGGTTTCTCATTGGTGTGGGTCATCTGGTGTCGCTTGAGGTCTCCATTCTGCGTGAATGATTTTTCACAGATGTCGCATGCGTACGGTTTCTCATTGGTGTGGGTCATCTGGTGTTGCTTGAGGTTTCCATTGTGCGCGAATGATTTTTCACAGATGTCGCATGCGTACGGTTTATCATTGGTGTGGGTCATCTGGTGTCGCTTGAGGTCTCCATTCTGCGCGAATGATTTTCCACAGATGTCGCATGCGTACGGTTTCTCATTGGTGTGGGTCATCTGGTGTCGCTTGAGGTCTCCATTCTGCGTGAATGATTTTCCACAGATGTTGCATGCGTACGGTTTCTCATTGGTGTGGGTCATCTGGTGTAGCTTGAGGTCTCCATTCTGCGCGAATGATTTTCCACAGATTTCGCATGCGTACGGTTTCTCATTGGTGTGGGTCATCTGGTGTCGCTTAAGGTTTCTACTCTGATTGAAAGATTTTTAACAGATGTCGCATGCGTACGGTTTCTCATTGGTGTGGGTCATCTGGTGTCGCTTGAGGTCTCCATTCTGCGTGAATGATTTTTCACAGATGTCGCATGCGTACGGTTTCTCATTGGTGTGGGTCATCTGGTGTTGCTTGAGGTTTCTACTCTGATTGAAAGATTTTTCACAGATGTCGCATGTGTACGGTTTTTCATTGGTGTGGGTCATCTGGTGTTTCTTGAGGTTTCCATTGTGCGCGAATGATTTTTCACAGATGTCGCATGCGTACGGTTTCTCATTGGTGTGGGTCATCTGGTGTCGCTTGAGGTCTCCATTCTGCGTGAATGATTTTCCACAGATGTCGCATGCGTACGGTTTCTCATTGGTGTGGGTCATCTGGTGTCGCTTGAGGTCTCCATTCTGCGTGAATGATTTTTCACAGATGTCGCATGCGTACGGTTTCTCATTGGTGTGGGTCATCTGGTGTTGCTTGAGGTTTCCATTGTGCGCGAATGATTTTTCACAGATGTCGCATGCGTACGGTTTCTCATTGGTGTGGGTCATCTGGTGTCGCTTGAGGTCTCCATTCTGCGTGAATGATTTTTCACAGATGTCGCATGCGTACGGTTTCTCATTGGTGTGGGTCATCTGGTGTTGCTTGAGGTTTCTACTCTGATTGAAAGATTTTTCACAGATGTCGCATGTGTACGGTTTCTCATTGGTGTGGGTCATCTGGTGTTTCTTGAGGTTTCCATTGTGCGCGAATGATTTTTCACAGATGTCGCATGCGTACGGTTTCTCATTGGTGTGGGTCATCTGGTGTCGCTTGAGGTCTCCATTCTGCGTGAATGATTTTCCACAGATGTTGCATGCGTACGGTTTCTCATTGGTGTGCGTCATCTGGTGTCGCTTGAGGTCTCCATTCTGCGTGAATGATTTTCCACAGATGTTGCATGCGTACGGTTTCTCATTGGTGTGGGTCATCTGGTGTAGCTTGAGGTCTCCATTCTGCGCGAATGATTTTCCACAGATTTCGCATGCGTACGGTTTCTCATTGGTGTGGGTCATCTGGTGTCGCTTAAGGTTTCTACTCTGATTGAAAGATTTTTAACAGATGTCGCATGCGTACGGTTTCTCATTGGTGTGGGTCATCTGGTGTCGCTTGAGGTCTCCATTCTGCGTGAATGATTTTTCACAGATGTCGCATGCGTACGGTTTCTCATTGGTGTGGGTCATCTGGTGTTGCTTGAGGTTTCTACTCTGATTGAAAGATTTTTCACAGATGTCGCATGTGTACGGTTTTTCATTGGTGTGGGTCATCTGGTGTTTCTTGAGGTTTCCATTGTGCGCGAATGATTTTTCACAGATGTCGCATGCGTACGGTTTCTCATTGGTGTGGGTCATCTGGTGTCGCTTGAGGTCTCCATTCTGCGTGAATGATTTTCCACAGATGTCGCATGCGTACGGTTTCTCATTGGTGTGGGTCATCTGGTGTCGCTTGAGGTCTCCATTCTGCGTGAATGATTTTTCACAGATGTCGCATGCGTACGGTTTCTCATTGGTGTGGGTCATCTGGTGTTGCTTGAGGTTTCCATTGTGCGCGAATGATTTTTCACAGATGTCGCATGCGTACGGTTTCTCATTGGTGTGGGTCATCTGGTGTCGCTTGAGGTCTCCATTCTGCGTGAATGATTTTTCACAGATGTCGCATGCGTACGGTTTCTCATTGGTGTGGGTCATCTGGTGTCGCTTGAGGTGTCCACTCTGCCTGAATGATTTTCCACAGATGCTGCATGTGTAAGGTTGCTCATTGGTGTGTGATATTTGATGTCGCTTGAGGTTAGATTTTAATGTGAAGGTTTTGCTGCAGATGTCGCATGAGTGCCCTTTCTCCTTGATGTGCATTTTACATGTAAAACTAGGACTCATTTCGGCAATGATTTGGCCGTGTCTTATTTGCTGTATCCTCCAAACTAGCAGTCTCGTATACATCCGACTCTTCAAAATGTACAAAGAAAAAAAGCAGCAAAAAGTAAAATTGTCTACTAAAAAATAGGTGTCGTCACGCCCTGTTCTTTGAATACACAGTACATTCAGCGGCGTAATTAGGGGTAATTTTTTAAGGGGTACTTAGTTGTCAAACCGCTCGACCCTGTCCCACTGCTTGACCCGTCCCACCGCTCGACCCGTTCTACAAAAGTGCTTAGCACAAAAAAGGTCTTGCTCAGTAATAAAAGGTTATCGGCCAAAACTCCACGTGCTTTTCATTCAAAACAAAAACCAGCAGAATACCAGTCACAAACAATGAATATCATCAACTGAAGTTTTGGTTTGTAACCTCGTTTTTGTTCAAGGAAATTGTTTTAACTAAACAAATGTTGGTGCTGTTCTGCTACTAAACACAAGTAACATTAACAACAGTACCGTTCTATGAACGTGGCCCCTGTTGGTTCTAAGCATGGAGGTATGGAGGAGAATACGACTCACAACAGAAAATCATTTTACTCTCATTTTATTTTGTTGAAGAAGTCAAGGCAAAAATTCAGAATACCCCGCAACTCGTCTGCCCACTTCGTATCCGGATATATACGCGCTGTACAGTGAGTGTTCACAATAATTTTTTGGAGGCCAGAGAGACTTTGGGTCAACTCGTACCCGAGTCAACTCGTACCCGAGTCAACTCGTACCCGAGTCAACTCGTACCCGAGTCAACTCGTACCCGAGTCAACTCGTACCCGAGTCAACTCGTACCCGAGTCAACTCGTACCCGAGTCAACTCGTACCCGAGTCAACTCGTACCCGAGTCAACTCGTACCCGAGTCAACTCGTACCCGAGTCAACTCGTACTCCCTGTCCCGTTAATTTAATTTCCTTTTTACCATAGTAATATTTTCTCAACATATTCTAAATGATTTCGATGTATGTTTCTTTTTCACTGGATGGCTATCGCTACTGGCGACTTTGCAAATTTCTTTAAATGAAATTTGGCTAGGAATGTTTCGTAACGAATATCTCTTTAATAAGTATTTTTATTTAAATTATTAATGGTATAGTTGTTATTAAATTTTTTTGATCGATTTCATATTAACCCTAACTAACCCTCCAGGGTATTTTGGCTAGAAACCCTGCCAGATGCAACAGATTGCATACTTTGTCACATTGACTTGTGTGCAGAGTCCAGCAGGGTCAAGCAGTCACCACAGATGCACTGAGCTGGATCTGGCAGGGTTAGGGTTAATGATTTGTAATTATTGTTAAACAATTAAGAATGATATTTTGTTTTTCTATTTTTAGGTATTTGATGCCTCAAAGAGATAGTTACGGTAAAGTAATCGATAATCGAGACGAGCGTTTATCGTTAAATATACAAATTTATATGAAAATGTGTTGTTTACTAATAAAAACATGACGACCGATATGTATCCTAATAAAACAAGGGCATTTCGTCTTCGAAAGATGGAAGATATTCAAAACGAAATTATTCTCCAACAAGATCAAAGAAGCTTACAACCTCAGACACTCAGTGAGCGAAACTTATTCTTAAACGGTATTGTTTATGATACGACACATGCTGTCATTTCTTTAGACAAATCATACTGCATAATCCCTCGTATGCATCATAACAAAAGATCAGGCTGTGTCGCAGTCGTAGTTGGTGTAAACGTCAAACTTGTTAAACACTGCAAATATTACTTGTTGGCAGTGACGGTGATTACTCAAAAGTAGCTTTGGCGACTTGTGACTCAATTTTATTTGTTGGGTTTGATCACAAAATTATCTATCTCTCTTTCTTCGCTGTCGGTGTGGTCCATCTTGTGGTTTTTCAGGTAGTTGCTGCGACTGAACGATTTTCCACAGATGTCGCATGCGTACGGTTTCTCATTAGTGTGGGTCATCTGGTGTCGCTTGAGGTCTCCATTCTGCGTGAATGATTTTCCACAGATGTCGCATGCGTAAGGTTTCTCATTAGTGTGGGTCATCTGGTGTTGCTTGAGGTTTCCATTGTGCGCGAATGATTTTCCACAGATGTCGCATGTGTACGGTTTCTCATTAGAGTGGGTCATCTGGTGTTGCTTGAGGTTTCTACTCTGATTGAAAGATTTTTCACAGATGTCACATGCGTACGGTTTCTCAATGGTGTAGGTCATCTGGTGTCGCTTGAGGTCTCCATTGTGCGGGAACGATTTTCTACAGATGTCGCATGCGTACGGTTTCTCATTGGTGTCGGTCATCTGGTGATGTTTGAGGGTTTCAGTCTGATTGAACGATTTTTTTCACAGATGTCGCATGCGTACAGTTTCTCATTGGTGTGAGTCATAATATGGTGTCGCTTGAGGTTTCCATTATGTGCAAAAATCTGTCCACATATGTCGCATGTGTACGGTTTCTCATTAGTGTGGGTCATCTGGTGTTGCTTGAGGGTTTCACTCCGATTAAACGATTTTTTCACAGATGTCGCATGCGTACGGTTTCTCAACGGTGTGGGTAATCTGGTGTCGCTTGAGGTCTCCATTCAGCCTGAATGATTTTCCACAGATGTCGCATGCGTACAGTTTCTCATTGGTGTGGGTCATCTGGTGTCGTTGAGGTTTCTGCTCCACGCAAACGATATGCTGCAGATGTCGCATGCGTACGGGTCATCTGGTGTCGCTTGAGAGTTCCACTATGATTAAACGATTTTTCACAGATGTCGCATGCGTACGGTTTTTCATTGGTGTGGGTCATCTGGTGTTGCTTGAGGTATCCACTCCACGCAAACGATATGCTGCAGATGTCGCATGCGTACGGTTTATCATCGATGTGGGTAATCTTGTGTCGTTTAAGGTCTCCATTCAGCCTGAACGATTTTCCACAGATGTCACATGTGTACGGTTTCTCATTGGTGTGGGTCATCTGGTGTCGCTTGAGGTCTCCATTGTGCGTGAATGATTTTCCACAGATGTTGCATGCGTAAGGTTTCTCATTAGTGTGGGTCATCTGGTGTCGCTTGAGAGTTCCATTCTGCAGGAACGATTTTCCACAAATATCGCATGTGTACGGTTTGTCATTGGTGTGGGTCATCTGGTGTTTCTTGAGGTATCCACTCCACGCAAACGATATGCTGCAGATGTCGCATGCGTACGGTTTATCAACGATGTGGGTAATATTGTGTCGTTTAAGGTCTCCATTCAGCCTGAACGATTTTCCACAGATGTCGCATGTGTACGGTTTCTCATTTGTGTGGGTCATCTGGTGTTGCTTGAGGTTTCCATTGTGCATGAATGATTTTCCACAGATGTCGCATGCGTAAGGTTTCTCATTAGTGTGGGTCATCTGGTGTCGCTTGAGAGTTCCATTCTGCAGGAACGATTTTCCACAAATATCGCATGTGTACGGTTTGTCATTGGTGTGGGTCATCTGGTGTTTCTTGAGGTGTCTACTCTGCGTGAACGATTTTCCACAGATGTCGCATGCGTACGGTTTCTCGTTGGTGTGGGTCATCTGGTGACGCTTGAGGTCTCCATTGTGCGTGAATGATTTTCCACAGATGTCGCATGTGTACGGTTTCTCATTTGTGTGGGTCATCTGGTGTTGCTTGAGGTTTCCATTGTGCCGGAATGATTTTCCACAGATGTCGCATGCGTAAGGTTTCTCATTAGTGTGGGTCATCTGGTGTCGCTTGAGGTGTCCACTCTGCAGGAACGATTTTCCACAAATATCGCATATGTACGGTTTGTCATTGGTGTGGGTCATCTGGTGTTTCTTGAGGTGTCCACTCTGCGTGAACGATTTTCCACAGATGTCGCATGTGTACGGTTTCTCATTGGTGTGGAATAATTTATGTCGCTTGAGGTGAGATTTCAATGTGAAGGTTTTGCTGCAGATGTCGCACGAGTGCCCTTTCTCCTTGATGTGCATTTTACATGTAAAACTAGGACTCATTTCGGCAATGATTTGGCCGTGTCTTATTTGCTGTATCCTCCAAACTAGCAGTCTCGTCTACATCCGACTCTTCAAAATGTACAAAGATAAAAAGCAGCAAAAAGTAAAATTTTCTACTAAAAAATAGGTGTCGTCACGCCCTGTTCTTTGAATACACAGTACATTCAGCGGCGTAATTAGGGGTAATTTTTTAAGGGGTACTTAGTTGTCAAACCGCTCGACCCTGTTCCACCGCTTGACCCGTCCCACCGCTCGACCCGTCCTACAAAAGTGCTTAGCACAAAAAAGGTCTTGCTCAGTAATAAAAGGTTATCGGCCAAAACTCCACGTGCTTTTCATTCAAAACAAAAACCAGCAGAATACCAGTCACAAACAATGAATATCATCAAGTGAAGTTTTGGTTTGTAACCTCGTTTTTTTCAAGGAAATTGTTTTAACTAAACAAATGTTGGTGCTATTCTGCTACTAAACACAAGTAACATTAACAACAGTAACGTTTTATGAAAGTGGCCCCTGCTCGTTTTAAGCATGGAGGTATAGTCCAGGAAAAATACGTTTTGACCTCAAACAAATTGCAACAGATTGTTTTTCACCACAGTGCACTTCTATAAGGTCCCTAGAATGACATACTAAAAATCTACACAAATCCAAGTGGTGGAAATATGACTAATTTGCATAAATCGTTAATCCCTGCCGCGTAATATTATTATTCCCATCTTTGGTTTTTTTTTTATTTTTTTTATTTTTTAAAAAGTGTATTTTGGTGATTCTACTTAGATATCCTTACTTCAATAACATTTGCTAAATCATATAAGTGACTGAATAATTATGAGAACATAGTAATTATCAAAAATGACCCTATAAATGTGCGCACATTACACTGTCTCCAGATATCATCAAGTATTCAGTATTGGTGAGCTTCAAATTCACCAAGTTGCTTACTGGCACAGTTATCATATTTAAACCTTATGAAAAATCATAGGAACAATGATAACATTGTGACATTTGGAGGAAAATGGTGTGTCCATAAATTTGGCGGAAAAGTAGTTAAAGGGTTGCCTAACATGGGAGACTTGAACAAGTTCAAGGAAATCCCAAAAATACATTTTAACGTACATAAAATGCACTGTGGTCAAAAACAATCTGTTGCAATTTGTTTGAGGTCAACAAAACAAAATTATGTATTTTGACTGGACTAGTATGGAGAAGAATACGACTCACAACAGAAAATCATTTTACTCTCATTTTATTTTTTCGAAGAAGTCAAGGCAAAAATTCAGAATACCCTGCCACTCGTCTGCCCACTTCGTATCCGGATATATACGCGCTGTACAGCGAGTGTTCACAATTATTTTTTGGAGGCCAGAGAGACTTTGGGTCAACTCGTACCCGAGTCAACTCGTACCCGAGTCAAGTCGTACTCCCCCAGTGGGCAAGTTGTTACCGGTTACCGATATTACCGGTAATATCACCCCAAAATTTGACTAAGTCCAAATTTTACCGATATTACCGTGTTATTACCCAAATGATATTACCGGTGTGATAATGAAATTGTTATAAATTCCTTAATATTTGTTTTTTTTAATATAAGGATTGGATCTAATTGATCCTTGAGACCAACAGGATCTGTTTCTGATGAGAAAAACTCTTGAAAAATGGTGCACCGGTCTACCAAATTTCAAAGTCCAAATATAACCGTTATTACCCTGTTGAAACCAACATGTTACCGAGTAACAACAGGATAATACAGGTAATATGGGTAATGTGGTGAAAGGGTTGAATTGGTTATAACATCGGGAACTTGAGTAATAACAGTAACATTTCCAAGTTCTAATATTACTGTTATTACCCTGTTGAAACCGACATTTTACCGAGTAACAACAGGATAATACAGGTAATGTGGGTAATGATGAAAGGCTTGAATTGGTTATAACATTGGTAACTTGAGTAATAACAGTAAAATTATAGCAATCCTAGCAAAATTTCCAAGTTCAAATATTACTGTTGTTACCCTGTTGAAACCAACATGTTACCGAGTAACAACAGGATAATACAGGTAATATGGGTAATGTGGTGAAAGCGTTGAATTGGTTATAACATCGGGAACTTAAGTAATAACAGTAACATTTCCAAGTTCTAATATTACTGTTATTACCCTGTTGAAACCGACATGTTACCGAGTAACAACAGGATAATACAGGTAATATGGGTAATGTGGTGAAAGGGTTGAATTAGTTATAACAGCGGGAACTTGAGTAATAACAGTAACATTTCCAAGTTCTAATATTACTGTTATTACCCTGTTGAAACCGACATTTTACCGAGTAACAACAGGATAATACAGGTAATGTGGGTAATGATGAAAGGCTTGAATTGGTTATAACATTGGGAACTTGAGTAGTAATTCCAGCAACATTTTCAAGTTCAAATATTACTGTTATTACCCTGTTGAAACCGACAATTTACCGGGTAACAACAGGATAATACAGGTAATGGTGAAAGGCTTGAATTGGTTATAACATTGGGAACTTGAGTACCGGGGGGGGGGGGGGGGGGGGGGGGGGGAGGGGGGGGGGGGGGGGTAATAACAGTAAAATTATGGCAATCCAAGCTAATAATTTCCAAGTTCAAAGATTACTGTTATTACCCTGTTGAAACCAACATTTTAGCGAGTTATAACAGGGTAATAAGAGGTAATGGTAACAATTTACAGAGTTAATAACATGAAAATGCCAGAAATATTGGTTACATTCTCCCTGGTAATATTTGGTAAATGGGGTAATATCAGGTGGTAATAACACGGCAATGCCAGAAATATCAGTTACATTCTCTGATATTGGGTAAATAGGGTAATATCGGGTGACCTCAATTTACATGTTGACCCCAAGTGGGCGTGATAAACCTTGGTGAAACAATTTTGTCACTTTTTTGTTATGTTTTGCGAAATAGCGATACGTTTAGGATGTTTTCGTAGAGATAATTGTGTAATATTTATTTACTCCAAGTCTCAAAGAAACAAATTTGCCAAAAAACCAACACACAAATAAATTAACAACAAATTAATTGCAAACTAGCTGTGATTACAGACAGCGGTGATATTGGGCACATATATAGCATTTAAGTACACGCTAAGATTGTAGGCTCAGAAGAGTCATTGATGTTTATATGTGTAGTATTGTTCCGGTATAGTATCGTAATATTAGTATTAACCAATATAATTAACCAATTAACCAACAAATTAACCAATTTCGGGTAAATGGGGTAATATCGGGTAGTAATAAAAATGCAATGCCAGAAATATCGGGTAAAAGAGGTAATATCGGGTGGTAATAACAATGCAATGTCAGAAATATCGGGTAATATCGGCTAGTAATAACAATGCAATGCCAGAAATATCGGGTAAATGGGGTAATATCGGGTGGTAATAACAATGCAATGCCAGAAATATCGGGTAAAAGAGGTAATATCGGGTGGTAATAACAATGCAATGCCAGAAATATCGGGTAAATGGGGTAATATCGGGTGGTAATAACAATGCAATGCCAGAAATATCGGGTAAAAGAGGTAATATCGGGTGGTAATAACAATGCAATGCCAGAAATATTGGGTAAAAGAGGTAATATCGGGTGGTAATAACAATGCAATGCCAGAAATATCGGGTAAATGGGGTAATATCGGGTGGTAATGCCAGAAATATCGGGTAATATCGGGTAGTAATAACAATGCAATGCCAGAAATATCGGTAATCTCCCTGGCAATATCGGGTAAATGGGGTAATATCGGGTGGTAATAACGTGCAATGCCAGAAATATCGGTAACATTCTCCCGGGTAACAGTGGGTAAATGTGGTAATATCGGCTGGTAATAACAGGGAAATGTTCGTCTACTATTTCCCCGTTATTACTCGGTGATATTACCCGTAATAACGCGTTATTACTCGTTACAACCCGGGTAATATCGGTATGTTACCCAGTAATAACTAGCGTTATTACTCGTTACAACCCGGGTAATATCGGGTAAAATGCCCACTGGGCCCCTCCCGTTAATTTAATTTCCTTTTTACCATAGTAATATTTTCTCAACATATTCTAAATAAATTTGATGTATGTTTCTTTTTCACTGGATGGCTATCGCAATTCGCGACTTTGTGAACTTCTTTAAATGCAATTGGCTAGGAATGTTTCGTAAGGAATATCTCTTTAATAAATATTTTTATTATCGAAAAAATTATGAATGGTATAGTTGTTATTGAATATTTTTGATCGATTTCATATTAATGATTTGTAATTATTGTCGAAAAATTAAGAATGATATTTTGTTTTTCGATTTTTAGGTATTTGATGCATGAATTACTGCAAACTTCGTGTTTTACCATTGACCAAGAATATTTAGACAAGAAAGTTGTTAAAGTTGGCTTTCTTTACAATACTGCACATGGCTCAAATCTCTTTTGTGAATGGGTTGGTTCTGAAAAGAACCGGTTGTTTTAATCTGGTTGGCTCTGAAAAGAGCCGTTATTATAGATCAAATCTGAAGACAACAATCCTATACACAAAAGTACCCGATTTAAATACTATTGATTTTGTTGTATCATTTTCATTCCCTTAAACTTATATTTTGAGAAAAAATTGTGCCCGAGTCAACTCGTCTGCCACTGCGCTAAAATGACGCTACCTCTCCAACGTCTTCACGCGTGCGTGTACCGTCGTGTATGCACTAGGGTACGAGTTGACTCGAACACGAGCTGACTCGAACACGAGCTGACTCGAACACGAGCTGACTCGAACACGAGCTGACTCGGGTACGAGCTGACTCGGGTACGAGTTGACTCGGGTACGAGTTGACTTGGGCACGACTTGACTTGGGCACGACTTGACTTGGGTGTAAAATTTGGGGTACGAGTTGACATGGGTTGACTTTGGGTCAACTCGTACGAGCTGACTCGTGTACGAGTTGACTCGGGTACGACTTGACTCGGGTACGACTTGACTCGGGTACGACTTGACTCGGGTACGACTTGACTCGGGTACGACTTGACTCGGGTACGACTTGACTCGGGTACGACTTGACTCGGGTACGACTTGACTCGGGTACGACTTGACTCGGGTACGACTTGACTCGGGTACGACTTGACTCGGGTACGACTTGACTCGGGTACGACTTGACTCGGGTACGACTTGACTCGGGTACGACTTGACTTGGGTGTAAAATTTGGGGTACGCGTTGACTTGGTTACGAGTTGACCCATTTCCACGATTTTCCACAGATGTTGCATGCGTATGGTTTCTCATTGCGTGGGTCATGATCATAATGTGTTGCTTGAGGTTTCCATTGTGCGTGAACGATTTTCCACAGATATCGCATGGGTACGGTTTCTCATTGGTATAGGTCATCTGGTGACGCTTAGCAGTTGAGCCTGGTGTAATAGTCTGCGTGAACAATTTTTCACAGATGTTGCATGATGTATACGGTTTCTCAACAACATGACTAGTATTATAAGCCACTTTGGAGTTCCGACTGCGCATGTGCACAACAAGATTCAACAATTTTTCTCAAGGAGGTCAAGTGATACAAACACGGCAGACAAATGCACACAAGGCTATGGGGGACGTGGTAACCAAATCCGCATTTTTTACATTTTCTTGTGAAATCGAAAAAAATTAATAATATTTGTTCGAACAAAAGTTTGGCCACACAAAGCGGCTGAAAACACCAAAACGTAAACAAAAATATGTTACTTAGTAACTTTAAAACACGACGATCTCTTGAAATTTGCTGGTACCCCGCTATGCTTTTGCACGCAATCGATGAAATGTTTATATCGAAAGAAATATCGTCAAGGGAAAATGTGCGCATGTGCAGTTGGAATACCAAATTGGCTTATTGTTAACTCGCAATTACTCAAATAAAACACCGTCAATACAAGTGTAGCCCCAGTAAAAAATGAAATAGCGCCCTCTAGTGTTCGTGCCAGTTGCCAGGATACTGCATGAACCAGCAAAACAAACTTCTTGGAGGCAGCCATTTTTGTCAAGAATTTCACAGTTGCTAAAAAGAAAACGGGCCCAAATAATATTGTTAGGGCTGAAATTCAGCGTTGTAAAGCATTTATTTTGAAGTGCTAGAAACTGTGTTCTGTTTGATACGGCTCTGAAGCTGTTGGCTCTCAGGTAAGACTAACATTTGTTTTAAAGTAAATTAAATTTAGTTGAAAACCATGTGCTCATTGTATAATTCTGTGCAATGCCATATACCGGTGTTCCGTATGCAAAACAAATGGTTAGACGTGGCCTAAAATAATCTTAACAGTAATGTCAAGGATTAAGCAGATTATTTAGATAAATTTGGATCTTACAATATAGAGCCATTGTTTCTTTCTCTCAAGTGTAACTTGGAGATTTCGAGCAAGTGTCTGTAAACGGCCTGCTTTTAGGGTATTCTTGTGTCACAGTTGGATGTTTTTATAATTCAATCTGAGGATACGGATAGAACCTTTTACTGTCTGTTATAATTTTGGGGTTTATATCTTTTAATGTTTATGCTGACCAAACGATTTACGGCATTGGTTAGTGTAAAAATGTACTAAGTGGAACACAAGTGTTGTCACTTGTTAATTCTGAACTTGAAGTCATACATGTTTATTGAAGCTGGCTAATAATTGATATTGAGTAATTCATGAAACCTTCAGTAATGGAAAATTAG
Organism: Crossaster papposus; assembly: GCA_037893245.1. Taxonomy (NCBI): domain Eukaryota; kingdom Metazoa; phylum Echinodermata; class Asteroidea; order Velatida; family Solasteridae; genus Crossaster; species Crossaster papposus. The sequence continues at coordinate 776,457 of JBAIAA010000279.1, read as the reverse complement.
CTATGCCTATTTGATAATTGAATTTCCTATTTAGGCAAAGCAAGAATTTAGCTGTTTGTCAAATAAGTAGCCTGCATGCATTATTATATATATCTGCATGGGTTTCTTTGGCTCTCAGGTTCTATATCGAGTTCAACTATCGACAAGTTCCGTCTCAGTTGTGAGAAAGCTCCCTGACTCGGCTCTCGGCCTTCATGGGAACTGCGTAGCCTTACAGTTGCCAGGTACTGAACCCTAGCTGGAGTGCTCGTCCTCTGCATCAACTGCAGAGAACTTGAACTGTGAAGGGAGCTCGTCTTTCTGTGTCCCGGTCTACATGTATACACCGAGATAGCCCGCATAAACTGTTCGCCTCTTCGAGAGGGCAGCTTGCCTGAATAGGCACTTTCGTCACGTGTGGATATCCTTTGCAACCAGTGTTATACATATAGGTGGGTTACATTTGGCGACCTTGCCAGGACACACTCCTAGCATACGACCACCTAATTTTGCAGATTGGACTCAAGTGAAATTGTCCTTAAGGTTTCATCACATTGTTTTGATCCTGATTACTCTTAATTTGATTCATGAAATTGAAATTTTCTTGGTAATTGTGTATTTGTTTTTCTGAGAGCCAACAGTTGATTTTTGTGCCGTACTCACCCTACCGAACATGTACTAATTTTGTTTTTTCTTGAGATTTTTTAGTTTTGCCGTCGTTGACCAAATTTTGTGTGAAATTATTGAAAATATTCGCAGCAATGGCAGCCCCCAGTGATTATCAAGAAATTGGACTCGCATGGTGCAAGAAAGATGATGCTCGCCCAACACATTCCCTTCTTCTGGTTTCAAAGTCTGTTGCTACTGCTACTGACTCAATTTTGGTGGCCCTGTTCAATGCTATTCAGCATGTTTCAGGTATCTCCCGCCGGGACGAATCTGACCAGACCTTTCTTCTTCTAGAGTTGGAGAGAGACGCATCGGATATGGTACTTCCACCCAGAAATGAAGTGAAGGTGACACTGTCTGGACAGGATATTGTTTTTAATGTCTTTCGGCTCACCAATGTTAGAGCAGACAAAGTCACAGTAGCGGATCTTAAAGCCCGTGGCTTGCTGTCTTCTGCTAGTGAGGTTAGTGGTACACCACCGACAGGAGTTGAAGGTCCCGCTGTAGCCTTGCACGAGGCACTTTCAAAGTGTAAGCTCTCCAGTTCAAGGAAATTAGCTCCATTTTCAGGTGGCGCAAGTGAAGAAACATTTGATGCCTGGGTAGAAGTAGCCCAGGGCCAGCTGGATGAGGAAGAAGATGATGGGGAGAAAAAGAGACGTATCCGGGAGGCCCTCCGGGCCCCTGCAGCAAATATCATCTCCGACCTGAGAAGGGAGAACGCAAAAGCCACAGCGGAAGAGTATCTTAAAGCTCTTGAGTTGGCATATGGTGACACCCGTACTGCTGATGAGTTAGGCATTGAGTTTTATTCTCTCCATCAAAAGAGGGGTGAAAAGGCTTCAGAATTCTTGACTCGTCTTCAAGGAATATGCAGGAAATTGGTCAGAAAGGGATGCGTGCCAGCAGACAACATAATGTTGCTACGGCAATTTCTGAAGGGAACCCTGTACAATGAGATGGTTCTCATTAACCTGCGGTTGAAAGAGAAAATGGAGAACCCTCCATCCTATCTTGCTCTCCTCAAACAAGTAAGAAGGGAGGAAGCTGAACAAGAGGAGAAAGTCAGTCGACGAGGAACGAATGGGGATCCATTTCCACGGCCAACAAAGGAGGCTAAGCACAACAGAGTGATGACTCAAGAGTTTGAGGACAGACCAAGACGACCAAACTTTTGCTTCAAATGCGGCCAAGATGGCCATTACCGCAACAAATGTGGAAATGGAGCAGATTTGGAAAAAGTAAATCAGCGTTTTCTGAAGTTTCACTTTCCGGGAAACGGCAGGGGGCGTCCCACAGAGGCCAGTGTGATGCCCGCCCAGTATTAAGGCCGAGCACTGATATACCAAAGGGTTTGGTAGGAGACTTAACCATTCGGCCTTGCTATGTAGAACGGGTGAAGGCTAATGCACTATTGGACAGTGGGTCACAAGTAACCTTAATATGCAAAAGTTTTCATGATTATTTGGGTCTCTCTCTTCATCCACTGACAGATTTGGTACTATTGCATGGCGGAGATGGAATGATGCCCTACTTAGGATGGACAGAAATTAATTTGGGGTTTGATTCTATCTTCAGTGGAACTGATAGAGCATTCCGAACCTTGGCCTTGGTTGTGCCAGACACACAGAGCTCTGCAAACTACAAACTAGTCATTGGCACAAACACTGGTGTTTTCCGGGATTGTTACTCTGCTGTCCAGGGCAGTCGCCCAAGAATATCAGTTGATGCCGTTTGTGAGAATATCTATGAGGGTGTCAAGAGTTTAAAGAGGACAGGATCAGAGGGATTGATAGGACATGTTAAACTTAAGTCAAGAGATAGATTCATTCTCCCTGCTGGCTCTACCCAACAAGTCACTGGAGAAATCAGAAATAGATTTGGAAAGTCAGTAACAGGATTGCTGGATTCTGCCATCCCTGGTCAATTACCGGGAGGAGTAGTTGTCTCGTGTTCGCTTGTCAACATTGACCATGGTTTCGGAAAAGTAAACGTGTGCCTAACCAATCAATCACAGTGTGATATAGTCCTGCCAAAGAAGTGTATTCTGGCTGGTGCATACCTGACAGCGTGGATGAGTGACACCCAGGGCCGCCATGATGCAAGGTTTTCTAAGTTTGAAGTTCAAGGTTCTGCTAGAGGGAAAGGATTCTCGCAAATAAAATCTTTCATGACAGAACAGGAGTTCGGAAATCTACCATTTCTATGGGGTCCAGTGAGTGGTGAGGAGAAACAGCGAGTTCTCAAGATGGCTTATCAGAGGGCAGAAATCTTTTCTAAGCATGAGTGGGACATAGGTTGTACCACAGAGGTCTATCATGAGATCCGTTTGACCAATGATGAGCCTTTCCGTGAACGGTCACGCCGTATTGCCCCAAGAGACCTGAATGACCTGCGAGAGCACCTTCAGAACTTAATGGACATTGGTGTAGTGACTGAATCTAAAAGCAGGTTTGCATCGCCCATAGTCATCGTCAGAAAGAAGAACGGTCAAATAAGATTGTGTGTGGATTACCGCACCTTGAATTCGAGAACCACCCCTGACCAGTACACTGTACCCTTGATCCAGGAAGCCCTTGACTCATTGCATGGCTGTAGTTGGTTTTCGGTAATCGACTTAAAGTCAGGGTATTATCAAATACCCATGCAGCCCGATGACAAGGAGAAGACTGCTTTTACTTGTCCTGTGGGGTTCTATCAATTTGAAAGGATGCCACAGGGGATAAAAGGTGCCCCTGCAACTTTCCAGCGACTAATGGAGAGATGTTTGGCTGGTCTGAATATGGTTGAAGCATTGGCCTACATGGACGATATCATTGTATTTTCCTCGAGTTTAGAGCAGATGGAGGAACGCCTAGGCCGGGTCTTCGATCGCCTTGCTCAATATGGTCTCAAGGTTTCTCCAGAAAAGTGCCAGCTCTGTTGTACCACAGTGAGGTATTTGGGCCACATTGTTTCAAGGGAGGGCATCCAAACTGACCCAGCAAAGTTGGAAGCATTAAAAACGTGGTCTCGTCCAGACAACGTCAGCCAGTTACGATCGTTCTTGGGATTTGCGGGCTACTACCGCAGATTCATTGAAGGGTTTTCTGCCATTGCCAAGCCTTTGTTCCAACTGACAGGGAGTGTTCGCAAGAAGACCGCTAAGACCAACAGAAATGATAAGTCTGTAGACAACATAGCTCCTTTTCGGCAAAGATGGACCCCTGACTGTGAGAAGGCATTCCATACACTGATAGAGAAGCTCTGCACAGCCCCAGTGTTAGCGTTTGCTGATATGTCTCGTCCTTTTGTCTTGCATATTGATGCATGTCGCGAAGGATTGGGAGCCGTGCTGTGTCAGGAGACAAATGGCAAGCTCCGTCCTGTTGCTTATGCGAGTCGTAGTCTGAATCAAGCTGAGAAAAACTACCCAGCACATAAGTTGGAATATCTGGCCTTAAAATGGGCAGTGACAGACAAATTTCGAGATTACCTGTATTCAGCAAAGGGAACAAAAATATTCACAGACAACAACCCCTTGACGTACATCTTGACATCAGCAAAACTAGATGCTACAGGTCATAGATGGCTAGCAGCACTCTCCACGTTTGATTTCACACTCCACTATAAACCGGGATGCTCGAACCAGGATGCCGATGCCCTATCTCGACGACCAGTCATTGGCTCTGATGAGTGCTACTTGCATGACCAGCAGGAGAAGCTTCATGATCTTCAAGCACGTATGAGAGGTGGGAGCCAAACCACCGATCAGACTTGTGATGGGGAGGTGATTAGTGCTATTTCGGCTCAGCATCTCTCAGAAACAACAGTCAAAAGGTCCTCACCTGCTGACTCATCAAAGAGTGATCCACTAGTGTACTCATTGGCAGTAAGTGCTGATGCAGTCCCATCCACTTACCTAGAACCAGATTTGGACACGGAGAAGTTTGGTGTTGACCTCACTGATTGGAGGAATGCCCAGGCTGCAGATGAAGACATTAGTCAAATCATGGAATTTGTCCAGCGGAGAGTTAAACCCAAAGTTGTGCCTGAATTCTCAGCAGAGTTGAAAGCTATGTGTGGTCAGTTCAGCAGATTAGTATTGAGAGATGGAGTCTTGTGTAGAAGCTGTGTTGGTCCAGCTGGATCAAGACTGTTTCAGCTAGTTGTGCCCAGGAAGTTTCGGGAACAGGCGATGAGAGGGATACACAATGATGTTGGTCACCTAGGAATGGAGAGAGCAGTTGCTCTAGCCAGGCCTCGTTTTTATTGGCCAAAGATGGCGTCTGATATTGAAGAGTGGATTCGGTGTTGTACTAGATGTGTCGCACATAAGACTGCTCCTAAGGTCTCTGCGCCTCTGGTCAATATCTCTACAACTTATCCACTGGAATTGGTTTGTTTGGACTTTCTTAAGCTGGAGAAGGATAAAAGTGGTGCTCAATACATCTTGGTTATTACTGATCATTTTTCTCGCTATGCTCAGGCATACCCGACAAGAGACAAGTCATCTCGGACTGTTGCCAGATTGCTTTGGGAGAAGTACTTTCTGTATTACGGTCTACCCGCAAGACTCCATTCTGATCAAGGACGTGAGTTTGACAATAGGCTCATCAAGGAACTCACTAGCCTTCTGGGTGTGAAAAAGTCTCGAACAACACCCTACCATCCGCAGGGTGATCCTCAACCAGAGAGGTTCAACCGTACCCTACTCAGTATGTTAGGCACTCTGCAGAATAAAGACAAGCCAAACTGGAGTAAATATGTGAGCTCGCTCGTGCATGCTTATAACTGCACGCGCAACGACAGTACAGGATTCTCTCCATACTACATTATGTTTGGCAGAGAAGCTCGTCTTCCCATAGATATTTGTTTTGGTACTTCTCCAGATGGTGTCACGAATCGAGACCATACCAAGTATGTGCAGGATCTTCGTCAGAATTTGGAGAGAGCCTACAGACTTGCATCAGAGGAGTCTGCCAAGGCAGCATCTGCTAACAAACGTCGGTATGATTTGAAGGTACGAGGCAGTGAACTACAAAAGGGAGACAGAGTCCTCCTGAGGAATGTAGGTCTGAAAGGTACTAATAAGCTAGCTGATAAGTGGAGACAGGATGTCTATGTTGTTATTGGTCGTCACAATGATAGCATACCAGTTTATCAACTGAGACCTGAAATTGGTTCTGGACAAGTTAAGACACTTCACAGGAACATGATACTACCTATAGGCTTACTCACAGGGGAAACTATCCCATGTCCAGGTCCGGAAAAGGCACAGCGACCCAAGACAAGACAGTTCAAGAGATGTGAAAAGTCCTCATCTCCGAGAGAGAGACTTGATGGCGACTCTGATTCTGATGAACCTGATGTAATTAGAGCCATTGTTTCTTTCTCTCAAGTGTAACTTGGAGATTTCGAGCAAGTGTCTGTAAACGGCCTGCTTTTAGGGTATTCTTGTGTCACAGTTGGATGTTTTTATAATTCAATCTGAGGATACGGATAGAACCTTTTACTGTCTGTTATAATTTTGGGGTTTATATCTTTTAATGTTTATGCTGACCAAACGATTTACGGCATTGGTTAGTGTCAAAATGTACTAAGTGGAACACAAGTGTTGTCACTTGTTAATTCTGAACTTGAAGTCATACATGTTTATTGAAGCTGGCTAATAATTGATATTGAGTAATTCATGAAACCTTCAGTAATGGAAAATTAGCTATGCCTATTTGATAATTGAATTTCCTATTTAGGCAAAGCAAGAATTTAGCTGTTTGTCAAATAAGTAGCCTGCATGCATTATTATATATATCTGCATGGGTTTCTTTGGCTCTCAGGTTCTATATCGAGTTCAACTATCGACAAGTTCCGTCTCAGTTGTGAGAAAGCTCCCTGACTCGGCTCTCGGCCTTCATGGGAACTGCGTAGCCTTACAGTTGCCAGGTACTGAACCCTAGCTGGAGTGCTCGTCCTCTGCATCAACTGCAGAGAACTTGAACTGTGAAGGGAGCTCGTCTTTCTGTGTCCCGGTCTACATGTATACACCGAGATAGCCCGCATAAACTGTTCGCCTCTTCGAGAGGGCAGCTTGCCTGAATAGGCACTTTCGTCACGTGTGGATATCCTTTGCAACCAGTGTTATACATATAGGTGGGTTACACAAGTACAACAACACATATAGTCAACACATCCCCTGTTTACCCACGAAATTAAATATTATATTCTGCAGTTTAAACAAGCATAAATGTCATGAAACTTGTCTACATTCTCTCGCCATTCTTACCATGGTTCACGTGCGTATTCTGCCATTTTTGGTTGCCAAATTATTTTTTCTGTTAGCGCCCTCTTTTGATAGATGGCGTCATCACTGGGAGCACGTGGATTTTATTTGCTCGTTTCGTTGGGGATCGTGCGACTGCGAGCGCACAAAGACACTGAACACTACGAAACACACACACAACCATAGAATTACATGTAACATCTTGTCATTTTCGATTTGATATGAATGACAATTGTATTTCAACCAATAAAAACAAAACCATAATAGGAGCCAAAGAAGATCTGCGAAGGATGCAATACCGATGTAGCTAAAACAGCCATTGGAATGGAGAATTTACATCAAATATAAGTTTTGCGTCCAAAGAAAAATGGGTCATATAAAATTATACTGAATTTAAAGACTTTAAATAAGCATGTAAAATACCATCGTTTTCAGATGGAAACTTTGCAGTCAGCTATACAGCCGAACAAAAACTGCTGGCATCTATTGATCTTCGTGATGCTTATTACTCTGTGCCAATTGCATACGAACACAGAAATATCTTAAATTTCAGTGGGGAGACTATTTCTATCGATTCGAATGCCTCCCAAATGGGCTTAAATTGCTTCAGCTCCACGTGTATTCACCAAGGTCATGAAACCTATTCTCTGCCCTCAGAGACAAGGGATTACAATCAGTTTCATATATTGATGATTCGTTGTAATTTGTATGCTGAATCATAATGTGGAATGTTGCAAAAATGTGAAAGCTGTACAGTTAATGAACCAAACTGAGATTATGGTTAATGACCATAAATCAGTCGTTAATCCGACACAAACATCTCCTTCCTCATCACGGTCTCCTTGTCCTCCAACGTTCAAGTTCACGTTGCCATCGTTTTTCTCAGCTTTTGAGCGGGCTTAGGCATATTTCAGCCAATTCTGAATTAACAGACAAATTTGCCCATCAACAGCACGTTCTGTTGAGGGGTTTTTACGGACAGCGGCTGCAATTAAAACAATCAAAACTTTCAACTACATTGTACTTTCAAAGCATGGCGAATGTTAAGGAGACAACACAAGGAATCCTCATGTCATGGTTTATGTTTTTGTTAACGAAAGTCCCTTTAATTGTGTTTGGTATAAATATTGCAGTCTCTATCACTGCACTGTTTACGTTATAATCATGTATATGTGAACGGGCAATTTTACCCGATCTGAACTGGATACCAACGAACTGTGAACAGGTTAAAGGCAAGATGGACATAATTGAGGACTGTTTTTAAACGAAGTAGCATCGTATTTATGACATTGTTTGGCCAAAGTTACACGTTCTACCCCCAGTACAGCCCGTTTTACAATTGGTTTAGAACGGGGCAGGACGTTTTGAGAACTATAGTTCGGTGTGGCGGAAGCAGTGGAAACGACTCCTGGATTGCCTCGATCTTCCAGATCATACGTACTACGACCATTCCCGTTTTTAATAATTATCATGATCCCACCACGTTCTACATGATTTGTACCACGATTTGTACCACGATTTTCATTTTTTTGGATCGGGAAGTTGGTAACGAGGTCTTGCCCAGTGTGATAGTGGTGTTAGGGGGGCTAAATAACCCACGTGACGTCAGCTTCTAACTTTCGCAGGTCCAGTATACGCATTTTCCAGAATGTACATTGTATTGCATTTAAGGGGGGGGGGGGGGGGGAGGGTAAAGTACCCTCAACTCTAGCATAGGCTGTAAAACCGCGCCTGTCGGTTGCTTTATCTGGAGGATGCGCTAACAGTAACAAGTTTGCATATGCGAGGAATGAGGAGTATTTTTGATCTCCGTGATTTTATTTACTACATAATCTTTCAATGGTTTAATACGTTTTGCATCAGTCGTTCCACATGAGTACCCACGCGCATGCGTAACGGCTGATGCAAAACGGTAGAGGCCACTCCCTAACTGTAAACCTTCTGTGGCATGTCGAATGTCTTATGACCTCTCCCGATTTTAACGAGTTATCTTTGCGCAGAGGCGATATCGTAACCAATGAGGCCTAACCGAGGTGCGATTATTGCTAGTTGAAAACTTATCCCAATACCCCGCAATGACGACGTGAAATACCGTCGGCATGTGCAATTTTTGATGGTCTCTACGGGGACCTAAATGATTAAAACGAAAAGTAGAAAGAAAACGACATAAACCCATACATAAGCAACATATCAATAATAGTACCCGTCGATTTCTACATTTTGTTTCCTCTTTCTTTTTTAAATTCTACAGAAACCTTCATAAATTTAATATTTCTAACACAAGTAGCAGATACGCCTCTTTGATTGAGCAAACCCACTAGCCTCACGTCACGGTGGCCTATAGTTCCTCAACTTTTATCAAATGAGCGAGTACCTTATCTCATCTAAGCATCCATCAAGTTGAAAGAGCGAAACAATTTAGCTTAATTACTTGGCTATTTAAGAGGAGCCCGGGAAAACGTACATGAGAGAATAGCCAATGACCAGAGGTTACACTACGGAGTACTGCTCACATGGTTTACCGTAGTCTTGCTCAAAGACCGAGCTGGCGCGCCGTCCGCTATCCAGGCTTATTGAGGGCGCCCTTAATTATCGCCAGATTCAGTTCCCGGCAGCGTATATTTTTGTAACACCGCAGCCATATTGGGTTTCTTGTCGTAATATAACACTGGTAATTCCACTATTGAAAGGAGACTCAAGCACGAATACGAAGTGCAGTGTACACAGCGCGCGCGAAATAGAGTTCTAGGGTAGATAAAGCCACGCATCAAATAGATCAACCGTATTGATAGACAGGAGTGAGTAGGTTGATTTTAGATAGAGAAATCAAGTACTGAGTCCTAGGGTCCAATAAAACCGAGGGTCCTAGGATCAATAAAGCCGAGGGTCCTAGGATCAATACAGCCGAGGGTCCTTGGGTCAATACAGCCGAGGGTCCTAGGGTCAATACAGCCGAGGGTCCTAGGGTCAATAAAGCCGAGGGTCCTAGGGTAAATACAGCCGAGGGTCCTAATTACTGAGTCCTATAGGTCAATAAAACCGAGAGTCCTAGGGTCAATAAAGCCGAGCGTAGTAAATAAAGACGAGAGTCCGAGTCTTGTTACAAAGCCGTAATATAGAGTGAACCCTTCGGTGCGGTGTACACAAAATATACGCTTCCTGGAACATACATTATGTATGTGGTTCCCGGAACTGAATCTGGCGATAATTAAGGGCGCCCTCAATAAGCCCGGATAGCGAACGGCGCGCCCCGGAACAGATGAACAGCTCGGTCTTGGAGCAAGACTATGTTTACCGCTGATCCGACAAACAGCACCACTGCTACTTCGGTTACCGGTACTGCTAAACAAATTAATAAACGGTCAATAAAGAATACAATTAATGAACTTGAACTGACACTTAACACTAGCATGATTGATATGTTGCAGCTATTACAGAGACATGGCTTAATATACAACACAAATGGCTAATATAAATGGATTTCAAATGTTTGATAAATGTCGCACTAATAAACGAGGAGACGGGGTAGATTATATGTCAGAAAGCATTTCAATGTGCAATTATTATCTACACACACTTGTAACTTTGAATGTTTGTTGGTAAAAATCAGTTGAAGACCTTGTAAACGATCCCGTAATAAAGTGTGTGTTGGTATTATTTATTTCCCACCTAGTGCTTCATATCAACAAGATATTATTGATCACATCAGCATTCAGAGTATTGACACGTCGGCAATTATATATACTGGGAGATTTCATTGATTTAAAATGCAGCAGTATTGTAAATGACTCGATAGTCTCATTTCCAACACGGAAAATGTCGTATTAGACAAACTGTTTACATTATTGCCCAGTATTATTTGAGCAAATTGAACGTTTAGCCCCATTGGGTGCAAGTGGTCGCTGTTGTATTACCATTGAATCTTTATGTCAACTTCCTAAACAAACTACTAGACGAATGATCACACGCCTATGGATCCTTTAGCAGGGTTGTAGTCGTGTCCCTGCAAGTCCTTTCACAAGTCCTTTCGTGAATCCAGTCACAAGTCCCTTCATAAAGGCAGTCACAAGTAACTATGAACAATGACAAAGGAATGCCTTTGTCAAAGCTGATTTGAATAGCTTGTGATTTGAATTGGAACTGAAGGACTTGTGATGCACTTGCAGGGACTTGCAGGGACTTGCAGGGACAATGAGCCTGCATTATGTATCATTGGAAAGCTTACAAATAGGGCTATATTTTGGGGGAATATTTGGACCCCAGGAGCTTTTAAGGGACTTGTGTAGCATCGTGTAACATTTCGTTTGTGCACAAGTCTATGGAGTAGCACTTTTTTTGCTACAGAATATATGCCCCTTCCTTTTCGTTTGCTGAATTACACGTGTAGCATCGTGTTACATTTCGTTTGTGCACAAGTCTATGGAGTAGAACTTGTTTTGCTACAGAACACAACCCCTTCCTTTTCGTTAGTTGAATTACACGTGTAGCATCGTGTTACATTTCGTTTGTGCACAAGTCTATGGAGTAGCACTTTTTTTGCTACAGAACACAACCCCTTCCTTTTCGTTCGCTAAATTACACGTGTAGCATCGTGTAACATTTCGTTTGTGCACAAGTCTATGGAGTAGCACTTTTTTTGCTACAGAACATATGCCCCTTCCTTTTCGTTTGCTGAATTACACGTGTAGCATCGTGTAACATTTCGTTTGTGCACAAGTCTATGGAGTAGCACTTTTTTTCTACAGAACACAACCCCTTCCTTTTAGTTCGCTGAATTACACGTACGTAGCATCGTGTAACATTTCGTTTGTGCACAAGTCTAAGGAGTAGCACTTTTTTTTGCTACAGAACACAACCCATTCTTTTTCGTTCGCTGAATTACACGTGTAGCATCGTGTAACATTTCGTTTGTGCACAAGTCTATGGAGTAGCACTTTTTTTTGCTACAGAACACAACCCATTCTTTTTCGTTCGCTGAATTACACGTGTAGCATCGTGTAACATTTCGTTTGTGCACAAGTCTACGGAGTAGCACTTTTTTGCTACAGGACACATGCCCCTTCTTTTTCGTTCGCTGAATTACACGTGTAGCATCGTGTAACATTTCGTTTGTGCACAAGTCTATGGAGTAGCACTTTTTTCTACAACACAACCCCTTCCTTTTCGTTCGCTGAATTACACGTGTAGCACCGTGTAACATTTCGTGTGTGCACAAGTCTATGGAGTATCACTTTTTTTGCTACAGAACACAACCCATTCTTTTTCGTTCGCTTAATACACGTGTAGCATCGTGTAACATTTCGTTTGTGCACAAGTCTATGGAGTAGCACTTTTTTTTGCTACGGTTTGGCGTTGGTATGTACTCTTTGGTCTGGTTCTTCGACTCTGCAAGGGCCCTGTCCATTCTTTTACAATTTATAAACGTATCAACCAGACTAAATGCTTCTGTAGCATGTAGCATTGCTACTGGCACGAGCCACGAATTCGTTGGTCTCATTTCGTGCTGGGTATAGTGGGGTACGCTGCGCTGGAGGAGTAAATGAATAAGTTCGTTTTATGGAAATTAAGCCGAGTTCTGGGGTATCCCTTGGCGGGATTTTGTTTGAGTGTTGCTGTTTGTTCTCACTCCTCCGGTTTTTCCATAGATAACAGATAACACTGTGGGCGATAAACAAATCAAGCAACGTCATTTTAAACGTGGGTCTTCAGAACGTAAAAATGAGAGGGGTGATTGTGTGGCAAAAAGAGGTATAGCCTGGGCCCAGACCAGGAAAAACTAAGGAATTTAGCTCCAGAGCCACCCAGAATTTGGCCTCAAATCCTAGATGGCCGCCAAAATCTAAAATGGCTGCCAAAATTACATAAAATATACTGCTAATTACGTTTAATATCAACGGTTTTTGTGTGTGATTCTGTCATCTTGAATGTACACCCATTGAATTTAGCTCCAGAGCCACCCAGAATTTGGCCTCAAATCCAAGATGGCCGCCAAAATCTAAAATGGCTGCCAAAATTACCCTAATCAGGTTTACTAGCAGGATGCCGCGCTTCGCGCGGCACCTGCTAGCTGGGTGAAATCGTAACTTATAGATACACCTTGTTGACGTCTTAAAAACATAATGGATTGTATGACAAACAAATCGCGAAACTTAGCGAGTAGAGTACCAGCTAGAAAGTATTTCGAGCGCACGAAAATATTTCGAGCTCACGAACAGATATTCTTGGAGCGCAAGAAGTCATTTCGTGGCCACGACAACATTTCTCAAATTATTTCGTAACGGTGATTTTTATTCGTCATGTCCCTTTAGGGGCTCCGTAGAATACCATCGACTCTGAATAACAAACAATCTTTGTAAAAATACTTCCCGACTTTCGAACTAATAATACACAATAGGCAGTCCATCTTCGCTTGCATGCTGCCTGCGTCTCGTGATTTTTTAACAGGAATCGTACGGAAAACAATACGAACCACTTCGGGATTTCTGAGTTTACATCATCGTGAAAATCCTGATTAAAAAACCCAACAGGCCGGCCATCTGACAGTGCGCCCTCAACTGACGTAATGCAGTCACGTTTCTAAATTGCATATTCATATCCACCATCTCCATACAATTTCGCGACATTTTTGCACGATCAAAGTTGAAATTGAGGCAATAGCGATATGTTTCGGAGTGTTTTGAGACAGATAATGTTGTAATATTTAAGTATCGACAATGTGAAGCAAAGAAATTTGCCCAAAAGGCAACACGAAAGGAATAAATCATTTTTTAACGTTCCCAAGCTGTGACTGAAACGTGGTCGACGCGCACGAATTCGAACCCGAAAACGAAGCCGGCGCTCAACTGGTACTATGTTTACTCCGCAATAACCAAAGAAGTATAAATCGGGGCACCAGCTCAAATAACACGGGATGGGCCGCCCAATCGCGAACAACAAACTCGGCACCAACTCGGCCACCGCGCAAGCAAGCATTTCAATGTGCAATTATTATCTACACACACTTGTAACTTTGAATGTTTGTTGGTAAAAATCAGTTGAAGACTTTGTAAATGATCCCGAAATAATGTGTGTGTTGTTATTATGTATTTCCCATCTGGTGCTTTATATCAACCAGATATTATTGAGCACATTTGCCGTGTAGTCGACAGCATTCAGAGTACTGACACATCGGCAATTGTAACCCTATATACTGAGATATGTCAATGATTTAAAATGCAACAGTATTGTAAAACGTCGTATTAGACAAACTGTTTACATTATTGCCCAGTATTATTTGAGCAAATTGAACGTTTAGCTTCATTGGGTGCAAGTGATCGCTGTTGTATTACCATTGAATCTTCTTGTCAACCTCCAAAACAGACTTAAGTCGTGTTCGCACTGGATAAACATTTTAGGTTATTTGACGATGACGCCGGGAAACATTCCGATGGGTTAATCTTCCCACCGTCCGCACTTGGATTTAATTGACGCGGGTAGAATTGCCAAGACGATGGGTAAACTAACCGAGCTGGCTCCAAAACAATAAAAAGGGCGCCCTGCGTGACCTATGACCGCGACTTGACGACCGGATCGTCAAGCTGTTCCCGGCGCTAGCTCTCAACATTATTTTCTTACATAATGGGTGATGGAAGATTAAACCGAGACGTCGCGTCCGCAATGGATTTTCTGGCTCGGTTAAATCTTCCTGGTCAATCTTCCTGGGCACCCTTTGCTCGGTTAAACTACCCACGCGGCGTTGGTTAGTTACCTGTGAGGAAAATTACCCAGACTTGAAATGGGCAAGTTACCCATTGGCTCGGTTAGTTTGCCCAAATTAAGTCCAGTGCGGACAGGGCTTAATAGACGAATTATCACACGCCCGTATAGTGATTCTTTAGTCCGATTTTTTCGCCGTTGGCTTATTGATTATGACTGTTGTGGTGCTATTTCGGATTTATCAACTGTGGATCAAATTTAAAAATATGTGAATAATTATGACTGTATCGTTTTTCATTTATTAAGCGTCAAAAAGACAATCCCTGGATTACTCAAAGAAATCACAACATTCCGCAAGCACAATGAACACCACAGAGAAGGGGCCCGGTGGGGGGCCCGGTGGGGGGGGGGGGGGGGGGGGGGGGGGGGTGGGGGGGGGGGTCTATCCGTCTCTAATATTGCTTCATAAGATGCTAATACTAGCGCATTAGCTCACAAAGGCGAGTCGCTTGGACTAACAAGCAAGCGACCAAAACTGGATAGCCATTATGACCATGAGTCTAGTGTGGCAAGATTACTTGAGAAAACAAAACCTTGATATGACGTACAATGAAAACTGCATCTGAATGATGTACATTACTAAGCATTGCGTCGCCGTTTGCACAATAAAACGACACAAACATTATGTTTGTTTATTTTCATATAAGTCCATCTTGATTTTCTACTAGTTCTGTTCCCCATTTGTCCTGAAATTGTGGCATAACTTTGATAAGTTTGGTAATTTATTCTAAAGAAAAAACACACAACACAAATGTTTATTGATTGGATCACCCCGAACTTAAATATATGTCCCTCTATTTTACACTAATGAAAACGTCTAGCTGACCTCCAAGCTGTATGTTATATCGCTTGTATAGAGGTGATTCTACGCAACCTTTTAAAGAGATTGTGGAAATTATTATACACTCCTGGAAACACTGATGTGTTTTGCCTTTGAATGCTTCTTTATTGTCATATATAATAGGTACATTTCTGCTAGAATGCCTTAAAAATGTCAAGTCTCAAAGCATTGTATAATGTACACCAAATATTTGCTTGCTAGCGCAAGCATCTTGGCAAGCTACATATGCACCAGACTATTAAGATCCCACTCCTCCAATTATGTTTAATAAATGTTAACACTTTTAGAATATCCTGTTAATTACTAAATTAGTCTAATCAGAGAACATGTTTTATCAGAAGTATTTGCGGTTCATCTCCGTGGGATTTGTATATCCCCAAAAAGCCGGCCGTTAGAATATGAACGTCGATCAATGTGACCCTGTACTACATGTTTGGTAAATTTAATATCTTTCATCAATTTGTTGGGATTAATATCCATGCACTAATGGTCATCTGTACTCTGTTAGCCTAATTAAACTGTTGTTTACGCGCGAGTCTCAGCTAAGGATTGTGACAAATACAATAAACAAGTCGATTTCGTTAAACTATCGAAGAGTCTTCATCAGGTGAAATATGTTATTGAAGCTGCATTGTGTCGCTGACGGCAGCAGTTTCATCGTGTCCTGAAAGAAAAAGAGGAGAGGTTTCTGTAAATAATTTTTACGGTAATAACATGACTATAGTACGGCAGGAAAAATGGGTTCCCATGCACCCCCACCCTAAAACAAAATTCCAAGATGATTGTTAGCATCCCTAGGAAAATCACCCCAAATCACCCTATTCAGTCGAAAGTAATAAAAATGCATAATTTTCAATGTTATCATCATCAAAAGGGAGTCTTTGTTTTGATAAAGGTAACCTATAACTCATGTGCCACTGACTCTATAAATAATAGGAAAATAGTTCTGACCTTAGCGGCAGATCACACCGGCATCGTGCGTGTGGTTACATGCGATCTCCGCCCAACAAAATGAAGGGCAATCGGTTATCTTCGTCTCTGACCCGTCGCACGCGATGCCGTCCATGTACACGGGACCTTCCCCTTGGCCGAAATAGGCGCCGGACTTGGCCTTCAATGCGCCCGAGAAGCCCAGCTGAGGGCAAACCACCTCGGCATCCGTCATATCCCAATCGGTATCGCAGAGAGTGCCCCATGCGTTACCTTGGTAAATTTCGACGCGGCCATTGATGCTCGAACCGCCGACCAACCTAATGGGTAAAATGTCTGTGGGTAAAGTTGAATTCTAGCGTTAATCCTGGACATAAATTATTGATGGGGGACAAGTGCGCATAGGTTGCGAAAATTAGCCTGAAACTGATGAAGGGAATAAACTGGGAAAAATTCTAGGAAGAAGAAAAAAACGTATTAGTGTACATGTACATACAAACTGAGACCGAAGCCTACAGGGCTTTTTTAAGAACGCAAACGAAATGGAGGACTTAGACTTCAATTTTGTAACATCCTTCAGGGCTTAGTTTGTAAACTCGAGTGTAAATGTAAACAAATTCCTTACTGTGTCTGCATATCACTCCGGCAACGAGTGAGCTGTTACACTACTGAATGCTACTACAGTGAGTAAACCTCATCTGTGACAACAAAACTGGCGGAGTTATTGTAAAAGCATATTAAAAGTTTAAGGTTGAAAACTTTTTGGGAAAAAAACCGGAAAATGTTTCACACGATGAACGCCGAGCTGACCAACACACCACACACGCGTAAACTAAATGCAGGAAACATGCCGCGGTAGAACATGCCGCCTAAGAAGGACGAGCGTTACTACCTCTAAAGAAATACATTAAAACAGAAAATACAAAAACAGAAAATACAAAAACAGAAAAGGGCGACCATGACCTGATAATTAACCTGCAGGATATGACTTTCTTCATGGACGTTTGTTTGCCGGGCATTTTTACATCTTACGATGTCAGATTCGACCATTTCGCGTATCGGAAAAAAACATGTATTTCGGCCATGGACTGGTTTCGGTCATAACTTTGTCCATTAAAGCGTGCGGCGGAAACCAATCCAACAATGCGCCTGCATTATGTATCATTGGAAAGCTTACAAATAGGGCTATAGTTTGGGGGAATGATTTGGACCCCAGGAGCTTTTAAGGGACTTATAAGTCAGATGTAGCGCGGGGCTGCAAGTGCAAAGGGTTAATGTCTGAAACGCAAGTCTATTGTTCACATTTCAGCAGGGTTGTATATAGCTACGCTTGCCGGCGCCGGTGTCGTGCCAAAAGGTGTCCGGTGCGAAATAGTGTCCGGTCCGCCATGTGATTGGTCGAGCGCCTATGACGTCACATTGTTTACGGAAGCTTGCCAAATACTGTCCGCGCTAAGTGTGCATCCTATTGCGTGCTTGCTGTTGAGCTGAGAAGACGTGTTACAGATAAGATCGCGTTTTATCCTGATGATTTTCTTTTGCCATATATTTAAAAGCTTTCCTTTTTATCTGTGATTGCTAAGGATTTGTGTATTTGTCTAGGCCTAACTAACTTATTAATAGTTCATTTTATAACGTTTTTTTGTCCAAGAACTTGTGTGTGTTTTTCGTGGGACTGTTCTGTTTCAAAACACGTGCACGTACGCATGGGGACGCATACTCGTAATCGTATTAACGTTGGTGTGGTGCCTTTGGTCTAGTCCTGCAATACTGTCCGTTTATAATACAGATCCTGCTAAAAAGTAAACTGTCCCTCGAGTCTAGTCCTGCAATACTGTCCGTTTATAATACAGATCTTGCCAAATACTGTCCGTTTATAACACAGATCCTGCTAAACTGTACATAAGTCCTGCCAAATACTGTCCGTTTATAATACAGATCTTGCTAAAAAATGTCCGATCCTGCCAAATACTGTCCGTTTATAACACAGATCATGATAATTGCTATTGCTAAAACTGTACTACGACTAGTAGTAGTACGAGTCCTGCCAAATACTGTCCGTTTAAAATACAGGTCCTGCTAAAAACTGTCCGTTTATAATACAGATCCTGCTAAAAACTGTCCCATAAGTCCTGCCAAATACTGTCCGTTTATAATACAGATCCATCATCCTGCATGCCAAAATACTGTCCATAGAGGGCGCGCGCGCGCCCGGACACTATTTTGCATCGGACACTATTTGGCACGTATTACATGCCAAATAATGTCCGGCCTTTACTGCGCATGCCCAGCGGACACTATTTCGCACCGGACACCTTTTGGCACGACACCGGCACTCGGGATAAAAATTAAGCTTGCCGGCCGTCACAAATTTTGCTGAATTGCACCCCATTTTTTCACTTGTTGCATCGCATCGTATCGCAATTGCAATTTTGTACTTGTCCATTTGTATGCTGCATGCCGCAATCACTGATGCACTGGCCGCATGCATACACCACCACTGTAATGAGACATGTAATAGCGCTCGTAGGTTTTTCGATTCTTAGACCAAAATATTCTAATATTTTTGGTTCATTGGGTCAGGGAACCAGAAAATTCAATGTCGCGACTATACCCAGCACGATATGTGGCATAGGGCAGGGGGGGGGGGGGGGCCCTTCGAGGCTGTGATTGCGCAACGCTGTGGTACCGTCCATTCTCAAAATAGGGGTGAACAATTTTCTCACTCGAAAAATAAAGAGTTTTTGGCATCCAATCTTAACATCTTGTCTTTTGTAGTTGTAAAAGGTTGTTATTTACCTTAATTTTTATCATCCAATGACAAAAATTGTATTGATTATGAAAAAAGCAGTCGAAAAAAATTAAGCGTTGACGTACCGTTGATGCGCGTGGAGATTGTGCACAAATACTCAAACGACGTGCACAAATACCTCCCCTAAAAAGGGCAATAATAATCGATAAATTGTGAAAAATCGTGCTTCGAACCCACTCATTTTTTTCCATGGATACGTTAAAAAAGGATGTAGCAGTGATATACTGAATTTTTAAAAAAATCTGCCTGTGAACCCCTTGCGTTTTATCGTGTTGTTTTCAAACGAAAATGGCAGAAAATGACATCGCCCCCAAAAAAATCCGTGTAGATCGTGCCTGTGTACCTGGCTTTGCGGACGTTATATGAATCACTGAATTCGGAGAGCGAGCGCGGAGCAAATTTGTACGTGTTTCAATGGTGAGCTTCGCGGTAGCGATCTATACGTATTTACTGTGTGAGATGTGCAGCTCTCGAGCGTGGAAGAATGAATGAGATACATTTCAACGTTGGTGGCGCACTTTGTTGGGCCCCCCCTCCGCCCCCCCCCCTGGCATAGGGGTAGCCCCCTCTTATCCCTATACTTTATACGCACTCAACACTATTGTAACCTAACCCATCCTTAACCTCCACCCGTGACGTCACCCTATTGTCCTACCCCTCCATTATTTTGAACGAATGGAGCGTTGGAGGCGATATCTCTCCATTCTTTTGGGAAGGTAACGCAAGTGAACAAAGAGGAAGTAGCTGAAACCATGGATAGCTCCATGCTGAAACTAACCACTACAGTGTAGCGGTTTTCGTTGTATTTTTTTAGAAACCTATGTACTCCAATCCGATTTTCCCTTCAATCTTGTTCTATTGTTAAACTAACCCATACGAAAATGTGTCGAAGAAAAAGACAAACATTATCGATAGTCGGATTCGAACCACAGACCTTTCGATCCATAGCTCTCCTCTCTACCAACTATGCTATTGGCGAGTTGGTGAAAGAAGCCGTTCTTTATAATTCTTTATAGTTATTTAATGTATATGAGTTGCCATTGCTCTTTCTCATGAATATTTTTATCACGAACCACCCAGCTCCTGAAAAAAAATCACGAACCGCTACACCGGTTAGTATAAAGTGTCTTCTGAACAAAGACGCTCCATTCGTGCAAAATAATGGAGCGGTAGGACAATAGGTGGCGACGTCCCTGGTGGAGGTTAAGTCGGTTAATACCCTCGGTAACGCGCCATTCGTGGGTAATAATGTCCCTCGGGCTTCGCCCTCGGGCCATTATTACCCACGAATGGCGCGTACCTCGGGCATTATCCTATACTTCCTTGGCGGGATTTTGTTTGTTTTTGTTGGTGTTTGTTCTCACTCCTCCGGTTTTTCCCATAGATAACAGATAACACTGTGGGCGATAAACAAATCAAGCAACGTCATTTTCAACGTGGGTCGTGGGTATTCAGAACGTAAAAATGAGAGGGGTGATTGTGTGGCGAAAAGAGGTAGATCCAAGGCTCAAAACAGATTCTTTATTAGAAGTTCAGGGAGAAATTGTTTTCGAGTCTACAGTATAGAGATATCCTCTATCCACGTTTTTTCGCGAGTTTTGATGGTTAGAATTGTTAATACTTTTCAATGCTGTCAAATAACGATCAAAAGAGACGGTTATCAACAAATCGTCAAACTATTGGGTATGCAAGAAGAGTGGCTCTCGTACGATGAAGTTTATTAGGGAACATTTAACATGAAAACGTATTTGACGTCATCTTTTTACATTATTATCTGCTCACTAAACTTAAAAAAACCGATCTCCTAGATACCATTACTATACAGTACACGGTTAAACGTTTTGCGTAGTCAACCCCCCAAGACTCTAAACCAAAACACTTGATACATGTGCATGTATACGGTAAAATAAACAAATTTACGTTTACACTCAAAGATATAGTTACGGTAAAGTAATCGATAATCGAGACGAGCATTTATCGTTAAATATACAAATTTATATGAAAATGTGTCGTTTACTAATAAAAACATGACGACCGATATGTATCCTAATAAAACAAGGGCATTTCGTCTTCAAAAGATGGAAGATAGTCGAAATTATTCGCCAACAAGATCAAATAAGCTTATCAAAAAACTTACAACCTCAGACTCTCAGTGAGCAAAACTTATTCTTAAACGGTATTGTTTATGATACGATACATGCTGTCATTTCTTTAGACAAATCATACTGCAGTATCCCTCGTATGCATCATAACTAAAGATCAGGCTGTCGCAGTCGTTGTTGGTGTAAACGTCAAACTTGTTAAACACTGCGAATATTACTTATTGGCAGTGACGGTGATTACTCAAAAGTAGCTTTGGCGACTTGCGACTCAATTTTATTTGTTGGGTTCGATCACAAAGTTATCTATCTCTCTCTCGTCGCTGTCGGTGTGGTCCATCTTGTGGTTTTTCAGGTAGTTGCTGCGACTGAACGATTTTATTAGTGTGGGTCATCTGGTGTCGCTTGAGGTGTCCATTGTGCGCGAATGATTTTCCACAGATGTCGCATGCGTAAGGTTTCTCATTAGTGTGGGTCATCTGGTGTTGCTTGAGGTTTCCATTGTGCGCGAATAATTTTCCACAGATGTCGCATGCGTAAGGTTTCTCATTAGAGTGGGTCATCTGGTGTCGCTTGAGGTGTCCATTGTGCGCGAATAATTTTCCACAGATGTCGCACGTGTACGGTTTCTCATTAGTGTGGGTCATCTGGTGTTGCTTGAGGTTTCCATTGTGCGCGAATGATTTTCCACAGATGTCGCATGCGTACGGTTTCTCATTAGAGTGGGTCATCTGGTGTTGCTTGAGGTTTCTACTCTGATTGAAAGATTCTTCACAGATGTCGCATGCGTACGGTTTCTCATTGGTGTGGGTCATCTGGTGTCGCTTGAGGTCTCCATTCTGCGTGAATGATTTTCCACAGATGTCGCATGCGTACGGTTTCTCATTAGTGTGGGTCATCTGGTGTCGCTTGAGATGTCCATTGTGCGCGAATGATTTTCCACAGATGTCGCATGCGTAAGGCTTCTCATTAGTGTGGGTCATCTGATGTTGCTTGAGGTTTCTACTCTGATTGAATGATTTTCCACAGATGTCGCATGTGTACGGTTTCCTATTGGTGTGGGTCATCTGGTGTCGTTTGAGGGTTCTACTCCGATTGAAAGATTTTTCACAGATGTCGCATGCGTACGGTTTCTCATTGGTGTGGGTCATCTGGTGTCGTTTGAGGGTTCTACTCCGATTAAAAGATTTTTCACAGATGTCGCATGCGTACGGTTTCTGATTGGTGTGGGTCATCTGGTGTCGTTTGAGAGTTCCATTCTGCCTGAACGATTTTCCACAGATGTCGCATGCGTAAGGTTTCTCATTAGAGTGGGTCATCTGGTGTTGCTTGAGGTTTCTACTCTGATTGAAAGATTTTTGACAGATGTCGCATGCGTACGGTTTCTCATTGGTGTGGGTCATCTGGTGTCGCTTGAGGTTTCTACTCTGATTGAATGATTTTCCACAGATGTCGCATGCGTACGGTTTCTCATTGGTGTGGGTCATCTGGTGTCGCTTGAGGTCTCCATTCTGCGTGAACAATTTTCCACAGATGTCGCATGCGTACGGTTTCTGATTGGTGTGGGTCATCTGGTGTCGTTTGAGAGTTCCATTCTGCCTGAACGATTTTCCACAGATGTCGCATGCGTAAGGTTTCTCATTAGAGTGGGTCATCTGGTGTTGCTTGAGGTTTCTACTCTGATTGAAAGATTTTTGACAGATGTCGCATGCGTACGGTTTCTCATTGGTGTGGGTCATCTGGTGTCGCTTGAGGTTTCTACTCTGATTGAATGATTTTCCACAGATGTCGCATGCGTACGGTTTCTCATTGGTGTGGGTCATCTGGTGTCGCTTGAGGTCTCCATTCTGCGTGAACAATTTTCCACAGATGTCGCATGCGTACGGTTTCTCATTGGTGTGGGTCATCTGGTGTCGCTTGAGGTCTCCATTCTGATTGTGCGTAAACGATTTCCCACAGATGTCGCATGTGTACGGTTTCTCATTAGTGTGGGTCATCTGGTGTCGCTTGAGGTCTCCATTGTGCGTTAATGATTTTCCACAGATGTCGCATGTGTACGGTTTCTCATTGGTGTGGGTCATCTGGTGTCGTTTGAGAGTTCCACTCTGCCTGAACGATTCTCCACAGATGTCGCACGCGTAAGGTCTCTCATTAGAGTGGGTCATCTGGTGTTGCTTGAGGTTTCTACTCTGATTGAAAGATTTTTCACAGATGTCGCATGCGTACGGTTTCTCATTGGTGTGGGTCATCTGGTGTCGTTTGAGAGTTCCACTCTGCCTGAACGATTTTCCACAGATGTCGCATGCGTAAGGTTTCTCATTAGAGTGGGTCATCTGGTGTTGCTTGAGGTTTCTACTCTGATTGAAAGATTTTTCACAGATGTCGCATGTGTACGGTTTCTCATTGGTGTGGGTCATCTGGTGTTGCTTGAGGTTTCTACTCCGATTGAAAGATTTTTCACAGATGTTGCATGCGTACGGTTTCTCATTGGTGTGGGTCATCTGGTGTCGTTTGAGGGTTCTACTCTGATTGAAAGATTTTTCACAGATGCCGCATGTGTACGGTTTCTCATTGGTATGGGTCATCTGGTGTCGTTTAAGAATTCCACTCTGCCTGAACGATTTTCCACAGATGTCGCATGCGTAAGGTTTCTCATTAGAGTGGGTCATCTGGTGTTGCTTGAGGTTTCTACTCTGATTGAAAGATTTTTCACAGATGTCGCATGCGTACGGTTTCTCATTGGTGTGGGTCATATGGTGTCGCTTGAGGTCTCCATTCTGCGTGAATGATTTTCCACAGATGTCGCATGTGTACGGTTTCTCATTAGTGTGGGTCATCTGGTGTTGCTTGAGGTTTCTACTCCGATTGAAAGATTTTTCACAGATGTCGCATGCGTACGGTTTCTCATTGGTGTGGGTCATCTGGTGTCGTTTGAGGTCTCCATTCTGCGTGAATGATTTTCCACAGTTGTCGCATGCGTACGGTTTCTCATTAGTGTGGGTCATCTGATGTTGCTTGAGGTTTCCATTGTGCGCGAATGATTTTCCACAGATGTTGCATGTGTACGGTTTCTCATTGGTGTGGGTCATCTGGTGTTTTTTGAGGTTTCCATTCTGCCTGAACAATTTTCCACAGATGTCGCATGTGTACGGTTTCTCATTGGTGTGGGTCATCTGGTGTTTTTTGAGGTGTCCTCTCTGCCTGAACGATTTTCCACAGATGTCGCATGTGTACAGTTCCTCATTGGTGTGGGATATTTGATGTTGCTTGAGGTTAGATTTTAATGTGAAGGTTTTGCTGCAGATGTCGCATGAGTGCCCTTTCTCCTTGATGTGCATTTTACATGTAAAACTAGGACTCATTTTGGCAATGATTTGGCCGTGTCTTATTTGCTGTATCCTCCAAACTAGCAGTCTCGTCTACATCCGACTCTTCAAAATGTACAAAGATAAAAAGCAGCAAAAAGTAAAATTTTCTACTAAAAAATAGGTGTCGTCACGCCCTGTTCTTTGAATACACAGTACATTCAGCGGCGTAATTAGGGGTAATTTTTTAAGGGGTACTTAGTTGTCAAACCGCTCGACCCTGTCCCACCGCTCGACCCGTCCTACAAAAGTGCTTAGCACAAAAAAGGTCTTGCTCAGTAATAAAAGGTTATCGGCCAAAACTCTACGTGCTTTTCATTCAAAACAAAAACCAGCAGAATACCAGTAACAAACAATGAATATCATCAACTGAAGTTTTGGTTTGTAACCTCGTTTTTTCCAAAGAAATTGTTTTAACTAAACAAATGTTGGTGCTATTCCTCTACTAAACACAAGTAACATTAACAACAGTACCGTTTTATGAACGTGGCCCCTGTTGGTTCTAAGCATGGAGGTATGGAGGAGAATACGACTCACAACAGAAAATAATTTTACTCTCGTTTTCACCTTGTTGAAGAAGTCAAGGCACAAATTCGGAATACCCTGCCACTCGTCTGCCCACTTCGTATCCGGATATATACGCGCTGCACAGTGAATGTTCACAATTATTTTTCGGAGGCCAGAGAGACTTTGGGTCAACTCGTCGTACCCGGGTCAACTCGTCGCACCCGAGTCAAGTCGCACCCGAGTCAAGTCGTACTCCCCTCCCGTTAATTGAATTTTCTTTTTACCATAGTAATATTTTCTCAACATATTCTAAATAAATTTGATGTATGTTTCTTTTTCACTGGATGGTTATCGCTATTCGCGACTTTCTGAACTTCTTTAAATGCAATTGGCTAGGAATGTTTCGTAAGGAATATCTCTTTAACCCTAACTCCCTACACAACAAAGGAAGTTGGAGGATTTTGAAGGAATTGTATTGTTCAATAACAATGGTGAGGGAGTTAGGGTTAATAAGTATTTTTATTATCGAAAAAATTATGAATGGTATAGTTGTTATTGAATATTTTTGATCGATTTCATATTAATGATTTGTAATTATTGTCGAAAAATTAAGAATGATATTTTGTTTTTCGATTTTTAGGTATTTGATGCATGAATTACTGCAAACTCCGTGTTTTACCATTGACCAAGAATATTTAGACAAGAAAGTTGTTGAAGTTGGCTTTCTTTACAATACTGCACATGGATCAAATCTCTTTTGTGAATGGGTTGGTTCTGAAAAGAACCGGTTGTTTTAATCTGGTTGGCTCTGAAAAGAGCCATTATTATAGATCAAATCTGAAGACAACAATCCTATACACAAAAGTACCCGATTTAAATACTATTGATTTTGTTGTATGATTTTCATTCCCTTAAACTTATATTTTTAGAAAAAATTGTGCCCGAGTCAACTCGTCTGTCACTGCGCTAAAATGACGCTACCTCTTCAACGTCTTCACGCGCGCGGGTACCGTCGTGTATGCACTAGGGTACGAGTTGACTCGAACACGAGTTGACTCGAACACGAGTTGACTCGAACACGAGCTGACTCAGGTACGAGCTGACTCGGGTACGAGTTGACTCGGGTACGAGTTGACTTGGGTGTAAAATTTGGGGTACGCGTTGACTTGGGTACGAGTTGACCCATTTACACGATTTTCCACAGATGTTGCATGCGTACGGTTTCTCATTGGTGTGGGTCATGATCATCTGGTGTTGCTTGAGTTGAGGTTTCATTGTGCGTGAACGATTTTCCACAGATATCGCATGGGTACGGTTTTATCATTGGTATAGGTCAGGGGGGGGGGGGGCGGAGGGGGGCCCAAGAAAGTGCGCCACCAACGTTAAAATGTATCTCATTCGTTCTTCCACGCTCATGAGCCACACATCTCACACAGTAAATACGTATAGATCGCTACCGCGAAGCGCACCGTTGAAACACGTACAAATTTGCTCCGTGTATCGCTCTCCGCATTTAGTGATTCATACAACGTCCGCAAAGCCAGGTACGCAGGCACGATCTACATGGATTTTGTTTGGGGCGATGTCATTTTCTGCCATTTTCGTTCGAAAACAACACGATAAAACGCAAGGGGGTCACAGGCAGATTTTTTTTAAAATTCAGTATATCACTGCTACATCCTTTTTTAACGTATCCATGGAAAAAAATGAGTGGGGTCAAAGCACGATTTTTCACAATTTATCGATTATTATTGCCCTTTTTAGGGGAGGTATTTGTTAACGTCGTTTGAGTATTAGTGCACAATCTCCACGCGCATCAACGGTACGTCAACGCTTAATTTTTTCGACTGCTTTTTTCGTTTTCAATACAATTTTTGTCATTGGATGATAAACATTAAGGTAAATAACAACCTTGTTGTACAACTACAAAAGACAAGATGTTAAGATTGGATGCCAAAAACTCTTTATTTTTCGAGTGAGAAAATTGTTCCCCCCTATTTTGAGAATGGACGGTACCACAGCGTTTCGCAATCACAGCCTCGAAGGGCCCCCCCTCCGCCCCCACCCCCCCCCTCCCCCCCTGGGTATAGGTCATCTGGTGACGCTTAGCAGTTGAGCCTGGTGTCCATATAGTCTGCGCATCTGTTCCTTGCTCTATGGTCTGCGTGAACAATTTCACAGATGTTGCATGTGTATACGGTTTCTCAACAACATGATTTAACTCGCAATTACTCAAATAAAACACCGTCAATATAACAAAACATATAGTCAACACATCCCCTGCCTGTTTACCCACGAAATTAAATATTATATTCTGTAGTTTAAACAAGCATAAATGTCATGAAACCTGTCTACATTCTCTCGCCAAACTTACCATGGTTCACGTGCGTATTCTGCCATTTTTAGTTGCCAAATTACTTATTTTTGTAGCGCCCTCTTTTGATAGATGGCGTCATCACTGGGAGCACGTGGATTTTATTTGCTCGTTTCGTTGGGATCGTGCGACTGCGAGCGCACACTATATCGCATGTGATGGGATGTTATGTGACACCGAACACTACGAAACACACACACACACATGTACACACATAAATTAACATCTTGTCATTTTCGATTTGATATGAATGACAATTGTATTTCAACCAATAAAAACAAAACCATAATAGGAGCCAAAGAAGATCTGCGAAGGATGCAATACCGATGTAGCTAAAACAGCCATTGGAATGGAGAATTTATATCAAATATAAGTTTTGCGTCCAAAGAAAGATGGGTCATAAAATGATACTGAATTTAAAGACTTTAAATAAGCATGTAAAATACCATCGTTTTCAGATGGAAACTTTGAAGTCAGATACAGCCGAACAAAAACTGCTGGCATCTATTGATATTCGTGATACTTATTAGTGCCAATTGCATACGAACGACTATGTCTATCAATTCGCATGCCTCCCTAATGGGCTTGCTTCAGCTCTAAGTGTATTCACCAAGGTCATGAAACCTATATTTTCTGCCCTCAGAGACAAGGGATTACAATCAGTTGCATATATTGATGATTCGTTGTAATTTGTATGCTGAATCATAATGTCGAATGTTGCAAACATTTGAAAGTTAATACACTAGTTAATGAACCAAACTGGTCTTATTGTTCATGACCATAAACCAGCCGTTAATCCGACACAAACATCTCCTTCCTCATCACGGTCTCCTTGTCCTCCAACGTTCACGTTGCCATCGTTCTTCTCAGCTTTTGAGCGGGCTTAGGTATATTGCAGCCAATTCTGAATTAGCAGACAAATTTTCCCATCAACAGCACGTTAATCTGTTGAGGGGTTTTCACGGACAGCCGCCGCTGCAATTAAAAGAATCATAACTTTCAACTACTGTCAAAGTATATGGCGAATTTTAAGGAGACGACACAGGGAATCCTCGTGTCATGGTTTAAATTCCCCTAATTTTGTTTGGTATATTGCAGTATCTATCACTGCACTGTTTAGGTTATAATCATATATAGGTGAACGGGCAATTTTACCCGATCTGAACTGGATACCAACGGACGGCGAACGGGTTAAAGACGAGATGGACGAAGTAGCATCGTATTTATGACATTGTTTGGCCAAAGTTATACGTTCTACCCCAGCACAGCCCGTTTCACGATTTTCGTAGGACGGGACATGCGCAGGACGTTTTGAATACTAGTTTGGTGTGACGGAAGCAGTAATATGGTCGGGAAACGACTCCGATTGCCCCGATCTTCCATACTACGACCATTCACGTTTCTAATATATGATCCCACCACGTTCTACCCTATTTGTACCACGATTTGTAACTTGATTTTCATTTTTTGGGATCGGGAAGTTCGTAACGAGGTCAAATGCCCAGTGTGATAGTGGTGTTAGGGGGGGCTAAACCCTTCGCACGTGACGTCAGCTTCTAACTTTCGCAGGTCCAGTATACGCATTTCCAGAATGTACTTTGTATTTCATTTAGGTGGGGGGGGGGGTGGTAAAGCACCCTCTACTCTATAGCACAGGCTGTAAAACCGCGCCTGTCGGTTGCTTTATCTGGAGGATGCGCTAACAAGTTTGCATGCATTTGCATAGGACTGAGGAGTATTTTTGATCTCCGTGATTTTATTTACTACATAATCTTTCAATGGTTCAGTAGTCATATCGTTCCACATGACTAGACACGCGCATGCGTACCGGCTGATGCAAAACGCATCAAACGTATAGACCACTCCCTAACTGTGAACCTCCTGTGGCATGTCGAATGTCTTATGACCTCGCCCGATTTGAACGAGTTATCTTTGCGCAGAGGCGATATCGTAACCAATGAGGCCTAACCGAGGTGCGATTATTGCTAGTTGAAAACTTATCCCAATACCCCGCAATGACGACGTGAAATACCGTCGGCATATGCAATTTTTGATGGTCTCTACGGGGACCTAAATAATTAAAACGAAAAGTAGAAAGAAAACGACATAAACCCATACATAAGCAACATATCAATTATAGTACCCGTCATTTTCTACATTCTTTTTCCTTTTTCAAATTCTACAGAAACCTTAATAAATTTAATATTTCTAACAGAAGTAGCAGATCCGCCTCTTTGATTGAGCAAACCCACTAGCGTCACGTCACGGTGGCCTATAGTTCCTCAACTTCTATGTAGTCCAGGAAAAATAAGTTTTGACCTCAAACAAATTGCAACAAATTGTTTTTCACCACAGTGCATTTCTAAAAGGTTCCTAGAATGACACACTAAAAATCCACAAAAATTCAAGTGGTGGAAATATGTCTAATTTGCATAAATCGTTAATCCCTGCCATGTAATATTTTTTATTCCCATATTTGGGTATATATTTTATTTTTATTTTTTGAAAAGTTTATTTTGGTGATTCTACTTACATATCATTACTTGAATAACATTTGCTAAAGCATATAAGTGACTGAATAATTATGAGAACACAGTAATTATCCAAAATGACAACTTTGTGACCCTATAAATGTGCGCACATTACACTGTCTCCAGATATCATCATGTAGTCAGTATTGGTGAGCTTCAAATTCACCAAGTTGCTTACTGGCACAGTTATCATATTAATAAAACCTTATGAAAAATCATATGAACAATAATAACATTGTGATATTTAGCCCAGAAAACAAAAAATGGGGAAAATGGTGTGTCTATAAATTGGGCTAAAAAGTAGTTAAATGGTGGCCTAACATGGAATACTTGAACAAGTTCAAGGAAATCACCAAAATACATTTTAACGTAGATATGATTATTGTAAGCAACAACAATCTTAAATTTGGGGGGTTTCCTTGAACTTGTTCAAGTCTCTCACCTTAGGCAACCCTTCACCTACTTGTTAGCCCAATTTAGGGACACATCATTTTTTCCACGTTTTTGTTTGCTGGGCTAAATATCACAATGTTATCATTGTCCATATGATTTTCCATAAGTTTTTAATATGATAACTGTGCCAGTAAGCAACTTGGTGAATTTGAAGCTCACCAATACTGACCACATGATGATATCTGGAGACAGTGTAATGTGCGCACATTTATAGGGTCACAAAGTTGTCATTTTGGATAATTACTGTGTTCTCATAATTATTCAGTCACTTATATGCTTTAGCAAATGTTATTCAAGTAATGATATGTAAGTAGAATCACCAAAATAAACTTTTCAAAAAATAAAAATAAAATATATACCCAAATATGGGAATAAAAAATATTACATGGGAGGGATTAACGATTTATGCAAATTAGACATATTTCCACCACTTGGATTTTTGTGGATTTTTAGTATGTCATTCTAGGAACCTTTTAGAAGTGCACTGTGGTGAAAAACAATTTGTTGCAATTTGTTTGAGGTCAACAAAACAAAATTATGTATTTTGCCTGGACTAATGAGCGAGTACCTTATCTCATCTAAGCATCCATCAAGTTGAAAAAGCGACAATTTAGCTTAATTATTTGGCAAATTAAGAGGAGCCCGTGAAAACGTACATGAGAGGATAGCCAACGACCAGAGGTTTCTACGAAGTACTGCTCACATGGTTTACCGTAGTCTTGCTTAAAGACCGAGCTGGCGCGCCGTCCGCTATCCAGGCTTATTGAGGGTATATTTTTGTTACACCGCAGCGAAGGGTTTCTTGTCGTAACACTGGCAATTCCACTCTTGAAAGGAGACTCATGCACGAATACGAAGTACAGTGTACACAGCGCGCGCGAAATAAAGTCGGGAGTCCTAGGGTAGATAAAGCCAGGCATCAAATATATCAGCCGTATTGATAGAGAGGAGTGAGTAGGTTGGGGATGATTTTAGATCCTAGTCCTAGGGTCAATAAAGCCGAGGGTCCTAGGGTCAATGAAGTCGAGGGTCCTAGGGTCAATAAAGTCGAGGGTCCTAGGGTCAATACAGCCGAGGGTACTAGGGTCAATACAGCCGAGGTTCCTAATTACTGAGTCCTAGGGTCAATAAAGCCGAGAGTCCTAGGGTCAATAAAGCCGAGAGTAGTAGGGGAAATAGGTTGAGAGTCCTAGGGTCAATAAAACCGAGAGTCCTAGGGTCAATGAAGCCGAGAGTAGTAAATAAAGTCGAGAGTCCTAGTCTTGTTACAAGGCCGTAATATAGAGTGATCCCTTCGCTGCGGTGTACAAACAATATACGCAAAACCCTGATATGACGTACAATGAAAACTGCTCTGAATGATGTATATTACTAAGCATTGCGTCGCCGTTTGCAAAAAAAACGACACAAACATTATTATTTTTTTTGTTTTGTTATAAGTCTATCTTGATTATCTGCTAGTTCTGTTCCCCCATTTGTCATGAAATTGTGGTATAACTTGGATAGGTTTGGTAATTTATTCTGTAGAAAAAACACACAACACAAATGTGCTTGTTTATCGATTGGATCACCCCGAACTTAAATACATGTCCCTCTATTTTACACTAATATAATACAAACGTCTAGCTTATATCCAAGCTGTGTGTTATTTCGCTTGTATAGAGGTGATTCTTCGCAACCTTTTAAAGAGATTGTGGAAATTATTATACACGCCTGGAACCACTGTTGTTTTTTGCCTTTGAATGCTTCTTTATTGTCATATATAATAGGTACATTTCTGCTAAAATGCCTTTAAAATGTCAAGTCACAAAGCACTATATATGTACACCAAGTATTTGCTTGCTAGCACAAGCATCTTGGCAAGCTAGGAATGCACCAGACTATTAAGATCGCACTCTTCCAATTATGTTTAATAAATGTTCAGAATATCCTGTTAAAGTCTAATCAGAGAAAATGTTTTATCAGAGGTATTTGCGGTTCATCTCCGTGGGATTTGTGTATCCCAAAAGAGCCGGCCGTTAGAATATGAACGTCAATCAATGTGACCCTGTACTACATGTTTGGTAAATATAATATCTTTCATCAATTTGTTGAGATTAATATCCATGCACTAATGATCATCTGTACTCTGTTAGCTTAAACTGTTGTTTACGCGCGAGTCTCAGCCAAGGATTGGGGCAAATACAATAAACAAGTCGATTTCGTTAAACTGTCGAAGAGTCTTCATCAGGTGAAATATGTTATTGAAGCTGCATTGTGTCGCTGACGGCAGCAGTTTCATCGTGTCCTGGAAGAAAAAGAGGAGAGGCTTACAAAATGTTGCTTTCATGGACAGTTTCTGTAAATGGTTTTTACGGTAATAACATAACTATAGTAGTACGGCAGGAGAAATGGGTTCCCATGCACCCCCACCCTAAAACAAAATTCCAAGATGATTGTTAGCATCTCTAGGACATATAATTAAAGAATGTTGATGTTGCCAGCGAAAAAAATGTCCCATGATGTCTATAATTTGCATATTTCCAAAATAGCTGCCGTGCGCTCAATAATATGTCTAATGAGCCGATGTTGGAGGTCAAAATCACCCTATTCAGTCGAAAGTAATAACAATGCATAATTTTCATTTTTACCATCATCAAAAGGGAGTCTTTGATTTGAAACAGGTAACCTATAGCCTAACTCATGTGCCACCGATTCTATAAATAATAGGAATGAGTTCTGGCTCTAGCTAGCGGCAGATCACACCGGCATCGTGCGTGTGGTTGCATGCGATCTCCGCCCAACAACATGAAGGGCAATCGGTGATCTTCGTCTCTGACCCGTCGCACGCGATGCCGTCCATGTACACAGGGCCTTCCCCTTGACCGAAATGGGCGCCGGACTTGGCCTCCACTGCGCCCGAGAAGCCCAGCTGACGGCAAACCACCTCGGCATCCGTCACATATCCCAATCGGTATCGCAGAGAGTGCCCCATGCGTTACCTTGGTAAATTTTGACGCGGCCATTGGTGTGGTTCGAACCGCCGACCAACCTAATGGGTAAAATGTCTGTGGGTAAAATTGAATTCTAGCGTTAATCCTGGAAATAAATTATTGATTGGGGACAAGTACGCATAGGTTGCGTAAACTAGCCTGAAACTGATGAAGGGAATAAACTGGGAAAAATTCTAGGAAAAAGAAAAAAACGTATTAGTGTACATGTACATACAAACTGAGACCGAAGCCTACAGGGCTTTTTTAAGAACGCAAACGAAATGGAGGACTTAGACTTCAATTTTGTAACATCCTTCAGGGCTTAGTTTGTAAACTCGAGTGTAAATGTAAACAAATTCCTTACTGTGTCTGCATATCACTCCGGCAACGAGTGAGATGTTACACTGCTGAATGCTACTATACACTCCTCATCTGTGACAACAAAACTGGCGGAGTTATTGTAAAAGCATATTAAATGTTTAAGGTTGAAAACTTTTTGGGAAAAAACCCGGAGAATGTTGGCTTAAATCTTTCACACGATGAACGCCGAGCTGACTGTATATGAAGCAGAATCAGTGTCAAAAAGATCGGACGTGTTTTTACAACTCGGATGCTTTCCTAATTCGGATGTATTCCTAATTCGGATGCTTTTTGCAAACTCGATGCTTTTTTAATTCGGATGAATTCGTAATTCGGATGCTTTTTTAATTCGGATGCCTTTTTAATTCGGATGCTTTTCTAGTTCGGATGCTTTTTGTAATCTCGAATGCTTTTTTAATTCGAATGCTTTTCTAGCTCGGATGCTTTTTATAAACTCGGATGCTTTTTTAATTCGGATGCTTTTCTAGTTTGAATGCTTTTTGTAAACTCGTATGCTTTTTGCAAACTGAACATATATTTGCAAATCTGATGCTTTCCCAATCCGGCACTAGGGTGGCCCTGAAAGGACATCACACATCGTAGATTCTGCGATATCGCGCATTCTGCGCGAATTTGAACGATGACAAACATGTTATCGCATATATCCAAGCATATATCTGAGATGTGGAAGATTTTATTGTAGATTTCTGCACAGATTTATGTGTAGGCGAATATTTTCTGCGCAGATTTTTGAAAAGGCCCCTTAATTTTTTATATTAGGTTTTTAAGTTCTGCGAAGATCAGTACGCAGATTTGTGGGATGTCGCACGGATGGGCATGCACCTACATGTGTTTTAAAACGGACAGGCAAACGTCGTGGTTCAACTTTCAAAACGTCGTACTTCAAGTTTTAAAACGTCGTGGTTCAACATACAAAACGTCGTACTTCAACTTTCAAAACGTCGTGCGCTTTTACCTGGCTCAAGGTAGCAGCGTATTCGGCCGGATCTCTCCGTGCGGATTCAGTCCGCATTCACCAAAAGGCGACAAATATTTAATACATGCTGCAAAAGGTGATGCATTTTCTAAAAAGGTTTATGTCAATTTATTTAAAGAATTTTTCGAAATAAACCGTAAATATAACAATACTTTTCAAACCCTTTCAAATCATACAGCAGATTAGCCACACGTCTTGTTTAACCTTTCCTGTAATTTTGATGACAAATTACAGTTAAATTAGCTGCCTAATGAACTAAGTAATCCTACTTCGAGTTATTTTTATAGATTTGGAAATGAGAATGAAACATTTAAAACAAAATATACCTCACATGTTATCAAAAACTCATACTTTTATTTCATAATCTACAAGATAATGTTACTGGGCAAACTTAATGTGGGTATAGGCTTCAGCCGAACACTAATTAGTGCCTAATTAGCCCGTTAAACAAATCCCCTTTTCAATGCAGCATTGTAATGCGTTTTTCGGCTGCGAGTATATCTGCCTCTTTAAAACAAAGTGTACATCACATGTTATTCAAACCTCATATTTGTATTTCATGATCTACGAGATCATGTTTCTGGGCACACTTAATTTTGGTATAGGCTTCAGCCGAACAGAAATTAGTGCACTCGCACTTGGTTGGGCTTATTTGCAATGTTCTCGGTGAATCAGTTTCGTCAATTCGTCAATCAACAATTTCAACAATTAATTTCACCACGCCAGATTTTATGAGAACGGTAACTGCCCTTCAACTAAGTTCTGCATCATTAGATGGATCCTAGTAGTTTGTCAGCTTAGATCGTTAGGTAAAAGACGGTTTCAGACCGTGTCCATAATTTTTTTTTCCCAATAATATCGCCCCTATAATTCTTTGCGATATATAGCACACTTGGGTCAAATGTAAGTTTCCAAGGTCGAGTGCAAATAAGCAGATATTATCAAAACTACATAAAATGTAAACAAAGAACAAAGGTTATATGTCAAAATTAGCATATAAAAAAATCTTGGAAACTCCGTACTGCCACTCGTGCTTGAAAGAACACTTGCCAGATAGAAAGAGTGGGGCACGGAAAGATTGTCCGTGCAGGTGTGCTTTACAGAAATATACAATTGCAATTCATGTGGCAAAAGGAAAAGAAAGTACAGCAATGATAAAAGCAGGTCTTGAATTTGTAAAACTACACTGTTGCGGTATTGTTTGAAATTTCTATAAAAGGTTTGACAAATAACTCGAAGTAGAATTACTTCCATTAAGCAGCTAATTTAACTGTAATTTGTCATCAGAATTACAGGAAACGTTAAACAAGTTTAGCTTATGTTGTATGATTTGAAATAGTTTGAAAAAGTATTATTATTTACCGTTTATTTTGAAAAATTATTTAAATAAAATGACAAACCTTTTGGAAAATGCATCAGCTTTTGCAGCATGTATTATATATATTTTCGGCTTTTGGTAAATGCATGGCTGAATCCGCGGCCAGAAATTCGGCCGAATACGCGGCTACCTTGAGCCAGGTAAAAGCGCGCGAAAGTTGAGCAGTTGAACCACGACGTTACTTGAAAGTTGAAGTACGACGTTTTGAAAGTTGAACCACGACGTTTTGAAAGTTGAACCACGACGTTGCCTGTCAGTTTTAGAACACCATAACATTCAAAACTTTCAAAACGTCGTGGTTCAACTTTCAAAACGTCGTATGTCAGCTGACATCGCGGCAGAAATTTTCACATAAATCTGCATATAAATCTGCTGTACGTGAGTGCGACATAGCTGCGCAGAATGTGCAATGAAAATGTACATGTAGTGCCCATCCGTGCGACATCGCACAATGTTGCGTACTAAGAAATCTGCGCACAACTTGAAATTTAAAATAAAAATATGCGACTTTTCAAAAATCTGCATAGAAAATATTCACCATCACATGCAATAACATATGCAATAACATGTTTGTCATCTAGTAGGGGTTCTTATGTCCAAAAATAGGCTCAGGTGTTTTCTAAGACCTAGAAGCGTTTTGAAAACAGTTTTGGAATCCTTAAAACTTCTGTTTTCCGAATTTATATGTTTCCAAAATTTCTTTTAAGTGAAAACACATATTTAACAGTATTTTGGGGAAAAAACATGAAATTTGATACTTTTTTTCAATACCTTTAATAACATTCATTCTGACAGCACAATTTGGGTTTTGATTGTTCCTGGTAAAGTAACATACTTTGTTGGGGGGAGGGGGGGGGGGGGGGGGGGGGTAGACTTAACATTTTTCCAAAATAATTCTGGTAAAATGCAATTCTTATCATTTTTTTTAGAAAAAACAGGTTTGGTATTTTTTTCACAACTAAAGTTATGTTAATCCGTGTTTTTTAATCCGTGTTTTTTTTTATTTGATTTCCTTATCCGAACGAATATTGAAGGAAGATCATGTACTGTATACGAATAAATTAGATTGTTTTGCATTAGCAGGCCTTTACACATTGTTAACAGTGGTTTTTATCATTGCGCAAATTGCGCGCTCCAGTTCGGTTGTGCATACTGGGACGCTCCTAATACAAAATTAGAATTTAATTAAATAATTACTCTTCGGTTTTTTGTGTGGGATGTCTCATTCGAAAGCTCATAAAAAAATACAACACTTGAAAATTATTAATTCAATTCGAAAATCTTTTTTTCAGCGTGCAACCCCCTAAACGCACGGACACACCAACTTAAACCGACAATCCTGTCATAAATAAACAATTCTAAATTAAAACAAATTCTTGTTGAGTCCCTGACAATTTTGTCTACACTAAAAAAGAATGCAACTCTGAATATAATTTGGGGAGCAAACACCCATTTGTGAATTGTTTAATTATAAAGAGTTAAAGCATTTAATATGTCACTTTATTTGTTCACAACTGTTCGGTGTAATGTGATCTTTAATATATTCCTATTGCCAAGTTATTATTTATATTATAGTATATAAGTTATTATAGTATATTATTTCCTATTTATATAATAATAATCAATGTTTAGTGGTGCTCGTTTAAAGAGAAAAAGTTGAAAAGGTAATTTTATTATTTTAAATATATATATACATATACAATAAATATATATATACAGGGTGGCCCATAACAAAAAGGACAAGTATTACTTCCACTACCCTGGGGCCAAAGCTATCTACCAACGGATAGAGAAGCTTTCTTGACGAAAAATGGTAGCGAGATATCTGGATTTGGGAGAGTAGTTTTAGCTCTATACCCTGTTTTGTGAAGTACAGTCAGGGGTCGATCATTTCGCACCGAGAAATCGCACATGGCACAGTTTATTTTGTTCTCGGTGCGGAGGGACCACTGATCTGAACTTCACAAAATAGGGTCTGGAGCTAAAACTACAGCCCAAATTATTATTATTATTATTATTATTAATTTCTGGTAATGAAACCAAGGATCCTTCAAAAGCGCTCAAGGCACTGTAGCTCGTAAGCCTGAAGAAACCCGTAGACAGAGGCTGTGTCAGCCAGGAACACCGGGGCAAACCCCTTCTCTTAGCGATAAGTGTTCTGGGTTCTTTTACGTGCATTATACAATGTTATAATGTTATAATGGGAAAGATATATACACACATTATAAATTATACAACACACGGGACCTACAACTTTACGTCCCATCCGAAGGACGAAGCAATAGTGGTTTAATTGCCTTGCTTAAGGACACACGTGTCCACACCGAGACTCGAACTCACGCTCTGCGGAACAGAAAACCAAGCTCTTAACCGCTCGGCCACGACACTCCAAGATTTATTGGTATCATTTTCCTTCTAGAATGATTTCCACTCATTGGTATAATAGTTTCGGTCTCAGGGTAGTGTGAGTGTGCTTGTTTGTCCAGATATGTTTCTCAAATTGCTTTTAGGGGGCACTCTGTATGATAGAAGAGAAAGAGGAAGCCGATCAAATTGCCACGAACAGCAATTCTTAAGTAAATCAAGGAATGGTTCTTGGCTGCCTCGGTGAAATATCGTTAAAGATCGTGAAAGCGCCCCGACATATTTGGACATGTTCAAAATTGTTGGGGTGATTCAGGAACAAATTTCAATTCTTTGTTTGTTCTTTAACATTCGCAACTATAGTTCTATATATTCTTACAGCATTCTTACAAGTTTTGTAGAGTTATTATTGTAGTTATTAGTTCATAATCTGCTGACCCACTAAGATTGTAATGTACGAATATTATAAGAATAACTTATACGAATATTCCAATATTTTGTTAAGAATAAATCAACATAATATAATAATACCAAGAATGATTCACGCATAATGACAAACTATCCAGATTGTCCTAAGAATTTATTAAGAATAACCAAGAATCAAGCAGAATTTAGTACGAATTGATCAAGAATAGTCCAGTAACCGAATAAACCAGAACTGTTAATCAATTGATGTGAAGATCTATGCTCGGAAAACTGGAACTGACTGACGATGAGCTCTTGTCTGGATCATTGTTTATACCTGGATCGTCTCGATTCGGCGTCGTTCTTATGATTCTTATTTCATTCGTAATGAAATCGACATAATCCTGGATCATTCTAGAAAATTGTGGAGAACTTCCATATATTATTCTTGACAAAATCGCTACAATTCGGTTTTATTCCGCACTCAATTGCAGTCATTCGGTCTGATTCGGCTTCAATTCATAAAGTTCCTAATTATTTTTGTTTCATTCTTAAGTTATTGTATTTATTATAAAAACAGCGAATCGAGGCAAATTTTTACCGATGCCACCAATAATTTTTATTCGGGATAGATTGGGGTATTCTGGGAAATAATTTGAGAATGTGTGAACCTGATTTAATGCCGACGGATGTTTTACAGTTTTTCTCAATCGCTTTAATGCACTTTCCCAAACTCTTACCTCATTTTTTTAACAGCGTCTCAAAACCCCGCATCATGAATGCAATTGGCCAATCCACTATTTCTAGTTCCCATTGTGTGCACACAAAATGCAAAACTCTAAACGCACTTGCCATAGCACAGATGCAATTTTCATTCTATTTTGACATTATAGGCAAAACAGGTTGTTTTCTTCTCAACTGACTGTGTACCTTTTCTATTCGAAATACCGCAGTTGTGCATTGGGTAAATCATTGCATGCAAAATACTACGTACAGTGAGCAGTGTGTTTGTACAAAAGATAACGCCAGCACGATGGGAGTTACTGCTCTTCACTGGCTCAATTGAATAGGCCTACTACCAGAGCATAATGCTGTCCATTCCATCACACAAGGTAGAGACGATGAATGTTTAGTACTCATAACGTATATAAGGGTTCCACTGAGCGCAATAGTTCTACGTAAAATGGAGCGAGAGGCAGGTATCAACGAGCGCCGTGCAAGAGACGGTGTCCGTGTGCGTCGTAGTAGGGCAGGAGGAAGAGTGCACAGGGGACAAGGAGGCAGGGAAGGGGAGAGGGAAAGATGCAGGGGAAGAGGCAGGGGAAGAGGCAGGGGAAGGAATATGAATGTTCCAAATGAGATACGAGCATGATCACCGACCCCAAAACCAATTATCTCTACTGGACGCCATGAATGCTGCTTGTGGGGATATCTCACTCGAGGACTGCCAAGGTTGGATACGTCATGCCAGAAGGTTCATTGTATTTATTTCTTTAGTATTTGATGTGGGTAATGTGTGTACATGAGCATTACTTTATTGTTTAGCGCAATAACATTTTCATCTGTTGTCCCACAGGTTTTTCCCTCACGGTGCCTTCAGAGGCAACACATCAGATGCGATGTGGATGAAGTGCTTTGGCCAAACAGGGAGGAGAGAATGGATGCCCAATGAGAGTCCTGTGGAGCTTGACTACATTTGTCAGCGATGGGGCGATTGTCCCAAAAACTATACATAAATAAAGAAATAAGAAATAAAACAACAATACTACATGTACATATATTACACAATATGTAATAAACGTAATACATTCAAGATACACACCATCACAAATGTGTCTTTTCTTATATAGTGTGTCCATTTGTTGTTTACATTATCAGCAACACTATCACTCTGTCCAGTTTTGATGCAACTACTTTGCCATTTGGGTGTCGGTGTTCATGCAGCAATCAGAAGGAGCTGTGCATTTGGTTACATTGATGTAGCAATCGACTGACTTAGTGTATTTTGACGCCTGTTGTTAGCATTTCGATTGTTTTATTTGCTTTTGCACGGGTGGTACAGTGTTGTGAGAAATGCTTTCAGTGTTTTGGGGATTGCATTTTGAGTTTTGAGAAAGAGGTTACTGTCTCGGGAAGTGCATCAAAGCAACTGAGAAAAACTGTAATCGGTGACGTTTTTGGGGAGTGTGACTTCCCTTCGTCAGAACTAAAAACTATAACAAAATATCAGAAAAAGAACATTTTTTTTTTAAAGGGCGAAAGATAGAGGTCTCTATGTGTCGATATAGGTCTCTTAAAATATATTAGATCAAATATATATGCCCAAAATACGTAAAGATTTCCGTGGGATGTCGTCACAATGTCATGAGGGTCGTGACGACGTCGTCACTACGTTGTGGGAGCTAGGTTGTATCAAAGTCGTGGAAGGTCGTAGCAAAGTCGTATGGGTATCATAGGGGCACCGTGTTGGCATCTTGCCGGTGTCGTGACTGTATCATGTCTGGCCAATTCGTCACACGTTCTTGTCACTCGCATTCAAATTCGTATAAGTGGGAAATGGGCTTACCCCTGCGACTACAGTCAAACACCTTTATAACCAGGTTCTTTGGGACATTACAATTACCTTGTTATAACAGGTACCTCAACCCTTGTATTAACTATTATCAGTATACTTGGATCCTCATTGAGTAAATACACAGTAGCCACCATCTTCAATTTACCTCCCAAAGCATTAAAAGTATGCTGTCAGCATAAAATTAATATCAAGAAAAGCGAATGAATCAGAGCATTTCGCTTATTAAGACTTTTGATATGAATCATGCTACATTTTGAACAAATGGAATAAAGCTCTTTTTAATGGCAATACATTCATCATACTTCTTCATAT
The DNA here is from genome assembly GCA_037893245.1 of Crossaster papposus. Classification (NCBI taxonomy): domain Eukaryota; kingdom Metazoa; phylum Echinodermata; class Asteroidea; order Velatida; family Solasteridae; genus Crossaster; species Crossaster papposus. The sequence continues at coordinate 734,520 of JBAIAA010000279.1, read as the reverse complement.
ACATGTATAAACACGTGTGCTTTTGTATACATATTTAATATTCAAGGTCAATAGAAAATGTAGGATTTTTTAAAAGCCACGCCCACAATTAATTCTCAATAAAATGGTGTCCAATTTGTGCAAGGCATTGGTCTACTGGTTTGCACCCAAAACACATGTAACGATAATCGCAGTGAAAAACGCGTACTACTTAGCCAGTGAAAAACCTTAAAGGGGTGTGGTTTGTTAATTTAAAAGCCCCGCCCTCAACTAATTTTCTCAGAAAAATTGTGTCCAATGTTTGCAAGGCATTGGTCTACAAGTTCAATCTGGTTTGCACCCAAAACACATGCGCTGATAATCGCTGAAAAATGCGTACTACTTAGAATCAGGAAACCCCTAAAAGGGGCGTGGCTTGTTAATTTAAAATTGATATTATATACATAAAACATATTTAATAATCATTTGAAAACATTGCGGATATTTATTTAGATTCAACTCACAGATATGAATTACAAATCAGTAATCTGTGTTGATTTTTGCGTGCATATATAGCGGTTTTCACTTTTTGCCCCCCTTTTTTCTAAAAATAGCCACAGAAAATGACCACACCCCCAAAAGAAATTTTGGAAACATATAAATCTGTAAAGTGGACCCACCAAGCATTCCAAAACTGTTTTCAGATCACTTCTAGGTCTTAAAAAACACCTGACGACATAAGGACCCCTACTAATCGTTCAAATTCGCGCAGAATGCGCGAAATCGCAGAATCTGCAATGTGTAATGTCCTTTCAGGGCCACCCTAGTGCCGGATTGTGAAAGCATCCGTTTTGCGAATATGTTCGGTTTGCAAAAAGGATTGTGTTTACAAAAAGCATTCAAACTAGAAAAGCATCCGAATTAAAAAAAGCATCCGAGTTTATAAAAAGCATCCGAGCTAGAAAAGCATTCGAATTTAAAAAGCATTCGAGATTACAAAAAGCATCCGAACTAGAAAAGCATCCGAATTAAAAAAGCATCCGAATTAAAAAAGCATCCGAGTTTACAAAAAGCACCCGAATTACGAATTCATCCGAATTACGAATTCATCCGAATTAAAAAAGCATCCGAGTTTGCAAAAAGCATCCGAATTAGGAATACATCGGAATTAGGAAAGCAACCGAGTTGTAAAAACACGTCCGATCTTTTTGACACTGATTCTGCTTCATAGATATGTGGCATAGGGGTACCCCCCTCTTATCCCTATACTTTATACGCACTCAACGCTATTGTAACCTAACCCATCCTTCCTTGGCGGGATTTTGTTTGTTTTTGTTGGTGTTTGTTCTCACTCCTCTGGTTTTTCCCATAGATAACAGATTACACTGTGGGCGATAAACAAATCAAGCAACGTCATTTTAAACGTGGGTCGTGGGTCTTCAGAACGTAAAAATGAGAGGGGTGATTGTGTGGCAAAAAGAGGTAGATCTCCAAGGCTCAAAACAGATTCTTTAGGAGTTCAGGGAGACATTTTCGAGTCTACAGTGGGAGATATCCTCTATCCACGTTTTTTCGCGAGTTTTGATGGTTAGAATCGTTAATACTTTTCAATGCTATCAAATAACGATCAAAAGAGACGGTTATCAACAAATCGTCAAACTATTGGGTATGCAAAAAGAGTGGCTCTCGTACAATGAAGTTTATGAGGGAACATTCAACATGAAAACTTATTTGACGTCATCTTTTTACATTATTATCTGCTCACTAAACGTAAAAGAAACCGATCTCTTAGATACCATAACTCTACAGTATACACGGTTAAACGTTTTGCGTAGTCAACCCCCCAAGACCCCATTTAGGTCAAATACAATAAATTAAAACCAAAACACTTGATAAGTTGATACATGTACATACGGTAAAATAAACAAATTTACGTTTACACTCAAAGATATAGTTACGGTAAAGTAATCGATAATCGAGACGAGCATTTATCGTTAAATATACAAATTTATATGAAAATGTGTCGTTTACTAATAAAAACATGACGACCGATATGTATCCTAACAAAAAAAAGGGCATTTCGTCTTCAAAAGATGGAAGATAGTCAAAACGAAATTATTCGCCAACAAGATCAAAGAAGCTTATCAAAAAACTTACAACCTCAGACTCTCAGTGAGCAAAACTTATTCTTAAACGGTATTGTTTATGATACCACACATGCTGTCATTTAAAGACAAATCATACTGCAGTATCCCTCGTATGCATCATAACTAAAGATCAGGCTGTCGCAGTCGTTGTTGGTGTAAATGTCAAACTTGTTAAACACTGCAAATATTACTTGTTGGCAGTGACGGTGATTACTCAAAAGTAGCTTTGGCGACTTGTGACTCAATTTTATTTGTTGGGTTTGATCACAAAATTATCTATCTCTCTCTCGTCGCTGTCGGTGTGGTCCATCTTGTGGTTTTTCAGGTAGTTGCTGCGACTGAACGATTTTCCACAGATGTCGCATGTGTACGGTTTCTCATTAGTGTGGGTCATCTGGTGTCGCTTGAGGTGTCCATTGTGCGCGAATGATTTTCCACAGATGTCGCATGCGTAAGGTTTCTCATTAGTGTGGGTCATCTGGTGTCGCTTGAGGTGTCCATTGTGTGCGAATGATTTTCCACAGATGTCGCATGCGTAAGGTTTCTCATTAGTGTGGGTCATCTGGTGTCGCTTGAGGTCTCCATTCTGTGTGAAAGATTTTCCACAGATGTCGCATGCGTACGGTTTCTCATTAGTGTGGGTCATCTGGTGTCGCTTGAGGTTTCTACTCTGATTGAAAGATTTTTCACAGATGTCGCATGCGTACGGTTTCTCATTAGTGTGGGTCATCTGGTGTCGCTTGTGGTGTCCATTGTGCGTGAACGATTTTCCACAGATGTCGCATGCGTACGGTTTCTCATTGGTGTGGGTCATCTGGTGTCGCTTGAGGTCTCCATTCTGCGTGAATGATTTTCCACAGATGTCGCATGCGTACGGTTTCTCATTGGTGTGGGTCATCTGGTGTTGCTTGAGGTTTCCATTGTGCGCGAATGATTTTCCACAGATGTCGCATGTGTATGGTTTCTCATTAGTGTGGGTCATCTGGTGTCGCTTGAGGTCTCCATTGTGCGTGAATGATTTTCCACAGATGTCGCATGTGTATGGTTTCTCATTGGTGTGGGTCATCTGGTGTCGCTTGAGGTCTCCATTGTGCGTGAATGGTTTTCCACAGATGTCGCATGTGTACGGTTTCTCATTGGTGTGGGTCATCTGGTGTTTCTTGAGGTGTCCACTCTGCCTGAACGATTTTCCACAGATGTCACATGTGTACGGTTTCTCATTGGTGTGGGTCATCTGGTGTCGCTTGAGGTCTCCATTGTGCGTGAATGATTTTCCACAGATGTCGCATGTGTATGGTTTCTCATTAGTGTGGGTCATCTGGTGTCGCTTGAGGTCTCCATTGTGCGTGAATGATTTTCCACAGATGTCGCATGCGTACGGTTTCTCATTTGTGTGGGTCATCTGGTGTCGCTTGAGGTCTCCATTGTGCGTGAATGATTTTCCACAGATGTCGCATGTGTATGGTTTCTCATTGGTGTGGGTCATCTGGTGTTTCTTGAGGTGTCCACTCTGCCTGAACGATTTTCCACAGATGTCGCATGTGTACGGTTTCTCATTAGTGTGGGATATTTGATGTTGCTTGAGGTTAGATTTTAATGTGAAGGTTTTGCTGCAGATGTCGCATGAGTGCCCTTTCTCCTTGAAGTGCATTTTACATGTAAAACTAGGACTCATTTCGGCAATGATTTGGCCGTGTCTTATTTGCTGTATCCTCCAAACTAGCAGTCTCGTCTACATCAGACTCTTCAAAATGTGCAAAGATAAAAAGCAGCAAAAAGTTAAATTTTCTACTAAAAAATAGGTGTCGTCACTCTGTGTCCTTTGCATACACAGTACATACAGCGGCGTAATTAGGGGTAATTAGTTACGGTTGTCCCACCGCTCGACCCGTCCCACCGCTCGACCCGTCCCACCGCTCGACCCGTTCTACAAAAGTGCTTAGCACAAAAAGGTCTTGCTCAGTAATAAAAGGTTATCGGCCAAAACTCCACGTGCTTTTCATTCAAAACAAAAACCAGCAGAATACCAGTCACAAACAATAAATATCATCAACAGAAGTTTTGGTTTGTAACCTCGTTTTTTCCAAAGAAATTGTTTTAACTAAACAAATGTTGGTGCTATTCTGCTACTAAACACAAGTAACATTAACAACAGTGACGTTTTATGAAGGTGGTCCCTACTGGTTCTAAGCATGGAGGTATGGAGAAGAATACGACTCACAACAGAAAATCATTTTACTCTCATTTTTATCTTGTTGAAGAAGTCAAGGCACAAATTCGGAATACCCCGCCACTCGTCTGCCCACTTCGTATCCGGATAATATATACGCGCTGTACAGTGAGTGTTTACAATTATTTTTCGGAGGCCAGAGAGACTTTGGGTCAACTCGTCGTACCCGGGTCAACTCGTCGTACCCGGGTCAAGTCGTCGTACCCGGGTCAACTCGCACCCGAGTCAAGTCGTACCCGAGTCAAGTCGTACTCCCCTCCCGTTAATTGAATTTTCTTTTTACCATAGTAATATTTTCTCAACATATTCTAAATAAATTTGATGTATGTTTCTTTTTCACTGGATGGCTATCGCTATTCGCGACTTTGTGAACTTCTTTAAATGCAATTGGCTAGGAATGTTTCGTAAGGAATATCTCTTTAATAAATATTTTTATTATCGAAAAAATTATGAATGGTATAGTTGTTATTCAATTTTTTTGATCGATTTCATATTAATGATTTGTAAATATTGTCGCAAAATTAAGAATAATATTTTGTTTTTCGATTTTTAGGTTTTTGATGCATGAATTACTGCAAACTCCGTGTTTTACCATTGACCAAGAATATTTAGACAAGGAAGTTGTTGAAGTTGGCCTTCTTTACAATACTGCACATGGATCAAATCTCTTTTGTGAATGGGTTGGTTCTGAAAAGAACCGGTTGTTTTAATCTGGTTGGCTCTGAAAAGAGCCGTTATTATAGATCAAATCTGAAGACAACAATCCTATACACAAAAGTACCCGATTTAAATACTATTGATTTTGTTGTATGATTTTCATTCCCTTAAACTTATATTTTGAGAAAAAATTGTGCCCAAGTCAACTCGTCTGTCACTGCGCTAAAATGACGCTACCTCTCCAACGTCTTCACGCGCGCGCAGGTACCATCGTGTATGCACGAGGCCGAGGGCACGAGTTGACTCGGACACGAGCCGACTCGGGTACGAGCTGACTCGGGTACGAGTTGACTCGGCCACGAGCTGACTCGGGCACGAGTTGACTCGGACACGAGCTGACTCGGGTACGAGCTGACTCGGGTACGAGTTGACTCGGGTACGAGTTGACTTGGGTGTAAAATTTGGGGTACAAGTTGACTTGGGTACGAGTTGACATGGGTCGACTTTGGGTCAACTCGTACGAGCTGACTCGTGTACGACTTGACTTGGGTACGACTTGACTTGGGTGTAAAATTTGGGGTACGCGTTGACCCATTTATTTCCTCGATTTTCCACAGATGTTGCATGCGTACGGTTTCTCATTGGTGTGGGTCATCTGTTGTTGCTTGAGGTTTCCATTGTGCGTGAACGATTTTCCACAGATATCGCATTATAGGTACGGTTTCTCAACATGATTTAACTCGCAATTACTCAAATAAAACACCGTCAATACAACAAAACATATAGTCAACACATCCCCTGTTTACCCACGAAATTAAATATTATATTCTGCAGTCTAGACAAGCATAAATGTCATGAAACTTGTCTACATTCTCTCGCCGAACTTACCATGCGTATTCTGCCATTTTTGGTTGCCAAATTACTTATGTTGTTAGCGCCCTCTTTTGATAGAGGGCGTCATCACTGGGAGCGCGTGGATTTTGCTCGTTTCGTTGTAGCCTTGTGCTGCGTTCCAATCGCGTCGTGTTTATCGTGTTCACGAGTTCACGAGTCGTATAATGGCGTTTTAATTCGGGCGATTCACAATGCAGTGCGCCACCAAGCGTTTGGCTCAAAAGAGCCACTTTTAAACTTTACGGTCGACTTCTTCCGTATATCATACTGTATAGTGAAATATCTATTCTTCATTGTTCACGCGAGGTACAACACTATGGAATTCCAAAGACGACAAAACTGCGTCGCGTCGTGCCGTCGCCCCGACGGCACGACGCGACGGCACGACAGTCCCGTCGCGTCGTGCCGTCGCGTCGTGCCGTCGCCTCGTTCCTCATTACTTTTATGCAGTGTCAAAGGCGTCGCGTCGTGCCGTCGTGGCGTCGCGTCGTGCCGTCGTGCCGTCGCGTCGTGCCGTCGCGTCGTGTTGTATTGTAGTGCCGTCGCGTCGTGCCGTCGCGTCGTACCGTCGCCCCTTGGCGTCGTACCGTCGCGTCGAGCCGTCGTACCGTCGCGTCGTGCCGTCGTGCCGTCGCGTCGTGCCGTCGCGTCGTTATGTTGCCAGTTATTATATAATTGTATTCGTGGCGTCGCGTCGTGCCGTCGTGGCGTCGCGTCGTGCCGTCGTGGCGTCGCGTCGTGCCGTCGTGTCGTCGCGTCGTGCCGTCGCGTCGTGCCGTCGTGCCGTCGCGTCGTGCCGTCTGCCCGGCTCGGCAAAAAGGGCTTGTGATCAGGGCCAATAGAGGGCGCATTTTACAACAGCATTTTACAACAGCAGTGCAAGGCCGGTGTGGCGGTCTCACTTCTCCGGCGTGCTAGCTTCTCCGGGCAGATTGAGCGGATAAGTCAGCACGTTACACTCACATACTCATTTATCCGCTGTGCTCACTTCTCCTGATGCCGCGTTACCAACAGAGGGCGCTATCACCATATTTTTCGTCGCATTTATGACAAAACGTGGCTGATATAGGGAAAAGACAACCTGGGCAACAGGATCAACAAAGAATGGACAATAATTTAATTTGAAGATTTGAATTTTTCTTTTGTGTTTCCTAATTCCTCCATCCATGATGTGCATCATGTTGTCATATATGTTTGTTTCTTGTACACAGCCATTTAGTCTCTGAAGAAGATCTGTTAAGATCGAAATATTAGGCCCTCTTAACCTATTTGATTTATTATTTTTAAATAAATGTTACTGTGCTCCAGAAAGTCACAGGTTTCACAGCACGCGTTTGTGAGAAAACTTACTTATAAACATCCTAAACAAAACACACAAAAGATTGCAAAACAGGACAAGTAAGGTTCGGTTGAGCATAGCAATGACTATGCTCTAATCATTATTTCTTTTTGAAACTTTCCACACATACGAATTATTGTATAAACAATAAATTATCAAAATTTCGCAAACGTGGACAGTTACGAAGACCTAATTAGCATATTTAGTTACGGTGTTAATTAGAACACTGATGGACTTTGATCCAAACACTAACTACGCAAACACTACGCAAAATCGCGTAATGGTTTTTAATCATCTGAATGCACCCCAAAAATGGGAATATGTAGAGGACTGATTAGGCTTTTCAAATTATGCAAAGTCTCACATTGACCACCCCTTCATATTTTGACTTTGGATGGCCACATTTCTAAATAACATTGTGCGACTCTCATATTGTGATGACAGGTCACCTATGTTATTATATCCGTACAAGCACACAAGTAGAACTGAACTAGAAACAAAATGTTCAGGTTCCTCTAGTATATTTCTTTTGAAATGTAATAATTGTTGAGAATATTTATCATTAATCGAGATTATTTTGAAGTCGAGGTGGGTGCAGAAAAGCAACTAAGAAAATAGCTTTCACCCTGCATGAACACTGAAAATATAACCTCGACCAATCATTCATATTGTTCATTGGACAAAACTGCAAAACAGAACAAGTGGCTTTTTCGTTTTTCCCAATAAAAAAAGGACATTTAAATAAATGTTTTTAAAAACTTGCCTTCGCTCAAAATGTTGAATTAGTTGCTTCTTATCTTGATACAACCATTGAAATATCTAGGTTTATTTTTGAAACAACAAAAATAATTTTCAAAAGTCTACACAAAAATCAAACAATGTCATCGTCACGATGTTGGAACTAGAATAGTAACAACCAAAAAGAATAAAAAACAAAGCCTTTTCTGAAACGTATTTGGAAAAGCAAATAAGAACCTTTTTAAGTCGAAGGACTTATCTCTGATTGTCAGAGGAAATTATTTTTCAAGGTTTGCCCTAAATTCCAGAGGGGCTAAATAATGTAACGCAAACGCCAGAAAAAGGGCTGCTGAGGACAGCTGTTTCCAATGACACATGAACGAAAAAAATTGACATTTCTTACATATTTAACATAGGGGACTTGACCTAAATCAGATGATTGGAAGCAGGCCAATGTCACGGCAATTTTCCAGAAAGGTGACAGGAGCCAACATAATGACCCAGCACGAGTAAATGAGACACTTTAAGGCAAAAATGAAAATTGAGATTTTGATTTCATCATTTAGAGCTTGATGTTTAGCTTTAAATGATGAAATCAAAATCTCAATTTTCATTTTTGCCTCAAAGTGTCTCATTTACTCGTGCTGGGTCACATATAACATGATGAGGTCATGCTTGTGTTTACATCCAGTAGGAGTTTCCTGGATCTCGTCCCAACTTTACTCTCATTCGCTCTCATAGGAAAGCGCACAAGTATGGCATGCTTGTACATGATGGCCGGTGCCGTGGGTCGCTGGTTCAGTTCTGGCTCTGCAAAAGGCGAGCAGTGGCATAGCGTCTGAATTGCTGCACGTGACACTGCCTCAGCACAAATGGTGGGATGCCTCGAAGTAGTTGCTCTGCATACTAAACAGTGAAAGTGAACAAATACAAATTTAAACAAAATCTTTTCATGACGTTAATAACCATCATGCTAAATAATTAAATATTCTGTCCCTCAATAATGATGCACACTTTAACTTATTAACTGATAGCCTTCTGAGTGAGTGAGTTTGACTTAAGTAACAAATCAACTGGAATCACCTGTGTTCTGGAAAGCACGATTTGGAGAAAAGGAAAAACAAATTGAAAAACAAAATTCCTACCATCAGGACAAAAACTCCACAACTTTTGGTGTCACGTTGTCTTGAAGTGTGGACTCTTTGTACGTTCCACTGTGTTGGCGTTTCACTGACGACAGTAGCTCTTGCATTCATGTAGTTTCTGTGGGAAGATAAAAGGTACATTGAGATCCTATAAATTGCTTATGCAAAGTGATAGATGTTGGGTATTCAATTGGACTTTTGGCAGAAAAGGGTGTTTTCTGTCTAGGAAAAAAACGTTCAGTGCCGTAAAAGGTTCAGTACCTTAATTTGGAATAGGCTTTGTGCTGGCAAGGTTGATGCCATTTTAGAGGGAAAAATTTCCTCAATGTACTGTTTCTCTTTTTATTTATCTACATTGTATATTTAATTGTGTTTTTCTTAATATAGTTTTTTTTTCCTGGTAAAGTAACACTGTGCACCAAGTAATGAACAATGAGTCCTTTGGTTTAACTTCCACAGGGCCGTGTCACTCCCAGCCATTACTCACACATTAATTGTTCTAGTGAAAGATACAACACTTACAGTAACATAACACTTACATGAAAAGAGAAGAATATCGCTTCTCAGCTGCACTGTATCCTGGCAGAGAATTTAGGATTCCCAGCTGTTTGGTGTAAGTGTTGGCTGACAGTAGCATCCAGTGATCTCCATCCACACATACAGGCACCAAAATCCACATGTGCTGTGAGAAACAAATCTGGACAGAAAGACATGTTTGAGAATTAACACATGTATATACATGATGTGACAACAGGCGTGATTGCAGGACTTTATTTAAAAATCAAATAATAAATATCTTGGTTAGTTAAAAGCTTCTGACTGGTCGAGACTCAATTAGGTGAGCTATAGCTCCAAAATCCCATTCACTAACAATTGATTTGGTGTTTACATGTACACTTACATCTAACAATGCAGCCATAGGTGTGAAACCATTCGTGATCATGTATACTTTACATTAACAAAATCTACACAAGAAATTAAATCACCTCTTTAAACAGCCACTCCATATATTTGCCAGTCTCCCATAATTGTGGTAAGTGGCAAGGTAGACAAACCACATGCTGAGCGATTGTGGTGTTTATGCCTTTTTGAAAGTGGTACTATTTACAAATTTAACTCCAACAAGTAAGTTAATTAAGTGGGTTGTCAAGACCCCTTGAATCTCTTGCACTTTGGCATATTGGATATTTGGATTCAGAATTTTAGAGTACCCAATTTTTTTAAAATTTGTTTCAAATTACTCTGAAATTAATGGCACTGACCCACAAAACACTGATTTCATAAATGGTTAATTTTTTGAAGAACCCTCCATCTCAAAATCTAGCTTGATTTCAGATTCAGCACCCCAGCAGTTTTCTAACTAGATTGCAGTTTTCTAACTGGATTGCGTACCATATTAACAAAATGATGACAGCGAGTGTACATAACGGTTAGTTGTTAATTGTCAATTGGTATACTTAACCCTTGCTCTTGTTTACACTTCAATGCACTTCAATATTTGCCCCCCAAATGACTACATGTATATTTATTGCATGGTCCTCCAATAACTGCCACATTATTTCAATGGGGAGTCCTTGTACACCAAGGAATGTCAAAGCCAATGGAAAATAGAGGATAACTTGGTCATGCTGTGAGGAAACAGTGTATTGCACTGATAAGCAAAGCCACATGCCATAATGCTCTGGTGTGAGATGGAGGGTATTGTCTAGGCTGTGTGAAGTAAAACAAACAACTTTGTACTTTTGGAACACCAGGTCCAGGTTGATGTTATGCAATGTTAAGTAATGTTATGTTAATGTTCTGTTATGTTATATAATGTTATAATAATTAAAATTAATGTTTAACATTATAAAAGTAAACAATGGCAAGTTCCATCAATACTTTCTGGTGAAGTGAGCAACAATGACCAGCAACCCCCTAAGTGCCCTCCAATGCACTCCAGTAGTAGCAGCTTTAAAATTGAACTATTGATTTGGAGCGCCTCTCTCCCCTTTTTTAGTAAAATTAGACATTAGTGCATATAGATCATCGATCTGTCTACTAAATAACTACCGTTGTTTTAATATATCCAATTGACCGTTTTTGTTCAACTATTGTTATTTGTTATTTGTATTAACTCAATGCACCATATATCAGACTTATCCTCGACCCTCCGTAATGGCCCTGTCACACTAGAACGTTTTAGGCCAACGCGTGAGTAGCGCGTTAAAAATAGTTGATACGCTGGCAAACGCTGAACTTCCACAGAAAAAGTCAAGTTGAACCGTGATTTCAGCGTGTCCATAACGCGTTAATAACGGGTTCATAGCGTTCGCCAGCGCGTGAATAACGCGTTAGTAACGCGCTCGACGACTGATGAACGACTGCCCAGCGCGTGAGTAGCGCGGTCCAACGCGCGCCAGCGTACGGCAACGACCACCTGATTAGTTGTACAAAAAGATGACGCGCTACTACAGTAATGGCCCTGTCACACCAAAACGTTTTAGGCCAACGTGTTGAAATTTCGGCAACACGCGGGTAAACGCTGACCAACGCTAGGCCAGCGTTCGCAACGCGCTGAGCGCGTTACCCACACGCTGGAACACGCTGTCACACGCTAAGACAAAAATACGTTTTTCAACATACCTAAAAAAAATCAGCGTTTGCCAGCGTGTGACTGCACACGCTAGCGGCGCGCAAGAAGGCCGTTACTCACGCGTCGAACGCGCTAGACGATCGTTACCAACCCACTACTCTCACGCTGGCGACCCGCTGTCGTATTTTTACTATAAATCAGTGATGCGTTCCTTACACGCTGAGCGCGTTCCTCACACGCTACTTACGCGCTGGCATACGCTATGAACCCGTTATCAACCTGTATGAACACGCTGAAATCACGGTTCCACTTGACTTTTTCTGTCAAAGTTCAGCAATTGCCAGCGTATCAACTATTTTTAACGCGCTACTCATGCATTGGCCTAAAACGTCCTGGTGTGGCAGGGCCATAACCAGCGTGTCGCAAGCGTACGCCGGCGTACGCCAGCGTGTGAGTAGCGGGTTGATAACGATCGCCTAGCGTGTTCGACGCGTGAGTAACGAATCTAAAACGCGCCGCCAGCGTGTGCAGTCACACGCTGGCAAACGCTGGAAATTGTAGCTATTTTGAAAAAAATCTTTTTTCCTCAGCGTATGACAGCGTGTTCCAGCGTGTGAGTAACGCGCTCATCGTGTTGCTAACGCTGGCCTAGCGTTGGTTAGCGTTTGCCAGCGTGTTGCCAAAATTACAACACGCTACTCACGCGTTGGCCTAAAATGTTCTGGTGTGACAGGGCCATAATCTGCACACCTAACGCTCATGCACGCGCGCGTGTTGCCAACGTAAATCAAATGTAAATGCGTAGAAATAGGACCACGTGGATTTAGAGGGTCTGGCGATACATGTAACTGTGAAATACATTAGTTAAAAGCCTATACAACAGGAATAGACGTACCTGATTATCTACGAACAGCAAAATGTGTTCTTGCAATCCTAGGGACCTGAGGATTTCTTCCATTTTGTGAATCCTAGTTCCTACGCGCGTGAAGTTTTGGGCAAAACTATGGGAGAACAGGGCTACGTCTGTAAGGGCGCCCCCTATTTCCCCGTCGCGACGGCACGACGCGACGGGGCGACGGCACGACGCGACGGCACGACGCGACGGCTTAAAGGCACGACGCGACGGCTCGACGGCACGACGCGACGGCACGACGGCACAAGGCGACGGCGCGATGCGACGGCGCGGGGCGACGGCACGACGCGACGGCACGACGGAACGGGGCGACGGCACGACGCGACGGCACGGGGCGACGGCAAGGGGCGACGGCACGACGGCACGACGCGGCGGGGCGACGGCACGACGCGACGGGGCGACGGCACGACGCGACGGCAGGCATACTGCATAAAAGTAGCATAGAAACAGGCGACGGCACGACGCGACGGCACGACGCGACGGTGACGTCGTGCCGTCGCGTCGTGGCGTCGCGTCGTGCCGTCGGGGCGACGGCACGACGCGACGCAGTTTTGTCGTCTTTGGAATTCCATACAACACAAACATAAATGTATCCGGAAGCGTCGTTGATTAAAACATTGTTATTTGCAGAAAAAAAATGGAACTTTAATCGTGCGCGTCCAAAAAAGACGTAAAAACTGATGAGTTCAAGCAAAATGAATACCGTTTTTCAAACTGATGCCGACTTTTTCCCATGATGCACTGCGGGTATAGCAGGATTTGCGCCTCCAACGGCAGCTTCTAGGTATTGTGAATCGCTCGAAATTCGCCTGGTAACTCGTGTTCACCAGTGGTGAACTCGAGGTGGATTTTTTTCCTCCATGTTCACGACTTCATAAAGATTGAAATACTCGCGCATGCGTGTTGGTTCGCGTACGAGTTCTTGTGCGATAAAGAATGGCCTTACCGCACGACTAACTCGACTGTGCGCGTGCGTCGTGGTGGGTAGCGTTTGGAATGCAACCCACTCGTGAACGTGGAGAAATTCACGGTGAACACGATAAAAACGACGCGATTGGAACGCAGCATAAGTCAAGGCGTTCATCGTTAATTACCCGTCTGTACGTACAGCGCAGCGGTAATCGGAGCTCAACAACGACCTCACGCGGCCACTATTATATGCAAATAATACTGTTTTATTGTAATTTTATAATATTATACAGGGCCCCATGGAAGACCACATACTGCTGTGAATGAGAAACCCTGGTTAAATATAAGAAATAAATAAATAAAAATAAATGAGATACTTGAACGCCTTGGATCAATGGTTAAATTGAGGTTTTGGGGGCGGTGCTCATTATGATAATAGATTAAGCTGACCTTTATAGTCGTTTTCTTATTGTTCGGTCGTTGAGTATAAACTGCATAATTTGAGCTAGCGGTGAAAGGTCATATAGCTAGCTCGCAAGTGTTTACGAACACCGGCCATCGTTGACATATTTTATCGGAGAAAGTTGAGTGATTTTTACGAAGGCTTGTAGGAATTACACATGAAGATTTGAACTGTCTTGGTGAGGGTCGCAGTTATTTTCGCTCGTTTTGCTGGGTATTTTCTTGAATGTTGACAATGTTATGGTCAAAACTAGTTGTGTTTAGCTGCTTAGTTTTGAGTTTTCAACCGCGGTGACCGTGGAGAAGGCCGCGACTCCATTGAAACGTGTCGAACTCGGCCCTACATTACATCGCACGCATCTAATCCAGCTGATCTGAAAACCGTGGCTCGATAAAACGCGGAACTCTGATAATTAAATGCCTTGCCGGCTGAATTTTGCCAAGAAAATAATCTGAGGAGTTATTGAGGATATAAGACACTTGTCCCTGTTTAAATTACGATATTGCGATCACTTTGAAGGTTGGTTCTGCAGTCGTAAACATGCCCCCTCCCCACAGCGTTGGACCATGCTTGGACCATACAATGTGGCGATAACGCACAGACCAGCATGCCTGGGTTAATGCCGATTATATGCGGCGATAAGAAACTGACCGAACACGCTGAAAACTGACGCTGAGTACCTGGCCGTATGTGCGAGCTCCGATCAAAATGGGGCTCGGGCTGCCTGAAAAATGACGGATTTCCCATAACCTGTCGGCAAATTCACAAAAACACCGTGACCACGAAGAAAGGATTCTAATGGCCTTTCGCTGCTCGGGTCTAAAATCTTCGAGGGATAATGTTTTCGCTGCAAAATTCAAACAAAACGACAGATCTTCGAACGACAGACGACGCTGAATATCTGCCATTTTGTCTTAGCCCCGCCTATACTTATCTGTATTCGCATACGAGGTCATGCGCTGGAAATGTGGAGCAAAATATAGGAAAAACCTAAGATTTCAAAAACCCAATGATCCAAGGCGAAAAAGTAGCCTCATTTGATTTGCATAAAGAGTGGCCGTATGAGGTCGCTGTTCGCGTTGTATTTTTGCACGGGGCGCAAGCTTGCAGCATATGCGGGGCGCGCGCACAGTGTATTTCTGGACGGATAACGACGGACGGATAACGACGAACTCGCCTTGACCAAGGCTAGTTTCGTGGGGGATCGTGCGATTGCGAGCGCACACGATGCCCACTTGTATCGCACGCGATGGGATGTTATGTGACACTAATAACGAACACAACAAAACACCAAAAAAAATAGAATTGTCATTTTCGATTTGATATGAATGACAATTGTATTTCAACCAATAAAAACAAAACCATAATAGGAGCCAAAGAAGATCTGCGAAGGATGCAATACCGATGTAGCTAAAACAGCCATTGGAATGGAGAATTTATATCAAATTTTTGCGTCCAAAGAAAAATGGGTCATATAAAATGATACTGAATTTAAAGACTTTAAATAAGCATGTAAAATACCATCGTTTTCAGATGAAAACTTTGCAGTCAGCTATACAGCCGAACAAAAACTGCTGGCATCTATTGATCTTCGTGATGCTTATTACTCTGTTCCAATTGCATACGAACACAGAAATGTCTTAAATTTCAGTGGGGAGACTATACAGTATGTCTATCGACACATGCCTCCCAAATGGGCTTGCTTCAGCTCCACGTGTATTCACCAAGGTCATGAAACTTTTTTTCTGCCCTCAGAGACAAGGGATTACAATAAGTTGCATATATTGATGATTCGTTGTAATTTGTATGCTGAATCATTATGTCGAATGTTGCAAAAATTTGAAAGTTAATACACTAGTTAATGAACCAAACTGGGCTTATTGTTCATGACCATAAACCAGTCGTTAATCCGACACAAACATCTCCTTCCTCATCACGGTCTCCTTGTCCTCCAACGTTCACGTTCTACCCCCACCACAGCCCGTTTTACTCTTTTTTTTTAGAACGGGACAGGACGTTTAAGAACTAGTTTGGTGTGGCGGAAGCAGTAATGGTCGGGAAACGACTCCTGGATTGCCTCGATCTTCCAGATCATACTACGACCATTAATTCCTGTTTTTATTACGATCCCACCACGTTCTACCCGATCTTACCACGATTTTAATTTTTTGGGGATCGGGAAGTTCGTATACGAGGTCGGATGCCCAGTGTGATAGTGGTGTTGGAGGGGGGGGGGGGGGGGGGGGGGGGGGGGGGGGGGGGGGCTAAACCCTTCGCACGTGACGTCAGCTTCTAACTTTCGCAGATCTAGTATACGCATTTTCCAGAATATACTTATTGCATTTTTGTTGGGGGGGCTAGACAAAAGTTCAAGGTGGGGGGGAGGGGGGAGAGAATAAAGCACCCTCTAGCACCCCGTAGAACCGCGCCTGTCGTTTGCTTTATCTGGAGGATGCGCTAACAGTAACAAGTTTGCATATGCGAGGAATGAGGAGTATTTTTGATCTCCGTGATTTTATTTACTACATAATCTTTCAATGGTTCAGTAGTCATATCGTTCCACATGAGAAGACACGCGCATGCGTATACGGCTGATGCAAAACGCATCAAACGTAGAGGCCACTCCCGAACTGTAAACTTCCTGTGGCATGTCGAATGTCTTATGACCTCGGCCGATTTGAACGAGTTATCTTTGCGCAGAAGCGATATCGTAACCAATGAGGCACTTTTGCCTTTTGGCTAAGATCAAGTGCTACCAGCTTGATCTCGCATCTTAGCCATGTCCTTAAACAGGAACCGGACGGTAGAGCTGCATCTACCGCTGAGGACAGCACCAGCGATGGTCTTTACCCTTTTGGAGGAGCAGTTGAAGGAGCCTGAAATCGAATGTGTTCAGCAACTTGGTGAGAAGCGCTGGGCCGTGACGGTAACAACGGAGGCGCTAGCAGAACGCTTGCGTGGAGCAGACTTCTTCGTCGATGGACATGTACAGCGGACCAACAGTAACGTCAGCAGGGGGGCATACGACTTTCGTCAACATCAGATACGCGCCGGACGAGATGCTGGATGGCCCCATCATCATCAAGCTGTCCCAGTACGGCCGGGTGGTAGGGATCCGCCGTGGACGTTGGCAGACAAGGCTTGGATACAAAAACGGTACGAGGCATGCCCGTTTGGAGCTGAAGACGGCAATCCCCAGCTACATCCAGGTTGGCGGGTTTCGTCTACTTGTGCACAAAATGAGGGACAGCAACAGACGTGCCGATCTTGCGGGGGTGAGGGACATTTCGCAGCGCAGTGCCCAAACATTCCATGTTTTAACTGCCGTCAGCCAGGCCACCGTAGCGCGGATTGTCCTGAGCCCCAAAAGTGTTTGGTTTGCGGGGAAGTAGGCTACTTGGCAAAAGATTGCTCCCAGTCTTGGAGGAACACCACAGCTAGGAATCGACACACCGTGACTTTTCCTCCACCATCCTCGGGCATGGAAAGCGAATCCGGCAGCGACATAGAAGTGAGCAATTCAAACCACCAGGTAGTCCCCGGAATACCGGCTCCACCGGGTTTCTGGGACGAGCCCCACCCCGTTCAAAAACCCACTACCAAGCCAGTGAACACTACCAAGACGGTGAACACTACCAAGCTAGTAAACACTATCAAGCCAGTGAACACTATCAAGCCAGTGAATACTATCAAGCCAGTGAATACTACCAAGCGAGCCCCAGTGACGACGAAGGCTGTGTCACCCGCCAAGTCCAATGAAACCCCCAAGCCTCATCGAAAAACACAGTCCGCCGAGACCCGTGCCGAGCCCACGACCACGACCACCAAGCCACTTCCAGTAAACTTGCCCAACACACGTTTACCAGCAAGCCACGCCCAGTTATACCCTCCGCCCGGTCCACGTCCGCCACTAAATCGTGCCCGGCAGTGAAACCGGCGGAAAAGATTGCTCAGCCCGCTATAAATATGTACACGGCCGCGGCTCGTACGAGCTCCCCGAAGAGCGCACACGTCGTGAAATCTGCTGGACCCAGCACGCGCGGAGCAACGGCCCTACTACCAGCCCAAACGACATCGCAGCCCTCGACCCTCTTCCCCTTGTCTCCCAGCCTCCCGGCGGAACCAGCCCAGTGGAGCAAGCCCAGAAGCAAGCATCGTACCCCTAGCTCTACCTTCTTTGAGGAAAAGCTACAGTTCACTACCGAGGCAGCATCTGGACTGGTAACCCGCGACTGGGCTGTTGCAACGGCCAATACCTACGACGGGCTGGAAGACGAATTGGCCAAGGGGGTGGCAGAGGTTTTAGGTGAGCAACCACTCATTGAAACACTCTTCGGCAGCGACTCCAGGACAGACTCTGACCGCTCGACGCTCAGCTGTGTGTCGATGGTCAGCAGCAAGCGTGGCAGATCGTCCTCGGATGAGAACGTTCTGCGTAAGAAAGCCTACAACAAGGGGAAGCAGAAAAAGTGTTTTTGAACTTTGTTTTGAATATTTGATTTTCGATGAACTGTTTTTGTTATTTTATTGCATTTTTCTCAATTATGGCTTCGTTTAAAATTGCTAGCTTAAATGTAAACGGTTTGAGGAATCGGGGAAAGCGCTGTCAGATTTTCGATTTCTGCAACAATCAGAATATTGATATTCTGCTGTTGCAGGAAACTCACGCCTCTGGTTTTTTTGAGGCCAGGGCGTGGGCCAGGGAATTTGGCGGCGCAGGTTTCTGGTCCTTTGGGTCAACCTCGAGTTGTGGGACGGCCATCTTGCTGTCTTCACGCCACTCTTGGTGCCCTGCAGATCATTTGCGTGATAATAGAGGTAGGTTGCTTTCTCTCACGGTTACAATGCCCGACACAAAAGCAAGAATTCGCATTGTGAATTTATATGCACCAAATAATCCCCACGAACGCCAGCTTTTCTTTCGCAATGAGTTACAACAGCACACACGGGGTATGAGACATGTTATTTTGGGGGGAGATTTCAATTGCATTGCAGACCTTATTTTGGATTCTAAAACGAATATGTCTAACCTTAATTTGAATTACCAAAGCGCATCAGGAATGAACGAAATCAATAAAACCGTGAGAGAAAGCGGCCTCCTCGATATATGGCGGTCGCAGAATCCTTCAGACAAAAGATTTACCTGGCATTCCTCGAATAACAGTCAAGCCACAAGAATTGACCGCATATATTTGTCACGTGAGTTGTCTGCGGGCGCACTAAGCGCAATCACTGCATGCCCCCTGTCTGATCATGACTTGATCTCAGTTGTGCTTTCCAATCAAGTAAAAAATATGGGGCGTGGTTTTTGGAAAATGAACACTTCCTTTTTGGGGCGGGATGATTTTAAGGGGGTAGTTAAATCGGAGTGGGATTATTGGGTCTCAAAAAAAGATGATTTTAATAGTTCAATTGACTGGTGGGACAGGGGTAAAATCCATCTCAAAAGTGCAGTGATTGCGTTTTCTGCTGGTGAAGCAAGGAAACGTAATTCGGAACGTAAAGAGCTCCTGAGGAAAATCGGTGTACTTCAAGCCAAAATTGATCGCGGAGACTCGGCATGCGCAGAGTTGCAAAGTCTAAAAAATAAGTACAGTTTGCTCAGTAAGAGTACCTTTTTGGTGTCTAACCCAGTTTCCGTTTCAGAGGAAAGTACTTTTAGGCCCCAAACACAAAATGTTGAGGTAAAGCGCATGTATAGGTCTCCGCGATTGTTCTGGTCGCACAATTACGGACCCGGAACAAATGAGCGAAACTTGTAGGGATTTTTATTCCGAACTGTTTTCTAAATCAAACGTGAATCGTGAAGATACTGATTTCCTCAGGGGCTCTATGGACAGTTCACTGAACCCTGACCAGCAATTGTTGCTCGAGGGGCCGGTGACTGTCGGTGAAGTGAGACGGGCATTGTTCGGTATGGCGGCGGGTAAGTCCCCGGGTTCGGACGGCTTGCCCGCTGAATTTTATAAAGCGTTCTTCAGTGATATGGGTCAAGAATTATGTAATATGGTCAATTGTGTTTTAGAGGAAGGTCGTTTATGTAAAAGTCAAAGGTTGGGTCTTATCTCGTTATTATATAAGAACAAAGGTAGTCGACTTGATTTAGAGAATTGGAGACCCACATCACTGTTGAATGTTGATTATAAGATCATTGCTAAAATCCTCGCCACCAGACTACGCACAATTCGGGCGATTCACAATGCAGTGCGCCACCAAGCGTTTGACTCAAAAGAGCCACTTTTAAACTTTACGGTCGACATCTTCCGTATATCATATTGTAGTGAAATATCTATTCTTCATTGTTCACGCGAGGTACAACACAAACATAAACATATCCCGAAGCGTCGTTGGTTAAAACATTGTTATTTGCAGAAAAAAATTGGAATTGTAATCGTGCGCGTCCAAAAAGACGTAAAAACTGATGAGTTTATGCAAAATCAATACCGTTTTTCAAACTGATGCCGATTTTTCCCCATGATGCACTGCGGGTATAGCAGGATTTGCGCCTCCAACGACAGCTTCTAGGTATTGTGAATCGCTCGAATTTTGCCGCACATTATTCATGAAGACCAAACGTGCTCGGTGGCGGGGAGAAGCATATCGGACAGTGCTCACCTCCTTCGCAATGTTCAGAATTACGTGGACCAAAAGTCAATGTGCGCCGCGTTCGTGTCGCTCGACCAGCAAAAGGCGTTCGATCGTGTTGATTGGGGGTATCTTCAGCATATCCTCGAGACCTTTGGCTTCGGCAACAAATTCAGGAATTTTATTCGAATTTTATACTCTGATATTAATAGCAGCGTCATATGTAATGGCAACATCTCTCGGCCCTTTTCGCTTTCTCGCGGGGTTCGCCAGGGATGCCCTCTTTCGCCATTATTGTTCATTCTCGCCCTTGAACCTCTCGCATGCGCGATTAGAGCCGATCCAAAAATTAAGGGAGTCAAACTACCAGGGGGCGCTGAAGCCAGAGTGTCTATGTATGCTGATGATACCACTCTCATTCTGGCGGACGATAGATCTATCGTCCGCAGCTTCGAGCTGGTCGAGCGATATGAACGCGCATCAGGCGCAAAGCTGAACCAGCAGAAAACGAGTGGCGTGTTCCTTGGTCGATGGAAACATTAGTCTTGGTCAAGACCAAGCTAGCCTGTTCATTTGTTCCGCGGCGCGCCGTCCGTATTATCTGGGCTTATTGAGGGCGCCCTTAATTATCGCCAGATTCATGGATCTTTTCCTCTAACTTGGTCTTGGCGCATCGATCACGTGAACCCGGAAAATTCCGAGGACATTCTAAGCATAGCTCAAATAGCTACTCGCCCCCGCATGCGCACTAAGTCGTTTTTGCTTAATGTAGTGTTCGATAATATAGTCTGGTTCCCAGACCAAATATTTCTGACTATTTGTGATTTTTCATTTATTATTTAGCCGTTAATGTCACGTGACCAAAAACTGGAGGAATTGCTTAACGTTCGCGATGTTCGAGTGTTTCTAGGTTTTTATAAAATAAAACTCACATTAGCAAAGGTCAACAACACCAGACGAAATGCCTAAGACTATCACGGTCATTGTAGTCATTGTGCTATTTTTGGGTAAGAGCCGTTAGAATTTGAATTGTTGCGTCGTCATAGCTACGCTGCTTGTATCGCGTCATTATCTATTTTTTGGTCGCCGGCGGCTACCTGACCGGTATATTTGGCTATACGTCTAAATTGTAGTGTAGGTCAGGTAGCCGCCGGCGACAACAAATAGATAAATATTTTTTGTTCGCCGGCGGCTACCTGACCGGTATATTTGGCTATACGTCTAAATTGTAGTGTAGGTCAGGTAGCCGCCGGCGACAACAAATAGATAATGACGCGATACAAGCAGCGTAGCTATGACGACGCAACAATTCAAATTCTAACGGCTCTTACCCAAAAATAGCACAATGACTACAATGACCGTGATAGTCTTAGGCATTTCGTCTGGTGTTGTTGACCTTTGCTAATGTGAGTTTTATTTTATAAAAACCTAGAAACACTCGAACATCGCGAACGTTAAGCAATTCCTCCAGTTTTTGGTCACGTGACATTAACGGCTAAATAATAAATGAAAAATCACAAATAGTCAGAAATATTTAGTCTGGGAACCAGACTATATTATCGAACACTACATTAAGCAAAAACGACTTAGTGCGCATGCGGGGGCGAGTAGCTATTTGAGCTATGCTTAGAATGTCCTCGGAATTTTCCGGGTTCACGTGATCGATGCGCCAAGACCAAGTTAGAGGAAAAGATCCATGAATCTGGCGATAATTAAGGGCGCCCTCAATAAGCCCAGATAATACGGACGGCGCGCCGCGGAACAAATGAACAGGCTAGCTTGGTCTTGACCAAGACTATGGAAACATCGGCCAAGCGGCCCGGTTGGCTTTACAGTTTATCAGTGTTTTTCTGTGTTTGCTTTCATCGAGAATTTGTTCTGCTATAGCAATTGATTTGTATTTGAAGACGGTTTTTAAAGTATGAATATTTTGTTTTATGTTTTTGTAAATTTGTATAGAAATTATATTTATAATTTCTTCCTTTTTCTAAGAGGTGCGAGAAATGATGTATTGTAAATAATATGTATATATTTGTGTTGTAGGTTTTTTCTATAAGGAATAAACCATTTAAAAACTGCCTAACCGAGGTGCGATTATTGCTAGTTGAAAACTTATCCCAATACCCCGCAATGACGACGTGAAATACCGTCGGCATATGCAATATTTGATGGTCTCTACGGGGACCTAAATAATTAAAACGAAAAGTAGAAAGAAAACGACATAAACCCAGACATAAGCAACATATCAATAATAGTACCCGTCATTTTCTACATTCTTTTTTCCTCTTTCTTTTTCATATTCTACAGAAACCTCAATAAATTTAATATTTCTAACACAAGTAGCAGATACGCCTCTTTGATTGAGCAAACCCACTAGCCTCACGTCACGGTGGCCTATAGTTCCTCAACTTTTATCAAATGAGCGAGTACCTTATCTCATCTAAGCATCCATCAAGTTGAAAGAGCGAAACAATTTAGCCTAATTAGTTGGCTAATTAAGAGGAGCCTGTGAAAACGTACATGAGAGGATATAGCCAATGACCAGAGGTTACTACGAAGTACTGCTCACATGGTTTATCGTAGTCTGGCTCAAAGACCGAGCTGGCGCGCCGTCCGCTATCCAGGCTTATTCAGGGCGCCCTTAATTATCGCCAGATTCAGTTCCCGGCAGCGTATATTTTTGTTACACCGCAGCGAAGGGTTTCTTGTCGTAACACTGGCAATTCCACTCTTGACTCATGCACGAATACGAAGTACAGTGTACACAGCGCGCGCGAAATAAAGTCGGGAGTCCTAGGGTAAATAAAGCCGGGAGTCCTAGGGTAAATAAAGCCACGCATCAAATAGATCAGCCGTATTGATAGAGAGGAGTGAGTAGTTTGGGGATGATTTTAGATAGAGAAATCAAGTACTGAGTCCTAGGGTCAATAAAGCCGAGGGTCCTAGGGTCAATAAAGCCGAGGGTCCTAGGGTCAATAAAGCCGAGGGTCCTAGGGTCAATACAGCCGAGGATCCTAATTACAGAGTCCTAGGGTCAATAAAGCCGAGGATCATAGGGTCAATACAGCCGAGGATCCTTATTACTGAGTCCTAGGGCCAATAAAGTCGAGGGTCCTAGGGTCAATAAAGTCGAGGGTCCTAGGGTCAATATAGCCGAGGGTCCTAGGGTCAATACAGCCGAGGGTCCTAATTATTGAGTCCTGGGGTCAATAAAGCCGAGGGTCATAGGGTCAATAAAGCCGACGGTCCTTAGGTCCTATGGTCAATAAAGCCGAGTGTCCTAGGGTCAATACAGCCGAGGGTCCTAGGGTCAATACAGCCGAGGGTCCTAATTACTGAGTCCTAGGGTCAATAAAGACGAGAGTCCTAGGGGTCAATAAAGCCGAGAGTAGTTGGGGAAATAAGTTGAGAGTCGTAGGGTCAATAAAACCGAGAGTCCTAGGGTCAATAAAGCCGAAAGTAGTAAATAAAGTCGAGAGTCCTAGTCTTGTTACAAGGCCGTAATATAGAGTGAACCCTTCGCTGCGGTGTACAAAAAATATACGCAAAACCCTGATATGACGTACAATGAAAACTGCCTCTGAATGATGTACATTACTAAGCATTGCGTCGCCGTTTGCAAAAAAACCGACACAAACATTATGTTTTTGTTATTTTCATAATAGTCCGTCTTGATTATCTGCTAGTTCTGTTCCCCCATTTGTCCTGAAATTGTTGTATAACTTGGATAGGTTTGGTAATTTATTCTGAAGAAAAAACACACAACACAAATGTGACCCGCTCCTACGAAACCCGACATAAGTCGCACAGGCTATTTCGAGATACAGCTCGTCAAAGTTGAAATAAGGTAACAAATCTAGCGGACATCGATTTTTTGTTTTTCGTTATTTTGTTATTCTTTAATATACATACTTTATCCCTCAGTTAGGTTAAACGAAATCAACTTTATTGATGAGAAAGTACACAAATCATGCATTTATTGAGGCAAACTGTCCTAAAAGTGGTAATTTATTTCCCAAATACATCGAAATAAATTCCTCATAAAATTTGAAGTATGTAAGGTAAAAAGGTGGTTTTAGTACCAAATGAAAGCTGAAGATGTGTACTAAATGGAAATAACAATATCTCACTTTTCGAAAAACCCACTTATGTCTGGTTTTGTGGGAGCACGTCACTTAATGTGCTTGTATATCGATTGGATCACCCCGAACTTAAATACATGTTCCTCTATTTTACACTAATATAATACAGACGTCTAGCTTATATCCAAGCTGTGTGTTATTTCGCTTGTATAGAGGTGATTCTACGCAACCTTTTAAAGAGATTGTGGGAATTATTATACACGCCTGGAACCACTGATGTTTTTTTGCCTTTGAATGCTTCTTTATTGTCATACATTTCTACTAGAATGCCTTTAAAATGTCAAGTCACAAAGCACTGTATAATGTACACCAAATATTTGCTTGCTATCACAAGCATCTCGGCAAGCTACGTATGCACCAGACTATTAAGATCGCACTCTTCCAATTATGTTTAATAAATGTTACATTTTTTAGAATATCCTGTTAAAGTCTAATCAAAGAACATGTTTTATCAGAAGTATATGCGGTTCATTTCCGTAGGATTTGTATATCCTAAAAGAGCAGGCCTTTAGAATACAAACGTCGATCAATGTGACCCTGTACTACATAACTGTTTGGTAAATTTAATATCTTTCATCAATTTGTTGAGATTAATATCCATGCACTAATGCTCATCTGTACTCTGTTAGCCTAAACTGTTGTTTACGCGCGAGTCTCAGCCAAGGATTGTGACAAATACAATAAACAAGTCGATTTCGTTAAACTATCGAAGAGTCTTCATCAGGTGTAATATTAAAGCTGTATTGTGTCGCTGACGGCAGCAGTTTCATCGTGTCCTGAAAGAAAAAGAGGAGAGGCTTACAAATGTTGCTTTCATGGACAGTTTCTGTAAATGTTTTTTACGGTAATAACATGACTATAGTAGTACGGCAGGAGAAATGGGTTCCCATGCACCCCCACCCTAAAACAAAATTCCAAGATGATTGTTAGCATCCCTAGGACATCTTATTAAAGAATGTTGTTGTTGCCAGCGAAAAAGATGTCCCGTATGATGTCTATAATTTGCATATTTCCAAAAAAGCTGCCGTGCGCTCAATTGAAGGTCAAAATCACCCTATTCAGTCGAAAGTAATAACAATGCATGATTGTCATTGTTATCATCATCAAAGGGGAGTCTTTGTTTTGAAACAGGTAACCTATAACTCATTATGTGCCATCTATAAATAATAGGAAATGAGTTCTGACCTTAGCGGCAGATCACACCGGCATCGTGCGTGTGGTTACATGCGATCATCTCCGCCCAACAGAATGAAGGACATTTGGTGATCTTCGTCTCCGACCCGTCGCACGCGATGCCGTCCATGTACATGGGGCCTTTCCCTTGGCCGAAATAGGCGCCGGACTTGGCCTCCGCTGCGCCCGAGAAGCCCAGCTGACGGCAGACCACCTCGGCATCCGCCACATCCCAATCGGTATCGCAGAGAGTGCCCCATGTGTTACCTTGGTAAATTTCGACGCGGCCATTGGTGTGGTTCGAACCGCCGACCAACTGAATGATGTCTGTGAGTTCTGGAAATAAATTATTGATTGGGGAAAAGAGTGCTCATATGTTGCGTAAATCAGCCTGAAACTGAAAAAGGAAATAAACTGGGGTAACAATTTCTGTGAAGAAGACAAAAACGTATAACTGAGACCAAAGCCTACAGGGCTTTTTTTTAAGACACAAAATAAAATAGAGGAGTTGGACTTCAATTTTGTAACATCCTTCAAGTAGGCTTAGTGTGGAAATTCGAGTGTCACTTTTAACAAATTCCTTACTGTGTTTGCATATCACTCCAGCAACGAGTGAGCTGTTACACGGCTCATAAATGCTACTACAGACGAACGGACAGTCGGCCAGACGCCTCTCAGAACCTTTGCAAGAAACTCGCTCCATCACGACGGGTACTTCCTTCTCACTGTCCCCCAAGGACACGCTGGTGGCTTCCACTGCTTCTAAGCCGAGTTGATGACACACGACGCTGGCCTCTCGCATGTCCCAGCCGTTGTCGCATATCGCACCCCAGGCATGGTCGTTGTAGATTTCGACTCGACCGGAGTGTGCCCCATATTTACCGTCCACAAGGCGAACTAAACCGTCTGTTAAAATATGACGAGAAACATTACAAGAGAGGAGACAATTATGTGTACACAGTGCGGTCATATGCTTTCATCATGTGTGCGTTTGAGAGGCACATTTAAAAAAATAAATTGGGGGGGGGGGGGGGGGGGAGCCGGGGGGGGGGGGGGGGGGGGGGAGCCGGGGGGGGGGGGGGGGGGGGGGAGCCGGGGGGGGGGGGGGAGCCGGGGGGGGGGAGTGTATCCCTTCGAGTAGCCGAACACTGGCATTTGATTCATAGAGCTTCCAATCGTGTTCTAATACCATCAATACGGGAATCTGTTCCAATTTACCTCGGCATCCTAGCACTTCTAAATTTAAAAAACAGCCGCCCTTCCAAGAAGCCAACTGTATGCGGATGAATCTAGTCCTCAGTGGCACAGGGAAGGTGATAGTTTCTGCTCCATATTTACTCGTCAATTGAAACAGAAACCAATTGTCGGACGTTCATGACGTATATAATTTCATAGGCCTATTCGATGCTAACATTTTTAATTTGCAAAAAAAAAAAAAAAAAATAAGAAAAAGTTGATAAACCATGAGTATTACACGAAAGGTGTAATAAATTGAAATATATATAATTTAGTCCATTGTAGTGGACGTGAGATATTTCTGATCATTTTCAGATCAGAGAGACTTACGAATCGAGTAATCACATGACCATTTGAAAAAACAATATACTACACGGGTTAATGGATTTTAGGTAAGCCGTGTCAAAATGGGATGGAGTAACTGTGCCCGACAGTATGCGCTTGTCGCACAGTAATGGCCCTGTCACACCAGAACGTTTTAGGCCAACGCGTGAGTAGCGCGTTAAAAATAGTTGATACGCTGGCAAACGCTGAACTTCCACAGAAAAAGTCAAGTGGAGCCGTGATTTTAGCGTGTAGTAACGCGTTGATAACGAGTACATAGCGTTCGCCAGCGCGTGAGTAACGCATTAGTAACGCGCTCGACGACTGATGAACGACTGCCCAGCGCTGCCCAGCGCGTGAGTAGCGCGTTCCAACGCGCGCCAGCGTACTGCAACGACCATATGATTAGTTGTATAAAAAGCCGACGCGCTACTACAGTAATGGCCCTGTCACACCAGAACGTTTTAGGCCAACGCGTGAGTAACGTGAGTTACCCACACGCTGGAACACGCTGTCACACGCTGAGGCAAAAATACATTTTTCAACATACCTAAAATTTTCAGCGTTTGCCAGCGTGTGACTGCACACGCTGGCGGCGCGCAGGAAGGTCGTTACTCACGCGTCGAACGCGCTAGACGATCGTTACCAACCCACTACTCACACGCTGGCGACCCGCTGTCGTATTTTTACTATAAATCAGTGATGCGTTCCTCACACGCTGAGCGCGTTCCTCACACGCTACTCACGCGCTGGCATACGCTATGAACGCGCTATCAACCTGTATGGAAACGCTGAAATCACGGTTCCACTTGACTTTTTTTCTGTGAAAGTTCAGCGATTGCCAGCGTATCAACTTACGCCAGCGTGTGAGTAGCGGGTTGATAACGATCGTCTAGCGTGTTCGACGCGTGAGTAACAAACCTCCAACGCGCCGCCAGCGTGTGCAGTCACACGCCGGCAAACGCTGGAAATTGTAGGTATGTTGAAAAAAATATGTTTTCCTCAGCGTGTGACAGCGTGTCCCAGCGTGTGGGTAACGCGCTCAGCGTGTTGCTAACGCTGGCCTAGCGTTGGTCAACGTTTGCCAGCGTGTTGCCAACATTACAACACGTTACTCACGCGTTGGCCTAAAACGTTCTGGTGTGACAGGGTCATAACCTAATGCACGTGCCGCGCGCGCAGGGTTAAAAAAGCTTTATCGGAAGCAGAGGCGGATCAAAATGTTTAATAGGAGGTGGAGGGGGTATTGCTAAAAACCCTTGTGTTCGTTCGCGCCACGCGCTGGCGTTCGCAGTAATGTTGTATCTTTTCCAAATCCCGGCTTCGTTGCGTTGTCGTCTCACGCATGCGTGTTTACCAAAATGCAGCCGGATCTAATATCGCAACATCAGTTCGTCTAGAGAAAGAGCCCTCTGTATACAGACAGCGTGCGTTGGCGTTGATGTGATATAATTGGTAGCAAGACTCGGAGGGAGAGGGGAGGGGGGGGGGGGGGGGGGGGGGGGGTGGTGAATTCCTTAAACCCCATTCTGCCCAGTATTGTCGTCTTACCTCGATGGTTGGCCCCTCATCCCACTCATACTTCTCACCAGTCATACTAAACGGTACCGTTAAGGTTCGGATATAGTAATTCGAGCTCCTCTGATTCACTACGATTCCAGTAACGACAGTGTAGGTACCCAAATCCACCTGCAGCCACTCATCAGTCCCACATGATCTTGGATGCCAGTAACTTCCTGCAAGCAATTATGATTTCATTCCGTACTCGGACCCGTTAATATTATTGCCAACAACAAAAATACAACAAATGGTGAATACTTGATTAGTGGTTTAAATTGTTGGGTTGACGCTCAAATTGAATTGGTTAATTTGGTTTTCTATGTATCCCTGCTTTATTACCGTATGATAAAAAAATATAATATCCGTATTTACCCTGTTCGGAATTTCACGTTTAAATGAAAATAAAACTTCCTCTTGGTTCCTAGCAACTTCTGGTGTAATTCCAAGAGATTACGTGTTTGGTTAAAACAAGTCGTTATTTTTGTAGACCTTATATGTTGCAGGTGTTCTTTGTTAGTTTAATTTACTAAGATGAATGCGCCAAAGGTTTACCCATGTCTATCTCTGCCATGCAAAACCATTGCTCTCTGACGCACGAGGTCTACTGTGCACGAGGCCCGCGCAGCGCTGTTTTTATTTGCAGCACACATCGCCAATGGGTCAGGATTATTCAGCTTATCGATGTTTATTCATGATAAAATAACAATGACTTCACAGTGCCTACATTAAAGTATTTAATTAAAGTATGTAAATTTAGTTTGTGTTTATGAAAATATTTGTATCTCTGTATTTTATGAATGAATATTAATCACGGTCTTATAACGGTCTTTTAGTTTTTCCTCAACAATGTCTTTCGTGAAAGTTGTTTTTATTTGTGTATGTTTCAATTTCATGTATTGTTGTTAATATGTTTTTGAATGTAGAGGACTACAATGCTGGGAATAGGCTATTTCTAGCTTTTATTTCTTATCCTCGACAATACCTCGGATATACATATACGTGTATGTTGTCTTTTTGTAATAGTTGCGATTGTCTGTTTTTTTTGTAATATATCCGTTGAGATTGTCAAATAAAAACAAACAAATAAACAAGCGAGGCGCCACAGTATCATAACGGTTAATGGGATGGACTGTGGATCGCAAAATCCTTGTTTCGAATTTTATTTCCATCGAAATTGTTGTTCTCAGATATTATCGTTAGGCTAGGTTTAACTGAAAGGCAAACGCTCCGAGAACCAACAGTCGATGTTCCATCCACACAGCGTGATAATTGTTGTAGGGTGCGTGGTGTGGTTGGTTAAAATAGGATGTACACTGTCCAAAAAAGGGGGCCTGCAAACATCTCTCTTCTGGAAGCTTGCACGGCGCCCTCTACAGCCCAGCCTGGCTTAAGAAGGCATATTACATAAGACTTACCGGAATTTGGACGAGCCTTGGTTGGGTGATAATCATAGTTGCTGTAGCTGGATGAAGCGGTGAGGGCGCTATACGGGATATCCCCACTGGCCATACCTAATGGCCTGACGGTACATTCTGGATAACAGATAGAAATCTTTGTTCAATTACTAATATCGCTGTACATAATAGGTGCTGTTTACTGATATATTAATTCGCAAATGTCCGCCGAGCATGTCATCAGCAGAAAATCTGGAAAAGACTTGCCTCACCAAAGAAAGAAAACATGTCATTTAACTCAAAAAATAAATATAACTTCGTTTTCAGTTGCCGATTCGCTCATGTATTGAGACGTTTTGGCAGATGATACTTGATGGATTACGATTTACCTGTTAAGATACGGGATCTTGGCTCAGCTGCTTCTTCTTCCAGAGAATTAGCTGAATGTGCTCCTTAGAAGATGAGAACAGAATGGAAAATACAAGTCGTGTTTCATATTGTCCAGAGTTTACGATTTGACTTTATGTAACATAATAGGATTTCCCGGCTATTTTAAGTCGTAAAAATAGTTTTCTTTATATAAACGGAAAGTGAGAGAAATCCTCAAGCAACTTTCGAATTATTTTCATGTAACAAAACAAAATTTACAGAAAAATGCAAATTAGTATATAATTCATAATATACAATTTTGACCTGGCGCTGTGATTTTGATTTAGAGACCCGTGGACTATATTTCATGTCCCATGGACATCTGATTCGATTTTTGTAATGTTTTTGTCTGTCATTCAAATTCACGTAAAATTTGAATCGAGACTGGTGTTTACAAACCTAATTCAAATGCCTAAATATTTAAATTTATTTCAGGGTCATTATGTATCATGGTTCTCGCGTAAAAGGTTGGCAGCAAATTACGTAACTTATTATTAATATTATTTATTCGACCCAACAATATGGAATATACAAGGTAGAAACAAGACAAACATACTCGAAATAAAAACAAAACAACTTAACCAAAAAACAAATAGGTATACAAATGTATTAATAAAAACCGAAGACAGAATGGGAACCAAAAACAAATACAAATACCAAACCAAAAATGAATAAAAAAAAAACTAGAAAATACAACAAAATATGTGGAGCCAGGGAAAGCAAAAGTAAATTAACGACTATTACCAGCAGGTATGCTACCTCACACATAATTAACAGGGACAAATAATTGTAGCAAAAACACACGAAAAACCAACAATACTAATTATTGATGGCATCAACCGGATAACACATAATTTTCAAAGACAATTTAATGCTTCAGATCTTTTAGAAAACGAGAGGAAGAGTTGATGACAGCAAAATCCTTAATATTGGGGGGGGGGGGGGGGGGGGGGGCATTCCAAAGTCTGTGAAATCCACGGGGAGAGTGAAATAGAGCTTGATTACGGGCGGGGATCGGAGATGACAAAATGTGAGAGAATCGGGATGTCTTGGATTGATGACAGTGTTATCCGTGACATATTCACACTTGCAAATGCCATATAAACACGTGTATAGACAAATGAGAAAACAGGTGAGGAAATCCCGTCGTGATAATTGTGCATTTAAGCCTGATTTTATGAGCTTGATCATATTACGTAGAATGATTGTATTTACAGTGTTAAAACAGATTGTAAAATAGGATCATTGGCGGATTATTATACAGCAATAAAACGAGAGAATTGACAACGTTATAGGCCTACGCAGAAAGAAACAGTTTCTGTAATATGTGAAAATATTGGTAATTGTTATCAGTCCAGAAAATTACATTTTAACCCGGCTCCCGAAAAAAACCTTCATAAATTTGCATTGCATCATGGGTATAGATACAGAACAAGCAATGTAGTTTATGCACAAACTAACGGCAGTGTAGCAGACAAACTTTTAAATACTTTATTTTCCACAATTATTTATCATCATTTCAAGATGTTCTAACGCATTGAGTATAATAAATGTAATCGTTTTTGTGTGTTAATTTGGTGAATACGTTTACAAAGGTGATACAATGCTCAATGAAGTTGGGCAGTTGCATCTAACATAAGATATATAGATGATATATATAGATGAAAGATGATATATGTAGATGAAATATATAGATGAAATATATAGATGATAAATGATATAGTTAGATGATATCTATATATTATATAATTAAATAGATATATAGATGATGTAGATTAAAAAGTGTACAAATGGTATACATGCCCATGAATATTTGTACACTAAAACGAACACACTGCTCCCTGAAACTTTAAAGAGGAACAATTATTCTCTCTGGTTGAAGCTGCAATTTGAACGGGAAAACAGACCACTAGAAAGAGACTTTAAGATAAGTACCACATCAGATGAGTTCCCCAGTTAGGCTATATACACTCTTATTTACAAAGAGTAAAACTATAATTCCTTTTACTGAAACCAAGACGATTTGGAATATATAATTCATTCAATAGTTTCCACTGAAGTGTTTTTTATTTTTTTTGAAATTTTATCAGAAAGATTTCTCTCTAAATAGTCTAAGCCCTATATTTTCAATTCTTGTTTACAGCATATAGATAAACAAAGTAAGGTTGCCTTAACAAATTCCAAAGTGGAATAATGTTATCTTACGAAACAGCACGATGATCAGGCACAGTTTCAGAATCGTAGTTGATGACATTGTTGCAACGTGAGCTTGGTCGACGGGTTAACCTACTGCAAGGCGACACTCTCAGATTAGGTCTGCTCAGGTTTTGCGGCACGGCTGGGTTTTATAGCTTTTATTTCTGTAACTTAGTTGAGAAGGGTGGAGATCACGCCACAAATAGATGAGTTATTAAGCCAACGCTCAGTCGATTTTAAAGAAAGAGAAAGTAAACTTGGTGGGTCCGGTTGGCACAGCTGTTATTTTCTCGCCTTCCACCGCAGAATTGGAAGTATAGCTAACGTTAATGATCGACGAAAATACACAAATAAACTAGTAGATTATAACGAAACCGAAAGCAATGTAAAACGTTGCACTTTACACTGCTTTTAAAAACTTTTAAAAGGAACAATTATTCTCACTCGTTGAAGTTGCAATTTGAACGGGAACACAGACCACTAGAAAGAGACTTCAAGATAAATCACATCAGATGAGTTCCCCAGTTAGGCTATCCTACACTCTTATTTACAAAGAGTAAAAGTGGAATTCCTTTGTGACTGAAACCAAGACGATTTGGAACCTAACTCATTCAATAGTTTCTACTAAAGTGTTTGTTATAAAGTATATAAGAGTAAACTTGGGGGTCAGGTTGACGCAGCTGTTCTTTCCTCACCTTACACCGCAGAATTGAAAGTATAGAGAACGTTAATGATCGACAAAAATAAACGGATAAACTAGTAGATAATATTAAAACGAAACCGAAAGCAGTGTAAAACGCATCCTGAGCCACGCAGAATTTAACGGGTTCTTGAATTATCGCCCTCAAACCATGCGGACATTCGCAGAAACCAATAAACCAGTTGGCCAATACATGATATGAACGTCTCCCCTTAGTACATGTAAAATGACAGTTTCTACCACCTATACTTAATTGTATTGGCGTTCTGAGCTTTTCAGTCTTTTATGTTTCTTATTCTGTATAATATCAAAGCTTTATTTTACGTTATATACGTTAATTTCTACAATTTTCCGATTAATTTAAATGTTTACGTGGGAGGATCAAACATTTGTGAGAACACCTCAGATGTCCAAGCAAACGGACCACCAGAAATGCGCGTTGCGGAAGAACTTCGGGAGGATCGAGTGAAAAAGCCCATCTTGTAAGCCAAACTTGGACCCAGGAACAAGCACCGCGTTTTATGAATGAAAAAGTACAATTTCATGCCTAGGGTTGGTTCGCATGCCTTGGTCTATTTATGGATTTACGAGTCTTTGAAATCAAACATATCTTTTCAACGTTTTGGGGTTTGCGAGTCCACTTTTATTTTGGAATATTAAAATCCATTTAAGTTTGAAATCAGTTGGTCAGTCAGTACTTTATCACACTTGTGCTGACCAACTGATTAAATTAATTTTAGTGATAATAATTAAATTGTAACTTTAATTTACATTACACATATTAATAAAACTAATAACTAATTTCTCATGAAATTAATAAAGTAATTTATAACAAATTGTACATAACTTTTTTAAATGTTTTCTGCAAAATATTTTGGGCATATAATACAATGTTGTCAGCTAAGATATAATTATGGTTTCTCACGCATTTTTTGTGGGGCAAAGCCGCCACCAGTAGATGTCATCAGCAGATAACAGTAGAATATAATACACTTGTGTTTATCAACTTAAATACGCAGGCAATACGTAACTTTGAAGGCGGCTAACATAATAATGAACCAAACTAATGAAATTAAGAAGTGTACATATACTTCTATAGTATTACACAACAAATTGGTTTAGGTACCAAAAAGAGTAAAATTCCTAATCCACCTCCATATTTATATTACTATAATTGAAATATATCTTTGCGACAAATGTTCTGGTAGGCAAGGAGGAGAACATGATTACCAATTCCACTGTTATACAGAAAGAAAAAACAATTTTGTGATTATAAAATGAAAAAAAAAATCTAATTTCACTTGTACAGTATATAACATAACCTATTTGCAAAGAATTTGTGGTAGGCGGGGAGGGAGGAGGAAAAATGTCGCTACGCCGTACCTCCGTCTATACGAGCAGTCGGGACTAAAGTGAAGCTCGAGTTTCCCGTCCCTTTTTATATCGCACAAGCCGAGTGGACCGCAAAGCCCATGACAAAAGCCCATTTGCCAGAGCGTGTTTCACAAAAGCTATGTTACATAATCGCATAGACTAAACCCTAAATAACTGCAGCTGCAAAGTTAGTTGAATGCAAGCTGAAGAATTTTGAACAGAATTTGCCTGGGTAAATAAACGACTCGCGCTCCATAAATCCATATGAAGCACGATATGTGGCAGAGAAAACCCCCCCTCTTTTGTGTTGACCATTGTGTTCCCGGAATCTCAGGAATTCTTTTTAGGTTTCAAGGGGGGGGGGGGGGGGGGGGGGGGGGGGGGGGGGGGGGTGGGTTAGGTTACAATAGTGTTGAGTGCGTATAAAGTATAGCGATAAGAGGGGGGTACCCCTCATATATCGTGCTGGGTATACATAAATCCGATTAATACTGTGTACAGATTAATCTTATTTTTGTAACGGAGGCTCTGATTGGGCCCATGGATCTTTACGCCAAATGACCACGGATCTTGCCCAGTGTCCGCAGGGGTTTGAGAGCTATAGGGAGAAAGATCGTAAAAGAGCTGCGTGGCTCAGGATGTTTGGAACCTAACTCATTCAATAGTTTATAATAAAGTGTTCGTTAGGTTTTTTTGGTTTTGTTCAAAAAGATTTCCCTCTAAATAGTCTGGGCCCTATATTTTTACTCCTTATTTACAGAGTATAGATAAACAAAGTAAGAGTAAACTTGGGGTCAGGTTGACGCAGCTGTTCTTTCCTCACCTTACACCGCAGAATTGAAAGTATAGTTAACGTTAATAATCGACGAAAATACACTAATAAACTAGTAGATACCGAAAGCAGTGTAAAAAGTAGTCTTGCTCCAAGACTGAATTTTGCATTTGTTCCGGGCGCGCTGTCTGTCTATGCAGTTTATAAATCATCAATACTCTGAAAACGGGCTTATTGAGGATGCCCTCGATTGTCACTCGATTTGTTTCTGAAGTCATAGTGTCAGCGTGTGTATGTGCGACAAAGATGGTACGTGACACATGGATGTCTTCCCCTGATGTTTTATTACTCGGCCCATTTAAGGGCAGGTGAAACTGAAAATTACATACACAAAAATACATTAAATTATATTAGAAAATACAATCACACCAATAACACAATTTAAACAATGAATCTACTACACTGGCAAATCATTTACAATAAACAATGGGCTTCTTCAATTCACTTATACAGGCATAATATCTCCATTTTATAAATACAATTCACTTCAATTCATCTCAATTTGCAACTCACAAATCGTATGCGGGGTTGACATCCGTCAATACACACACTGGGTGTTCCACAGGTCTTCCAATACTACAGACAGTTTACCGGGGTATACAGGGGGTATTCTTGGTTATCAGCGGCATTCTGATGCTGTAAATACAAGCACCGGAGTTAACAGATAATTCATTACCGTAAGCCCATATCGTAACTGGTAAAGGTGAAGTACGCGGGCAAAAATACTCTCGTACGAGCACCCCTAAATACACATAAATACACCGATACAAAATCATATTAACCAAGATTCACAGATGGGCATAAAGACCCTGATAAATGCATGTCCCAAATTATACAAATATAAACCAAACCAAACCAAACCAAACCAAAGAAAAGTACGAAAGAAACTTACAGTCTTCGCAGCTTTCGGTACGGTAGCCTTTAAACAAGGCCACATGTCTGATAGACGCCGAGCGACTAAAAAGAGACTAATCGCGAAAACCTGAGTGACGTCAGTGCGAATTGCCCAGACAAGTGGCCTTTATCAATCTGGTTTGGATTTCTTATGTTAACCTTTGTTTCCAACTTGAATCGCTACCTATATGGTAGCGTCCAATCAGCGAACGTATCTCTGCGTGACGTCAGCTTATATTTGAGTTGGATTAGTTCATTTTACAAACAGGGAATGTCCAATCATGTCACTTACAATATTTAGCTCAAATCATTAGTTGCTTCCTAATTTATTGAAATTTTGCATGTAAAATAGATTTAAATGTGATATCTTGTATTTATCATTCATATATTCAACTCAGAAGCAACATTTATTTACGTTTTTTTTACCTTTTCTTACATGCTTTGATATTGAACGAATCACGAACGAAGCCAACTGGGAGATCGCCGTTCTGATTGGGCGTATTGGCATGCTAATATGTATATATGAATAATTCATGCGAAGCAGTGAAACCTACATTGCAAAAGGCCTCGTGACATTCGTCACTCGGTCGCGCGTTCACCCCGGGTATCTAGACTCATCTCAGCCGCTTAGCCAGAGTCACGAGGCCTTGTCAAAAGGCTAAGCTTTCGGCGGCGTGACGAAGACTAATTCACGCGCTGTTAATCTCATACTTAAATACCCGATGTGTTCACGCGATGTCGCGTTCTGCAATACTATTGGACAAATAACGCCCCGTGACCCGGCATTCCATGTAAATTAAACGATCATGAATAATAATATATTGGGCGGATAAAGTAAACACCTGACCGAAATACTATACAAATTAAACAAGGATGAGTACATTGATAACCGTTATAATGAATATTAAAGCCCATGGCAGACATTTTATATAAATTTAAGCAGTCCGATAGACGACAACAAAAAAACTTATCGTCGGCGATAACACATAGACCACAGGGCATGGCCGATTATCTTGCACCTTCTTGACGCATATCGTGAATCTATATAAATGTTACTTTAAACTACTTAGGAAGTTGTTGGGAAACTCACAAATAAAATCCCCAAACGGTCTGCGAACCAGTACTCGATAAAATCTCAATTTAAAATTCATGTTTTTCAACGACCAACCAACGAGGCCCTTCTGTCGTGGTGCGGCACGTTTGTGCGAATAGTGGGAAAATGGACCAATAGCGGGCGTTGTGAAATAGAGCGAGCGTAGGCGCTGTTGACACGAGCTGCTCAGATGATAGCGATTTGAACAAAAAAAAGTGTATTATGCACGGTTCAGATGCAGATTCCAGGGTTTTGTTGTTCTCTGAAAAGAGTTTAACAAAATTCCACGCTTGTGCCGGTAGGTGGAAAAATGTACCCAAGCAAAAATCGCCGAAAAAGCGGAGATGATCATATCGGCATTCCAATTGTACACGCACTGGTTGATGTACCGCAGAAATCCGCATTGTCAACAGTACGTGATGTAGTTGAGTATATGCCGTTAAAAAAATAGAACAGAGGTGGAGTTTGGACAAACAAAACCCGAACAATTGTCCTTTACAAACTTTCACAATGCCAGACGATAACTGCAGGAAAGCTTCTGGAAGCAGCGAGAAAAAAAGAAGATCAGTGGGTGCTCTCACAGATCGAAGGGAAGGATCTTGTCACCACAGAAACATTGTATCACACAGTCTGCTTTCCATCTGACTCTCCTTAATATAAACTCAGCTGGAAATGGGCAAAATGTTTGTTATAACAGAATTGTGTATTAAATGTAAATCGATACGAGTTGTTGTTCACCCACTCACATGTACATTGTTAAAGACATGGACAAATTTCAGTTTTACCGTCACGAATAAACATGTATCAAACACTAAAGCTAAAAAAAAAACTCTGGTCGTGTATATATTTTTAATACAATTTACATTTTAGATTTTTAACCCCCCCCCCAAAAAAAAAAAAAAAATAAATTAAAAAAATAAAACAATACTAAATGACACTCTATTAAAAAGTTCAAATTATGGCAATGAACAAAATGAAAATTTGTATTAAGACATTAAAACACACCCTAATTCCTCTTTAATCGAATTCTGTCTGTGTAGAGTCCCTTTTTAGCAAGCAACTGCAATAAGCAATCTTTTCCCATTGAAAATGTACACAGCTTTCAATCTTGGTCAATAGAGGGCGCCCGTTATACACAGGTGATTAAAATGCAAATATTTAATTAACTGGTGAACTTGCGATTGGGGATTTTGGTTTTTCTTGATCCACATGATCCCAGCTAACAGACTGCAATGATTCCACTTAGATTCAAGAGATGTGACAAGGAAATTAATTTCTGAGCACGTTTTGCAGCCATGCCCTGTGGTCTGAAGGACCGGGCGGAGGGTATAACTGGGCGTGGCTTGGTGGTGAACGTGTGTGGGGCAAAGGGGTTTACCGGGCGTGGCTTGGTGGTCGTAGTCTCGGCACGGGTCTCGGCGGACTGTGTTTTTCGATGAGGCTTGGGGGTTTCATTGGACTTGGCGGATGACACAGCTTTCGTCGTCACTGGGGCTCGCATGGTAGTGTTCACTGGCTTGGTAGTGTTCACTGGCTAGTGTTCACAGATCGTGAATATTGACGTCAATATTCACGACAAATTTCACGACTTTCCTCAAAGTCGCGAATATTGACGTCAAATTTGACGTCGATATTCGCGTCAAATTTCACGACTTTCCCCGAAAGCCGCGAATATTGACGTCAATATTCGCGACAAAATTCACGACTTTCCTCAAAGTCGCGAATATTGACGTCAATATTGACGTCAATATTTACGACTTTCTCAAAAAGTCGCGAATATTGACGTCAAATTTGACGTCAATATTCGCGACTTGCCCCCAAAGTCGCAAATATTTTGACGCGAATTTTTTTTCCAGCAAGCTAGGTTTGGCTAGTCTTGTTCCGGGGCGCGCACCATCCGTCTAGTCCAGTACAGTATGCATGCAGTTCATCAATCATCAATACTCCGAAAACGGGCCTATTGAGGGCGCCCTCGATTATCACGAGAGATCA
This sequence comes from Crossaster papposus, assembly GCA_037893245.1. NCBI lineage: Eukaryota > Metazoa > Echinodermata > Asteroidea > Velatida > Solasteridae > Crossaster > Crossaster papposus. The sequence goes on along the minus strand of JBAIAA010000279.1, from coordinate 694,628 downwards.
GTGGATTTGTTTCAAAGATAAAGGTAGTATACACCATTGGTAATTGCTTGAATTATCATGAATGGGTGGATTTGGGGGGTTGTATTTTATAGTAAATCTCGTTTAACTGACCTGTCCGACGTTTTACAATAATTTATGGATGGCGAGAAAATCACGAAAAACTGCGTTTGTTTTCAACAGCCGTCGGGTAGTTGAATATTCTTATGTTATTATGTGTTTTTGGCGATCCGGCGATCGCGAATTTATTTTTATAAAATTATATTTTTCGGAATAATTACAGGATATAGCGCGATATTTTTGCTGGATGCCTAGAATCATAATTTACCTTCAAATAAGTAGTAGATATTTGGTAGTAAATATTGTTGATGTCTGCAAATGGTGTATCCTACCTTTAAGTTCAGTTCACGAGATTTGTTTCTGAACTTGAAACAAATCCACTGATCTCTCGTGACAATCGAGGCGCCCTCAATAAGCCCGTTTTCTGAGTATGGATGATCGATGAACAACTGCATAGACGGACGGCGCGCCCCGGACAAATGAAAAACTCAGTCTTGTAGCAAGACTAGCCAAAACCTAGTTTGTGGAAAAAAATTCGCGTCAAAATATTTGCGACTTTGGGGGCAAGTCGCGAATATTGACGTCAAATTTGACGTCAATATTCGCGACTTTTGGGGAAAGTCGTAAATATTGACGTCAAATTTGACGTCAATATTCGCGACTTTTTTGGAAAGTCGTGAATATTGACGTCAAATTTGACGTCACTATTCGCGACTTTCGGGGAAAGTCGTGAAATTTGACGCGAATATCGACGTCAAATTTGACGTCAATATTCGCGACTTTTTTGGAAAGTCGTGAATATTGACGTCAAATTTGACGTCAATATTCGCGACTTTCAGGAAAGTCGTGAAATTTGTCGTGAATATTGACGTCAATATTCACGATCTGCGTAGTCCCTTTAGGGCCACCATAGGCGCTTGCTTTATTCCATCCACGCCTGAAATAGGAACATTCAGAAAGGTTTGTGGGACACTATTCATTTCACGGCACATTTTATTTAAAGGGTAGTATACAACATTAGCTTTGTTGTTGGGGGGGGGGGGGGGGGGGGGGGGGTTAAACGGATTTAACCGGGGTTTAGTATTTTGTTGGACGTCGTACGTTGGCTGTCAATTTTGTTACCACATAACAGCACACCAGGTGCCCTGATTTCAAAGGATGCTCGAGACCATTCGTGAATGTCAAATAATTTATGGTCATTCATTAAATATTTTTTTTTTTTTTTTGAGGGGGAGCTTGTATCTAGTGTTCCCTTTAAATAAGTCTCCTTTTTTAACTAAATAAAATCTCCTGAAATCAAATCTCCTTTTTAAAGATTATTATTATTGCTGCCTGTCTGTTCAGTAGTTGGAGAAGGCCCCATTTAGTGGAATTGAATTTGTTGTCACCATTACATTTGCAGTCCCATGAAATTAAATTTGGAAGCAAAATCATCACCCTTGACTTTGCATAATTCAGGTTCATAAACTTTTTTTTATTTCATTTTATTTATTATTTTGCAGGGCACAAAAAGATAAATAGATACAAATTTACAATCAATATAAAGTTTAGAATATCTATACAAAAAACATGTTTAAAAAAACAAAAAAACAAAAAAACCAATCAATAAAAATTAAAAAATAAAAATATTTCCATCAATTTCTGATTGCATTCCATCGTATTATTCAATGCAAACTGAAACGTCCAGTGCTTTTGATGATTTTTTCCTGCAAAAGGGCATTCAAATGCAAAGGTTACATTACAGTGCAGTAGCATATGAATGTCGGATGCGAAACATTTCGAGAAAAGCCAAGTTGAACCATGGAGGAATAAGATTCCTCCATGGTTGACGTACTCCATCATACCGATACAATTCTAAACACGTGGTGGGTCAAAAGGGTACACTTTTAGGCTTAATTGCACGTTTAAGCCATGAAGACACCAACAAAATACTACTTTAACAACTGGTCATTGTCCACAATGTTTAGACCTTTACATTAAACCTTATTTCAATCCTCTACCCCATGTGGTTCCGGAGAAATGGCATATGTGACCCGCTCCATCGTAATCAGGAATAAGTCGCTGAGGCCGTTTTACGCAATCGGCCGTTGAAGTGAATGCATGGGTGAAAATAGTGACCAAGTATTTGTTTGTGCTGTCCGTATGATTTTGGTAAATTTTGTTTATTTCAGAGCTGTTTTTCTCGGAATGTAGATTCGGCAAATAAATATACACCTGTCATCTTCATCAGACCATAATATTTTTGAGACTTATTCCTGATTTCGATGGAGCGGGTCACATTATTCCAAACGTAATTAGGTCAATTATCGATCTTTGACCCATTCTTAAGTGGATTAGTACATGTAGTTGAAACTTAAGAATTAGATATTCGTAATCAGGATATCTTGATTAGACACAGGTCTATAGTTCTTGAGAGTGTCGTGATCAAGTGTAGGCTTTTTCAAAAGTGGTGTAACAATAGCATCCTTAAGAGCTGAAGGAAAACTGCCAGTCGTCAAAGATGAATTTATAATGGAAACCATAGCTGGGATGAAAATACTCAGGTTCTTCTTCCGGAGCCATGTAGGCAGCGGATCTAGTCCACAAGATTTACTAGGAGCGGAGGAAACTAACTTTAAAATCTCATCATAATCAACGGGAACAAAATGAGACATAATCGGACCCTGGGTATGATCCTTACTCAGAAGAATGTCTGGCTCAGCATGCCCAGTCTCTGATGATTCAAGCGTTGAAGTTATATTCTGACGAATTTTAACAATTTTTTCCATGAAGAATTTGCTGAATCGATTGCTAAGAGATTTCATTGAATCAGTAGAAGGGAGTGCTTTGACTGATCTGTTGAGAAGCGTATTCACAACTTTGAAAACTGATTTAGGATCACAAGTTGTAAGTTGCTCTTTATAGTAGCGAGATTTTTCACTGCGAATTAATTTGGATAATTTACGAATCTGCTTAACATAAAGATGCCGATCATCTGTGTCACGCGATTTATTCCATTTCCTTTCAAGTTTGCGTTTGGTACACCTTGCATCACTTATTTCAGTGGTATACCAGAGCGGTTGATTACGAAATTTGTGTGTCCTTGTAGTAATTGGGCAATGGTTGTCGAGAATGTCGAGAACTGCATGATCATAAAATAGAACTTGATCATCAAGACAGCTGTCAAATGGAAAATCACTGAAAGCATGTTGAAGATCCAGCGCAAATGCCTGTTCATCAAGGATACGGTAATTCCGTGATTGAGAGGTGATCATTGGGTTATTTTGCTTAGCAAAGTCAACCCGGATCATAAAATGATCTGAATATAGGTTGTTATGAACTTTGTAGTCAATCAGAAGTGAGTCATCATGCCGAGCAATCAGCAAATCAAGTGTGTGGCCGCAATTATGTGTTGGTTCATCCACATATTGCTGTAATCCGACACTAGCGAGTGAAGTGAGAAAATGTGAAACATCACTTCTGTTAGGATTGTCAACATGGATGTTGAAATCCCCCAACAAAAGGAGTTTCCCTGATAACAACGAAACTTCATCCAAAAGTTCATCAAATTCAGTTTGGAAATCAGAGATTTTCAGACGGTTTTTAGAAGATGGGGGCGGCCTGTAGATGAGGACAAAACGAAGTTTCTTTGTAGGGTCGGTAATACCAGCGTATTCAAATGTGGTAGCAGTAGTCTCAATTTTGAATAATGATAATTTCAAGGCTGTTCTGTACACAATGGCGATACCCCCGTGGCAGTCATCACCACCACGAGAAACATTCAAAAAAGTATATCGAAGTGGCGTACATTCTGCTATGGTGACAGGATCCTTACTTCGTAACCAAGTTTCAGTGAGAAATATGACATCTGCATTATGTTCAATAATGTAATCATACAAAAGGCTGGTCTTGTTTCTGACTGAGTGAGCATTCCACAGAAAAATGTGTAGTTTGTCGTTTGTTTCACGTGACACTGGTTTCAAGTTATTCAAGTTACAATTACATGTAGTTTGACCATGATTTCCCCGATTATTATGAGTAAGATGAGGGGCAAGAACAGGGATGTGACGTTCAGCATCATCAGATAAGATATTGCCTTGAAGGTCGGCACTGTGCCATGGATTGCGACGACCGCCTCTTCTACCACGGCGTGTTGGACGGCAAGTGCTGATACCTAAGGATTTGATGCGGTTCCACAGGTTCTGAGGGAGTAGCGCTGCTGTTTTTCTGGTGTATTTATTCAACGCCAAAAGTTGTTCATGGTCATAAGCAATCCGTGGTTCAGTTTGATGGAATTGATCAGATTCATGGTTAAAATCCCTTGAATTTGGACCAGGATTGGGATTTATATCCCCTGATATAAGTAGCTCAAGCTGGAATGTGGCACAGGTATTACCATAGTATAGGATTCTATAGTTCCTAAAAATGTCTTATGTTGGCTGGGATAGAGACGCTTTGGTAGTAGGTTTCCAAAAGGTATGGTGGATACACCATAAGGCCAATCAGAAGTCAATCAAATTGCAGAATTGTATAAATTAGCATCATAAGAACTTTGACCTAGTTGCGTGACGTACGTGGACGTTTTGATGATGTACATGTACAATGTACACAATTATGTACAATGTACATGTATACATGTGTACATGTACAAACGGTTTAGGCCTATAGTCTAGCTATCGTGTACATTTTCCGGCCGTTAATTTTGAACTATACCCTAACTAATTAAACGAAATATGGACGCAGCTATTGAATTTGAAAAAGGCATAATAATGTAAAAAGATGACTTCAAATAGGTTTTCATGTTGAATGTTCCCTAATAAACTTCATCGTACGAGAGCCACTCTTCCTGCATACCCAATAGTTTGACGATTTGTTGATAACCGTCCCTTTTGATCGTTATTTGATAGCATTAAAAAGTATTACCGATTCTAACCATCAAAACTCGCGAAAAAACGTGGATAGAGGATATCTCCTATACTGTAGGCTCGAAAACAATTTCTCCCTGAACTTCTAAAGAATCTGTTTTGAGCCTTGAAGATCTACCTCTTTTCGCCACACAATCACCCCTCTCATTTTTACGTTCTGAAGACCCACGACCCACGTTTAAAATGACATTGCTTGATTTGTTTATCGCCCACACTGTTATCTGTTATCTGTGGGAAAAACCGGAGGAGTGAGAACAAACACCAACAAAAACAAACAAAATCCCGCCAAAGGTACCCCAGAACTCGGCTTAATTTCAAACAAACCCAGCAGTACTAGCTCATTCACTCCTCCAGCGCAGCGTAACCCACCCCCGAGATGTTTAATGGAATGGACCTCCAATACCGGTAGAGGGCGCAATTTTCGCGGGCATTTTATATCTACGAACACGCACTGTACAGCGCCTATATCCGGATACGAACTTACAGTGAACCAAGAATGTCTGAAACTCTTTTGTTAGTGTCAAAATGTCTGAAACAGTTGGGAGGCTCCCCTGGGGTGTGAATAATGATGACAATTAATTCACAACGGTGGATTCGGATTTGGCTGTAGTATGGTGATCGAATCGGCAAGCACCAGCAACATGAGGCGAGCAGAACGATGTTTTTATTTCATTTCCACAGGCACATACATGTAATAAAGAGAGAGATAGAAAACAGAAAAAACAATAAGTAAACTAATTCATAAAAGAGGCGTGACACAATATACGTGTGGGAAAGCATACTAAATAATCTACCCGAAAAGACAGTGTTGTCACCCCTTTAAGGTAGCTCAGATAACACAATATGCACATATGGCATCTTCAAAAGGACTGGATCAAGTCTAGAGTATTTGCCACAGAGATGAACAACTAATTAATTCCTTGCAGGGTCAATATTAAATCTCCTCTACAATTCAATAAACCTCAATCTATCTACCATTACCATACTCGTGTGTGGGACATGAACCTACTTTAGCACACAATCATACAACGATAGCAATCACCACAAGAGGGCGCTATACTTATGGCACCTATAAACCCTGGCCTCATAGCTGGAAAGTCTAAATGTACAAATAAAGAAATACTCTTACAAAATCAATGACTGCTTAATTGTACTTTCGTCTATACAATAGGGTCTATCATCTTGAGATTCTACAGACTCGAAGGCGAAAGTATCAATGTTTACATTACGACTGACATCTCTCATATTCGCTACAAAACCACATTACATTGTAAGAGGTAATCAGGTAATCATGATGCCTCTGTACTGGGCTCTGATGTTTGTTACCATTTGTGCTGTCAATAGTCCGATTTTGTGTGTAAGCCACACACCATTGGAAAGAGTTCGTATTGGTGAATCTGCTGGTTCTTCAGTTGGAGAATATGAAGTTACTGCAAAGGATTTCTGGGCACATTTTGTGTTGGATTTTTCTCAAGTACAGTCAGTGTTTCAACCATGCACTGCATGCAGCTGCCCTCAAGCTACCACGCCTGACCGACTCCATTGTGGACAGAATGATTACCATTGTGTGATCATCACCTCCCATTGTTACCTGCTAGGCATCTACAACAAGCATAATGCCCAATGTGTGTGCACAATATGGCTGAACTACAACAAAATCACCAGGAGTTATCAAAAGAGTAAATTTGGGAAAGCTCCTGTCCCTTACTATTCGAATACCACAGCATCATTCCACATCCTGCTAACTGTGTATGGAGACATAGAACTAAACCCAGGGCCTGTAAAGGACCCCTGTGGCAATTGCAGTCGGCCAGTCAAATGTAACCAGCGATCTCTTCTGTGCGAAGACTGTAACAAGTACTGGCAGCAGAAATGCATCTCCGACATGTCAATCACCCAGTACAACAACCTGATATCAAGTACTGTGGATTGGTTTTGCCCATATTGTGTATACAAGCTTCCTTTTTCATCATGTTCGGATACCTCATTCCATGAATTACTTAGCAGTGACCAACTGTTGGATTTTTCCTTCGAACACGATACTCATTTGAAAGCCTGTCCTGCAGACTTCCCCACATTTTCAAGGACCCAAAACAATTCCGTCTTTGGCCTACTACTCAACAGTCGCAGCATCCGCAGTAAACAGCAGGATTTGCAGTCATTCCTTGAGCTCCATCCTCTAGATATTGTCTGTATCACGGAGACATGGCTGTCACCAAATGAAGTCCTTTATCTACCCGGATACTCCACCATTCGTCGCGATCGAACTACCTGTCGTGGTGGTGGTATAATGGCTTTAGTCAAGGACTCGTTGTTGCCGACACATCTTGACCACCTAAACCCAAATGACATCGAGGTAACCTTCTTGCCAATAACATTAAAACGATCTAAATGGCTTGTTGGAATTGTGTATCGCCCCCCAAATTCAAATACATCGTTCTTTGAAAAACTGCAGAACATATTTGATAACATCCAAGCAAATCTCGGCGGTTTTGAAGGTTTAATTGTATTAGGGGACTTTAATATAAATTGGACAATGGAATCTTCCTTACTGACAAATCTGCAAGAAGTGACCACGTCAATAGGCCTCACTCAACTAGTTGAAGAAGTCACCCGGCCATCGAGTAATTCTTCATCGACCGGGACTGTCATCGATTTGATATTTACAAACAGACAGGAGAAATTCTCTTCAGTTGAAACGGTTGCCAACCCAGTCAACAGTGATCATCATGGAGTGTTTTTCTCACTTGTTGCCAACAAAACACCGCCAGAATCGAAAATACTACGCTCATTCCTGCAGTACAAGAAGGGAGATTTCTCACATTTGGAGACTTTGTTACACTTCTTGCCGTGGTCTGCATTCATGGACGTCAGCGATCCTGAAGCATCATGGGAGGTCTTCATGGATTTATTAGATGCAGCCATCCGTGACAGCATTCCACGGAGGACTTGTAAACGTCGTATCTCTCCATGGATCACGCCAGCATTGAAACAACTAATTAAACAGAAACAAACGCTCTTCGCCAAAGCCAAAAAAAGTGGTAAAAGCCAAGACTGGAGGAACTACAAACAAATTCGCAATGAGGTTAAGAACAAAACCAAAAAAGAGTACTGGAAATACGTCAACAATCTATTTGCTCTGCCTGACAACAAACGCAACTTTTGGAAATTTGTCAAAGACCAAAGGAAATCCAAATCCCCACCAGCTTTTAAGGCGACCGATACACAGCTTCACAAACCTGCCGATATATGTCAAGCGTTCAACAAGTTTTTTACATCTGTCCTCACCCCGGCAGAGACTCCTACAGAAACAGCGCCGGCTTGTGACCTACCAATCCCTGAGATGCCCCCTGTGACTGTAAGCCTTAGCTGGCTCATTAAGTCCCTGTCCAACCTGAATCCCCATAAAGCCCCAGGTTATGACGCCATACCACCGAGAGTCCTCAAAGCAACAGCATCGTCAATCGCGCTCCCACTGATGCTGTTGATGAATTCTTCTCTGGCAACTGGTGTTCTTCCCACTGACTGGAAACGTTCGCAAATAACTCCGGTATTTAAATCTGGGAGTCGCACCGATATCAAGAACTATCGCCCCATATCATTAACTTCAATTATCTGCAAAGTTCTGGAGAGAGCTGTTGCAGATAATGTCAACAGCCATATTACAGCACACCGCCTCGACAACCCACAGCAACATGGTTTTACTTCCGGCAAGTCATGCGTTACTCAACTCGCAAACACAATCCACAATTGGGCCACCATCCTGGATAAACCAAAACCCCCACGCATCGATGTAATTTTCCTCGACTTCAGCAAGGCCTTCGATACCATGCCTCATCATTCCCTACTCAACAAACTGGCCAGTAACTACAACATTTGTGGAACTACTTGGGCATGGATTAAGTCATTTCTCATAGGTCGTCAACAACGAGTTGCTTACCGGGGTTGCTTCTCTGAGTGGGCACCTGTTACTTCTGGTGTCCCGCAGGGGAGTGTTCTCGGCCCCCTTCTTTTCAATCTGTTCATCGCTGACATCTCTCACAATATGACCACTAACTGCATACTTTTTGCAGATGACACACTTCTCTACCAACCTATAACATCTCGAAACGACGAACTCCTCCTTCAGTCAGATCTAACTGCACTTCAACGATGGAGTCAACACAATGGCATGCAGCTGAACGCTAGTAAAACCAAGGTCATGCACATTTCGAGATCCCGGAAACCAGTTGATCTCCCAAACTACAAACTACATGGCACCGTGACATCACTCGCTCCCACTCCCACATTCAAGTACCTTGGAGTCACCATTAATAACTCACTCAACTGGAATGACCACTTAAACACCATCGCCTCAAAGGCCAATAAGACATTAGGTTTTATTTGGCAGATTGCAAGAGGAGCATCACCCAGGGCCTTGGCTTCTCTGTATCGTTCTCTCGTCTTGCCAGTGCTGGAGTATGGACTGCCAGCATGGTGTCCATATGCAGCGTCCAATGCTGCTAAACTGGAGAAAGTACAGAGGAGGGCTAGCAGGATGTGCCTCAAGCAGCGTAAAGGGGAAATGTCTTATGAGGACAGACTGCATACACTCAACTGGATGACACTGGATGCACGAAGACAAAAACACACGGTTTTGTTCACAATAAAATGTCTGTTTAACTTGGTGGACTGTCAATCTGTTAAAGCCAACACAACAGTCAATACACGACACCTGGACAAAATTGTGTTTAATCACCATTATGCGAGGACTTTAACTCTCAAAAACATACCCAGCCATGTCTTCCCTAGGATTTGGAGTCAATTGCCATTACATGTTAACGATTCTCTTTTAATTGATTCATTTACCCACTTTAATTCCACCATGTCTGCTCATTTCAAGGGAAAATAATGGTTCCAAAATGTTTTGTATTTGTTTTGTGTTGCCATTTGTTCTGTGGGTCTTGCATGCGCGGGAGCGGTTGTCGGTCGTGTCATTGGATTCGGATCTATCTGTTGGGTGGCACGATTGGCGGCTGCTTCCGCGCGAGTAGGATTTCCTGTGCAATTAGTACTTGTACATTTACATTCAATTTTTTATTTTTTTTGATCATTTATTATTTATTATCTTTTTTATTGCTTTTTATTTTCCCCCTATTTACACGAATGTTTTATTTATTTATTATTATTATTATTATTATTATTATTTTTGCTATTTCTAAAAAAATATGTGATGTCGTAAAACAGTATGTGATGTAGCCTTGGTCAAGGCGAGTTCGTCGTTATCCGTTAGTCGCTATCCGTCTAGAAATACACGCCACGCGCGCCCCGCATATGCTGCTACAGCGCGAACAGCGACCTCATACGGCCACTATTTATGCAAATCTACTGAGGCTACTTTTTCGCCTTGGATCATTGGGTTTGTGAAATCTTATGTTTTTCCTATATTTTGCGCCACATTTGTGGCGCATGACCTCGTATGCGAATACAGATAAGTATAGGCGGGGCTAAGATGTGAAGTATCCAATCACAACGCGGCATAATGCAGCATAACATTTAAAACAAAATGGCAGATATTCAGCGTCGCCTGTCGTCCGAAAATCTGTCGCGTTGTTTGAATTTTGCAGCGAAAATATTATCCTCGAAGATTTTAGACCCGAGCAGCGAAAGGCCATTAATCCTTTCTTCGTGGTCACGGTACGTGTTTTTGTGAATTTGCCCACAGGTTATGGGAAATCCGTCATTTTTCAGGCAGCCCCATTTTGCTCGGAGCTCGTACGTACGTATAGTCCAGGCAAAATACATAATTTTGTTTTGTTGACCTCAAACAAATTGCAACAAATTGTTTTTCACCACAGTGCACTTCTAAAAGGTTCCTAGAATGACATACTAAAAATCCACAAAAATCCAAGTGGTGGAAATATGTATAATTTGCATAAATCGTTAATCCCTGCCATGTAATATTTTTTATTCCCATATTTGGGTATATATTTTATTTTTATTTTTTGAAAAGTTTATTTTGGTGATTCTACTTACATATCCTTACTTGAATAACATTTGCTAAAGCATATAAGTGACTGAATAATTATGAGAACACAGTAATTATCCAAAATGACAACTTTGTGACCCTATAAATGTGCGCACATTACACTGTCTCCAGATATCATCATGTAGTCAGTATTGGTGAGCTTCAAATTCACCAAGTTGCTTACTGGCACAGTTATCATATTAAAAACTTATGGAAAATCATATGGACAATGATAACATTGTGATATTTAGCCCAGCAAACAAAAACTTGGAAAAAATGATGTGTCCCTAAATTGGGCTAACAAGTAGGTGAAGGGTTGCCTAAGGTGAGAGACTTGAACAAGTTCAAGGAAACCCCCCAAATTTAAGATTGTTGTTGCTTACAATAATCATATCTACGTTAAAATGTATTTTGGTGATTTCCTTGAACTTGTTCAAGTATTCCATGTTAGGCAACCCTTTAACTACTTTTTAGCCCAATTTATAGACACACCATTTTCCCCATTTTTTGTTTTCTGGGCTAAATATCACAATGTTATTATTGTTCATATGATTTTTCATAAGGTTTTAATATGATAACTGTGCCAGTAAGCAACTTGGTGAATTTGAAGCTCACCAATACTGACTACATGATGATATCTGGAGACAGTGTAATGTGCGCACATTTATAGGGTCACAAAGTTGTCATTTTGGATAATTACTGTGTTCTCATAATTATTCAGTCACTTATATGCTTTAGCAAATGTTATTCAAGTAATGATATGTAAGTAGAATCACCAAAATAAACTTTTCAAAAAATAAAAATAAAATATATACCCAAATATGGGAATAAAAAATATTACATGGCAGGGATTAACGATTTATCCAAATTAGACATATTTCCACCACTTGGATTTTTGTGGATTTTTAGTATGTCGTTCTAGGAACCTTTTAGAAGTGCACTGTGGTGAAAAACAATTTGTTGCAATTTGTTTGAGGTCAAAACGTATTTTTCCTGGACTAGTACGGCCAGGTACTCAGCGTCAGTTTTCAGCGTGTTCGGTCAGTTTCTTATCGCCGCATTATCGGCATTAACCCAGGCATGCTGGTCTGTGCGTTATCGCCACATTGTATGGTCCAAGCATGGTCCAACGCTGTGGGGAGGGGGCATGTTTACGGCTGCAGAACCAACCTTCAAAGTGATCGCAATATCGTAATTTAAACAGGGACAAGTGTCTTATATCCTCAATAACTTCTCAGATTATTTGTTTGGCAAAATTCAGCCGGCAAGTCATTTAATTATCAGAGTTCCGCGTTTTACCGACCGAGCCACGGTTTTCAGATCAGCTGGATTAGATGCGTGTGATATAATGTAGGGCCGAGTTCGACACGTTTCAATAGAGTCGCGGCCTTCTCCAGTCACCGCGGTTGAAAACTCAAAACTAAGCAGCTAAACACTGACCATAACATTGTCAACATTCAAGAAAATACCCAGCAAAACGAGCAAAATAACTGCGACCCTCACGAATCAAGCAAGACAGTTCAAATCTTCATGTGTAATTCCTACAAGCCTTCGTAAAAATCTATCAACTTTCTCCGATAAAATAATGTTAACGATGGCGGTGTTCGTAAACACTTGCGAGCAAGCTATGACCTTTCACCGCTAGCTCAAATTATGCAGTTTCTACGCAACGATCGACCAATAAGAAAACGACTATAAAGGTCAGCTTAATCTATTAGCATAATGAGCACCGCCCCCAAAACCTAATGATCCAAGGCGTTCGAGTATCCTCAGTTAGTTTGCATATAATAGTGGCCGCGTGAGGTCGTTGTTTGAGCTCCGATACGATTACCGCTGCGCTGTACGTACGGACGGGTAACGATGAACGCCTTGACCAAGGCTATATGTGATGTCGTAAATGAAATTCGCGTCTTTGATGTCCCTTCAGGGCCACCATAAAAAAGCGATAACTAGAGGCCAGTAACTCGGTCTACGCATGGGTACGGTTTCTCATTGGTATAGGTCATCTGGTGACGCTTTAGCAGTTGAGCCGAGCCTGGTGTCCATATAGTCTGCGTGAACAATTTTTCACAGATGTTGCAATCCATGAATGTATACGGTTTCTCAACAACATGATTTAACTCGCAATTACTCAAATAACACCGTCAATACAACAAAACATATAGTCAACACATCCCCTGTTTACCCACAAAATTAAATATTATATTCTGCAGTTTAAACAAGCATAAATGTCATGAAACTTGTCTACATTATCTCGCCAAACTTACCATGGGATATGGTTCACGTGCGTATAAGCCAATTCGGTATTCCGATTTATTCCAACTGCGCATGTGCACAACAAGATTCAACATTTTCTCTCGAGGGATAAACACGGCAGACAAATGCACACAAGGCTATGGGGGACGTGGTAACCGAATCCGCATTTTGTGCATTTTCTTGTGAAATCGAAAAAGACGATGGGAACTTTGTTCGAACAAAAGTTTGGCCACACAAAACACCTGAAAATACCAAAACGTAAAAAAAAAAATGTTACTTAGTAACTTTAAAACACGACGATCTCTTTTAATTGGCTGGTACCCCGCTATGCTTTTGCACGCAATCGATGAAATGTTTATCCCGAAAGAAAAATCGTCAAATCTTCAAGTGCGCATGTGCTTTTGGAATACCGAACTCGCTTATTCTGCCATTTTTGGTTGCCAAATTACTTTTTTTGTTAGCGCCCTCTTTTGATAGATGGCGTCATCATCACTGGGAGCACGTGGATTTTATTTGCTCGTTTCGTTGGGGATCGTGCGATTGCGCGCGCACACGATATCGCATGCGATGGGATGTTATGTGACACCGAACACAACAAAACATTGATACACGCACCCACACATATATAGAATTAACATCTTGTCATTTTCGATTTGATATGAATGACAATTGTATTTCAACCACTAAAAACAAAACCATAATAGGAGCCAAAGAAGATCTGCGAAGGATGCAATACCGATGTAGCTAAAACAGCCATTGGAATGGAGAATTTATATCAAATATAAGTTTTGCGTCCAAAGAAAAATGGGTCATATAAAATGATACTGAATTTAAAGACTTTAAATAAGCATATCAAATACCATCGTTTTCAGATGGAAACTTTGCAGTCAGATATACAGCCGAACAAAAACTGCTGGCATCTATTGATTTTCGTGATGCTTATTACTCTGTGCCAATTGCATACGAACACAGAAATATCTTAAATTTCAGTGGGGAGACCATGTCTATCGATTCGCATGCCTTCCTAATGGGCTTGATCAGCTCCACGTGTATTTACCAAGGTCATGAAACCTATTCTCTGCCCTCAGAGACAAGGGATTACAATCAGTTGCATATATTGATGATTCGTTGTAATTTGTATGCTGAATCATAATGTCGAATGTTGCAAAAATTTGAAAGTTATTACACTAGTTAATGAACCAAACTGAGCTTATTGTTCATGACCATAAATCAGTCGTTAATCCGACACAAACATCTCCTTCCTCATCACGGTCTCCTTGTCCTCCAACGTTCACGTTGCCATCGTTCTTCTCAGCTCAGTTGAGCGGGCTTAGGCATATTTCAGCCAATTCTGAATTAGCAGACAAATTTGCCCATCATATCAACAGCACGTTCTGTTGAGGGGTTTTCACGGACAGCTTCTGCAATTAAAAGAATCATAACTTTCAACTACTGTCAAAGCATATGGCGAATTTTAAGGAGACAACACAGGGAATCCTCGTGTCATGGAAGTCCCTTTAATTGTGTTTGGTATATTCATGGAGAAATAAGTCTTATTTCTCCATGGTATAGTGCAGTCTCTATCACTGCACTGTTTAGGTTATCATCATGCATAGGTGAGAGGGCAATTTTACCCGATCTGAACTGGATACCAACGGACTGCGAACGGGTTAAAGACGGGATGGACACACTGAGGACTGTTTCAGAACGAAGTAGCATCGTATTTATGACATTATTAAATTTGGCCAAAGTTACACGTTCTACCCCCAGCACAGCCCGTTTTACAATTTGTTTATGACGGGGCAGGACGTTTTGAGAACTAGTTCGGTGTGGCAGTAGCAGTGGAACCGGAAACGACTACCGGATTGCCTCGATCTGACCATTCCCGTTTCTAATAATTATACGACCCCACCAGGCTCTACCCGATGTTACCACGATTTGTACCACGATTTACATTTTTTAGATCGGGAAGTTCGTAACGAGGTCAAATGCCCAGTGTAATAGTGGTGTTAGGGGGGATAAACCATTCGCACGTGACGTCAGCTTCTAACTTTCGCAGGTCCAGTATACGCATTTTCCAGAATGTACTTTGTATTGCATCTGGGGGGGGGGGGGGGGGGGGGGGGGGGTAAAGCACCCTCAACTCTAGCACAGGCTGTAAAACCGCGCCTATCGGTTGCTTTATCTGGAGGATGCGCTAACAAGTTTGCATAATTATGCGAGGACTGAGGAGTATTTTTGATCTCCTTGATTTTATTTACTACATAATCTTTCAATGGTTCAGTATAGTCATATCGTTCCACATGAGTAGACACGCGCATGCGTAGACGTTGATGCAAAACGCATCAAACGTAGAGGCCACTCCGTAACTGTGAACTTCCTGTGGCATGTCGAATGTCTTATGACCTCGCCCCATTTGAACGAGTTATCTTTGCGCAGAGGCGATATCGTAACCAATGAGGCCAAACCGAGGTGCGATTATTGCTAGTTGAAAACTTATCCCAATACCCCGCAATGAAGACGTGAAATACCGTCGGCATATGCAATTTTTGATGGTCTCTACGGGGACCTAAATAATTAAAACGAAAGGTAGAAAGAAAACGACATAAGCAACATATCAATTATGGTACACGACATTTTCTACATTCTTTTTTCCTCTTTCTTTTTCAAATTCTACAGAAACCTTAATAAATTTAATATTTCTAACAGAAGTAGCAGATATGCCTCTTTGATTGAGCAAACCCACTAGCCTCATGCACGTCACGGTGGCCTATAGTTCCTCAACTTCTATCAAATGAGCGAGTACCTTATCTCATCTAAGCATCCATCAAGTTGAAAGAGCGAACCAATTTAGCTTAATTACTTGGCTAATTAGGAGGAGCCGGGGAAACGTACATGAGAGGATAGCCAATGACCAGAGGTTTCTACGAAGTACTGCCCACATGGTTTATCGTAGTCTTGCTCAAAGACCGAGTTGGCGCGCCGTCCGCTATCCAGGCTTATTGAGGGCGCCCTTAATAATTATCGCCAGATTCAGTTCCCGGCAGCGATAATTGTTTCTGCAGGTACAGGTAGGTTGGTACATTAGCCAAGCAGAACACAGATGATGCTGACGTCATTGATGATGTTAGAGTTGTATGGGACAAATTAACCCTAACCCCTAACCCTAACCCTAACCATATAGAGAAAATTCCTTTTTCTATGCCCTAACCCCTAACCCCTAACCGTAGTCAGATCCCAGACAACTCTAACATCATCGATGACGTCAACACCATCTGTGTTCTGATTGGATAATCAATGTACACTATGTACCAACCACTGATCTCTACAAACTGGATAGGTCGAGCGGCTCTGCGCGTGAAGCCATTGGCGGCCATATTGGGATATTCAAAACATTGCAGTCGTACACACGTTTGTATAGCGCACGACCGAGAAAACTCATTTAATATCACAGGAAACGAAGTTAACGTCGCAAAAACGATCCAGTTTGATTAAGAAAATTAAGTTAAACATAATAACACCCAATAATGAGATGTATACGCCAAGTTTGAATATTAAAAAGCCCTATTTTCGGAAAAAGATATGAGACCAAAATTTTGTTTTAACATTTCCAACATCATAACCTTATGCACAAACCATATGAAAAATAAAAACGAGTTTTGTTTGGATCAAGGACATTCTTAAATTGTTGGGTTTAATTTTTATCCAGACACTAAAAAGTGCCAGTTTTATAATAAAATAAATTAGAACATTTCAGTGCGCGCACGTGCGATCACTGCATTGTATTGAATATCCCAACATGGCCGCCGGTGACTTCACGGCTCGCTATCCCATCAATGTACGATTGACCTATCCAGTTTGTAGAGATCAGTGGTACCAACCTACCTGCAGATACAATTATCGCTTCCCGGTAGCATATTTTTGTTACACCGCAGCGAAGGGTTTCTTGTCGTAACACTGGCAATTCCACTCTTGACAGGAGACTCGTGCACGAATACGAAGTACAGTGTACATAGCGCGCGCGAAATAAAGTCGGGAGTCCTAGGGTAAATAAAGCCACGCATCAAATAGATCAGCCGTATTAGACCATGGGACGAAGTCACAAAATCCTTTCAGAAAGACATTTTCGTGATCCCCAACTTGGTACATGATAAAACTTTCACAAATTGATCTTTAGGGCATAGGCCTACCTAACAACGTTTGGGGTGTTCATTTTTGCAAAAGTGGCACTTTGGAGAGTTATTTCACGTAACAAATTTGATGGGGCGAAAATAACATGGGGCGAGTTGGTTTTTCTCGCCTAGTTTTCATAACAAATTCGCCCCAAAGCCAGTTCGCCCCATACTTTTGTTAACCTAATATTGTATTGACTCAAGCCAACTCGCCTCATAGAGCATGTACATGACAGGAAAAAGTTGCCAGTGACAAACATGAACTATTACCATCGTTTAAATGTAAATCACTCTTGATGGGTTCCCAGATGGATCCATTTAAGTGTGTTATTATATAATTGATTGATACATAAAATGGCTTATATTCAATTTCAATCTGCAATTTTTTTTTCCTATTTTTTTTTTTTTTTTTTGGGGGGGGGGCCGGGTGGGTCAATCAGCTCAGTGTTTTGTTTAAAGGGGAATTTTAATGGGTTTCATGCAAGGCGAGCTTGTAATGAAATACATAATAATGAAATACATCAAAAGATAAGATTCACACAATATGTATTGTTTGTCATTTTATTCTTGTCAGCACTAGTACATAAACTTCAGTACTCACTCATTTTTTTTTTTTATGGAACATAACTTGCAAAGTGACATTAAAATAAATAGAATCACATGAAAATTGAGAATTAACAAATAAATGTTCACAATTTGTGGCCCTGTACCCACGTTTTGGTTGCTGTGGTCCAGGAGTGATAGTGCCTGCCCCAACCCTACAGTTTTATTTTACAATGGACCTGTAACATTACTGGGAAGCTGAATTGTTTGTGATTAAAGTCATGGTTGTAATAACATTTAAAATTACAGAAATGGTGAATTGTATGCACCATTTGCAAATAATAATTACATTTAAATTTGTGTAAATGCCTATTTGAGTACCATATTTTCTCAGTAAGAGGGATATTCATACTCCATCATGGATGTTTCAGTATGTAGCTCTAATAAGTTTTAACTAGGTTACACTTTTCAATTAGAAAAAGCCTTGAAAATAGTTGCCCTCATTGGAACAGGGATAGTGGAAGTTAACTGAATGAAAAATGCTCCTGACTTGTCTTAAATATTTAGTCATTTAGTACACAAAAACCAGTTCCAGCATAATTCTCTCAGCTTTTCCCTCTAAAATTAAGAATTATAACAATCACAAAATCACTGAAGTGAGCACATTATTGTTACAATTATTCACAACCCATGCGATTTGGGGCAGATAATGCACATAGCCGGTACGACATGCTTCTAATGTTGGGGCTTAGATAGTAGGCTGGCACTGGATCTGAGTAAACACAAGTCTTCTGTGGAGGTCTGTCATTAGCACTGCTCGTCTCCTGATTAGCAACTAAAGGTTAAATCTAGAGAGAAAAAAGAAGGGAAAAATACAATCAATGAGGGAATTTGGAAATGACTTGTTACAAGAATTTTTTTTAGCTCGTCACTTGTCCCTATTTTCTTTTCTTTTTAAATGTTCTACACAAAAATATGGAGCCAAAGTTGCACACGCTTCCCACCCCCACCCCCCACCCCCACCACAAAAAAATTAATTGAAATAAAATTTCTTTAGTTGAACGGAATTTTCACGATTTGAAATGCAAACTTGCCGTACAATGCATTTTCCTGAGATACCGGTATGGTCTTATTTGTAACCTTGCTCACACCTAATGTTTTCTCAAACACCACCCCCCCCCCCCACCCTTATAAAAAGGGGATAAAAGATGGGTGTATACATGTACTTAGCCAGAGCTGGCTAATTTTTTTTGACATAAACGAGATTTTACGAGCTACATGTATGCGTAGCTAAGTTGTCGTGAATCCAACAATTTCATTTATTAAATTAGCACGCGGAGTTTCTGTAGGCTCCGTCCGGATTACTTCGCTGCGGCTTGAAATTATGCATGAGTCTATGGTAGCAGCCACATTTTATAGACTCGTGCATAATGCCAAACTGCAGCCAGAAGGCAAAATAGCGGCCAACGTTCATGCTGGATATAGAAAAAAATTCGCGTGAAAAAAGATATCCATTTTAAAAATGAATTGTAACCTCGAGTTGAATGACAATCTTTTGACTTTTTGTATTGTATTATTACAGTTCACTTCCTCTTTGGTCAATATCAAATATGTTTTGTATGTGTTGTCGGTGCTGTGCGTGTTGTCGGTTATTAGTATGACCCCCGACAACATGCACAGCCCCGACAACACATTAATTCCATAACATATTCTACATTGACAAATGACAAAAGAAAGAGTTACAGAACTATAATAACATAAAGCGTGTTCGAATGTGTGGCCCGGGGTCAATATCATAGTTAAGAGAATATGGCCTGTTGGCGTAAATGTCATTTAATTTTAAGAGCATCAGAATCTTTTTCGGAACCACAAACAAACACCGAGGTGAAAGTTTCACCCTGAACGAAGTCTGAAGTCTAGGCCTGAACGTTACTGCAACACCTACCGGTTCCAACGATTGTCCTTTGTCGAAGTTTCTCTTGGACAGCTGTGACTTGCTCTATCATATTGATGTCCGTAAACCGGGCGTAGCAAGATCGATAAAATCCAACATGTTTCGGTTGTACGCGGCCGCCTAGCCTGCCGATGCTAAACCCATCCGCTCTCTGCAACGCGGAGTCAGGTTTGGCCAATAATTCTCTCGCTATATCTGACTGTTTTCCCTTCAAACTCTTCCATTTGTCAGCAAACTCGAGGAAGCGAGACCAGCTTTGATTAGAAAAAGGTGAAACCCTGCCTTTGGCTCCAGAATCACAGTGCAAAATGCACATAAATAAAGGCTCGGCGTCGTCTTTAGAAGCCGCCATGTTGGATTGCTGTACACCGGGTCAGAAACTGTGCGTAACGAGAGCGCTGATTGGATGCCGACGGAGATTCACAACACAGTATTTCCGATTGGTCACAATTTAGGTTTAGTCACGTGAGTGCCGTTTTGTTAAATGAAACTTTGTTTCAGTTTTGGCTTCAGTTATGCAGTTTGGCAATAACGCTGGAGCCACGTACGGGCCAAAGCCTAGGTTCATGTAACGGCAAGTTTGGTAAAAAAAATAAAAATCGGTCAATATTTTCGCCAAAAATACACCCAAAGTGCCACTTTTGCAAAAATGAACAGTCATTTTTGTATTTAGCAACAACAACTTGAATGAACTTCGATGTTTTCATTTTGTACCAAAATGGGGATCACGAACGAACACAATAATCGCACTCGTCCCATGGTCTATATTGATTGAGTAGGTTGGGGATGATTTAGAAATCAAGTACTGAGTCCTAGGGTCAATAAAGCCGAGGGTCCTTAGGTCCTAGGGTCAATAAAGCCGAGGGTCCTAGGGTCAATACAGCCGAGGGTGCCTATAGTCTTGGTTCCAAGACCTTCGTGTTGTTTATTCCGCGATCACTGACACAAACCACCGATGTTAAAGGGCGCTATCTCCAGACGAATCGCACCCGCCAACTGGATTCACGTACGTTTGTCAAACGTCGGCTCCAGTGCGAATATGGATCCAGCTGCATTTTGTAAACTACGCATGCGTGAGACCAGAACGCACACGAAGTCGGGGTTTGAAAAAGAGACAGCGTTAACGAATCTGCGCGTGTTGGCGCCGAAATAACACGGGTCTAGGGCTATAGACTAAGGGTCAATAAAGCCGAGAGTAGTAGGGGAAATAAGTTGAGAGTCCTTGGGTCAATAAAACCGAGAGTCCTAGGGTCAATAAAGCAGTAAATAAAGTCGAGAGTCCTAGTCTTGTTACAAGGCCGTAATATAGAGTGAACCCTTCTGCGGTGTACACAAAATATATGCAAAACCCCAATATGACGTACAATGAAAACTGCCTCTGAATGATGTACATTACTAAGCATTGCGTCGCCGTTTGCCAAAAAACCGACACAAACATTATGTTTTTTTAATTTTCATATAAGTCTATCTTGATTATCTGCTAGTTTTGTTCCTCCGTTTGTCCTGAAATTGTGGTATAACTTGGATAGGTTTGGTAATTTATTCTGAAGAAAAAACACACAACACAAATGTGACCAGCTCCTACGAAACCCGACAAGTCGCACAGGCTATTTCGAGATACAGCTCGTCAACGTTAAAATGAGGTAGCAAATCTAGCGGACATCGATTTTTAGTTTTTCGTTATTTTTTATTCTTTAATATACATACTTTAACCCTCAGTTAGGTTAAACAAAATCAACTTTATTGATGAGAAAGTACACAAATCATGCATTTATTGGGGCAAACTGTCCTAAAAGCGGTAATTTATCTCCCAAATACATCGAAATAAAGTCCTCATAAAATTTGAAGCATGTATGGTAAAAAGGTGGTTTTAGAACCAAATTAAAGCTGATGATGTGTACTAAATGGAAATAACAATATCTCACTTTTCGAAAAACCCACTTATGTCTGGTTTTGTGGGAGCAGGTCACTTAATGTGCTTGTATATTGATTGGATCCCCCCGAACTTAAATACATGTCCTTCTATTTTATACTAATATAATACAAACGTCTAGCTTATCTCCAAGCTGTGTGTTATTTCGCTTGTATAGAGGTGATTCTGCGCAACCTTCTAAGGAGATTTTGGAAATTATTATACACGCCTGGGACCACTAATGTTTGTTTGCCTTTGAATGCTTCTTTAATGTCATGCATACTAGGTACATTTCTGCTATAGAATGCCTTAAAAATGTCAAGTCACAAAGCACTGTATATGTACACCAAGTATTTGCTTGCTAGCACAAGCATCTTGGCAAGCTAGACTATTAAGATCCCACTATTCCAATTGTTTAATAAATGTTACATTTTTTTGAATATCCTGTTAAAGTCTAATCAGAGAAAATGTTTTATCAGAAGTATTTGCGGTTCATTTCCGTAGGATTTGTATATCCCAAAAGAGCAGGCCGTTAGAATACAAACGTCAATCAATGTGACCCTGTATACTACATGTTTGGTAAATTTAATATCTTTCATCAATTTGTTTAGATTAATATCCATGCACTAATGATCATCTGTACTCTGTTAGCCTAAACTGTTGTTTACGCGCGAGTCTCAGCTAAGGATTGTGACAAATACAATAAACAAGTCGATTTCGTTAAACTATCGAAGAGTCTTCATCAGGTGAAATATGTTATTGAAGCTGCATTGTGTCGCTGACGGCAGCAGTTTCATCGTGTCCTGAAAGAAAAAGAGGAGAGGCTTACAAATGTTGCTTTCATGGACAGTTTTCTGTAAATAATTTGTAAGGTAATAACATGACCATAGTAGTACGGCAGGAGAAATGGGTTCCCATGCACCCCCATCGTAAAACGAAATTCCAAGATGATTGTTAGCATCCCTCTTATTAAAGAATGTTGATGTTGGCAGCGAAAAAAATGTCACATGATGTCTATAATTTGCATATTTACAAAATAGCTGCCGTGCGCTCAATAATCTGTCTAATGAGCCGATGTTGGAGGTCAAAATCACCCTATTCAGTCGAAAGTAATACAAATGCATATTTTTCATTTGTTCATCATCAAAAGGGAGTCTTTGTTTTGAAACAGGTAAATTATTACTCAGGTGTCACCGATTCTATAAATAATAGGAAATGAGTTCTGACCTTAGCGGCAGATTACACCGGCATCGTGCGTGTGGTTGCATGCGATCTCCGCTCAACAAAATGAAGGGCAATCGGTGATCTTCGTCTCTGACCCGTCGCACGCGATGCCGTCCATGTACACGGGACCTTCCCCTTGGCCAAAATAGGCGCCAGGCTTGGCCTCCACTGCCCCCGAGAAGCCCAGCTGACGGCAGACCACCTCGGCATCCGTCACATCCCAATCGGTATCGCTGAGAGTGCCCCACGCGTTACCTTGTAAAATTTCGACGCGGCCATTGGTGTGGCTCGAACCGCCGACCAACCTAATGGGTACAAATACAATGTCTGTGGGTAAAATTGAATTCTAGCGTTAATCCTGGACATAAATTATTGATGGGGGACAAGTGCGCATAGGTTGCGGAAATTAGCCTGAAACTGATGAAGGGAATAAACTGGGAAAAATTCTAGGAAGAAGAAAAAAACGTATTAGTGTACATGTACATACAAACTGAGACCGAAGCCAACAGGGCTTTTTTTAAGAACGCAAACGAAATGGAGGACTTAGACTTCAATTTTGTAACATCCTTCAGGGCTTAGTTTGTAAACTCGAGTGTAAATATAAACAAATTCCTTACTGTGTCTGCATATCACTCCGGCAACGAGTGAGCTGTTACACTACTGAATGCTACTACAGTGAGTAAACCTCATCTGTGACAACAAAACTGGCGGAGTTATTGTAAAAGCATATTAAAAGTTTAAGGTTGAAAACTTTTTGGGAAAAAAACCGGAAAATGTTTCACACGATGAACGCCGAGCTGACCAACACACCACACACGCGTAAACTGAATGCAGGAAACATGCCGCGGTAGAACATGCCGCCTAAGAAGGACGAGCGTTACAACCTCTAAAGAAATACATTAAAACAGAAAATACAAAACAGAAAAGGGCGACCATGATTTGATAATAAACCTGCAGGATATGACTTTTTTTCATGGACGTTTGTTTGCCGGGCATTTTTACATCTTACGATGTCAAATTCGACCATTTCGCGTAACGGAAAAATACATGTATTTCGGCCATGGACTGGTTACGGTCCTTAACTTTGTCCATTGAGGCGTGCGGCGGAAACCAATCCAACAATGCGCCTGCATTATGCATGCTTTGCACGGGGCGAGCAGTGCCGAGCACATGGCTTTTTGGCACCATCACCGTACCGCACGGTACCGTACGGGAAGACAAATACTTTAGTTGTTGATTTATCAGGGCATATTGGGGAACAAACAGCGGACCGCTCCTTAAAATGTCTGAAACGGAATGTTTCAGACATTTAACCCTTTAAAATCAGGCCTGTTTTCGAAGATTTTGTACGTGTTACTAGTTTGCATAGCCTATACGAATATCATTTACAGTGTACAAATCCCATATAATTATGTATCATTGGAAAGCTTACAAATAGGGGTATATTTTGGGGGAATATTTGGACCCGAGCTTTTAAGGGACTTATAAGTCAGATGTAGCGCGGGGCTGAGTGCAAAGGGTTAATGTCTGAAACGTAGGAAGTCTATTGTTCACATTTCAGCAGGGTTGTATATAGCTACGCTTGCCGGCGCCGGCCAGCGGTATAGCCAGCATTTAACATCACCGGCCGGCACTCGGGATAAAAATTAAGCTTGCCGGCCGTCACAAATTTTGCTGAATTGCACCCCATTTTTTTACGTTTTGCTGCATCGTATCGCAATTGCAATTTTGTACTTGTCCATTTGTATGCTGCATGCCGCAATCACTGATGCACTGGCCGCATGCATACACCACCACTGTAATAAGACATGTAATAGCGCTCGTAGGTTTTCCGATTCTAAGACCAAAATATTTAAATATTTTTGGTTCATTGGGTCAGGGAACCAGAAAATTCGATGTCGCGACTATACCCAGCACGATATGTGGCATAGGGGTACCCCCCTCTTATCCCTATACTTTATACGCATTCAACACTTTTGTAACCTAACCCATCCTTCCTTGGCGGGATTTTGTTTGTTTTTGTTGGTGTTTGTTCACACTCCTCCTGTTTTTTCCTCAGATAACAGATAACACTGTGGGCGATAAACAAATCAAGCAACGTCATTTTAAACGTGGGTCGTGGGTCTTCAGAACGTAAAAATGAGAGGGGTGATTGTGTGGCAAAAAGAGGTAGATCTCCAAGGCTCAAAACAGATTCTTTAGACGTTCAGGGAGAAATTTTCGAGTCTACAGTGGGAAATATCCTCTATCCACGTTTTTTCGCGAGTTTTGACGGTTTGAATCGTTAATACTTTTTAATGCTATCAAATAACGATCAAAAGAGACGGTTATCAACAAATCGTCAAACTATTCGGTATGCAAAAATAGTGGCTCACGTAGGATGAAGTTTATGAGGGAACATTCAACATGAAAACTTATTTGACGTCATCTTTTAAGATTATTATCTGCTCACTAAACGTAAAAGAAACCGATCTCTTATAGATACCATAATTCTACAGTACACGGTTAAACGTTTTGCGTAGTCAACCCCCAAGACCCCATTTACGTCAAATACAATAAATTAAAACCAAAACACTTGATAGTTGATACATGTACATGTTTTGTATAATAAACAAATTTACGTTCACACTCGAAGATATAGTTACGGTAAAATAATCGATAATGGAGACAGCGTTTATCGTTAAATATACAAATTTATATGAAAATGTGTCGTTTACTAATAAAAACATGACGACCGATATGTATCCTACATGTAATAAAACAAGGGCATTTCGTCTTCAAAAGATGGAAGATAGTCTAAACGAAATTATTCGCCAACAAGATCAAAGAAGCTTATCAAAAAACTTACAACCTCAGACTCTCAGTGAGCAAAACTTATTCTTAAACGGTATTGTTTATGATACGACACATGCTGTCATTTCTGCATAATCCCTCGTATGCATCATAACAAAAGATCAGGCTGTGTCGCAGTCATTGTTGGTGTAAATGTCAAATTTGTTAAACACTGCAAATATTGCTTGTTGGCAGTGACGGTGATTACTCAAAAGTAGCTTTGGCGACTTGTGACTCAATTTTATTTGTTGGGTTTGATCACAAAATTATCTATCTCTCTCTCGTCGCTGTCGGTGTGGTCCATCTTGTGGTTTTTCAGGTAGTTGCTGCGACTGAACGATTTTCCACATATGTCGCATGCGTACGGTTTCTCATTAGTGTGGGTCATCTGGTGTTGCTTGTGGTGTCCATTGTGCGTGAACGATTTTCCACAGATGTCGCATGTGTACGGTTTCTCATTAGTGTGGGTCATCTGGTGTCGCTTGAGGTTTCCATTGTGCGTTAATGATTTTCCACAGATGTCGCATGTCATTGTACGGTTTCTCATTGGTGTGGGTCATCTGGTGTCGCTTGAGGTCTCCATTCTGCGTGAATGATTTTCCACAGATGTCGCATGCGTACGGTTTCTCATTGGTGTGGGTCATCTGGTGTTGGTTGAGGTTTCCATTGTGCGCGAATGATTTTCCACAGATGTCGCATGTGTACGGTTTCTCATTGGTGTGGGTCATCTGGTGTCGTTTGAGAGTTCCACTCTGCCTGAACGATTTTCCACAGATGTCGCATGCGTACGGTTTCTCATTGGTGTGGGTCATCTGGTGTCGTTTGAGGGTTCTACTCTGATTGAAAGATTTTTCACAGATGTCGCATGCGTACGGTTTCTCATTGGTATGGGTCATCTGGTGTCGCTTGAGGTTTCCATTCTGCGTGAATGATTTTTCACAGATGTCGCATGCGTACGGTTTCTCATTGGTGTGGGTCATCTGGTGTTGGTTGAGGTTTCCATTGTGCGCGAATGATTTTCCACAGATGTCGCATGTGTACGGTTTCTCATTGGTGTGGGTCATCTGGTGTCGCTTGAGGTCTCTATTGTGCGTGAATGATTTTCCACAGATGTCGCATGCGTACGGTTTCTCATTAGTGTGGGTCATCTGGTGTCGCTTGAGGTTTCCATTGTGCGTTAATGATTTTCCACAGATGTCGCATGTCATTGTACGGTTTCTCATTGGTGTGGGTCATCTGGTGTCGCTTGAGGTCTCCATTCTGCGTGAATGATTTTCCACAGATGTCGCATGCGTACGGTTTCTCATTGGTGTGGGTCATCTGGTGTTGGTTGAGGTTTCCATTGTGCGCGAATGATTTTCCACAGATGTCGCATGTGTACGGTTTCTCAATGGTGTGGGTCATCTGGTGTTGTTTGAGAGTTCCACTCTGCCTGAACGATTTTCCACAGATGTCGCATGCGTACGGTTTCTCATTGGTGTGGGTCATCTGGTGTCGTTTGAGGGTTCTACTCTGATTGAAAGATTTTTCACAGATGTCGCATGCGTACGGTTTCTCATTGGTATGGGTCATCTGGTGTCGCTTGAGGTTTCCATTCTGCGTGAATGATTTTTCACAGATGTCGCATGCGTACGGTTTCTCATTGGTGTGGGTCATCTGGTGTTGGTTGAGGTTTCCATTGTGCGCGAATGATTTTCCACAGATGTCGCATGTGTACGGTTTCTCATTGGTGTGGGTCATCTGGTGTCGCTTGAGGTCTCTATTGTGCGTGAATGATTTTCCACAGATGTCGCATGCGTACGGTTTTTCATTAGTGTGGGTCATCTGGTGTCGCTTGAGGTTTCCATTGTGCGTTAATGATTTTCCACAGATGTCGCATGTCATTGTACGGTTTCTCATTGGTGTGGGTCATCTGGTGTCGCTTGAGGTCTCCATTCTGCGTGAATGATTTTCCACAGATGTCGCATGCGTACGGTTTCTCATTGGTGTGGGTCATCTGGTGTTGGTTGAGGTTTCCATTGTGCGCGAATGATTTTCCACAGATGTCGCATGTGTACGGTTTCTCGATGGTGTGGGTCATCTGGTGTCGTTTGAGAGTTCCACTCTGCCTGAACGATTTTCCACAGATGTCGCATGCGTACAGTTTCTCATTGGTGTGGGTCATCTGGTGTCGTTTGAGGGTTCTACTCTGATTGAAAGATTTTTCACAGATGTCGCATGCGTACGGTTTCTCATTGGTGTGGGTCATCTGGTGTCGCTTGAGGTCTCTATTGTGCGTGAATGATTTTCCACAGATGTCGCATGCGTACGGTTTCTCATTAGTGTGGGTCATCTGGTGTCGCTTGAGGTTTCCATTGTGCGTTAATGATTTTCCACAGATGTCGCATGTGTACGGTTTCTCATTGGTGTGGGTCATCTGGTGTCGTTTGAGAGTTCCACTCTGCCTGAACGATTTTCCACAGATGTCGCATGCGTACGGTTTCTCATTGGTGTGGGTCATCTGGTGTTGCTTGAGGTTTCTACTCTGATTGAAAGATTTTTCACAGATGTCGCATGCGTACGGTTTCTCATTGGTGTGGGTCATCCTGTGTCGTTTACGGTCTCCATTCAGCCTGAACGATTTTCCACAGATGTCACATGTGTACGGTTTCTCATTGGTGTGGGTCATCTGGTGACGCCTGAGGTCTCCATTCTGCAGGAACGAATTTCCACAAATATCGCATGTGTACGGTTTCTCATTGGTGTGGGATATTTGATGTCGCTTGAGGTTAGATTTCAATGTAAAGGTTTTGCTGCAGATGTCGCATGAGTGCCCTTTCTCCTTGATGTGCATTTTACATGAAAAACTAGGACTCATTTCGGCAATGATTTGGCCGTGTCTTATTTGCTGTATCCTCCAAACTAGCAGTCTCGTCTACATCCGACTCTTCAAAATGTACAAAGATAAAAAGCAGCAAAAAGTAAAATTTTCTACTAAAAAATAGGTGTCGTCACGCCCTGTTCTTTGAATACACAGTACATTCAGCGGCGTAATTAGGGGTAATTTTTTAAGGGGTACTTAGTTGTCAAACCGCTCGACCCTGTCCCACCGCTCGACCCGTCCTACAAAAGTGCTTAGCACAAAAAAGGTCTTGCTCAGTAATAAAAGGTTATCGGCCAAAACTCTACGTGCTTTTCATTCAAAACAAAGACCAGCAGAATACCAGTAACAAACAATGAATATCATCAACTGAAGTTTTGGTTTGTAACCTCGTTTTTTCCAAAGAAATTGTTTTAACTAAACAAATGTTGGTGCTATTCCTCTACTAAACACAAGTAACATTAACAACAGTACCGTTTTATGAACGTGGCCCCTGTTGGTTCTAAGCATGGAGGTATGGAGGAGAATACGACTCACAACAGAAAATAATTTTACTCTCGTTTTCACCTTGTTGAAGAAGTCAAGGCACAAATTCGGAATACCCTGTCACTCGTCTGCCCACTTCGTATCCGGATATATACGCGCTGCACAGTGAATGTTCACAATTATTTTTCGGAGGCCAGAGAGACTTTGGGTCAACTCGTCGTACCCGGGTCAACTCGTCGCACCCGAGTCAAGTCGCACCCGAGTCAAGTCGTACTCCCCTCCCGTTAATTGAATTTTCTTTTTACCATAGTAATATTTTCTCAACATATTCTAAATAAATTTGATGTATGTTTCTTTTTCACTGGATGGTTATCGCTATTCGCGACTTTCTGAACTTCTTTAAATGCAATTGGCTAGGAATGTTTCGTAAGGAATATCTCTTTAACCCTAACTCCCTACACAACAAAGGAAGTTGGAGGATTTTGAAGGAATTGTATTGTTCAATAACAATGGTGAGGGAGTTAGGGTTAATAAGTATTTTTATTATCGAAAAAATTATGAATGGTATAGTTGTTATTGAATATTTTTGATCGATTTCATATTAATGATTTGTAATTATTGTCGAAAAATTAAGAATGATATTTTGTTTTTCGATTTTTAGGTATTTGATGCATGAATTACTGCAAACTCCGTGTTTTACCATTGACCAAGAATATTTAGACAAGAAAGTTGTTGAAGTTGGCTTTCTTTACAATACTGCACATGGATCAAATCTCTTTTGTGAATGGGTTGGTTCTGAAAAGAACCGGTTGTTTTAATCTGGTTGGCTCTGAAAAGAGCCATTATTATAGATCAAATCTGAAGACAACAATCCTATACACAAAAGTACCCGATTTAAATACTATTGATTTTGTTGTATGATTTTCATTCCCTTAAACTTATATTTTTAGAAAAAATTGTGCCCGAGTCAACTCGTCTGTCACTGCGCTAAAATGACGCTACCTCTCCAACGTCTTCACGCGCGCGGGTACCGTCGTGTATGCACTAGGGTACGAGTTGACTCGAACACGAGTTGACTCGAACACGAGTTGACTCGAACACGAGTTGACTCGAACACGAGTTGACTCGAACACGAGCTGACTCGGGTACGAGCTGACTCGGGTACGAGCTGACTCGGGTACGAGCTGACTCGGGTACGAGCTGACTCGGGTACGAGCTGACTCGGGTACGAGTTGACTTGGGTGTAAAATTTGGGGTACGCGTTGACTTGGGTACGAGTTGACCCATTTCCACGATTTTCCACAGATGTTGCATGCGTACGGTTTCTCATTGGTGTGGGTCATGATCATCTGGTGTTGCTTGAGGTTTCATTGTGCGTGAACGATTTTCCACAGATATCGCATGGGTACGGTTTTATCATTGGTATAGGTCAGGGGGGGGGGGGGGGGGGGCGGAGGGGGGCCCAAGAAAGTGCGCCACCAACGTTAAAATGTATCTCATTCGTTCTTCCACGCTCATGAGCCACACATCTCACACAGTAAATACGTATAGATCGCTACCGCGAAGCGCACCGTTGAAACACGTACAAATTTGCTCCGTGTATCGCTCTCCGCATTTAGTGATTCATACAACGTCCGCAAAGCCAGGTACGCAGGCACGATCTACATGGATTTTGTTTGGGGCTGTAGTAATTTCATGGGTTTAACTCACCCTAATCTCCGGCTTGGACACCTCCGACGGGCCGTCAAGGGTTCTTGTATATCCCTAAAACTACCACGAGTAAACGCAGTAGCCAAACTAGGCCAAAAAGGACACTTCAGACTCACAAGTTTGTATAGTTTCTGAGAACCGTGTTTATTCAACGACAAGCATGCAAGAAGTGTAATGAGAGGTGCGCGCGACAAGAGAAGTCAAAGGGCATCAGGGATCGCAATGCGCATGCGGCCGGACTGGGCCAGTCCACTAAGGAAAACGGGTTGGCTCACAAACCCAGGTTTACTACACTCCCCCCTGTCCACTGGACATAGCCATATCCCACAAATGTCCCATCCCACAAATGTCCCATCCCACAAATGTCCCATCCCACAAATGTCCCATCCCACAATGTCATATGCCATAAAGCGAGATGGCATTTCTTGTCGCTGCCTGCATGAGTTCCGAAGTGGATGTATTCTTCACTTTGGCAACGAGGTTACCACTGTCCCCTAAGAAGGCTGGTGTGTTGACCCTCATTGTTGAGTGAACCTTCAGGCCGGGTGAGGAGAGTCCGTTTCAAGCAGGATCTTTGTCAGTGGGATGCCACGTAAAACCTTCTGTTGCTCCACTGAGAAGTGTGTGACGAGTCCTGAGAAGCTGAAGAAGCAGTTGGGAAATGCTGCCGACCAAGATTCCATCTGCTGCCTGTCTCCGGTGAAGGAATTTAGATGTATACGCTGGTATTTGGAACACTTCCTTCTAAGCACTCCACGGCATTTCTCCTGCACATGGACTCCGGTGGGATCATTTCTTGCGCCCCTTAAGTGGAGGACCAGGACGTAGCCCAGGGTGCCTAGGCTCACAGTTACTTTCTTGTGGATTCGAACTTGAATATACATGTAGTGGAGACTTCGGGTGTAATTTTCCAGACGTTAAATGGTGGTAACGGTTAGAGACTGCCCAGCTCCGCCTAGGGCTGTCACTCTCCGTGCCACTGTCCATGGTAATACACTGCAAGAGCAATATGCTTCCTTGCCCGGATGACCTTGCCCTTTCCCCTGACCTGGAGTCTTGCGGTCCTGGCACCGTTTTATGCGATCACGATTCACTGTGATAATGGTGTTCTTGTATTCAACCCGATACAAGTATGGGGAAAGCTTCTTGGTGATCAAAGCAGGACCCTTCCACGGAGGGCTCAGTTTTCGGCACTTCCCCTTAATGGTTGCCGTGTCTAGTATGTATACCCAGTCCCCCACCTGGTAGTCCCATTTCCGGACCTTGACATCGTAGTCCCGTTTCATCCTTTCTTGAGTGGAGCGCAAGGCCACCCTTGCAGTCTCGTGGGCTTGGCTGATAGCCTTGGCTAGGTTAGAACAGTATTCATCGACTGCATCCACCTTCTTTGCTGATGAGGGCAAGGGAAACATCAGGTCTGCTGGTTGGTTTATCTCGCGCCCAAGCATTAACATGTTGGGTGTAAACCCGGTGCTGCGATTCACAGTGGACCGGATGGCGCCAGCTATCTGGGACAGGTACTTGTCCCACTGGTTCTGTGACTTTCCAATGTAGCATCTCACCGCATCCATCAGAATACGGTTGTACCTCTCCACTTGGCCGTTGGCTGACGGCCTGTAAGGAGTGGTCTTTGCTTTGTGAATCTGCAGAACTTTGCACAGGTTTGAGAACAACCGGCTTTCGAAGTTCCGCCCTTGGTCTGTCATGATTTGGAGCGGGTATCCAAACCTGCTGAACAAATCACATAAATGCTCAGGAACTTCTGCATCTTCGACGTGCCCGCCTTCCTCCCCCGATGCTCTTGGAACTGCCATTACAGAAACTACTTCTTCTGCATTTCCAATTTTGTGCCCACATTTGAATCGTATATTGTGGTCTGTCGGGTTGACTATGTACAACTCAGCCTTGTCCCCTGGATCATGTACTGTACGCAGAATCAGTACATCCGATGTCAGATCCTGTGATGGCTCAAACAGGAACTGGTCCAAGGGTGTGCTCATCCTGCATAGTACCCTCTTGGCAGAAGTAGGTGGGACAACTGTTGTTCTTTGTAAGATCACTCGGGCTACCCAAGACTGTTTTCCTGCTCCGAACTTCATGGATATTTTTTCTGTTCCGAGTACCAGCATTGACTCGTTTATGTGAATGTCGACTCTGTGACGTCGCAGGAAGTCGATACCCAGCAACATGCTATCGGTTATAGGTGCCACGTATATGTTTTCTTTGAATACTTGGCTTCCCAACTTAATTTCAATCGGTCCCGCAATGATTCCATGCATCTTCATGTTTCTGCCAGCTGTATTGAGTGTAACAGATTTGACCTTCGGTGGTTTGGGATTGAGAGAGTTATAAATCTTGTCCGAAATTATGGTGACTTCCGCCGCCGTATCCACAATTGCCCTGAGGGTGATACTGCCCAACTCCACACTCACACTAAACATAGATTGTGAGTGTAGTTGACAGATTACAACTTCCTCCTCCCCTTCCTGAGAAGGAACCTCCGTTGTCTCACGTTCTCCCCCTGCACTATCTATCGGTAGTTTAGGACAATTAGCATCTCTTCCTTCACTGTACTCCTCAAGTTGTTGTGGGCGATTCTCTTCCTTTATTGCCAAGTTATCTGAAGGTTGGTTTTGAGGCAGGAGTGGACTCTCCTCAAACAATGTTTGCAACGACGCAATAGGGTCACGTGAATCGTTTTTCTCAGACAGGAAATCAATGGGTGGAGGAATGCCAGTGCCCGTTTTGACCAGGGCACCAACACCAGATACTGCCTCTATTGTCGGGAGTTGGCCAGCAATTGCTCGGGACGAAGGTTGGCCTCGTTCTCCGACCCGCTGGAGTTTCCCTCCTCTTCCGTTGTGAAGGATACAGTTTTCTCATACTTATTGCTGGGGCAATCCCTTTTGAAATGTCCCGTTTTGCCACACCTGTAGCAGGGACTCTTAGAAAAGTCGGGTCCAGGAGACCGGGATCTCTCACGGGGGCCTCGATTTCCTAGGGCTGTGGTTAGTTGATCCAGAGAGTGTTGAATAGAACCTAATTTGTCTTCCAGAGTGGAAACTCTTTTCTCCAGAGTGAAGTAACCGCTGTTGTTGGTATCTTTCATTGGGGTAGGGCTTTTGATACCAACTTGACACAAGTCGGCCTCTACCTCAGGCGTGTCTTCATCGGCAAACACTTGTTTGACCTCCCTCCTGGATCGACCATAGATGGCCCTCTGGGTGTGCTGGAACCATCTAACCTGATCAATTGCTGCTTCGATTGTGGCTGGCCTGGTGTTGATAGCATACTGGCCGGCTTCACGATCCGAGCAACTCTGGCAGAACTTCAACACTACTTGTTTCTGCACATGCAATTCTGGTAAGTCAGGAAAGGCACGTGTTGCCAAGTACAGGACTCGGTCAGCCCAATCAAGGATACTTTCCTCTGCAGACTGTCTGGCATAATTAAACTGCATCTGTGTGGCTTCCGGTAGGTCTCGTAATCCGAATCTTTTCTCCAATTTTTGGATCAGATCAAAATACTCCAAGTTAGGTTCACGCTCCGTAAGTAGGGCATAAAACTCACTTGCCTTGGATTCTAGGCACCAGCAAAGATTATTTTTTCTCTGCCTAGCAGACCACTTGCACTCGTTGGCAAACGAGGTAAACTTGGAAAAAAAAGCTTGCCAGCTACTCTTGCCATCATAAGTGATTGACTTGGGCAGAGTGGGATTCCTGGATGTGGGTGTATTGTCCCTCCACTTAGCGAATGTAGGTCCAACAAACCCCGCCGAATGAAAAGTGTTTCGCTCACCAGGAGTCGGACTAGCATCCTCGTGTTCATACCGCATTGCATGTGGGTGTGCCGAAGAAGAATAGGGAATTGACTCTGACTGTCTTTCCGGTGGATAACTATCAAATGGGTAGGGTGACCCTTGGAATCTAGAAGAATCCATCTTGGATGTCTTCCACTGGGGGCTACTGTAGGTACTCTCATATAGGCCTGGACTTGGTGCACGAGAGGGTCTTGGTAGTGCCATATCCCCCTGTCTCCCTCTCCCGGAGTACGGTACATACGGCTTGAAATCAAAAACTTCCATCAAGGTGGACATGTTTGACAGATGCGGAATGCTCATGAGCAGCTCGGGTGTCACATTTCCCTGAGCACTTCTCAAGTCAATAATAGTGTTGGCAACGGCATTCCCCACACCAGGGACAGCTACCAGGTCCCGAAAAGAACAATAATTGACAGGTATTTTTTCCATCGTGTAGTTCTCTTCGTTTACTTCCTATGATTCCTTTCTTTTTTTACTTATTTTTATTAATTTTTTTTTTTTTTTTTTCTTTTATTAATTTTTTTTTTTTTTTTTAAACTTTATTGTTTACAAATTCAAACAAACAAAGTACATTAACAAGAAAAGATTATTAATTTAGCCTTACACACCCACTCTATGTAAAGAGAATAACCGGAATTCTGAGAAAAAAAAAAGAAAAAAATAACACTAGTGACTTTTGTTCAAATAACACAAGTAAAAATGTGTACACTTACAACTAAGTCACTGATACTTATGCAACAAACGTGTGTGGTTCTGCTAAACAGAGCCTCCGAGACTACGTGAAAAGATATGCAGTTCTGAGAAACAGAGCTGGCACCTCCCTAAATTGAAGATCAGTAAATGAAAACTTGGACAAAAAGATACGCCGTTCTGAAAAACAGAGCAAGCGCCTCCTAATTAAGGATTCAGTAACTGAAGCTAGATAA
The DNA here is from genome assembly GCA_037893245.1 of Crossaster papposus. NCBI lineage: Eukaryota > Metazoa > Echinodermata > Asteroidea > Velatida > Solasteridae > Crossaster > Crossaster papposus. The sequence goes on along the minus strand of JBAIAA010000279.1, from coordinate 658,965 downwards.
AAGTATCACCCCACGCTAAGTATAATGGTCCAAACTGATGCGGAATAATGCAAGTAACACAGTCATGGAAAAACATTCACGGATTACACAAAACAAAGCCAATTCTTAAAACAGACCAATATTTTTAGATCAACCCAAAAAATATAACTTTAAACGTTTACCCCAAATCCTCTTATAAATGAATGAACGGTGCAAAATGTGGTTATATATTTTGGTTTGGTTAGACTTAATACAAAATAAATCAGCCGAGGTCACCTGAAACAGCTAGTGACCCGTTCCTGCTGACAACAAACTTCACTCAACAGCCGTAGTGCGCCTAAAATCAGCCGCGGTCACGTGGCCGAAAACCAGTGACCCGTTCCTGCCGATCACACCACAGAACTATTAACGTTAAGTCAATGTTTACGGGACGCGTTTTAACACCCAAAAACCTGCGTTCCCCAACACTGATAATGCTGATAAACTCGATAAACAATTAAGAAATAACACAACGATATTGCCGAAGCCCCTATGAGGAATTTTCCCTTCCCCAACCTGGCTCGCAAATCGCTCTGATTGACCGCGTGGTTTCCACGGTTTCCACAACGCCACAGAAAAAGTCCGGTATCGTATTTTTCAATCCTGTCTACGACGCCAATGTAGTAATTTCATGGGTTTAACTCACCCTAATCTCCGGCTTGGACACCTCCGACGGGCCGTCAAGGGTTCTTGTATATCCCTAAAACTACCACGAGTAAACGCAGTAGCCAAACTAGGCCAAAAAGGACACTTCAGACTCACAAGTTTGTATAGTTTCTGAGAACCGTGTTTATTCAACGACAAGCATGCAAGAAGTGTAATGAGAGGTGCGCGCGACAAGAGAAGTCAAAGGGCATCAGGGATCGCAATGCGCATGCGGCCGGACTGGGCCAGTCCACTAAGGAAAACGGGTTGGCTCACAAACCCAGGTTTACTACAGGGCGATGTCATTTTCTGCCATTTTCGTTCGAAAACAACACGATAAAACGCAAGGGGGTCACAGGCAGATTTTTTTGTAAATTCAGTATATCACTGCTACATCCTTTTTTAACGTATCCATGGAAAAAAATGAGTGGGGTCAAAGCACGATTTTTCACAATTTATCGATTATTATTGCCCTTTTTAGGGGAGGTATTTGTTAACGTCGTTTGAGTATTAGTGCACAATCTCCACGCGCATCAACGGTACGTCAACGCTTAATTTTTTCGACTGCTTTTTTCAATTTCAATACAATTTTTGTCATTGGATGATAAACATTAAGGTAAATAACAACCTTGTTGTACAACTACAAAAGACAAGATGTTAAGATTGGATGCCAAAAACTCTTTATTTTTCGAGTGAGAAAATTGTTCCCCCCTATTTTGAGAATGGACGGTACCACAGCGTTTCGCAATCACAGCCTCGAAGGCCCCCCCCCCCCCCCCCCCCCCCCCTGGGTATAGGTCATCTGGTGACGCTTAGCAGTTGAGCCTGGTGTCCATATAGTCTGCGCATCTGTTCCTTGCTCTATGGTCTGCGTGAACAATTTCACAGATGTTGCATGTGTATACGGTTTCTCAACAACATGATTTAACTCGCAATTACTCAAATAAAACACCGTCAATATAACAAAACATATAGTCAACACATCCCCTGCCTGTTTACCCACGAAATTAAATATTATATTCCGTAGTTTAAACAAGCATAAATGTCATGAAACCTGTCTACATTCTCTCGCCAAACTTACCATGGTTCACGTGCGTATTCTGCCATTTTTAGTTGCCAAATTACTTATTTTTGTAGCGCCCTCTTTTGATAGATGGCGTCATCACTGGGAGCACGTGGATTTTATTTGCTCGTTTCGTTGGGGATCGTGCGACTGCGAGCGCACACTATATCGCATGTGATGGGATGTTATGTGACACCGAACACTACGAAACACACACACACACACGCAAGTGGGTAAATGCCGTCAATAGGGGACGGGGCATTGTCCGACCGTCTTCCCTCTTTTGTTTGTACTCTAACGTTTTCGGATGATCGCCATAGGATTTGCACACGAGTCTGAATCGGGGACCTTTGCGGAATAGGGGACCCCATTGTTCCCTTTGTCATACGTCCCCTATTTCAATCAAAAACAAACTCATACACACACAGTCGTGAACCACATAACGACCGAGGATCGATATTGTGTTTTCCTTTCTTCCTTTACTTAACCCAATCCCCATTGCTTTGCGCTTGCACCGTCGATCGAGGACAGAATTCGGACAAGCAAACCGTCGATCGAGGATCCTTTGTTCCCTTTGTTCTCTTTTGTGTTTCGATCCTCGATCGTAATGCAAGACAAGAACAAATTAACATCTTGTCATTTTCGATTTGATATGAATGACAATTGTATTTCAACCAATAAAAACAAAACCATAATAGGAGCCAAAGAAGATCTGCGAAGGATGCAATACCGATGTAGCTAAAACAGCCATTGGAATGGAGAATTTATATCAAATATAAGTTTTGCGTCCAAAGAAAGATGGGTCATAAAATGATACTGAATTTAAAGACTTTAAATAAGCATGTAAAATACCATCGTTTTCAGATGGAAACTTTGAAGTCAGATACAGCCGAACAAAAACTGCTGGCATCTATTGATATTCGTGATACTTATTAGTGCCAATTGCATACGAACGACTATGTCTATCAATTCGCATGCCTCCCTAATGGGCTTGCTTCAGCTCTAAGTGTATTCACCAAGGTCATGAAACCTATATTTTCTGCCCTCAGAGACAAGGGATTACAATCAGTTGCATATATTGATGATTCGTTGTAATTTGTATGCTGAATCATAATGTCGAATGTTGCAAACATTTGAAAGTTAATACACTAGTTAATGAACCAAACTGGTCTTATTGTTCATGACCATAAACCAGCCGTTAATCCGACACAAACATCTCCTTCCTCATCACGGTCTCCTTGTCCTCCAACGTTCACGTTGCCATCGTTCTTCTCAGCTTTTGAGCGGGCTTAGGTATATTGCAGCCAATTCTGAATTAGCAGACAAATTTTCCCATCAACAGCACGTTAATCTGTTGAGGGGTTTTCACGGACAGCCGCCGCTGCAATTAAAAGAATCATAACTTTCAACTACTGTCAAAGTATATGGCGAATTTTAATGAGACGACACAGGGAATCCTCGTGTCATGGTTTAAATTCCCCTAATATTGTTTGGTATATTGCAGTATCTATCACTGCACTGTTTAGGTTATAATCATATATAGGTGAACGGGCAATTTTACCCGATCTGAACTGGATACCAACGGACGGCGAACGGGTTAAAGACGAGATGGACGAAGTAGCATCGTATTTATGACATTGTTTGGCCAAAGTTATACGTTCTACCCCAGCACAGCCCGTTTCACGATTTTCGTAGGACGGGACATGCGCAGGACGTTTTGAATACTAGTTTGGTGTGACGGAAGCAGTAATATGGTCGGGAAACGACTCCGATTGCCCCGATCTTCCATACTACGACCATTCACGTTTCTAATATATGATCCCACCACGTTCTACCCTATTTGTACCACGATTTGTAACTTGATTTTCATTTTTTGGGATCGGGAAGTTCGTAACGAGGTCAAATGCCCAGTGTGATAGTGGTGTTAGGGGGGGCTAAACCCTTCGCACGTGACGTCAGCTTCTAACTTTCGCAGGTCCAGTATACGCATTTTCCAGAATGTACATGTACTTTGTATTTCATTTAGGTGGGGGGGGGGGGGGGGGGGGAGGCGTAAAGCACCCTCAACTCTAGCACAGGCTGTAAAACCGCGCCTGTCGGTTGCTTTATCTGGAGGATGCGCTAACAAGTTTGCATATGCATTTGCATAGGACTGAGGAGTATTTTTGATCTCCGTGATTTTATTTACTACATAATCTTTCAATGGTTCAGTAGTCATATCGTTCCACATGACTAGACACGCGCATGCGTACCGGCTGATGCAAAACGCATCAAACGTATAGACTAGACCACTCCCTAACCGTGAACCTCCTGTGGCATGTCGAATGTCTTATGACCTCGCCCGATTTGAACGAGTTATCTTTGCGCAGAGGCGATATCGTAACCAATGAGGCCTAACCGAGGTGCGATTATTGCTAGTTGAAAACTTATCCCAATACCCCGCAATGACGACGTGAAATACCGTCGGCATATGCAATTTTTGATGGTCTCTACGGGGACCTAAATAATTAAAACGAAAAGTAGAAAGAAAACGACATAAACCCATACATAAGCAACATATCAATTATAGTACCCGTCATTTTCTACATTCTTTTTCCTTTTTCAAATTCTACAGAAACCTTAATAAATTTAATATTTCTAACAGAAGTAGCAGATCCGCCTCTTTGATTGAGCAAACCCACTAGCGTCACGTCACGGTGGCCTATAGTTCCTCAACTTCCATAAGTTTTTAATATAATAACTAGGACTCTCAACCTATTTCCCCTACTACTCTCGGCTTTATTGACCCTAGGACTCTCGGCTTTATTGACCCTAGGACTCAGTAATTAGGAACCTCGGCTGTATTGACCCTAGTACCCTCGGCTGTATTGACCCTAGGACCCTCGACTTTATTGACCCTAGGACCCTCGACTTCATTGACCCTAGGACCCTCGGCTTTATTGACCCTATGACCTGAGGACCCTCGGCTTTATTGATCCTAGGACTCTCGGCTTTATTGACCCTAGGACTCAATAATTAGGACCCTCGGCTGTATTGACCCTAGGAACCTCGGCTATATTGACCCTAGGACCCTCGACTTTATTGACCCTATGACCCTCGACTTCATTGACCCTAGGACCCTCGGCTTTATTGACCCTAGGACTCAGTAATTAGGATCCTCGGCTGTATTGACCCTAGGACCCTCGGCTATATTGACCCTAGGACCCTCGACTTTATTGACCCTATACCCTCGGCTTTATTGACCCTAGGACCCTCGGCTTTATTGACCCTAGGACTAGGATCTAAAATCATCCCCAACCTACTCACTCCTCTCTATCAATACGGCTGATATATTTGATGCCTGGCTTTATCTACCCTAGGACTCCCGACTTTATTTCGCGCGCGCTGTGTACACTGTACTTCGTATTCGTGCATGAGTCTCCTTTCAAGAGTGGAATTGCCAGTGTTACGACAAGAAACCCTTCGCTGCGGTGTAACAAAAATATACCCTCAATAAGCCTGGATAGCGGACGGCGCGCCAGCTCGGTCTTTAAGCAAGACTACGGTAAACCATGTGAGCAGTACTTCGTAGAAACCTCTGGTCATTGGCTATCCCCTCATGTACGTTTTCACGGGTTCCTCTTAATTTGCCAAATAATTAAGCTAAATTGTCGCTCTTTCAACTTGATGGATGCTTAGATGAGATAAGGTACTCGCTCATTAGTCCAGGCAAAATACATAATTTTGTTTTGTTGACCTCAAACAAATTGCAACAAATTGTTTTTCACCACAGTGCACTTCTAAAAGGTTCCTAGAATGACATACTAAAAATCCACAAAAATCCAAGTGGTGGAAATATGTCTAATTTGCATAAATCGTTAATCCCTGCCATGTAATATTTTTTATTCCCATATTTGGGTATATATTTTATTTTTATTTTTTGAAAAGTTTATTTTGGTGATTCTACTTACATATCATTACTTGAATAACATTTGCTAAAGCATATAAGTGACTGAATAATTATGAGAACACAGTAATTATCCAAAATGACAACTTTGTGACCCTATAAATGTGCGCACATTACACTGTCTCCAGATATCATCATGTAGTCAGTATTGGTGAGCTTCAAATTCACCAAGTTGCTTACTGGCACAGTTATTATATTAAAAACTTATGGAAAATCATATGGACAATGATAACATTGTGATATTTAGCCCAGCAAACAAAAACGTGGAAAAAATGATGTGTCCCTAAATTGGGCTAACAAGTAGGTGAAGGGTTGCCTAAGGTGAGAGACTTGAACAAGTTCAAGGAAACCCCCCAAATTTAAGATTGTTGTTGCTTACAATAATCATATCTACGTTAAAATGTATTTTGGTGATTTCCTTGAACTTGTTCAAGTATTCCATGTTAGGCCACCATTTAACTACTTTTTAGCCCAATTTATAGACACACCATTTTCCCCATTTTTTGTTTTCTGGGCTAAATATCACAATGTTATTATTGTTCATATGATTTTTCATAAGGTTTTATTAATATGATAACTGTGCCAGTAAGCAACTTGGTGAATTTGAAGCTCACCAATACTGACTACATGATGATATCTGGAGACAGTGTAATGTGCGCACATTTATAGGGTCACAAAGTTGTCATTTTGGATAATTACTGTGTTCTCATAATTATTCAGTCACTTATATGCTTTAGCAAATGTTATTCAAGTAATGATATGTAAGTAGAATCACCAAAATAAACTTTTCAAAAAATAAAAATAAAATATATACCCAAATATGGGAATAAAAAATATTACATGGCAGGGATTAACGATTTATGCAAATTAGACATATTTCCACCACTTTGATTTTTGTGGATTTTTAGTATGTCATTCTAGGAACCTTTTAGAAGTGCACTGTGGTGAAAAACAATTTGTTGCAATTTGTTTGAGGTCAACAAAACAAAATTATGTATTTTGCCTGGACTAATGAGCGAGTACCTTATCTCATCTAAGCATCCATCAAGTTGAAAGAGCGACAATTTAGCTTAATTATTTGGCAAATTAAGAGGAACCCGTGAAAACGTACATGAGGGGATAGCCAATGACCAGAGGTTTCTACGAAGTACTGCTCACATGGTTTACCGTAGTCTTGCTTAAAGACCGAGCTGGCGCGCCGTCCGCTATCCAGGCTTATTGAGGGTATATTTTTGTTACACCGCAGCGAAGGGTTTCTTGTCGTAACACTGGCAATTCCACTCTTGAAAGGAGACTCATGCACGAATACGAAGTACAGTGTACACAGCGCGCGAAATAAAGTCGGGAGTCCTAGGGTAGATAAAGCCAGGCATCAAATATATCAGCCGTATTGATAGAGAGGAGTGAGTATAGGTTGGGGATGATTTTAGATCCTAGTCCTAGGGTCAATAAAGCCGAGGGTCCTAGGGTCAATAAAGCCGAGGGTATAGGGTCAATAAAGTCGAGGGTCCTAGGGTCAATATAGCCGAGGGTCCTAGGGTCAATACAGCCGAGGATCCTAATTACTGAGTCCTAGGGTCAATAAAGCCGAGGGTCCTAGGGTCAATGAAGTCGAGGGTCATAGGGTCAATAAAGTCGAGGGTCCTAGGGTCAATATAGCCGAGGTTCCTAGGGTCAATACAGCCGAGGGTCCTAATTATTGAGTCCTAGGGTCAATAAAGCCGAGAGTCCTAGGATCAATAAAGCCGAGGGTCCTCAGGTCATAGGGTCAATAAAGCCGAGGGTCCTAGGGTCAATGAAGTCGAGGGTCCTAGGGTCAATAAAGTCGAGGGTCCTAGGGTCAATACAGCCGAGGGTACTAGGGTCAATACAGCCGAGGTTCCTAATTACTGAGTCCTAGGGTCAATAAAGCCGAGAGTCCTAGGGTCAATAAAGCCGAGAGTAGTAGGGGAAATAGGTTGAGAGTCCTAGGGTCAATAAAACCGAGAGTCCTAGGGTCAATGAAGCCGAGAGTAGTAAATAAAGTCGAGAGTCCTAGTCTTGTTACAAGGCCGTAATATAGAGTGATCCCTTCGCTGCGGTGTACAAACAATATACGCAAAACCCTGATATGACGTACAGTACAATGAAAACTGCTCTGAATGATGTATATTACTAAGCATTGCGTCGCCGTTTGCAAAAAAAACGACACAAACATTATTATTTTTTTTGTTTTGTTATAAGTCTATCTTGATTATCTGCTAGTTCTGTTCCCCCATTTGTCATGAAATTGTGGTATAACTTGGATAGGTTTGGTAATTTATTCTGTAGAAAAAACACACAACACAAATGTGCTTGTTTATCGATTGGATCACCCCGAACTTAAATACATGTCCCTCTATTTTACACTAATATAATACAAACGTCTAGCTTATATCCAAGCTGTGTGTTATTTCGCTTGTATAGAGGTGATTCTTCGCAACCTTTTAAAGAGATTGTGGAAATTATTATACACGCCTGGAACCACTGTTGTTTTTTGCCTTTGAATGCTTCTTTATTGTCATATATAATAGGTACATTTCTGCTAAAATGCCTTTAAAATGTCAAGTCACAAAGCACTATATATGTACACCAAGTATTTGCTTGCTAGCACAAGCATCTTGGCAAGCTAGGAATGCACCAGACTATTAAGATCGCACTCTTCCAATTATGTTTAATAAATGTTCAGAATATCCTGTTAAAGTCTAATCAGAGAAAATGTTTTATCAGAGGTATTTGCGGTTCATCTCCGTGGGATTTGTGTATCCCAAAAGAGCCGGCCGTTAGAATATGAACGTCAATCAATGTGACCCTGTACTACATGTTTGGTAAATATAATATCTTTCATCAATTTGTTGAGATTAATATCCATGCACTAATGATCATCTGTACTCTGTTAGCTTAAACTGTTGTTTACGCGCGAGTCTCAGCCAAGGATTGGGGCAAATACAATAAACAAGTCGATTTCGTTAAACTGTCGAAGAGTCTTCATCAGGTGAAATATGTTATTGAAGCTGCATTGTGTCGCTGACGGCAGCAGTTTCATCGTGTCCTGGAAGAAAAAGAGGAGAGGCTTACAAATGTTGCTTTCATGGACAGTTTCTGTAAATGTTTTTTACGGTAATAACATGACTATAGTAGTACGGCAGGAGAAATGGGTTCCCATGCACCCCCACCCTAAAACAAAATTGTTAGCATCCCTAGGACATCTTATTAAAGAATGTTGTTGTTGCCAGCGAAAAAGATGTCCCGTATGATGTCTATAATTTGCATATTTCCAAAAAAGCTGCCGTGCGCTCAATTGAAGGTCAAAATCATCCTATTCAGTCGAAAGTAATAACAATGCATGATTGTCATTGTTATCATCATCAAAGGGGAGTATTTGTTTTGAAACAGGTAACCTATAACTCATTATGTGCCACTTATAAATAATAGGAAATGAGTTCTCACCTTAGCGGCAGATCACACCGGCATCTTGCGTGTGGTTACATGTGATCATCTCCGCCCAACAGAATGAAGGACATTTGGTGATCTTCGTCTCTGACCCGTCGCACGCGATGCCATCCATGTACATGGGGCCTTCCCCCTGCCGAAATGGGCGCCGGACTTAGCCTCCACTGCGCCCGAGAAGCCCAGCTGACGGCAGACCACCTCGGCATCCGTCACATCCCAATCGGTATCGCAGAGAGTGCCCCATGCGTTACCTTGGTAAATTTCGACGCGGCCATTGGTGTGGCTCGAACCGCCGACCAACCTAATGGGTACAATGTCTGTGGGTAAAGTTGAATTCTAGCGTTAATCCTGGACATAAATTATTGATGGGGGACAAGTGCGCATAGGTTGCGGAAATTAGCCTGAAACTGATGAAGGGAATAAACTGGGAAAAATTCTAGGAAAAAGAAAAAAACGTATTAGTGTACATGTACATACAAACTGAGACCGAAGCCAACAGGGCTTTTTTAAGAACGCAAACGAAATGGAGGACTTAGACTTCAATTTTGTAACATCCTTCAGGGCTTAGTTTGTAAACTCGAGTGTAAATGTAAACAGATTCCTTACTGTGTCTGCATATCACTCCGGCAACGAGTGAGCTGTTACACTACTGAATGCTACTACACTCCTCATCTGTGACAACAAAACTGGCGGAGTTATTGTAAAAGCATATTAAAAGTTTAAGGTTGAAAACTTTTTGGGAAAAAAACCGGAAAATGTTTCACACGATGAACGCCGAGCTGACCAACACACCACACACGCGTAAACTGAATGCAGGAAACATGCCGCGGTAGAACATGCCGCCTAAGAAGGACGAGCGTTACTACCTCTAAAGAAATACATTAAAACAGAAAATACAAAACAGAAAAGGGCGACCATGATTTGATAATAAACCTGCAGGATATGACTTTTTTTCATGGACGTTTGTTTGCCGGGCATTTTTACATCTTACGATGTCAAATTCGACCATTTCGCGTAACGGAAAAATACATGTATTTCGGCCATGGACTGGTTACGGTCCTTAACTTTGTCCATTGAGGCGTGCGGCAGAAACCAATCCAACAATGCGCCTGCATTATGCATGCTTTGCACGGGGCGAGCAGTGCCGAGCACATGGCTTTTTGGCACCATCACCGTACCGCACCGTACCGTACGGGAAGACAAATACTTTAGTTGTTGATTTATCAGGGCATATTGGGGAACAAACAGCGGACCGCTCCTTAAAATGTCTGAAACCGAATGTTTCAGACATTTAACCCTTTAAACTCAGGCCTGTTTTCGAAGATTTTGTACGTGTTACTAGTTTGCATAGCCTATACAAATATCATTTACAGTGTACAAATCCCATATAATTATGTATCATTGGAAAGCTTACAAATAGGGGTATATTTTGGGGGAATATTTGGACCCGAGCTTTTAAGGGACTTATAAGTCAGATGTAGCGCGGGGCTGAGTGCAAAGGGTTAATGTCTAAAACGTAAGTCTATTGTTCACATTTCAGCAGGGTTGTATCATAGAGAAAGGACCACAGAAGGAGTTTGAACTACCGGGCTTCAAAGCGCCTCACGTTCGTCGCCGCGCTGATAAAGATCTGCGGTTTTACGACCGCAATTAGGCTAGTGTAAACATTGTCGGTCACTCAGCGTGTGCTGCACTCTGACCATATAATTCGCTAACAATTATTAACACACTGCTAGTGCTGGGTCCTTCTTATTCCACCATGCCCAGGACGACGAGATTTAATTCTTCAGATTACAATAAGTTATCTAATTAGTGTTGATTGATCAAACAAAATTATTGCAAGACTTTGAAATTGAGCATTTTACAGTCCATGTGTATCAAAAATGTTATTTTGTAATCCATCAAGGGATCAAATTAAACGTAACTTTTTGTTCCATCAATAGATTGTCCTTTAACATGTTTATGTTAACAATGCTATAGTAAATACGTTAAAATTTTAATTTGAATTAAAATTTCCATACCTCTTGGAAATCGCAACAAATTATACTATTTTCGACATGGACAAAATCATTTCAAAGTTGCTTTCTATACAGTAGGAATGGTCATGCTGATTTGTGCCTTGTTTACCAAAAAAATCGTTAAAACTTAAAATATTCTCGATTTTCAAGTTTTTTGTTTACAGTTGGGTAACACTGGGGAACGTAATGGCATACATCACAAGAAAGCCCATTTCATGACAAAGAACATGCACTATTTCGTTAGCATGCAGGGTCATGCATTTTCATGAAAATATCATATTTAATAACCTATCCCCTAGGATTGATTTTTTTTCATAAATGGACCATTATTTACTGAAAACTTGGCCGATTTTCGCCGAACAAACGTTGAAATATACTGCTTCGAATATAGAAACTGCACATCGGTACTTTACGTGGTATGAGTCACCAATAAACACTGTGCATGCGTTAAAGCTTCGCTTGTTCACATTTTTTTCTCTCCAGAAAGTGGGAAATCGCTGCAGTGAAGTGACGTCAGCGTTTAGTTTTTCACCGTACAACGCATAGGAGGTTACCGATTACCAGCTAAAATGTCGGCGACGAACGTATCGCGTCAAAGGAGGCTTGCGGTCAGTGGTCCAGCTTGCGGTCGTAGTGCTTTAGCAATGGGCATACCAGGGGATCTGATAACAGTAATTGGCTTAGATTTTATCGCCCGGGAAGTTCAAACTCCTTCTGTGGTCCTTTCTCTATGGTTGTAGTACGCTTGCCGGCGCCGGCCAGCGGTATAGCCAGCATTTAACATCACCGGCCGGTGTCGTGCCAAAAGGTGTCCGGTGCGAAATAGTGTCCGGTCCGCCATGTGATTGGTTGAGCGCCTATGACGTCACATTGTTTACGGAAGCTTGCCAAATAATGTCCGCGCCAAGTGTGCATCCTATTGCGTGCTTGCTGTTGAGCTGAGAAGACGTGTTACAGATAAGATCGCGTTTTATCCTGAATTTCCTTTTGCCATATATTTAAAAGCTTTCCTTTTTATCTGTGATTGCTATAAGGATTTGTGTATTTGTCTAGGCCTAACTAACTTATTAATAGTTCATTTTATAACGTTTTTTTGTCCAAGAACTTGTGTGTGTTTTTCGTGGGACTGTTCTGTTTCAAAACACGTGCACGTACGCATACTCGTAATCGTATTAACGTTGGTGTGGTGACTTTTTTTAAATTTACGATTTATTCACTGCACATTCCCGTTTGATTTTTCACATTTTTAACACCTTTTAGTACTTACTTGTCTTAACATTTGTCACTTTGTAACATCATTCTAGTTGTTCGATTTCCATTTCGTCCAGCCCACACTGGCACATTATTTCATTTTCAAGCTTAGACTTGGTTTAATCACACTGTTCACAACGTTCTGGTAACCCCATACTAGTGCTAGTGTAACATACCCCTTCCATGCTTTAACAAACAGTTTGGTGATTTTTTTCCCTTAAATTCTCGATTTATTATTTGCACATTACGTTCTAATTTCACATTTGAAACCCCGTTTAATGCATTTACTTTAAAACTAACATTAAGACTGAGTAAATCTTGTTTATATTTGGTTTTATATTTGATTATTGCAAAAGTCGTGCTTTTTAGGGTGATCATGGCTGTTGATGATATTGTTGATAAACGTATATAACCGTTCTTTGGAAGATGTTTTTCAGTTTCTTTCAGGGGGAAGCTATCCTGTTGGAATGACTGATAACCAGCAGCGAACTATTCAGAGATTTTCGAGCAGCTTCAGAGTAGAAGGTATGATGCCAAAGATTTATATACATGATCTTAAACATGTTCATTGCTTTATTGAGGATGTAACTTTTGCTACAATTTACGTGTTTACAATGTTTAGCTTATAAGGGTTTTTAGGAAAGATTTGTGAAAAACTAAGCAATAAAATTTGCACTTTGATAGGCAAATTTTCAGAATCTCGTAGCTGAATGCGAATACATTGTCACAGTTGATTCCCTTCAATAAACATGCATTCACATGGTGGATGATTGTCCCTCTCTGACACTATTAATGCGTATCCTCACAGCCACTAAGGTAAATTTGATTTGACTTGGATTGGCTTTTTCTCGATCTTCCCTATTCAAAAAACACACGTATACCTTTTAAAAAATTGTATGGAGGTTTAAAAATACTACGGTAGTGTCCTTTTAACTTCTTCAGATTCTTTTGAATAGTACACGTACATGTATAATCCAATTTATACTGTCGGACTTGCAGGCAACGAGCTCTACTACGCCGGGAAGGGAGCAGAGAGACGACTGGTTGTTATGGACGAGGGAAGACGGATGGAGATCTTCCGCGAGTGCCACGACTCGGCCTTCGGGGGTCATTTTGGGCAGAAAAAGACCCTTCTGAAGATTGAGGCGAGGTTCTACTGGCGGACAATGACAACAGATGTGAATCAATGGGTATGTAAAGGGGCAATATTAACTGAGCAAATATTGAAAAAGTTACTAAAATTGTAATCGTGTGCGTAAAATCAGATGAAAACTAAGTGTACAATTCAGGCCTAATCATCAGAATATTTGCATGCAAATAATGTAGATCTCTCATTCTGCATAAATCTCTATTCTGTATTAAAATGAACTTGTTCATGTTGTAGATTCACCAGTGTGTCAAGTGCCAGGGGATGGAGAAGATTAAAACCGCTGCCCCGGAGCTTCAACCCATCCCTGTAGTTGGCCCTTGGGTCATGGTTGGGATTGACCTCATCGGCCCATTCAAAGAGTCGAGGGCTGGCAACCGGTATGTCCTGTGACCCTCACAGACTACTACACCAAATGGCCTGAAGCAATGCCGATCCCTCGAAAGGATGCAGTGAGTGTGGCAAATGCCTCGCCAGTATATTTTGCAGGTAAGTAGATTTCAAAAATGTTACTTGCGTGCGTTTACTTGTGTTTTTGGCTTTAGGTTTTAAAGAAGGCAACAATTCATCAGTAATAAGTCTGGTTTACTTCGTAAACTGTACTCTGAAAATTAATGGAAGATTTTGTTCTCATTACAGGCATGGTGCCCCTACAGACTGCCTCTCCGATCAGGGAAGAGAATTCTGTAACCAGGTAAGACTATTTGTACATTTGTTACATGTGTTAAAAATGTATATGTGATCAAATCTTGCCAATTTAAAGGTTCTTATTAACTTTACAATTGTTTCTGAAAGCTTTCTGAGGAGTTGTACCAGCGATGGGGTATTCGCCACCGTGTGTCCTCCGCCTACCACCCTCAGACCAACGGCCTTGATGAAAGAATGAATCAGACGCTGAAAACATCCATTGCCAAGCTTGTGAATGACAAGCAGGATGACTGGGAGGACTATCTGGGTAACTTATTTTCTTTTACATTGATGTTCTGTTTTTTGCAACAAAGTGGGGGGGGGGGGGGGGGGGGGGGGGGGCGTTCCCATCTATTTAAGCATTCATATTTATTGTCTTCTTTAGGGTGTATATATTCTGTAAATGCAGTGTATTTTATTTAGGCGTGCTAATTTCTTGCCCCTTAGGTTGCATATTCTGTAAATGTTAATTATTTCTTTTAAATTCCTTTTTTGACAAAGGGGAGGGAGGGGGGGAGTTGCATCTATATCAGCACAATAATTTCTTGCCGTTTTGAGGTCTTTTGTTTTTACGTCGTTAAATATATGTATATATGTGTATATATATGTCTTTATTTTGTTTGCATATTTTTTTATTTACATTTGTATTATAATCCTTGTCAGCTGGTTAATTTATTTTTTACTCGAATGAATTTTAAACACAATTCAGCCATTTTGGCTACGATGTCTAAATGTAATAACAATAAACCATTAATAACAATAATCCGGAGATGTATTTTCGTGACGTGTTAATGCGTCATCCATTTTAAATCGTGAGAAATTTGTGTGTGTATATACGTCCTCCAGCGCAAACTGGCTCGGTAATGTTGAAATAATCCCGGCACTAACTGGTCAAGGGTTATTCTGTACATGTATATAATAGGGTTAAGATATGTAAATATAGTAGTTATTTAGCTTTGTTGCATTAGGTATACGTGTATAACATTAACCCGGGATTATTTTGACATTGACTGGACCCAGGCGTGGGATTGTTTTTCCATCAAAATCGATCTCAGTCCAATTCAACTTGCAAGTTCAACTGATGAGTCATGAATTTGACGGAAGGGCAATTAGCAGCATTGAAAATTTTATACATTTGTGGTTCATTTTGACTAAGGTTATATTTATTTCAGTTCAAAGTGTTTACAGCTAAAATAAATAAAAAAAAAAATCCAAAAATTTAAAATCTTAATGAGCTGTTGGCCTCTTGAACAATGCATGTCATGTTTGAGTTAAACTGGTGTGTGCCTTTATTAGGGTTCATACAGGCCTGCTGTGAGCTACATGTGCCATGTTTATTGGCGACAAGTTGTATTGGTTTATTTATAATTATACATTTACATATTATAATTATACTGTACATGTATTCCTGTAAAGTTTGCATATTAAAATTAAATTTGAAACAAGTTTATTTGTTCAAAGAGTCAAAAAAATAGTAAAAATGGTTACAGTATTGAATGAGTAACTCAATACAACAAATAGAAACCAAACACAATGATGTACTGTCTATTCATGCCAATTACTGTTTACTTATACTGTGCGTTTACAAATCCTGCTAAAAACTGTCCCATCCTGCCAAATACTGTCGGTTTATTAATTATTATACAGATCCTGCAAAAAAGTAAACTGTCCCTCGAGTCTAGTCCTGCAATACTGTCCGTTTATAATACAGATCTTGCCAAATACTGTACCATAAGTCCTGCCAAATACTGTCCGTTTATAATACAGATCTTGCTAAAAAATGTCCGACCCTGCCAAATACTGTCCGTTTATAACACAGATCATGATAATTGCTATTGCTAAAACTGTACTACGACTACGAGTCCTGCCAAATACTGTCCGTTTAAAATACAGGTCCTGCTAAAAACTGTCCGTTTATAATACAGATCCTCCTAGTGCTAAAAACTGTCCCATAAGTCCTGCCAAATACTGTCCGTTTATAACACAGATCCTGCTAAAAACTGTCCCATAAGTCCTGCCAAATACTGTCCGTTTATAACACAGATCTTGCTAAAAACTTGCTAAATGTCCGGCCTCTACTGCGCATGCCCAGCGGACACTATTTCGCACCGGACACCTTTTGGCACGACACCGGCACTCGGGATAAAAATTAAGCTTGCCGGCCGTCACAAATTTTGCTGAATTGCACCCCATTTTTTTACGTTTTGCTGCATCGTATCGCAATTGCAATTTTGTACTTGTCCATTTGTATGCTGCATGCCGCAATCACTGATGCACTGGCCGCATGCATACACCACCACTGTAATAAGACATGTAATAGCGCTCGTAGGTTTTCCGATTCTAAGACCAAAATATTTAAATATTTTTGGTTCATTGGGTCAGGGAACCAGAAAATTCGATGTCGCGACTATACCCAGCACGATATGTGGCATAGGGGTACCCCCCTCTTATCCCTATACTTTATACGCATTCAACACTATTGTAACCTAACCCATCCTTCCTTGGCGGGATTTTGTTTGTTTTTGTTGGCGTTTGTTCTCACTCCTCCTGTTTTTTCCTCAGATAACAGATAACACTGTGGGCGATAAACAAATCAAGCAACGTCATTTTAAACGTGTGTCCTTGGTCTTCAGAACGTAAAAATGAGAGGGGCGATTGTGTGGCAAAAAGAGGTAGATCTCCAAGGCTCAAAACAGATTCTTTAGAAGTTCAGGGAGAAATTTTCGAGTCTACAGTGGGAAATATCCTCTATCCACGTTTTTTCGCGAGTTTTGACGGTTTGAATCGTTAATACTTTTTAATGCTATCAAATAACGATCAAAAGAGACGGTTATCAACAAATCGTCAAACTATTCGGTATGCAAAAATAGTGGCTCACGTACGATGAAGTTTATGAGGGAACATTCAACATGAAAACTTATTTGACGTCATCTTTTAAGATTATTATCTGCTCACTAAATGTAAAAGAAACCGATCTCTTATAGATACCATAATTCTACAGTACACGGTTAAACGTTTTGCGTAGTAAACCCCCCAAGACCCCATTTACATCAAATACAATAAATTAAAACCAAAACACTTGATAGTTGATACATGTACATGTATACGGTAAAATAAACAAATTTACGTTCACACTCAAAGATATAGTTACGGTAAAATAATCGATAATCGATACAGCGTTTATCGTTAAATATACAAATTTATATGAAAATGTGTCGTTTACTAATAAAAACACGACGACCGATATGTATCCTACATGTAATAAAACAAGGGCATTTCGTCTTCAAAAGATGGAAGATAGTCTAAACGAAATTATTCGCCAACAAGATCAAAGAAGCTTATCAAAAAACTTACAACCTCAGACTCTCAGTGAGCAAAACTTATTCTTAAACAGTATTGTTTATGATACGACACATGCTGTCATTTCTTTAGACAAATCATACTGCATAATCCCTCGTATGCATCATGACAAACGATCAGGCTGTTGCAGTCGTTGTTGGTGTAAATGTCAAATTTGTTAAACACTGCAAATATTACTTGTTGGCAGTGACGGTGATTACTCAAAAGTAGCTTTGGCGACTTGTGACTCAATTTTATTTGTTGGGTTCGATCACAAAATTATCTATCTCTCTCTCGTCGCTGTCGGTGTGGTTTATCTTGTGGTTTTTCAGGTAGTTGCTGCGACTGAACGATTTTCCACAGATGTCGCATGCGTACGGTTTCTCATTAGTGTGGGTCATCTGGTGTCGCTTGAGGTTTCCAATGTGCGCGAATGATTTCCCACAGATGTCGCATGCGTACGGTTTCTCATTAGTGTGGGTCATCTGGTGTCGCTTGAGGTTTCCATTGTGCGCGAATGATTTTCCACAGATGTCGCATGCGTATGGTTTCTCATTAGTGTGGGTCATCTGGTGTCGCTTGAGGTGTCCATTGTGCGCGAATGATTTTCCACAGATGTCGCATGCGTACGGTTTCTCATTAGTGTGGGTCATCTGGTGTCGCTTGAGGTTTCCATTGTGCGCGAATGATTTTCCACAGATGTCGCATGTGTACGGTTTCTTATTGATGTGGGTCATCTGGTGTCGCTTGAGGTTTCCATTGTGCGCGAATGATTTTCCACAGATGTCGCATGTGCACGGTTTCTCATTGGTGTGGGTCATCTGGTGTCGCTTGAGGTCTCCATTCTGCGTGAATGATTTTCCACAGATGTCGCATGCATACGGTTTCTCATTGGTGTGGGTCATCTTGTGTCGCTTGTGGTGTCCATTGTGCGTGAATGATTTTCCACAGATGTCGCATGCGTACGGTTTCTCATTGGTGTGGGTCATCTGGTGTCGCTTGAGGTCTCCATTCTGCGTGAATGATTTTCCACAGATGTCGCATGCATACGGTTTCTCATTGGTGTGGATCATCTTGTGTCGCTTGTGGTGTCCAGTGTGCGTGAATGATTTTCCACAGATGTCGCATGCGTACGGTTTCTCATTGGTGTGGGTCATCTGGTGTCGCTTGTGGTCTCTATTGTGCGTGAATGATTTTCCACAGATGTCGCATGTGTACGGTTTCTCATTAGTGTGGGTCATCTGGTGTTGCTTGAGGTTTCTACTCTGATTGAATGATTTTTCACAGATGTCGCATGCGTACGGTTTCTCATTGGTGTGGGTCATCTGGTGATGTTTGAGGGTTTCACTCCGATTGAACGATTTTTCACAGATGTCGCATGCGTACGGTTTCTCATTGGTGTGGGTCATCTGGTGATGTTTGAGGGTTTCACTCCGATTGAACGATTTTTCACAGATGTCGCATGCGTACGGTTTCTCATTGATGTGGGTCATCTGGTGATGTTTGAGGGTTTTACTCCGATTGAACGATTTTTCACAGATGTCACATGCGTACGGTTTCTCATTGGTGTGGGTCATCTGGTGTCGTTTGAGGGTTCCATTGTGCGTGAATGATTTTCCACAGATGTCGCATGCATACGGTTTCTCATTGTTGTGGGCCATCTGGTGATGTTTGAGGGTTTCACTCCGATTGAACGATTTTTCACAGATGTCACATGCGTACGGTTTCTCATTGGTGTGGGTCATCTGGTGTCGTTTGAGGGTTCCACTCCACGCAAACGATTTTCCACAGATGTCGCATGTGTACGGTTTCTCATTAGTGTGGGTCATCTGGTGTTGCTTGAGGTTTCCATTGTGCGTGAATGATTTTCCACAGATGTCGCATGCGTACGGTTCCTCATTGGTGTGGGTCATCTGGTGTTGGTTGAGGTTTCCATTGTGCGCGAATGATTTTCCACAGATGTCGCATGTGTACGGTTTCTCATTGGTGTGGGTCATCTGGTGTCGCTTGAGGTCTCTATTGTGCGTGAATGATTTTCCACAGATGTCGCATGTGTACGGTTTCTCATTAGTGTGGGTCATCTGGTGTTGCTTGAGGTTTCTACTCTGATTGAAAGATTTTCCACAGATGTCGCATGCGTACGGTTTCTCATTGGTGTGGGTCATCTGGTGTCGCTTGAGGTCTCTATTGTGCGTGAATGATTTTCCACAAATGTCGCATGTGTACGGTTTCTCATTAGTGTGGGTCATCTGGTGTTGCTTGAGGTTTCTACTCTGATTGAAAGATATTTCACAGATGTCGCATGCGTACGGTTTCTCATTGGTGTGGGTCATCCTGTGTCGTTTACGGTCTCCATTCAGCCTGAACGATTTTCCACAGATGTCACATGTGTACGGTTTCTCATTGGTGTGGGTCATCTGGTGACGCCTGAGGTCTCCATTCTGCAGGAACGAATTTCCACAAATATCGCATGTGTACGGTTTCTCATTGGTGTGGGATATTTGATGTCGCTTGAGGTTAGATTTTAATGTGAAGGTTTTGCTGCAGATGTCGCATGAGTGCCCTTTCTCCTTGATGTGCATTTTACATGTAAAACTAGGACTCATTTTGGCAATGATTTGGCCGTGTCTTATTTGCTGTATCCTCCAAACTAGCAGTCTCGTCTACATCCGACTCTTCAAAATGTACAAAGATAAAAAGCAGCAAAAAGTAAAATTTTCTACTAAAAAATAGGTGTCGTCACGCCCTGTTCTTTGAATACACAGTACATTTAGCGGCGTAATTAGGGGTAATTTTTTAAGGGGTACTTAGTTGTCAAACCGCTCGACCCTGTCCCACCGCTCGACCCGTCCTACAAAAGTGCTTAGCACAAAAAAGGTCTTGCTCAGTAATAAAAGGTTATCGGCCAAAACTCTACGTGCTTTTCATTCAAAACAAAAACCAGCAGAATACCAGTAACAAACAATGAATATCATCAACTGAAGTTTTGGTTTGTAACCTCGTTTTTTCCAAAGAAATTGTTTTAACTAAACAAATGTTGGTGCTATTCCTCTACTAAACACAAGTAACATTAACAACAGTACCGTTTTATGAACGTGGCCCCTGTTGGTTCTAAGCATGGAGGTATGGAGGAGAATACGACTCACAACAGAAAATAATTTTACTCTCGTTTTCACCTTGTTGAAGAAGTCAAGGCACAAATTCGGAATACCCTGCCACTCGTCTGCCCACTTCGTATCCGGATATATACGCGCTGCACAGTGAATGTTCACAATTATTTTTCGGAGGCCAGAGAGACTTTGGGTCAACTCGTCGTACCCGGGTCAACTCGTACCCGAGTCAAGTCGCACCCGAGTCAAGTCGTACTCCCCTCCCGTTAATTGAATTTTCTTTTTACCATAGTAATATTTTCTCAACATATTCTAAATAAATTTGATGTATGTTTCTTTTTCACTGGATGGCTATCGCTATTCGCGACTTTGTGAACTTCTTTAAATGCAATTGGCTAGGAATGTTTCGTAAGGAATATCTCTTTAATAAATATTTTTATTATCGAAAAAATTATGAATGGTATTGGTATAGTTGTTATTGAATATTTTTGATCGATTTCATATTAATGATTTGTAATTATTGTCGAAAAATTAAGAATGATATTTTGTTTTTCGATTTTTAGGTATTTGATGCATGAATTACTGCAAACTTCGTGTTTTACCATTGACCAAGAATATTTAGACAAGAAAGTTGTTGAAGTTGGCTTTCTTTACAATACTGCACATGGCTCAAATCTCTTTTGTGAATGGGTTGGTTCTGAAAAGAACCGGTTGTTTTAATCTGGTTGGCTCTGAAAAGAGCCCTTATTATAGATCAAATCTGAAGACAACAATTCTATACACAAAAGTACCCGATTTAAATACTATCGATTTTGTTGTATGATTTTCATTCCCTTAAACTTATATTTTGAGAAAAAATTGTGCCCGAGTCAACTCGTCTGTCACTGCGCTAAAATGACGCTACCTCTTCAACGTCTTCACGCGCGCGGGAACCGTCGTGTATGCACTAGGGTACGAGTTGACTCGAACACGAGTTGACTCGAACACGAGTTGACTCGAACACGAGTTGACTCGAACACGAGTTGACTCGAACACGAGTTGACTCGAACACGAGTTGACTCGAACACGAGTTGACTCGAACACGAGTTGACTCGAACACGAGTTGACTCGAACACGAGTTGACTCGAACACGAGTTGACTCGAACACGAGTTGACTCGAACACGAGTTGACTCGAACACGAGTTGACTCGAACACGAGTTGACTCGAACACGAGTTGACTCGAACACGAGTTGACTCGAACACGAGTTGACTCGAACACGAGTTGACTCGAACACGAGTTGACTCGAACACGAGTTGACTCGAACACGAGTTGACTCGAACACGAGTTGACTCGAACACGAGTTGACTCGAACACGAGTTGACTCGAACACGAGTTGACTCGAACACGAGTTGACTCGAACACGAGTTGACTCGAACACGAGTTGACTCGAACACGAGTTGACTCGAACACGAGTTGACTCGAACACGAGTTGACTCGAACACGAGTTGACTCGAACACGAGTTGACTCGAACACGAGTTGACTCGGACACGAGTTGACTCGGACACGAGTTGACTCGGACACGAGTTGACTCGGACACGAGTTGACTCGGACACGAGTTGACTCGGACACGAGTTGACTCGGACACGAGTTGACTCGGACACGAGTTGACTCGGACACGAGTTGACTCGGACACGAGTTGACTCGGACACGAGTTGACTCGGACACGAGTTGACTCGGACACGAGTTGACTCGGACACGAGTTGACTCGGACACGAGTTGACTCGGACACGAGTTGACTCGGACACGAGTTGACTCGGACACGAGTTGACTCGGGCACGAGTTGACTCGGGCACGAGTTGACTCGGGCACGAGTTGACTCGGGCACGAGTTGACTCGGGCACGAGTTGACTCGGGCACGAGTTGACTCGGGCACGAGTTGACTCGGGCACGAGTTGACTCGGACACGAGTTGACTTGGGTGTAAAACTTGGGGTACGAGTTGACTTGGGTACGAGTTGACATGGGTCGACTTTGGGTCAACTCGTACGAGCTGACTCGTGTACGAGTTGACTCGTGTACGAGTTGACTCGTGTACGAGTTGACTTGGGTACGAGTTGACTTGGGTACGACTTGACTTGGGTACGACTTGACTTGGGTACGACTTGACTTGGGTACGACTTGACTTGGGTACGACTTGACTTGGGTACGACTTGACTTGGGTACGACTTGACTTGGGTACGACTTGACTTGGGTGTACAATTTGGGGTACGCGTTGACTTGGGTACGAGTTGACCCATTTCCACAATTTTCCACAGATGTTGCATGCGTACGGTTTCTCATTGCGTGGGTCATGATCATCTGGTGTTGCTTGAGGTTTCCATTGTGTGTGAACGATTTTCCACAGATATCGCATGGGTACGGTTTCTCATTGGTATAGGTCATCTGGTGACGCCTAGCAGTTGAGCCTGGTGTCCTTGATATAGTCTGCGTGAACAATTTTTCACAGATGTTGCAATCCATGTATACGGTTTCTCAACAACATGATATTTAACTCGCAATTACTCAAATAAAACACCGTCAATACAACAAAACATATAGTCAACACATCCCCTGTTTACCCACGAAATTAAATATTATATTCTGCAGTTTAAACAAGCATAAATGTTATGAAACTTGTCTACATTCTCTTGCCAAACTTACCATGGTTCACGTGCGTATTCTGCCATTTTGGGTTGCCAAATTACTTTTTTTGTTAGCGCCCTCTTTTGATAGATGGCGTCATCAATTCCGAAGAGACTTGATATGAGCTGTATTATGTCCCCTGTGCTGCAGTCAGATTCCACCCTTAGAAGAAATGGTTCCACCCATCTTTGTTATGTAAATTTATTGAGCTCTCCGCTTGGTTAGCTGGAAACCAGTCACTATCCTTCCTCATCTTTTTTTCTTGTGGCGCAGTCAGACAATTAAGGCCCTTTCTGTAACATTTTCAGTAAATTGGATTTAATGAGGTGTGCCTCTTTTTTTCCGAGTTGACACAAATCTACCGGTAATTCAACACAAAAAGACCACTGAATTTTGTGAGACCAGCAATAATTGCTACACTGATAATCTCAATTCCAGAACGCTAAATTAATTATGGGAATATTTTAGACGAGTATATCATCTCCATTCCCAATGTGCATTTGACATTTGGATCATCATTCCCGATGCACATTTGGCTATGAAGTAAATGTTAAAATTGGTGTGTCAAAAATAGATTCTCAAACGTGAAGTGAACCTAAACCAGCAGTCATTGTAATATTATTTGCAAAGTTTTGCTCTTATTTTTGGGACGCGACTCTTATTAGCCTTATCATTCTGAGAGATTCGAGTCGAGTCGTCATTTAGCCGTTGGGATTCGAGTCAAATCAAGTCTTTGTCTTTTGTCTTTTATTTTGATGTCTTTTATTTTTGTTCCATCATTAGCTGTTTCGGTTTTTCACCGAAACAGCTTTTGTAATCGTTAAAGTTTTTTTTTTAGCTGTTTCGGTTTTTCACCGAAACAGCTTTTGTAATCGTTAAAGTTTTTTTTTTTCTTTTTGGCTTTTTCGCAAATTTTGCGAAAAAGCCTTTGTTTTTGTTCTGATTTTTTTTTTTCTTTTTTTTTTTTCTTTTAGTAACCTAAACCCCATAGACTTTGTACACGTTTTTTTGCACAAGCACTTCTCATAGACAACAAATTCGTATCCAAACAAAACTTTACCCAAGTGAAGACCCTATGGTGAGCTCGGTCCTAACAGACATACGTCATGGTGACGTCATCAGGGGTCACGTGACGTCATCTTAAAGGTGCAATTAATTTAATCTTTGAAAATCAATAACAAATCAACCGCAAAAGACCGAAACTTGATTTTTGTGGCAATAGATAGAATGACCCAGGATCTTAAATTTATCTCGTGTGCGTGAAGTCACGTGACCCTTCCTTCCGGTCTAAACCGGAAGTGCCTTATAATTTAAAACTGAAAAATGATATGAACTTACTTTCAACGTTGTTAGTGTCTGGCTAGATTGTATTTTTCAAAAAAAATACTGGTGACGTCATAACATGTTATAGCGCCCTCTAGCGGCAGGTTGAAAAATTGTTAAAATGAATAATCTGTTGATGTGTGTGGCGAAGTTTGCTGAAATCACTTTATAACCGGTGTATTTAATCAGCTTCATGCTAGGAACAAGTCGACGAGAAGAAAAAATGATGACGTCACCAGACCGGAAGTTACAATGAAAAAACTTCTTTTCATATGAAAATTCCTAAAAAAATAAACCTGACAGATATAATCTTGATTTTTGCTCTAAAGGTTAGTGTAAAGGTAGTTCTCGAACTTCCCTGTGTTTTTTGGCAAAAGACGAACTTGGACATACCCTGCGGCACCCTTGAAATTGAATCGTTTTGGCCTAGGTGCAAAAAGCATTGCCCCCTTATGTGTGCATGGCACACGTATAATATACATGTACATGTACATGTTTGTACATGTACGTATACAGGGATAGTGTATTATGTATTGAGCGCATGTATCACTACTGACATTGTACGTACATGTACATGCACATGTAAGCTCACTAGAGAGGACACTCGCCGCCAACCTGTGAAACAGGATGACGTCATCAAATTGCCCAAGGGGAAGGGCGCCGCGTACGACAGGTAGGTAAACACGCTTTCGGTTACGCACAATCCAACCCCATAGACTGTGTAAACGTTGTTTGCTCAATTCCAAGCACTTTTAACGGAAAAACAAAGTCGCATTGCCATAAAACTTGACCCAGGTGAAGACCCTATAGTGAACTCCAGTCTCGCCGACAGACGCCATGATGAAGACGTCATCAGGGTCACGTGACGTTATCTTAAAGGTGTAATAGATTTAATCTTTAAAAAAATCAATAACAGATCAACCACAAAAGACCGAAACTTGATTTTTGTGGCAACAGATAGAATAATCCAGAATCTTCATTTTATCTCGTGTGCTTAAAATCACGTGACCCTTCCTTCCGGTCCAAACCGGAAGTGCCTCATAATTTGAAAGTGAAAAATGATATGAACTTACTTTCAACGATGTTAGTGTCAGGCTAGAATAAACTTTTCCCAAAAAAATCAGGCGACGTCATAATATGTTATAGCGCCCTCTAGCGGCAGGTTGAAAAATTGTTAAAATGAATAATCTGTTGATGTGTGTGGCGAAGTTTGCTGAAACCACTTTATAACCGGTGTATATAATCAGCTTCGTGCTTAGACCATATTGGGAAGGAGAAATATTTATGACGTCACCAAACCGGAAGTTACAATGAAAAATCCTTTAAACCTTAAACAATCGCTTAAAAATCAACCGCTATAGATATAATCCAGATTTTTGCTTCAAATAGCAAAGTTAAGACAGCTCTCGAGCTTTCTGTTAATTACGTCACGATGACGTCATCAAGTGTCAAATTACAATAAACCAAATATTTCTAGATATAATCTTTGAAAATCAATACAAAATCAACTGTAAGAGATCTGATTTAGATTTTTAGGGGAATTGATAGACTAATCCATGGTCTTCATAATTTGTATTGGATGCAAAAAGACCCGACCCTTCCTTCCGGTCCAAACCGGAAGTGCCTTATAATTTAAAAATGGAAAACGATGTGAACTTACTTTCAACGATGTTAGGCGCTGGCTAGGTTGTAAGTAACAACAAAGTCAACGGTGACTTCATACAATGTTATAGCGCCCTCTAGCGGCATGTTGACAAATGTTACAACATATTACGATTATATTTAAATTATTACGTTTTAAGACCTTTAAGCCATATCTCAGCAACGGAACGTGGTAACATGACACATATGTTTGTATTGTTAGTTGATGGATATTTTCACAAATAGTTCACAAACGTGTGACGTCATCGTTTTAATCAGTTTGGATTCATTTTAATCTGTTTAAATTAACTTAAATTCGTTTTCAATAATTTTAAATTGTTTTGATGGTATAAAAGTTCAATTTTTGAAAAATTTAATCTAAAAAATTGCGAATGCGAAAAAGCCCTATGTTCTGTTCCTCGAACAGACGTAGTTCTAGTTTTTTTTTTTTTTTTCTCCTTTTTCAGACTTTTCTCCATAGGATTTGCACACGTTTGTTCAGACAGGGCACTTTGACACTTTGGTAAATCCGATCGACTTGAGACTTGGCATACATTTAGACAACCACCCAAGGACGGTCCTAGAAGAAATTCGTTGCGATTACGTCATTCAACGTCACGTGACCTCACGTTAAAGGTGAAAATTTTCCCATAGGTTTTGTACACGTTTTTCTTCAGACTATTGACTTTGGCACTTCAGTAAATCCGACCGACTTGAAACTTGGCATACACTTAGAACACCACCCCCAGATGTTTCTGAAAGAAAATTGGCACGATTGCGTCATTCAGGGTCACGTGACGTCACATTAAAGGTTCACATTGTTCTCCCATTGGTTTTGTACACGTTTTTCTTTAGACTATTGACTTTGACACTTTAGTAAATCCGATCGACTTGAGACTTGACACACACTTAGACCACCATCCACACACGGCCCTAGAAGAAATTCGGCACGATTACGTCATTCAAGGTCACGGGGCGTCACGTTAAAGTTTCATTTTTTTTCCATAGGTTTTGTACACGTTTTTCTTTAGACTATTGCCTTTGACACTTTAGTAAATCTGATTGACTTGAGACTTGGCACACACAAAAGACCACCACACACATATTGAAAGTAATTTTAGACATTCGAAACAGCTCTGTGTTTGTCCACAAACACATGTCTAGTTTCTTTTTTTTTTTTTAGCTGTTTCGGTTTTTCACCGAAACAGCTTTTGTAATCGTTAAAGTTTTTTTTAGCTGTTTCGGTTTTTCACCGAAACAGCTTTTGTAATCGTTAAAGTTTTTTTTTTTCTTTTTTTTTTTTTTCTTTTTCAGATTTTTCTCCATAGGATTTGTACACGTTTGTTCAGACAGGTCACTTAGGTACTTTGGTAAATCCGATCGACATGAGACTTGGCATACATTTAGACAACCACACAAGGACGGTCCTAGAAGAAATTCACCGCGATTACGTCACTCAAGGTCACGTGACTTCGCGTTAAAGGTGAAATTTTTCCCATAGGTTTTGTACACGTTTTTCTTAAGACTATTGTCTTTGACACTTTGGTGAATTCGACCGACTGGAAACTTAGCATACTCTTAGAACACCACCCCCAGATGTTCCTAAAAAAAAATTGGCACGATTGCGTCATTCAAGGTCACGTGACGTCACGTTAAAGGGAAAATTGTTTCCCCCTATAGGTTTTGTACACGTTTTTCTTTAGACTATTGACTTTGACACTTTAGTAAATCTGATCGACTTGAGACTTAATTGGCACACACAAAAGACCACCACACACATATTGAAAGTAATTTTAGACACTCGAAACAGCTCCGTGTTTGTCCACAAACACATGTCTAGTTTTTCTTTTTTTTTTTTTTCTTTTTCAGATTTTTCTCCATAGGATTTGTACACGTTTGTTCAGACAGGTCACTTAGGTACTTTGGTCAATCCGATCGACTTGAAACTTGGCATACATTTAGACAACCACACAAGGACGGTCCTAGAAGAAATTCGTCGCGATTACGTCACTCAAGGTCACGTGACTTTGCGTTAAAGGTTAAATTTTCCCCATAGGTTTTGTACACGTTTTTCTTCACACTATTGACTTTGACACTTTGGTACATCCGACCGACTTGAAACTTGGCATACACTTAGAACATCACCCACAGATGGTCCTGGAAGAAATTCGGCACGATTGCGTCATTCACGGTCACGTAACGTCACGTTAAAGTTTCAATTGTTTCCCCCATAGGTTTTGTACACGTTTTTCTTTAGTCTATGACTTAGACACTTTCGTAAATTTGATGGACTTGAGACTTGGCACACACTTAGACCACCATCCACAGACGGTCCTAGAAGACATTCGGCACGATTACGTCATTCAAGGTCACGGGGCGTCACGTTAAAGCCTCAATTTCCCCCATAGGTTTTGTACATGTTTTTCTTTAGGCTATTGACTTTGACACTTTAGTAAATCCGATCGGCTTGAGACTTGCCACACACAGAAGACCACAGCACACATATTGAAAGTAATTTTAGACACTCGAAACAGCTCTGTGTTTGTCCACAAACGCATGTCTAGTTTCTTTTTCAGATTTTTCTCCATAGGATTTGTACACGTTTGTTCAGACAGGTCACTTAGGTACTTTGGTCAATCCGATCGACTTGAAACTTGGCATACATTTAGAAAACCACACAAGGACGGTCCTAGAAGAAATTCGCCGCGATTACGTCACTCAAGGTCACGTGACTTCGCGTTAAAGGTGAAAATTTTTCCCATAGGTTTTGTACACGTTTTTCTTAAGACTATTGTCTTTGACACTTTGGTAAATCCGACCGACTTGAAACTTAGCATACACTTAGAACACCTCCCCCAGACGGTCCTAGAAGAAATTCGGCACGATTAGGGCATTCAAGGTCACAGGGCGTCACGTTAAAGATTCAATCTTTTCCCCATAGGTTTTGTACACGTTTTTCTTTAGAATATTGCCTTTGACACTTTAGTAAATCTGATCGACTTGAAACTTGGCACACACAAAAGACCACCACACACATATTGAAAGTAATTTTAGACACTCGAAACAGCTCCGTGTTTGTCCACAAACACATGTCTAGTTGTTTTTAGTATTTGTATGTATTTTGATTTAGGCTACATATTTTAAAAATGTATTTTAAATTAATTATTTTGAGCTTCGTATGTTGGTGGTGTTATTTTTCTTTAATTTTTTTAAATTTTTTTGTACGTCTTTACTTCTTACTCAACCTTTTAAATATAATGTTATTGTATACTTTGTATTGTTTTGAAGTCAGGGCCCTATGAGAGACCACCTTATGGTGAATAGGTTTTACCCTGGATAAATATGAGAAATAAATAAATAAATAAATAAATAAAGTCGACAATATTTGTGACTCGAGTCAGATTCGAGTCGGTTCATTGCAACTCTGGCAGTGGCTATCATCACGAATCTAATTCCCTGGCATCCAGCCTGACATTGAAAATACACTCTTAATATTTCACTCTTGGAACCTAACTATTAAGAATTATTGCTAATGTGAGGTTGGGTAGTACCAGGCGCGGATCCAGGGGTGGGCCGCGGGGGCACGTGCCCCCCGGGTAAAATGAGTAAAAATAAATAAAACGGGGGGTGGGGGAAAAGAGGGAAGGTGGAGAAAAGGAAGGAAAGAGGATCGGATCGGAGGATCTGCTGTCTAATTTCTGCTGGCATAATATAATACTGACAAAAAAGGGTTATCAATCCATGGAACCCCAGTTTGCGACCCACACCCGTTCAAATTTTCCATGCACATGAAGCCCTCTCAGGGCATCTACTCGCAGCGGGAGAGGTATGCCAGACGAACATTGGTGTTATCCGCAGAAGACAACATGAACCCGCCTGAGCGCATGTAGCCGCTCGTTGATATACCAGACGTGGCTCCGTTAACCTCGAACTACCTGGCAGTGGCATCGAGGTTCGATAAATCATCCCGCGCCTGGTGGACATGTGTTCATTGAATTGGCAGTAATGTCCCCTCCTTTGCCAAGTTACCCTTTTATTGCAGTATATCTGACAACTGGGAGATACTCGCAAGAGATCGCACCAAATGGCGGCACGCAGTGACTAATGGCACAAAGACTGCAGAGAAGACGCGCCGTGATGTTGCAGATGCTGCTCGGGAACGCCGACATGGACGACGTGCCATCTCTAACACCACGACAGGGCTTCAGACACTCTCATGCCATTTCTGTGGACGAAAAATTACTGCCAGAATTGGTCTCATCTCTCATGAGCGAGCCTGTGCCAGAACTCACTCTGATGAGCTGTTTGACGAGCTCTTTTTTTACCCACCGAGTTGTGCCTGCATCAGTTCTTGTTTTATCTTGTTTGCTCTACATAGTCGTTATCGCTTAGCGATAGACAGCCTATTATTATTATCTGGATGAATGTTTATGTTGTTAATGACCTTGTGTAAGAATTTTAGTTGGTTGGTTTGTCCATGGAGCTATGGTTTGTCCAACCCAAGCTAGGACATTGTCCGAAAGCTCATCTTTTTGGTGACAGTTTTGCTATAAATATTTATATATTCTCGCATGTTTCAGTTTTGGGTGGGGCCCACATTCATATATAAACTTTAATAGCCTATATTTATAATCTGCATAATTCCCCATTTTATCTCCATATAATCTTGAAAACTTTTGCTAAACAAATCAGAGGACAAATTCCAGGAATCGCCTCAGATTGCACCACAAAGCATCTAGAATCCAAAATTTCACGGGATCCTTAAGCGGGCCCCGGACCCCACGCCGTAAAAGGCTTCGCGCCTCGCGCTCAAATTTTTCAATTTTGGGTGTGCCCCACATTCATCAATAAATGTACATGTATTATATAATTATCCATTTTACCTCCATAGATTTATTTTACATTTTGGCTACAAAACTCACGGGGCCCTTAAGCGGGCCCCAAACCCCACGCTTCGCGCTCACCCGCATTTTCCAATTTTGGGTGTGCCCCACATTCATATATAAATGTATATAGTTTATATTGATTTATATATTCTCCATTAAAATCTCCATAATTTTTTATTTTTGTTCCATCCATATCATCTTAAAAACTGTTGCTAAAAATATCAGAGGAAAGAGGCCAGGAAACGCCTCAGATTGCACCACAAAGCATATAGAATCCAACATTTTCCGGGGCCCTTAAGCGGGCCCCGCACCCCACGCAAGGGCTTCGCGATTCGCATTTTCCAGTTTTAGTTGTGACCCCCGTCTAAAAAAATCATAGATCCGCCCCTGAGTACTGTAGTGTAAACAAATCGCCGACTTCTGTAATAACAGTGTATGGCCAATGTTTTTAACCTAATTTTGAGGTTTGGAAATGTCAGAAATGTAATCGGTGATTCGGAAGCTTACGTTTCAGACATTTAAAATGTCTGAAACGTAAGTCTATTGTTCACATTTTACGTTTCAGACATTTTGACACT
The DNA here is from genome assembly GCA_037893245.1 of Crossaster papposus. Classification (NCBI taxonomy): domain Eukaryota; kingdom Metazoa; phylum Echinodermata; class Asteroidea; order Velatida; family Solasteridae; genus Crossaster; species Crossaster papposus. The sequence goes on along the minus strand of JBAIAA010000279.1, from coordinate 627,179 downwards.
AACAAATAAGTTTCAGACATTCTTGGTTCACAGCAGGGGGGGGCGGAGGGGGGGCCCTTCGAGGCTGTGATTGCGAAACGCTGTGGTACCGTCCATTCTCAAAATAGGGGGGAACAATTTTCTCACTCGAAAAATAAAGAGTTTTTGGCATCCAATCTTAACATCTTGTCTTTTGTAGTTGTACAAGGTTGTTATTTACCTTAATGTTTATCATCCAATGACAAAAATTGTATTGAAAATGAAAAAAGCAGTCGAAAAAATTAAGCGTTGACGTACCGTTGATGCGCGTGGAGATTGTGCACAAATACTCAAACGACGTTAACAAATACCTCCCCTAAAAAGGGCAATAATAATCGATAAATTGTGAAAAATCGTGCTTTGACCCCACTCATTTTTTTCCATGGATACGTTAAAAAAGGATGTAGCAGTGATATACTGAATTTTTAAAAAAATCTGCCTGTGACCCCCTTGCGTTTTATCGTGTTGTTTTCGAACGAAAATGGCAAAAAATGACATCGCCCCAAACAAAATCCGTGTAGATCGTGCCTGCGTACCTGGCTTTGCGGACGTTGCATGAATCACTAAATGCGGAGAGCGATATCGCGATACACGGAGAAAATCTGTACGTGTTTCAATGGTGCGCTTCGCGGTAGCGATCATACGTATTTACTGTGTGAGATGTGTGGCTCATGAGCGTGGAAGAACGAATGAGATACATTTCAACGTTGGTGGCGCACTTTCTTGGGCCCCCCCTCCGCCCCCCCCTGGTTCACAGTGTAAGTTCGTATCCGGATATACGCGCTGTACAGTGCGTGCTCCATATGAAGCGCGATATGTGGCAGATAAACCCCCCCTATTTTGTGTTAACCATTGCGTTCCCGGAATCTCAGGAATTCCTTTTAGGTTTCAAGGGGGGTGGGTTAGGTTACAATAGTGTTGAGTGTGTATAAAGTATAGGGATAAGAGGGGAGTACCCCTCTGCCACATATCGTGCTGGGTATAGCGTGCTCAGATATAAAATGCCTGAAAAATTGCGCCCTCTACCGGTATTGGAGGTCCATTCCATTAAACATCTCGGGGGTTGGTTACGCTGCGCTGGAGGAGTGAATGATCACTGCTGGGTTTGTTTTATGGAAATTAAGCCGAGTTCTGGGGTACCTTTGGCGGGATTTTGTTTGTTTTTGTTTGTGTTTGTTCTCACTCCTCCGGTTTTTCCCATAGATAACAGATAACAGTGTGGGCGATAAACAAATCAAGCAACGTCATGTTAAACGTGGGTCTTCAGAACGTAAAAATGACAGGGGTGATTGTGTGGCGAAAAGAGGTAGATCCAAGGCTCAAAACAGATTCTTTAGAAGTTCAAGGAGAAATTTTCGAGTCTACAGTGGGTATCCTCTATCCACGTTTTTTCGCGAGTTTTGATGGTTAGAATCGTTAATACTTTTTAATGCCATCAAATAACGATGAAAAGAGACGGTTATCAACAAATCATCAAACTATTGGGTATGCAAGAAGGGTGGCTCTCCTACGATGAAGTTTATGAGGGAACATTCAACATGAAAACTTATTTGACGTCATCTTTTTACATTATTATCTGCTCACTAAACGTAAAACAAACCGATCTCCTAGATACCATTACTCTACAGTACACGGTTAAACGTTTTGCGTAGTCAACCCCCAAGACCCCATTGTCGCAGAGCGGACCCTTGCGCCACTCTACTCAGACCAAAAATCAAGGAATAGCTCAAAAGAACAGAAGACTAAACGCATGATTTATATTATCAAAACAAAACTATTACATTATTTATTACTTTATTTATTATAGAAAACAAAACTTTAAACCAGGACATTAATTAGATTATTGATTACACAGCTTTTTTTTAAGTACAATATAACACCCTTGGATGATTCCCTCTTGTATTGTAGCACGGCAAGAGAACTTGATGTTGGTAGGTACAGGTAGGTACAGGTAGGTACAGGTAGGTACAGGTAGGTACAGGTAGGTACAGGTAGGTACAGGTAGGTACAGGTAGGTACAGGTAGGTACAGGTAGGTACAGGTAGGTACAGGTAGGTACAGGTAGGTACAGGTAGGTACAGGTAGGTACAGGTAGGTACAGGTAGGTACAGGTAGGTACAGGTAGGTACAGGTAGGTACAGGTAGGTACAGGTAGGTACAGGTAGGTACAGGTAGGTACAGGTAGGTACAGGTAGGTACAGGTAGGTACAGGTAGGTACAGGTAGGTACAGGTAGGTACAGGTAGGTACAGGTAGGTACAGGTAGGTACAGGTAGGTACAGGTAGGTACAGGTAGGTACAGGTAGGTACAGGTAGTAACAGGTAGGTACAGGTAGGTACAGGTAGTAACAGGTAGGTACAGGTAGTAACAGGTAGGTACAGGTAGTAACAGGTAGGTACAGGTAGTAACAGGTAGGTACAGGTAGTAACAGGTAGGTACAGGTAGTAACAGGTAGGTACAGGTAGGTACAGGTAGGTACAGGTAGTAACAGGTAGGTACAGGTAGGTACAGGTAGTAACAGGTAGGTACAGGTAGTAACAGGTAGGTACAGGTAGTAACAGGTAGGTACAGGTAGTAACAGGTAGGTACAGGTAGTAACAGGTAGTTACAGGTAGGTACAGGTAGTAACAGGTAGTTACAGGTAGGTACAGGTAGGTACAGGTAGTAACAGGTAGGTACAGGTAGTAACAGGTAGGTACAGGTAGTAACAGGTAGGTACAGGTAGTAACAGGTAGGTACAGGTAGTAACAGGTAGTAACAGGTAGGTACAGGTAGGTACAGGTAGGTACAGGTAGGTACAGGTAGGTACAGGTAGGTACAGGTCGGTACAGGTCGGTACAGGTCGGTACAGGTCGTAACAGGTAGGTACAGGTCGTAACAGGTAGGTACAGGTCGTAACAGGTAGGTACAGGTCGTAACAGGTAGGTACAGGTCGTATAACAGGTAGGTACAGGTCGTATAACAGGTAGGTACAGGTCACCAAAAGGCGTCACCGTCACGGTGATGCAATAAAAGGGACAACGGTCACCCCGCCAGCCACCCGTAGGGTACGATTACGGGAAGTCCTGTAATGCAATATGCACAAGCGTATTCTAATAAATGCACGATTTCACAGGTTCAGGTAAACCACCAAAAATGCACAGTTTGCATATTCAAATACACAGGGTGTTACCAACCAGATTATTATAAAACAATGATTATACATGATTATTTAACTTACAAGGACTACGGCTTCGTCTGGGCCTATCCAAGTCTGGCGTTCCCGGGAGATTGTGGTGCGGTGCAAAAACAAAATGGGCCTCAATCGCCCATAAGCGGAAAACAAATTCCCCCTCCAATGGGTCTAGGAAGTCCGCCCGACACGCAGCCCTCGGCGGCTCCCAACTCGACAGCCTCAGCGCTGAAGATTCACACCCATCCGCTAACGAACACTCAACCCGGCGAGACACACTCACTCCGGCTCCCGCACCACAAAACTCGATTAAACAATCATGAGCGAGGGTTTTAAACCCTCCCTGGAATGCCAGCTAACGGATTAAAATGCCCTTGTGGTTTATGTGTGGATTAAACACGGATTAACCCATTCAAATGCAAAATCATTGGGGAGTGTGCACCACAGGTGGAATTCCACCTGGGTGCAAGCTGGGATGGGTATTTAACAAATAATTTTTACCTCGTCTTGTGACACCCATTTACGTCAAATACAACAAATTTAAACCAAAACACTTGATAGTTGATACATGTACATGTATACGGTAAAATAAACAAATTTACGTTCACACTCAAAGATATAGTTACGGTAAAGTAATCGATAATCGAGACAAGCATTTATCGTTAAATATACAAATTGATATGAAAATGTGTTGTTTACTAATAAAAACATGACGACCGATATGTATCCTAATAAAACAAGGGCATTTCGTCTTCAAAAGATGGAAGATAGTCAAAACGAAATTATTCGCCAACAAGATCAAAGAAGCTTACAACCTCAGACTCTCAGTGAGCGAAACTTATTCTTAAACGGTATTGTTTATGATACGACACATGCTGTCATTTCTTTAGACAAATCATACTGCATAATCCCTCGTATGCATCATAACTAAAGATCAGGCTGTCGCAGTCGTTGTTGGTGTAAATGTCGAATTTGTTAAACACTGCAAATATTACTTGTTGGCAGTGACGGTGATTACTCAAAAGTAGCTTTGGCGACTTGTGACTCAATTTTATTTGTTGGGTTTGATCACAAAATTATCTATCTCTCTCTCGTCGCTGTCGGTGTGGTCCATCTTGTGGTTTTTCAGGTAGTTGCTGCGACTGATGAACGATTTTCCACAGATGTCGCATGCGTACATTTTCTCATTAGTGTGGGCCATCTGGTGTCGCTTGAGGTCTCTATTCTGCGCAAATGATTTTCCACAGATGTCGCATGCGTACGGTTTCTCATTAGTGTGGGTCATCTGGTGTCGCTTGAGGTGTCCATTGTGCGTGAACGATTTTCCACAGATGTCGCATGTGTACGGTTTCTCATTGGTGTGGGTCATCTGGTGTCGCTTGTGGTGTCCATTGTGCATGAACGATTTTCCACAGATGTCGCATGTGTACGGTTTCTCATTAGTGTGGGTCATCTGGTGTCGCTTGAGGTTTCCATTGTGCGTAAACGATTTTCCACAGATGTCGCATGTGTACGGTTTCTCATTAGTGAGGGTCATCTGGTGTCGCTTGAGGTCTCAATTGTGCGTTAATGATTTTCCACAGATGTCGCATGTGTACGGTTTCTCATTGGTGTGGGTCATCTGGTGTCGTTTGAGAGTTCCACTCTGCCTGAACGATTTTCCACAGATGTCGCATGCGTAAGGTCTCTCATTAGAGTGGGTCATCTGGTGTTGCTTGAGGTTTCTACTCTGATTGAAAGATTTTTCACAGATGTCGCATGCGTACGGTTTCTCATTGGTGTGGGTCATCTGGTGTCGTTTGAGAGTTCCACTCTGCCTGAACGATTTTCCACAGATGTCGCATGCGTAAGGTTTCTCATTAGAGTGGGTCATCTGGTGTTGCTTGAGGTTTCTACTCTGATTGAAAGATTTTTCACAGATGTCACATGCGTACGGTTTCTCATTGGTGTGGGTCATCTGGTGTTGCTTGAGGTTTCTACTCCGATTGAAAGATTTTTCACAGATGTCGCATGCGTACGGTTTCTCATTGGTGTGGGTCATATGGTGTCGCTTGAGGTCTCCATTCTGCGTGAATGATTTTCCACAGATGTCGCATGTGTACGGTTTCTCATTAGTGTGGGTCATCTGGTGTTGCTTGAGGTTTCTACTCCGATTGAAAGATTTTTCACAGATGTCGCATGCGTACGGTTTCTCATTGGTGTGGGTCATCTGGTGTCGTTTGAGGTCTCCATTCTGCGTGAATGATTTTCCACAGTTGTCGCATGCGTACGGTTTCTCATTGGTGTGGGTCATCTGATGTTGCTTGAGGTTTCCATTGTGCGCGAATGATTTTCCACAGATGTTGCATGTGTACGGTTTCTCATTGGTGTGGGTCATCTGGTGTTTTTTTAGGTTTCCATTCTGCCTGAACAATTTTCCACAGATGTCGCATGTGTACGGTTTCTCATTGGTGTGGGTCATCTGGTGTTTTTTGAGGTGTCCTCTCTGCCTGAACGATTTTCCACAGATGTCGCATGTGTACAGTTCCTCATTGGTGTGGGATATTTGATGTTGCTTGAGGTTAGATTTTAATGTGAAGGTTTTGCTGCAGATGTCGCATGAGTGCCCTTTCTCCTTGTGCATTTTACATGTAAAACTAGGACTCATTTCGGCAATGATTTGGGCGTGTCTTATTTGCTGTATCCTCCAAACTAGCAGTCTTGTCTACATCAGACTCTTCAAAATGTGCAAAGATAAAAAGCAGCAAAAAGTGTAATTTTCTACTAAAAAAAAGGTGTCGTCACTCCCTGTTCTTTGAATACACAGTACATTCAGCGGCGTAATTAGGGGTAATTTTTTAAGGGGTAATTTGTTACGCTTGACCCGTCCCACCGCTCGACCCGTCCTACAAAAGTCCTACAACAGAAAATAATTTTACTCTCGTTTTCACCTTGTTAAAGAAGTCAAGGCACAAATTCGGAATACCCCGCCACTCGTCTGCCCACTTCGTATCCGGATATATACGCGCTGTACAGCGAGTATTCACAATTATTTTTCGGAGGCCAGAGAGCCTTTGGGTCAACTCGTCGTACTCGGGTCAACTCGTACCCGAGTCAAGTCGCACCCGAGTCAAGTCGTACTCCCCTCCCGTTAATTGAATTTTCTTTTTACCATATTAATATTTTCTCAACATATTCTAAATAAATTTGATGTATGTTTCTTTTTTACTGGATGGCTATCGCAATTCGCGACTTTGTGAACTTCTTTAAATGCAATTGGCTAGGAATGTTGCGTAAGGAATATCTCTTTAATAAATATTTTTATTATCGAAAAAATTATGAATGGTATAGTTGTTATTAAATTCTTTTGATCGATTTCATATTAATGATTTGTAATTATTGTCGAAAAATTAAGAATGTTATATATTGTTTTTCGATTTTTAGGTATTTGATGCATGAATTACTGCAAACTCCGTGTTTTACCATTGACCAAAAATATTTAGACAAGAAAGTTTTTGAAGTTGGCTTTCTTTACAATATTACTGCCCATGGATCAAATCTCTTTTGTGAATGGGTTGGTTCTGAAAAGAACCGGTTGTTTTAATCTGGTTGGCTCTGAAAAGAGCCGTTATTATAGATCAAATCTGAAGACAACAATCCTATACACAAAAGTACCCGATTTAAATACTATTGATTTTGTTGTATGATTTTCATTCCTTTAAACTTATAATTTGAGAAAAAATTGTGCCCGAGTCAACTCGTCTGTCACTGCGCTAAAATGACGCTACCTCTTCAACGTCTTCATGCGCGCGGGTACCGTCGTGTATGCACGAGGGTACGAGTTGACTCGAACACGAGCTGACTCGAACACGAGCTGACTCGAACACGAGCTGACTAGGGCACGACTTGACTTGGGCACGACTTGACTTGGGTGTAAAATTTGGGGTACGAGTTGACTTGGGTACGAGTTGACATGGGTCGACTTTGGGTCAACTCGTACGAGCTGACTCGTGTACGAGTTGAATCGGGTACGAGTTGAATCGGGTACGACTTGACTTGGGCACGACTTGACTTGGGCACGACTTGACTTGGGTGTAAAAATTGGGGTACGAGTTGACATGAGTCGACTTTGGGTCAACTCGTACGAGCTGACTCGTGTACGAGTTGAATCGGGTACGACTTGACTTGGGTACAACTTGACTTACCGGTAGGTGTAAAATTTGGGGTACGAGTTGACTTGGGTACGAGTTGACATGGGTCGACTTTGAGTCAACTCGTACGAGCTGACTCGTGTACGAGTTGAATCGGGTACGACTTGACTTGGGTACGACTTGACTTGGGTGTAAAATTTGGGGTACGCGTTGACTTGGGTACGAGTTGACCCATTTGCACGATTTTCCACAGATGTTGCATGCGTACGGTTTCTCATTGCGTGGGTCATGATTACCCCTTGAACTCTGGGTCTCCCGACGCCCGTAGGGCGGAGACCCATAGATAGAGAGGGTTTTTACAGGTTAACCGCCGTTAAACAATAGAAACCGTGCACAAATTTCGGGCAATAACTCCATACTGCCGCACAGTCTACCCCAACTAAAAATTTGTATGAGTACTTTATCAACTCACCCAGCTGCTGCCTACAAAAACCGGTCGAATCTCGGCCAATTTCTGTAAAAAAAAGGTGAAAACTATGCCCGTTCCGCAAACGCGACTGTTACAAGATGGCGAAAAACATCGTTGAATAAGGTTGTTTCACGTTCCGCGGCCATCTTGGATTCAGCGCAAAAAGGGGTACCCAACTTACCCGGATGATAGCGTGTTTATATGGGTGTTCCCCTCTTCCTACATGTAGTACGCCTACAGAGGGCGCTCTACTGAGCATGCGCAATGGGTGCTGTTTTCTAAACCCTGGCTTCGTTCTATTGTGGCTGTACCTCTGGGGCATTGCTAAACTGTATGAATAAGGCCGCGGAAGATAAGCTTGTGTTTCAAAAACGGCTCTGCGGCTTGAAATTACACTCGAGTTATCCGCCATCTTGTATTGTCAGTCGCGTTTGCGGAACGGGCATATTTTTCACTTTTTTACAGAAATTGGCCGAGATTCGACCGGTTTTTGGTGGGCAGCAGCTGGGTGAGTTGATAAAGTACTCATACAAATTTTTGGTTGGGGTAGACCGTGCGACAGTATGGAGTTATTGCCCGAAATTTGTGCACGGTTTCTATTGTTTAACGGCGGTTAACCTGTAAAAACCCTCTCTATCTATGGGTCTCCGCCGTACGGGCGCCGGGAGACCCAGACTTCTAGGCATGATCATCTGGTGTTGCTCGAGGTGTGCGTGAACGATTTTCCACAGATATCGCATGGGTACGGTTTCTCATTGGTACTATAGGTCATCTGGTGACGCTTAGCAGTTGAGCCGTGGGTGCGTTCCACTTACGCGAACTGTTTGCGCGAACATTCGCCTACGTTTTGAGTTGGCGTTAGTTGAAGTGGAACGATATTTTAAAAACTACGTTTTCAAAATGGCGGCGCCCAGTGAAAGTGACATCGTTTGGTTCGCTGCTTTTTGTCAAACTCATTATTTTTCTTTAAAAGATCCCTGTGAATGCTCAAAACAATCCACCGTTTATAACGAAAAGTATAAAACGTAAATAAAAACCGTGAAAAGAACCCTGCCGTCTGCTAACCGCTTCGCCATCATTAAAATATGGCCAACAGCGAACAGCTCGGAATGTCGTTCGCCGTTTTCGCTAACGTTGGCCAACATAATTGGCGCACATTGCGTTCCACTCACGCGAACAACGCTAACGTTGGCCAACGTTGGCAACGTTCGCTGGAGTGGAACGCACCCCTGGTGTCCATATACTCGCATACGGTTTCTCAACAACAACATGATTTAACTCGCAATTAAATAAAACACCGTCAATACAACAAAACATATAGTCAACACATCCCCTGTTTACCCACGAAATTAAATATTATATTCTGCAGTTTAAACAAGCATAAATGTCATGAAACCTGTCTACATTCTCTCGCCAAACTTACCATATGGTTCACGTGCGTATTCTGCCATTTTTAGTTGCCAAATTACTTATTTTTTTAGCGCCCTCTTTTGATAGATGGCGTCACCACTGGGAGCACGTGGATTTTATTTGCTCGTATTGGGGATCGTTCGATTGCGAGCGCGCGTACACGATGTGATGGGATGTTATGTGACACCGAACACAACAAAACACACACACAAAATATAATTAACATCTTGTCATTTTCGATTTGATATGAATGACAATTGTATTTCAACCAATAAAAACAAAACCATAATAGGAGCCAAAGAAGATCTGCGAAGGATGCAATACCGATGTATAGCTAAAACAGCCATTGGAATGGAGAATTTATATCAAATATATAAGTTTTGCGTCCAAAGAAAGATGGGTCATAAAATGATACTGAATTTAAAGACTTTAAATAAGCATGTAAAATACCATCGTTTTCAGATGGAAACTTTGCAGTCAGCTATACAGCCGAACAAAAACTGCTGGCATCTTTTGATCTTCGTGATACTTATTAGTGCCAATTGCATACGAACGACTATGAGTCAATTCGCATGCCTCCTTAATGGGCTTGCTTCAGCTCTTGAAACCAAGGTCATGAAACCTATTCTCTGCCCTCAGAGACAAGGGATTACATGATCAGTTGCATATATTGATGATTCGTTGTAATTTGTATGCTGGATCATAATGTCGAATGTTGCAAACATTTGAAAGTTAATACACTAGTTAATGAACCAAACTGGGCTTATTGTTCATGACCATAAATCAGACGTTAATCCGACACAAACATCTCCTTCCTCATCACGGTCTCCTTGTCCTCCAACGTTCACGTTGCCATCGTTCTTCTCAGCTTTTGAGCGGGCTTAGGTATATTTCAGCCAATTCTGAATTAGCAGACAAATTTGCCCATCAACAGCACGTTCTGTTGAGGGGTTTTCACGGACAGCTTCTGCAATTAAAAGAATCATAACTTTCTACTACTGTCAAAGCATATGGCGAATATTAAGGAGACAACACAGGGAATCCTCGTGTCATGGAAGTCCCTTTAATTGTGTTTGGTATATTTATGGAGAAATAAGTCTTATTTCTCCATGGTATATTGCAGTCTCTATCATTGCACTGTTTAGGTTATCATCATGCATAGGTGAGAGGGCAATTTTACCCGATCTGAACTGGATACCAACGGACTGCGAACGGGTTAAAGACGAGATGGACATACTGAGAACAGTTTCAGAACGAAGTAGCATCGTATTTATGACATTATTTGGCCAAAGTTACACGTTCTACCCCCAGCACAGCCCGTTTTACAATTGGTTTAGAACGGGGCAGGACGTTTTGAGAACTATAGTTCGGTGTGGCAGAAGCAGTGGAAACGACTCCCGGATTGCCTCGATCTTCCAAACATACTACGACCATTCCCGTTTACGACCCCACCACGTTCTACCCGATTTTACCACGATTTGTACCACGATTTGTACCACGATTTACATTTTTTTCGATCGGGAAGTTCGTAACGAGGTCAAATGCCCAGTGTGATAGTGGTGTTAGGGAGGCTAAACCCACGTGACGTCAGCTTTTAACTTTCGCAGGTCCAGTATACGCATTTTCCAGAATGTACTTTGTATTGCATTTAGGGGGGGGGGGGGGGGGGGGGGTAAAGCACCCTCAACTCTAGCACAGGCTGTACAACCGCGCCTGTCGTTGGCTTTATCTGGAGGATGCGCTAACAGTAACAAGTTTGCATATGCGAGGAATGAGGAGTATTTTTGATCTCCGTGATTTTATTTACTATAATCTTTCAATGGTTCAGTAGTCATATCGTTATACATGAGTAGACACGCGCATGCGTAACGGCTGATGCAAAACGTATCAAACGTAGAGGCCACTCCCTAACTGTAAACCTTCTGTGGCATGTCGAATGTCTTATGACCTCGCCCGATTTGAACTAGTTGTCTTTGCGCAGAGGCGATATCGTAACCAATGAGGCCAAACCGAGGTGCGATTATTGCTAGTTGAAAACTTATCCCAATACCCCGCAATGACGACGTGAAATACCGTCGGCATGTGCGATTTTTGATGGTCTCCACGGGGACCTAAATGATTACAACGAAAAGTAGAAAGAAAACGACATAAGCAACATATCAATAATAGTACCCGTCGTTTTCTATATTTTTTTCCTCTTTCTTTTTCAAATTCGACAGAAACCTTCATAAATTTAATATTTCTGTAGTGAAATCGATGCTGTGGTGTCACAGCGTGATGAAGGGGGTAGACCCCAAAGTAAATCAGGATAAGTGTGTTGAAATTGTTAAGGATTGATGTCACAAAATCACCAGCCAATCATCACCAACAGTTTAAACTTCGCAAATTTATTAAATCACTGGAAGAATCAAATCAATCAAAACTCAGGCAGGTCCACCAGTAGTACAGATGAGGTGATCAAATTAGACAGGTTTCCATCAGATCCCTTAACAATAGAGATCCAAGATCAACGATCCCAAGTAAAATACAATGTATCTCCAGTAAAATATCCCCAGGCACAATTCAGCCTCGATAGGCCTACATTTTGCCTAGAAGAAAACACAAGAAACACATGGTCAAAATAATACAAGTAGTTGTGTGTGCACACAAAGCAAGTACAATGGCGGGTCAAAGGTTACACATACAAAGTTAACTGTCATGACTCTGTGTAGTGCATACAACGCGTGCAACGTATAGTACATCAACATTAACATGTTAGGACAGTGCCTATGACAACGAAGCTAAGCCCCAAAAGTTTGAGTGAAAGTGTCTCAACTTTACACAAGTTCCTCAAAAAGATTACACAAAAAGACACTCACCACAGGTTCTGGGAAAGCCTGCCTTCACACTTAGCACACAGTCATGCTTCAAATAACGGAGCAAACCCTCCAAAAGTATGAGGAACAATCCCCATAAAATATAAAAACGATCTCCAGCTAACGGAGACGAAAAACCAATCCCCAACCGCATCGCTACTAGGGTCTACAATGAGCATTTTCCTATTAACCCATCTTTCATGACCACCACCACTTGGCCTAACCGCATACACATCCCCACCTGTGTTAAGTTTAACTACAACATGCTGTGGACACACTACCAAGCATTTCTCAAATATTAATGCGCCTTACACAAAATTGGGTTATAACATTAAATTTAACAATAAATGTCAATTTCCTATAAAAGAAACCTTGACTTGCTAATAATTACATTTCTTATGCAATTATAATAACAAAGTATTAGAGAAAAGTCTCCCAAACTGATGGATCTAGTTGCTTCTGTGGAGTATGAATTACGCAGCAACTAGTATCATGTTTACTTATGCAAATTAGGATAGCTAAATATAGCTTTGTATCTGGGAAGTTAGATGGTAATTACTACATACCCCCACAAATTCCCTGCTTTAAGACCACGCGACCCGAGTGGACCTAACTATGTTAAAACAATCAGATATAACATTGTACAATATAAATTATCGTCATATTATTAACTAATACAAATTGGCAAGATTCAATTTTATGAAGAATAATAATTAACAGTAACACTTAATTCGTAAACAGTACAACACGATATTTGGCGTCAGTTTATACTTAAAAAGCAGACAGGCTTGCCAAAGTATAATACCCTGCTTCTTTCTTTTAAAGCAACACTTTTGTTTATGTGTTAATTAAACAATCGGGCATAAATTAACTAAAGAAGCAATTCGTTTGATACTGTGTAATATTTCCACAGGTCTAGTGAACAAGTTTATAATTGAAACAACTATACAGCTAGAATCCGTAAGATTTAGCAATGAACCAAATCGTGATTCTAAAGCAAAAACACATTATGGGTACAAATGCATTCCTTGCATTCTATTCTAAATAAAGTGTAAAAGCTGGACAATAAGTAAAAACTCTAGACTTAATAATTACACAAACGTTTGCACAATACAATCACGACTTTGCAGTTGTTCATGTTTGGAAGCGACGCCCAAAATAACTGTCTATTTTTTTTTATAGTGTCCGAGTATACTATAATGTGTTTTTTTTCATTGAACAAAACACCTATTTCCTTAATTAGAGCAAATGCAAACATTTCGCTTTTAGATAATGTTGACATCTGATAGTTGTTGACATGGGCAGCACCATATCTCTACAAGTACTTGCAGAGCAAACATCGCTAGAATTACTTATTTTAAAAATGATTGCAAATATAGACAACATATGCATATTAACATACAATTGAAGTTTTCTACAGAGAACTACAAGAAAGTGATACATAACTTGCAAAATACTTTCACTGGACATGTCTGAAAATAAGCTCTTTGAGACCCTGACAATACTTGACCATACCCTCTTGGTTTAAATGACAACCATCCTCATGGATGTATTTCGGGTAATTAACCCTTCTCTGTGCATATTGGTGAACTCCTAGGTTCTCATTAAGTTTCCTAGCAAGAATGGCATTGAATCGTCGGACCCGATGGTTAAATGTGGCAACCTCTACCTGTCCCTGACGCGATATTTTAGTGCGCTGAATGACAGAAAGTGCAACAACACGTCTAGGGACAACGCCATTGGACTTGAGCAAATCGAGAAAACGAAGCGTGTCCTGAAGTAAAACAGCAGGGGTAACTTCTGGGCTACAAATATCATTTGTCCCCATATCAATAATCAATACATCAATTTTCCTCATTTTCATATTATGTAGGTAATGATCAGTGCTGGAAAATATCCTTGCATAGGTTAAGCCTGGATGGCCTTCTACAAATAGGGTACATGCATCTTGTACCCCAATATAGTCACAAACTGACTGCTGGGTTCTTTGAGCCTCTCTCGAAAATCGAGCAACAAATGAATGACCAAAAAGAAAAATATGTGGCTTCTTTGCCATATTTATATAAAATGTTTAAGCTGACACCCAGAACATGTGGCAAAATACAATAAAAGAGATACTACATGTAGTAAGTCTTCCTAGCAAAACCTCTTGGAGCTACGTATACATGTACATCAGTACATGTAACACAAAACAAGTACAGTACAACAAAACTACATGTACACAAATCCTACACTAAAAAGTATGATAGACAGTGATCAGTCAATGAGGTGGTGATAACCATGTCCCGCTCAACAAATAAAGCAGGCAGCCCCTTTCGTGAACAATGCCTATCAAGTTATTCCATTAGGCCACTGCCCCAAACGACTCTTTAGTCGCTCTGATCGTCGTACACCCGGTACGGCGTCTGCTGGATTTGGCTGCTGACCATCACCAGTCACCGAGTGCGATTCTGGTGGCTTCAGCAGAGAAGGCGGTGCAACCAACACCTCCTCATTAGAACTATCCGATTCTAAATCATCTTCAGTGTCAGAGGAATCGTTAAGTGCCGGGAGATTCTGCAATGGAGTGTCAGGTACAGTTACTTCGCTACTAGGGTCTACAATGAGCATTTTCCTATTAACCCATCTTTCAGGACCACCACCACTTGGCCTAACCGCATACACATCCCCACCTGTGTTAAGTTTAACTACAACATGCTGTTCAGCATCAAAGTGATCACTGAGCTTATGACGATCAGTAAAATGGCAATTCCTGAGAAGTACCCTCGTACCGACTGCAAGTGCTTCAGCATGCGCTCGCTTGTCATATTGTCTTTTGTTTCTATCTGCAGCCCTAGAAAGTCGTTCCTTTGCAACTGCATGCGCATTTTGGATAAACTGCGCCTGTTCCTGGATTGCATTGTCATCCCAATTTCCTCTCGCATTGCTGATCAAGTGATCCAAAGGAATAGATGGTTCCCTACCAAACATAAGACAATAGGGAGTGTAGCCAGTTATGCTGTGTGGTGTGCTGTTGTAAATGAACACCAAATGTGGGAGGAGCTTTGGCCAGTTCCTACGGTTTTTGAGTTTAACAGATTTTATGAGACCACAGAGCGTTCTGTTAAAACGCTCCGTCTGCCCATTACCCTGTGGGTGGTAAGGGGTTGTTCTAGTTTTGCGTATCCCATAGAGATTACATAACTCTCCCACCAGGTGACTCTCAAAGTTCCTGCCCTGATCCGAGTGGATCTGAGAAGGAATACCATAGTGTACAAACCATTGATCATGCAGAGCGTGAGCCACTACCTTTGCTGTCTGATCTTTGCATGGAGTGGCCAATGCAAACTTAGTGAAAGCGTCTGTCATCACTAAGACATCTTCGACATTACCATGACCTCGATCCAGTTTAAGAAAATCTATAGCTAAACGTTCCAAGGGACGGAAAGCCAGAAGGTGGCGCATTGGGGGACGAACTACCGGTGTGGGAGCCTTGGCCACAGTGCATTGAAAACATTTTTGAATGTATTCCTTCACCTGAACATTCATACAGGGCCAATAACAACGACTCTTGATCAATCCCAAAGTCCTCCCTACTCCCTGATGTCCCCATTGGTCATGGGCAGCCTTTATAATATCCAACTGTAGTTGCTTTGGAACCAGCAACTGAAACACTTGCCCAGGACCAGGATCACCAACCACTCTGTACAACACACCGTGTCGTTCAACTATAGTTGTGGCCACTCTTTCAACCAACCTTTGACCTCTTTTGTACTTTGACTTGGACTCAGACCACCTATCCCTGGGTCCCAACGGCGCTCCCATAGGCCCCACACTTCACTGAGGGCATCATCCCCTTTTTGTATCACAACCAAATCTGAGTGAGAATATGATGGCAGCACTGAAGACGCGACAACAGGTGATTCCTCGACCACTCGCTCTTCCCGCACTTGTACGAGGACTGGCATTTTGGCTGAATGCAACTGATGAGGCAAGGGCGTGCATTGCATTATAAACTGCAATTCCTCAGCAATTTCTGACACTACTTGGTCAGGTGGATTCCGGCTAAGCGCATCTGCGCATTTGTTCGAACGTCCCGATCGATACCTGATTTCGAGGTCGAACGCGGCTAGCTGCGCGACCCACCGCTGCTCAGTGGCCCCCAGTTTAGCAGTCTGGAGGTGGGCAAGAGGGTTGTTATCTGTCCACACCGTGGTGTGCCTACCTAACAGATAACCTCTAAACTTCTCTGAAATGGCCCACTTAAGGGCAAGCAACTCCAACTTAAAACTTGATAAGTCGGAATAACCCTTCTCTGCCCCCCTCAGACCGCGACTGGCATAGGCCACGGGGTGCAAGTGACCACTGTCATCATACTGAGAAAGGCAAGCACCGAGGCCCTTTAATGACGCGTCTACTTCTACAACAAAATCACGATCGAACTGCGGATAAGCTAGAACTGGTGTAGTGCATAGTGCCTGTTTCAGCGACCTAAGAGCTTCATCAGCTTCTGCTGACCATTCTATAGGCCCCTTGGACTTCCCTGCTTTTATCGCTGTTTTGCCCACGAGCGCATGCAATGGCACGGCAATCTTGGCGAAATCGTTGACATAGCGCCGGTAATAGGACGCGAGTCCAAGAAACGACCTCAATCGTTCCACATTAGTAGGAACTGGCCAATATGTTCTATCTTGCCAGGATCAACAGATACCCCTTTGTCACTGACGATATGACCCAAATGGGACACTGAACTCATGAACAACTGGCATTTCGAGCCATTCAGTTTTAACCCATTGCGAGTCAGCCTACTGAACACCTTGTCTAGCCGTTCCACGTGTTTATCCATGCTTACAGAAAATACCAGCAAATCGTCCAAATACAGGACGAGTTCGGACAGATTCATATCAGCAAAAATCAATTCCATTACACGCTGAAATGTGCTAGGACTGTTGGTCAGTCCCTGAGGCAGTCGTAGAAACTCGTAGAGACCCCACGGAACACGAAATGCGGTTTTTGGTATGGAGTCTGTGTGCAAGGCCACTTGGAAATAACCATGGGCTAGGTCGAGTGAGGAAAACAGTCGGGAACCCCCTAATGACTCCAATGTCTCGTCTATTCTGGGGAGTGGGAATGCGTCCTTCTCAGTTTTCACATTTAAGCACCTATAATCTATGCACAAGCGCAACTGCCCGTTTTTCTTTCTAACCAGAACCACAGGACTGGCATACTTACTCGCCGACCTCCTAATAATGTTCCTATCCAAAAGATCTTGCAACAGCTTCTTGACTTCTGGTACTTGACTTGGGACAATTCTGCGATACGGTAAATTTACAGCCTTGTCGTCCGACAGCTTGATCTCATGTGGGATTAAATCGCAGTACCCTACATCAAATGGACCCATCGAAAATGCACTCTCGTGTTTCTGTATTAAGCGAGCTGCCAAAACAGCATCTGTGGCTTCTACATTCTTAAGGCTGAGACCGGGAGGTAACAAATATGTTGACCCATCTGGGAATGTAAACAAATCCCTTTGTTTGCAACTTGGATTATCTTTCAAATCCTCATCACGCAAATCTACACTGGGCCCCTCATCACGCCCGGGATCAACAACTACTTGGTGAACACATACTTCCAAAGAATCATTATTGGAATTAACCAAAACTTCTTCGTTCACCTGTACCTCATGTGCCACTGCAACTCTAGTTAGTGCAGGGACAATTAATTGCTCAGAACTCTCATTTGCTACAAATACAGAAACCGCTTTTGTGCCAGTTCGATGAATACCATCCACAACTCTAATCACACATTGTGTTGAATCCTCCTTGACACTGGAGGAACACGACTGAACCAATAATGACTTGACCTCTGAACCGGTCTGAGACCCATCTAAGCAACAATCAACACGTTTAACAGTGCCCGGAGGAATGGTCACCAGTTCCCGCGCCCAGACATCACAGACTTCTGTACGTACCTCTTCAGAACAAGGCTGTCGCGCTTCATCTACCTACAGATTTGAACCAATGCAAGGCCAGATCCCATTCCCGATTCCCACAAGCAAGTGCTGAACTTTTCAGCTTCGAAGACAAAACACGCAATACATTACAACCAAGCAAGACAGGGTATTTATCTGGCTACAAATTTCTGGCCAAATATTTCTACAGGGGCCTCTAAATAACCGTCCACTGGGACAGCTAAGCCATTGACACCAACGAGCTTAACAAAATGTGCCCACTTCGTGCAATTTCCCTACTCTCTTGGTTAATTGGCTCTGGTAAAACTTGGCTGACACCAATGAAGTGACAGCCCCAGTATCTAGAACACAATCGGCAGGAACCCCAGCCACTAAAATAGTGGCTGTGGGACTGCTAGCAATAAGCTTGTTCTTTTCTGAAGATGAAATTACCCTATTTACACTGACAGATTCATTGACTGGTTGCCTTGTGGGCTTAAAATCACCATCACCCTCCGACACAGCGCCCTCTATGGCGGAGGCAACCCATTTCCCATTTCCTTCTTTTGGTCTGGCTTAGGTTGTGGATCAGGTTTGGTCTTCTCTTGTTCATGCAGATTTTTCCGCTTATAGCAATTTTCTAGTGTGTGCCCCAGCTTCTTGCAAAAGGAGCACCGAGGTACTGATCTATTGGGACTACCCCTACCCTTCTCAATCCCAGTGGCTAAGCGATCTAATCGCTCATTCACGAGGGTCTGTTGTTGGACAAGTTTGTCCACACTGGACACTAGACATTTCTGGCTAGCAAGCAAGTCTCCCAACACTTTATTTGTGGCCAAATCGCTACACGAAGCGCGGTCTACCCTACAGTCTATGTGTTCTACAGGGAGGACAGGGTCTTTACTTGAATTACGTGTATCCTCATCACGGAAAAAACTTAAGGCCAAGTTACGCATCTTGAAAAACGACATTTTGGGGTTATCCACTACGAGTCTGCGCAACTCTCTACGCATAGAGAGGTCGCGTACCCCTCTAACCAATTGCTCCTTGAGGGCCCCCTCCTTTAGCTGGCCCAACGCCGCCTTTTCTTTAGAGTCCCTCGCTGCCGTCTCCATCCGATCATACAATCGTATGATCGAACGGCTGAACTCGGCAAGACTTTCATGTTCTAATTGCTCTCTGGAGTAGAATGCATAGTTTAACGACTGCACCGTTTCCGGCAAGCTGAATCTAGTACGCAACAGCATGCAGAGTTTAGAAAACTCAGCCCTTTCAGTGATTGGGCAACAAAGGACCTCCTCCCGTGCCGCACCAGTGAGGTGGTCCAATGCTGCAGCGACTTTTTGTTCATCATTCAAACTCAGTTGCCTCACATAAGTATTAAGATCATCGAGCCATTCTTTCAAAGACGGGTCCCCCGACTTTCGTGGAAGACCAGAGAACTTAACCAGTTTAACCGTTGGCGCTCGCTGGTAGCGTAAATTAGAGAATGCACTGGCCAGGGTTTCAGCCAAGGCCTCATTGGATTTAGAAATGGCCTCAGCCATTATTTCAGGCATGGACATGGTTGCAGTCAGTGCCACACTCAACCAACAGCAAAAAAACTCAATTACAAAATTGCAGGTCGCAAAACTGTACGATAGACAAAAATGCCTACTTGATTACATTGTGTTAACACTTAGGCTTGCACATTAAATTGGGAATAAAATAGAATGAATCAATACCCTACACATCACCAACCATAACAAAATTGGTTCAAACTATAATATAGACACAGATAAAACCGGTCAATAAAAATATAGCCCGTTACTCAGTTGGCAAGAATGACAGGAAAAACAAATGTAACCGAGTGAATATAGGCCCTTTTATTTTATATAGTTCCTTTTGTTTTTCTATATTCCTTTTGTAGTTAGCCACTTTTGTGTATTTTACATCTCATTTACGATGATACTAACCTTTAAGATTTTCCTGTTTATTTTATACTAACATTTAAGGTTCCCCTTAATTCAAAGCTTGCTGCCAGAGCCATCAATCTTATCACAGTTAGAGCGCTATTAAATCTCAGGGTCTCACCCAAATATTGTGTGTTACTCGAATTCGTGCGGTTTGGTCTCTTAACATCGGCTTTGATCGATCATGGTCTGATGACGTGGATGGGTACTGGCCTTACTAGGGTTATTGCCCTCACGAAAAAGTTGAGCGGTTGTTCGAGACAGGGCTGGGCACTTTGTGTTAGGACCTGCTCCGTGCTAGTCGTGCCAGTTGGCAGCTGCAATCTTCTGCATTATAAAGTTTGCGCTGGACTTGTTCAGGTTCTCCTCTAGCCAACTAAGCAGGTAAAATTATTCTTTTCTTTTATACTTGTAATTTTATTAGGCATTAGTTTATACGTTTATATCTTTTAATTGTGTGATTTCGAAATATTGCGGTTTGTAAAGTGATATTTCTCCAATGTTGGATTAATGTCATTGTTCCTTGAATCTTTGATGACCAAAGATGAAGTAAATTTAATCCCAGTCTGATTGCAAGGATGTTCTCTCAATGGAAAATATCGTGTTATTCTTAAAGTGAAAGTTAAGTACAGCGCACATACAACGCGTGTCGAGTTACGGACTGCTGATGAAACTGTAAATTCTTTTCGTGTTTATATAATTCAACATACGGCATATACATGCATGTGCATGTAATCGTTTTTGCCTCTTGGTCTTATGCTAGTAAAATATCATTTAATATTGTATTTAACTTTGGATTTTATAATTGTTTAGTAATGTAAAGACCATAAGGTTCTGTTTAAAATTTTTTGTAGTGAATTGGCTAAATAAGAAAATCAACGTAAAGTTGTTCTATTTCAGTCAAAGGCCACTCGAGTAAATTGTATTGTTGATCTTTTGACCTTATAATAGGGTGAAACAACAGCTGGATTGTGCCAAGATTAACTGGGCCTAGCCATGCAGTTGGCCTTGGTGCCACTGGGTACGGTCTGGAAGAACCATTAGCCTCATATTACTAGGTTGGATGGGGTATGTACTGAGCTGATGGTCAGTTTGTGGTTTTGTTTTATTCTAATCATGAAGTACAGTATATGCCATATGAATTATACAGCAGTTGTTTTTCTTGAAGTTGAAGATTTGGCCATTGACAAATTATTATTTGTTACTCGCTTTCTAGAAACAAGGGATCTGGTATATCAAGCCGCGATTTGCATTGATGATATATTTTAACACCGACTGGCCAGTAAATGACTTACAAATGTTAAAATGTATTTTAAAGTTTATTACAGGTTTTATTTTGCATATCTTAATTGTAATTATTTTGTTTATTTCTTATGTTATTGACAGGGTTTTTGTTTTAACCGTGTCCTATTAAAGTACATGCCACTGCATCCTGGTTTCTGTGTGCCTTGATCCTTGATGGTTAAAAATATGGCCCACACAATTATTTATCATGAGCAAAGCGGCCAACTTGTCAAACAAATGGGCTCATGTACAAACAATGCACACAAACCACAATGACATTAAAACGAGTTATCTGAACACCATACAATACACATTCAGAATATACATACGACAGATTTCAAATGAACCGATTATAAGTAAGCTGTCGACGTATACACACTTGGCTGCTCTCACAAGGTTGATGTAGAATCCAAGGACTTCAGACGTAGCCACATCCAAAGCAGCCGTGAAGCTCGAAGGGTTGCGCCCGGGGATATTGAACACAGTAGACTGGATGATCGATGAATCACATGGAGATCACATAAACACACTCTATCCCATCCTCGTCGCCATTTTTGTAGTGAAATCGATGCTGTGGTGTCACAGCGTGATGAAGGGGGTAGACCCCAAAGTAAATCAGGATAAGTGTGTTGAAATTGTTAAGGATTGATGTCACAAAATCACCAGCCAATCATCACCAACAGTTTAAACTTCGCAAATTTATTAAATCACTGGATGAATCAAGTCAATCAAAACTCAGGCAGGTCCACCAGTAGTACAGATGAGGTGATCAAATTAGACAGGTTTCCATCAGATCCCTTAACAATAGAGATCCAAGATCAACGATCCCAAGTAAAATACAATGTATCTCCAGTAAAATATCCCCAGGCACAATTCAGCCTCGATAGGCCTACATTTTGCCTAGAAGAAAACACAAGAAACACATGGTCAAAATAATACAAGTAGTTGTGTGTGCACACAAAGCAAGTACAATGGCGGGTCAAAGGTTACACATACAAAGTTAACTGTCATGACTCTGTGTACTGCATACAACGCGTGCAACGTACATGTATGTATAGTACATCAACATCAACATTAGCCTCTGTCATGAAATGACGAAAATCAACCGAAGAGGGCGTTTTGAGGAAATTTGTCAATATGGCTTTCGAGCTCGCGCGTAAAACTAACGTAAGTAGCCATACCATGGAGGAAAGACAACAGATAGTTAATGAATTGCGGGGAAATACTTAATAAAAAATGGCCAATCATAAAACTAGATTTTCTTTCCTGCACTTGAAAAGACCCGCCGTATATTTATGCTCCTTAGAAAACCGGTTAGGCCCAATTAACATTTAAACAAAACAAAAAATTCAGTGGCACTGAACTGAAGCTTTATTTGAAAGCCATATTTGAATGCCAAACAGTAAACAAATTCTGGGGCCAATTCATACAACTTGATACATGTACAAGCAATATTATTTTTGTATTTTTAATTATTTTTTGACATCAAATATAAATTTGGGGCTTTACACACAAGCACTTGGTTCACATAATTACTATATGGACGTTAAACCTCAACATTCCTAATCCTGCAATGTTAATTTAAAAACCAGTTTTAAATACTGTCACATTAAATGTACAGACGCCTGTGAAATCTAGTAATATTTTACCCTTTTATTGACTGAAACCTGACATTAAAAGAACTTCGTAAATATTAAACTTGAATTTTTCAAGAATTATTCAATTGCGCCACGACCAATTAGGGAGCACTCGGTCGATTGTGTGCACAATTTCTGGACGCCACCGTTTTGGTGTTTTTTTCGGACTAAGCTTACACCTAAATTGTTAACAGAGGATAAACAGCAAGCATTAATAACATTAACATGGTAAAGGTACAATGAATTTGCAGTTTGTCAACAAAGAAGTATGGCAACATTGCATGAGGAAAGTCGGTCCAACATTAACTGTTTATAAACAATGTAAACGTCGAAGTACAGCTATAGCTCTCCCAAAGGTCGAGTTGTCTCAACGGGCGAGTTGTCTCAACGGGCGAGTTGTCTCAACGGTCGACTTGTCTGACATCTGCTAGCTACGCACGTACGTATATAGCGCAGCACGCTTTCACAAACTGACCATTTTTTCAGTCGCTGTTTCTTTCTCTTTCGTAATTTTACGGTTTTGGATGACATTTAGCCTTATGCCTACGATTTATCCTTTCGAAATAACCACAGCCTTTAGAGCTCCGTCGTAAGCCATAAAGTTCTGACATCGACGACACACGTGTTGCTGTTGGTAAGCGCCGCCATTTTGACAATTTTCCTCGCGTTGACCTTTTAGAAAGGTCATGACAGAGGCTAATGTTAGGAATAGGCGCGACAGTGCCTATGACAACGAAGCTAAGCCCCAAAAGTTTGAGTGAAAGTGTCTCAACTTTACACAAGTTCCTCAAAAAGATTACACAAAAAGACACTCACCACAGGTTCTGGGAAAGCCTGCCTTCACACTTAGCACACAGTCATGCTTCAAATAACGGAGCAAACCCTCCAAAAGTATGAGGAACAATCCCCATAAAATATAAAAACGATCTCCAGCTAACGGAGACGAAAAACCAATCCCCAACCGCACTAGTACTGTGTGGACAGTACCAAGCATTTCTCAAATATTAATGCGCCTTACACAAAATTGGGTTATAACATTAAATATAACAATAAATGTCAATTTCCTATAAAAGAAACCTTGACTTGCTAATAATTACATTTCTTATGCAATTATAATAACAAAGTATTAGAGAAAAGTCTCCCAAACTGATGGATCTAGTTGCTTCTGTGGAGTATGAATTACGCAGCAACTAGTATCATGTTTACTTATGCAAATTAGGATAGCTAAATATAGCTTTGTATAAATACCCCCACATTTCTAACAGAAGTAGCAGATACGCCTCTTTGATTGAGCAAACCCACTAGCCTCACGTCACGGTGGCCTATAGTTCCTCAACTTTTATCAAATGAGCGAGTACCTTACATCTAAGCATCCATCAAGTTGAAAGAGCGAAACAATTTAGCTTAATTAGTTGGCTAATTAAGAGGAACCCGTGAAAACGTACATGAGGGGATAGCCAACGACCAGAGGTTACTACGAAGTACTGCTCACATGGTTTACCGTAGTCTTGCTCAAAGACCGAGCTGGCGCGCCGTACGCTATCCAGGCTTATTGAGGGCGCCCTTAATTATCGCCAGATCCAGTTCCCCTTCAGCGTATTTTTGTTACACCGCAGCGAAGGGTTTCTTGTCGTAACACTGGCAATTCCACTCTTGAAAGGAGACTCATTCACGAATACGAAGTACAGTGTACACAGCGCGCGCGAAATAAAGTCGGGAGTCGTAGGGTAAATAAAGCCACTACACGCATCAAATAGATCAGCCGTATTGATAGAGAGGAGTAGGTTGGGGATGATTTTAGATAGAGAAATCAAGTACTGAGTCCTAGGGTCAATAAAGCCGAGGGTCCTAGGGTCAATAAAGCCGAGGGTCCTATGGTCAATAAAGCCGAGGGTCCTAGGGTCAATACAGTCGAGGGTCCCAGGGTCAATACAGCCGAGAATCATAATTACTGAGTCCTAGGGTCAATAAAGACGAGGGTCCTGGGGTCAATAAAGTCGAGGGTCCTGGGGTCAATAAAGTCCAGGGTCCTAGGGTCAATAAAGCCGTGGGTCCTGGGGTCAATAAAGTCGAGGGTCCTAGGGTCAATAAAGCCGAGGGTCCAGGGGTCAATAAAGTCGAGGGTCCTAATTATCGAGTCCTAGGGTCAATAGAGCCGAGGGTCCTAGGGTCAATAAAGCCGAGAGTCCTTAGGTCATAGGGTCATTACAGCCGAGGGTCCTAATTACTGAGTCCTAGGGTCAATAAAGCCGAGAGTCCTAGGGTCAATAAAGCCGAGAGTAGTAGGGGAAATAAGTTGAGAGTCCTAGGGTCAATAAAACCGAGAGTCCTAGGGTCAATAAAGCCGAAAGTCGTAAATAAAGTCGAGAGTCCTAGTCTTGTTACAAGGCCGTAATATAGAGGGAACCCTTCGCTGCGGTGTACCAAAAAATATACGCAAAACCCTGATATGACGTACAATGAAAACTGCCTCTGAATGATGTACATTACTAAGCATTGCGTCGCCGTTTGAAAAAAAACCGACACAAACATTATGTTTTTTTAATTTTCATATAAGTCCGTCTTGATTATCTGCTAGTTCTGTTCCCCCATTTGTCCTGAAATTGTGGTATAACTTGGATAGGTTTGGTAATTTATTCTGAAGAAAAAACACACAACACAAATGTGCTTGTATATTGATTGGATCACCCCGAACTTAAATACATGTCCCTATATTTTACACTAATGAAAACGTCTAGCTGACCTCCAAACTGTACGTTATATCGCTTGTATAGAGGTGATTCTACGCAACCTTTTAAAGAGATTGTGGAAATTATTATACACGCCTGGGACCACTGATGTTTTTTGCCTTTGAATGCTTCTTTTTTGTCATATATAATAGGTACATTTCTGCTAGAATGCCTTTAAAATGTCAAGTCACAAAGCACTATATATGTACCCCAAGTATTTGCTTGCTAGCACAAGCATCTTGGCAAGCTACGAATGCACCAGACTATTAAAATCGCACTCTTCCAATTATGTTTAATAAATGTTCAGAATATCATGTTAAAGTCTAATTAGAGAAAATGTTTTATCAGAGGTATTTGCGGTTCATCTCCGTGGGATTTGTGTATCCCAAAAGAGCCGGCCGTTAGAATATAAACGTCAATCAATGTGACCCTGTACTACATGTTTGCAATTTAATATCTTTCATCAATTTGTTGAGATTAATATCCATGCACTAATGATCATCTGTACTCTGTTAGCCTAAACTGTTGTTTACGCGCGAGTCTCAGCCAAGAATTGGGGCAAATACAATAAACAAGTCGATTTCGTTAAACTATCGAAGAGTCTTCATCAGGTGAAATATGTTATTGAAGCTGCATTGTGTCGCTGACGGCAGCAGTTTCATCGTGTCCTGAAAGAAAAACAGGAGAGGCTTACAAATGATGCTTTCATGGACAGTTTCTGTAAATGATTTTTACGGTAAAAACATAACTATAGTAGTACGGCATGAGAAATGGGTTCCCATGCACCCCCACCCTAAAACGAAATTCCAAGATGATTGTTAGTATATCTAGGACATCTAATTAAAGAATGTTGATGTTGCCAGCGAAAGAAATGTCCCATGATGTCTATAATTTGCATATTTCCAAAATAGCTGCCGTGCGCTCATGTCTAATGAGCCGATGTTGGAGGTCAAAATCACCCTATTCAGTCGAAAGTAATAACAATGCATAATTTTCGTTTTTACCATATCAAAAGGGAGTCTTTGAGTTGAAACAGGTAACCTATAACTCATGTGCCACCGATTCTATAAATAATAGGAATGAGTTCTGGCTCTAGCGGCAGATCAAACAGGCATCGTGCGTGTGGTTGCACGCGATCTCCCACCAACAAAATGAAGGGCAATCGGTGATCTTCGTCTCTGACCCGTCGCACGCGATGCCGTTCATGTAATGTACACATGGCCTTCCCCTTCGCCGAAATGGGCGCCGGACTTGGCCTCCACCACTGCGCCCGAGAAGCCCAGCTGACGGCAGACCACCTCGGCATCCGTCACATCCAAATCGGTATCGCAGAGAGTGCCCCATGCGTTACCTTGGTAAATTTCGACGCGGCCATTGGTGTGGCTCGAACCGCCGACCAACCTAATGGGTACAATGTCTGTGGGTAAAGTTGAATTCTAGCGTTAATCCTGGACATAAATTATTGATGGGGGACAAGTGCGCATAGGTTGCGGAAATTAGCCTGAAGGGAATAAACTGGGAAAAATTCTAGGAAGAAGAAAAAAACGTATTAGTGTACATGTACATACAAACTGAGACCGAAGCCTACAGGGCTTTTTTTAAGAACGCAAACGAAATGGAGGACTTAGACTTCAATTTTGTAACATCCTTCAGGGCTTAGTTTGTAAACTCGAGTGTAAATGTAAACAAATTCCTTACTGTGTCTGCATATCACTCCGGTAACGAGTGAGATGTTACACTGCTGAATGCTACTACACTCCTCATCTGTGACAACAAAACTGGCGGAGTTATTGTAAAAGCATATTAAATGTTTAAGGTTGAAAACCTTTGGGGAAAAAACCCGGAGAATGTTGGCCTAAATCTTTCACACGATGAACGCCGAGCTGATGACCAACACACCACACAAGCGTAAACTGAACGCAGGAAACATACCGCGGTAGAACATTTTACAGAAACACGCTACATCGCTCAAGAAGGACGAGCGTTACTACCTATAGAAAGGAATACATTAAAACAGAAAATACAAAAACAGAAAAGGGCGACCATGATTTGATAATAAACCTGCAGGATATGACTTTTTTTCCTGGACGTTTGTTTGCCGGGCATTTTTACATCTTACGATGTCAAATTCGACCATTTCGCGTAACGGAAAAATACATGTATTTCGGCCATGGACTGGTTACGGTCCTTAACTTTGTCCATTGAGGCGTGCGGCGGAAACCAATCCAACAATGCGCCTGCATTATGCATGCTTTGCACGGGGCGAGCAGTGCCGAGCACATGGCTTTTTGGCACCATCACCGTACCGCACGGTACCGTACGGGAAGACAAATACTTTAGTTGTTGATTTATCAGGGCATATTGGGGAACAAACAGCGGACCGCTCCTTAAAATGTCTGAAACCGAATGTTTCAGACATTTAACCCTTTAAACCCAGGCCTGTTTTCGAAGATGTTGTACGCGTTACTAGTTTGCATATCATTTACAGTGTACAAATCCCATATAATTATGTATCATTGGAAAGCTTACAAATAGGGGTATATTTTTGGGGAATATTTGGACCCGAGCTTTTAAGGGACTTATAAGTCAGATGTAGCGCGGGGCTGAGTGCAAAGGGTTAATGTCTGAAACGTAAGTCTATTGTTCACATTTCAGCAGGGTTGTATATAGCTACGCTTGCCGGCGCCGGCCAGCGGTATAGCCAGCATTTAACATCATTGGCCGGCACTCGGGATAAAAATTAAGCTTGCCGGCCGTCACAAATTTTGCTGAATTGCACCCCATTTTTTCACTTTTTGCTGCATCGCATCGCAATTGCAATTTTGTACTTGTCCATTTGTATGCTGCATGCCGCAATCACTGATGCACTGGCCGCATGCATACACCACCACTGTAATAAGACATGTAATAGCGCTCGTAGGTTTTCCGATTCTAAGACCAAAATATTTAAATATTTTTGGTTCATTGGGTCAGGGAACCAAAAAACTCGATGTCGCGACTATACCCAGCACGATATGTGGCATAGGGGTACCCCCCTCTTATCCCTATACTTTATACGCATTCAACACTATTGTAACCTAACTTGATCTTGATCTTGATCTTGATCGTTACATGGCGACGGACAAAAGAGATGTCCATGTAGAGCCACGGGAGAGGGATGAGTGGTCTACTCTTTGCTTGGTTGGGGCCTAAGACGGATGAAGTCGATAATCTGTTTTTTAAAACTGATAACTGAGTCCGTGATGATGATGTTGTCCGGTAGTTTATTCCAGTCTGAACATGTCCTTGGTATGAAAGAAAACTTTCGTGCGTCAGTCCTACAGTAGGGTTGGTCTAAAGGTCGACTGTTGCTAATAGTTGAACGACGAGATCTGCTTGGGGCAGGTGGAGTAAGTGACTTGGGTATAACTGAATTCCCCAGTTGGACCTGCTTCATAACCACAAGTCGTGCAGCCTCGCGCCTATTTTTCAAGGTGTCCCATTTAAGTTCTTTAATCATATTGCTAACACTTGCATGACGCTCGTAGTTATTTTTCACAAATCTTGCCGCACGTCTCTGGACCATTTCCAATTGATTGATATACTTGATCTCATAGGGATCACAGACAACCGAGGCATACTCCAGAAGTGGTCGGACGAGCGCTAAATAAGCAGTATTCTTGATAGACTTTGAGCAACTCTTGAGATTGCGTTTAAGCATTCCAAGGATTCGATTAGCCTTTTTGGTCATATGGTTATACTGGTAGTCCCATTTGAATTTATGTGATAAAAATACCCCCAGGTATTGATGATGGTCAACAATTTGGAGAGTCTGGCCATGAAGATTATAATTATAATTGTATCCCAGCTTCTGCCGTTTTCTCCCCATGTGCATGACGTAACACTTCTTGGCATTAAACTGCATCTGCCACTTATTTCCCCAATCATCAAGTCTGTCGATGTCGTCTTGCAGTGTTTTACAGTCAGTAGAAGTGTTGACAATATTGTATACAATACAATCGTCCGCAAAGAGTCGTATCTCCGAATGCAGATTATCCGTGATGTCATTTATGTACAACAAGAACAATAAAGGACCCAAAACTGTCCCCTGTGGAACTCCCGAGTCTACGTTGTCCCATTCGGATGTAGCACCATTGACGACGACTCTCTGTTTCCGTTGTGTAAGAAAAGCAATAATCCAATTGAGAAGTTTGCCACGAATACCATACATATGAAGCTTGGCTTTCAACCGTTCATGGGGGACTGTGTCAAATGCTTTAGAGAAGTCAAGTATTGCAATGTCTACCTGGTGACCAGCCTCGACAGCTTTTGCCCAATCATCTGAAGCCATGATCAGTTGGGTGACACAAGAATGGTGCTTCCTGAAGCCATGTTGTTTTGGCGTGAGTATGTTGAATTTCTCCAAATGACGACTAATATGAGAGTGAACAATATGCTCTAACAACTTGCTACATACAGAAGTCAACGAGACAGGTCTATAATTTGACGGAAGAGCTTTATCCCCTTTCTTATAAAGTGCAGTGATGTTTGCTGACAATCGAATGACTGCTGGAAAATATCTCTCAGGATCGGCGCAATCTCTTCAGCTGTTTCTTTGAGAATTCTGGGACAGATGTCATCAGGTCCACTTGCCTTATTAATATTCAAGTCCTTGAGCAATTTTAGTACTCCATAAGTCGTCACATGAATGTCCTCAACAGTGGGTAAATTAGTAGGAGTGAATGGAATCTTGTCAAGATCCTCCTTGGTAAATACAGATTTGAATTGATCAACAAGTCCTTGTGCTTTGTCTTTGTCGGTCACATGCTGGATATCCTGTGTTCTCAGCGTTGGTATGCCCTGGTTCTCCATACGCTTACTTCTTATGTATTTCCACAAACCACGAGGATTTTCTTTTAGGTTCTCGACAGCATCATGCACAAATCTCTGGTGAGCATTTCTAAGTTCCTGCTTCACAATTTTTCTTGCAACCCATCCTTCCTTGGCGGGATTTTGTTTGTTTTTGTTGGTGTTTTTTCCTCAGATAACAGATAACACTGTGGGCGATAAACAAATCAAGCAACGTCATTTTAAACGTGGGTCGTGGGTCTTCAGAACGTAAAAATGAGAGGGGCGATTGTGTGGCAAAAAGAGGTAGATCTCCAAGGCTCAAAACAGATTCTTTAGAAGTTCAGGGAGAAATTTTCGAGTCTACAGTGGGAAATATCCTCTATCCACGTTTTTTTCGCGAGTTTTGACGGTTTGAATCGTTAATACTTTTTAATGCTATCAAATAACGATCAAAAGAGACGGTTATCAACAAATCGTCAAACTATTCGGTATGCAAAAATAGTGGCTCACGTACGATGAAGTTTATGAGGGAACATTCAACATGAAAACTTATTTGACGTCATCTTTTTACATTATTATCTGCTCACTAAACGTAAAAGAAACCGATCTCTTATGGATACCATAATTCTACAGTACACGGTTAAACGTTTTGCGTAGTCAACCCCATTTACGTCAAATACAATAAATTAAAACCAAAACACTTGATAGTTGATACATGTACATGTTTTTTATACGGTAAAATAAACAAATTTACGTTCACACTCAAAGATATAGTTACGGTAAAATAATTGATAATCGAGACAGCGTTTATCGTTAAATATACACATTTATATGAAAATGTGTCGTTTACTAATAAAAACATGACGACCGATATGTATCCTAATAAAACAAGGGCATTTCGTCTTCAAAAGATGGAAGATAGTCAAAACAAAATTATTCGCCAACAAGATCAAAGAAGCTTATCAAAAAACTCACAACCTCAGACTCTCAGTGAGCAAAACTTATTCTTAAACGGTATTGTTTATGATACGACACATACTGTCATTTCTTTAGACAAATCATACTGCAGTATCCCTCGTATGCATCATAACAAAAAATCAGGCTGTCGCAGTCGTTGTTGGTGTAAATGTCAAATTTGTTAAACACTGGAAATATTACTTGTTGGCAGTGACGGTGATTTAGTCCAGGAAAAATAAGTTTTGACCTCAAACAAATTGCAACAAATTGTTTTTCACCACAGTGCACTTCTAAAAGGTTCCTAGAATGACATACTGAAAATCTACAAAAATCCAAGTGGTGGAAATATGTATAATTTGCATAAATCGTTAATCCCTGCCATGTAATATGTTTATTCCCATATTTGGGTATATATTTTATTTTTATTTTTTGAAAAGTTTATTTTGGTGATTCTACTTACATATCCTTACTTGAATAACATTTGCTAAAGCATATAAGTGACTGAATAATTATGAGAACACAGTAATTATCCAAAATGACAACTTTGTGACCCTATAAATGTGCGCACATTACACTGTCTCCAGATATCATCATGTAGTCAGTATTGGTGAGTTTCAAATTCACCATTGCTTACTGGCACAGTTATCCTATTAAAACCTTATGAAAAATCATATGAACAATAATAACATTGTGATATTTAGCCCAGAAAACAAAAACTGGGGAAAAATGGTGTGTCTATAAATTGGGCTAAAAAGTAGATTAAAGGGTTGCCTAACATGGAAGACTTGTACAAGTTCAAGGAAATCCCCAAAATACATTTTAACGTAGATATGATTATTGTAAGCAACAAAAATCTTAAATTTGGGGGGGGGGGGGGTTTCCTTGAACTTGTTCAAGTCTCTCACCTTAGGCAACCCTTCACCTACTTGTTAGCACAATTTAGGGACACATCATTTTTTCCAAGTTTTTGTTTGCTGGGCTAAATATCACAATGTTATCATTGTCCATATGATTTTCCATACGGTTTTAATAGGATAACTGTGCCAGTAAGCAACTTGGTGAATTTGAAGCTTACCAATACTGACTACATGATGATATCTGGAGACAGTGTAATGTGCGCACATTTATAGGGTCACAAAGTTGTCATTTTGGATAATTACTGTGTTCTCATAATTATTCAGTCACTTATATGCTTTAGAAAATGTTATTCAAGTAAGGATATGTAAGTAGAATCACCAAAATAAACTTTTCAAAAAATTTAAATAAAATATATACCCAAATATGGGAATAAACATATTACACGGCAGGGATTAACGATTTATGCAAATTAGACATATTTCCACCACTTGGATTTTTGTAGATTTTTAGTAAGTCATTCTAGGGACCTTATAGAAGTGCACTGTGGTGAAAAACAATTTGTTGCAATTTGTTTGAGGTCAACAAAACAAAATTATGTATTTTGCCTGGACTAATTACTCAAAAGTAGCTTTGGCGACTTGTGACTCAATTTTATTTGTTGGGTTCGATCACAAAATTATCTATCTCTCTCTCGTCGCTTTCGGTGTGGTCCATCTTGTGGTTTTTCAGGTAGTTGCTGCGACTGAACGATTTTCCACAGATGTCGCATGCGTACGGTTTCTCATTAGTGTGGGTCATCTGGTGTCGCTTGTGGTGTCCATTGTGCGTGAACGATTTTCCACAGATGTCGCATGTGTACGGTTTCTCATTAGTGTGGGTCATCTGGTGTCGCTTGAGGTTTCCATTGTGCGCGAATGATTTTCCACAGATGTCGCATGTGTACGGTTTCTCATTGGTGTGGGTCATCTGGTGTCGTTTGAGAGTTCCACTCTGCCTGAACGATTTTCCACAGATGTCGCATGCGTACGGTTTCGGATTAGAGTGGGTCATCTGGTGTTGCTTGAGGTTTCTACTCCGATTGAAAGATTTTTCACAGATGTCGCATGCGTACGGTTTCTCATTGGTGTGGGTCATCTGGTGTCGTTTGAGGGTTCTACTCTGATTGAAAGATTTTTCACAGATGTCGCATGCGTACGGTTTCTCATTGGTGTGGATCATCTGGTGTCGCTTGAGGTCTCCATTGTGCGTTAATGATTTTCCACAGATGTCGCATGTGTACGGTTTCTCATTGGTGTGGGTCATCTGGTGTCGTTTGAGAGTTCCACTCTGCCTGAACGATTTTCCACAGATGTCGCATGCGTAAGGTTTCTCATTAGAGTGGGTCATCTGGTGTTGCTTGAGGTTTCTACTCTGTTTGAAAAATTGTTCACAGATGTCGCATGCGTACGGTTTCTCATTGGTGTGGGTCATCTGGTGTCGCTTGAGGTCTCCATTCTGCGTGAATGATTTTCCACAGATGTCGCATGTGTACGGTTTCTCATTAGTGTGGGTCATCTGGTGTTGCTTGAGGTTTCCATTGTGCGCGAATGATTTTCCACAGATGTCGCATGTGTACGGTTTCTCATTGGTGTGGGTCATCTGGTGTCGCTTGAGAGTTCCACTCTGCCTGAACGATTTTCCACAGATGTCGCATGCGTACGGTTTCAGATTAGAGTGGGTCATCTGGTGTTGCTTGAGGTTTCTACTATGATTGAAAGATTTTTTACAGATGTCGCATGTGTACGGTTTCTCATTAAGTTGGGTCATCTGGTGTCGTTTGAGGGTTCTACTCTGATTGAAAGATTTTTCACAGATGTCGCATGCGTACGGTTTCTCATTGGTGTGGGTCATCTGGTGTCGTTTGAGGGTTCTACTCTGATTGAAAGATTTTCCACAGATGTCGCATGCGTACGGTTTCTCTTTGGTGTGGGTCATCTGGTGTCGCTTGAGGTCTCCATTGTGCGTTAATGATTTTCCACAGATGTCGCATGTGTACGGTTTCTCATTGGTGTGGGTCATCCGGTGTCGTTTGAGAGTTCCACTCTGCCTGAACAATTTTCCACAGATGTCGCATGCGTAAGGTTTCTCATTAGAGTGGGTCATCTGGTGTTGCTTGAGGTTTCTACTCTGATTGAAAGATTGTTCACAGATGTCGCATGCGTACGGTTTCTCATTGGTGTGGGTCATCTGGTGTCGCTTGAGGTCTCCATTCTGCGTGAATGATTTTCCACAGATGTCGCATGTGTACGGTTTCTCATTAGTGTGGGTCATCTGGTGTTGCTTGAGGTTTCCATTGTGCGCGAATGATTTTCCACAGATGTCGCATGTGTACGGTTTCTCATTGGTGTGGGTCATCTGGTGTCGTTTGAGGGTTCTACTCTGATTGAAAGATTTTTCACAGATGTCGCATGCGTACGGTTTCTCATTGGTGTGGGTCATCTGGTGTCGTTTGAGGGTTCTACTCTGATTGAAAGATTTTCCACAGATGTCGCATGCGTACGGTTTCTCTTTGGTGTGGGTCATCTGGTGTCGCTTGAGGTCTCCATTGTGCGTTAATGATTTTCCACAGATGTCGCATGTGTACGGTTTCTCATTGGTGTGGGTCATCCGGTGTCGTTTGAGAGTTCCACTCTGCCTGAACGATTTTCCACAGATGTCGCATGCGTAAGGTTTCTCATTAGAGTGGGTCATCTGGTGTTGCTTGAGGTTTCTACTCTGATTGAAAGATTGTTCACAGATGTCGCATGCGTACGGTTTCTCATTGGTGTGGGTCATCTGGTGTCGCTTGAGGTCTCCATTCTGCGTGAATGATTTTCCACAGATGTCGCATGTGTACGGTTTCTCATTAGTGTGGGTCATCTGGTGTTGCTTGAGGTTTCCATTGTGCGCGAATGATTTTCCACAGATGTCGCATGTGTACGGTTTCTCATTGGTGTGGGTCATCTGGTGTCGTTTCAGAGTTCCACTCTGCCTGAACGATTTTCCACAGATGTCGCATGCGTACGGTTTCGGATTAGAGTGGGTCATCTGGTGTTGCTTGAGGTTTCTACTCTGATTGAAAGATTTTTCACAGATGTCGCATGTGTACGGTTTCTCATTAGAGTGGGTCATCTGGTGTCGTTTGAGGGTTCTACTCTGATTGAAAGATTTTTCACAGATGTCACATGTGTACGGTTTCTCATTAGTGTGGGATATTTGATGTTGCTTGAGGTTAGATTTTAATGTGAAGGTTTTGCTGCAGACGTCGCATGAGTGCCCTTTCTCCTTGAAGTGCATTTTACATGTAAAACTAGGACTCATTTCGACAATGATTTGGCCGTGTCTTATTTGCTGTATCCTCCAAACTAGCAGTCTCGTCTACATCCGACTCTTCAAAATGTGCAAAGATAAAAAGCAGCAAAAAGTTAAATTTTCTACTAAAAAATAGGTGTCGTCACGCCCTGTTCTTTGAATACACAGTACATTCAGCAACGTAATTAGGGGTAATTAGTTACGGTTGTCCCACCGCTTGACCCGTCCCACCGCTCGACCCGTCCCACCGCTCGACCCGTCCTACAAAAGTGCTTAACACAAAAAAGGTCTTGCTCAGTAATAAAAGGTTATCAGCCAAAACTCCACGTGCTTTTCATTCATATTACAAAAACCAGCAGACTACCAGTCACAAACAATGAATATCATCAACTGAAGTTTTGGTTTGTAACCTCGTTTTTTTCAAGGAAATTGTTTTAACTAAACAAATGTTGGTGCTATTCTGCTACTAAACACAAGTAACATTAACAACAGTACCGTTTTATGAACGTGGCCCCTGTTGGTTCTAAGCATGGAGGTATGGAGGAGAATACGACTCACAACAGAAAATAATTTTACTCTCGTTTTCACCTTGTCAAGTCGCACCCGAGTCAAGTCGTACTCCCCTCCCGTTAATTGAATTTTCTTTTTACCATAGTAACATTTTCTCAACATATTCTAAATAAATTTGATGTATATGTTTCTTTTTCACTGGATGGCTATCGCTATTCGCGACTTTGTAAACTTCTTTAAATGCAATTGGCTAGGAATGTTTTGTAAGGAATATCTCTTTAATAAATATTTTTATTATTGAAAAAAATTATGAATGGTATAGTTGTTATTCAATTTTTTTGATCGATTTCATATTAATGATTTGTAATTATTGTCGAAAAATTAAGAATGATATTTTGTTTTTCGATTTTTAGGTATTTGATGCATGAATTACTGCAAACTCCGTGTTTTACCATTGACCAAAAATATTTAGACAAGAAAGTTGTTGAAGTTGGCTTTCTTTACAATACTGCACATGGATCAAATCTCTTTTGTGAATCATGGGTTGGTTCTGAAATAAACCGGTTGTTTTAATCTGGTTGGCTCTGAAAAGAGCCGTTATTATAGATCAAATCTGAAGACAACAATCCTATACACAAAAGTACCCGATTTAAATACTATTGATTTTGTTGTATGATTTTTATTCCCTTAAACTTATAATTTGAGAAAAAATTGTGCCCGAGTCAACTCGTCTGTCACTGCGCTAAAATGACGCTACATGTACCTCTTCAATGTCTTCACGCGCGCGGGTACCGTCGTGTATGCACTAGGGTACGAGTTGACTCGAACACGAGCTGACTCGAACACGAGCTGACTCGGGTACGAGTTGACTTGGGCACGACTTGACTTGGGTGTAAAATTTGGGGTACGAGTTGACTTGGGTACGAGTTGACATGGGTCGACTTTGGGTCAACTCGTACGAGCTGACTCGTGTACGAGTTGAATCGGGTACGATTTGACTTGGGTACGACTTGACTTGGGTACGACTTGACTTGGGTGTAAAATTTGGGGTACGCGTTGACTTGGGTACGAGTTGACCCTTTTCAACGATTTTCCAAAGATGTTGCATGCGTACGGTTTCTCATTGCGTGGGTCATGATCACCGAGTTACTGGACTCTAGCGCCAGATGATGTCCAAATGTTAAAAAAGCGATAACTAGAGTCCAGTAACTCGGAGTCGGACTAGATTATCTGGTGTTGCTTGAGGTTTCCATTGTGCGTGAACGATTTTCCACAGATATCGCATGGGTACGGTTTCTCATTGGTATAGGTCATCTGGTGACGCTTTAGCAGTTAAAACCAGGGGTGCGTTCCACTTACGCGAACTGTTTGCGTGAACGTTCGCCTACGTTTTGAGTTTGCGTTAGTTGAAGTGGAACGATATTTTAAAAACTACGTTTTCAAAATGGCGGCGCCCATTGACAGTGACATCGTTTGGTTGGCTGCTTTTTGTCCAACTCATTATTTTTCTTTAAAAGATCCCTATAACTGCTCAAAACAATCCACCATATATAACGAAAAGTATGAAACGTAATTCAAAACCGTGAAAAGAACATTGCCGTCTGCTAACCTCTTCGCCATCTTTAAAATACGTCACTGGCCAACAGCGAACAGCTCGAAATGTCGTTCGCCGTTTTCGCTAACGTTCGCCAACATAATTGGCGCACATTGCGTTCCACTCAAGCGAACAACGCTAACGTTGGCCAACGTTGGCAACGTTCGCTTGAGCGGAACGCACCCCTGGTGTCCATATAGTCTGCGTGAACAATTTTTCACAGATGTTGACTTGCAATCCATGAATGTATTACGGTTTCTCAACAACATGATTTAACTCGCAATTACTCAAATAAAACACCGTCAATACAACAAAACATATAGTCAACACATCCCCTGTTTACCCACGAAATTAAATATTATATTCTGCAGTTTAAATGTCATGAAACTTGTCTACATTATCTCGCCAAACTTACCATGGGATATGGTTCACGTGCGTATTCTGCCATTTTTGGTTGCCAAATTACTTTTTTTGTTAGCGCCCTCTTTTGATAGATGGCGTCATCATTATCACTGGGACCGGGAGCACGTGGATTTTATTTGCTCGTTTCGTTGGGGATCGTGCGATTGCGCGCGCACACGATATCGCATGCGATGGGATGTTATGTGACACCGAACACAACAAAACACACACACACACATCCAAATAGAATTAACATCTTGTCATTTTCGATTTGATATGAATGACAATTGTATTTCAACCAATAAAAACAAAACCATAATAGGAGCCAAAGAAGATCAGCGAATGATGCAATACCGATGTAGCTAAAACAGCGGGAATGGAGAATTTATATCAAATATAAGTTTTGCGTCCAAAGAAAAATGGGTCGTATAAAATTATACTGAATTTAAAGACTTTAAATAAGCATGTAAAATACCATCGTTTTTAGATGGAAACTTTGCAGTCAGCTATATACAGCCGAACAAAAACTGCTGGCATCTATTGATCTTCATGATGCTTATATTACTCCGTGCCAATTGCATACGAACACAGTGAGAAATATCGGGAGACAATGTCTAACAATTCACATGCCTCCCTAATGGGCTTGCTTCAGCTCCACGTGTATTCACCAAGGTCATGAAACCTATTTTCTGCCCTCAGAGACAAGGGATTACAATCAGTTGCATAATATTGATGATTCGTTGTAATTTGTATGCTGAATTATAATGTGGAATGTTGCAAAAATGTGAAAGCTACAATACAGTTAATGAACCAAACTGAGATTATGGTTAATGACCATAAATCAGTCGTTATTCCGACACAAACATCTCCTTCCTCGTCACGGTCTCCTTGTCTTCGAACGTTCACGTTGCCATCGTTCTTCTCAGCTTCTGAGCGGGCTTGGGCACATTTCAGCGGCCAATTCTGATTTAACAGACAAATTTGCCCATCAACAGCACGTTCTGTTGAGGGGTTTTTACGGGCAGCGGCTGGAATTAAAAGAATCAAAACTTTCAACTATGTCAAAGCATGGCGAATTTTAAGAAGACAACACAAGGAATCCTCATGTCATGGTTTATGTTTTTGTTAATGGAAGTCCATTTAATTTTGTTTGGTATAAATATTGCAGTCTCTATCACTGCACTGTTTACGTTATAATCATGTATATGTGAACGGGCAATTTTACCCGATCTGAACTGGATACCAACGAACTGTGAACGGGTTAAAGGCGAGATGGACATATTAAGGAATGTTTTTAAACGAAGTAGCATCGTATTTATGACATTGTTTGGCCAAAGTTATACGTTCTACCCGTGGAGCTCTATAGCTCCATGTTCTACCCCAGCACAGCCCTTTTCACGATTTTTGTAGGACGGGGCACGCGCAGGACGTTTTGAAAACTAGTTTGGTGTGACGGAAGCAGTAATGGTCGGGAAACGACTCCGATTGCCGCGATCTTCCAGAAAATACTACGACCATTCCCGTTTCTAATACGATCCCACCACGTTCTACCCGATTTGTAACACGATTTGTACCACGATTTATTTTTTTTGGATCGGGAAGTTCGTGACGAGGTCAAATGATAAACCCTTCGCACGTGACGTCAGCTTCTAACTTTCGCAGGTCCAGTATACGTATTTTCCAGAATGTACTTTGTATTGCATTTAGGGGGGGGGGGGGGGGGGGGGTAAAGTACCCTCAACTCTAGCACAGGCTGTAAAACCGCGCCTGTCGGTTGCTCATCATAGGATGCACTAATAGTAACAAGTTTGCATATGCGAGGACTGAGGAGTATTAAAAAAAATCATAACTTTCAACTACTGTCAAAGCATATTTTGAAGGAGACAACACAAGGAATCCTCGTGTCATGGTTTATGTTTTTGTTGATGAAAGTCCATTTAATTTAGTTTGGTATAATTATTGCAGTCTCTATCACTGCACTGTTTACGTTATAATCATGTATAGGTGAACGGGCAATTTTACCCGATCTGAACTGGATACCAACGGACATGAACAGGTTAAAGGCGAGATGGACGTATTGAGGACTGTTTTTAAACGAAGTACATGTAGTTTTGATCTCCGTGATTTTATTTACTACATAATCTTTCAATGGTTTAGTAGTCATATCGTTCCACATGAGTAGACACGCGCATGCGTAACGGCTGATGCAAAACGCATCAAACGTAGAGGCCACTCCGTAACTGTGAACTTACTGTGGCATGTCGAATGTCTTATGACCTCGCCCGATTTGAACGAGTTATCTTTGCGCAGAGGCGATCTCGTAACCAATGAGGCCAAACCGAGGTGCGATTATTGCTAGTTGAAAACTTATCCCAATACCCCGCAATGACGACGTGAAATACCGTCGGCATATGCAATTTTTGATGGTCTCTATACGGGGACCTAAATGATTAAAACGAAAAGTAGAAAGAAAACGACATAAACCCATACATAAGCAACATATCAATAATAGTACCCGTCGTGTTCTACATTTTTTTTCCTCTTTCTTTTTTAAAATTCTACAGAAACCTTAATAAATTTAATATTTCTAACATAAGTATCAGATACGCCTCTTTGATTGTAGTCTTGGTTCCAAGACCTTCGTGTTGTTTATTTCGCGATCACTGACACAAACCACCGATGTTATAGAGGGCGCTATTTCACGACGAACCGCCACCCGTGAACTGGACCCTGTTGAAGGTCTTGGACAAGTTGGCACATTGTGGGCGTGGTCAGACTAATGTAATATATGCAGTATTCATATCACCTGATAATGATGGACAGTTAAGCAAATACGTGCAGACCTGAGGGTTATTGTGTCGCGCAAAACATGTCCAGACTCGCCGCGATTGACCTGTGTACACATGTACATGTACAATGTACATTATACATCGACACAGCAAATTATGGCTGCCCCGGCGTTTATTTGTGACTGCGGGTGCAGAAGTATTTGTCTTTGGTGTTTAAATTTGTGATGAGTGAAACCACGAAATGATAATGTTTAATTCCTTTGATTTCAGGGAAACGTAGCCAAAATGACGTACGTTTGATCTGTTCCTTTCTCTATGGTTCCATACACTGGAATAAAAAAAACCGTCCCTTCTCCGCGGCACCACATTACTAACTCCTGAAGCGATGCTGCAGCGGGACTCGACAAGAGTCGGTACGGGTACAATGCGGCCAGGCCGCGCCGGTTGGCGGCTGCAGCTAGCTTGCACTAGTAG
Source organism: Crossaster papposus (assembly GCA_037893245.1). Classification (NCBI taxonomy): domain Eukaryota; kingdom Metazoa; phylum Echinodermata; class Asteroidea; order Velatida; family Solasteridae; genus Crossaster; species Crossaster papposus. The sequence continues at coordinate 585,850 of JBAIAA010000279.1, read as the reverse complement.
CACTGCCCCGGATGATCGGCCACACAATGCTATTAAGTCTGCACATTTCGCGCAATGCATACTATACGTGCATACAGTCGCCATCACATACACTGTACATGTACGATGTACATTACATGTACACTGTCTTGTGTACACATACCCAGTCATAATTGTGTATAATGAATAATTCATGATGAGGCTCAAACTCGGTCGCTGATTGGATCCCTCGGAAAAGCGAGGGAGAATCGTCGAAAACTAAGGTTAAAGTTAACAATTGATTGCCAACTCGTGCTAGACCCTTAGGGGAATCCGAAATCATGTACGTTTGTCAAACGTCGGCTCCAGTGCGAACATGGATCCAGCCGCATTTTGTAAACTACGCATGCGTGAGACCAGAACGCACACGAAGCCGGGATTTGAAAAAGAGACAGCGTTAACGAATCTGCGCGCGTGGTGGGCGCCAAAATAACACAAGGGTCTGGGGCTAGACTACTTTGATTGAGCAAACCCACTAGCCTCACGTCACGGTGGCCTATAGTTCCTCAACTTTAATCAAATGAGCGAGTACCTTATCTCATCTAAGCATCCATCAAGTTGAAAGAGCGAAACAATTTAGCTTAATTACTTGGCTATTTAAGAGGAGCCCGGGAAAACGTACATGAGAGAATAGCCATTGACCAGAGGTTACACTACGGAGTACTGCTCACATGGTTTACCGTAGTCTTGCTCAAAGACCGAGCTGGCGCGCCGTCCGCTATCCAGGCTTATTGAGGGCGCCCTTAATTATCGCCAGATTCAGTTCCCGGCAGCGTATATTTTTGTAACACCGCAGCCATATTGGGTTTCTTGTCGTAATATAACACTGGCAATTCCACTATTAAAAGGAGACTCAAGCACGAATACGAAGTGCAGTGTACACAGCGCGCGCGAAATAGAGTTCTAGGGTAGATAAAGCCACGCATCAAATAGATCAACCGTATTGATAGACAGGAGTGAGTAGGTTGATTTTAGATAGAGAAATCAAGTACTGAGTCCTAGGGTCAATAAAGCCGAGGGTCCTAGGGTCAATAAAGCCGAGGGTCCTAGGGTCAATAAAACCGAGGGTCCTAGGATCAATACAGCCGAGGGTCCTAGGGTCAATACAGCCGAGGGTCCTAGGGTCAATACAGCCGAGGGTCCTAGGGTCAATACAGCCGAGGGTCCTAGGGTCAATACAGCCGAGGGTCCTATAGGGTCAATAAAGCCGAGGGTCCTAGGGTAAATACAGCCGAGGGTCCTAATTACTGAGTCCTATAGGTCAATAAAGCCGAAAGTCCTAGGGCCAATAAAGGCCAAGACTAGTAGGGAAAATAAGTTGAGAGTCAACTGGGTCAATAAAACCGAGAGTCCTAGGGTCAATAAAGCCGAGCGTAGTAAATAAAGACGAGAGTCCGAGTCTTGTTACAAAGCCGTAAATATAGAGTGAACCCTTCGGTGCGGTGTACACAAAATATACGCTTCCTGGAACATACATTATGTATGTGGTTCCCGGAACTGAATCTGGCGATAATTAAGGGCGCCCTCAATAAGCCCGGATAGCGAACGGCGCGCCCCGCCGGCCCGGAACAGATGAACAGCTCGGTCTTGGAGCAAGACTATGTTTACCGCTGATCCGACAAACAACACCACTGCTACTTCGGTTACCGGTACTGCTAAACAAATTAATAAACGGTAAATAAAGAATACAATTAATGAACTTGAACTGACACTTAACACTAGCATGATTGATATGTTGCAGCTATTACAGAGACATGGCTTAATATACTACACAAATGGCTAATATAAATGGATTTCAAATGTTTGATAAATGTCGCACTAATAAACGAGGAGACGGGGTAGATTATATGTCAGAAAGCATTTCAATGTGCAATTATTATCTACACACACTTGTAACTTTGAATGTTTGTTGGTAAAAATCAGTTGAAGACTTTGTAAACGATCCCGTAATAATGTGTGTGTTGTTATTATGTATTTCCCACCTGGTGTTTTATATCAACCAGATATTATTGAGCACATTTGCCGTGTAGTCGACAGCATTCAGAGTACTGACACATCGGCAATTGTAACCCTATATACTGAGAGATGTCAATGATTTAAAATGCAACAGTATTGTAAAACGTCGTATTAGACAAACTGTTTACATTATTGCCCAGTATTATTTGAGCAAATTGAACGTTTAGCTCCATTGGGTGCAAGTGATCACTGTTGTATTACCATTGAATCTTCTTGTCAACCTCCAAAACAGACTTAAGCCGTGTTCGCACTGGATAAACATTTTAGGTTATTTGACGATGACGCCGGGAAACATTCCGATGGGTTAATCTTCCCACCGTCCGCACTTGGATTTAATTGACGCGGGTAGAATTGCCAAGACGATGGGTAAACTAACCGAGCTGGCTCCATACCAATAAAAAGGGCGCCCTGCGTGACCTATGACCGCGACTTGACGACCGGATCGTCTGTTCCCGGCGCTAGCTCTCAACATTATTTTCTTACATAATGGGTGATGGAAGATTAAACCGAGACGTCGCGTCCGCAATGGATTTTCTGGCTCGGTTAAATCTTCCTGGTCAATCTTCCTGGGCACCCTTTGCTCGGTTAAACTACCCACGCGGCGTTGGTTAGTTACCTGTGAGGCAGGGGGGGGGGGGGGGGGGGGCGGAGGGGGGGCCCTTCGAGGCTGTGATTGCGAAACGCTGGGGTACCGTCCATTCTCAAAATAGGGGGAACAATTTTCTCACGCGAAAAATTAAGAGTTCGGGCATCCAATCTTAACATCTTGTCTTTTGTAGTTGTACAACGTTGTTATTTACCTTAATTTTTATCATCCAATGACAACATTTGTATTGAAAATGAAAAAAAGCAGTCGAAAATTTTTTACGTTGACTTACCGTTGATGCACGTAGAGATTGTGCACAAATACTCAAACGACGTTGACAAATACCTCCCCTAAAAAGGGCAATAATAATCGATAAATTGTGAAAAATCGTGCTTCGAACCCACTCATTTTTTTCCATTGATACGTTAAAAAAGGATGTAGCAGTGATATACTGAATTTTTAAAAAAATCTGCCTGTGAACCCCTTGCGTTTTATCGTGTTGTTTTCGAACGAAAATGGCAGAAAATGACATCGCCCCAACAAAAATTCGTGTAGATCGTGCCTGTGTACCTGGCTTTGCGGACGTTGCATGAATCACTGAAATCGGGGAGCGAGCGCGGAGAAAATTTGTACGTGTTTCAATGGCGCGCTTCGAGGAAGCGATCTATACGTATTTACTGTGTGAGATGCGTGGCTCATGAGCGTGGAAGAATGAATGAGATACATTTCAACGTTGGTGGCGCACTTTGTTGGGCCCCCCCTCCGCCCCCCCCCCCTGCTGTGAGGAAAATTACCCAGACTTGAAATGGGCAAGTTACCCATATTGGCTCGGTTAGTTTGCCCAAATTAAGTCCAGTGCGGACAGGGCTTAATAGACGAATTATCACACGCCCGTATAGTGATTCTTTAGTCAGATTTTTTCGCCGTTGGCTTATTGATTATGACTGTTGTGGTGCTATTTCGGATTTATCAACTGTGGATCAAATTAAAAAATATGTGAATAATTATGACATCAATATCGTTTTTCATTTATTAAGCGTCAAAAAGACAATCCCTGGATTACTCAAAGAAATCACAACATTCCGCAAGCACAATGAACACCACAGAGAAGGGGCCCGGTGGGGGGGGGGGGGGGGGGGGGGGGGGGGGGGGGGGGGGTCTATCCGTCTCTAATATTGCTTTATAAGATGCTAATACTAGCGCATTAGCTCACAAAGGCGAGTCGCTTGGACTAACAAGCAAGCGACCAAAACTAGATAGCCATTATGACCATGAGTCTAGTGTGGCAAGATTACTTGAGAAAACAAAACCTTGATATGACGTACAATGAAAACTGCATCTGAATGATGTACATTACTAAGCATTGCGTCGCCGTTTGCACAATAAAACGACACAAACATTATGTTTGTTTATTTTCATATAAGTCCATCTTGATTTTCTACTAGTTCTGTTCCCCATTTGTCCTGAAATTGTGGCATAACTTGGATAAGTTTGGTAATTTATTCTAAAGAAAAAACACACAACACAAATGTTTATTGATTGGATCACCCCGAACTTAAATATATGTCCCTCTATTTTACACTAATGAAAACGTCTAGCTGACCTCCAAGCTGTATGTTATATCGCTTGTATATAGGTGATTCTACGCAACCTTTTAAAGAGATTGTGGAAATTATTATACACTCCTGGAAACACTGATGTGTTTTGCCTTTGAATGCTTCTTTATTGTCATATATAATAGGTACATTTCTGCTAGAATGCCTTAAAAATGTCAAGTCTCAAAGCATTGTATAATGTACACCAAATATTTGCTTGCTAGCGCAAGCATCTTGGCAAGCTACATATGCACCAGACTATTAAGATCCCACTCCTCCAATTATGTTTAATAAATGTTAACACTTTTAGAATATCCTGTTAATTACTAAATTAGTCTAATCAGAGAACATGTTTTATCAGAAGTATTTGCGGTTCATCTCCGTGGGATTTGTATATCCCCAAAAAGCCGGCCGTTAGAATATGAACGTCGATCAATGTGACCATGTACTACATGTTTGGTAAATTTAATATCTTTCATCAATTTGTTGAGATTAATATCCATGCACTAATGGTCATCTGTACTCTGTTAGCCTAAACTGTTGTTTACGCGCGAGTCTCAGCTAAGGATTGTGACAAATACAATAAACAAGTCGATTTCGTTAAACTATCGAAGAGTCTTCATCAGGTGAAATATGTTATTGAAGCTGCATTGTGTCGCTGACGGCAGCAGTTTCATCGTGTCCTGAAAGAAAAAGAGGAGAGGTTTCTGTAAATAATTTTTACGGTAATAACATGACTATAGTACGGCAGGAAAAATGGGTTCCCATGCACCCCCACCCTAAAACAAAATTCCAAGATGATTGTTAGCATCCCTAGGAAAATCACCCAAAATCACCCTATTCAGTCGAAAGTAATAAAAATGCATAATTTTCAATGTTATCATCATCAAAAGGGAGTCTTTGTTTTGATAAAGGTAACCTATAACTCATGTGCCACTGACTCTATAATTAATAGGAAAATAGTTCTGACCTTAGCGGCAGATCACACCGGCATCGTGCGTGTGGTTGCATGCGATCTCCGCCCAACAAAATGAAGGGCAATCGGTGATCTTCGTCTCTGACCCGTCGCACGCGATGCCGTCCATGTACACGGGACCTTCCCCTTGGCCGAAATAGGCGCCGGACTTGGCCTTCAATGCGCCCGAGAAGCCCAGCTGAGGGCAAACCACCTCGGCATCCGTCATATCCCAATCGGTATCGCAGAGAGTGCCCCATGCGTTACCTTGGTAAATTTCGACGCGGCCATTGATGCTCGAACCGCCGACCAACCTAATGGGTAAAATGTCTGTGGGTAAAGTTGAATTCTAGCGTTAATCCTGGACATAAATTATTGATGGGGGACAAGTGCGCATAGGTTGCGGAAATTAGCCTGAAACTGATGAAGGGAATAAACTGGGAAAAATTCTAGGAAGAAGAAAAAAACGTATTAGTGTACATGTACATACAAACTGAGACCGAAGCCTACAGGGCTTTTTTAAGAACGCAAACGAAATGGAGGACTTAGACTTCAATTTTGTAACATCCTTCAGGGCTTAGTTTGTAAACTCGAGTGTAAATGTAAACAAATTCCTTACTGTGTCTGCATATCACTCCGGCAACGAGTGAGCTGTTACACTACTGAATGCTACTACAGTGAGTAAACCTCATCTGTGACAACAAAACTGGCGGAGTTATTGTAAAAGCATATTAAAAGTTTAAGGTTGAAAACTTTTTGGGAAAAAAACCGGAAAATGTTTCACACGATGAACGCCGAGCTGACCAACACACCACACACGCGTAAACTAAATGCAGGAAACATGCCGCGGTAGAACATGCCGCCTAAGAAGGACGAGCGTTACTACCTCTAAAGAAATACATTAAAACAGAAAATACAAAAACAGAAAATACAAAAACAGAAAAGGGCGACCATGACCATTAACCTGCAGGATATGACTTTCTTCATGGACGTTTGTTTGCCGGGCATTTTTACATCTTACGATGTCAGATTCGACCATTTCGCGTATCGGAAAAAAACATGTATTTCGGCCATGGACTGGTTTCGGTCATAACTTTGTCCATTAAAGCGTGCGGCGGAAACCAATCCAACAATGCGCCTGCATTATGTATCATTGGAAAGCTTACAAATAGGGCTATAGTTTGGGGGAATGATTTGGACCCCAGGAGCTTTTAAGGGACTTATAAGTCAGATGTAGCGCGGGGCTGCAAGTGCAAAGGGTTAATGTCTGAAACGCAGGTCTATTGTTCACATTTCAGCAGGGTTGTATAGCTATACGCTTGCCGGCGCCGGTGTCGTGCCAAAAGGTGTCCGGTGCGAAATAGTGTCCGGTCCGCCATGTGATTGGTCGAGCGCCTATGACGTCACATTGTTTACGGAAGCTTGCCAAATACTGTCCGCGCTCATACCCCAGTCACAATTAAAGCGGAGCCCGGGCGGCGTGTGCGATTTATAGGCATCGGCCGGCGTGTAGAGGTCGGCGAAAGATCGTGCAATATGGCGGTCACAGTCACAATTAAAAGTGCCCCGTACGCTGCCATGACGGGTCAGTTTGCGATGCGAAACGCCGCACCAGGTTTTAAGTCCGAGTTAAAAGTAACTCGATGCCCGCCCGATGCCAAAAAATGACCCGGCAGCCGCAAGGAGTCCCGTGGGGCCCCGGCCGAAAATGCCTAGAAATCCGCCGCAAACTAATCGCAAACCCATCGCAAGCCAATTGTGACTGGGGTATAAGTGTGCATCCTATTGCGTGCTTGCTGTTGAGCTGAGAAGACGTGTTACAGATAAGATCGCGTTTTATCCTGATGATTTTCTTTTGCCATATATTTAAAAGCTTTCCTTTTTATCTGTGATTGCTAAGGATTTGTGTATTTGTCTAGGCCTAACTAACTCATTAATAGTTCATTTTATAACGTTTTTTTGTCCAAGAACTTGTGTGTGTTTTTCGTGGGACTGTTCTGTTTCAAAACACGTGCACGTACGCATGGGGACGCATACTCGTAATCGTATTAACGTTGGTGTGGTGCCTTTGGTCTAGTCCTGCAATACTGTCCGTTTATAATACAGATCCTGCTAAAAAGTAAACTGTCCCTCGAGTCTAGTCCTGCAATACTGTCCGTTTATAATACAGATCTTGCCAAATACTGTCCGTTTATAACACAGATCCTGCTAAACTGTACATAAGTCCTGCCAAATACTGTCCGTTTATAATACAGATCTTGCTAAAAAATGTCCGATCCTGCCAAATACTGTCTGTTTATAACACAGATCATGATAATTGCTATTGCTAAAACTGTACTACGACTAGTAGTAGTACGAGTCCTGCCAATACTGTCCGTTTAAAATACAGGTCCTGCTAAAAACTGTCCGTTTATAATACAGATCCTGCTAAAAACTGTCCCATAAGTCCTGCCAAATACTGTCCGTTTATAATACAGATCCATCATCCTGCATGCCAAAATACTGTCCATAGAGGGCGCGCGCGCGCCCGGACACTATTTTGCATCGGACACTATTTGGCACGTATTACATGCCAAATAATGTCCGGCCTTTACTGCGCATGCCCAGCGGACACTATTTCGCACCGGACACCTTTTGGCACGACACCGGCACTCGGGATAAAAATTAAGCTTGCCGGCCGTCACAAATTTTGCTGAATTGCACCCCATTTTTTTACGTTTTGCTGCATCGTATCGCAATCGCAATTTTGTACTTGTCCATTTGTATGCTGCATGCCGCAATCACTGATGCACTGGCCGCATGCATACACCACCACTGTAATGAGACATGTAATAGCGCTCGCAGGTTTTTCGATTCTTAGACCAAAATATTCTAATATTTTTGGTTCATTGGGTCAGGGAACCAGAAAATTCAATGTCGCGACTATACCCAGCACGATATGTGGCATAGGGCAGGGGGGGGGGGGGGGGGGGGGGGGGGGGGGGCGGAGGGGGGGCCCTTCGAGGCTGTGATTGCGCAACGCTGTGGTACCGTCCATTCTCAAAATAGGGGTGAACAATTTTCTCACTCGAAAAATAAAGAGTTTTTGGCATCCAATCTTAACATCTTGTCTTTTGTAGTTGTAAAAGGTTGTTATTTACCTTAATTTTTATCATCCAATGACAAAAATTGTATTGATTATGAAAAAAGCAGTCGAAAAAAATTAAGCGTTGACGTACCGTTGATGCGCGTGGAGATTGTGCACAAATACTCAAACGACGTGCACAAATACCTCCCCTAAAAAGGGCAATAATAATCGATAAATTGTGAAAAATCGTGCTTCGAACCCACTCATTTTTTTCCATGGATACGTTAAAAAAGGATGTAGCAGTGATATACTGAATTTTTAAAAAAATCTGCCTGTGAACCCCTTGCGTTTTATCGTGTTGTTTTCAAACGAAAATGGCAGAAAATGACATCGCCCCCAAAAAAATCCGTGTAGATCGTGCCTGTGTACCTGGCTTTGAGGACGTTATATGAATCACTGAATTCGGAGAGCGAGCGCGGAGCAAATTTGTACGTGTTTCAATGGTGAGCTTCGCGGTAGCGATCTATACGTATTTACTGTGTGAGATGTGCAGCTCTCGAGCGTGGAAGAATGAATGAGATACATTTCAACGTTGGTGGCGCACTTTGTTGGGCCCCCCTCCGCCCCCCCCCCCCCCCCCTGGCATAGGGGTACCCCCCTCTTATCCCTATACTTTATACGCACTCAACACTATTGTAACCTAACCCATCCTTAACCTCCACCCGTGACGTCACCCTATTGTCCTACCCCTCCATTATTTTGAACGAATGGAGCGTTGGAGGCGATATCTCTCCATTCTTTTGGGAAGGTAACGCAAGTGAACAAAGAGGAAGTAGCTGAAACTAACCACTACAGTGTAGCGGTTTTCGTTGTATTTTTTTAGAAACCTATGTACTCCATTCCGATTTTCCCTTCAATCTTGTTCTATTGTTAAACTAACCCATACGAAAATGTGTCGAAGAAAAAGACAAACATTATCGATAGTCGGATTCGAACCACAGACCTTTCGATCCATAGCTCTCCTCTCTACCAACTATGCTATTGGCGAGTTGGTGAAAGAAGCCGTTCTTTATAATTCTTTATAGTTATTTAATGTATATGAGTTGCCATTGCTCTTTCTCATGAATATTTTAATCACGAACCACCCAGCTCCTGAAAAAAAAATCACGAACCGCTACACCGGTTAGTATAAAGTGTCTTCTGAACAAAGACGCTCCATTCGTGCAAAATAATGGAGCGGTAGGACAATAGGTGGCGACGTCCCTGGTGGAGGTTAAGTCGGTTAATACCCTCGGTAACGCGCCATTCGTGGGTAATAATGTCCCTCGGGCTTCGCCCTCGGGCCATTATTACCCACGAATGGCGCGTACCTCGGGCATTATCCTATACTTCCTTGGCGGGATTTTGTTTGTTTTTGTTCTCACTCCTCCGGTTTTTCCCATAGATAACAGATAACACTGTGGGCGATAAACAAATCAAGCAACGTCATTTTCAACGTGGGTCGTGGGTATTCAGAACGTAAAAATGAGAGGGGTGATTGTGTGGCGAAAAGAGGTAGATCCAAGGCTCAAAACAGATTCTTTATTAGAAGTTCAGGGAGAAATTGTTTTCGAGTCTACAGTATAGAGATATCCTCTATCCACGTTTTTTCGCGAGTTTTGATGGTTAGAATTGTTAATACTTTTCAATGCTGTCAAATAACGTTCAAAAGAGACGGTTATCAACAAATCGTCAAACTATTGGGTATGCAAGAAGAGTGGCTCTCGTACGATGAAGTTTATTAGGGAACATTTAACATGAAAACGTATTTGACGTCATCTTTTTACATTATTATCTGCTCACTAAACTTAAAAAAACCGATCTCCTAGATACCATTACTATACAGTACACGGTTAAACGTTTTGCGTAGTCAACCCCCCAAGACTCTAAACCAAAACACTTGATACATGTGCATGTATACGGTAAAATAAACAAATTTACGTTTACACTCAAAGATATAGTTACGGTAAAGTAATCGATAATCGAGACGAGCATTTATCGTTAAATATACAAATTTATATGAAAATGTGTCGTTTACTAATAAAAACATGACGACCGATATGTATCCTAATAAAACAAGGGCATTTCGTCTTCAAAAGATGGAAGATAGTCGAAATTATTCGCCAACAAGATCAAATAAGCTTATCAAAAAACTTACAACCTCAGACTCTCAGTGAGCAAAACTTATTCTTAAACAGTATTGTTTATGATACGACACATGCTGTCCCTTCTTTAGACAAATCATACTGCATAATCCCTCGTATGCATCATAACAAAAGATCAGGCTGTTGCAGTCGTTGTTGGTGTAAATGTCAAATTTGTTAAACACTGCAAATATTACTTGTTGGCAGTAACGGTGATTACTCAAAAGTAGCTTTGGCCACTTGTGACTCAATTTTATTTGTTGGGTTCGATCACAAAGTTATCTATCTCTCTCTCGTCGCTGTCGGTGTGGTCCATCTTGTGGTTTTTCAGGTAGTTGCTGCGACTGAACGATTTTATTAGTGTGGGTCATCTGGTGTCGCTTGAGGTGTCCATTGTGCGCGAATGATTTTCCACAGATGTCGCATGCGTAAGGTTTCTCATTAGTGTGGGTCATCTGGTGTTGCTTGAGGTTTCCATTGTGCGCGAATAATTTTCCACAGATGTCGCATGCGTAAGGTTTCTCATTAGAGTGGGTCATCTGGTGTCGCTTGAGGTGTCCATTGTGCGCGAATAATTTTCCACAGATGTCGCACGTGTACGGTTTCTCATTAGTGTGGGTCATCTGGTGTTGCTTGAGGTTTCCATTGTGCGCGAATGATTTTCCACAGATGTCGCATGCGTACGGTTTCTCATTAGAGTGGGTCATCTGGTGTTGCTTGAGGTTTCTACTCTGATTGAAAGATTCTTCACAGATGTCGCATGCGTACGGTTTCTCATTGGTGTGGGTCATCTGGTGTCGCTTGAGGTCTCCATTCTGCGTGAATGATTTTCCACAGATGTCGCATGCGTACGGTTTCTCATTAGTGTGGGTCATCTGGTGTCGCTTGAGATGTCCATTGTGCGCGAATGATTTTCCACAGATGTCGCATGCGTAAGGCTTCTCATTAGTGTGGGTCATCTGATGTTGCTTGAGGTTTCCATTGTGCGCGAATGATTTTCCACAGATGTCGCATGTGTACGGTTTCCTATTGGTGTGGGTCATCTGGTGTCGTTTGAGGGTTCTACTCCGATTGAAAGATTTTTCACAGATGTCGCATGCGTACGGTTTCTCATTGGTGTGGGTCATCTGGTGTCGTTTGAGGGTTCTACTCCGATTAAAAGATTTTTCACAGATGTCGCATGCGTACGGTTTCTGATTGGTGTGGGTCATCTGGTGTCGTTTGAGAGTTCCATTCTGCCTGAACGATTTTCCACAGATGTCGCATGCGTAAGGTTTCTCATTAGAGTGGGTCATCTGGTGTTGCTTGAGGTTTCTACTCTGATTGAAAGATTTTTGACAGATGTCGCATGCGTACGGTTTCTCATTGGTGTGGGTCATCTGGTGTCGCTTGAGGTTTCTACTCTGATTGAATGATTTTCCACAGATGTCGCATGCGTACGGTTTCTCATTGGTGTGGGTCATCTGGTGTCGCTTGAGGTCTCCATTCTGCGTGAACGATTTTCCACAGATGTCGCATGCGTACGGTTTCTCATTGGTGTGGGTCATCTGGTGTCGCTTGAGGTCTCCATTCTGCGTGAATGATTTTTCACAGATGTCGCATGCGTACGGTTTCTCATTAGTGTGGGTCATCTGGTGTCGCTTGAGATGTCCATTGTGCGCGAATGATTTTCCACAGATGTCGCATGCGTAAGGCTTCTCATTAGTGTGGGTCATCTGATGTTCCTTGAGGTTTCTATTGTGCGCGAATGATTTTCCACAGATGTCGCATGTGTACGGTTTCCTATTGGTGTGGGTCATCTGGTGTCGTTTGAGGGTTCTACTCCGATTGAAAGATTTTTCACAGATGTCGCATGCGTACGGTTTCTCATTGGTGTGGGTCATCTGGTGTCGTTTGAGAGTTCTACTCCGATTAAAAGATTTTTCACAGATGTCGCATGCGTACGGTTTCTGATTGGTGTGGGTCATCTGGTGTCGTTTGAGAGTTCCATTCTGCCTGAACGATTTTCCACAGATGTCGCATGCGTAAGGTTTCTCATTAGTGTGGGTCATCTGGTGTCGCTTGAGGTTTCTACTCTGATTGAATGATTTTCCACAGATGTCGCATGCGTACGGTTTCTCATTGATGTGGGTCATCTGGTGTTGCTTGATGTTTCCATTCTGCCTGAACAATTTTCCACAGATGTCGCATGTGTACGGTTTCTCATTAGTGTGGGATATTTGATGTCGCTTGAGGTTAGATTTTAATGTGAAGGTTTTGCTGCAGATGTCGCATGAGTGCACTTTCTCCTTGATGTGCATTTTACATGTAAAACTAGGACTCATTTCGGCAATGATTTGGCCGTGTCTTATTTGCTGTATCCTCCAAACTAGCAGTCTCGTCTACATCCGACTCTTTAAAATGTACAAAGATAAAAAGCAGCAAAAAGTAAAATTTTCTACTAAACAATAGGTGTCGTCACGCCCTGTTTTTTGAATACACAGTACATTCAGCGGCGTAGTAAGGGGTAATCAGTTGTCAAACCGCTCGACTCTGTTCCACCGCTTGACTCTGTTCCACCGCTTGACCCGTCCCACCGCTCGACCCGTCCTACAAAAGTGCTTAGCACAAAAAAGGTCTTGCTCAGTAATAAAAGGTTATCGGCCAAACCTCCACGTGCTTTTATTCAAAACAAAAACCAGCAGAATACCAGTCACAAACAATGAATATCATCAACTGAAGTTTTGGTTTGTAACCTCGTTTTTTCCAAAGAAATTGTTTTAACTAAACAAATGTTGGTGCTATTCTGCTACTAAACACAAGTAACATTAACAACAATAACGTTTTATGAACGTGGCCCCTGCTGGTTCTAACATGGAGGTATGGAGAAGAATACGACTTACAACAGAAAATCATTTTACTCTCATTTTATTTTGTTGAAAAAGTCAAGGCAAAAATTTAGAATACCCTGCCACTCGTCTGCCCACTTCGTATCCGGATAAATCTAGCTGTACAGTGAGTGTTCACAATTATTTTTTGGAGGCCAGAGAGACTTTGGGTCAACTCGTACCCGAGTCAACTCGTACCCGAGTCAAGTCGTACTCCCCTCCCGACTCCCGTTAATTGAATTTTCTTTTTACCATAGTAATATTTTCTCAACATATTCTAAATAAATTTGATGTATGTTTCTTTTTCACTGGATGGCTATCGCTATTGGCGACTTTGTGAACTTCTTTAAATGCAATTGGCTAGGAATGTTTCGTAAGGAATATCTCTTTAATAAATATTTTTATATCGAAAAAATTATGAATGGTATAGTTGTTATTCAATTTTTTTGATCGATTTCATATTAATGATTTGTAATTATTGTCAAAAAAATTAAGAATATTTAGTTTTTCGATTTTTAGGTATTTGATGCATGAATTACTGCAAACTCCGTGTTTTACCATTGACCAAGAATATTTAGACAAGAAAGTTGTTGAAGTTGGCTTTCTTTACAATACTGCACACGGATCAAATCTCTTTTGTGAATGGGTCCGTTCTGAAATAAACCGGTTGTTTTAATCTGGTTGGCTCTGAAAAGAGCCGTTATTTTAGATCAAATCTGAAGACAACAATCCTATACACAAAAGTACCCGATTTAAATACTATTGATTTTGTTGTATGATTTTCATTCCCTTAAACTTATATTTTGAGAGAAAATTGTGCCCGAGTCAACTCGTCTGGCACTGCGCTAAAATGACGCTACTTCTTCAATGTCTTCACGCGCTCGGGTACCGTCGTGTATGCACAAGGGTACGAGTTGACTCGAACACGAGTTGACTCGAACACGAGTTGACTCGAACACGAGCTGACTCGAACACGAGCTGACTCGGGTACGAGTTGACTCGGGTACGAGTTGACTCGGGTACGAGTTGACTCGGGTACGACTTGACTCGGGCACGACTTGACTCGGGCACGACTTGACTTGGGCACGACTTGACTTGGGTGTAAAATTTGGGGTACGGGTTGACTTGGGTACGAGTTGACATGGGTCGACTTTGGGTCAACTCGTACGAGCTGACTCGTGTACGAGCTGACTCGTGTACGAGCTGACTCGGGTACGACTTGACTTGGGTACGACTTGACTTGGGTACGACTTGACTTGGGTACGACTTGACTTGGGTACGACTTGACTTGGATACGACTTGACTTGGGTACGACTTGACTTGGGTACGACTTGACTTGGGTGTAAAATTTGGGGTACGCGTTGACTTGGGTACGAGTTGACCCATTTCCACGATTTTCCACAGATGTTGCATGCGTACGGTTTCTCATTGGTGTGGGTCATGATCATCTGGTGTTGCTTGAGGTTTCCATTGTGTGTGAACGATTTTCCACAGATATCGCATGGGTACGGTTTCTCATTGGTATAGGTCATCTGGTGACGCTTTAGCAGTTAAAACCTGGTGTCCATATAGTCTGCGTGAACAATTTTTCACAGATGTTGCAATCCATGATGTATACGGTTTCTCAACAACATGATTTAACTCGCAATTACTCAAATAAAACACCGTCAATACAACAAAACATATAGTCAACACTAGACCGAGTTACTGGCCTCTTATCGCTTTTTTAACATTTGGGCATTATCTTGCGCTAGAGGCCGAGCCAGAAGATATTTGAAATCCTATCAGCTCTAGAAAGTGGTTCAAAATGTCGCAAAAATTCACACAAATACTTAACAAAATACCTCTTAATCGTCTAAATAACCTTCCATATGTGTCCAAGCTGAGTTAATGAACTTCTAAGGTATTCACGATCAATTCTTGACCTGCAAATCAAGGAAATTCGACGCCAGTTTTCCAGCGCGTACTGAACTTTTGCATGTTAAAAAAGCGATAACTAGAGGCCAGTAACTCGGTCTAAGTCAACACATCCCCTGTTTACCCACGAAATTAAATATTATATTCTGCAGTTTAAACAAGCATAAAATATGTCATGAAACTTGTCTACATTCTCTCGCCAAACTTACCATGGTTCACGTGCGTATTCTGCCATTTTGGGTTGCCAAATTACTTTTTTTTGTTAGCGCCCTCTTTTGATAGATGGCGTCATCACTACACTGGGAGCACGTGGATTTTATTTGCTCGTTTCGTTGGGGATCGTGCGATTGCGAGCGCACACGATATCGCATGTGATGGGATGTTATGACACCGAACACAACAAAACACACACACACACATCCAAATAGAATTAACATCTTGTCATTTTCAATTTGATATGAATGACAATTGTATTTCAACCAATAAAAACAAAACCATAATAGGAGCCAAAGAAGATCAGCGAAGGATGCAATACCGATGTAGCTAAAACAGCCATTGGAATGGAGAATTTATATCAAATATAAGTTTTGCGTCCAAAGAAAAATGGGTCGTATAAAATTATACTGAATTTAAAGACTTTAAATAAGCATGTAAAATACCATCGTTTTTAGATGGAAACTTTGCAGTCAGCTATATACAGCCGAACAAAAACTGCTGGCATCTATTGATCTTCATGATGCTTATATTACTCCGTGCCAATTGCATACGAACACAGTGAGAAATATCGGGAGACAACGGTCTAACAATTCACATGCCTCCCTAATGGGCTTGCTTCAGCTCCACGTGTATTCACCAAGGTCATGAAACCTATTTTCTGCCCTCAGAGACAAGGGATTACAATCAGTTGCATAATATTGATGATTCGTTGTAATTTGTATGCTGAATTATAATGTGGAATGTTGCAAAAATGTGAAAGCTACAATACAGTTAATGAACCAAACTGAGATTATGGTTAATGACCATAAATCAGTCGTTATTCCGACACAAACATCTCCTTCCTCGTCACGGTCTCCTTGTCTTCGAACGTTCACGTTGCCATCGTTCTTCTCAGCTTCTGAGCGGGCTTGGGCACATTTCAGCGGCCAATTCTGATTTAACAGACAAATTTGCCCATCAACAGCACGTTCTGTTGAGGGGTTTTTACGGACAGCGGCTGGAATTAAAAGAATCAAAACTTTCAACTACTGTCAAAGCATGGCGAATTTTAAGAAGACAACACAAGGAATCCTCATGTCATGGTTTATGTTTTTGTTAATGGAAGTCCATTTAATTTTGTTTGGTATAAATATTGCAGTCTCTATCACTGCACTGTTTAGGTTATAATCATGTATAGGTGAACGGGCAATTTTACCCGATCTGAACTGGATACCAACGAACTGTGAACGGGTTAAAGGCGAGATGGACATATTAAGGAATGTTTTTAAACGAAGTAGCATCGTATTTATGACATTGTTTGGCCAAAGTTATACGTTCTACCCGTGGAGCTAGTATATAGCTCCATGTTCTACCCCAGCACAGCCCTTTTCACGATTTTTGTAGGACGGGGCACGCGCAGGACGTTTTGAAAACTAGTTTGGTGTGACGGAAGCAGTAATGGTCGGGAAACGACTCCGATTGCCGCGATCTTCCAGAAAATACTACGACCATTCCCGTTTCTAATACGATCCCACCACGTTCTACCCGATTTGTAACACGATTTGTACCACGATTTATTTTTTGTGGATCGGGAAGTTCGTGACGAGGTCAAATGATAAACCCTTCGCACGTGACGTCAGCTTCTAACTTTCGCAGGTCCAGTATACGTATTTTCCAGAATGTACTTTGTATTGCATTTAGGGGGGGGGGGGGGGGGGGGGGGGTAAAGTACCCTCAACTCTAGCACAGGCTGTAAAACCGCGCCTGTCGGTTGCTCATCATAGGATGCACTAACAGTAACAAGTTTGCATATGCGAGGACTGAGGAGTATTTTTGATCTCCGTGATTTTATTTACTACATAATCTTTCAATGGTTTAGTAGTCATATCGTTCCACATGAGTAGACACGCGCATGCGTAACGGCTGATGCAAAACGCATCAAACGTAGAGGCCACTCCGTAACTGTGAACTTACTGTGGCATGTCGAATGTCTTATGACCTCGCCCGATTTGAACGAGTTATCTTTGCGCAGAGGCGATATCGTAACCAATGAGGCCAAACCGAGGTGCGATTATTGCTAGTTGAAAACTTATCCCAATACCCCGCAATGACGACGTGAAATACCGTCGGCATATGCAATTTTTGATGGTCTCTACGTGGACCTAAATGATTAAAACGAAAAGTAGAAAGAAACAAACCATACATAAGCAACATATCAATTATGGTACCCGTTATTTTCTACATTCTTTTTTCCTTTTTCTTTTTCAAATTCTACAGAAACCTTCATAAATTTAATATTTCTAACAGAAGTAGCAGATACGCCTCTTTGATTGAGCAAACCCACTAGCCTCACGTCACGGTGGCCTATAGTTCCTCAACTTTTATCAAATGAGCGAGTACCTTATCTCATCTAAGCATCCATCAAGTTGAAAGAGCGGAACAATTTAGCTTCATTAGTTGGCTAATTAAGAGGAACCCGTGAAAACGTACATGAGGGGATAGCCAATGACCAGAGGTTTCTACGAAGTACTGCTCACATGGTTTACCGTAGTCTTGCTCAAAGACCGAGCTAGCGCGCCGTCCGCTATCCAGGCTTATTGAGGGCGCCCTTAATTATCGCCAGACCCAGTTCCCGGCAGCGTATTTTTGTTACACCGCAGTGAAGGGTTTCTTGTCGTAACACTGGCAATTCCACTCTTGAAAGGAGACTCATTCACGAATACGAAGTACAGTGTACACAGCGCGCGCGAAATAAAGTCGGAGTCCTAGGGTAAATAAAGCCACTACACGCATCAAATAGATCAGCCGTGTTGATAGAGAGGAGTGAGTAGGTTGGGGATGATTTTAGATAGAGAAATCAAGTACTGAGTCCTAGGGTCAATAAAGCCGAGGGTCCTAGGGTCAATACAACCGAGGGTCCTAGGGTCAATACAGCCGAGGGTCCTAGGGTCAATACAGTCGAGGGTCCTAGGGTCAATACAGCCGAGAATCATAATTACAAAGTCCTAGGGCCAATAAAGCCGAGGGTCCTAGGGTCAATACAGCCGAGAATCTTAATTACTGGGTCCTAGGGTCAATAAAGCCGAGGGTCCTAGGGCCAATAAAGCCGAGGGTCCTAGGGTCAATACAGCCGAGGGTCCTGGGGTCAATAAAGTCGAGGGTCCTGGGGTCAATAAAGTCGAGGGTCCTGGGGTCAATAAAGTCGAGGGTCCTGGGGTCAATAAAGTCGAGGGTCCTAGGGTCAATAAAGCCGAGGGTTCTTAGGGTCAATACAGCCGATGGTCCTAGGGTCAATACAGCCGAGAATCCTAATTACTGAGTCCTAGGGTCAATAAAGCCGAGGGTCCTAGGGTCAATAAAGTCGAGGGTCCTGGGGTCAATAAAGTCGAGGGTCCTAGGGTCAATACAGCCGAGGGTCCTAATTATTGAGTTCTAGGGTCAATAAAGCCGAGGGTCCTAGGGTCAATAAAGCCGAGAGTCCTTAGGTCATAGGGTCAATACAGCCGAGGGTCCTAGGGTCATTACAGCCGAGGGTCCTAATTACTGAGTCCTAGGGTCAATAAAGCCGAGAGTCCTAGGGTCAATAAAGCCGAGAGTAGTAGGGGAAATAAGTTGAGGGTCCTAGGGTCAATAAAGCCGAGGGGCCTTAGGTCATAGGGTCAAGGGGTCCTAGGGTCATTACATGTAGCCGAGGGTCCTAATTACTGAGTCCTAGGGTCAATAAAGCCGAGAGTCCTAGGGTCAATAAAGCCGAGAGTAGTAGGGGAAATAAGTTGAGAGTCCTAGGGTCAATAAAACCGAGAGTCCTAGCCGAAAGTAGTAAATAAAGTCGAGATTCCTAGTCTTGTTACAAGGCCGTAATATAGAGGGAACCCTTCGCTGCGGTGTACCAAAAAATATATGCAAAACCCTGATATGACGTACAATGAAAACTGCCTCTGAATGATGTACATTACTAAGCATTGCGTCGCCGTTTGCAAAAAAACCGACACAAACATTATGTTTTTTTAATTTTCATATAAGTCCGTCTTGATTATCTGCTAGTTCTGTTCCCCCATTTGTCCTGAAATTGTGGTATAACTTGGATAGGTTTGGTAATTTATTCTGAAGAAAAAACACACAACACAAATGTGCTTGTATATTGATTGGATCACCCCGAACTTAAATACATGTCCCTATATTTTACACTAATGAAAACGTCTAGCTGACCTCCAAACTGTAGGTTATATCGCTTGTATAGAGGTGATTCTACGCAACCCTTTAAAGAGATTGTGGAAATTATTATACACGCCTGGGACCACTGATGTTTTTTGCCTTTGAATGCTTCTTTTTTGTCATATATAATAGGTACATTTCTGCTAGAATGCCTTTAAAATGTCAAGTCACAAAGCACTATATATGTACCCCAAGTATTTGCTTGCTAGCACAAGCATCTTGGCAAGCTACGAATGCACCAGACTATTAAAATCGCACTCTTCCAATTATGTTTAATAAATGTTCAGAATATCATGTTAAAGTCTAATTAGAGAAAATGTTTTATCAGAGGTATTTGCGGTTCATCTCCGTGGGATTTGTGTATCCCAAAAGAGCCGGCCGTTAGAATATAAACGTCAATCAATGTGACCCTGTACTACATGTTTGCAATTTAATATCTTTCATCAATTTGTTGAGATTAATATCCATGCACTAATGATCATCTGTACTCTGTTAGCCTAAACTGTTGTTTACGCGCGAGTCTCAGCCAAGAATTGGGGCAAATACAATAAACAAGTCGATTTCGTTAAACTATCGAAGAGTCTTCATCAGGTGAAATATGTTATTGAAGCTGCATTGTGTCGCTGACGGCAGCAGTTTCATCGTGTCCTGAAAGAAAAACAGGAGAGGCTTACAAATGATGCTTTCATGGACAGTTTCTGTAAATGATTTTTACGGTAAAAACATAACTATAGTTGTACGGCATGAGAAATGGGTTCCCATGCACCCCCACCCTAAAACGAAATTCCAAGATGATTGTTAGTATATCTAGGACATCTAATTAAAGAATGTTGATGTTGCCAGCGAAAAAAATGTCCCATGATGTCTATAATTTGCATATTTCCAAAATAGCTGCCGTGCGCTCATGTCTAATGAGCCGATGTTGGAGGTCAAAATCACCCTATTCAGTCGAAAGTAATAACAATGCATAATTTTCGTTTTTACCATATCAAAAGGGAGTCTTTGAGTTGAAACAGGTAACCTATAACTCATGTGCCACCGATTCTATAAATAATAGGAATGAGTTCTGGCTCTAGCGGCAGATCACACCGGCATCGTGCGTGTGGTTGCACGCGATCTCCCACCAACAAAATGAAGGGCAATCGGTGATCTTCGTCTCTGACCCGTCGCACGCGATGCCGTCCATGTAATGTACACATGGCCTTCCCCTTCGCCGAAATGGGCGCCGGACTTGGCCTCCACCACTGCGCCCGAGAAGCCCAGCTGACGGCAGACCACCTCGGCATCCGTCACATCCCAATCGGTATCGCAGAGAGTGCCCCATGCGTTACCTTGGTAAATTTCGACGCGGCCATTGGTGTGGCTCGAACCGCCGACCAACCTAATGGGTACAATGTCTGTGGGTAAAGTTGAATTCTAGCGTTAATCCTGGACATAAATTATTGATGGGGGACAAGTGCGCATAGGTTGCGAAAATTAGCCTGAAACTGATGAAGGGAATAAACTGGGAAAAATTATAGGAAGAAGAAAAAAACGTATTAGTGTACATGTACATACAAACTGAGACCGAAGCCTACAGGGCTTTTTTTAAGAACGCAAACGAAATGGAGGACTTAGACTTCAATTTTGTAACATCCTTCAGGGCTTAGTTTGTAAACTCGAGTGTAAATGTAAACAAATTCCTTACTGTGTCTGCATATCACTCCGGTAACGAGTGAGATGTTACACTGCTGAATGCTACTACACTCCTCATCTGTGACAACAAAACTGGCGGAGTTATTGTAAAAGCATATTAAATGTTTAAGGTTGAAAACCTTTGGGGAAAAAACCCGGAGAATGTTGGCCTAAATCTTTCACACGATGAACGCCGAGCTGATGACCAACACACCACAAAAGCGTAAACTGAACGCAGGAAACATGCCGCGGTAGAACATTTTACAGAAACACGCTACATCGCTCAAGAAGGACGAGCGTTACTACCTATAGAAAGGAATACATTAAAACAGAAAATACAAAAACAGAAAAGGGCGACCATGATTTGATAATAAACCTGCAGGATATGACTTTTTTCCTGGACGTTTGTTTGCCGGGCATTTTTACATCTTACGATGTCAAATTCGACCATTTCGAGGAACGGAAAAATACATGTATTTCGGCCATGGACTGGTTACGGTCCTTAACTTTGTCCATTGAGGCCTGCGGCGGAAACCAATCCAACAATGCGCCTGCATTATGCATGCTTTGCACGGGGCGAGCAGTGCCGAGCACATGGCTTTTTGGCACCATCACCGTACCGCACGGTACCGTACGGGAAGACAAATACTTTAGTTGTTGATTTATCAGGGCATATAGGGGAACAAACAGCGGACCGCTCCTTACAATGTCTGAAACGGAATGTTTCAGACATTTAACCCTTTAAACTCAGGCCTGTTTTCGAAGATTTTGTACGTGTTACTAGTTTGCATAGCCTATACAAATATCATTTACAGTGTACAAATCCCATATAATTATGTATCATTGGAAAGCTTACAAATAGGGGTATATTTTGGGGGAATATTTGGACCCGAGCTTTTAAGGGACTTATAAGTCAGATGTAGCGCGGGGCTGAGTGCAAAGGGTTAATGTCTGAAACGTAAGTCTATTGTTCACATTTCAGCAGGGTTGTATATATAGCTACGCTTGCCGGCGCCGGCCAGCGGTATAGCCAGCATTTAACATCACCGGCCGGTGTCGTGCCAAAAGGTGTCCGGTGCGAAATAGTGTCCGGTCCGCCATGTGATTGGTCGAGCGCCTATGACGTCACATTGTTTACGGAAGCTTGCCAAATAATGTCCGCGCTAAGTGTGCATCCTATTGCGTGCTTTGAGCTGAGAAGACGTGTTACAGATGAGATCGCGTTTTATCCTGAATTTCCTTTTGCCATATATTTAAAAGCTTTCCTTTTTATCTGTGATTGCTAAGGATTTGTGTATTTGTCTAGGCCTAACTAACTTATTAATAGTTCATTTTATAACGTTTTTTTGTCCAAGAACTTGTGTGTGTTTTTCGTGGGACTGTTCTGTTTCAAAACACGTGCACGTACGCATGGGGACGCATACTCGTAATCGTATTAACGTTGGTGTGGTGACTTTTTTTAAATTTACGATTTATTCACTGCACATTCCCGTTTGATTTTTCACATTTTTAACACCTTTTAGTACTTACTTGTCTTAACATTTGTCACTTTGTAACATCATTCTAGTTGTTCGATTTCCATTTCGTCCAGCCCACACTGGCACATTATTTCATTTTCAAGCTGAGACTTGGTTTAATCACACTGTTCACAACGTTCTGGTAACCCCATACTACTGCTAGTGCTAGTGTAACATACCCCTTCCATGCTTTAACAAACAGTTTGGTGATTTTTTTCCCTTAAATTCTCGATTTATTATTTGCACATTACGTTCTAATTTCACATTTGAAACACCGTTTAATGCATTTACTTTAAAACTAACATTAAGACTGCGTAAATCTTGTTTATATTTGGTTTTATATTTGATTATTGCAAAAGTCGTGCTTTTTAGGGTGATCATGGCTGTTGATGATATTGTTGATAAACGTATATAACCGTTCTTTGGAAGATGTTTTTCAGTTTCTTTCAGGGGGAAGCTATCCTGTTGGAATGACTGATAACCAGCAGCGAACTATTCGGAGATTTTCGAGCACCTTCAGAGTAGAAGGTATGATGCCAAAGATTTATATACATGTTCATTGCTTTATTGAGGATGTAACTTTTGCTACAATTTACGTGTTTACAATGTTTAGCTTATAAGGGTTTTTAGGAAAGATTTGTGAAAAACTAAGCAATAAAATTTGCACTTTGATAGGCACATTTTCAGAATCTCGTAGCTGAATGCGAATACATTGTCACAGTTGATTCCCTTCAATAAACATGCATTCACATGGTGGATGATTGTCCCTCTCTGACACTATTACTGCGTATCCTCACAGCCAATAAGGTAAATTTGATTTGACTTGGATTGGCTTTTTCTCGATCTTCCCTATTCAAAAAACACACGTATACCTTTTACAAAATTGTATGGAGGTTTAAAAATACTACGGTAGTGTCCTTTTAACTTCTTCAGCTCCTACTTTTGAATAGTACACGTACATGTATAATCCAATTTATACTGTTGGACTTGCAGGCAACGAGCTCTACTACGCCGGGAAGGGAGCAGAGAGACGACTGGTTGTTATAGACGAGGGAAGACGGATGGAGATCTTCCGCGAGTGCCACGACTCGGCCTTCGGGGGTCATTTTGGGCAGAAAAAGACCCTTCTGAAGATTGAGGCGAGGTTCTACTGGCGGACAATGACAACAGATGTGAATCAATGGGTATGTAAAGGGGCAATATTAACTGAGCAAATATTGAAAAAGTTACTAAAATTGTAATCGTGTGCGTAAAATCAGATGAAAACTAAGTGTACAATTCAGGCCTAATCATCAGAATATTTGCATGCAAATAATGTAGATCTCTCATTCTGCATAAATCTCTATTAAGGGAATAAATGTTTGTTCGAGAGGTTTTAATCACTCTGTTTAATACCGCTTGGAGTCTGGGTGCTGATAATTACCCGAGCCGAAGGCGAGGGTAATTATCAGCACCCAGACTCCAAGCAGTATTAAACAGAGTGATTAATACCGACCGAACACACATTTATTCCCATTCATAAATACCTTTTTTGTAAAATTCAGCCGCAAAAGCCCCGAAAATCACGGAAAATTGTCGCAAGTAAATTTCGGTGTTTCGCTATTCTGTCTGTGTCAAATGACATGTTTCCGCCTCTTTCGCTCTCTACACAATACATGCAATAAAGCGTATTTACTGTGAACCAGACTATTACTGCCATTGGCAACCTCGTTCCCAAGGTGTCGAGCTGTACGCGCCCAACACTACCCGCTCTTATTATTGGAGACGAGGTACGGTTCAGGGTTGGAAATAAAGTGAGCCCTGGAGACAGAATGTTGTTTTCAGCTATGTTTAAACACTTCCAGCCATGTCTTTATCGTCCGTTTAATACCGGCCACGTGACGGGCTCTCGACCAATTGGAATGCCTAAACTGTCCCAGGTATTTATGAATATGTATTAAAATGAACTTGTTCATGTTGTAGATTCACCAGTGTGTCAAGTGCCAGGGGATGGAGAAGATTAAAACCGCTGCCCCGGAGCTTCAACCCATCCCTGTAGTTGGCCCTTGGGTCATGGTTGGGAACTGACCTCATCGGCCCATTCAAAGAGTCGAGGGCTGGCAACCGGTATGTCCTGACCCTCACAGACTACTACACCAAATGGCCTGAAGCAATGCCGATCCCTCGAAAGGATGCAGTGAGTGTGGCAATGTGCCTCGCCAGTATATTTTGCAGGTAAGTAGATTTCGAAAATGTTACTTGCGTGCGTTTACTTGTGTTTTTGGCTTTAGGTTTTAAAGAAGGCAACAATTCATCAGTAATAAGTCTGGTTTACTTCGTAAACTGTACTCTGAAAATTAATGAAAGATTTTGTTCTCATTACAGGCATGGTGCCCCTAAAGACTGCCTCTCCGATCAGGGAAGAGAATTCTGTAACCAGTTAAGACTCTTTGTACATTTTTTACACGTGTTAAAAATGTATATGTGATCAAATCTTGCCAATTTAAAGGTTCTTATTAACTTTACAATTGTTTCTGAAAGCTTTCTGAGGAGTTGTACCAGCGATGGGGTATTCGCCACCGTGTGTCCTCCGCCTACCACCCTCAGACCAACGGCCTTGATGAAAGAATGAATCAGACGCTGAAAACATCCATTGCCAAGCTTGTGAATGACAAGCGAGAGACTGGGGGGACTATCTGGGTAACTTATTTTCTTTTACATTGATGTTCTGTTTTTTGCAACAAAGTGGGGGGGGGGGGGGGGGGGGGGGGGCGTTCCCATCTATTTAAGCATTCATATTTATTGTCTTCTTTAGGGTGTATATATTCTGTAAATGCAGTGTATTTTATTTAGGCGTGCTAATTTCTTGCCCCTTAGGTTGCATATTCTGTAAATGTTAATTATTTCTTTTAAATTCCTTTTTTTGACAAAGGGGAGGGGAGGGGGGGGGGGGGGGGGGAGGGGGGGGGGAGGTTTTATCTATATCAGCACAATAATTTCTTGCCGTTTTGAGGTCTTTTGTTTTTACGTCGTTAAATATATGTATATATGTCTTTATTTTGTTTGCATTTTTTTTATTTACATTTGTATTATAATCCTTGTCGGCTGGTTAATTTATTTTTTACTCGAATGAATTTTGAACACAATTCAGCCGTTTTGGCTACGATGTCTAAATGTAATAACAATAAACCATTAATAACAATAATCCGGAGATGTATTTTCGTGACGTGTTAATGCGTCATCCATTTTAAATCGTGAGAAATTTGTGTGTGTGTATATACGTCCTCCAGCGCAAACTGGCTCGGTAATGTTGAAATAATCCCGGCACTAACTGGTCAAGGGTTATTCTGTACATGTATATAATAGGGTTAAGATATGTAAATATAGTAGTTATTTAGCTTTGTTGCATTAGGTATACGTGTATAACATTAACCCGGGATTATTTTGACATTGACTGGACCCAGGCGTGGGATTGTTTTTCCATCAAAATCGATCTCAGTCCAATTCAACTTGCAAGTTCAACTGATGAGTCATGAATTTGACGGAAGGGCAATTAGCAGCATTGAAAATTTTATACATTTGTGGTTCATTTTGACTAAGGTTATATTTATTTCAGTTCAAAGTGTTTACAGCTAAAATAAATATAAAAAAAATTCCCAAAATTTAAAATCTTAATGAGCTGTTGGTTGGCCTCTTGAACAATGCATGTCATGTTTGAGTTAAACTGGTGTGTGCCTTTATGGTTCGTACAGGCCTGCTGTGAGCTACATGTGCCATGTTTATTGGCGACAAGTTGTATTGGTTTATTTATAATTATACATTTACATATTATAATTATACTGTACATGTATTCCTGTAAAGTTTGCATATTAAAATTAAATTTGAAACAAGTTTATTTGTTCAAAGAGTCTAAAAAATAGTAAAAATGGTTACAGTATTGAATGAGTAACTCAATACAAAAAATAGAAACCAAACACAATGATGTACTGTCTATTCATGCCAATTACTGTTTACTTATACTGTGCGTTTACAAATCCTGCTAAAAACTGTCCCATCCTGCCAAATACTGTCGGTTTATTAATTAATACAGATCCTGCTAAAAAGTAAACTGTCCCTCGAGTCTAGTCCTGCCAAATACTGTCCGTTTATAATACAGATCTTGCTAAAAAATGTCCGACCCTGCCAAATACTGTCCGTTTATAACACAGATCATGATAATTGCTATTGCTAAAACTGTACTACGACTACGAGTCCTGCCAAATACTGTCCGTTTAAAATACAGGTCCTGCTAAAAACTGTCCGTTTATAATACAGATCCTCCTAGTGCTAAAAACTGTCCCATAAGTCCTGCCAAATACTGTCCGTTTATAACACAGATCCTGCTAAAAACTGTCCCATAAGTCCTGCCAAATACTGTCCGTTTATAACACAGATCTTGCTAAAAACTTGCTAAATGTCCGGCCTCTACTGCGCATGCCCAGCGGACACTATTTCGCACCGGACACCTTTTGGCACGACACCGGCACTCGGGATAAAAATTAAGCTTGCCGGCCGTCACAAATTTTGCTGAATTGCACCCCATTTTTTTACGTTTTGCTGCATCGTATCGCAATCGCAATTTTGTACTTGTCCATTTGTATGCTGCATGCCGCAATCACTGATGCACTGGCCGCATGCATTCACCACCACTGTAATAAGACATGTAATAGCGCTCGTAGGTTTTCCGATTCTAAGACCAAAATATTTAAATATTTTTGGTTCATTGGGTCAGGGAACCAGAAAATTCGATGTCGCGACTATACCCAGCACGATATGTGGCATAGGGGTACCCCCCTCTTATCCCTATACTTTATATGCATTCAACACTATTGTAACCTAACCCATCCTTCCTTGGCGGGATTTTGTTTGTTTTTGTTGGCGTTTGTTCTCACTCCTCCTGTTTTTTCCTCAGATAACAGATAACACTGTGGGCGATAAACAAATCAAGCAACGTCATTTTAAACGTGTGTCGTGGGTCTTCAGAACGTAAAAATGAGAGGGGTGATTGTGTGGCAAAAAGAGGTAGATCTCCAAGGCTCAAAACAGATTCTTTAGAAGTTCAGGGAGAAATTTTCGAGTCTACAGTGGGAAATATCCTCTATCCACGTTTTTTCGCGAGTTTTGACGGTTTGAATCGTTAATACTTTTTAATGCTATCAAATAACGATCAAAAGAGACGGTTATCAACAAATCGTCAAACTATTCGGTATGCAAAAATAGTGGCTCACGTACGATGAAGTTTATGAGGGAACATTCAACATGAAAACTTATTTGACGTCATCTTTTAAGATTATTATCTGCTCACTAAATGTAAAAGAAACCGATCTCTTATAGATACCATAATTCTACAGTACACGGTTAAACGTTTTGCGTAGTAAACCCCCCAAGACCCCATTTACATCAAATACAATAAATTAAAACCAAAACACTTGATAGTTGATACATGTACATGTATACGGTAAAATAAACAAATTTACGTTCACACTCAAAGATATAGTTACGGTAAAATAATCGATAATCGAGACAGCGTTTATCGTTAAATATACAAATTTATATGAAAATGTGTCGTTTACTAATAAAAACACGACGACCGATATGTATCCTACATGTAATAAAACAAGGGCATTTCGTCTTCAAAAGATGGAAGATAGTCTAAACGAAATTATTCGCCAACAAGATCAAAGAAGCTTATCAAAAAACTTACAACCTCAGACTCTCAGTGAGCAAAACTTATTCTTAAACGGTATTGTTTATGATACGACACATGCTGTCATTTCTTTAGACAAATCATACTGCATAATCCCTCGTATGCATCATGACAAACGATCAGGCTGTCGCAGTCGTTGTTGGTGTAAATGTCAAATTTGTTAAACACTGCAAATATTACTTGTTGGCAGTAACGGTGATTACTCAAAAGTAGCTTTGGCGACTTGTGACTCAATTTTATTTGTTGGGTTTGATCACAAAATTATCTATCTCTCTCTCGTCGCTGTCGGTGTGGTCCATCTTGTGGTTTTTCAGGTAGTTGCTGCGACTGACCGATTTTCCACAGATGTCGCATGCGTACGGTTTCTCATTAGTGTGGGTCATCTGGTGTCGCTTGAGGTGACCACTCCACGCAAACGATTTTCCACAGATGTCGCATGTGTACGGTTTCTCATTAGTGTGGGTCATCTGGTGTTGCTTGAGGTTTCCATTGTGCGTGAATGATTTTCCACAGATGTCGCATGCGTACGGTTTCTCATTGTTGTGGGCCATCTGGTGATGTTTGAGGGTTTCACTCCGATTGAACGATTTTTCACAGATGTCGCATGCCTACGGTTTCTCACTGATGTGGGTCATCTAGTGATGTTTGAGGGTTTCACTCCGATTGAACGATTTTTCACAGATGTCGCATGCGTACGGTTTCTCATTGGTGTGGGTCATCTGGTGTCGTTTGAGGGTTCCACTCCACGCAAACGATTTTCCACAGATGTCGCATGTGTACGGTTTCTCATTAGTGTGGGTCATCTGGTGTTGCTTGAGGTTTCCATTGTGCGTGAATGATTTTCCACAGATGTCGCATGCATAAGGTTTCTCATTGGTGTGGGTCATCTGGTGTAGTTTGAGGTCTCCATTCTGCATGAACGATTTTCCACAGATGTCGCATGTGTACAGTTTCTCATTGGTGTGGGTCATAATATGATGTCGCTTGAGGTTTCCATTATGTGCAAACGATTTTTCACAGATGTCGTATGTGTAGGATTTCTCAATAGTGTGGGTCATCTGGTGATGTTTAAGGGTTTCACTCCGATTGAACGATTTTTCACAGATGTCGCATGCGTACGGTTTCTCATTGGTGTGGGTCATCTGGTGTCGTTTGAGGGTTCCACTCCACGCAAATGATTTTCCACAGATGTCGCATGCGTAAGGTTTCTCATTGGTGTGGGTCATCTGGTGTCGTTTGAGGTCTCCATTCTGCGTGAACGATTTTCCACAGATGTCGCATGTGTACGGTTTCCCATTGGTGTGCGTCATAATATGGTGTCGCTTGAGGTTTCCATTATGTGCAAACGATTTTCCACAGATGTTGCACGTGTACGGTTTCTCATTGGTGTGGGTCATCTGGTGTTGCTTGAGGTTTCCATTGTGCGTGAACGATTTTCCACAGATGTCGCATGTGTACGGTTTCTCATTAGTGTGGGTCATCTGGTGTCGCTTGAGGTGTCCATTGTGCGTGAACGATTTTCCACAGATGTCGCATGTGTACGGTTTATCATTGGTGTGGGTCATCTGGTGTCGCTTGAGGTCTCCATTGTGCGTTAATGATTTTCCACAGATGTCGCATGTGTACGGTTTCTCATTGGTGTGGGTCATCTGGTGTTGCTTGAGGTTTCCATTGTGCGCGAATGATTTTCCACAGATATCGCATGTGTACGGTTTCTCATTGGTGTGGGTCATCTGGTGTCGTTTGAGAGTTCCACTCTGCCTGAACGATTTTCCACAGATGTCGCATGCATAAGGTTTCTCATTAGAGTGGGTCATCTGGTGTTGCTTGAGGTTTCTACTCCGATTGAAAGATTTTTCACAGAAGTCGCATGTGTACGGTTTCTCATTGGTGTGGGTCATCTGGTGTCGTTTGAGGGTTCCACTCCACGCAAACGATTTTCCACAGATGTCGCATGTGTACGGTTTCTCATTAGTGTGGGTCATCTGGTGTTGCTTGAGGTTTCCATTGAGCGTGAATGATTTTCCACAGATGTCGCATGCGTACGGTTTCTCATTGTTGTGGGCCATCTGGTGATGTTTGAGGGTTTCACTCCGATTGAACGATTTTTCACAGATGTCGCATGCGTACGGTTTCTCATTGGTGTGGGTCATCTGGTGTCGTTTGAGAGTTCCACTCCACGCAAACGATTTTCCACAGATGTCGCATGTGTGCGGTTTCTCATTGGTGTGGGTCATCTGGTGTTGCTTGAGGTTTCCATTGTGCGTGAACGATTTTCCACAGATGTCGCATGTGTACGGTTTCTCATTAGTGTGGGTCATCTGGTGTCGCTTGAGGTGTCCATTGTGCGTGAACGATTTTCCACAGATGTCGCATGTGTACGGTTTATCATTGGTGTGGGTCATCTGGTGTCGTTTGAGAGTTCCACTCTGCCTGAACGATTTTCCACAGATGTCGCATGCATAAGGTTTCTCATTAGAGTGGGTCATCTGGTGTTGCTTGAGGTTTCTACTCCGATTGAAAGATTTTTCACAGATGTCGCATGTGTACGGTTTCTCATTGGTGTGGGTCATCTGGTGTCGTTTGAGTGTTCCACTCCACGCAAACGATTTTCCACAGATGTCGCATGTGTACGGTTTCTCATTGGTGTGGGTCATCTGGTGTTGCTTGAGGTTTCCATTGTGCGTGAATGATTTTCCACAGATGTCGCATGCGTACGGTTTCTCATTGGTGTGGGTCATCTGGTGTTGGTTGAGGTTTCCATTGTGCGCGAATGATTTTCCACAGATGTCGCATGCGTACGGTTTCTCATTGGTGTGGGTCATCTGGTGTCGTTTGAGGGTTCTACTCTGATTGAAAGATTTTCCACAGATGTTGCATGCGTACGGTTTCTCATTGGTGTGGGTCATCTGGTGTCGCTTGAGGTCTCTATTGTGCGTGAATGATTTTCCACAGATGTCGCATGTGTACGGTTTCTCATTAGTGTGGGTCATCTTGGGTTGCTTGAGGTTTCTACTCTGATTGAAAGATTTTCCACAGATGTCGCATGCGTACGGTTTCTCATTGGTGTGGGTCATCTGGTGTCGTTTGAGGGTTCTACTCTGATTGAAAGATTTTCCACAGATGTTGCATGCGTACGGTTTCTCATTGGTGTGGGTCATCTGGTGTCGCTTGAGGTCTCTATTGTGCGTGAATGATTTTCCACAGATGTCGCATGTGTACGGTTTCTCATTAGTGTGGGTCATCTTGTGTTGCTTGAGGTTTCTACTCTGATTGAAAGATTTTTCGCATGTGTACGGTTTCTCAATAGTGTGGGTCATCTGGTGTTGCTTGAGGGTTCTACTTTGATTGAACGATTTTCCACAGATGTCACATGTGTACGATTTCTCATTGGTGTGGGTCATCTGGTGACGCCTGAGGTCTCCATTCTGCAGGAACGAATTTCCACAAATATCGCATGTGTACGGTTTCTCATTGCTGTGGGATATTTGATGTCGCTTGAGGTTAGATTTCAATGTGAAGGTTGTGCTGCAGATGTCGCATGAGTGCCCTTTCTCCTTGATGTGCATTTTACATGTAAAACTAGGACTCATTTCGGCAATGATTTGGCCGTGTCTTATTTGCTGTATCCTCCAAACTAGCAGTCTCGTCTACATCCGACTCTTCAAAATGTACAAAGATAAAAAGCAGCAAAAAGTAAAATTTTCTACTAAAAAATAGGTGTCGTCACGCCCTGTTCTTTGAATACACAGTACATTCAGCGGCGTAATTAGGGGTAATTTTTTAAGGGGTACTTAGTTGTCAAACCGCTCGACCCTGTCCCACTGCTCGACCCATCCTACAAAAGTGCTTAGCACAAAAAAGGTCTTGCTCAGTAATAAAAGGATTATCGGCCAAAACTCCACGTGCTTTTCGTTCATAACAAAAACCAGCAGAATACCAGTCACAAACAATGAATATCATCAACTGAAGTTTTGGTTTGTAACCTCGTTTTTTCCAAAGAAATTGTTTTAACTAAACAAATGTTGGTGCTATTCCTCTACTAAACACAAGTAACATTAACAACAGTACCGTTTTATGAACGTGGCCCCTGTTGCTTCTAAGCATGGAGGTATGGAGGAGAATACGACTCACAACAGAAAATCATTTTACTCGCGTTTTCACCTTGTTGAAGAAGTCAAGGCACAAATTCGGAATACCCCGCCACTCGTCTGCCCACTTCGTATCCATATACGCGCTGCACAGTGAATGTTCATAATTATTTTTCGGAGGCCAGAGAGACTTTGGGTCAACTCGTCGTACCCGGGTCAACTCGTACCCGAGTCAAGTCGCACCCGAGTTATGTCGTTCCCGAGTCAAGTCGTACTCCCCTCCCGTTAATTGAATTTTCTTTTAACCATAGTAATATTTTCTAAATAAATTTGATGTAAGTTTCTCTTTCACTGGATGGCTATCGCTATTCGCAACTTTCTGAACTTCTTTAAATGCAATTGGCTAGGAATGTTTCGTAAGGAATATCTCTTCAATAAATCTGTATCTGTATCTGTATGAGTACGTTGCAGTAACCAATTCTGGCATTAACGCAACGGAGGGTAACCCATCCAGCAGAAGCTGGTTATTTGGGGCCCTCAGTAGAGAGAAGACAATGAGAAGAAGGTACAGTTTTAGAGGTGGGAAGAAAACCCCAGAAGAATATCCTGGGGAAAACCCACGGAGTCAGGCAGGGACTGAAAACCCAATCCACATATTGGCCCAGGCGGGGTTCGAACCCGGGTCATAGTGGTGGAAGGCGAGGAAAGAACCGATAATTTGTATTATCGAAAAAATTAGGAATGGTATAGTTGTTATTGAATTTTTTTGATCGATTTCATATTAATGATTTGTAATTATTGTCGAAAAATTAAGAATGATATTTTGTTTTTCGATTTTTAGGTATTTGATGCATGAATGACTGCAAACTCCGTGTTTTACCATTGACCAAGAATATTTAGACAAGAAAGTTGTTGAAGTTGGTTTTCTTTACAATACTGCACACGTGGATCAAATCTCTTTTGTGAATGGGTTGGTTCTGAAAAGAACCGGTTGTTTTAATCTGGTTGGCTCTGAAAAGAGCCGTTATTATAGATCAAATCTGAAGACAACAATCCTATACACAAAAGTACCCGATTTAAATACTATTGATTTGGTTGTATGATTTTCATTCCCTTCAACTTATATTTTGAGAACAAATTGTGCCAGAGTCAACTCGTCTGTCACTTCGCTAAAATGACGCTACCTCTTCAACGTCTTCACGCGCGCGGGTACCGTCGTGTATGCACTAGGGTACGAGCTGACTCGAACACGAGCTGACTCGAACACGAGCTGACTCGAACACGAGCTGACTCGAACACGAGCTGACTCGGGGACGAGCTGACTCGGGGACGAGCTGACTCGGGGACGAGTTGACTCGGGGACGAGTTGACTCGGGTCGACTTTGGGTCAACTCGTACGAGCTGACTCGTGTACGAGTTGAATCGGGTACGACTTGACTTGGGTACGACTTGACTTGGGTACGACTTGACTTGGGTACGACTTGACTTGGGTATGACTTGACTTGGGTGTACAATTTGGGGTACGCGTTGACTTGGGTACGAGTTGACTCATTTCCACGATTTTCCACAGATGTTGCATGCGTACGGTTTCTCATAGTCCGAGTTACTGGACTCTAGTTATCGCTTTTTTAACATTTGGACATCATCTGGCGTAGTTGCGATAATCGTAACCCACCATCCTCCCGACGGTCGAAGACCGGAGGGTTACGAGTCAAACAGTGTACAGAATTGGCATTTTTATAATTTCGACCATTTTTGCCAGACTAGTCACCGGATTTGCCGGATTTTAACCACTTTTAAAGATCATGACACACATTTTAAGAACACAGATTTGATCTGCAATGTGTAATGACTCCACTCATAACACTCTAAACATCATTGAGAAAATATTTTTGGGGAAAAATGACAAAAACTTACCAGAGACTGAGCGAAATTCTCACCAAACGAGGTTTACGTTTATAACCCCGCACTTCAAAACCTAACAACAATCTCGACCAATCAGCGTAAACCAAGGAAAGACAGACTGGGTGGAGCTTCGGCTGTACACCGCTAACCGGCTATTCCCGCTTGCGGACTCACTGCACGGGCTTCCCTTTCGGCGCTCATGCTGCGTTCCAATCGCGTCGTGTTTATCGTGTTCACGGGTTCACGAGTCGTATAGGAGTTCGGGCGGTCTGTTCTTGATACGCGAACTCTGTTCTCGCGCTCGAACGGCGGGAACGCGACCCATTGCACTCGGAACAAGAACACACACCACCTATCCATCATGCAAGAACAAGTTACGCGTGTCAAGAACAGACCGCCCGAACTCGGCCATAATGGCGTTCTAATCGCCTGGCAACTCGTGTTCACCAGTGGTGAACTCGAGGTGGATTTATTTCTCCATGTACACGTCACGACTTCGCGAATGAAATACTCGCGCATGCGTGTTGGTTCACGTACAAGTTCTTGCGCTATAAAGAATGTCCTTACCGCACGACTAACTCGACTGTGCGCGTGCGTCGTGTGGTGTGTAGCGTTTGGAATGCAACCTACTTGTGAACGTGGAGAACACGATAAAAACGATGCGATTGGAACGCAGCATTAGTCTCACTGCTACATTCTATGGGCCTTTTCGAAACCGTTGCTTCGTCTTTGGCTTTGCCTCCGAAAAGGCCCATAGGATGTAGCAGTGAGACTAAGCTAGAGAGAAGCCCGTGCAGTGAGTCCGCAAGCGGGAATAGCCGGTTAGCGGTGTACAGCCGAAGCTCCACCCAGTCTGTCTTTCCTTGGTTTACGCTGATTGGTCGAGATTGTTGATAGGTTTTGAAGTGCGGGGTTATAAATGTAAACCTCGTTTGGTGAGAATTTCGCTCAGTCTCTGGTAAGCTTTTGTCATTTTTCCCCCAAAATATTTTCTCAATGATGTTTAGAGTGTTATGAGTGGAGTCATTACACATTGCAGATCAAATCTGTGTTCTTAAAATGTGTGTCATGATCTTTAAAAGTGGTTAAAATCCGGCAAATCCGGTGACTAGTCTGGCAAAAATGGTCGAAATTATAAAAATGCCAATTCTGTACACTGTTTGACTCGTAACCCTCCGGTCTTCGACCGTCGGGAGGATGGTGGGTTACGATTATCGCAACTACATCTGGCGCTACTAGAGTCCGAGGTCGGGCGATATGCATCAGTGAGAATGTCTTAAATGTGATTCAAAAAGTCGCCGAAATCCACACAAATACCTAACCAAATACCTTAAAATCACCTAAATATCCTTCCATGTGTGTCCAAGTACGTCGGGGTGGTTTTCGGGGTTACTCACGATCAATTATTTGCTTGCAAATCAAGGAAATTCGACCCAGTATTCGAGCGACTGCTGCACAGTTGCTGTTCACGTTCGGGAGAGAATATGGACGTGCGCGCGCATCATGTCAGTGACGTAACAGGTCAAAGTGTATCGACCGGTGGTAAACAACAAGCGCGCGGCGCAGCGACTGTTTTATGTCGTGGCACAAGCAGTACGGTGGCTGCGTGCTGATGAGGAGACACCAATCGCTCTCGGGCGGGGATAGCGCACAATGCTTGCAATCGCGAGGAGTATGACAATGCAAAATAATAATGTTTATTATAATCATAACAAAACAATAATAATAATTTCGGTTAAGTGAAGTGAAACGGTAAATTATAATGCGCCGCCGCTAGATACGGTCAAGATAAACCGTGTTTGTTTTAGGGGGCATTTGAATTACACAGCTTCATCATTCCATACCATGTTACAAGAAAAGATATGTGCTGGAGATTATATACGCACGGTTCTTGCAATTTTTTTCTTGAAACGTAAAGCCCAAAAATACTCTCTTCTAAAGAGGCCAATAAATTGCGGCAGCATCCGTTGCGCCCCTCGCGCGCGGATCCGCATCTAGGAAGGCATTATAATTTACCATTTCACTTCACTTAACCGAAATTATTATTATTGTTTTTGTATGATTATAATAAACATTAGTATTTTGCATTGTCATACTCCTCGCGATTGCAAGCATTGTGCGCTATCCCCGCCCGAGAGCGATTGGCGTCTCCTCATCAGCACGCAGCCACCGTACTGCTTGTGCCATGACATAAAACAGTCGCTGCGCCGCCCGCTTGTTGTTTACCACCGGTCGATACACTTTGACCTGTTACGTCACTGACATGATGCGCGCGCACGTCCATATTCTCTCCCGAACGTGAACAGCAACTGTGCAGCAGTCGCTCGAATACTGGGTCGAATTTCCTTGATTTGCAAGCAAATAATTGATCGTGAGTACCCCCGAAAACCACCCCGACGTACTTGGACACACATGGAAGGATATTTAGGTGATTTTAAGGTATTTGGTTAGGTATTTGTGTGGATTTCGGCGACTTTTTGAATCACATTTAAGACATTCTCACTGATGCATATCGCCCGACCTCGGACTCTAGTAGCGCCAGATGATGTCCAAATGTTAAAAAAGCGATAACTAAAGTCCAGTAACTCGGACTAGGTTTCTCATTGGTGTGGGTCATGATCATCGGGGGTGCGTTCCGCTCAAGCGAACGTTGCCAACGTTGGCCAACGTTAGCGTTGTTCGCGTGAGTGGAACGCAATAAGGTTGTTTCACGTTCCGCGGCCATCTTGGATTCAGCGCAAAAAGGGGTACGCAACTTACCCGGATGATAGCGTGTTTATATGGGTGATCCCCTCTACAACATGTAGTAGGCCTACAGAGGGCGCTCTACTGAGCATGCGCAATTGGAACGTGAAACAACCTTATGTGCGCCAATTATGTTGGCCAACGTTAGCGAAAACGGCGAACGACATTCCGAGCTGTTCGCTGTTGGCCAATGACGTATTTTAATGATGGCGAAGCGGTTAGCAGACGGCAGTCTTCTTTTTACGGTTTTTATTTACGTTTTATACTTTTCGTTATAAACGGTGGATTGTTTTGAGCATTCACAGGGATCTTTTAAAGAAAAATAATGAGTTGGACAAAAAGCAGCGAACCAAACGATGTCACTTTCACTGGGCGCCGCCATTTTGAAAACGTAGTTTTTAAAATATCGTTCCACTTCAACTAACGCCAACTCAAAACGTTGGCGAACGTTTGCGCAAACAGTTCGCGTAAGTGGAACGCACCCCTGGTGTTGCTTGAGATTTCCATTGTGCGTGAACGATTTTCCATAGATAACACATGGGTTAGTCCGAGTAACTTGGACCCAAAAATCGCCTTTTTGAACATTTGGACATGGTCGGGTGATATTAGGGTCCAAGCAAACCCGGTTGGACTCGTTGTACGAAATCTCTGCACATCGATCCCCCATGACCTCCCACACTTTTCCCCAAAAATGTCACTTAAAACGGCCACTTAGAAAAATGCTGCTACTAGTTCCCAGTAGGCACTAAGGATCAATGAAGACACTAACACTATCGGTGTGTTCTTACCTTTCCAAAAAGTGAGAAAATCAGGCCTCAAAATGTGGAGCAATTAATGTTCGCCGATTCAAATGCACGTAGCCATTGTTGAGCAAACTCATGACGTCATTCTTGTTGACAACAACGTCGCACGCATGGATGGGTGCATGGTCCACTATAGTCCAGATTGTGGACGTGTTTTTTTTTGTCCTAGGCCCGGTTTATAAGTGGTCCGTTAGGGCGCCCTCTCCAACAAAAGCTCGCCTGGAGAAAAAACAACGTCCAGATCATTTGCTGTGTGCACGCGCGCGCGCTCGACTTTAATGAGGCGTGACCCCACGCGAAAAGTTCACAGTGTAGTTATTATGTACATAATTATGTGAATGCACACGGTATGTCGGTATGTACATTGTACATGAGTACGTATACGTACGTAACAAACCACGCACTAGCACTAGTACATGATATGTGCGCGTGCTGGTGGTGCATGCTATTTATTGGCGAAAAGTTTTTAACATGCATGACATTATACAAGTCGTTGTCGGACGTATATGTGTAACACTTCACGCACGATGCATGGCAATGATGGTGTATCCAAAGGTCGTTTGTAGGTGGTGCATTGTATGCAACGCTCCCTTGATTACTTGCAAACATTACGTTAGAATAAAATCGACAAAAGTTGCAAGAACTGGGTTACAGAAACAACTTGAAGGGATTTTCGGAGACATCACTGAAAACAAATCTGACTTTGTTTGCGAGAAGTGTGTGGCGAAAGTGGCGAGTGTTCACAAGTCGTCAGAATTATATAGAGAACTGAAAACCAGTTATGAGAAGACCAAGGAAAGTCATGATCATGGCACTGTTTCATCGAGATGCCCCTCCAGTCCAATGCCAAGTGCGGTTTTAAGTACGACTCCTCCCAGGACACATTTGCACTCTTCTTTGAAGCTGACAGCTAACGTTAATGCCAAGCGATCGGCTGGTTTCTCTCCTGGAACACCATCATCAAGGGTAGGCGTAGACAAATAGGCCTAGGCCCGGCCGCGAATTTTTTTTCCCCCACAAATGACACTCCGAACTACTGTTAATTATTAATATTAGCCCTACAAACTGTTAATATGGCTCTTTTTAACTAACATATGTCTCAGATGAGACAGATGTATGTAAGAGCAATATTACAGCCCTATTTGTAGAGCTAGTAGGTGTATGACATTTCGGATTTTACTTTCCATATTACTTTTTATTAGGGACAAAAAAGGATTTCAAATTTTGGACTTTTTACTGCCCTTATACCCTTTTATACTGCTATCTATGCCTTGCCCCGTATCGACAGAGCTATCGGAATGCTTGGCTAAAGATGAGAATTAAATGCATTATGTACCTTAATTGCATTATACCTCTATAATAATGCGTACGTATATTAATAAAAGTATTGTAGAGCTGGGCACTCAACAATCCATCCATTCGGATGTCGTTTGTGAAAAAAATATTCACGGCCCGGCCCTATAAATGCAATTGTACTGGAGAATGGGGGGGGGGGGGGGTTTGAATAGAACATCCTTCTCAATTAGATTGTGGTTTACATTATTTTCTTCCCGTTTACATGTTATTTAGCCCTGCTGTAACTAAGTATGGCCCTCTTTTAACATCCGTCTTACTCTTAGAACTGAAATGGTTGACTATATTCTAAGACACATGTTAAAAGAGAGCCTGATTACAGCCCTGCTTGTGCTACATGTTTTTATGCTCAAGTTATACCTTTTCTGGATAATATTAAAGTGCAGTGGCTAGATAATGCTTTAGCTAGTATAATTATACTATTATCAAATATTGCTGTTTCATTCACAGCCTCATCATGGCAAGAAGCTGTTCAATTCTTCAGGAACTGATTATTCCCACTCAATGATATTACAAACGCATGATGAAAATGAGCCTACAGGGAAATCCAGGCCATCGCACTGTTCAGAGGTAAGGCGCGCACCTGTACTCATTATTTTAGATATATGTTATATATTTGGCTGGCACTGGGCTTTAAGAAAACAAAATTATTAAGCCGGCCACCCTCTTACATAATAAATTGCCCCTCCTAGCTCATAATTGGCAGCACTCCCCCATACAGGTTTGAACACTGTGTGTTCTTTTGTGGGTTTTTCCCCCTCCAAAAGGACAATATAATTGCTTTTTTTTCACAGTTTTAATCAAATCCCAATTTAACACACACCCCCCCCCCCCCCCCCTGAAAAAAACCACCCCAAAACCACCAAAACTCACTGTCAGTGCATGTGCAGTGCCGGCTAATATCCACTATCATTTTTTATCAGTTTGTTGTGCTTAAAAATAAACAGTTGGAGAATTTTTTTTGGGGGGGGGGGGGGGGGGGGTTCTGTTTTTTTAAAATATTGTGGCCAACAACTTAAGCTATGATTTCAAATTTGCCAGCTGGAATTCTGTGTATTATGTGCATGGTATAAATGTAATCAACTTGAACGAGGTGAAAAATTTAATTGTGAAATATCATTTTTTTTCTTTTCTGAAGGTGCTTATTCCTGATGCAAATATCCAGAAAAAGAGTGTCTTGGTTAGTTCATGGGGTGGAGTTACACCAGCTGTATGCACCACAAATGTGGTGCAAATGGAAACAAAATACATGCAGACCATCCAAAGAGAAGCTGAGGAACTGTGCAGACCAGACAACAAATCATCATTTAGATTATCATCTCTGTCTGCAATGAGTTCATATAATATGCAGCAACAAGAATATGAATTAAAATCTACAGCACCGACCTTAATGGCTGTCCTAGAGGCTGCTGCAGTGAATCCACATATTCAGAAAAACAATCAAAAAACAAAGGAATCATTGATGCCAATGATTTTGACCTCAGCAAGCATTCTCTTAAATTGCAGAAGCCAACACATGAACGCACACCAAGTTATTAACTCGTTGACTCTGAAGGAGGGGGCAGCCAAGAAATCAACATTCAAACGACTCAATACAAAAGGAGTGACGACTTCGTATTACACTGCACTGTCAAAACAAATAGAGTTTGGCGAGAAGTATGATGAGGAGGTGAAAGAGTGGGCAAAGGCGGTACAAGAAGCCAGTGTTAAGGAACGAGAACTGGAACAAATGGGAGATGCACAGGCACTGGACATCTTCAATTGTAGCAGACAAGATAAGGGATATCAGTTGGTAATGGACAATGTCGATATTGTTATACAAGCTCGTCATCCTACAAGGGACAATTACGGCAAAGATTTGCACATGGTGCAGATGCTTGCTGTGCAACACAGAGTAACTGCACATCATCTGTCCAATTCCCAACCTATTGCCACCATTAACTCAATTGACAGTGTTGATTTCTTACTTAATGCCAACGACAACAAGCGCTTAAGAAGAGACTGGATGATCATAGCAGCCAGGGTGATTGCAGAGCACATTCCATCGTTGAAGGTTATGATGAGTGCCCTTCCCTCTGAGATTGCACATGAGCATATGAGGGAAATGAATTTCAGATCCAAAGTGGTATGTTACATTTTAAATTACTTTTGTTATTTAGTCGACAACTTCGACATACAAGTCTAATCAAGAAGGAATCTAGAGAACATTACTAACGTCAGCTGCTCGGTAAGGATCAGCCTGGTTTCCACCCTCTATTGTCCTGCAATATGAAGGCTGGTAGCAGACTGATATGTAAGCCCTTTTTATGAAAAATTGTTTTGATTTTTGCTCGATTTTAAAGTAAAACGGGCAGCACAGCTCTAGTATAAATTAGGATGTACAGACTGGTAGTAAAAAAACACATTCTTGATACACAAAGTATCTTGTCAAAATACTTTTGGTTTGAGAAAATTTTTACTTTTACAAGATACATGTATGCTGTCCAGATAGTTTCATAGTTTAATTTGAAATCAGTCTGTGCATTCATGTTATTCATTTACATATAAAATGTGTCTTTTCCTTTTGGCATAAGGTCAATCTCGGAGTGCTTATGGAGAATGAAAACACTACTGAAGGCATCATCAAGATCATGCATCATATGCACTCCTACACCCCAGGCCATGATTCTCAGCACCCAACAACAATCCTCAGTGCTGGTGATCTTCTAACTTGTGAGCGGGAGGGCAACTGCATTGAGCAACAGCGAAACTCATCAGCACCAAGCCAGAGACTGGAAGGCTTAATGCCAGTTATATCTGACTTCCATGCCCTTGCCAATTTCTACCAGGTAAGGCAATTCAATGACTGCAGGGTGTAACATTCAATAATACAAATTGCAAAATTCCCAAGAATTTTTGACAGTACATTTCCACCGGGAATATCATGAGTTTTCAAATTATGGGGGGGGGGGGGGGGGGGGGGGGGGGCAGAAGTATGAAGGCCCCCTTATTTACAGCCTATACAAATTTCCAGAAAGTTACTGACTCAAGTCTAGTCAATATACAACAGCGAAAAGAACTTTATTAATATTGTGAAATCCGTTTTAATTTGTCTGTATGCAGGTGATGTGGAAACATCTGTACGACGCTTCCTCGGCAGGGGATAAGGGGACACTATACTCAGCCCGCAATTACTTGGAGGCTAGAAATGTAACCACCAACCCAATGAAGAACATTAATGCTGCTTCAGATCTGTTAGAAAAATTCACCACAGCTCTTGTTACAGCTGCAGCAATGCATTACTTTGGGATTGATGATTTATGTGCGGAACCAACTAAGAATGTCTTCAATCTTGTAGAACATGGCGATTACAAACAGTATGCTGAGAAGATCATGGTCTCTTTTGTTGACAAATACATGCTTCCAACTGATGCAGAGATTAGACTTGACGAACAGGTGTGGCACTGCAGTATGTGTAACAAAACATACAAATCAAGAAAATCTCTCATTAAGCATGAAAAGTCATTTCATTCTGAAACAGGTGCCAGTAGGTCGAACGTTCCTTCTCAAGATGTGCAAGTTTCTCAGGACAGTGTACTCAATTACACAAGGTGTGCCCTTGGCATGGGCATGGTGGCTCTAGACTTCACTGATGCAAGACAGATGGGTGACGGGGCTCGCATAATTCGATTGTACAAACTGATGCTTCTTCACTGTAAAGCTGGAAAGAAACCTAAGTACAGTTACCAAATCTTGCGGTTGCTAGCTCAGGTCAAGTGCTTTCTAACACCTCG
The DNA here is from genome assembly GCA_037893245.1 of Crossaster papposus. Lineage (NCBI taxonomy): Eukaryota > Metazoa > Echinodermata > Asteroidea > Velatida > Solasteridae > Crossaster > Crossaster papposus. The sequence continues at coordinate 542,650 of JBAIAA010000279.1, read as the reverse complement.
ATTAGCATATGAGCTAGTCTGGAATAGATGCATAAACACTAAAGGAAAAGCCAAATGTAATGTAGAGACTGACAGGGTTATGGAGCATCACAACAGGATATTCAAAGAACAATGTCGAGGGCTGCGAGGAAAACTCACTCAAAAGAGTGTGAACCGTATAAGTAGGTCAGCGCAAAGGGTGCATGAAGTCCTCACCAATGTTGATCGCCAACTTGACGTAAAGAGGCCTTCTGCCAAACGCCAGCAGACTGGAAAAAAGGATGTTGCTTCATTAGCAAGAGAGCTACATCAAGAACACCTCTTTCAAGAATATGCTGGTCGGAAGCATTCAAAATTCCCAGATTTCCCTGTAACAGTTCTCAGTGTGCTTGAAGTACCAGAGCTCCATAGGTGGATCTCTGCCGTGCTTCAAACGCTATCTAGGCAAAACCAATTTACAATTCATTAAAGCTTTTGCTGTAATTTGGTTGTTTTTTTTTTTTTTTTGGGGGGGGGGGGGGGGAGGGGTTGGAAGGGTAGTATTTTATATCAAATAAATGCTGTTCTTGTAGTGTGATTTTCTGACCCTACTTTGAATGAAACGGCAATTTATAGACATCAGGTGAAAGGGCAATTATCAGGTTTGGAAACCAGCAGCTTGCTTTCGCCCATTTACACGTTACAAACAAAATGTGGACAAACTAACCTTGATGAGGTGGGGGTGGTGGGGGGGGGGGGGGGGGGGGGGGGGGGGGGGGGGGGGGGGGGGGAGTGTTCAAAAATAGTCAAGTTTTTCCCAATGATGTTCATCTGACCATTGTTGGAAATTTATACAAAATTCAACTTTTATTGAAAATGCCAGCTGCCATGAATTTACAGGATGCTTGAGACTACTATTCACTACAGTCAATTAAGTTTTTTTTTGGTCATAATTCAGTAGTTTTGTTTTGTGATGCTTCAACATGTTGTACATGTATATTACTTTTAAATACAGAGTACATGTAATTACATGTATTTTCAATGTGCAGAATATTCAATTTATTTTGCCAATGTAAATGTTATATTTTATTTCATCAACAAACAAGGAAACAGATATTCGCAGTTACAATTAACTAACCAAATGTAAGATATACATGTACTAGTACTAGTGTACAATTTAAATTATGTTTGCTGTGCATGCCTACATGTAAAGTTTAAATTCTGAATTGGAAATGTTGAGAACCCCCATGTCACAGCAGTGTGTTGTACAAGCCTATTTTCAAATTAGAATAAGTTGATTGCTTATTTATTTGATGTTGCAGTTACATCCTTGCTGGTGATTTCTTAATGATTTAGATTTTCTTTCAATAACGATACAGTAATTTTAACTGTAAAACTGCTGATAATCACTGGGTTTGTTTGCAATTGAAGCCTTATAACCCTTAACCCCCAAGTGTTTCAATTAATTTCAGTCATAATTTTCATTACGTTTGCACCTTTGTAATTTTAAATTGATTAAGGTGAACAAATGTTAGGATCCTTTCACAAAATTTGATATGTGCCTTTTATATAAATAGTGAATCCTTTGTTTTTTAATCAATTAGCATATTTCCCAAAGATTGATTTTGGTTGAATTTTTATGGGAGGTAGCTATAGTTCCCAAAAACACAATGCCACTAAAATTTGCCTGTCAATTCTTACTGGACTAATAGTTAGAGTGACATTTTTGGGGGAACATATACTGTAGATTTTATTTTTCTATATAAACAAATAAGTTTTACAACTTGCATTGTTTAATTACATTCGAATTAAAAAATGGAGGGTGCATGCCTGGCTATATGCACACAAAGCTTTTGTTGCGCCTCCAGCAGAGCATTTTGTTGTTTACCATATAGGCACATTTGACACCAAATATGAAGATAAATTCTCCTGCAATTATTTGTTTTCCCAAAGGGGGAGTTGAAACTTCCATGATTACTTAATTCATTGACCTTGTACATGGGGCACACTATGATACACTGTTGAAAAGAGTAAAGCCCTTGAATAATTGGATTAACATTTTCATTTTTGCATATTAATTTCATAAAAATGTCACCATTTCCCCCAGCTCTTTCAAGGTTAAATTAATATCTTATTTTCATCTTATATTTGCGGTCGACCCCATTTAGTTCCTCATAGTCGGCTTTGCAATACTGTGGCTACACATTTTATTAATATCCACAGGAATAATGTCAAAAACATGCGAGATAAAGGGTCCACATAGCGATAGAATTGAAAAATGTGATTTCAACCAGTCAAATCTGGGGTACCATTCTACGTGACCCACATAATACTGACAATGCATGCACTTAATCACTATCACTACTACTGGCAATAATTGCTTCCTGGTACTCATCAGAAGATTCCTCATCATCAGACGCTTCACTGCATTCATCTAAATTTAGGTCTTCTTCGTCTCTGAATGATGCCTGTTTTTCCAGAGAGGGCCGCTGTAATTTGTCACAAACAATTCCCCAAACATCTAATGCAATTTGATGGCTTGGAAAAGCATAACGCTGTTTGAAGGAATTGAAATCAAATTCAACATTGCATTCTTGAACAATCTTCTCTAAAATTGCATGTGAGAAACCACTCACAATGTCAGCACCGCCATACACGTGTTCTGATTCCTCCTGCAGGAGACCGAGTCTGTACTCTTCTAGAGCCCGTTCCAGCTTGTCAACATTACCTGGTGTAGGAATGTTGATAGGCAACTCAACTGTACTATGCTTTTCTTCTAGAGCATTCCGCATGTTTTGCTCAAATGGAGTAACATCACAAGAACGGCACTGACAAGTCTTGGCGCAGACATCACAACAATCATGCAATGTAACATGAATGCTAGATTTTTCCCCAAATACTTCTCTGATAAACTCCCTCCTGCAACGACTTCCTGCAAGAACGTCTTTCATACTCTTTGTCGTAGCTCTGCCAACACTGTCACCAGGGTAACACAATGTTATTGCAACACTTTGTTTACCATCTCTCCCTATTCTATGTAATCGTCTAAATCAATGGTGTGTCCACACAAGATGGTACGGTATACTCCCTTTGAGTCGACTCCCATGCCATATGCTATTGTTGAAATCAAAATCCTCACACTGCCGTCTTTATCTGCCATACTGTCTATGATGTGCTTCTGGATGTCATCTTGTGTGTTGGTATGATACATGTTCACATACTGGTGATGACTAGATGGCAGTAGGGCAAGAAATGTGGCAAAGATGTCACTGACAACTTTTCTGGATTGGCAGTATATGATAGCCCTCTCACAAGAACCTCCTTCGGTTTTGACTTCATCGATCATCCATTTAAAAATTCTATCAAAGTCCTTTGTACGAGATCTCAGTACTACATGTTTAATGTTCATCTTCACTGGCGATTTCTTAACCAAGACATAATTGCGCAGACCCAGATTGTCAGTAATAAAACTTCTGACTTCTTTGGTAGCTGTTGCAGTAAGTGCTGGTGTGGGAACAACTGCTTTCATTTTAGCTCGAACTTCACCAAGTTTCCCATACGCACTCCGGAATGCTTTTGTATTTCCCGATGAATTTCCCCTATATGAAGAAAGATGGAAAGAATACAAAACAATACTGATGTCAGATGATCACTTTAAATGTAATGCACAATCATGAAAATGCAAGTGTGACTGTAAAATCCTCCAGTACATCACCCTGTGTCACTCTAAGAATTTAGATAGTGTGAAGAGGCCTATACTACCAGTTATGAAATTGTAAAAGTGTAGTTTTGGACCCTGTTCCATTATAACTTATAAGAACAAAGACTGTGACTCATTGCTGTAGTTCAAGGGGTATATATGCTCACACGTAAGAAAGTAACACTTTTATACCCAAACCTGCAGTGTATGATCTATATAGCATGTATAGTCACCAGTCAAATATCCAAAAATTTCTACGGAAAGAATGTTGTAACCTGACGCTACGTTTTTTCTTTATATCATCTCAATGTCCCAATGAAGGTCAATCAGTGCAAACATTTTGAAAATGAATCTGGGACTGAGAAACATTTCCAATTTTGTTAGGAAATACTTTAAAATTTGTCTCGACTCCCCATAGAATTTGTACACAACCACTGAAGTAGCGTTACTGCCGTTAGGATTATAGTACTATTCTTTCCATTTAATTGTCGCCAGTAGTCCTTGTCCTATACTGACTGTTAAAAGTTTTCCACTCAAACTTGAAACTACTTTGAAGTTGTTAAGCTTGAGAATAAAAGTCCCTAAGTTACACCACCATGGTTACACAGTCCATCCAAATTACTCACCATTTTGATACACAGTGACTTTCATCGATAAAGAAACCACACAGTACAGTCGGTCTCTAGTCGCCGAGGAGCACAATAGGTATTTTCCATTGTCACCAAGCAAACTCTCTGGGTTTGTGAACAAAAGAGAGTACCGACCTGCGCAGATTCCCTCACGGGTCTCATCGGTGATACTTGATAAGTCTACAGCATTGATGCCTAGTTGTTGAGCTCTATTTAACTGATCTGTTATTAGCGATTTGAGTGGCATAACAATTATAGCAACAGAGTGAATACGTTCCTGAACATGCTGAACGGGCTTTAGTCCACGGAGAAAGTCAACGCAAATTGGTGCTGCCTGAAATATGCAACTTTTCCCAAAACCTGTTGGAAGGCTCACGAATAAATCCTGTCCTTTCAAGAAAGACTCCAAGGCAGAATATTGTTCACTTTTGAAACCTTCTGGCAAACCGAGTCTTTCCGAAGCGTGTACAATTGCTCTTGGAATGTCAACGTTCTTGAAATTAATGGACGTCCCCATTACATTACGGATATATATGTACATAAAAGTACACACGTACACGCGCGCACGGTGTACAAAACTACCAGTCTGTTGTTTTGTACATAGATACATATGTATGTATGTAAATGTGCATGATCGTCATTTGTGTGAACCAATCAGTGAAGAGTATTGTGCGTGGGGGCGGAATAATGTTTCCCCGTTTTTTTCCGGGGAAGTTGAGCAAACCGACTGGACTGTCTTCGGGTGCGAGTCTGACGGGCTGGCTGCGTATGCGCATGCTCGAACGCCACGTCATGTGCGCGCGTTGGCGCGGATCGCACGAAAACAGTCCTGCACCCGATTTCACTAAACTCTTCGTAACTTAAGAAGCGTCGCACGGTTTACAACGCATCGCAGCCCTGCGACGCGTCGTAGCTGCGACGTGTTCTGCGAACCATTTCACTAAACACGTCTTAAGGGCGATGCATTGCATTTTTAGTTTTACGGATATATATTTTTTGGACGAGCCTATTTCTTTTCGCACTGTAGAACTATTTTATGTCTCAAACAATTTGCGTTACCAAATAGCCGTTGGAATCAACACGCAGCTACACGGCACGCGGAAAAAGTGAAATCAAGGCGGATGATTGGAAGAAATTTTCTGTCAAAAAGTGCCAGTTTTGGATGTCGTCTGCTCTCTTCTCCCATTGCTTATCAAGGTAAGTTAAGTGCATTGATTGTTATGAGATATATTTCAGATTGACAACGAAATTAGAATCTCGCGAAAAGTCAATTTACTGAGGGCGAGGCAGCATGCAAAAGTCAAAGAAACGGTCCGAAAACTAGACACATGGAGAAGTTAACGTTCTGTGCCAGTTCGTGCACGAGAACTTAAATCAGCTGTTTGGTAGTAGCTGCAAGGGAAAAAAATCAAAAGCAAATGTGGAAAAAGTTAAAACACACTACTGGAGAAAAGCAGCACAAGTGCTTGTTGAAAATGGTGGCTCCCTCAGAGACTTCTCCAAAATCAGAAAGAAGTGGCAGGATTTGGCCAGCAAAGCAAGGGCGTATCACAGAGATATGAACAGAACAGGTAAGCCTTTAAATGTTGACGACATGTAAATAATAAATATTCTGTAGAAATTATAATTACCGCTATGTTATTTAATTTGTTTTTTTACTTAGATGATTATTTTAGGCTATTTGCGTTTGTGTTTAGCCACAAATAATATTATGACAAAGGCATAAATAAAGTGACTAGTTGATTTGACTTTACCCCATATAATTAATATAATGGCCATGGCTATCATTATGGCAGTCGTAACGCAATTTTCAAATGCTATTGTAGTGTTTCCTGACATTACACTATTCAATTTCTAAATGTTTTGTTTTTATAACAGGAGGAGGTGAGAAACCCACTGAAGACAAAACCTTTGATGTGGTTTTGGAGGCGCTGCTTCCAATTGCCAAGGATGGCATTCTCAATGCAGAAGAAGGGGAATTTGATCCCCTTCAAGAAGTTGAAGTTGATGTCCTGTTTGACATAGTTGGCGAAGGTAAAGCCCCTCCACCAATTTTGACGAATTTGAAGGTGAATGTCTGCGACTATAGAAACTCTCATGAACTCGGGCCCATTGAATGACCGCGATCATTGTCTGCAACACCCCCACGACACCTCCACAACTATAATACGATCTGACATCACAGACATCCGCCATCAAATTTGGGACTTTAAAATGCTGTCAAAATGGTAGTACTACTACTAGCGCAACAATTAAAACAAAGAAGATTAACCATTCAGAGAACGTCTTTGTATTTCTTGAATGAAATAGTTGCCATCTTTAATAATTAAAAAATTTAAAAAAAAATTAGTTCACAAAATAAATATTTAGTTTCAAACACTTTTACTATAAATCCTTTAAAAAATATATAAGATTAGTCCTTAATATTGCTATAATAAATATGTTTTTCTTTATCTTATTTATAAAGCAATCACAACAGCTGGCATTGAATTGGAAAGAGATATTCCAGAAGCAGAATCAGAACCAGCACCATCACCACCACAACCATCACCACCATCACCATCACCATCACCTTCGAGATTTAACTCAACAGAGTCAATCCTTCTTCTTGAGAGAGAGCGTCTACTTGTAGAGCGTGAGCGGCTGCAAGTAGACAAGGAACAACTGCAAGTTTCAAGGCAGATTGATTCATCTTTGAGTCACATCAGCCGGAACTTGCAGGTGTTTCTTGATTTCACTCTCGAGAAGAATGGTGTGACAATGCTCATTGAAAGTTAAAAGATAAATACTATTGGCAAATGTACAATATAAAGGAAATTCCTTAAGGAATACATGTTTGGTTAGGGTAATTAGTCTCTAATTTTTTTTAAGCATAGTGTTTAATACCGACCAAAGACATTTATTCTCATTCAAAAATACCTTTTTAGCAAAACAAAATCTAGCTTTTCGGTCAAAAAGTCAAAACATTTATGAATTAGAGTTAAATAATAAACAATCAGAATTGTTTTCTTAAATTGTTTTATTTAATCATTGGTTACATATTTTCAAATTGACAGAATTAGCAAAATTATTATAAGTTTATAAACCTTAAACTTACAATAACTTTGTCAATTTGAAAATATAAACAATACCCTCATGTCTGTTCATAAATGTATTTACATTTTTTAAGCTGCATCTTCATTTGTAAATATTAATGATTTTTTGCTTGAATAGGGATTCAAAATTCTTTTATGCATCAAATTTCTTTCTGTTTTAGACTCGCTAGATTTATTAGTATTTATTATCAATTGATTTCCATTTTACAATTTTGTTTACATTGCCATTTGTATGTGTTATTTCATTTACTGGTACATAATAAACCAGAAACAAAATGAGAACCAAGAGTGAAGCTAGTCTTATGTGAGTTGAGTTAAACCATGAAGAATTAGATTGTGGTCAACGAGAATATGATTGAACCTATACTACCCTCAAGCCTTCACTCTTACCTGCTGTCTTGAAATTACACATTCAAGATCACCTCACATTCATCTTTATCTCAATAAAATTACATTGGTAGTTCAAGACAGTAGGTAAATAAGATTGAAGGCTTGAGAAGGGTAGTAGGTTCATTCAAGATTGATTACTGCTTTAATAATAAGTTTAAGAAAGTCAGAAAATTACTATGAACAATTAACAACAGAAAAACTGCACTATAATAAAAACCCATTGTGCAATAATCCATTGTTACTTGTTGAGTATGAAAATCAGCACATTTTACAGATCATACATTTATTTTATTATCTTCTTGCATTTAGAAATATCTGTTGATGAGGATGGTGCGCTGGAGTCGCCCATCATGGATGCGACCTTCATATAGCAAGTCATCATCCTCATCAACGTTGTCATCATCGCCGTCTTCAAGCTCCGGCTGGCCGAACTCCTTCGAGAGGTTGAAGAGCACACAGCAGGCCCTGATAATCACACATGCCCGCCGAGGAGCCACTCTTAAGCCGAAAGCCAGACAGGGAAATTTTCTCTTGAGTTGGCCAAATGTCTGCTCTATGACCACTCTCGACTTTCTGTGACTCCTGTAATTTAAGGGATGCATATCAAGCATCTGTGTTAATAACCTAGACTTGAACAAAGATTAATTTAAACATATTCGATTTGTACAACGATTCGAGAATATTTGGTTTTAAAATGGAATAAGTTGTACCTGTTATAACGTCGTTCGGCATTTGTTGCCGGATTCAAGATGGGAGTCATAAGCCAGGGTCGAAGTGCATACCCTGTATCGCCAATGAGCACTCCATTCAGTCTGCAATATACAATCAAGGGCACACATTACATTTTAAAGAGCGATAATTGCATAATGGCCAAGCATTCTTATTTTCAGTGTCCCCTTTAAACCATTGCAAATAAATTTGTTAATGGCTGTGCAGTTGGCAGTGTTTCGATTAGCAATGTATTGAACTGATGGTATTGAATTGATAGATTGATGTCAAGAAATGCATGTTATATTTTGTGTTTATCTTACAGTATTAATAATTAGTGTACTTTCTGTTGTTTTAATTCTCAGACTTGGTGAAGTTTGACTTACTGTCCATTGTTGAACCTCTCTCCAATGATGCTCCCATGAATGATAGCACTATCATGAGTGCTACCAGGCCACCTGGCCACAATGCTGGTTATATGGTAGTTGGCATCACAGGTGGCCTGGACATTGATGCTATGGTAGCCCTTGCGGTTTATGTAGAGATGTTCCGCTTCTCCCAATGGTGCCCCATACAGCTTGACATGGGTGTAGTCTAATGCACCGACAACATTGGGAAAACCGGCCATCTCAAAAAACTCATGCTTGGCTCTTGCCACATCCTGAGGTCGTACGGGGAAGCGAATCACTCTTGGTGTTAAAGTTGCAACTGCATTTGCTACTCGATGTACAATGCGGCATGTTGACGGCACACTTACATCGTGCAGGTCGCCCTGGACCGTATAAAACGACCCAGTGGCAAAGAACCGCAATGTTGCCAGAACTTGCAGGTGGGCAGGGATTGCATTGCTGCGCTGTAAACAAAAGGATGTACATGTACATGTAGTGATATTGAAGTTTGATATTATACAAATTGAATTAATAAATTAATAATGTACCTGCTCTAGCTAAAATTTCAAACTTTAGTTTTGCACTTGACAGTTATTTTGTAGCATTGGTAAAGTCATTCACTTTTTGCACAAACAAATTAGTGCATGAATAACTACATTTAAATTATACTTATACAATGTATTCAGAATAAAATATATATTTTGTGCAATAGGCTACTTGCATAATCAGCTTTTTGTTAAAGATATGTTATTTGAACTTTTGTTTGGAGAAAAACAATTTGTTAAAGATATATCAAAGGTTTGCATAGTACATTTGGTGAAACATATCTAGAACTTTCATTTTTAATGGATAATAGTAGTGGATAACACTGGATTTTGTTAACAAATTAAACTAAATAATTTTTATTAAAAACTGAATAGTTATATTGAAAAAAACATAACCATTGTCGTGTTTTCAAGTTGCTCCAATAGTTTTCCCTCCCCTCGATTTTTGCCTTCCCTAGTGCGTTCTCTCTATTGTTTGATCTAGTCTGTTTACAGAGTCTATTTTATTCATCATATTTTTTCTTTCTAACGCCTTGCCAAGAGTGGCATTTATTGCCTTGCTTTGGGCTATTTTGCATTGAAAATACTTTGTCGTGCTTCATTTTGCAACATTTATAATATCCTAACATTTGTGTGTTCGTTTTGTGTAAATTATGTTTTGTAAAGAAAACGGAACTTCCTGACTGACTTGCAAAGCTGTGCAAACTACGTTACAATGTACCGGCCTACCCCCCCCCCCCCTAATCACGTGTTCCACTTGTTTCTATATTCCACGTGTTCTCATCGATCTGCCACTTGTTCCCATCACCTCACTACAGTGGGCGAGGCGTCATAGCCGTGCTAAAACATGCCTTCGAATCTACAGTATAACAATATTAATCGACGCTTTTTAATAACGATAGTTTGACGTCGCATAACTTGATCAACAATACTAATATTGTATAGGAATACTATAGGCCTATGACCAAAATAAAATAGGACTACACAAAAATGCGTTTATATAGGCTAATTAGGCCTACCTTTGTAATGGGTTGAATAATATTTTCAACTCTTTCCAAAAGCTGAACAATCCCCTCTCGTGTGAAACGATATCTTCTGTATGTTTCCTCGTCGCTTAGACTGTCTAAGGGATTTCGCCTGTCCCTAAACACCCTCTCTCTTCTTATTGCTCTTCTAGCTTCACGTTCAACAAGAAGCATAAGCGCCATGTTTATGCTTTGTTTTCATATATTTACGACGACCCAAATACACTTCGTAACTTACGACGTGTTACTTGCCGTTGTCAAGGTATTTGCGACGCGTTGAACTCTTCGTAACTTTAGTGAAATGGATCGTACGACGCGTCGCGAGATGCGACGCGTTACTCTTCGTAACTCGAGTTGCGACGCGTCGCAAAGTTTAGTGAAATCGGGTGCAGGAAGTGGACTAGGTCCACTACAGCACAGTGCACGAAACAGGTAACAGCCGCTGACTATGCGACCGGAGTTGCGCGCTCTGCGCGCGACGTTGTCGACAAGAATGACGTCATGAGTTTGCTCAACAATGGCTACGTGCATTTGAATCGGCGAACATTGCTCCACATTTTGAGGCCTGATTTTCTCACTTTTTGGAAAGGTAAGAACACACCGATAGTCTTCATTGATCCTTAGTGCCTACTGGGGACAAGCAGCATTTTTGTAAGTGGCCGTTTTAAGTGACATTTTTTGGGAAAAGTGTGGGAGGTCATGGGGGATCGATGTGCAGACATTTCGTACAACGAGTCCAACCGGGTTTGCTTGGACCCTAATCACCCGACCATGTCCAAATGTTGAAAAAGGTGATTTGGGGGTCCAAGTTACTCGGACTACGCATGGGTACGGTTTCTCATTGGTATAGGTCATCTGTTGACGCTTAGCAGTTGAGCCTGGTGTCCATACTCTGCGTGAACAATTTTTCACAGATGTTGCATGTTGTATACGGTTTCTCAACAACATGATTTAACTCGCAATTACTCAAATAAAACACCGTCAATACAACAACACATATACCTTCTTTTTTTCTTCTTCTTCTTCTTCCAAGTTATGCGCCAACTTCATAAAATTGAAGACTGAGGCATAGGTGCGCTGATTGTGGATGGAGTGGATAGTCAACATGGTATCGGGACAACTCGTACCCGGGACGACTCGTACCCGGGACGACTCGTACCCAAAATTTGTTACCCGGGACAACTCGTACCCAGGACAACTCGTACCCGGGACGACTCGTACCTTGTACTTTCCTGTTTCTTTTATTTAGATGTAATTGACAAATCAGAAGATGTGGAAAATTAAAGTCGTTCAGTTTTTGGAAATTGCCAGTGGTGACAATCATACAAGCAGGAGATTGTTCTGGAGAGATTCTGGCAGCTGGCCGATGATCGCGGAGTTTGCCGAATTCAGAAGGAGCTATAGCAATCATGAGCTTCGTAACTTATTTGACTGCTTCATTAAAATTATAAAAATGTTATATATGTCACCTTCTACATTTTTTATGACATTAAAGTTCTGGGCGGAGTTTGCTCGTAAACTTATTTGATCTTTTTGTTTAACAGTAGTTTCAGACACGCATATTACATTGTGTTACGTCTAGAACACATCATTAAATGCGTGTTTGGATATTTCATTTTACGTACCTCGCCAAGACACGCGTTTTTTCTTACTTGTTAACCCGTGTTTGAAACATAGTACTGGGTACCGATTCATTATAAAATGTTACATAATTATGTCACCAAGCTACAGTTGTTATGACATTAGAGTTTCTGAAACGGAATTAAACAAACAAAATTATCTTCAGGCCAACGATAGGCCTAAGCTTCTTTAAAAGAAGCTTAGGCCTATCGTTGGCCTGAAGATAGATTTTTGACGATTAAGAATGAAACTTTTTTATTTCAGTTTTAGATTTAAAAGAGAAAAGTTTTCTCTTTTAAATCTAAAACTGAAATAAAAAAGTTTCATTCTTAATCGTCAAAAATCTCTAGTAGTAATCAAACCATTAACAATTTCTATCTTTGAAATAGTAATTGGTTAGCATAATAATAGGTTGAAAATAAGTACGATAACGTTTGGCACAAGTATTAAGTAAGGCACAATAAGGGGTTGATTTACGAGTATACGCTGCACATACAGTGTTTAATTTTCCAGCCGTGTACGAGTCGTCCCGGGTACGAGTCGTCCCGGGTACGAGTCGCCCCGGGTACGAGTCGCCCCGGGTACGAGTCGCCCCGGGTACGAGTCGCCCCGGGTACGAGTCGCCCCGGGTACGAGTCGCCCCGGGTACGAGTCGCCCCGGGTACGAGTCGCCCCGGGTACGAGTCGCCCCGGGTACGAGTCGCCCCGGGTACGAGTCGCCCCGGGTACGAGTCGCCCCGGGTACGAGTCGCCCCGGGTACGAGTCGCCCCGGGTACGAGTCGTCCCGGGTACGAGTCGTCCCGGGTACGAGTCGTCCCGGGTACGAGTCGTCCCGGGTACGAGTCGTCCCGGGTACGAGTCGTCCCGGGTACGAGTCGTCCCGGGTACGAGTCGTCCCGGGTACGAGTCGTCCCGGGTACGAGTCGTCCCGGGTACGAGTCGTCCCGGGTACGAGTCGTCCCGGGTACGAGTCGTCCCGGGTACGAGTCGTCCCGGGTACGAGTCGTCCCGGGTACGAGTCGTCCCGGGTACGAGTCGTCCCGGGTACGAGTCGTCCCGGGTACGAGTCGTCCCGGGTACGAGTCGTCCCGGGTACGAGTCGTCCCGGGTACGAGTCGTCCCGGGTACGAGTCGTCCCGGGTACGAGTCGTCCCGGGTACGAGTCGTCCCGGGTACGAGTCGTCCCGGGTACGAGTCGTCCCGGGTACGAGTCGTCCCGGGTACGAGTCGTCCCGGGTACGAGTCGTCCCGGGTACGAGTCGTCCCGGGTACGAGTCGTCCCGGGTACGAGTCGTCCCGGGTACGAGTCGTCCCACATTCGTCAACACATCCCCTGTTTACCCACGAAATTAAATATTATAGTCTGTAGTTTAAACAAGCATAAATGTCATGAAACTTGTCTACATTCTCTCGCCAAACTTACCATGGTTCACGTGCGTATTCTGCCATTTTTTGGTTGCCAAATTACTTATTTTGTTAGCGCCCTCTTTTGATAGAGGGCGTCATCACTGGGAGCACGTGGATTTTGCTCGTTTTGTTGGGGATCGTGCGATTCGATTGCGAGCGCACATGATGCCCACGAATATCGCACGCGATGGGATGTTATGTGACACTAATAACGAACACAACAAAACACACACACACACAACTAAATTAACATCTTGTCATTTTCAATTTGATATGAATGACAATTGTATTTCAACCAATAAAAACAAAACCATAATAGGAGCCAAAGAAGATCTGAGAAGGATGCAATACCGATGTAGCTAAAACAGCCATTGGAATGGAGAATTTATATCAAATATAAGTTTTGCGTCCAAAGAAAGATGGGTCATGAAATGATACTGAATTTAAAGACTTTAAATAAGCATGTAAAATACCATCGTTTTCAGATGGAAACTTTGCAGTCAGATACAGCCGAACAAAACTGCTGGCATCTATTGATATTCGTGATACTTAATATTAGTGCCAATTGATTACGAACGACTATGTCTATCAATTCGCATGCCTCCCTAATGGGCTTGCTTCAGCTCTAAGTGTATTCACCAAGGTCATGAAACCTATTCTCTGCCCTCAGAGACAAGGGATTACAATCAGTTGCATATATTGATGATTCGTTGTAATTTGTATGCTGGATCATAATGTCGAATGTTGCAAACATTTGAAAGTTAATACACTATAGTTAATGAGCCAAACTGGGCTTATTGTTCATGACCATAAATCAGACGTTAATCCGACACAAACATCTCCTTCCTCATCACGGTCTCCTTGTCCTCCAACGTTCACGTTGCCATCGTTCTTCTCAGCTTTTGAGCGGGCTTAGGTATATATTTCAGCCAATTCTGAATTAGCAGACAAATTTGCCCATCAACAGCACGTTGAGGGGTTTTCACGGACAGCCGCTGCAATTAAAAGAATCATAACTTTCAACTACTGTCAAAGCAAAGCATATGGCGAATTTTAAGGAGACAACACAGGGAATCCTCGTGTCGTGGAAGTCCCTTTAATTGTGTTTGGTATATTCATGGAGAAATAAGTCTTATTTCTCCATGGTATATTGCAGTCTCTATCACTGCACTGTTTAGGTTATCATCGTGTATAGGTGAGAGGGCAATTTTACCCGATCTGAACTGGATACCAATGGACTGCGAACGGGTTAAACTGAAGACGAGATAGACATACTGAGGACTGTTTCAGAACGAAGTACTAGCATCGTATTTATGACATTATTTGGCCAAAGTTACACGTTCTACCCCCAGCACAGCCCGTTTTACAATTTGTTTATGAAGGGGCAGGACGTTTTGAGAACTAGTTCGGTGTGCAGTGGCAGAAGCAGTGGAAACGACTCCCGGATTGCCTCTCTCTTCCAAACCATACTACGACCATTCCCGTTTACGACCCCACCACGTTCTACCCGATTTTACCACGATTTGTACCACGATTTGTACCACGATTTACATTTGTTTTGATCGGGAAGTTCGTAACGAGGTCAAATGCCCATTGTGATAGTGGTGTTAGGGGGGCTAAACCCACGTGACGTCAGCTTCTAACTTTCGCAGGTCCAGTATACGCATTTTCCAAAATGTACTTTGTATTGCATTTAGGGGGGAGGGGTTAAAGCAACCTCTACTCTATAGCACAGGCTGTAAAACCGCGCCTGTCGGTTGCTTTATCTGGAGGATGCGCTAACAAGTTTGCATATGCGAGGACTGAGGAGTATTTTTGATCTCCGTGATTTTATTTACTATATAATCTTTCAATGGTTCAGTAGTCATATCGTTCCACATGAGTAGACACGCGCATGCGTAACGGCTGATGCAAAACGTATCAAACGTAGAGGCCACTCCCTAACTGTAAACCTTCTGTGGCATGTCGAATGTCTTATGACCTCGCCCGATTTGAACTAGTTATCTTTGCGCAGAGGCGATATCGTAACCAATGAGGCCTAACCGAGGTGCGATTATTGCTAGTTGAAAACTTATCCCAATACCCCGCAATGACGACGTGAAATACCGTCGGCATATGCAATTTTTGATGGTCTCTACGGGGACCTAAATAATTAAAACGATAAGTAGAAAGAAAACGACATAAACCCAGACATAAGCAACATATCAATTATGGTACCCGTCATTTTCTACATTCTTTTTTCCTCTTTCTTTTTCAAATTCTACAGAAACCTTAATAAATTTAATATTTCTAACACAAGTAGCAGATACGCCTCTTTGATTGAGCAAACCCACTAGCCTCACGTCACGGTGGCCTATAGTTCCTCAACTTTTATCAAATGAGCGAGTACCTTATCTCGTCTAAGCATCCATCAAGTTGAAAGAGCGAAACAATTTAGCTTATTTTACTTGGCTAATTAAGAGGAGCCCCTGAAAACGTACATGAGAGGATAGCCAATGACCAGAGGTTACTACGAAGTACTGCTCACATGGTTTACCGTAGTCTTGCTCAAAAACCGAGCTGGCGCGCCGTCCGCTATCCAGGCTTATTGAGGGTATATTTTTGTTACACCGCAGCGAAGGGTTTCTTGTCGTAACACTGGCAATTCCACTCTTGAAAGGAGACTCATTCACGAATACGAAGTACAGTGTACACAGCGCGCGCGAAATAAAGTCGGGAGTCGTAGGGTAAATAAAGCCACTACACGCATCAAATAGATCAGACGTATTGATAGAGAGGAGTAGGTTGGGGATGATTTTAGATAGAGAAATCAAGTACCGAGTCCTAGGGTCAATAAAGCCGAGGGTCCTAGGGTCAATAAAGCCGAGGGTCCTAGGGTCAATAAAGCCGAGGGTCCTAGGGTCAATAAAGCCGAGGGTCCTAGGGTCAATACAGCCGAGGGTCCTAGGGTCAATACAGCCGAGGATCCTAATTACTGAGTCATAGGGTCAATAAAGCCGAGGGTCCTAGGGTCAATAAAGTCGAGGGTCCTAGGGTCAATAAAGTCGAGGGTCCTAGGGTCAATAAAGTCGAGTGTCCTAGGGTCAATAAAGTCGAGGGTCCCAGGGTCAATACAGCCGAGGATCCTAATTACTGAGTCCTAGGGTCAATAAAGCTGAGAGTAGTAAATAAAGTCGAGAGTCCTAGTCTTGTTACAAGGCCGTAATATAGAGTGAACCCTTCGTTGCGGTGTACGAACAATATACGCAAAACCCTGATATGACGTACAATGAAAACTGCCTCTGAATGATGTACATTACTAAGCATTGCGTCGCCGTTTGCAAAAAACCCGACACAAACATTATGTTTTTTTATTTTCATATAGGCCTAAGTCTATCTTGATTATCTGCTAGTTCTGTTCCCCATTTGTCCTGAAATTGTGGTATAACTTGGATAGGTTTGGTAATTTATTCTGAAGAAAAAACACGCAAAACCACCAATGTGCTTGTATATTGATTGGATCACCCCGAACTTAAATACATGTCCCTCTATTTTACACTAATTAAAACGTCTAGCTGACCTCCAAGCTGTATGTTATATCGCTTGTATAGAGGTGATTCTACGCAACCTTCTAAGGAGATTGTGGAAAATATTATACACTCCTGGAACCACTGATGTTTTTTGCCTTTGAATGCTTCTTTATTGTCATAATAGGTACATTTCTGCTAGAATGCCTTTAAAATGTTAAGTCACAAAGCACTGTATATGTACACCAAGTATTTGCTTGCTAGCACAAGCATCTTGGCAAGCTACGTATGCACCAGACTATTAAGATCCCACTATTTCAATTATGTTTAATAAATGTTACATTTTTTAGAATATCCTGTTAAAGTCTAATCAAAGAACATGTTTTATCAGAAGTATTTGCGGTTCATTTCCGTAGGATTTGTATATCCTAAAAGAGCAGGAACCTTATTCACGAAGCATCCGCTATTACCGGGTCCGTAACAGCCTTTGCGGATGGCATAACGGATACGTTAGAATTGCGCTACGCCGTATTCACGAAAGGTTCCGTTAGGTATCGGTAAAATTGCGGAGCTCCGCTAATAATGGGGGTGTCGTTTAACGAGCTGTACGGGTGAATGAAGCGCCTGCGTGATTATGTAACAATTCATAAGAGCGTAAAATAGAAATGTAGCCGAATTGTTATGAATCCAAAATACATCTGGTAGCTGATTGCGGCCTATCTTTCAAATTCTTGGCGACAAAAAAAGATAAATTTCCACAGTGCACTGGTTATTTTCTCAAACTAAGGAACGATTTTGTGAACTTCTTCTGTGAAAGGCATCATACCAATCTATTCCTTTTTTGGTTAAAAAACAGGTGAAATTAAGAAGTTGACTTAAATCACCAAAAACATAATCTGATGATAAACAGCATTTTACAGGAAGGGCGGTATAATGAACAACAAATTATTAGCAAAACCACATCAATTGATTTCTTGCCAACGCGGAGCAATTCATATTTTACCTAGACTGTTTATACCATGGCCTATTGTCCAACAGATTTTTTCAAAGGCAGCCTCTCTCTTCCAAACCATACTACGACCATTCCCGTTTACGACCCCACCACGTTCTACCCGATTTTACCACGATTTGTACCACGATTTGTACCACGATTTACATTTGTTTTGATCGGGAAGTTCGTAACGAGGTCAAATGCCCATTGTGATAGTGGTGTTAGGGGGGCTAAACCCACGTGACGTCAGCTTCTAACTTTCGCAGGTCCAGTATACGCATTTTCCAAAATGTACTTTGTATTGCATTTAGGGGGGAGGGGTTAAAGCAACCTCTACTCTATAGCACAGGCTGTAAAACCGCGCCTGTCGGTTGCTTTATCTGGAGGATGCGCTAACAAGTTTGCATATGCGAGGACTGAGGAGTATTTTTGATCTCCGTGATTTTATTTACTATATAATCTTTCAATGGTTCAGTAGTCATATCGTTCCACATGAGTAGACACGCGCATGCGTAACGGCTGATGCAAAACGTATCAAACGTAGAGGCCACTCCCTAACTGTAAACCTTCTGTGGCATGTCGAATGTCTTATGACCTCGCCCGATTTGAACTAGTTATCTTTGCGCAGAGGCGATATCGTAACCAATGAGGCCAAACCGAGGTGCGATTATTGCTAGTTGAAAACTTATCCCAATACCCCGCAATGACGACGTGAAATACCGTCGGCATATGCAATTTTTGATGGTCTCTACGGGGACCTAAATAATTAAAACGATAAGTAGAAAGAAAACGACATAAACCCAGACATAAGCAACATATCAATTATGGTACCCGTCATTTTCTACATTCTTTTTTCCTCTTTCTTTTTCAAATTCTTAATAAAAAAACCTTAATAAATTTAATATTTCTAACACAAGTAGCAGATACGCCTCTTTGATTGAGCAAACCCACTAGCCTCACGTCACGGTGGCCTATAGTTCCTCAACTTTTATCAAATGAGCGAGTACCTTATCTCGTCTAAGCATCCATCAAGTTGAAAGAGCGAAACAATTTAGCTTATTTTACTTGGCTAATTAAGAGGAGCCCCTGAAAACGTACATGAGAGGATAGCCAATGACCAGAGGTTACTACGAAGTACTGCTCACATGGTTTAACGTAGTCTTGCTCAAAAACCGAGCTGGCGCGCCGTCCGCTATCCAGGCTTATTGAGGGTATATTTTTGTTACACCGCAGCGAAGGGTTTCTTGTCGTAACACTGGCAATTCCACTCTTGAAAGGAGACTCATTCACGAATACGAAGTACAGTGTACACAGCGCGCGCGAAATAAAGTCGGGAGTCGTAGGGTAAATAAAGCCACTACACGCATCAAATAGATCAGACGTATTGATAGAGAGGAGTAGGTTGGGGATGATTTTAGATAGAGAAATCAAGTACCGAGTCCTAGGGTCAATAAAGCCGAGGGTCCTAGGGTCAATAAAGCCGAGGGTCCTAGGGTCAATAAAGCCGAGGGTCCTAGGGTCAATAAAGCCGAGGGTCCTAGGGTCAATACAGCCGAGGGTCCTAGGGTCAATACAGCCGAGGATCCTAATTACTGAGTCATAGGGTCAATAAAGCCGAGGGTCCTAGGGTCAATAAAGTCGAGGGTCCTAGGGTCAATAAAGTCGAGGGTCCTAGGGTCAATAAAGTCGAGTGTCCTAGGGTCAATAAAGTCGAGGGTCCCAGGGTCAATACAGCCGAGGATCCTAATTACTGAGTCCTAGGGTCAATAAAGCTGAGAGTAGTAAATAAAGTCGAGAGTCCTAGTCTTGTTACAAGGCCGTAATATAGAGTGAACCCTTCGTTGCGGTGTACGAACATTATACGCAAAACCCTGATATGACGTACAATGAAAACTGCCTCTGAATGATGTACATTACTAAGCATTGCGTCGCCGTTTGCAAAAAACCCGACACAAACATTATGTTTTTTTATTTTCATATAGGCCTAAGTCTATCTTGATTATCTGCTAGTTCTGTTCCCCATTTGTCCTGAAATTGTGGTATAACTTGGATAGGTTTGGTAATTTATTCTGAAGAAAAAACACGCAAAACCACCAATGTGCTTGTATATTGATTGGATCACCCCGAACTTAAATACATGTCCCTCTATTTTACACTAATTAAAACGTCTAGCTGACCTCCAAGCTGTATGTTATATCGCTTGTATAGAGGTGATTCTACGCAACCTTCTAAGGAGATTGTGGAAAATATTATACACTCCTGGAACCACTGATGTTTTTTGCCTTTGAATGCTTCTTTATTGTCATAATAGGTACATTTCTGCTAGAATGCCTTTAAAATGTTAAGTCACAAAGCACTGTATATGTACACCAAGTATTTGCTTGCTAGCACAAGCATCTTGGCAAGCTACGTATGCACCAGACTATTAAGATCCCACTATTTCAATTATGTTTAATAAATGTTACATTTTTTAGAATATCCTGTTAAAGTCTAATCAAAGAACATGTTTTATCAGAAGTATTTGCGGTTCATTTCCGTAGGATTTGTATATCCTAAAAGAGCAGGGACCTTATTCACGAAGCATCCGCTATTACCGGGTCCGTAACAGCCTTTGCGGATGGCATAACGGATACGTTAGAATTGCGCTACGCCGTATTCACGAAAGGTTCCGTTAGGTATCGGTAAAATTGCGGAGCTCCGCTAATAATGGGGGTGTCGTTCAACGAGCTGTACGGGTGAATGAAGCGCCTGCGTGATTATGTAACAATTCATAAGAGCGTAAAATAGAAATGTAGCCGAATTGTTATGAATCCAAAATACATCTGGTAGCTGATTGCGGCCTATCTTTCAAATTCTTGGCGACAAAAAAAGATAAATTTCCACAGTGCACTGGTTATTTTCTCAAACTAAGGAACGATTTTGTGAACTTCTTCTGTGAAAGGCATCATACCAATCTATTCCTTTTTTGGTTAAAAAACAGGTGAAATTAAGAAGTTGACTTAAATCACCAAAAACATAATCTGATGATAAACAGCATTTTACAGGAAGGGCGGTATAATGAACAACAAATTATTAGCAAAACCACATCAATTGATTTCTTGCCAACGCGGAGCAATTCATATTTTACCTAGACTGTTTATACCATGGCCTATTGTCCAACAGATTTTTTCAAAGGCAGTTTTTCGAGGGTGTTGTACATCTTACACTATCGGAAACAGTCTTCGATTAACACAATCCGGCATCCAAACGAAAACGTTACCCGGGTAACAATTCGAGAAGTTAGACAGCTGACTAATTCAACTTAAATCTCCATTTGTTAATTGGAAAGAACCTTCGGCGGAAAATCGGAGGGCTGTTATGATCTGCGTGGCGGGTATTGCATGCGACCTCTGTGTCGGATGTTCAACTTGATCACGGATTAAATCTTTCACCTCCAACAGTACATGCCTTGGCATTTGATACCTATTTATCAGTTCCACATCGTCGTAAACATTACCAACACACTCTCGTAAAAGTTGGTACCTTAATCCTGTCTTAACTTTTTCTTCATATTGAGGCTTGTGGTTTACACACTGGCAGTTGTATGTGCGGTCAGGGAATTTCAGTCCTTCAACAGCGGCCGGGTCAGTGGAAGGTCAACTTCATGGTCAACCCACTGGAGAAAAGGCCAGGTCAACCTTACTATAATTAATGTTTTATGGTTAGTGTATTTTGGTATTGTATAGTAAGTTTTGTTAGCTTTATTAAGTTTATCGCCTTATTAAGTTGTTCTGCGCACATGAACATTTTTTAATGGAATGTGCGCATTATAAATGTATTATTATTATTATTATTATTATTATTAGCATAGTGAACTGTACAGGTACAACCACATGTACATGCACACACACTATGGACTTTGGCACAGAACAAAATAATGACTGAACTATAGGATTTTATACTAAAAGCAAGAATCTAATAATATGAAACAAGAAGTGGTAATACCAGAGAAATAATATTACAATAAAATATGGATCGAAAAACTATCAAAGACCCCAGCTAAGTCCAATTACTAAATTTAACTTTTGTATAATACATTTGCATACTCAAATTAAGAAAATCAATCTTAATTCTCCAATTAAGTTTGTCAAAATGAGAAATGTAGCTGATAAGAAAAGTCATTAAAGGGATCGTAAACGTTTGGTAATTACTCCAAACATTAATGGCAATAGAAACTTACTTGGTAAGAAGTATACAGCAGCTTTGGATAGTATAACGTATTTTTTGAAACTTTTCACTTTGATGTACCGCGGTCGGTTATTGAAAAAGATATCACATTTTATCCCCAACAAAGTGAATCTGAGAAGCGTTACCGTGCATTTTCTCAGATTGTGTATTCAATGCAGAATTATTCTTCCTGCGTGGACATAAAACCGCTCTAGATTTTTGGTAATATCTCAAAATCGCTACCACCTGAAATGAACTTGAATGTCCAGTGGCTGTAACCTATCACGAAATACTCGCTGGCGGCGAAGAGTACGCCTGTTTTCCAGCAGAACCACAAACACTGCAGCCATTTCATGTTAGCGCTATGCGGAGATCCGTAAGCTTTTACGGAAACGCTGGAGTTCCTGCAGAACAATTGCCCTTTTACGGACGTGTTCTGCGGATTCGCTATTATGCGGATACTTCGTGAATATGGCGCAAACCATAACGGAGGCTTAACGGATCCGTTAAAGCGTGCGGATGCTTTGTGAATAAGGTCCCAGGCCGTTAGAATACAAACGTCAATCAATGTGATCCTGTACTACATGTTTGGTAAATTTAATATCTTTCATCAATTTGTTGAGATTAATATCCATGCACTAATGATCATCTGTACTCTGTTAGCCTAAACTGTTGTTTACGCGCGAGTCTCAGCTAAGGATTGTGACAAATACAATAAACAAGTCGATTTCGTTAAACTGTCGAAGATAGTCTTCATCAGGTGAAAGATAGTCTTCTTTCACCGTGCCCTGAAAGAAAAAGAGGAGAGGCTTACAAAATAATGTTCCTTTCATGGACAGTTTCTGTAAATGGTTTTTACGGTAATAACATAACTATAGTAGTACGGCAGGAGAAATGGGTTCCCATGCACCCCCACCCTAAAACGAAATTACAAGATGATTGTTAGCATCCCTAAGACATCTTATTAAATAATGTTGTTGTTGCCAGCGAAAAAGATGTCCCGTATGATGTCTATAATTTGCATATTTCCAAAAAAGCTGCCGTGCGCTCAATTGAAGGTCAAAATCACCCTATTCAGTCGAAAGTAATAACAATGCACGATTGTCATTGTTATCATCATCAAAGGGGAGTCTTTGTTTTGAAACAGGTAACCTATAACTCATTATGTGCCACCTATACATACAGAAAATGAGTTCTGACCTTAGCGGCAGATCACACCGGCATCTTGCGTGTGGTTGCATGCGACCATCTCCGCCCAACAGAAGGAAGGACATTTGGTGATCTTCGTCTCTGACCCGTCGCACGCGATGCCGTCCATGTACACAGGGCCTTCCCCTTGGTCGAAATGGGCGCCAGACTTGGCCTCCAATGCGCCCGAGAAGCCCAGCTGACGGCAGACCACCCCGGCATCCGTCACATCCCAATCGGTATCACAGAGTGCCCCATGCGTTACCTTGGTAAATTTCGACGCGGCCATTGATGTGGCTTGAACCGCCGACCAACCTAATGGGTACAATGTCTGTGGGTAAAATTGAATTCTAGCGTTAATTCTGGAAATAAATTATTGATGGGGGACAAGTGCGCATAGGTTGCGTAAACTAGCCTGAAACTGATGAAGGGAATAAACTGGGAAAAATTCTAGGAAGAAGACAAAAACGTATTAGTGTACATGTACATACAAACTGAGACCGAAGCCGACAGGGCTTTTTTTAAGAACGCAAACGAAATGGAGGACTTAGACTTCAATTTTGTAACATCCTTCAGGGCTTAGTTTGTAAACTCGAGTGTAAATGTAAACAAATTCCTTACTGTGTCTGCATATCACTCCGGCAACGAGTGAGCTGTTACACTGCTGAATGCTACACTGGCGGAGTTATTGTAAAAGCATATTAAATGTTTAAGGTTGAAAACTGTTTGGGAAAAAACCCGGAGAATGTTGGCTTAAATCTTTCACACGATGAACGCCGAGCTGACTGTATATGAAGCAGAATCAGTGTCAAAAAGATCGGACGTGTTTTTACAACTCGGATGCTTTCCTAATTCGGATGTATTCCTAATTCGGATGCTTTTTGCAAACTCGATGCTTTTTTAATTCGGATGAATTCGTAATTCGGATGCTTTTTGTAAACTCGGATGCTTTTTTAATTCGGATGCCTTTTTAATTCGGATGCTTTTCTAGTTCGGATGCTTTTTGTAATCTCGAATGCTTTTTTAATTCGAATGCTTTTCTAGCTCGGATGCTTTTTATAAACTCGGATGCTTTTTTAATTCGGATGCTTTTCTAGTTTGAATGCTTTTTGTAAACTCGGATGCTTTTTGCAAACTGAACATATTCGCAAATCTGATGCTTTCCCAATCCGGCACTAGGGTGGCCCTGAAAGGACATCACACATCGCAGATTCTGTGATATCGCGCATTCTGCGCGAATTTGAACGATGACAAACATGTTATCGCATATATCCAAGCATATATCTGAGATGTGGAAGATTTTATTGTAGATTTCTGCACAGATTTATGTGTAGGCGAATATTTTCTGCGCAGATTTTTGAAAAGGCCCCTTAATTTTTTATATTAGGTTTTTAAGTTCTGCGAAGATCAGTACGCAGATTTGTGCGATGTCGCACGGATGGGCATGCACCTACATGTGTTTTAAAACGGACAGGCAAACGTCGTGGTTCAACTTTCAAAACGTCGTACTTCAAGTTTTAAAACGTCGTACTTCAACTTTCAAAACGTCGTGCGCTTTTACCTGGCTCAAGGTAGCCGCGTATTCGGCCGGATCTCTCCGTGCGGATTCAGTCCGCATTCACCAAAAGGCGACAAATATTTAATACATGCTGCAAAAGGTGATGCATTTTCTAAAAAGGTTTAGGTCAATTTATTTAAAGAATTTTTCGAAATAAACCGTAAATATAACAATACTTTTCAAACCCTTTCAAATCATACAGCAGATTAGCCACACGTCTTGTTTAACCTTTCCTGTAATTTTGATGACAAATTACAGTTAAATTAGCTGCCTAATGAACTAAGTAATCCTACTTCGAGTTATTTTTATAGATTTGGAAATGAGAATGAAACATTTAAAACAAAATATACCTCACATGTTATCAAAAACTCATACTTTTATTTCATAATCTACAAGATAATGTTACTGGGCAAACTTAATGTGGGTATAGGCTTCAGCCGAACACTAATTAGTGCCTAATTAGCCCGTTAAACAAATCCCCTTTTCAATGCAGCATTGTAATGCGTTTTTCGGCTGCGAGTATATCTGCCTCTTTAAAACAAAGTGTACATCACATGTTATTCAAACCTCATATTTGTATTTCATGATCTACGAGATCATGTTTCTGGGCACACTTAATTTTGGTATAGGCTTCAGCCGAACAGAAATTAGTGCACTCGCACTTGGTTGGGCTTATTTGCAATGTTCTCGGTGAATCAGTTTCGTCAATTCGTCAATCAACAATTTCAACAATTAATTTCACCACGCCAGATTTTATGAGAACGGTAACTGCCCTTCAACTAAGTTCTGCATCATTAGATGGATCCTAGTAGTTTGTCAGCTTAGATCGTTAGGTAAAAGACGGTTTCAGACCGTGTCCATAATTTGTTTTTCCCAATAATATCGCCCCTATAATTCTTTGCGATATATAGCACACTTGGGTCAAATGTAAGTTTCCAAGGTCGAGTGCAAATAAGCAGATATTATCAAAACTACATAAAATGTAAACAAAGAACAAAGGTTATATGTCAAAATTAGCATATAAAAAAATCTTGGAAACTCCGTACTGCCACTCGTGCTTGAAAGAACACTTGCCAGATAGAAAGAGTGGGGCACGGAAAGATTGTCCGTGCAGGTGTGCTTTACAGAAATATACAATTGCAATTCATGTGGCAAAAGGAAAAGAAAGTACAGCAATGATAAAAGCAGGTCTTGAATTTGTAAAACTACACTGTTGCGGTATTGTTTGAAATTTCTATAAAAGGTTTGACAAATAACTCGAAGTAGAATTACTTCCATTAAGCAGCTAATTTAACTGTAATTTGTCATCAGAATTACAGGAAACGTTAAACAAGTTTAGCTTATGTTGTATGATTTGAAATAGTTTGAAAAAGTATTATTATTTACCGTTTATTTTGAAAAATTATTTAAATAAAATGACAAACCTTTTGGAAAATGCATCACCTTTTGCAGCATGTATTATATATATTTTCGGCTTTTGGTAAATGCATGGCTGAATCCGCGGCCAGAAATTCGGCCGAATACGCGGCTACCTTGAGCCAGGTAAAAGCGCGCGAAAGTTGAGCAGTTGAACCACGACGTTACTTGAAAGTTGAAGTACGACGTTTTGAAAGTTGAACCACGACGTTTTGAAAGTTGAACCACGACGTTGCCTGTCAGTTTTAGAACACCATAACATTCAAAACTTTCAAAACGTCGTGGTTCAACTTTCAAAACGTCGTATGTCAGCTGACATCGCGGCAGAAATGTTCACATAAATCTGCATATAAATCTGCTGTACGTGAGTGCGACATAGCTGCGCAGAATGTGCAATGAAAATGTACATGTAGTGCCCATCCGTGCGACATCGCACAATGTTGCGTACTAAGAAATCTGCGCACAACTTGAAATCTAAAATAAAAATATGCGACTTTTCAAAAATCTGCATAGAAAATATTCACCATCACATGCAATAACATATGCAATAACATGTTTGTCATCGTTCAAATTCGCGCAGAATGCGCGAAATCGCAGAATCTGCAATGTGTAATGTCCTTTCAGGGCCACCCTAGTGCCGGATTGTGAAAGCATCCGTTTTGCGAATATGTTCGGTTTGCAAAAAGGATTGAGTTTACAAAAAGCATTCAAACTAGAAAAGCATCCGAATTAAAAAAAGCATCCGAGTTTATAAAAAGCATCCGAGCTAGAAAAGCATTCGAATTTAAAAAGCATTCGAGATTACAAAAAGCATCCGAACTAGAAAAGCATCCGAATTAAAAAAGCATCCGAATTAAAAAAGCATCCGAGTTTACAAAAAGCACCCGAATTACGAATTCATCCGAATTACGAATTCATCCGAATTAAAAAAGCATCCGAGTTTGCAAAAAGCATCCGAATTAGGAATACATCGGAATTAGGAAAGCATCCGAGTTGTAAAAACACGTCCGATCTTTTTGACACTGATTCTGCTTCATAGATATGTGGCATAGGGGTACCCCCCTCTTATCCCTATACTTTATACGCACTCAACGCTATTGTAACCTAACCCATCCTTCCTTGGCGGGATTTTGTTTGTTTTTGTTGGCGTTTGTTCTCACTCCTCCGGTTTTTCCCATAGATAACAGATAACACTGTGGGCGATAAACAAATCAAGCAACGTCATTTTAAACGTGGGTCGTGGGTCTTCAGAACGTAAAAATGAGAGGGGTGATTGTGTGGCAAAAAGAGGTAGATCTCCAAGGCTCAAAACAGATTCTTTAGAAGTTCAGGGAGACATTTTCGAGTCTACAGTGGGAGATATCCTCTATCCACGTTTTTTCGCGAGTTTTGATGGTTAGAATCGTTAATACTTTTCAATGCTATCAAATAACGATCAAAAGAGACGGTTATCAACAAATCGTCAAACTATTGGGTATGCAAAAAGAGTGGCTCTCGTACAATGAAGTTTATGAGGGAACATTCAACATGAAAACTTATTTGACGTCATCTTTTTACATTATTATCTGCTCACTAAACGTAAAAGAAACCGATCTCTTAGATACCATAACTCTACAGTATACACGGTTAAACGTTTTGCGTAGTCAACCCCCCAAGACCCCATTTAGGTCAAATACAATAAATTAAAACCAAAACACTTGATAAGTTGATACATGTACATACGGTAAAATAAACAAATTTACGTTTACACTCAAAGATATAGTTACGGTAAAGTAATCGATAATCGAGACGAGCATTTATCGTTAAATATACAAATTTATATGAAAATGTGTCGTTTACTAATAAAAACATGACGACCGATATGTATCCTAATAAAACAAGGGCATTTCGTCTTCAAAAGATGGAAGATAGTCAAAACGAAATTATTCGCCAACAAGATCAAAGAAGCTTATCAAAAACTTACAACCTCAGTGAGCAAAACTTATTCTTAAACGGTATTGTTTATGATACGACACATGCTGTCATTTCTTTAGACAAATCATACTGCAGTATCCCTCGTATGCATAACAAAAGATCAGGCTGTCGCAGTCGTTGTTGGTGTAAATGTCAAATTTGTTAAACACTGCAAATATTACTTGTTGGCAGTGACGGTGATTACTCAAAAGTAGCTTTGGCGACTTGTGACTCAATTTTATTTGTTGGGTTCGATCACAAAATTATCTATCTCTCTCTCGTCGCTGTCGGTGTGGTCCATCTTGTGGTTTTTCAGGTAGTTGCTGCGACTGATCGATTTTCCACAGATGTCGCATGCGTACGGTTTCTCATTAGTGTGGGTCATCTGGTGTCGCTTGAGGTTTCCATTGTGCGCGAATGATTTTCCACAGATGTCGCATGTGTACGGTTTCTTATTGGTGTGGGTCATCTGGTGTTGCTTGAGGTTTCTACTCCGATTGAAAGATTTTTCACAGATGTCGCATGCGTACGGTTTCTCATTGGTGTGGGTCATCTGGTGTCGTTTGAGGGTTCTACTCTGATTGAAAGATTTTTCACAGATGTCGCATGTGTACGGTTTCTCATTGGTGTGGGTCATCTGGTGTTGCTTGAGGTTTCTACTCTGATTGAAAGATTTTTCACAGATGTCGCATGCGTACGGTTTCTCATTGGTGTGGGTCATCTGGTGTCGCTTGAGGTCTCCATTCTGCGTGAATGATTTTCCACAGATGTCGCATGCGTACGGTTTCTCATTGGTGTGGGTCATCTGGTGTCGCTTGAGGTCTCCATTCTGCGTGAATGATTTTCCACAGATGTCGCATGCGTACGGTTTCTCATTGGTGTGGGTCATCTGGTGTTGGTTGAGGTTTCCATTGTGCGCGAATGATTTTCCACAGATGTCGCATGTGTACGGTTTCTCATTGGTGTGGGTCATCTGGTGTTTCTTGAGGTTTCCATTGTGCGCGAATGATTTTTCACAGATGTCGCATGCGTACGGTTTCTCATTGGTGTGGGTCATCTGGTGTCGCTTGAGGTCTCTATTGCGCGTGAATGATTTTCCACAGATGTCGCATGTGTACGGTTTCTCATTAGTGTGGGTCATCTGGTGTTGCTTGAGGTTTCTACTCTGATTGAAAGATTTTTCACAGATGTCGCATGCGTACGGTTTCTCATTGGTGTGGGTCATCCTGTGTCGTTTACGGTCTCCATTCAGCCTGAACGATTTTCCACAGATGTCGCATGTGTACGGTTTCTCATTAGTGTGGGTCATCTGGTGTTGCTTGAGGTTTCTACTCTGATTGAAAGATTTTTCACAGATGTCGCATGCGTACGGTTTCTCATTGGTGTGGGTCATCCTGTGTCGTTTACGGTCTCCATTCAGCCTGAACGATTTTCCACAGATGTCGCATGTGTACGGTTTCTCATTGGTGTGGGTCATCCTGTGTCGTTTAAGGTCTCCATTCAGCCTGAACGATTTTCCACAAATATCACATGTGTACGGTTTCTCATTGGTGTGGGATATTTGATGTCGCTTGAGGTTAGATTTCAATGTAAAGGTTTTGCTGCAGATGTCGCATGAGTGCCCTTTCTCCTTGATGTGCATTTTACATGTAAAACTAGGACTCATTCAAAATGATTTGGCCGTGTCTTATTTGCTGTATCCTCCAAACTAGCAGTCTCGTCTACATCCGACTCTTCAAAATGTACAAAGATAAAAAGCAGCAAAAAGTAAAATTTTCTACTAAAAAATAGGTGTCGTCACGCCCTGTTCTTTGAATACACAGTACATTCAGCGGCGTAATTAGGGGTAATTTTTTAAGGGGTACTTAGTTGTCAAACCGCTCGACCCTGTTCCACCGCTTGACCCGTCCCACCGCTCGACCCGTCCTACAAAAGTGCTTAGCACAAAAAAGGTCTTGCTCAGTAATAAAAGGTTATCGGCCAAAACTCCACGTGCTTTTCATTCAAAACAAAAACCAGCAGAATACCAGTCACAAACAATAAATATCATCAACTAAAGTTTTGGTTTGTAACCTCGTTTTTTTCAAGGAAATTGTTTTAACTAAACCAATGTTGGTGCTATTCTGCTACTAAACACAAGTAACATTAACAACAGTAACGTTTTATGAACGTGGCCCCTGCTGGTTCTAAGCATGGAGGTATAGAGGTGAATACGACTCACAACAGAAAATCATTTTACTCGCTTGTCGGTCACTTCGCCCATTTTCCACTTCGCCCATAACCACTTCGTCCACAACCACTTCGCCCATTTGCCACTTCGCCCACGCGCCACTTCGCCCACGCGCCACTTCGCCCACGCGCCACTTCGCCCACGCGCCACTTCGCCCATTTACCACTTCGCCCACGCGCCACTTCGCCCACGCGCCACTTCGCCCATTTACCACTTCGCCCACGCATAGCTTAATGGTTACGTCTTCAAGTCAAGAAACCACAGGTTACTTTTGAAGTCCCGTTTGTTTGGTTTCGATCCAACTCGGACCCAAACCAGCTCGGACCCATGCCAACTCGGACCCACTACCAACTCGGACCCACACCAACTCGGACCCATACCAACTCGGACCCACTACCAACTCGGACCCACTACCAACTCGGACCCATGCCAACTCGGACCCACTACCAACTCAGACCCAAAACCAACTCGGACCCACTACCAACTCGGACCCAAACACTACCAACTCGGACCCATCATTCCATTTGACGTTTGGTAAATTATTTGTTTGTTCATTCATTAAAAAGACATTGATTAGAAATGTAATTTGTCTGGCGCATTGTTGGAATTATTGTACCGAAAGCCATTTTGGCGTTGGGTCCGGGGCGCGCTCAAGGGATGCTTTGGGCCTATGCTCTTGGGTGCAATCTGATCCATTTGGGGAAACTTAACGTCTTCTCTAGGGAAAGTGACTTACAGATTAAATATTTCATATATATTTTTTAAATATTAAGAAAGATTATTAAAAATGCACAACCCAGTAAATTGCTAACTTAAAAACACCTAATTTGGGTTTGTTACCAGTTTGAAATTGTAAGTTTGAAACAAAGTTGTAAGATAAATCACCATATTTATTGTGTTCTTTGCATTGCTAGAGGCATACGCCTACGGCATTCGGTATAAGCACAGTGGGTGAATAAAACTGCTTGACCTAAAAAGCAACGAACCTCGGCCATGACGCGCGATGGCAGATAGTATTTGCTTACCCGGCAGTTGTGGTCGCCCTTTTCAGGCGCGGATCCGGGGGGCCGGGGGGTACGGGCACGTGGCCCCCAGGTAAAATGAGCAAAAAAAACGGGGGTTGGGGAAAGAGGCCGGTGAGAGAAAAATAAGGGAGGAGGATCGGATTGGAGGATCTGCTGTGTCTAATATTTGGCATAATAATAATACTGACAAAAAAGGGTTATCAATCCATGGAACCCCAGTTTGCGACCCGCACCCGTTCAATTTCTTCGTGCACATGAAGCCCTCTCATGGGTCTCTACTCGCAGCGGGAGACAGAGGCCGGAAATTGGTGTTATCCGCAGAGGACAACCTGAACCCGCCTGGCGCGCATCTAGCCGCTCGTTGGTATCAGAGGTGGCGCCGTTAACCAACGTATGATACTCGGACTATACCTGGCATCAAGGTTCGATAAATAATCCCGCGCCTGGTGGACATGTGGTCATTGAATTGGCAATAGTGTGCCCTTCATTGCCAAGTACCCTTTTATTGCAGTATATCTGGATGAATGTTTATGTTGTTAATGACCTTAATGGTTTGTCCAACCCAAGCTATAGGGCATTGTCCGAAAGCTCATCTTTTTGGCGAAAGTTTTGCTATATATATTTATATATAATCTCGCATGTTAAAGTTTTACGTGTGGCCCACATTTATATAAACTAATATATTTTATATATTTTTTAAAATTTGGGATGCTGCGTAGCACTGAAGAGCATAGAAAATGTTAAAATATAAATATAACAGTGCTCACCGGAAATAAAACAGAGCTTTCGGTGCGAATGCACCTTCTTCAGGGAGAATTATGGCTCGTTTTATTTATCCCTTGGCGTTGGTGTCTAGCACATATGAAGGAGTTGGAATGATTGACAGATCATGTAGGGCTTTTTTTTGGAAACTTAAATTGATACCTTTTACGGTTAACCCCTTTTACAATGCAGCTAAAGTTTTCAGTTGCCTAAAATAACGCGTGTTGAATTTAATGTAAGTTCATTCTGCGAACTGCGTAAATATTTTCCTTTACATGATGATATTTCTGTGACATTCGTTAAATTCAATTTGTTTGTTTGGTACACACACAAACTACAGAATGAATAAGAAAAATGTAAAACGTAGATATGTGTGTATGTGTGCGTTTGTATTGACCGGCAATCGTGGTCGTCGGACAAAAGAATTGGGAGTCAAACAATGGGTCCACGATTGACAAAACGTCCACGATCTTTTCCCGTGTACAAATCCTATGGCGATCATCAAAAAACGTTAGAGTATAAACAAAAGAGGGAAGACGGTCGGACAATACCCCGTCCACGATCGAAGGCCTTTACACACTTTTGTGTGTGTGTGAGGAATGAGGGCAAAATCATCGCAGCACAGAATAATTTACTACAAAGGTCAAAAGAGTTCGGGACACCAATTTTGTTTTTAGTTGGGTCCGAGTTGGTAGTGGTTGGGTCCGAGTTGGTAGTGGGTCCGAGTTGGTTTTGGGTCCGAGTTGGTAGTGGGTCCGAGATGGCATGGGTCCGAGTTGGTAGTGGGTCCGAGTTGGTATGGGTCCGAGTTGGTAGTGGGTCCGAGTTGGCATGGGTCCGAGTTGGTTTGGGTCCGAGTTGACCTGATTCCGTTTGTTTGTTTGGTATACATGTAGTTGTTTGTCAAGCTGCCAGGTCTGTGCTTAACTGCTTTACTTCTACTTCTTGTCTGTCTAACATGCAGATCCAAATCTGTAGATTTTAATTTACCGTTGACCAATCCTGCTATTAAACTGTATAAATAGTACCAAGTTATGGAAAGTTGTAGCTTGTAGCTGCTTGTCTGCATTAATTGTCTCTGTAACAATCTTGTTTCATTATCGAATTGGCGAACTTTATTTCCACACGGCCTATATTCAAGGAAAGTCACGCTATCACTTCACACTGATGATGAATTCTAACTTTATCAAAACAATTTACACAGGATAGAGGCGCAGTGCTAATTGGTAGAAGAATAGTATATAAACAAATCGACGAATGAGGAAAAAACCTATTGACAAAAGTTCTGTAAACATACATGTAGGTGATCTTCCTCCTTTTTGAGATGTCGATGCTCTTTTACCTTTTTTATAATTTTAATTAGTTTACCTTAAACATGGGGTGTTTGTTTTACAGATTTGTAAAACTTTTGGCGAATACATTGCTTCGCTTTTATATTTAAATCGGACCGTTTAATTATATGAACTTGCACTAAAATTCATGCAAAAAATGGGAGACTCGTATTTAAGAATTTGGCTGCCAAAACGCGTTACTTGGTAGGCCTACTTGGTTGGTTTCCTCCTAAAAACATTCTCTTTGGATCTTGGCATTCGCCAAGAAAACAGATTTTAAAAACCTTTACTGCTTTAGTGAATACATTGCAGAATAGTAATAATCCTGTCATGTCTTTTATTGAAACAGGCAACGCGCGTCGTGGTCATTCCCAAATGTATGGTTTAGGGCGGGCCGGGCCGGGCCCACCCACCAAACGGTCCCCCCTGCCGCCTCAAGCGCAAGCATGCAACGGCCTGTCGAATTAACACGGGCGCGCTATGCGTGGGCGAAGTGGTAAAGGGGCGAAGTGGCGCGTGGGCGAAGTGGCGCGTAGACGAAGTGGTAAATGGGCGAAGTGGCGCGTGGGCGAAGTGGCAAATGGGCGAAGTGGTTGTGGACGAAGTGGTTATGGGCAAAGTGGAAAATGGGCGAAGTGACTGTAAAACTTTTACTCTCATTTTTATCTTGTTGAAGAAGTCAAGGCACAAATTCAGAATACCCCGCCACTCGTCTGCCCACTTCGTATCCAGATATATACGCGCTGTACAGTGAGTGTTCACAATTTTCTTTTGGAGGCCAGAGAGACTTTGGGTCAACTCGTACCCGAGTCAACTCGTACCAGAGTCAAGTCGTACTCCCCTCCCGTTAATTTAATTTCCTTTTTACCATAGTAATATTTTCTCAACATATTCTAAATAAATTTGATGTATGTTTCTTTTTTACTGGATGGCTGTTGCTACTGGCGACTTTGCAAATTTCTTTAAATGAAATTTGGCTAGGAATGTTTCGTAAGGAATATCTCTTTAATAAGTATTTTTATTATCGAAAAAATTATGAATGGTATAGTTGTTATTTATTTTTTGTAATCGATTTCATATTAAAACTCACTAACCCTCCAGGGTATTTTGGCTAGAAACCCTGCCAGACGCAACAGATTGCATACTTTGTCACATTGACTTGTGTGCCGAGTCCAGCAGGGTCAAGCAGTCACCACAGATGCACTGACATGGATCTGGCAGGATTAGGGTTAATGATTTGTAATTATTGTCGAAAAATTATGAATGATATTTTGTTTTTCTATTTTTAGGTACCGGTATTTGATGCCTGAATTACTGCAAACTACGTGTTTTTTACCATTGACCAAGAATATTTAGACAAGGAAGTTGTTGAAGTTGGTTTTCTTTACAATACTGCATGTGCACATGGCTCAATTCTCTTTTGTGAATGGGTTGGTTCTGAAATAAACCGGTTGTTTTAATCTGGTTGGCTCTGAAAAGAGCCGTTATTATAGATCAAATCTGAAGACAACAATCCTATACACAAAAGTACCCGATTTAAATACTATTTTGTTGTTGTATGATTTTCATTCCCTTGAGCCCGAGTCAACTCGTCTGTCATGGCGCTAAAATGCCACTACCTCTCCAACGTCTTCACGCGTGCAGTTATCGTCGTGTATGCAAGAGGGTACGAGTTGACTCGGACACGAGTTGACTCGGACACGAGTTGACTCGGACACGAGTTGACTCGGACACGAGTTGACTCGGACACGAGTTGACTCGGACACGAGTTGACTCGGACACGAGTTGACTCGGACACGAGTTGACTCGGACACGAGTTGACTCGGACACGAGTTGACTCGGACACGAGTTGACTCGGACACGAGTTGACTCGGACACGAGTTGACTCGGACACGAGTTGACTCGGACACGAGTTGACTCGGACACGAGTTGACTCGGACACGAGTTGACTCGGACACGAGTTGACTCGGACACGAGTTGACTCGGACACGAGTTGACTCGGACACGAGTTGACTCGGACACGAGTTGACTCGGACACGAGTTGACTCGGACACGAGTTGACTCGGACACGAGTTGACTCGGACACGAGTTGACTCGGACACGAGTTGACTCGGACACGAGTTGACTCGGACACGAGTTGACTCGGACACGAGTTGACTCGGACACGAGTTGACTCGGACACGAGTTGACTCGGACACGAGTTGACTCGGACACGAGTTGACTCGGACACGAGTTGACTCGGACACGAGTTGACTCGGGTGTAAAATTTGGGGTACGAGTTGACTTGGGTACGAGTTGACATGGGTCGACTTTGGGTCAACTCGTATGAGCTGACTCGTGTACGACTTGACTCGTGTACGACTTGACTCGGGTACGACTTGACTCGGGTACGACTTGACTCGGGTACGACTTGACTCGGGTACGACTTGTCTCGGGTACGACTTGACTCGGGTACGACTTGACTCGGGTACGACTTGACTCGGGTACGACTTGACTCGGGTACGACTTGACTTGGGTGTAAAATTTGGGGTACGCGTTGACCCATTTATTTCCACGATTTTCCACAGATGTTGCATGCGTACGGTTTCTCATTGGTGTGGGTCATCTGGTGTTGCTTGAGGTTTCTATTGTGCGTGAACGATTTTCCACAGATATCGCATGCGTACGGTTTGTCATTGGTATAGGTCATCTGGTGACGCTTAGCAGTTGAGGTGTCCACTCTGCCTGAACAATTTTTCACAGTTGTCGCTAGCCCTAGTCTATGGCCCCGCACTAGACTACCTCTGTGCTATGGGCCATACGTCCATCAGTGCAAAAAACCCGGGATTTTTTTCACTTTATTCATGGAGATCATTCGGTCTCAAACTCGGCATGCAGGTTCACTTACCATAGCCTATCATAGCGCACCGATATTTCGTCAAAATTGGGACTTTTCCGTGGTTCTGTCTGGTGTATTTTGTCTCTTTTGTGTAGCATGAAATGCAGGTCAACATGAAGACTCGGCTTGGCAATAATGGCGGAATCGACCTGTGCGCGCAGGCGCAAACAGCTCGTCGCGCCAACACAACCGACGGTTGTTTCATGAAACACCATTAACTGCATGCGCTGGTAGCGCGCAACATGCAGTCCAGCTATCTTGCACGCGATCACAACAGAGGGCGCTCTGCTAGCCTTTGGTATTTCATGAAACAACCGTCGGTTGTATCCGCGCGCACAGGTCGATTCCGCCATTATTGCCAAGCCGAGTCTTCATGTTGACCTGCATTTCATGCTACACAAAAGAGACAAAATACACCAGACAGAACCACGGAAAAGTCCCAATTTTGACAAAATGTCGGTGCGCTATGGTAAGTGAACCTGCATGCCGAGTTTGAGACCGAATGATCTCCATGAATAAAGTGAAAAAAATCCCGGGTTTTTTGCACTGATGGACGTATGGCCCATAGCACAGAGGTAGTCTAGTGCGGGGCCATAGACTAGGGCTAAAGTTGTCGCATGTATAGTAGTACGGTTTCTCAACAACATAATGATTTAACTCGCATTTACTCAAATAAAAAACCGTCAATACAACACATAGTGAACACATCCCCTGTTTACCCACGAAATTAAATATTATATTCTGCAGTTTAAACAATCATAAATGTCATGAAACTTGTCTACATTCTCTCGCCAAACTTACCAATACCATGCGTATTCTGCCATTTTTGGTTGCCAAATTACTTATTTTGTCATCACTGGGAGCACGTGGATTTTGCTCGTTTCGTTGGGGATCGTGCGATTGCGAGCGCACACGATGCCCACTTGTATCGCACGTGATGGGATGTTATGTGACACTAATAACGAACGCAACAAAACACGCACAAAAAAAAATATAGAATTAACATCTTGTCATTTTCGATTTGATATGAATGACAATTGTATTTCAACCAATAAAAACAAAACCACAATAGGATCCAAAGAAGATCTGCGAAGGATGCAATAAGCCTACCGATGTAGCTAAAACAGCCATTGGAATGGAGACTTTATATCAAATATAAGTTTTGCGTCCAAAGAAAGATGGGTCATATAAAATTATACTGAATTTAAAGACTTTAAATATAAGCATGTAATAAAATACCATCATTTTCAGATGGAAACTTTGCAGTCAGTACAGCCGAACAAAAACTGCTGGCATCTATTGATCTTCGTGATGCTTATTACTCTGTGTCAATTGCATACGAACACAATTCACATGCCTCCCTAATGGGCTTGCTTCAGCTCCACGTGTATTCACCAAGGTCATGAAAGCTATTCTCTGCCCTCAGAGACAAGGGATTACAATCAGTTGCATATATTGATGATTCGTTGTAATTTGTATGCTGAATCATTATGTCGAATGTTGCAGAACTTTTTGAAAGTTAATACACTAGTTAATGAACCAAACTGGGCTTATTGTTCATGACCATAAACCAGTCGTTAATCCGACACAAACATCTCCTTCCTCATCACGGTCTCCTTGTCCTCCAACGTTCACGTTCTACCCCCACCACAGACCGTTTTACTCTTTTTTTTAGGACGGGACAGGACTTTTAAGAACTAGTTTGGTGTGGCGGAAGCAGTAATGGTCGGGAAACGACTCCTGGATTGCCTCGATCTTCCAGATCATACTACGACCATTAATTCCTGTTTTTATTACGATCCCACCACGTTCTACCCGATTTTACCACGATTTTTATTTTTTGGGGATCGGGAAGTTCGTATACGAGGTCGGATGCCCAGTGTGATAGTGTTGTGTTTTTTGTTTGGGGGGGGGGGGGGGGGGGGGGCGGGGGGGGGGGGGGGGGGGGCGGGGGCTAAACCCTTCGCACGTGACGTCAGCTTCTAACTTTCGCAGATCTAGTACACGCATTTTCCAGAATATACTTATTGCATTTTTTTTGGGGGGGTTGACAAAAGTTCAAGGTGGGGGGAGGGGGGAGAGAATAAAGCACCCTCTATCTAGCACCCCGTAGAACCGCGCCTGTCGTTTGCTTTATCTGGAGGATGCGCTAACAGTAACAAGTTTGCATATGCGAGGAATGAGGAGTATTTTTGATCTCCGTGATTTTATTTACTACATAATCTTTCATAGTCATATCGTTCCACATGAGTAGACACGCGCATGCGTACCGGCTGATGCAAAACGCATCAAACGTAGAGACCACTCCCTAACTGTGAACTTCCTGTGGCATGTCGAATGTCTTATGACCTCGCCCGATTTGAACGAGTTATCTTTGCGCAGAGGCGATATCGTAACCAATGAGGCACTTTTGCCTTTTGGCTAAGATCAAGTGCTACCAGCTTGATCTCGCATCTTATTAGCCATGTCCTTAAACAGGAACCGGACGGTAGAGCTGCATCTACCGCTGAGGACAGCACCAGCGATGGTCTTTACCCTTTTGGAGGAGCAGTTGTAGGAGCCTGAAATCGAATGTGTTCAGCAACTTGGTGAGAAGTGCTGGGCCGTGACGGTAACAACGGAGGCGCTAGCAGGACGCTTGCGTGGAGCAGACTTCTTCGTCGATGGACAGCGGGCAACAGTAACGTCAGCAGGGGGGCATACGACTTTCGTCAACATCAGATACGCGCCGGACGAGATGCTGGATGGCCCCATCGTCACCAAGCTGTCCCAGTACGGCCGGGTGGTAGGGATCCGCCGTGGACGTTGGCAGACAAGGCTTGGATACAAAAACGGTACGAGGCATGCCCGTTTGAAGCTGAAGACGGCAATCCCCAGCTACATCCAGGTTGGCGGGTTTCGTCTACTTGTGCAATATGAGCGACAGCAACAGACGTGCCGATCTTGCGGGGGTGAGGGACATTTCGCAGCGCAGTGCCCAAACATTCCATGTTTTAACTGCCGTCAGCCAGGCCACCGTAGCGGATTGTCCTGAGCCCAAAAAGTCTTTGGTTTGCGGGGAAGTAGGCCACTTGGCAAAAGATTGCTCCCAGTCTTGGAGGAACACCACAGCAAGGAATCGACACACCGTGACTTTTCCTCCACCATCCTCGGGCATGGAAAGCGAATCCGGCAGCGACATCGATTTCAATTGCATTGCAGACCTTATTTTGGATTCTAAAACGAATATGTCTAACCTTAATTTGAATTACCAAAGCGCATCAGGAATGAACGAAATCAATAAAACCGTGAGAGAAAGCGGCCTCCTCGATATATGGCGGTCGCAGAATCCTTCAGACAAAAGATGACCGCATATATTTGTCACGTGAGTTGTCTGCGGGCGCACTATGCGCAATCACTGCATGTCCCCTGTCTGATCATGACTTGATCTCAGTTGTGCTTTCCAATCAAGTAAAAAATATGGGGCGTGGTTTTTGGAAAATGAACACTTCCTTTTTGGGGCGGCATGATTTTAAGGGGGTAGTTAAATCGGAGTGGGATTATTGGGTCTCAAAAAAAGATGATTTTAATAGTTCAATTGACTGGTGGGACAGGGGTAAAATCCATCTCAAAAGTGCAGTGATTGCGTTTTCTGCTGGTGAAGCAAGGAAACGTAATTCGGAACGTAAAGAGCTCCTGAGGAAAATCGGTGTACTTCAAGCCAAAATTGATCGCGGAGACTCGGCATGCGCAGAGTTGCAAAGTCTAAAAAATAAGTACAGTTTGCTCAGTAAGAATACCTTTTTGGTGTCTAACCCAGTTTCCGTTTCAGAGGAAAGTACTTTTAGGCCCCAAACACAAAATGTTGAGGTAAAGCGCATGCAGGGTCTCCGCGATTGTTCTGGTCGCACAATTACGGACCCGGAACAAATGAGCGAAACTTGTAGGGATTTTTATTCCGAACTGTTTTCTAAATCAAACGTGAATCGTGAAGATACTGATTTCCTCAGGGGCTCTATTGACAGTTCACTGAACCCTGACCAGCAATTGTTGCTCGAGGGGCCGGTGACTGTCGGTGAAGTGAGACGGGCATTGTTCGGTATGGCGGCGGGTAAGTCCCCGGGTTCGGACGGCTTGCCCGCTGAATTTTATAAAGCGTTCTTCAGTGATATGGGTCAAGAATTATGTAATATGGTCAATTGTGTTTTAGAGGAAGGTCGTTTATGTAAAAGTCAAAGGTTGGGTCTTATTTCGTTATTATATAAGAACAAAGGTAGTCGACTTGATTTAGAGAATTGGAGACCCATATCACTGTTGAACGTTGATTATAAGATCATTGCTAAAATCCTCGCCACCAGACTACGCACAATTTTGCCGCACATTATTCATGAAGACCAAACGTGCTCGGTGGCGGGGAGAATCATATCGGACAGTGCTCACCTCCTTCGCAATGTTCAGAATTACGTGGACCAAAAGAACATGTGCGCCGCGTTCGTGTCGCTCGACCAGCAAAAGGCATTCGATCGTGTTGATTGGGGGTATCTTCAGCATATCCTCGAGACCTTTGGCTTCGGCAACAAATTCAGGAATTTTATTCGAATTTTATACTCCGATATTAATAGCAGCGTCATATGTAATGGCAACATCTCTCGGCCCTTTTCGCTTTCTCGCGGGGTTCGCCAGGGATGCCCTCTTTTGCCATTATTGTTCATTCTCGCCCTTGAACCTCTCGCATGCGCGATCAGAGCCGATCCCAAAATTAAGGGAGTCAAACTACCAGGGGGCGCTGAAGCCAGAGTCTCGATGTATGCTGATGATACCACTCTTATTCTGGCGGACGATAGATCTGTCGTCCGCAGCTTCGAGCTGGTCGAGCGATATGAACGCGCATCAGGCGCAAAGCTGAACCAGCAGAAAACGAGTGGCGTGTTCCTTGGTCGATGGAAACATCGGCCAAGCGGCCCGGTTGACATTTCTTGGGTGACTTCAGCCAAAATTATAGGTATTACGTTTGGATATGGGGACATTAAGAACAAAATGTGGAAAGACAAACTGGGGGAAATTGAAAATTGTATCAAGGAGTGGAAGGACTGTGATTTTTCAATGAAGGGTAGGGTAAATATTTGCAACACTTTTGTTTTATCCAAACTTTGGTACCTGGCTGAAGTCGTCCCGCCCCCAAAAGAGAAATTAGGCAAAATCAATAGGTTGATTTTTCATTTGATTTGGGGGCATAAAGCAGAATATGTCAACCGTGACACCATGTACCTTCCCACCTCACAAGGTGGATTGGGGCTGGTGGACATAGACTGTAAGGTGGCTGCAATGCAAGGTGTTCATGTCGCCAGTATAATTCATAACAAATCGGGCAAGTGGCGGATTCTTGCGCGCTATTGGTGCGGTTTGTCTCTTCGGAGTGCAGACCCGTCGTTGGCGCGCGGGAATGTGCCACATTGCGACACTCAACCGGGATATTACAGGGCAGTACTAAAGAACTTCCGCAAGCTAAACCCACTAGTGAGCGACTGGCGACAAGTCAAATTAAAAGAACTTCTTGCGACCACACTCGAGGCTAAAGGAACGAAACCGAGGGTACAGCGCAACTGGCCCGGTAGAGACTGGGCCACCGTATGGAAGCGCACGTTGTGCAGCAGACATTCGAACAAACATGTCTTTGAACTTTAAGATAGTGCACAACGTGTTGCCCACCGGTAACTTTTTAAAAAAGCATTCGGAAGATCGCGGATTATGCCCGCACTGCGCTCGACACGAAACGGTTAATCACGTTTTTGTCGAGTGCAGTGTGGTCCAGCCGGTGAGACGATGGCTCGGTCAATACTTGGGCGGGTTAAACAAGACCAGCGCGTACCCTCCCGACGCGGACACCTTAATATTTTCCTTGTTTCCGAACACCAATACAGGGAAAATGGAGGTTGAGACGGCACATCATTTAAGTACTTTTCGTCGAACTATTTGGTTTTATAGAAACATGGCGAAATATGAACACAAAAAGATTACCAGTTCTGAGTTGTTGTGTCGCCTTAAAAAAAAATTCCGGATCCGTGTCGGGCCCTGATTCCTCAAACATCACTGCTTTACAGTTTATCAGTGTTTTTCTGTGTTTGCTTTCATCGAGAATTTGTTCTGCTATAGCAATTGATTTGTATTTGATGACGGTTTTTAAAGTATGAATATTTTGTTTTATGTTTTTGTAAATTTGTATAGAAATTATATTTATAATTTCTTCCTTTTTCTAAGAGGTGCGAGAAATGATGTATTGTAAATAATATGTATATATTTGTGTTTTAGGTTTTTTCTATAAGGAATAAACCATTTAAAAACTGCCAAACTGAGGTGCGATTATTGCTAGTTGAAAACTTATCCCAATACCCCGCAATGACGACGTGAAATACCGTCGGCATGTGCAATTTTTTATGGTCTCTACGGGGACCTAAATGATTAAAACGAAAAGTAGAAAGAAAACGACATAAACCCATACATAAGCAACATATCAATAATAGTACCCGTCGATTTCTACATTTTGTTTCCTCTTTCTTTTTTAAATTCTACAGAAACCTTCATAAATTTAATATTTCTAACACAAGTAGCAGATACGCCTCTTTGATTGAGCAAACCCACTAGCCTCACGTCACGGTGGCCTATAGTTCCTCAACTTTTATCAAATGAGCGAGTACCTTATCTCATATAAGCATCCATCAAGTTGAAAAAGGGAAACAATTTAGCTTATTTTACTTGGCTAATTAAGAGGAGCCCCTGAAAACGTACATGAGAGGATAGCCAATGACCAGAGGTTACTACGAAGTACTGCTCACATGGTTTATCGTATAGTCTTGCTCAAAAACCGAGCTGGCGCGCCGTCCGCTATCCAGGCTTATTGAGGGCGCCCTTAATTATCGCCAGATATGCAGCGTATTTTTGTTACACCACAGCGAAGGGTTTCTTGTCGTAACACTGGCAATTTCACTCTTGAAAGGAGACTTAAGCACGAATACGAAGTACAGTGTACACAGCGCGCGCGAAATAAAGTCTGGAGTCCTATAGGGTAAATAAAGCCACGCATCAAATAGATCAGCCGTATTGATAGAGAGGAGTGAGTAGGTTGGGGATGATTTTAGATAGAGAAATCAAGTCAATAAAGCCGAGGGTCCTAGGGTCAATAAAGCCGAGGGTCCTAGGGTCAATAAAGCCGAGGGTCCTAGGGTCAATACAGCCGAGGATTCTAATTACTGAGTCCTAGGGTCAATAAAGCCGAGAGTCCTAGGGTCAATAAAGTCGGGGGTCCTAGGGTCAATATAGCCGAGGGTTCTAGGGTCAATACAGCCGAGGGTCCTAATTATTGAGTCCTAGGGTCAATAAAGCCGAGGGTCCTAGGGTCAATAAAGCCGAGGGTCCTTAGGTCATAGGGTCAATACAGCCGAGGGTCCTAGGGTCAATAAAGCCGAGAGTCCTAGGGTCAATAAAGCCGAGAGTAGTAGGGAAAATAAGTTGAGAGTCCTAGGGTCAATAAAACCGAGAGTCCTAGGGTCAATAAAGCCGAAAGTGGTAAATAAAGTTGAGAGTCCTAGTCTTGTTACAAGGCCGTAATATAGAGTGAACCCTTCGCTGCGGTGTACAAAAAATATACGCAAAACCCTGATATGACGTACAATGAAAACTGCCTTTGAATGATGTATATATTACTAAGCATTGCGTCGCCGTTTTCAAAAAAACCGACACAAACATTTTTTTATTGTTATTTTCATATAAGTCTATCTTGATTATTTGCTAGTTCTGTTCCCCCATTTGTCCTGAAATTGTGGTATAACTTGGATAGGTT
This sequence comes from Crossaster papposus, assembly GCA_037893245.1. Lineage (NCBI taxonomy): Eukaryota > Metazoa > Echinodermata > Asteroidea > Velatida > Solasteridae > Crossaster > Crossaster papposus. The sequence continues at coordinate 498,323 of JBAIAA010000279.1, read as the reverse complement.
TGGTAATTTATTCTGAAGAAAAAACACACAACAAAATGTGCTTGTTTATTGATTGGATCACCCCGAACTTAAATACATGTCCCCATGGGCGGCGCCAGGGTATTTTGATAGGGGGGGGGGGGGGGGGGGCGAAAAAAAGGTTAACAATACGGCGCGTCAGCGGCGGCCGGCGATATTTTTTCCGTACCACTAACGAGCTATGGTCGTATATACTAAAGCATATTATGCGAGTTGCAAGTCAGGTTCTCGGACTTTATTTTCCTTGAAAAAAATCCTCTAAACCACTTAATTAGTAAAAGGAAAATGTTGCAAATTACTAACAAACCTATAACAAATGTAATAAATAAAATAATAAAAAATTTACTTATCTTATTCAAAATCAAAAATTGAATGGGTTTTATGGGATTTGAACTCGCGCCTCCTGATTAATAATCCTGTTCATTATCCACTACAGTAGAGCAATGTCTAGCTCAGATACGTCGTTGTAATAATTATATCATTTCGTATAAAGTGCCATCCTGCACAATTCTATATGTAATAGCTCGATAGTGGTACGTTTAAAAAGGTCGCCGGCGGCCGACGCACTAGCACTAGCGCTACGCGGGGGCGGGGTGGGGGGGGGGGGGGGGGGGGGGGATCTGAGGGAAAATGTGCCCCCCGGCGAAGTCGGGACAAAATCAAAGTCAAAGCTAAAATGAAGCTATTTTATGCAGCATTTTTACGCTTTTGGTTCGTTATTTATTTATTTTCAGACCATAATTTTGGATCATCCATTACTGCTACCGGGACGCAATTGTATTGTTTCCGTAGTCAACATTGTTTCGGGCTCTCACAACACATAGCAATAGTTAGATTTTTTTGACTTAATATATTAAAAAATATATTGTAAAATTTAGTTTTTAAATGAGACTGGAGTGGGTTTCGAACCACAGAACACTGATCAATATGCCAATCTACCTAACCACTATACTAGAGAGGGTGAGCTGCCAGAAATGTGATTTTAATCCTCTATAATTCTTACGGAATCTATATTCCTAATAATTATGATATAGAGCGTACACATAGTAGACCGTTACTGTATTGTATATTATTAATACAATCCAAAATCGATAATGAACGTTTCCGCTGACTTTAAGATCACTATTCAAATGTTGGCTACGGAAAATAATTCGCTACCGGCACCAACTTCCATGCCTCGTACACTGCAAATTGATCAGAACAACTCGGACGTTCTCTGGTGTTACGCTTTTTGAACACAGGCATGTGTTCATAATTATAAAGCATAAGAACACATAGGCCTATGCCTAACACATGTGTAGTAAGTGTTCTAAAAAAATTTAGAACACAGTGCACACTTGTAGAACAATGATTTTCAATCTAAAGAACTATTGAGCTTGTAAGCCCACACTAATTTCATTCAGTAAAAAGGAACTCTAATCTGCGGGGAGGTTTTTGGGCAAACGCATTGATTACTTTATCAAAAATCATCAGCCTGGAATAACACTACTGCATATTGGTAACAGCATGTTAAATAAAACAAAAATGTACAGTCTTAATTATATAGGCTCTAAATCTGTAAACTGAAAATTTGGAATGCAATCACGTTAACCAGTAATTGATATCACATACCTTTTTGCTTACGCATAAACTACTGAACAGAAGGATGCGAATGCCAACAAAATGGCAAAGTCCAACATTTTAGGCTTATTTTAGGTTCCAAACGTTCGCCAAACATGCGCGGGGGTTCGGAAGCCCGTTGTCCATTATTGTTTGCGGGAGTCGTTTTTAGCATCCCGGGTCGTGATTTGCCCTCAAAAGTGTCTGAAAAGCTTCGCCATAAAGCGCACGACCTACTCACGATGTACCGGGCGGAAATTGAAATTGACCACATTGCAGGAAGCCCGGCTTCCATTGACAACACGGCTTTACCAGCGCATGCGCATTATTGGGCAAATAACTGTTGACCAATGAAAAGCGAAGAAGGCTCTTAAATCTAAAGTCTTTGTGGCAAACACCACGTATGACATCGCAAAAAAGGTTTAAAGGAACGCAAGACTTTACCTAAATAATGATAGCATGTGTTTGTTCTTGTGCTTTTATTTCAAAGTTTAGAACTAAGTACAAGCAAAGTAAAGCAATCACATCCACACCGTTCTAGTCCACTGACTTACACACCTTACCTTACTGTGGGGGAAGTCAGTGGCCGTCGGGGTCCCAGAAGTGGTTGGTTGGATACACGGTGGGCGATGGGTACTCCAGGGGGGTTGATGAGAAGAGGACACGCAGGTTCAGGGGGTCGGAGAGTAGGTGTAATGAGCCAATGTCCACACCATGCTGTGCTTCTGATGGTTTATTGTTCTGGGGTCCAAGACCCGGCCTGTGAAAATTGGGCAGGCACTCATTAGTTCCATAATACATGTACATGTTATTTAAAGAGGAGTTATAATGCTGACAAGATTTCCGAAGATAAACTCACTAAACATGATCCAGTACAAACTAAAGTTCAACCTACAAATGTATTGCCGTAGGCACATTGTCTATATTGGGCATCAAGGAAGAAATACACATTCAGGCCAACCCCGGCCGCTGGCTGACCAACATTTACACACACTAACATACATCCCATGTACTCAAATATGTTCCTAAATGCACAATACAGCCCATGACCTACAGAGACATCCTATAGTTTGACAAAAAGAAAACTAAGTTGACAACCCTCATTTACAATAATCCATTTCCATTTCAACTTGCAACTGCCATTAAAATATTATAGAATTGTCTTCACTCCGCAATTTATCCTTCACTCGTGCACGCTAACTGCACGTGATCACGCTACACGTATGGATAGAAACAAACTTGGGCCAAATAAGTGCGTACTTCGCCATAGTACCGTCTAAATCAGCCCACAAATATCACTTTTGAAAACTCTTGATCTGTTCCTTTCTACCGTTAAACTAGTCTATAATAATAAGCGGATAAAATAAGGGAAATAAGCATTTACAACTATTTCATTAAGTGGTGAAATAAAGCAATGTAAATCACAACAAACATTTGGAAGCCGTTACCTGTGAAAATTGGGCAGGCACTGACATGCCGTGCAGCCCACGTGGTTCAGAGGGGTATAAAATAGAACATACAGTACATGTCTATCAAACAGTTCAAACAAGTAAGTTGGGCTTGGGTCTACTACAATTGGAATTTAGCACAGGAACATTATAAAAACAATGAATAATTTCCTATCTTGAAAACCTCAGTTGACATGTCCTACTTGAAATTTAATACCAACACGAACTACACGTACAAAATTGAGACCATCTTAAGTTCGTTTGTTGTACATGGCCGCATGACCTCCAGTAATTGGTTTGATTAACTCCAGCAGAGACGGCAGTACAGTAATAAAAGTGAGTACAATGTGTACATTTTTGTAAACAGGAATAACGGCTAGGATCAAAAAGGTTACAATACATGGAAGATCATGAAATTGACAATCTCTAAATGTGGTACGTTGGACCTCCCCACAACTCTTCCCCGCCTTGGAGTCATCGTCCCCGATGACTTGAAGGAGACCAGAATAAAGAGATTAAGTCTTGGCCGAGGACCAGACCTTAAACATCAAAAGCACATTTTTGTTCCAAAACATTTAAAACTTGTCTAGGACTACAACGTTTACAAATCAGCTAACAGCAGTTAAACGGTTAAGAACTCTAAAGTTTCAACTTTTGCACAACATCTAACAGTAACTTCGCAAAATTGCGGCATGCATGTCCATCTGAGGTCTACATGCCTAGGAGTCTAGGTTATTTTGTCCAAGGAGGACGAAAACGCTGACTGAATGGGATGTAGACAGTTAAGTAGAGGTAAACCGGCTAGGTGGTCTGCCTCGTGATGTACGGACAGGGTACCTAGATCCCGTCTTTTGATCATCTTCCATATCGGCTTCTTCGACATCTGTCGCTGCCTCACTACTCGCCGATGAAGTGGTTGGAGGTGGCATGCTCTGTCGTGCCCCATCTGTCTGAGCGTTGAGTTCGCCTGCCAAACTTGGTTCCTGAAGTGAGTACCCTCTTGGGGTTGAATCACCTTCTTCAGACGAGGACCCTTGGGACGAACTTGACTGGTTCTGATTTCCTGGGAGCCAAGGGCAATGCTTAAGATGGATCCGGTGGACAACCTTCTCATGTCCCACCGAGTTGCGGATAACATACACTGGCTGATCTGGGTAAGGTCGCTTGATAATGAGATAAGGCTCTGCCTCCCAGTGGTCCTGGATTTTCTTCCGTCCACGATGATCCTGCTTCCGAACAAGGACGTACTGTCCAACACCCATCGGTCTTTCAAAAGAGTGGCGGGCACGTAGAGCTTGCCGAGCCGCAGCAGCACGCTTAGTGTTTTCCATCGCCACTCCGCGGGCAACCCGCAAGGCCTTCTGATGTCTCCGCATGTCCGTTGGGATATCATGCGACTTCCTCTGAGGGGCTTCCCCGCCTAAGTGTATACTTTGGGGAAAACGACCGTTCCGACCAAACATCAAAAAGAAAGGGTCTACCCCAGTGGTAGAATGTTCGGTGTTGTTGTAGGTATACACAAGGGTCGGTAGGTACTCCGACCATCGCTGCTTCTTATACTCTGGGAGGGATGCCAGCATTCCATGGAGGGTGTGATTAAATCTTTCGCATTGGCCGTTCCCGGCTGGGTGGTACGGTGTGGTTCTGCTTTTCTGGATGCCGTACATCGTACACAATTCCCTGATGACTTCAGATTCAAAATTTCTCCCACAATCAGAATGAAGACGGAGAGGACATCCATAGGGTAGGAAAACATGATTAACCAATGCTTTGGCCACTGTGATAGCTCGTTGGTTCTTGGTGGGGACCGCCCAGGCATACTTCGTGAAGATATCGGTTACAATCAGGAGGTTCTCATATCCATCATGAGATGGCTCTAGCACTGTAAAGTCCATTGCCAAAGTCTCCAAAGGTGCAGTAGCACTCAGTTGAGAGAACTGGGGTTTTGTCTGACGGACTGGTGGTTTGCTTATACTGCAGCGCTTACATTTTGCACACCAATCCTTTATGTAGGCCTCCATGTTGTGCCAGTAATACCGGTTCCACACCAAACGGAACGTACGCTTGGGACCAAAATGTCCTCCGTCATCATGGAACATGCGAAGAACTTGGTCCCACAGCTTTTCTGGTACCATAAGCTGTTGATGGATCTGATGGTCACCAGGGGAAACGACTTGGCGGTATAGGAGACCAGCAAGGATGGAGTACCTCTTCCAGTCACGAAGATGTGCAGTAACTTTACGTTCTAGTACCTTCCGCTCGGACCGATCGGGCTTCATCCCCTTCTTCACAAAGTCAACAACCTGTCCAAGCACTGGATCCTCAGTTTGGAGTGTTACCAGTTCTTCCTCTGAAAAACCAGGGAAACACCGGGTCCCTCCCTCCTGGAATGCTCTGATACAGTGAGACACAGCCAATGGAAACTCAGTGCCTGGAGAGTGGGCATCGATACTCGCTGCGATGGTTGATGAGCTTACAGTACACGGAGCAAGCAGCACATCCACGCTCTCACCATCTTGATCTTCGGTAGTCACCCGACGGGACAAGGCATCTGGGGCTTGGTTGTTACGGCCCGGCCTGTATCGGAGCTCGTAGTCGTATGAACTCAGTTGTTGCACCCAGCGCATCTCCGTGCATCCCAGGTTTGCCTTCTGGATAAAGAGTAGAGGATGATGGTCCGTCAAGATCATGCATCTAGTGCCGAGGAGATAGTCCTTGAAGACTTCTGTTACCGCCCACTTTATGGCGAGTAGCTCCAATTTAAATGCACTATAGCGACCACTGCGCTCAGCTGGCCGAAGTGACCGTGAGGCATATGCAATAACATGCTGTTTACCATCGACACCCTGCTGTGACAGTATTGCTCCGAGACCTGTTGAACAAGCATCAGTCTGTACCTCAAATGGCTTGGAAAAGTCTGCGTAGCACAGAATGGGTGCTGTTGTAAGACACTGTATGAGCGACCTGACAGCAGACCTAGCTTCATCATCCAATGTCACGTTCTGATTTGAAGCTGCTGTTCTACCCTTCCGGGTCTTACCACCCTGTAGATAACGAAAGAGGGGAGCAGCAACAGTAGCGTAGCCCTTGATGAACCGTCTGAAAAACCCGGTGAATCCCAGGAAGGACCGTATCCCCTTCACAGACTTTAGCTCAGGCCACTGCTGAACGACTCGCACTTTCTCGGGGTCTACTGCTACTCCAGCACTAGAGACCCTGTGGCCAAGGTACTGAACTTCAGACTGTAGCAGATGGCACTTTGACGGCTTCAGTTTTAGGCCGTGCTCCTTCAGCTTTTGGAAGACCTCGTCAAGGTGGGTAAGGTGTGTGTCAAGATCAGGAGAAAATACTATGATGTCATCTAGGTACAGCAAAACGTAGTCGAAAAACTGTTCCCCCAGGCACCGTTGCATGAGGCGTTGGAATGTCGCAGGTGCATTCGAAAGACCAAATGGTAGGCGGGTGTACTCAAATAACCCAAAGGGCACCGCAAACGCCGTCTTCTCTACATCATCGGGGTGCATTGCTACCTGATAATATCCGCTGGTAAGGTCTAAGACACTGAAAAATCTCGAACCTCCCAGTGCCTGTAAGGACTCTTCTATCCTTGGAAGCGGGAACGAGTCCCGTTGAGTCAGCTGGTTTAGGCGCCTGTAATCCACGCAAAGGCGAATGTTGCCGTCTTTTTTGTGGACAACCACAACCGGTGACGCCCACGGACTTGAGCTCTCCCTAACAATACCCTCCTCTAGTAGACCGTGAATGTGGTCACGCACTGCCTTGTATTGAGTTGGCGGGAGAGGCCTATGACGCTGTCGTATGGGGTGGGCACTGCCTGTGTCTATTTGGTGTACCACTGTGTCCGTATAACCCAAATCACGCTCACTCTGGGAAAATGACCCTTTGTGTCTTTCGAGGAGAGACTCGACCTTCTTCAACTCATCGGTACTCAAGTGGTCACCAACATCTACCCGAGATAGTATGGAAGACCCGTGGTCATCTACAGTGATGTTGGACACTGCAACGCCTACGCCACCAGAATTGCCGCTGTCATCACAAGCGACCGAACCCAAGTACAGTGTTCCCAATTCTGCAGATGCAGGTATTACAATGTCCACATCTGTCTCGTTGAACAACACAATGTCAAACTGCCCGCTCTCTACCTTCACCCAACTGGGAGGAACTGTCAGTTTTGAAGGAGACCCGATCCCGCTGGGCTCCAGCATTGCCTCATAGCTTCTGCCCTCCGGACCAGTGCACCCCCGTCCACGAACAACAACTCCCTGTCGGGCCGAAACTGCGATGGGTGGCCCAGTCGTAAATGCCTTACCAACTCTGCCATCACCCTCTCCGAATCTCATTGTCTGCCCAACAACCTGTAGGGTCTTATGCCAAATTGTGTCTGGTGAAGGCCAAGGGATCTTTTCTAGGTGTGGAGCAGAACTCTCATTCATCAGCTTCTCCCAGCACTGTTGGAGGACATTCATCCCAAGAATACACTGCACACCCTCCTTTTTCCAAGCCTGCTGTGTCTTGCAGTCTTCACGAAGAACAAGGACGACTCGTGCCCCCATAATTTGGCCAACGGCATGAACGTCAGTTTCAAAGAACCCGATGTATGGCATCTCGACTCCATTAGCTGAGACTATGGAGAAAGGTCCCGGCAGTGGTTGTAACTGAAATCCCTTTGGAAGCAACTTTTTTACAAAGTAACCTTCCCCCACTGTGGTGACCTGTGATCCAGGATCAAGTAGACTAGAGACTGGGGTCCCCGAGAATAGTACTGTAGTCGAGAAACATTCACCCACTGCTCGCGAGAGAAAGTCGCTATTTATCTCAACACTTGAGCCATTCAGGCCAACCTCTGCAGTATGGCCCACTACTGTAGAGGCAGCTCGTTTAACCCTTCCTGCTGATGCTGGTGCCGTGTGGCGTTAAACACCGGTGGCCGCTGGCTCTCAGGAGCTGTCATGTGATTGGTGGGAACAGGCGCAGTTGGTGCCCCCCTTCTTGAAGGGCAGTCCCTCGCAAAGTGTCCAGGGAGGCCACATGCATAACACAAGCCACGCCGATCTGACCAACTTGTATCCTGTCGGCGAGTGCTTCGCTGCATGTTGTTCCCTGGTGGTCCAAAGAATGGCTGTGGTGGTCCTGACCTCTGGTAAAAAGGTTGTGCATCAGGAGGGTACACGGGATGCCCCCACGGTCGCACAATACCCTCTATCGCCTTAAGGACGCCATCGGTCATACTTTTGATGGCTCCAAGGATCTCTCCATCATGGGTAGGCCTTTGGTCAAGACGAACAGTTGCCTGGTAAGCAGCATTTGTTCCCACAGCTTTGCTTCGCGCCTCTTCTTGACCTTCACGTTTGATGACATATTCCCGCAACTCCCGGAATGACGTCACTGCCCCTCGTTCGTAGAGGTCACGGCAAGTGATCCGCATTATAGTCTCATTTAATCCCTCAACGAATTGCTCCACTAGCGCTGAATTTGGGCTTGAGAAGAGCTTCGCATCTCGTCTAGTTAGCCGCAGAAACCGTTTCTCCAGGTCAACTGCAAAATCCCTCACACTCTCTCCTTGCTGCTGCTTGCGTTCTAGAAACAGTCGCTGTAACTCTCCAGTCGAAATCTTGTCTCCGTAGGACTGCTTAAGGAAGGAGATAATTTCATCAATGGTCTTGGTTTCGGCTATGAGAGCCTTCACTTCCAACTTCGGTATCCCCTTCAGGTAGTCAAGGAGGAATGCCCTCTTTTGGCTGGTAGGTATGGCATAGCGCTGAAATGCACCTTCGATGGAGATAATGAAGTCTTCTATTTCTCCTGGTTTTCCGTCGAATGTTACAATCTTTCTTTCTGGTGCCATGACAAGCTGTGCTCGAGTTGACCCCACCGGGCCGGGGGCATCCGCCTTCTCACTCTTCAAAGGGGCGCTCTCGGGGATCAGCACAGTGAAAACCCTGTCTCCCCAACCGTCTATGGGTGGGCCAACCGTGTTCTTGTGGGGTGGAACAACTACCTGGTCAGCTTCATCTTCGTACAGCAACCCTTGAGCTGCTGGGAACTGGGCCTGTAAGGCCCTTAGGGCAAGGGGGCCATTTTCTCCTGTCAGGGGAAATTTACGGACAAGTCCGTTTGAGGAAACCTTTACATACTTGGCCATGTTAACGCAAATCTCAATTGCGTGAAACAAACAAAAGAGTAATTCAAAGTTAGATCACAAAATGACTTGAATAACTCTAATAGCCTTAATTAACCGAAGTGCAGATTTTAACAATTACATATACTTTTGCCACAATAGCACAAACTAGCTAATACCCTCCAAGCATGGACTTACAGTACACCACAATAATGTTATAGGAGTGCACACACAAACCTTCTTGAACATTTAACAGCACATACTATTAAGAAAAAACAACTTGTCTTATTATTTACTCAGAGGGCGCCCTACTGCTTATAGTGTCTACCCACAAATAAAACGAATAATACTTTTCTACTATTTAAACGCCCTGTTGTTGTTTCTTACTTTACTTTATTTTATCTATTTATTTTTGTTTTGTTTTAACAATTACTCAATTCCACTTTCTACAGTTGGTAGATAAACACTCTTTCTGTGTAGGTAAAACTGGAAACACCTGCCGACAATTATTTAAGTACGCATCTGCAAATACAACAGTTCACTTTCTTCGATACAAAAATGCAATATGTGTTATTCCACCTACAGGTATATATATATCAATTGTATTTCTAACACAAGGGAATGATAAAAACATGTAGCAACGTGAACAATTATGGTAGTTGTCAGGTCTCAAAATTCTGACCAGACAGGTTTTTCAAATCAAAAATTACAAAGCAGAATTCCTCCTGTAAAGCACAACACAATAACCAGCAATTGAAAAAGTCAACAAACTTTTGTGATCTTACAAACAGGAGAAGCCAAAAAACTTTTCACAAATACTTTTGTTTTGTTTTCCAATGTAACACTTGATCTAGGGCAACAGTAATCGGCTAATTTGTTTGTTTAAGCACCAATTTACATGTGAAAACTGTTACTACAAAAATTACTCCCTTTGATATTTACTCATCTCCTATCCTGCCGACTACGCTTGTGGGGGAAGTCAGTGGCCGTCGGGGTCCCAGAAGTGGTTGGTTGGATACACGGTGGGCGATGGGTACTCCAGGGGGGTTGATGAGAAGAGGACACGCAGGTTCAGGGGGTCGGAGAGTAGGTGTAATGAGCCAATGTCCACACCATGCTGTGCTTCTGATGGTTTATTGTTCTGGGGTCCAAGACCCGGCCTGTGAAAATTGGGCAGGCACTCATTAGTTCCATAATACATGTACATGTTATTTAAAGAGGAGTTATAATGCTGACAAGATTTCCGAAGATAAACTCATTAAACATGATCCAGTACAAACTAAAGTTCAACCTACAAATGTATTGCCGTAGGCACATTGTCTATATTGGGCATCAAGGAAGAAATACACATTCAGGCCAACCCCGGCCGCTGGCTGACCAACATTTACACACACTAACATACATCCCATGTACTCAAATATGTTCCTAAATGCACAATACAGCCCATGACCTACAGAGACATCCTATAGTTTGACAAAAAGAAAACTAAGTTGACAACCCTCATTAACAATAATCCATTTCCATTTCAACTTGCAACTGCCATTAAAATATTATAGAATTGTCTTCACTCCGCAATTTATCCTTCACTCGTGCACGCTAACTGCACGTGATCACGCTACACGTATGGATAGAAACAAACTTGGGCCAAATAAGTGCGTACTTCGCCATAGTACCGTCTAAATCAGCCCACAAATATCACTTTTGAAAACTCTTGATCTGTTCCTTTCTACCGTTAAACTAGTCTATAATAATAAGCGGATAAAATAAGGGAAATAAGCATTTACAACTATTTCATTAAGTGGTGAAATAAAGCAATGTAAATCACAACAAACATTTGGAAGCCGTTACCTGTGAAAATTGGGCAGGCACTGACATGCCGTGCAGCCCACGTGGTTCAGAGGGGTATAAAATAGAACATACAGTACATGTCTATCAAACAGTTCAAACAAGTAAGTTGGGCTTGGGTCTACTACAATTGGAATTTAGCACAGGAACATTATAAAAACAATGAATAATTTCCTATCTTGAAAACCTCAGTTGACATGTCCTACTTGAAATTTAATACCAACACGAACTACACGTACAAAATTGAGACCATCTTAAGTTCGTTTGTTGTACATGGCCGCATGACCTCCAGTAATTGGTTTGATTAACTCCAGCAGAGACGGCAGTACAGTAATAAAAGTGAGTACAATGTGTACATTTTTGTAAACAGGAATAACGGCTAGGATCAAAAAGGTTACAATACATGGAAGATCATGAAATTGACAATCTCTAAATGTGGTACGTTGGACCTCCCCACATTACGAATATTACCGAAGACCCGTGTGTACTCATAAAGATGGTCATAGGCCCACGTAATATCCGTGAGAGGTTCTCGGGAGCGCAGACTCCCATAAGATGGTCAAACATGGCGGTTTTAGCGTTGTTAGCGTTTTTAGACGATTTAGGGCCTCAGTCTGCACAAAGTCTTCGGTGTGTCAGTGTTTTTTTCAGATCCGGGTCCTTGGAAATGTAAGCAAGACAAACACAACCCCCTCCACCTTTTCTCCTTCTTTTTCTCCTCCTTCTCCTTCTTCTTCTCCTTTTTTTTCTTCAAATCATAGGGGGGCGGCCGCCCCCCCCCCCCCTGCCCCCCTGTAGCGCCGCGCCTGCATGTCCCTCTATTTTACACTAATGAAAACGTCTAGCTGACCTCCAAGCTGTAAGTTATATCGCTTTAGACTATGGGCCATGGGCTCAATATGCCTCTAGTTTTTTTATTCAATGGTCTACATCGGGGGTGGGAGGGAAATGGGTAGGAAATGGAAGCCCATAGTACCAGGAACAACATACTACTTTTCATAAGCGGTAATGTTGTACACTACTGAGAACCGAAGGCTCAAACCCGCAACATACACCAACTACACGTTATTAAATAAAAAGAAAATCACAACTCAAATAACACGGAACGAATGCAATTTCTTATAAAATAATTATTGTTTATTAACCATAATAATCCCAAATTCGCCATTTTCAATACATTTTGTACACGCTCAAGGGAGTTATGGTTTTTACTTTACATAACAAGTCAACAAAGGTTTTACAATGTGCAAGTAACGTGCAGTTCATGTATTATGTGATAAATACAGGTACTTGCTGGTCTATACCCATAACATTATGAAACAGCTTAATGCTGATTTTAATGTATAATTAAAAATAATGATGTAGACAAGTTAAAACTTGCTTGGAGCATCAATTGCAGGTGAATAACAACAAAATAACACGATAGCATGATCAACATCAAGTGACGTCATAACATACCAGGTAGTTACCCCGCAATGTCAGTTGCTCCAAGCTAGTTTTATCTGGTTGCCAAGATTTAGTTTCTAATTTGTACCATTCTGATATTAATATTTGTCAAACTTTGTTTTCCCCTCTCCCCCACAGGTATATTGTGGCTAAAGTTAAATGGTTTCTCATTTCTACGAATCTTAAACCTCACAAACGAGATTACGAGCAACAAATGCAACATTAGGAAGTCAGTAACAAACAACCTTTGAGCGATGACAAAGACAATTTTGATAAAACCACTGATGCACTGAATTTATGATAATATAATTTAAGATGTCACAATGTAAGAAGACTTAATTTAATTGACTGTGGCTTAGTCTTGAGTTGATATATGGAGGTATGAGCTCTGTAGTATTGTTTGTAAATGTTCTTGATGTTCATGTATTTTTTGGAGTTGCAAAATACACTGTAAACATTTGACAAATTATACCAATAATAGAACTCATATCTTCCTTCTCTCATACAGTTTGCCTGTTCACATAACAACAGTTAACTATTATGGAAGTAATTGTGGTTTGATGTATTCCACAGAAAAGATACATGTATGGCTTCTTTTTATCTACAAACTTTATGCAGATCCAGTGATCACGTCCTTAAAATAGAGCTTAATTTGTTTAAAATGTAAATGCTTTGAGTAATTTGAAGAAAGTTGTTCTGTTAATCAGGTCTGCCCATGCTGGAACGAAGAGCTTGTCTCTTTCTGGCTGGTTGAGGAATTTCACTTATGTGTTCATCATCAGGGGGGGGGGGGGGGGGGGGGCGGAGGGGGGGGCCCTTCGAGGCTGTGATTGCGAAACGCTGTGGTACCGTCCATTCTCAAAATAGGGGGGAACAATTGTCTCACTCGAAAAATAAAGAGTTTTTGGCATCCAATCTTAACATCTTGTCTTTTGTAGTTGTACAAGGTTGTTATTTACCTTAATGTTTATCATCCAATGACAAAAATTGTATTGAAAATGAAAAAAGCAGTCGAACAAATTAAGCGTTGACGTACCGTTGATGCGCGTGGAGATTGTGCACAAATACTCAAACGACGTTAACAAATACCTCCCCTAAAAAGGGCAATAATAATCGATAAATTGTGAAAAATCGTGCTTTGACCCCACTCATTTTTTTCCATGGATACGTTAAAAAAGGATGTAGCAGTGATATACTGAATTTTTATAAAAATCTGCCTGTGACCCCCTTGCGTTTTATCGTGTTGTTTTCGAACGAAAATGGCAGAAAATGACATCGCCCCAAACAAAATCCGTGTAGATCGTGCCTGCGTACCTGGCTTTGCGGACGTTGTATGAATCACTAAATGCGGAGAGCGATACACGGAGCAAATCTGTACGTGTTTCAATGGTGCGCTTCGCGGTAGCGATCTATACGTATTTACTGTGTGAGATGTGTGGCTCATGAGCGTGGAAGAACGAATGAGATACATTTCAACGTTGGTGGCGCACTTTCTTGGGCCCCCCCTCCGCCCCCCCCTGTTCATCATCAAGTTGTGATGTGGTTGCTGTTAAAATAAACACAAGAAAGAAAACAATAAGAAACAAATCATGGTTGCGTGATACATGTACGACTTGTACGAGTACGATAGCTTCACTGCCATCTTTTCAAATATCACCTCAGTATGAAACAAAGTCTGAATGTAGGGCCTACTTGAAATATTTGTTGATAGCTCTGCAATCTTTCAAACATTTCTGCAATGATTTAGAAATGCAAGTCTAAATGAAAATTTGATGGCATTTTTGCCGTTGTATGAAATTTCCAGATTTTTTTTCTCCAGGATGAAAAAATCAATAATAAAAAAGCCAACACAATGTATGTATTTGTATTGACAATAATTAAAAATAAAAGCAAATTAACAAATTTGCCAATACCTCAGCTGTTATTTCAAAATTCTTGACAACATTCAGACCCACTTAGAAATTATTCTTAGAAATGGTAAATCAATAAAATTCACAATTCATGGATCTACACTATACTTTGAAATTTCTCAGCTTTTCAAAAGATAAAGAAAAAAACATTTGTCATTACATGTATCTCTGCTGTCTTTTCTGATTCAACATTTAAACATCAAAGCTAAACAAAATGTCCATAGCTCTGCCGTCTGTTCAAATTTCTTGGTTACAGTTTCAAAATCAGTCAAAAAAATGTCCATAGCTCTGCAGTCTTTTCAAATTTCTTGGTCACAATTCAAAATTAGTCAAAAAAATCTCAATAGCTCTGCCGTCTTTTCAAATTCCTCAGCAACACTTAAAAATCAAAGTTTAAGACAATTTGTATTTCCCAGCAACATTGAAAAATCAGTCTTAAAAAATGTTGATAACTCTCCCATTTAAAAAAAATATTCAACAACTCAAAAAATAAATCTATCTAAACAATAATTTGAGTTGACAAATTAAATTTTTCAGCAAGTATAAACAAAACCGTGTTGATAGCTTTGCTGCATTCTCAAGTTTGTAGGAAACATTTCAAAATAAAGTGGTTATTGGGAAAGAGTTCCATATACGAAGTTCATTTGACACCCTGTGTACAAACTTTATGACACTGGTCTGAGAAATTGTAAGTGTCTTTTATGAAAACACTTGTATTTTCTCACTGCCGAAATTGACTTCGAGGACATGCAATTGCTTTCTCTGGGCTGGTAAATCATTATAGTAAGCTTCATATATGAAATTTTTTCCTGTTATTATAACAAAACCTGGTATTTCTCTGAAATGAAAAAAAAAAATAGGCCTACTACATGGTATAGGCCTATACTCACCGTTCATGTTCTTTAATTTATAACGTGTTAACACAACCCTAGTCAGCCTGGAAGATCATTATTAATCCTTGCACGTGCCCTTAAATTTACTGAAATAATGCCCATGATTATTAGGAGTTTATTCATTGTAGGACTATCCGCAAGGTTTTAGACATTGGCATGATTGGGCCCATGACATGACATGGACAACAACGACAGAGTTTGAGTTTGGTTTATATCGAAATTATCGACAAAAAAGTCAACAGTAAAACTTCAGTTTACATGATGAAGTTTTAAGCTTAACATGCTTAACATGCTTAATGACATTTTAAGCTCACCTGTAGAAGCTGCTGGCTTTCTTTCTCATGCTTTTCGTTGTTCTTTTAATGCGCTGAGAATCTGTAAATCGTGCGTAAGTCGTGTGGTATCCACCGTGTTGTGGTTTATCAATGTACTTTTGCACTGCTGCCGAGTTTTCGGCGGGGAAATCTCTCGCAATTTGTGCTTGAGAACCATCCAAATTTTTCCATTTGATGACGTACGATACTCTAGGAAGCGTGTCTATGTTTTACCAGAGAACGCCGTCATTCTGCACTTTTTGGACGGGGAAATGCACATGAAACACGATATTTCAAGTGTATTTTCGTCGCTCGAAAACGAAACGTCTTCCTCACAGGAAGTCGCCATGTTGTTTCGACGCGCTATACCGGACCACTCCACTACCGCGATTGTGATTGGCCAATCGACAATGATCAATATCATATGTCTTCTGATTGGCTAATATTTTGAACATTAAAAAAAATTATAAAAATCAATATTACTAATTAATGTAACCAAATCTCGCTGGTGAAAAGTAACCAAACGTTTCTTGGATTTTTCCCTGCAAAACCATACCAAAATAATGCCCACCCCATTTGTAGACCAGGTAGAAGAGAGAAATGTGGCCATGGCCCGTGCTCTACTTGTATAGAGGTGATTCTACGCAACCTTTTAAAGAGATTGTGAAAATTATTATACGCTCCTGGAACAACTTATGTTTTTTTGCCTTTGATTGCTTCTTTATTGTCATATACTAGGTACACATTTCTGCTAGAATGTCTTAAAAATGTCAAGTCACAAAGCACTGTATATGTACACCAAGCATCTTGGCAAGCTACGAATGCACCAGACTATTAAGATCGCACTTTTCCAATTATATATGTTTAATAAATGTTAACACTCTCAGAATATCCTGTTAATTAGTCTAATCAGAGAACATGTTTTATCAGAAGTATTTGCGGTTCATTTCCGTGGGATTTGTATATCCCAAAAGAGCAGGCCGTTAGAATATGAACGTCGATCAATGTGACCCTGTACTACATAACTGTTTGGTAAATTTAATATCTTTCATCAATTTGTTGAGATTAATAACCATGCACTAATGATCATCTGTACTCTGTTAGCCTAAACTGTTGTTTACGCGCGGGTCTCAGCTAAGGATTGTGACAAATACAATAAACAAGTCGATTTCGTTAAACTATCGAAGAGTCTTCATCAGGTGAAATATGTTATTGAAGCTGCACTGTGTCGCTGACGGCAGCAGTTTCATCGTGTCCTGGAGAAAAAATAGGAGAGGCTTACAAATGATGCTTTCATGGACAGTTTCTATAAATGGTTTTTACGGTAATAACATAACTATAGTAGTACGGCATGAGAAATGGGTTTCCATGCACCCCCACCCTAAAACGAAATTCCAAGATGATTGTTAGCATCCAAAGGACATCTTATTAAAGAATGTTGATGTTGGCAGCGAAAGAAATGTCCCATGATGTCTATAATTTGCATATTTCCAAAATAGCTCCCGTGCGCTCAATAATATGTCTAATGAGCCGATGTTGGAGGTCAAAATCACCCTATTCAGTCGAAAGTAATAACAATGCATAATTTTCGTTTTTACCATCATCAAAAGGGAGTCTTTGATTTGAAACAGGTAACCTATAACTCATGTGCCACCGATTCTATAAATAATAGGAATGAGTTCTGGCTCTAGCGGCAGATCACACCGGCATCGTGCGTGTGGTTGTATGCGATCTCCGCCCAACAAAATTAAAGGCAATCGGTGATCTTCGTCTCTGACCCGTCGCACGCGATGCCGTCCATGTACACGGGACCTTCCCCTTGGCCGAAATGGGCGCCGGACTTGGCCTCCACTGCGCCCGAGAAGCCCAGCTGACGGCAAACCACATCGGCATCCGTCACATCCCAATCGGTATCGCAGAGAGTGCTTACTTTGGTAAATTTCGACGCGGCCATTGATGTGGCTCGAACGGCCGACCAACCTAATGGGTAAAATGTCTGTGGGTAAAATTGAATTCTAGCGTTAATCCTGGAAAAAAATATTGATGGGGGACAAGTGGGAATAGGTTGCGGAAATTAGCCTGAAACTAATGAAGGGAATAAACTGGGAAAAATTCTAGGAAGAAGAAAAAAACGTATTAGTGTACATGTACATACAAACTGAGACCGAAGCCAACAGGGCTTTTTTTAAGAACGCAAACGAAATGGAGGACTTAGACTTCAATTTTGTAACATCCTTCAGGGCTTAGTTTGTAAACTCGAGTGTAAATGTTAACAAATTCCTTACTGTGTCTGCACATCACTCCGGTAACGAGTGAGCTGTTACACTACTGAATGCTACTACAGTGAGTAAACCTCATCTGTGACAACAAAACTGGCGGAGTTATTGTAAAAGCATATTAAAAGTTTAAGGTTGAAAACTTTTTGGGAAAAAAACCGGAAAATGTTTCACACGATGAACGCCGAGCTGACCAACACACCACACACGCGTAAACTGAATGCAGGAAACATGCCGCGGTAGAACATGCCGCCTAAGAAGGACGAGCGTTACTACCTCTAAAGAAATACATTAAAACAGAAAATACAAAACAGAAAAGGGCGACCATGATTTGATAATAAACCTGCAGGATATGACTTTTTTTCATGGACGTTTGTTTGCCGGGCATTTTTACATCTTACGATGTCAAATTCGACCATTTCGCGTAACGGAAAAATACATGTATTTCGGCCATGGACTGGTTACGGTCCTTAACTTTGTCCATTGAGGCGTGCGGCGGAAACCAATCCAACAATGCGCCTGCATTATGCATGCTTTGCACGGGGCGAGCAGTGCCGAGCACCGTCTTTTTGGCACCATCACCGTACCGCACGGTACCGTACGGGAAGACAAATACTTTAGTTGTTGATTTATCAGGGCATATTGGGAAACAAACAGCGGACCGCTCCTTAAAATGTCTGAAACGGAATGTTTCAGACATTTAACCCTTTAAACTCAGGCCTGTTTTCGAAGATTTTGTACGTTACTAGTTTGCATAGCCTATACGAATATCATTTACAGTGTACAAATCCCATATAATTATGTATCATTGGAAAGCTTACAAATAGGGGTATATTTTGGGGGAATATTTGGACCCGAGCTTTTAAGAGACTTATAAGTCAGATGTAGCGCGGGGCTGAGTGCAAAGGGTTAATGTCTGAAACGTAAGTCTATTGTTCACATTTCAGCAGGGTTGTATATACATGTAGCTACGCTTGCCGGCGCCGGCCAGCGGTATAGCCAGCATTTAACATCACCGGCCGGCACTCGGGATAAAAATTAAGCTTGCCGGCCGTCACAAATTTTGCTGAATTGCACCCCATTTTTTTACGTTTTGCTGCATCGTATCGCAATTGCAATTTTGTACTTGTCCATTGTATGCTGCATGCCGCAATCACTGATGCACTGGCCGCATGCATACACCACCACTGTAATGAGACATGTAATAGCGCTCGTAGGTTTTCCGATTCTAAGACCAAATTATTTAAATATTGTTGGTTCATTGGGTCAGGGAACCAAAAAACTCGATGTCGCGACTATACCCAGCACGATATGTGGCATAGGGGCACCCCCCTCTTATTCCTATACTTTATACGCATTCAACACTATTGTAACATAACTTGATCTTGATCTTGATCTTGATCGTTACATGGCGACGGACAAAAGAGATGTCCATGTAGAGCCACGGGAAAGGGATGAGTGGTCTACTCTTTGCTTGGTTGGGGCCTAAGACGGATGAAGTCGATAATCTGGTTTTTAAAACTGATAACTGAGTCCGTGATGATGATGTTGTCCGGTAGTTTATTCCAGTCTGAACATGTCCTTGGTATGAAAGAAAACTTGCGTGCGTCAGTCCTACAGTAGGGTTGGTCCAAAGGTTGACTGTTGCTAATAGTTGAACGACGAGATCTGCTTGGGGCAGGTGGAGTAAGTGACTTGGGTATAACTGAATTCCCCAGTTGGACCTGCTTCATAACCACAAGTCGTGCAGCCTCGCGCCTATTTTTCAAGGTGTCCCATTTAAGTTCTTTAATCATATTGGTAACACTTGTATGACGCTCGTAGTTATTATTCACAAATCTTGCCGCACGTCTCTGGACCATTTCCAATTGATTGATATACTTGATCTCATAGGGATCACAGACAACCGAGGCATACTCCAGATGTGGTCGGACGAGCGCTAACTTAAGCAGTATTCTTGATAGACTTTGAGCAACTCTTGAGATTGCGTTTAAGCATTCCAAGGATTCGATTAGCCTTTTTGGTCATATGGTTATACTGGTAGTCCCATTTGAATTTATGTGATAAAAATACCCCCAGGTATTGATGATGGTCAACAATTTGGAGAGTCTGGCCATGAAGATTATAATTATAATTGTATCCCAGCTTCTGCCGTTTTCTCCCCATGTGCATGACGTAACACTTCTTGGCATTAAACTGCATCTGCCACTTATTTCCCCAATCATCAAGTCTGTCGATGTCGTCTTGCAGTGTTTTACAGTCAGTAGAATTGTTGACAATATTGTATACAATACAATCGTCCGCAAAGAGTCGTATCTCCGAATGCAGATTATACGTGATGTCATTTATGTACAACAAGAACAATAAAGGACCCAAAACTGTCCCCTGTGGAACTCCCGAGTCTACGTTGTCCATTCGGATGTAGCACCATTGACGACGACTCTCTGTTTCCGTTGTGTAAGAAAAGCAATAATCCAATTGAGAAGTTTGCCACGAATACCATACATATGAAGCTTGGCTTTCAACCGTTCATGGGGGACTGTGTCAAATGCTTTAGAGAAGTCAAGTATTGCAATGTCTACCTGGTGACCAGCATCGACAGCTTTTGCCCAATCATCTGAAGCCATGATCAGTTGGGTGACACAAGAATGGTGCTTCCTGAAGCCATGTTGTTTTGGCGTGAGTATGTTGAATTTCTCCAAATGACGACTAATATGAGAGTGAACAATATGCTCTAACAACTTGCTACATACAGAAGTCAACGAGACAGGTCTATAATTTGACGGAAGAATTATCCCCTTTCTTATAAAGTGCAGTGATGTTTGCTGACAACCAGTCCTTCGGTAAGTCCCCACAATCCAATGACTGCTGGAAAATATCGCTCAGGATCGGCGCAATCTCTTCAGCTGTTTCTTTGAGAATTCTGGGACAGATGTCATCAGGTCCACTTTCCTTATTAATATTCAAGTCCTTGAGCAATTTTAGTACTCCATAAGTCGTCACATGAATGTCCTCAACAGTGGGTAAATTAGTAGGAGTAAATGGAATCTTGTCAAGATCCTCCTTGGTAAATACAGATTTGAATTGATCAGCAAGTCCTTGTGCTTTGTCTTTGTCGGTCACAAGCTGGATATCCTGTGTTCTCAGCGTTGGTATGCCCTGGTTCTCCATACGCTTACTTCTTATGTATTTCCACAAACCACGAGGATTTTCTTTTAGGTTCTCGACAGCATCATGCACAAATCTCTGGTGAGCATTTCTAAGTTCCTGCTTCACAATTTTTCTTGCAACCCATCCTTCCTTGGCGGGATTTTGTTTGTTTTTGTTGGTGTTTTTTCCTCAGATAACAGATAACACTGTGGGCGATAAACAAATCAAGCAACGTCATTTTAAACGTGGGTCGTGGGTCTTCAGAACGTAAAAATGAGAGGGGCGATTGTGTGGCAAAAAGAGGTAGATCTCCAAGGCTCAAAACAGATTCTTTAGAAGTTCAGGGAGAAATTTTCGAGTCTACAGTGGGAAATATCCTCTATCCACGTTTTTTCGCGAGTTTTGACGGTTTGAATCGTTAATACTTTTTAATGCTATCAAATAACGATCAAAAGAGACGGTTATCAACAAATCGTCAAACTATTCGGTATGCAAAAATAGTGGCTCACGTACGATGAAGTTTATGAGGGAACATTCAACATGAAACCTTATTTGACGTCATCTTTTTACATTATTATCTGCTCACTAAACGTAAAAGAAACCGATCTCTTATGGATACCATAATTCTACAGTACACGGTTAAACGTTTTGCGTAGTCAACCCCCAAGACCCCATTTACGTCAAATACAATAAATTAAAACCAAAACACTTGATACTTGATACATGTACATGTTTTGTATACGGTAAAATAAACAAATTTACGTTCACACTCAAAGATATAGTTACGGTAAAATAATTGATAATAGAGACAGCGTTTATCGTTAAATATACACATTTATATGAAAATGTGTCGTTTACTAATAAAAACATGACGACCGATATGTATCCTACATGTAATAAAACAAGGGCATTTCGTCTTCAAAAGATGGAAGATAGTCAAAACGAAATTATTCGCCAACAAGATCAAAGAAGCTTATCAAAAAAACTTACAACCTCAGACTCTCAGTGAGCAAAACTTATTTTTAAACGGTATTGTTTATGATACGACACATGCTGTCCTTTCTTTAGACAAATCATACTGCATAATCCCTCGTATGCATCATAACAAAAGATCAGGCTGTGTCGCAGTCGTTGTTGGTGTAAATGTCAAATTTGTTAAACACTGCAAATATTACTTGTTGGCAGTGACGGTGATTACTCAAAAGTAGCTTTGGCGACTTGTGACTCAATTTTATTTGTTTGCTTTGATCACAAAATTATCTATCTCTCTCTCTCTCGTCGCTGTCGGTGTGGTCCATCTTGTGGTTTTTCAGGTAGTTGCTGCGACTGAACGATTTTCCACAGATGTCGCATGTGTACGGTTTCTCATTAGTGTGGGTCATCTGGTGTTGCTTGAGGTTTCCAATGTGCGTGAACGATTTTCCACAGATGTCGCATGTGTACGATTTCTCATTAGTATGGGTCATCTGGTGTCGCTTGAGGTGTCCATTGTGCGTGAACGATTTTCCACAGATGTCGCATGTGTACGGTTTCTCATTAGTGTGGGTCATCTGGTGTCGCTTGAGGTCTCCATTGCGCGTGAACGATTTTCCACAGATGTCGCATGTGTACGGTTTATCATTGGTGTGGGTCATCTGGTGTCGCTTGAGGTTTCTACTCCGATTGAAAGATTTTTCACAGATGTCGCATGTGTACGGTTTCTCATTCGTGTGGGTCATCTGGTGTTGCTTGAGGTTTCCAATGTGCAGGAACGATTTTCCACAGATGTCGCATGTGTACGGTTTCTCATTAGTGTGGGTCATCTGGTGTCGCTTGAGGTTTCCATTGTGCGTGAACGATTTTCCACAGATGACGCATGTGTACGGTTTCTCATTAGTGTGGGTCATCTGGTGTTGCTTGAGGTTTCCAATGTGCGTGAACGATTTTCCACAGATGTCGCATGTGTACGGTTTCTCATTAGTGTGGGTCATCTGGTGTCGCTTGAGGTGTCCATTGTGCGTGAACGATTTTCCACAGATGTCGCATGTGTACGGTTTATCATTGGTGTGGGTCATCTGGTGTCGCTTGAGGTTTCTACTCCGATTGAAAGATTTTCCACAGATGTCGCATGTGTACGGTTTATCATTGGTGTGGGTCATCTGGTGTCGCTTGAGGTTTCTACTCCGATTGAAAGATTTTTCACAGATGTCGCATGTGTACGGTTTCTCATTAGTGTGGGTCATCTGGTGTTGCTTGAGGTTTCCATTGTGCGTGAACGATTTTCCACAGATGTCGCATGTGTACGGTTTCTCATTAGTGTGGGTCATCTGGTGTCCCTTGAGGTGTCCATTGTGCGTGAACGATTTTCCACAGATGTCGCATGTGTACGGTTTCTCATTAGTGTGGGTCATCTGGTGTCGCTTGAGGTCTCCATTGTGCGTGAACGATTTTCCACAGATGTCGCATGTGTACGGTTTCTCATTGGTGTGGCACCTCTGGTGTTGTTTGAGAGTTCCACTCTGCCTGAACGATTTTCCACAGATGTCGCATGCGTAAGGTTTCTCATTAGGGTGGGTCATCTGGTGTTGCTTGAGGTTTCTACTCCGATTGAAAGATTTTTCACAGATGTCGCATGTGTACGGTTTATCATTGGTGTGGGTCATCTGGTGTCGCTTGAGGTCTCCATTGTGCGTTAATGATTTTCCACAGATGTCGCATGTGTATGGTTTCTCATTGGTGTGGGTCATCTGGTGTCGTTTAAGAATTCCACTCTGCCTATACGATTTTACACAGATGTCGCATGCGTACGGTTTCTCATTAGTGTGGGTCATCTGGTGTCGCTTGAGGTTTCTACTCCGATTGAAAGATTTTTCACAGATGTCGCATGCGTACGGTTTCTCATTGGTGTGGGTCATCTGGTGTCGCTTGAGGTCTCCATTCTGCGTGAATGATTTTCCACAGTTGTCGCAAGTGTACGGTTTCTCATTGGTGTGGGTCATCTGGTGTCGCTTGAGGTCTCCATTCTGCGTGATTGATTTTCCACAGTTGTCGCATGTGTACAGTTCCTCATTGGTGTGGGTCATCTGGTGTTGCTTGAGGTTTCTACTCCGATTGAAAGATTTTTCACAGATGTCGCATGCGTACGGTTTCTCATTGGTGTGGGTCATCTGGTGTCGCTTGAGGTCTCCATTCTGCGTGAATGATTTTCCACAGTTGTCGCAAGTGTACGGTTTCTCATTGGTGTGGGTCATCTGGTGTCGCTTGAGGTCTCCATTCTGCGTGATTGATTTTCCACAGTTGTCGCATGTGTACAGTTCCTCATTGGTGTGGGATATTTGATGTTGCTTGAGGTTAGATTTTAATGTGAAGGTTTTGCTGCAGATGTCGCATGAGTGCCCTTTCTCCTTGATGTGCATTTTACATGTAAAACTAGGACTCATTTTGGCAATGATTTGGCCGTGTGTTATTTGCTGTATCCTCCAAACTAGCAGTCTCGTCTACATCAGACTCTTCAAAATGTGCAAAGATAAAAAGCAGCAAAAAGTTAAATTTTCTACTAAAAAATAGGTGTCGTCACGCCCTGTTCTTTGAATACACACTACATTCAGCAACGTAATTAGGGGTAATTAGTTACGGTTGTCCCACCGCTCGACCCGTCCCACCGCTCGACCCGTCCCACTGCTCGACCCGTCCTACAAAAGTGCTTAACACAAAAAAGGTCTTGCTCAGTAATAAAAGGTTATCGGCCAAAACTCCACGTGCTTTTCATTCAAAACAAAAACCAGCAGAATACCAGTCACAAACAATGAATATCATCAACTGAAGTTTTGGTTTGTAACCTCGTTTTTTTCAAGGAAATTGTTTTAACTAAACAAATGTTGGTGCTGTTCTGCTACTAAACACAAGTAACATTAACAACAGTACCGTTTTATGAACGTGGCCCCTGTTGGTTCTAAGCATGGAGGTATGGAGAAGAATACGACTTACAACAGAAAATCATTTTACTCTCGTTCTCACCTTGTTGAAAAAGTCAAGGCACAAATTCAGAATACCCCGCCACTCGTCTGCCCACTTCGTATCCGGATATATACGCGCTGTACAGTGAGTGTTCACAATTATTTTTCGGAGGCCAGAGAGACTTTGGGTCAACTCGTCGTACCCGAGTCAAGTCGTACCTGAGTCAAGTCGTACTCCCCTTCCGTTAATTGAATTTTCTTTTTACCATAGTAATATTTTCTCAACATATTCTAAATAAATTTGATGTATGTTTCTTTTTCACTGGATGGCTATCGCTATTCGCGACTTTGTGAACTTCTTTAAATGCAATTGGCTAAGAATGTTTCGTAAGGAATATCTCTTTAATAAATATTTTTATTATCGAAAAAATTATGAATGGTATTGGTATAGTTGTTATTAAATTTTTTTGATCGATTTCATATTAATGATTTGTAATTATTGTCGAAAAATTAAGAATGATATTTTGTTTTTTCGATTTTTAGGTATTTGATGCATGAATTACTGCAAACTTTGGTTTTACCATTGACCAAGAATATTTAGACAAGGAAGTTGTTGAAGTTGGCCTTCTTTACAATACTACACATGGATCAAATCTCTTTTGTGAATGGGTCGGTTCTGAAATAAACCGGTTGTTTTAATCTGGTTGGCTCTGAAAAGAGCCGTTATTTTAGATCAAATCTGAAGACAACAATCCTATACACAAAAGAACCCGATTTAAATACTATTGATTTTGTTGTATGATTTTCATTCCCTTAAACTTATATTTTGAGAACAAATTGTGCCCGAGTCAACTCGTCTGTCACTGTGCTAAAATGACGCTACCTCTTCAACGTCTTTACGCGCGCGGGCACCGTCGTGTATGCACTGTACTAGGGTACTAGTTGACTCGAACACGAGTTGACTCGAACACGAGCTGACTCGAACACGAGCTGACTCGGGTACGAGCTGACTCGGGTACGAACTGACTCGGGTACGAGTTGACTCGGGTACGAGTTGACTCGGGTACGAGTTGACTCGGGTACGAGTTGACTCGGGTACGAGTTGACTCGGGTCGACTTTGGGTCAACTCGTACAAGCTGACTCGTGTACGAGTTGAATCGGGTACGACTTGACTTGGGTACGACTTGACTTGGGTGTAAAATTTGGGGTACGCGTTGACTTGGGTACGAGTTGACTCATTTCCACGATTTTCCACAGATGTTGCATACGTACGGTTTCTCATTGGTGTGGGTCATGATCATCTGGTGTTGCTTAAGATTTCCATTGTGCGTGAACGATTTTCCACAGATATCGCATGGGTTAGTCCGAGTAACTTGGACCCAAAAATCTCCTTTTCCGACATTTTGGACACTTTTTCAATATTAGGTAGGGTCCAAGCAAACCCGGTTGGACTCGTTGTACGAAATCTCTGCACATCGATCCCCATGACCTCCCACACTTTTCCCCAAAAATGTCACTTAAAACGGCCACTTACAAAAATGCTGCTAGTTCCCAGTAGGCACTAAGGATCAATGAAGACACTTTTCTAACACTATCGGTGTGTTCTTACCGTTCCAAAAAGTGAGAAAATCAAGCCTCAAAATGTGGAGCAATTTTCGCCGATTCAAATGCACGTAGCCATTGTTGAGCAAACTCATGACGTCATTCTTGTTGACAACAACGTCGCGCGCATGGATATGGGTCATGAAATGACGAAAATCCACCGAAGAGGGCGTTTTGCGGAAATTTGTCAATATGGCTTCCGAGCTCTCGCGTAAGACTAACGTAATTAGCTATACCATGGAGGAAAGACAACAGATAGTTAGTGAATTGCGGGGAAATACTTAATAAAAAATGGCCAATCATAAAACTAGATTTTCTTTCCTGCACTTGAAAAGACCCGCTGTGTATTTATGCTCCTTATAAACCGGTTAGGCCCAACATTTAAACAAAACACAAAATTCAGTGGCACTGAACTGAAGCTTTATTTGAAAGCCATATTTGAATACCATACAGTAAACAAATTCTGGGGCCAATTCATACAACTTGATACAAGCAATATTCTTTTTGCATTTTTAATTATTTTTTGACATCAAATATAAATTTGGGGCTTTACACACAAGCACTTGGTTCACATAATTTTGACTATGGACGTTAAACCTCAACATTCCTGATCCTGCAATGTTAATTTAAAAACCAGTTTTAAATACTGTCACATTAAATGTACAGATGCCTGTGAAATCTAGTAATATTTTACCCTTTTATTGACTGAAACCTGACATGGGTCATAAATGACATTTACTATTAAAAGAAGTTCGTAAATATTAAACTTGGATTTTCCAAGTATTATTCAATTGCGCCACGACCAATTAGAGAGCACTCGGTCGATTGTGTGCACAATTTCTGGACGCCACCGTTTTTGGTTTTTTTTCGGACTAAGCTTACACCTAAATTGTTAACAGAGGGTAAATAGCAAGCATTAATAACATTAACATGGTAAAGGTACAATGAATTTGCAGTTTGTCAACAAAGAAGTTTGGCAACATTGCATGAGGAAAGTCGGCCCAACATTAACTGTTTAACAATGTAAACGTCGAAGTACAGCTATAGCTCTCACAAAGGTCGAGTTGTCTCAAAGGTCGAGTTGTCTCAAAGGTCGAGTTGTCTCAACGGGCGAGTTGTCTCAACGGGCGGGTTGTCTCAACCGGCGTGACTGAACGGTCGACTTGTCCCGAATCGAGTTGTCTCAACGGTCGACTTGTCTGACATCCGCTACGCACGTACGTAGTAGCGCAGCACGCTTTCACAAACTGAACATTTTTTCAGTCGCTGATTCTTCCTCTTTCGTAATTTTACGGTTTTGGATGACATTTAGCCTTATGCCTACGGTTTATTCTTTCGAAATAATCACAACCTTTAGAGCTCCGTCGTAAGCCATAAAGTTCTGACATCGACGACACACGTGTTGGTATTGGTAAGCGCCGCTATTTTGACAATTTTCCGCGCGTTGACCTTTTAGAAAGGTCATGACAGAGGCTACAGTCGACAGCACAGTGCACGAAACAGGTAACAGCCGCTGACTATGCGACCGGAGTTGCGCGCGACGTTGTTGCATGTATACGGTTTCTCAACAATGATGATTTTAACTCGCAATTACTCAAATAAAACACCGTCAATACAACAACACATATAGTCAACACATCCCCTGTTTACCCACGAAATTAAATATTATATTCTGCAGTTTAAACAAGCATAAATGTCATGAAACTTGTCTACATTATCTCGCGATTGCGAGCGCACATACACGATGCCCACGAATATCGCACGCGATGGGATGTTATGTGACACTAATAACGAACACAACAAAACACACACACACACAAATAGAATTAACATCTTGTCATTTTCAATTTGATATGAATGACAATTGTATTTCAACCAATAAAAACAAAACCATAATAGGAGCCAAAGAAGATCAGCGAAGGATGCAATACCGATGTAGCTAAAACAGCCATTGGAATGGAGAATTTATATCAAATATATAAGTTTTGCGTCCAAAGAAAGATGGGTCATAAAATGATACTGAATTTAAAGACTTTACTAATAAGCATGTAAAATACCATCGTTTTCAGATAGAAACTTTACAGTCAGCTATCCGAACAAAAACTGCTGGCATCTATTGATATTCGTGATACTTATTAGTGCCAACATACGAACGACTATGTCTATCAATTCGCATGCCTCCCTAATAATTGCTTCAGCTCCACGTGTATTCACCAAGGTCATGAAACCTATATTCTCTGCCCTCAGAGACAATTAAGGGATTACAATCAGTTGCATATATTGATGATTCGTTGTAATTTGTATGCTGAATCATAATGTCGAATGTTGCAAACATTTGAAAGTTAATACACTAGTTAATGAACCAAACTGGGCTTATTGTTCATGACCATAAACCAGTCGTTAATCCGACACAAACATCTCCTTTCTCATCACAGTCTCCTTGTCCTCCAACGTTCACGTTGCCATCGTTCTTCTCAGCTTTTGAGCGGGCCTTAGGCATATTTCAGCCAATTCTGAATTAGCAGACAAATTTGCCCATCAACAGCACGTTCTGTTGGAGGGTTTTCACGGACAGCCGCTGCAATTAAAAGAATCATAACTTTCAACTACTGTCAAAGTAAGCATGGCGAATTTTAAGGAGACAACACAAGGAATCCTCGTGTCATGGAAGTCCCTTCATTAATTGTGTTTGGTATATTCATGAAGAAATAAGTCTTATTTCTCCATGGTATATTGCAGTCTCTATCACTGCACTGTTTAGAGGGCAATTTTACCAGATCTGGACGAGATGGACATACTGAGGACTGTTTCAGAACGAAGTAGCATCGTATTTATGACATTGTTTGGCCAAAGTTACACGTTCTACCCCCAGTACAGCCCGTTTTACAATTGGTTTAGAACGGGGCAGGACGTTTTGAGAACTTATAGTTCGGTGTGGCGGAAGCAGTGGAAACGACTCCCGGATTGCCTCGATCTTCCAGATCATACGTACTCCCAGGTAGCAAGCCCATATGGGATTCATATGGGTCCCACATGGGCAAAGATATGGGCCCCACATGGGCGGACCCATATGGGGCCCATAACATTTTGCACCCAAGACCCATATGGGACCCATATGGGCCAGCTCGGATGTCTCGCATGGGTCCCATATGGGTAGCATGTGGGGCCCATATGGGCCGAAATATGGGTCCCGTATGGGAGGACCCATATGGGCCCCCTAAAATTCCGCATGTATGGGCCCCACATGGGCGGACCCATATGGGCCCCCTAACGTTTTGCACCCAAGACCCTATATGGGCCAGCCCGGGAGGTCTTATACAGGTCCCATATGGGTAGAACATGGGGGCCCATATGGGCCGAGGTATGGGGCCCAGGTGGTTCAGCTGCACATGGGAAGAATGTGGGCTATCCCACATGGGCAAAATATGGGATTTATCTGGGGCCCACATGGGCCAGCAGTATATGGGCAAAATATGGGCTATCCCATGGGCACTATTGTGGGGTTTATCTGGGGCCCAGGTGGGCAAACTGTACATGGGCATGGGAAGAATGTGGGCTATCCCATATGGGCAAAATATGGGATTAATCTGGGGCCCACGTGGGCCAGCGCAATATGGGCAGAATATGGGCTATCCCATAAGGGCATTATTGTGGGGTTCATCTGGGGCCCAGGTGGGCCAAATGTACATGGGAAGAATGTGGGCTATCCCATATGGGCAAAATATGGGATTAATCTGGGGCCCACGTGGGCCAGCAGTATGGGCAGAATATGGGCTGTCCCATAAGGGCATTATTGTGGGGTTCATCTGGGGCCCAGGTGGGCCAAATGTACATGGGAAGAATGTGGGCTATCCCATATGGGCAAAATAAGGGATTAATCTGGGGCCCACGTGGGCCAGCAGTATGGGCAGAATATGGGCTGTCCCATAAGGGCATTATTGTGGGGTTCATCTGGGGCCCAGGTGGGCCAAATGTACATGGGAAGAATGTGGGCTATCCCACATGGGCAAAATATGGGATTTATCTGGGGCCCACGTGGGCCAGCAGTATATGGGCAAAATATGGGCTATCCCATGGGCACTATTGTGGGGTTTATCTGGGGCCCAGGTGGGCCAACTGTACATGGGCATGGGAAGAATGTGGGCTATCCCATATGGGCAAAATATGGGATTAATCTGGGGCCCACGTGGGCCAGCACAGTATGGGCAGAATATGGGCTATCCCATAAGGGCATTATTGTGGGGTTCATCTGGGGCCCAGGTGGGCCAAATGTACATGGGAAGAATGTGGGCTATCCCACATGGGCAAAATATGGGATTTATCTGGGGCCCACGTGGGCCAGCAGTATATGGGCAAAATATGGGCTATCCCATGGGCACTATTGTGGGGTTTATCTGGGGCCCAGGTGGGCCAACTGTACATGGGCATGGGAAGAATGTGGGCTATCCCATATGGGCAAAATATGGGATTAATCTGGGCCCCACGTGGGCCAGCAGTATGGGCAGAATATGGGCTGTCCCATAAGGGCATTATTGTGGGGTTCATCTGGGGCCCAGGTGGGCCAAATGTACATGGAAAGAATGTGGGCTATCCCATATGGGCAAAATATGGGATTAATCTGGGGCCCCAACGTGGGCCAGCAGTATCTAGCTTGTCTGACAGTGCCTGTGCTTCAATGATTATAATATAAAAGGGACACACAATTTTCAGGAATAATTATTATTTCAAAAATGTGATAAAATATTTGAAAAAAAATTCAAAAGGCAAAAAACTTCCGAAATTGTCTGTGTTGCTAGTGTAATGCTGACTAACATCTAACTCACTTATATGGAAACACATGAGCAAATGTACATTTACATTTTGTTATACGACATAAAATCAACTCATTCACATGTATTTCAATGTATACCATGACCCAAAAGTTAATGCTTGTTTGATGATTTTAATTTTCGTTGAGTTTGGACAACGTCCCTAAATTATAAAGACTACATACAATCATGAACATTTATGTCAGGGATGCCAACTTGCTAGAATGAAAACAAATGAAGTAAACAATGAAATATTCAGGGAAGGCCATTAATTTCATACTGAACCCAGGAGGCAACTACCCCAGCACTAACAAGGAGGCCAAATGAAATATATCTTAAAAATGCAGTGAACTAAAAAATAGCAGTCGGCAGAAAAATTAATGTGAAAGTCTCTCGGATCGTTTGGCTTTCCATTGACGTGTATAAAACAATTAACACTAGTACTATAGTACACATGTGTGAACATGTATGTTGTTTAGTCAGTCATGAACTACATCTACAATACAACATATAAATGGACTATATTAAAATATAAGTTTTAGTTTTTACAAAGCAACTTTTTTTATGGCAGGAAATTCAAATTTGCCACTGCTGAGTACCGTGACCATGATCTGATTCAGTGAATAGTTTATGCAGCAATTACAGACCCAACGACCAGATTCAAATATGAAATCAATTAATTTGACTTGGATTCTCTTCCCTTTATGCAATATGTTATGATTGTTAGGGTCAATTATGTTAGTTTACTGTGCAAATTCTCACCTGCCTCATGTCTGTTTTTAATATAAGCCATCCATCTAAAACAGCTAGTGCCAAGAAAATATAAAATTGGCACAAATCCACAAGACCGTATCACATGTATTACTATTGTACAGGGATTTTTCTTTTAAATAAATGTACTAAAATCATCCGTGAATTTTTACCAGAACATCATCTACAATAATGAAAAATGAAACTTTAAATGAAAAATGTGTACAAAAATGTCCCTATGAATAACTTTGTTGGCTATCAGTATCAAAGACGGGGTACCCGTCACATTTAAAAAATATAATATTGGAAATACATGAAGACAGATTTCGAGGATAAAGGAAACAATATGTAAAGGTGAAACTGCAAAAGTTCATTCTGTGGCAAACCACTATATGTACTGTGCCACTTGTCAAAAAAATTTGTCCTCCTTTAATCCTAAATAGGCCCAACTCTATTGTTTACCAATGGAATTAAGCCGAAATTTCACGTTATGTAAACAAGGCATTACATATTTTTATAGTGTGCATTTCATCAGCTTTGTGCAAGAGGGTGAGACTTAAGCACCATTTAAAAAAATACTCACTTGTATCAACATTGGAGGAAGTCAACAGTTGCAGAATCTGAAATTGAGTATTTTTTTAAGTTTGGCATTTAAATCTCACTCTCTTGCACAATGCTAATGAATCTTGCAATTTGTCAATTTGTAAATACCCAAGACAGTTTAACCATTCCTATTGATCGAGAGCAGTGTCTTATACTGTTAAGTACATGGCTAGAGAGGATGTGTCAAAAAAGTGAAGTAAATTGTTGACCAGAAACAATGGTAGAAGGGTGTTTGTTAAAACATGAGTTAAAATCAGGTTTTTTTGACAACAAATGATTTTTTTAAACTCGTTTTGACATGTTGACCTTAAGGTATTTATGAATGGGAATAAAGTTGTGCTTGGCCGGTATTAAATAAGTATGTTTAAAATTGGCTGGGGCCTTGGACGCAGAAAGTGTCCCTTGCCTTTGGCTCAGGCCATTATCCACATCCAGGCTCCTAGCCGGTTTAAAACGTACCTGTTTAAAACCGGCCAAGCACATATTTATTCCCTTAATGAATTACTTAATTACTCAGATCCATTGCAGTTGGATCATGAGCCTGGTTGTCCCTTTCTTCGTCTGTGTTGTCGTCGGCATGTTCTGTCAACCTTCTCTTACTTCTTCCCCCTTTCAAATCCCTTGCATTATAGAGGTAGGATGTGATTGCATTCTTGACTTCATCCTGGGTGGCAGCCTTGGCCTTTCCATTTCTTCTAACAGCCCCTGAAAGTGCAAACATTGTATAAGCATTGAGTATCAGCCTGAAAACAGGCCTTTTAAACTGAAATCCATCTTTATGCCATTGTGACTTTCCTGATCCAGGAATCATTCAATTGGGGACAGGAATGAATATACCCGTCAATAGAACTAATACATCAACGTCAACACTATGTTAATTTACTTAAGTTAATTTACTACTGTAGTGCTTTCCTACACTGGGCACTTGCCCCCACCTTGCTCCCAAAGGAAGTACCCATGCGATCGCCGGACGGCGATCCCGAAAAAAACAAAGATAACATAAGAATAACTGCTCGACGCCGGTTGAAAACAAACGCTGTTTTTCATGCTTTTCCCGGCATCCATGATTGTAACACTTCGGACAGGTCAGTTAAACGATATTTAGTATAAAATACAACCCCCCAAATTTACTCATTCGTGATAATTACCACTGGTGTATCCTACCTTTAAGGTCTGTCCCATACAAGATATACACCTAAAAGCTAAAACCCTAATTTTTGTAGGATGCTAAAATTAAATATTTGAAGAAACTGTTTGGAACTGTTTGGGGACAATGTAATTTCTATTTTTGAAAAAAACTTTTAAAAATGCATTTTTTTTATAACTGTTGCAATTGTCACAAATTACTAAGAATGGTGAAACATCTGGCATCTGATCAGATGCTACTGTTAGCTAAAGCCCAGATTCTGGAGTGTCCAAAGGTATGGAACTGACAGGCCTCATGTGGGAATTGGAACAGCAAGTTCAGGTTGGTGCAGGAAATCCAAAAACACACCAAGGGGGCCCTTATGTCTGTTGTAATGCTTTAGATGTCACATTTGTGTGTTGATTGTTTTCAAATGAACCGAGAACTTCTCACTGGCCAAAGCATTTTTGTGTGTGTACTCTGCATGGACTCTATAATTGTCAGGTTATTGACATCATTTTCAATAGGATTAAAAAAGGGTCGGGCCATATAGTGAATATTGTGTTTTAATACAAAAAATAATGCGGAATACTGTTTTATTATTATATACTTACGAAGTATGACTTTATTAATCTTTAGAGACTTGAATTCTCTTTTCCCTTTGGCCCCAGTGTAATTATACTGACGTGCCACTTCCGGTGTCAGGATGTTAGACATAACACACTTGGTGGTGCTAGTTACGTCTTTGCCACCAAGTACAGCAAGCCTTGATACCTTTAAGAACAAGGACAGAATCAGAGTTGTCAGTGAACTATGTACATGTACCTATAGTTTCGTTGCATATTGACAGTAATATTATGTCTAAAATTAATTATTCCAGGGAATGAGTCCATGTAAGTGTTTATATGTTACAACTTAAAGCAAGAATTAAGAACATTTAAACCAAGAACGGCATATCAGATTCAAACCCATTCAGTTGGAAGCGGGATAGTTATCGTGGTTTTGAAATATACTGCAGTGCACAGCCTGCACATGAAGCCTGCCATAGGACTTGAAGCTTCCTTACCAATTGTTTGGCAAACTCTTCGTCGTCTAGTTTCACCTCCAATGCCTGCAGATCGTCAGTAGTTGTAACGGGCAGCACTAATCCTAGGTTTGTGTCCAAGGGTTCATCTATCATAGTATCAGCTCTCCTTGTACATAGATCATTGAGAAGCGAGGTGTTGTGGTCCACTCTCTTTCTCAGTTCTTTAACCTCCAAGGATAACTCTGTAAGCAGTTTTATTACTGTCACCTCAAAACCTGAAAGAAGATCACAAAGACAATTTCGAAGATTATTAAAGACTGCAAACAATTCTGACATCCATACATGTAGGTACATTATTATGCTGAAGAATTTTTTGAAATGCCAAGTCTACAATGCAAAGTCCAGAAATCGATAGATCGTTTACCCCAGAATAAGATCCTCATGAGTCATCATTTACTATCGACTATTTTAAGCTGCCGTTATCAAGTATTGGTAAATAAAATATGCTTACTCTGAAGTGCTATAGTTCTATTTATTTTACTGAATATTTTCTTACCGACCACTTTCCACTTTGGGTATAACAGACCTTTTTTGGAAGTTTATGAAGAATCAGAGACTTGTCAATATAGTTTGAATCACGTAGAGTTGTATACACTTATTATATACCACTTTGAAGCAGTCCAGTTCCACTCATCCTGCGCGTCTGTTGGCTGTGATGAACAAGGTCTCCAAGTTACCTCAAAAAATGTCAATACCTCAATTAAAAGTCATACCTGTATTGGTGCCAGTGGTATTGCTGGCTGTGCGGGATGTAGATGCCACCTGTTGGCTGCGTTGTGGAAATACAGGTACATGCGGCACCTTTGCCGCCTTCTGTTTCTTTGCACGGTCTTCAGGATTTTCCTCTTCTGATGATGATATTTGCTGATACCGAGGTGGGATCCTGAAAGAAAAGCTGGAATGACAAATTCTTGTGCAGACAAGAAACCAAACTGACATGTGGCATGCATAGAGCTGAATGGCAGGTCAATGTCAGTTCACTTGCTTGTTGTAGTGAATCTAGTCATAGAGAGACTG
This sequence comes from Crossaster papposus, assembly GCA_037893245.1. NCBI lineage: Eukaryota > Metazoa > Echinodermata > Asteroidea > Velatida > Solasteridae > Crossaster > Crossaster papposus. The sequence goes on along the minus strand of JBAIAA010000279.1, from coordinate 462,356 downwards.
TCCTTATACAGAGAAGGTAGCACTTGAAAGCATTACTAAAAGTGAAATTACCGCAGATTGATTTCATAGCTACAGCTACGTCATCAGATGAATTGGCTGTAGCTACGAAAGCTTACACTATAATTATTAATTTTAGAAAAAATAATTTCACTACCTTCTCAATGTATCTAGCAAACAATATAGTTACCGAGACTGGCGTTTTTTTGCTTCTCCATCATCTTCCTCCGTGTCTAGACATGACGTGTCCTGGGCCTTTCTCTCTTTCTCCAAGATTCCCTCCCAATTATCTGAAAATGAAAAAATAAAATTCAAATCAAAGTTTTTTGGCCTTGCCAACCACATGTACATATTTTAGTGGATTTTTAATTGAACTGACCATACGTTCACCCCAACTAGGGAATATCAGCAATTTTGACTAGAGCAAGGAGAAAAGCTGCCATATATGGCTTTTATTTTTACAAAAATTACCATCATAAACTTTTCATACGAATAAAATATTTAAATTCTGAAATAGGTACTTACTGGATGAGGCCAAGAATCGGACAGAGAGATGGTGGAACCATGTAGTCTTGTCTACTGACGCTTGTTCCTTAGCCATCTTTCGGACTCCCTTGGAGGATGAACGGTCAGGCCACCAACATGAATAGGTAATGCTTCCATCCTTCCCTTTTGCAGAGGACATCCAGGAAGTGGAAACAACTGCAATGCCATCGGAGAATTCCACCACTGCATATTTCTTTTCCAACGGATTGGAATTTTCCTTCCTGAAGTCATGAAAGACGAACACGAAACTATTTTCATCTCGTGAATTTTGGAATCGCCATTAACATACATGTAAAACCAAGGGTGGCCTGATATTCTAGATGTACTGTTCAAGAATGTAATAAAGGAGCAGCCACTTGTATCCGACTGTCATTTTCTGTGTCTTCTTTGAATAGAAGAATGTACTTCCTCGTGATTGCAGATACTTTGTCAACACTCAGTGACCTACTCAATCTGGACACTCTGTAAATACCGAGCACAGTTGAATCCACAGGGTACTCATAAAAAGGATCCAAGGAAAGAAATTTCTGGAACACCACATAATGAACTCCCCCTTGCAGAATAAAGTTTCTTGCGAGACCAATGGAGTCATTCACAAGGATACAGTTGTCCCCAGTCTTTGTTCTAAAAATGAAGTCTTGCCCAGGAGGACAGTATTTTTGGAACTGTTTACACAACTGTATGTCCCGAGGCAGGGGCCCATCCACATGTTGCTTCTGAAAGACATCACACACAGGATAAGCCAAAGGGGCCTTGTCTTTAGAATTTTCCTCCGACAGTCTCTTCACCACTTGTTGAAGAGGTAAAACAGGTGATCTCAGCATTCCTTTCAACGTTCCGAGAAAATTTTCAAACACGAAAGAAGAAACCTCATCCAGTGGACCATACAGTCGCACAACATCTGCTAAATGCACCACACCGTGCACATTGTATGACACCCATTTTTTGCCGTACAGCTCACTAAAATGTGGAACAAACAATTTCAACAACTCTTCAGCATAATCTGCATACTCAGAACACAGGCTGGGATTTAATAGAATAGACACACTGACAGAAAGAAGGAGAAAATTTTTGTACATGTTGTCAGGCAAAATTTTGTGCAGAACAACAGGTCCAGTGTAGAGAAGAAATTGTCTGAATTCTGTTGCCTTCCAACGATCCATCTCTATTAATGACCTCGGCTTTCGTGCAAATTCCACTGGTACTTGACTTTTTAGCGCTAACATATACCTTTTGATATTGCATCAATTTTGCGCCAACCAAGCCTTGTCCTCAGTGGACCTTTCATCCACAACTTGAGTAGTTTCCGCACAACTCCAAGACAAATTAAGTGCATGTAATCAAGTGGAAACTGGCTCACCATCCCCATCCCCATCCCAACAGTGGATAATGCCGACGGCCCATTGTGATGTTCTTCATCCTCCATTGTGGCAAAAGACATGTCAGTGCGTAATGGAGCATTAACATCAGGAAAAGTCATCCTTCTGTCCTCATTGAGGTACACGCCACGCTGAGAACATTTATCGCAACCAGAGTATCCGGTGTGCCCCTTAACATTTTTCACAAAGGCACGTGCTGGGGTGTCACACACACATGCTGCAATCTCAATATTGTACTGGGAACCACCAAGAGAAACACCTTGAATCTTCAACGAGGTCACTTCGTCCACAAAATCTTTGAAGTACTCTGTAGCAGGTTTGGGTTTACTATTACCACAAAACAAACCAATGACGAATGGTTTCCTGCTTTTCAAACCCATAACAAGTCCCAAAATAGGCCAAAACTGGACAGATGAGGATTTAAATAATGGCAGGCCGTCCACATTTATTTGCACTTTTAAACAGTCACCAATTTGTTGCATGTCCCTGCATTGCTCAACTGATTTTTTCAACCCCGACAATAGTCCAAAATGATAATAGGAGCCACCTGCGATTTCTTTCACCTCAACATTTGAAACAGTCCTCAGCAATGTACGTGGGTCCTTGGGGAGTTCTGGGTGTTCATTTCTCAGCATGTGAAGTAGATCGCGAAGAGCCGAATGGGAAATTTTGTGGCCAACTGCCCAGTGGGCCAACCGATCAGACATTTGCGGCAATTCAAGATCAGAAGTGATGGAAGAATCTGATTCAGGATTTTTATCTTCATCCGTCATTTCAGATGTGTCTGATACTGATAGGCCATCTGTATCTGAATCTAGAGACCCATCACTGCTAACTACATCTGGTCCTTCATCTGCATCTGCATCTGCATCTGCATCTGCATCTGCATCATCCGATTCTGAACCGCGGCACTAAAGGAGTGATGATTTGTACAGGTATCAAGACCTGGATTAACATCATGATCGTCTGTCACGGTGTCTGTGGGATTGGGAGTAGGTTCAGCGTAGTTACATGTATGTCCTGCACATACCAACGGTGCAAGCTGACCAGTTTCATTAAGTTTACTAATATTCTCTAAATGAGTCTGAACTTCTGCCTGAAGTCTTCTTCGCTTTGTCCACCTAGACATTGTGTACGCCGAAATTTAATTTACTTTCTTTGTAATACATTGTACATACTGTGAACGACTGCTCTTTTCTGCCATCTTGCTTCAGACAACTACAAGTACGTATACGTAGACCTGGAAAAAGAGAGAAACAAATGCATGCTGTACTGGTGTGCATGTGTAAAGGAGTCAGTTTTCACTTAAAAGTATTCCTTTCTATTTTTAAATTTGTGAAGAAGGCCCCTGAATTTCTCGACCCCTTAATATATTGATGCTTGTTTATGCCACATATGACTTGATGTTGTGTATGTAACCCCTGACCCCGTAACTTGTCTTTAGAGTAATTCGACCCCCTCCCTAGAACAATAGTCCCCCTGATAGAAGCCATGTGCTTTGCCTTTTTTGCCTCCCAAGGGCCTTAGTTCACAGACCAGCAGAGTGGAGGACAGACCTACACAGTACCTCAGTTATATCTCAATGATTTTACAGACCCAATCTGGTTAAAGTTTAATTCTGCCTAGAAGTTTGATCTGATTTATTATTTAGTTTCATCTACATTTTTAAAGTGATCCGCTATTAGGTGCTGTTTTGGTTTTGTTTCCTCTATTTGTTTTACTTTGGTTCCCTCCCCTTAATTCTCTTTTGATTTTTTTCTGATTTGTTTGATTTCTTGCAAATTGGTTTGTTCCCGAGTTTCTTTCGCACCCCTTTGATTGTTTTCAGAGCCATTTACATTTGTTTAAGATATTCACATTTTATTTTCATTCTTGGTTGACAAACAAATTTCGATTTTTTTCTTGGAATTTACTATTTAGAAAATAAATCACTGTTGAGAGCAAGTTTTGTTTCTGTCCCAGCTATTTAAAATAAATGTGCGACTTTTGTTTGAACCAGGTCCCCGTTTCATTAAGTCAAGCAAATCCACTGAAAGTAACAGGAATAATTGTACTAGGACCCTATGTGTGAAGGGGCCTGTGATGCTGATGGGGTAGGGAATCTTAATGGTCTGGGGTTGAGCCTGGGACCAGTGTGCCACCAGCTACAGGCTCTTTAGCTCTAGGTGTTTAGTTTATTGTGCCTGTGTAAAAGAGCAGAAATCGGTTAGTATTAATTAGATTAGCTGCCAATCCAAGAAAAAATTGCTTTTTTATAAGAGTACACCCCTCTTCCCCTGTTGTAAATTTAGTAGTGTGTCCCCCTGGTACAATCTCCCCAGTAACAGATTAATTTGACCCTGAGACAATGGGCCCTTTGATTTTAGGCCATGTGCTGCATCAGACCTCAAGGCAGACAACAGGCTGGCAGACTGAGAGCATGGATATACCACATGCACATTTTAATAGCTCTCCACTCTGAGTTTAAATCTGCCTTTGAAAGTTTTGCCTGCTATTTATTTCGGCAAGTCTAAGCATGGAGGAATAAGAAGGAATCTTATTCCTCCATGGTCTAAGCCCCTTCGTTGTCCTCATTTTCTTTCTTAATTATATTGTATTAATTATATGTTTTAATTTGTATTCGTTCCAAATTAACTTTCAATATAAATTTAAAGTCACTTTAGAACGAATACAATATAATTAAGAAAATAAGAACAACAAAGGGGCTTAGACTTTATACTGAAATAAATAGCAGGCAAAACTGTCAAGAGTGGATGTTTGGGAAGTGGAGAGCTATTGAACTGTGCATGTGGTATCCATGCTCTCAGTCTGCCAGCTTGTTGGCTGCCTTGAGGTCTGATGCAGCACATGGCGTAAAATCAAAGGGCCCATTGTCTCAGGGTCAAATTAATCTGTTACTGGGGAGATTGTACCAGGGGGACACACTACTACATTTACAAAAGGGGAAGAGGCCTGTGTATTCTTATACAAATGCAACGGTTTCTTGGATTGGCAGCTATTTAATACCATACTAACTAATTTCTGCTCCTTTACACTGGCACCTCTAAATTTCAAGCAGATGACAAACAGGCACCTACACTATAAATCGCAAATTAATAATATTAAAGTTTTTTAAAACTAATTTTATACAGATATCACAATGCACACAGTTAAGGCTTCCATTTCTTTGGTTCTTATTTCCCACTGACACTATTTGGGTTCCCTACCCAAGAAACAAAAATCTGTTTTATTACTGCCAATGCTGTCTGGAACCCCATTCGGAATAAAATGTGACAAGTGAAAAAATAGTGATTATTCAATTCGGGCAATCAGGCTGAGTTATTTGAAAGGCTATTGAAAATGAATACCACTGGATTTTTATGCAAATTACGGCTTACAGCAAGCAGTGGAATCACACCAACAAGATTACGAGAGGCTGCTGCCTTTCATCAAAAGATGCACTATTAGTCCCACTAGTGTGCCCCCGGTATACTGCGATATCGCAGTATACCGGGGGCACACTAGTGGGACTAGTATTAGATGCCTAATAATGCTGGTCATGGTTGTCAGTCAAGCCCCAGGTTATTGCTAATTGCTCTGGAATGTCCACCCAGGGACTGGGCCACCATGCTCCATGTATAGCATTATGCCACACTATACTGCATTGGCATGTTTAAACTAGTATTAGAAAGAATGGAAAAATTCTCTACCCAAAATATTCAAACTAACAAATTAACTACCCTATAAAAACCACCAGGAAAGTTATTTATTTTAAACATTCTGAAAATATAGTATTACCATTATGCCAAAGAATCAAGAAATCAAGAAATAAATACAGACTCCAGATGAGATTAAATGGTCGGGGTAACCATGATCAGTAACTCCATGAAATGAACATTTTTGTGAAACAACTGACATTGACCTGTTGACAATAAAGATGTAAAAACTAAAGTTCAAAATTCCTGGTGCATGTTTAGAGACCTTCCAGCCCACTACTACTTCGTACAGTAACAGAATTATGACAGTCCCAAAATTTAACAACACTAGGCCTAAATCATGTCATGTCTTTTTTAGTATTTAAGATTGATAAGATTAAGAGTTTAAGAGTTATCCAAGAACTTCCATTGGTATATGATTTGTCATTCAAAAGAAATTCAAGTGAAAATGTAGCCCATTTACGAACGTACTGCAGAATATTTTCGAATTACGAAAGTCCAGAAATATGAATGGATGGCTTCATGAATAGTGCCATGGTACATGTGTACTGTAGCCAACATCATATCTTTTTTTACAGCCAAATTTCCCGGCAGACTAGTCAGAAAAGGAACATTCTTCAAGCCAAAAATAAATAAATTATAAACCAAGGCAGTAAGTGGCACTGGCAGTGGCAGTGAACTAAGTCTAGGCCGGCAAAAGCCATGGAGCTATCATCAGGCCGAGTATTTCAACCTGAGTGCAACTATACCACAAATACTAGACTGAGGAACATGTCTACGACTTACCTGATGAGAGGGAAACAGGGCGATTGACCAAGGATGAATACAAACAAATGTCTTGGTGATATTACACAGTACAGGTACTGAGGTAGAACTATAGACTACTAAAAGTCAATTGCTATTGCTAGAACTATAGAAGTAGAAGAACACACCAAAAGGACAGTCACACTTGTAGAATGCACTTTGGTAATGGCATCACGGACGGCCGGCCGGTGTTATACATGCGCTGCCTGGCCGGCGCGGCGAGGGCCTTGGCATCATCAACGTGCAGTTCGTGCCAGAAAATTCCAGCCATGGTAGGTGATATCATGAACTACATGTACTTATAGTTTTAAAAGTATAAGAATCTTTCTCTTGGCCCTCACAGGGTCAACCACATTCCAATCCTCTGCTAAAGTAATCACCATTATGACCATACCCACTGCCCTAACTCATTATTCATTAGGTTTTATGGTTACTCTTGTGTATTGCCTCTTATAATCCCTTGATAGTTGACCAGGAATGTGAGGCACAAGGCCCACATGGCCCACATGTCCTGTGGTCAAATGGTTCAGCCTTGAAGTAACCAATGACAAGAAAGCACATTAAAAGTCTTCTTGTTTTCTACAGCTCTGGCTGCACACAGCTGCCATGCAGCCTGATCATGAAGGAATAAAAACATGAATTCCATCTCAAGACTTCAAGAGCCCGTTTCCATTTGTCACACATATCAACACCATAATGTGACCGCACATTCAGCCTACATCATGATGCCCAGATTTAACTATGTCATACCCAAATGGGCAAGCCCATATCCTGGCCACATGGGCTTGCCCAACTTTATCCATACCCACATGGGCTTGCCCAGGTATACCCCCATATGATACAAAGAGAAAATACATGCATATTCCACCCACATGGGCTTGCCCAGGTTTATCCTATTATGATACCCACATGGGCAAATACACATTCCCACATGGGCTAGCTTGCCCAGGTTTATCCCAAATAATACCCACATGGGCAAATACATATTCTGCCCACATAGGCTCTCCCAGGTTTATCCGGTATGATACCCACATGGGCAAATACATGGGCTCTCCCAGGTTTATCCCATATGACACCCACACAGCTTTACCTTACATACGCACTGTGGACATTCCTTTGTCTTCGTGTAGTTAACAAACTTTGACTAAATACTCATTTTTCTCGCTTCCCCAAAACAAGTCCACACACCGTAACCTCTTCCCGCATCGTGTGGACCTATATTGTTCGGAGGTCCACAGTGCGTATGCAAGACTAACTCTCATGGGCAAGCCCATATGCTGCCCACATGGGCTTGCCCAGGTTTATCCCATATGATACCCACATGGGCAAATACATATTCTTCCCACATGGGCTTTCCCAGGTTTATCACATATGATACCCACATGGGCAAATACATATTCTGCTCACATGGGCTCTCCCAGGTTTATCCCATATGATACCCACATGGGTAAGCCCATATCCAACCCACTCTGGCTTGCCCAGGTTTTCCCCATATGACACCCACATGGGCAAGCCCATATTCTGCCCAAATGGGCTTGCCCAGGTTTATCCCATATGATACCCACATGGGCAAATACACATTCTTCCCACATGGGCTTCCCCATGTTTATATGATACCCACATGGGCAAATACATATTCTGCCCACATGGGCTCTCCCAGGTTTATCCATATGACACCCTCATGGGCAAGCCCATATGCTGCCCACATGCTGCCCACATGGGTTTGCCCAGGTTTATCACATATGATACCCACATGGGCAAATACATATTCTGCTCACATGGGCTCTCCCAGGTTTATCCCATATGATACCCACATGGGTAAGCCCATATCCAACCCACATGGGCTTGCCCAGGTTTTCCCCATATGACACCCACATGGGCAAGCCCATATTCTGCCCACATGGGCTTGCCCAGGTTTATCCAATATGATACCCACATGGGCAAGCCCATATGCTGCCCACATGGGTTTGCCCAGGTTTATCCCATATGATACCCACATGGGCAAATACATATTCTTCCCACATGGGCTTTCCCAGGTTTATGGGCAAATACATATGCTGCCCACATGGGCTTGCCCAGGTTTATCCCATATGATACCCACATGGGCAAATACATATTCTTCCCACATGGGCTCTCCCAGGTTTATCCCATATGATACCCACATGGGCAAATACATATTCTTCCCACATGGGCTCTCCCAGGTTTATCCCATATGATACCCACATGGGCAAGCCCATATCCAACCCACATGGGCTTGCCCAGGTTTTCCCCATATGACACCCACATGGACGAGCCCATATGCTGCCCACATGGGCTTGCCCAGGTTTATCCCATATGATACCCACATGGGCAAATACACATTCTTCCCACATGGGCTTCCCCATGTTTAACCCATATGATACCCACATGGGCAAATATATATTCTTCACACATAGGCTCTCCCAGGTTTATCCCATATGATACCCACATGGGCAAGCCCATATCCAACCCACATGGGCTTGCCCAGGTTTATCCCATATGACACCCACATGGGCGAGCCCATATCCAACCCACATGGGCTTGCCCAGGTTTTCCCCATATGACACCCACATGGACGAGCCCATATGTTGCCCACATGGGCTTGCCCAGGTTTATCCCATATGATACCCACATGGGCAAATACACATTCTTCCCACATGGGCTTCCCCATGTTTATCCCATATGATACCCACATGGGCAAATACATATTCTTCCCACATGGGCTCTCCCAGGTTTATCCCATATGATACCCACATGGGCAAGCCCATATCCAACCCACATGGGCTTGCCCAGGTTTATCCCATATGACACCCACATGGGCAAGCCCATATTCTGCCCACATGGGCTTGCCCAGGTTTATCCCATATGACAGCCACATGGGCAAGCCCATATGCTGCCCACATGGGCTTGCCCAGGTTTATCCCATATGATACTCACATGGGCAAATACACATTCTTCCCACATGGGCTTCCCCATGTTTATCCCATATGATACCCACATGGGCAAATATATATTCTTCCCACATAGGCTCTCCCAGGTTTATCCCATATGATACCCACATGGGCAAGCCCATATCCAACCCACATGGGCTTGCCCAGGTTTATCCCATATGACACCCACATGGGCGAGCCCATATCCAACCCACATGGGCTTGCCCAGGTTTCCCCCATATGACACCCACATGGACGAGCCCATATGCTGCCCACATGGGCTTGCCCAGGTTTATCCCATATGATACCCACATGGGCAAATACACATTCTTCCCACATGGGCTTCCCCATGTTTATCCCATATGATACCCACATGGGCAAATACATATTCTTCCCACATGGGCTCTCCCAGGTTTATCCCATATGATACCCACATGGGCAAGCCCATATCCAACCCACATGGGCTTGCCCAGGTTTATCCCATATGACACCCACATGGGCGAGCCCATATTCTGCCCACATGGGCTTGCCCAGGTTTATCCCATATGACACCCATATGGGCAAGCCCATGAAGAACCCCATGTGGGCTCATCGATATGGGCCCCATATGGGATACATAGGGGTTACCCCGTGCCCAGATGGCCCAGTTCTCCCCCATATGGGCCCCATATGGTCTTGCTACCTGGGCTACGACCATTCCCGTTTTTAATAATTATCATGATCCCACCACGTTCTACATGATTTGTACCACGATTTGTACCACGATTTTCATTTTTTTGGATCGGGAAGTTGGTAACGAGGTCTTGCCCAGTGTGATAGTGGTGTTAGGGGGGCTAAATAACCCACGTGACGTCAGCTTCTAACTTTCGCAGGTCCAGTATACGCATTTTCCAAAATGTACTTTGTATTGCATTTAGGGGGGGGGGGGGGGGGGGGTGGTAAAGCACCCTCTACTCTAGCACAGGCTGTAAAACCGCGCCTGTCGGTTGCTTTATCTGGAGGATGCGCTAACAGTAACAAGTTTGCATATGCGAGGAATGAGGAGTATTTTTGATCTCCGTGATTTTATTTACTACATAATCTTTCAATGGTTCAGTAGTCATATCGTTCCACATGAGTAGACACGCGCATGCGTAACGGCTGATGCAAAACGTATCAAACGTAGAGGCCACTCCCTAACTGTAAACCTTCTGTGGCATGTCGAATGTCTTATGACCTCGCCCGATTTGAACGAGTTATCTTTGCGCAGAGGCGATCTCGTAACCAATGAGGCCAAACCGAGGTGCGATTATTGCTAGTTGAAAACTTACCCCAATACCCCGCAATGACGACGTGAAATACCGTCGGCATGTGCAATTTTTGATGGTCTCTATACGGGGACCTAAATGATTAAAACGAAAAGTAGAAAGAAAACGATATAAACCCATACATAAGCAACATATCAATAATAGTACCCGTCGTGTTCTACATTTTTTTTCCTCTTTCTTTTTAAAAATTCTACAGAAACCTTAATAAATTTAATATTTCTAACATAAGTATCTGATACGCCTCTTTGATTGTAGTCTTGGTTCCAAGACCTTCGTGTTGTTTATTTCGCGATCACTGACACAAACCACCGATGTTATAGAGGGCGCTATTTCACGACGAACCGCCACCCGTGAACTGGACCCTGTTGAAGGTCTTGGACAAGTTGGCACATTGTGGGCGTGGTCAGACTAATGTAATATATGCAGTATTCATATCACCTGATAATGATGGACAGTTAAAGGAAACATGTAGTCTAACATCTTCATTACGCATTTTTTGTTCTAAATCAATAGATTTATGTGTATAAAATGTGAATAAAAAGCAAAATTGGTTCTAGTGTACGTTTAGTGTGGTAATTTGCCGTCCAGAAATTGACCCCCCCTTTTTAAGTTTCGCGGCCACTCAAAATGAGTGACGTAAATCGAGTCAGAACCCGGACAAATTATCGATAGTCGGTACGCGACGTCTAGGTACGAGACGGGTTCGCGTGGCCACGTACGCACACATTGTTGTGAGTACAAGAGTGTACGAATCCCGTACGCCTTGTGCACACGTACATGTACACGCGATCACCCACACGCACGCTGTCCAAAGCAAAGGATACCGTACAAAGTACATGTACATGTACAGTAATCGGCGCGGACTAAACATGGACGATCGTGAAAGTTCTTCGTTGGTTTTTAGTGAATCTGACGAAAACAGTACAGATTCGTCTGATTGTAATATCATTGGGACAGCATCTGACTTCAGCATGTTTTTTAAGGGCATGCCAAAGTTGCTGTACAGACCAGTGTCGAAGCACGACCGCTCAAAATGGTCGCTGCAGATCGGGCCGAAAAATCACTAGGCCCGGCGGGACCACTTCGCTCTGGTAAGCTTTACTTTGGCTGTCCAAATCCTCCGATATTTAGGATCAGCCGGAAACAAATGAAGGCTTACTCTATCCTTGGTAGTTTTGCTACACCCAGCAGCTACACATCTAGTCGGCATGACTGAAAACAGTTGTATTTTTACCCTGATTTACAATAAAAAACCGGCATGGTAAACTCGTAGACAAAGACTTGTTGCATGCAATGCGCGCATAATGCAAGCCAGGCCCGGGTAGCGCACCCCCGCAGCAAGGCAATTCTCTGCCTCGATTTTTGTCATACCCCACGCGAAGTTTTATGTTAATGAGGCTTCCCTTTGAGGGGCGGAGTGGTATGACTAAACATTTTCAAAAATTATTTTCTCCCATTTATCACAGAAAATAAACACAACCTCACACATAATGTTGTTGTCAATATGATACTTTATTGATTTAAGCAAAAAAACACCTTATTACATGTTTCCTTTAAGCAAATACGTGCAGACCTGAGGGTTATTGTGTCGCGCAAAACATGTCCAGACTCGCCGCGATTGACCTGTGTACACATGTACATGTACAATGTACATTATACATCGACACAGCAAATTATGGCTGCCCCGGCGTTTATTTGTGACTGCGGGTGCAGAAGTATTTGTCTTTGGTGTTAAAATTTGTGATGAGTGAAACCACGAAATGATAATGTTTAATTCCTTTGATTTCAGGGAAACGTAGCCAAAATGACGTACGTTTGATCTGTTCCTTTCTCTATGGTTCCATACACTGGAATAAAAAAAAAACGTCCCTTCTCCGCGGCACCACATTACTAACTCCTGAAGCGATGCTGCAGCGGGACTCGACAAGAGTCGGTACGGGTACAATGCGGCCAGGCCGCGCCGGTTGGCGGCTGCAGCTAGCTTGCACTAGTAGCACTGCCCCGGATGATCGGCCACACAATGCTATTAAGTCTGCACATTTCGCCATCACATACACTGTACATGTACGATGTACTTTCTTCCTCCATTCTTCCGTAAGAAAGTACATTTCTATTATATTTCTCCTATAGGTAAATAAGACATGAATAAATGACAAAGGACGCAATTGTTTGAACTGTTGGTGGGTCGACAGTGGGCCGTATACCGTACGTTTAATCATAACTAGACTGTAGCATATCATTTCACTCTTCAATAACATTCAACCATCTGCCACTTCCTTGAAGACAGGACATTAATATTAACAATATTATTATTATTAATTATTGAATTGTTTTTATTTATTTATTTATTTATTTATTTTGTAATAATTAATAATAAATGTGTATTGTAACTAAATTCCAAGCGATTGAGAAGGGAGCAACAGGGATGCGGTGTCTGGTTTCAGGTAGGCGTTTCGGGCGGTTTCTGTCTTCCATCGGCCGTGTTTGGATATTAAGAAAGCAGGAACATGAGCATTGCAGGCGGCTGTGGCCCCTCCCGATCTCAGGCTGTGGAGGCCGTACAGGGATACATCAGGAACAATGGGTCGAAGTGCGTCTAAGATAATCTCGCGTGTACGAGAATAGCTTAGTGGATGAACGGTCGCAATGAGGCCCTTTTTGGTGCTGACCAGTCTGCGAAGCACGGGCAACGACGAGTCCACCGGATCGTCAACAGCGGCGAAGTACCGCTCGGCTGCGGTCACAGGGCAGGTATGTTGAAATGTCCTGGCTATTATCACCTCTGCTCCTTGTCTGAACTGGTCGCACTTTGACCGTGCGAGATGGATTGCATGATAGGCGGTCATTATACAGTCCTTTCGCGTGACCCCGGCTAGGTCGCTGAAACGCAGGAAGCCTGCGTAAGAAACAAGGCAAATAAAGACGATCCGCAAATCGGCGAGGGTGGCGTTTGGGTGTCCGTGGTTGTCAAGGATTTTTGTTAATATGTCCGGTGTGATAGGTTCCTTCCGAACAGGTGCCTTCGAGTTTAGGCGCTTGAAGCTCTCTAGGGTAGTTTTTACCATTGTGTTGTCTGTAGGGGAGAGCAAGCCGGCCAGGCTGTGGACCCACTTAACCGCCGCTACGACAGAATCGGCGACCGTCTTGTGCCCGTGGGTAGCAAGATGTGCGATGAAAAGTGATAAGTGGAAAGGGTCAACAGGGAAGACGGAGATGCCGGTTTTGGAGGAAGCCCAGTCCTGCCATCTATTCCAGTAGGCGACGTATTTCTTTGTAGTCGAGGGCGCTTTGGCCGACATGAGCAGGGACGGTAGATTGGTCTTGGCCAGGTTGAGTAAACTGGTGTCGGAAAGGGCGCAAGTCAGGTTGTTCCAAATGCCTGTCAAAAGACAAAATACACACGGCAACAGCAAATGGGTTCTACATACGCACAAAAAGCGTGAAGAGTAAAAAACATGATGCACAAGTATTCCTATACGGGCGTTCTTGAAAAAGAACGTAGCAAGAAGTATGAAATCGAACAATAATATAAAAGCCATCTGCGACCAAGGAGTCAAAGATGGATACAATGGATACAATACAATGGGTCAGGGATTCCTAAGAAAAATAGGTAAAGTGCTTATTTCAGTTTATTTGATGTAGTAGAAAACAAAACACGAGAACAAGTGTGCTGTATTCCAATCCGGTGATGAGCGCCGGTCCAACGTTGAAGTTGGCACTCGGCGGCCACGAAAAACCCCCCTTTTAGGAGGAAACGTGGGTGCATCCTGGGCGCTCAACAGGGGTGCACTCCCCTTGGACCGAATGTGGAAAATTTATGTGATTGCTTTTTATTTTTAATTTTTTAATTTTTTTTTTTTTAATTTTTTTTTAATTTTTTTTTTTTTTTTTTTTTAAATATATTTACCTACTTTTAGGGGTAGGGGTATTGGGTGGGAATTTCAGTGGCGTACGGTATGGTATACTGTTCTGACCGAGAGTGAGCTCAGGCGAGGCAAGCATGGCCATTATATACAAAGCGTTGTTGCGTAACTGCATTTTATGCAAATGCATTCGCACCTGCCGTGCGAAAACGAATAGAAATTCAACTTTCTTCCTCCATTCTTCCGTAAGAAAGTACATTTCTATTCTATTTCTCCTATAGGTAAATAAGACATGAATAAATGACAAAGGACGCAATTGCTTGAACTGTTGGTGGGTCGACAGTGGGCCGTACCGTTGAGAACGCCAAAGAAAGGGAATACGTTGGGTTTGCGGCAAAAAATACCAGTGGTGCAAATTTTGCCTTCAGGGCCCAATTTCATAGAGATGCTTAACGGTAAGCAATTTTTTTTGCTTACTATAGCAGAAAAATTTGCTTAAGCGTAAACGTATTTCACCAGCGGTTGCTAACTTAAGCACGTAAACAAACTGCGCGCGCAACATTTTAGATCATCTGCTTAAGCGAAAATTGAACAGAAAAATGGCGGGCGAAATAAATCAGAAAGTGGCGCAGGCCGGGGCAAAGCCTAAATCGCCCCCCTTCTCAGCCGAAATGGACCTTGCGCTGGCGATCTCATATATCGAGGAGAAAGCGGTTATCGAGGGTCCTCTGAAGGGGTCCAAGTTGACGTCCAAACATAAACAAGCAAGCTGGGAACGAGTGAGGGGGTGCGTGAATGCGTAAGTATTGCCAATGGGTGGCGCAATTGCATAAACATAACGAACGAAAGTATGGCATGAAAAGATTCAACGCTACGGTCATGACGTAAAGATATGCTTTATTGTTCAAGTTCTAGGCCTACATACGATTTTCAAATAGTCTGAATTGGGTTGGTAGTTTCTTTGTTCGTTGATGATGATTTCTGGCGGCACTAACCCTAGTTTGGGTTTAACATAACGTTGGCAATCATGACCATAAAAAAGTCCATAGTCAGTTGTTTTGCTTGTCCAACAATCAACATGTCCAATGCCGTCAACGTCATTACTGCGTCAACTGCATGCAGACCTAACAATACGTAAGCATGTAAGGGCCTACTGAATGTTATAAACGTACTTGTTTTATTATTCA
This sequence comes from Crossaster papposus, assembly GCA_037893245.1. Classification (NCBI taxonomy): domain Eukaryota; kingdom Metazoa; phylum Echinodermata; class Asteroidea; order Velatida; family Solasteridae; genus Crossaster; species Crossaster papposus. The sequence goes on along the minus strand of JBAIAA010000279.1, from coordinate 446,630 downwards.
CGTCTGCAAGTAGCCTACCTTGATTTTGTCAGCTCTTTAGTTTTTGTGGAGGTGATTTAGGCAGCATCAACAACTAGGACCTAGCCTCCGAGCTGGCAAACTTGTTTAGCTTCAGCACTACTCTAGCACTGCAGTTCTGGTTTTGTGCCTACACATTTTTTTCTTTTGAACTGCAGTAGGCCTATTAATTCAGTAATTGTCAAACTTTACAAAACAAAAATTAGCTGTTTCTAGCTCTATGGTTACAGCTGTTGTGCCGAGTACAGTAACGTTTAGTTCCAGAAAGCCAAAAGCTTGTGTTTTCTGATATTTCAAGCTGCAGCCTAGACATATCAGTATAACTATTTCTGCAAAAATTGTTACTCGGTTCTTGTTAACTATTTTCACATGTACATTAGGAAACCAGAAAGTGGCGTAACGATAATTGTGTTAGGACTACAACTTCACTGCAACATCATACAGTGAATCACTGTACAACTATAAAGGAATATTTGACAAATACTCCATAAGAGTTTTAGCTAATGTGCTATCACTTAACTGTTGAATCAAATAAACATTCAACTATTTATTTAATGTTTGTAGTGTTGCTGGAGGGAACATGAAAACAGCTACCCAGTGTAAGGATCGCTACAGAAATTTGGTCCAAGCAAGTAAGTACATGTATCCTGGCTGCCAATTATACCAATTTCATTGAAGACAGAATGCACCCATGAATGTTACAATACAATTCAATTCACTTCATACAAAACATTTATTTCCATATTGCAAAAATGTACAGAACAACTAATATGAGTCTATACATATACATTGTGTAACATTGTGTAATAAGGAAAACTTAAGAGGTTGATTATCAACAGGCAACTTCAACGTAAGCCGAATAGTTTAATCAGCAAGAAATATGGCAGCCAATAGTCAAAGCAAAAATTATTTATAAAAAAAGTAGCCTTCATTTTTACTTATCAAAGTGAACGCATATTTTTTTCATAGAAAAATAACAACACATAAAAAAATGATATATGGTACCTTTAACTTTAGCATACAGAATAAAGCCGTGTAACTAGTTAACTGCTCATTGTCACATCACTGCATCAGTGAAAAATTCTCCCCCTTATTTTTTTCAGTCACAAAACGTAAATGGCAAGTTCACGCAACTGGCGGCGGACCAAGCCCTCCTCCTTTGAGCCAGCCCCAGCTTCTCATTGAGAGTACCCTCTCACAAGTCAAGCTGGAAGGGATTGACTCAGCAGTTGACACCTTCAGTGGTAAGTGATGAAAGATTTCACATCCTTCTTTTTAATGTTTTTATTGAAAAGTCCATGGTTTTCCAGACAGTTGAGGGCGTTGTTGGTCTGACGCCTGAGATCATTCATGTGCATTGTGTATGTGTGTGCACATTCTACAGTGCTTACAAGTAGATGCGGGGGGGGGGGGGGGGGGGGGGGGGTCATGCAGGGTGCTCCCCTCCCTCCCTTTGTGTACTTATAACTCCAAATATAAGTTGTGTTTATTTGTTTAATTTTTCATCAGATTCCTTTGGCAACTCCAGCACTGCTGACAACCCAGGTAATAACAACATACAAACAAATTTTTGTTCAAGTTCACCTGTACCTGTAGTTTTTATGTACAACAGTGAACATCTCATCTACAACTATTCAACTTATCTGCAAATCAAATGTGAGCAACTTCAAGTGTTCTTTAGGATACTTTAAAAACAAAAATTGCTTTTAATTAGATAAATCTTGAAAGCCTTTTTTCACTTTCAGAACTTCCAGTCCAAGCGGACCAACCAAAGGCATTGGCATGCGAGGTTGTTAGTCTAGACCCAGGTAGGCCTATATGATGTTTTAGAACAGCAGATACACGTTATCATCTTTATGCAAACTTGTATCCTCGATTCTGATTGGTCAATCCATGGCAAAAAACAGTATGATAATATCCTGTATTGCACAGCCATATTACACTCTGCATATTGCGTTATTCCAAGATCCGCAAGTCACATATGCCAAACCCCTCTCTTTTTTTTTAAAGTAGAGATACAACACGATTTTTTATTCAATATGCTATAAACATCTTCAGGAAAAACATGTAACTTGAACATGTATGATATACTACACATTCTTTGAATACAAGTTGAAGTTCTTCTAATATTTATATTTTATTATTGTTTTCAGTTTACAGCATGCCGATTACCATTACTGATGACGGTGAGTAACTAAAACCCACTTACTGAAATACCTAAGACAGTTTACACATTGCTATTGGTAGAAATTATCTCTCTGGTAGTAGCCAGAATCACCCAAGATCAGACAATTTGGCCATCTGCCTAAATGTCAAAAAATAGGGATATTAATTATTTTCTCTGTTTCATTTGACTAGGTATGTTTAACGATTCAAATAATTATAGAAGACAGCTTGTTCAATATTAAGGATAACATTTAAAGCCTATTGCAGTTTCCCATATCTGATGTATGTGTGCCAATTTAGCAATTCATTTGTGAAATTTGCAAATTTTATATTGATTTCGTATCGAAGATAAAAAAAACATCTACCAGCTTCCATTGCCATGCCCAGAGAACTTTCTCGCCAAACTCTGCTGTCATGGGCTGCACCGGGGAATTTGACCACAACATTTGTGAACCTCTTGCGGTGGTCACATACCATCTACAGAAATGAAAAACACCAACAAATCCAAAGTTATTAAGTGAGACAAAAGTTAGTTTGGAATTATTTGTTTTGAATAGCATTAATTTATTATACTTGCATATATTTCACAACTTTTAAATCACCTGGCAGTTGAGGGATGTGTACCCCTTTCTGTTGACAAACTCATTTCTTAACTCGGAAGGGGGTTCAACACGAACATGGGTGCAATCCACGGCTCCAATGACATTGGCAAATCCTATCAATAAAATGGAACATTTTTGCAAATAATTTTCAAAACCACTACAGTATAGAAACATTTTTTTAGTCACGAACGAAAGGTGTCTCTATTTTTTTTCTAAATGATAATGACTATACTTCTCATTCGGCAATTGTAATGTTCAACTCGTGGTTTATCATATGCCAGTAAATAATTGTATACATGTATAAGCCCTATGGATTATTTATTCAATACATATTTAAAAAAAAATATATCTGAATATGCTTGTATTTATTGTAAATAAAAACTATTAATTATTATAAATTAAATAATTGTATACATGTATAGGCCCTATGGATTATTTATTCAATACATATTTAAAAAAAAATATATCTGAATATGCTTGTATTTATTGTAAATAAAAACTATTAATTATTAGAAATTAAATATAATTTTTGATCAGCAAAATGATGCCAATGGTTCTCCCCTTTCTCCAAGCTGTGTGTGATTATGTTAATAGTTTATTGTAGGCTAATATTTAATGGATGTAGTGCTGACGTTTTAAAGTCTCAGCATGGTTTTCCTCATAATAAAAAGATAAAATTACTATCTGTCCGAGTGTAAAATAATGTTGTGCAGAGATGCGGACATTAACTTTCCTATCCTCATTTGCCAATTAACAATTATACAAAAATTCCACCAAAGAATTATCTTACCGGCAACCTTGAAGAAGCCCTGTTTAAGTGCCTGCAGGGAGATTTGATCTTGGGGATCTGGGAACTTTATTCGAATCCCAAGAACGCGATTGATGGCTCTGACGGTGCGATCTATGGCTCGCCAAGCCGTCGGGGGGCTAACCACAGGGCAAGTGTCCCCAACAACAATGGCAAAAGTCCCCGAGGACAAGTACCGCAATGCGAGGCACACTTGAAGTAGGGGTGGCAGTGCGTGGTTGTTGTCAGTTGGATGTTCCAGTTCAGCCGATAATGCTTGGGCAAGTCCTACTATGGTTGCCGGGCGAAATCTGTATCGCGCCCAAATTTGAACGGGCGTAAACAGCTCGAGGGGGTTTTGTCTGTCTCGAAAAACCCGCCTCTGTCTTTGAATTGGATAATTTCGCTGATTTTCTTCAGCGTGACGTCTCCTTCGCAGTAAGGCAGCCATTTTGACTGAAAGTTTTGCTTAAGCAAAAAATGCGGTGGTTAAGGCTCCTTTTTCTTTGCTTATCGCTTTAAGCAAAAAATCTTGCTTAACGGTTGCTATGAAATGAAAATTTGCTTAAACACCCCGCTTAAGCAAAAAATCGTCCGTTAAGCAGCTCTATGAAATTGGGCCTGGTGTTAAAGAAAAACATAAAAACAATTTAAGATAAAAGGGGGAGGGGTGGCAATGAGCCCAACAGCCTCAAATTGGCTAAACCCGCCGTTCGTCATGGAACGACATACAATTAGGTCTGGTACATCAAAGTGCGCCGTATCATAGGCACGTTCGGCAATAGCCGAGGTCAGAGCAACAAAAGCCCTTTTTTGTCTCTCTGGGGGAACAATTGTGATCGATTCGCAAGGCCAAGGACCAGAAATCTGGCGATTTGCTGAAAATTGATCGAGGAGTAATAAGGGGTGGAGTGAATGAAATACTCAAAAGTCGCCAATCGTGAATAGAGCTGTGCAAGTGGGTGCCGTCAGGACAAATAAAGGGCCAAAAGAAAGCGGAAGTCCATTTTGGAACAATGAGGGTGCCGACGCCACGACATTTCGCTAGATATCTCATAGTATGTACAATAAGAGAAACGGGAGGGCACAAATAATTGTTATCATATGACCAATCGTGACAAAAAGCGTCTACTCCCGCCGAATCTCGGCACCAAAACCTGGAATTAAATCTCGGTGTTTTGCGAGTAGTAGAAGAATCAAAGCGGTCAATTGAATGTGGGCCCCAAAGGTTATCGATAGAGGCGAATGTAGATTGGTCGATTGACCAATCGTCGTAATCACTTACTCTACTGATGCTATCTGCAATGGTATTTAAATTACGAGGGACCCATTCGGGTAAAATGACAATGTTGAACTGGAGACACAAAGAAAAAATTGACAAGGCCAGATCATGTAAATCGGACTTCGCACTGCCATGGGAAAGAATACGGGGAACATTAGCGTTGTCGGTATACCATCTAACCTTTTCGTGCGCAATTTCGTCGCGAAGTTCCAGAAGTACTTTATGGACGGCTGATAGTTCGCGCCAAGTTGAACTGCGCGACCGCTCGGAGTAAGACCATGAACCGCGAGGACTCAACGAGGGGGATCCCACGACATAGCCACCGTAACCTGTAGCACTCGCGTCCGAGTATACAGAGCGAGAAGGGGTGTGTTGGTGTTTGATTGAGAACCCCGCGTTGTACGTATCAAGATTGGAACGCCAAAAGTTTAACTCCGATTCTACCCGATTCGAAATAATGATGGGGTCAGACCAAGAATGCCTGGTTTCAATAGATCGGTACATGTCGCGTGTCATGAGGCGTGTAACTGGGCCTAAAGCAAGGGTCATAGAGATAAGTTTGCCCGTGACGCGAGCGAGTGATCTAGCTTGAATGGGTTCAGAAAGGCGATATTTAGCTAATACGTCGTCTATAATTTGTACGAGCTTGTTGGTTTTTGCGGATGGAATTGTGAATTTCATGGTAAGGGAGTCGATGACGAGTCCGAGAAACTTGATGGTAGTGCTAGGCCGCCATGAGCATTTTGCTTTGTTAGTTACGAACCCGCTGAGGGAAATGGATTCATACACAATGAGGGAGTTCCGCAATGCGGAATGTAGAGATGATGAAATGATTATACCGTCGTCGATATAGACGAATGAAGTGATGCCTTGTGCGCGCCAGTGATAAACTAGGGGCCTGATGAGCTTGGTGAATAAATGACATGCACTGGAAAGGCCAAATGGTAAGACGCGGAACACGAAGTATTTTGTGGTATTGTCAAATTGCCAAGAAAAACCAAGATATTTCTGGTGGGGAGGAAAGATATCTACGTGGTGGTAGCCGGATTCCAAGTCAAAACTAAAATAATATTGGTTATGGTCGAGGACTTGAGATATGTGCTTGAGATCTTCGTACTTGAATTTGGACTTGAATATGAATTGATTGGGATGCCGCATATCGAGCACCAATCTAAGCTTTTTTCCTGTGACGACGGTTAAGGGGTTGCAACAGTAAGGTGGCGTGTCCACTTCAGTAATGCATTGCTTTCGCAAGAGCTCTGAAATGGCTGATGCGACATAATCGGGGTGATCCAAACTGGACCTATTATTCTTGGCGAAAAATGGAGGTGGGGTTATGACAAAAGGAATTTTGTATCCCGAATCGATAACATCGACTACAAATTCGCTGGCTCTCAAAACATTTTTCCAATAAGGCAAATGGGTTTTTAGTCTACCTTTTACTCCTTCGGGGGGATTGATGTTGCCTTGACGGTGGTCCCACTCTCTAGTTGGCATCGGTTGGTCTGGTTCCCTGCTGGCCGTGCTGACGCTGGAGAGCTCGGAGGGAGGGGCAGGCTGAACGAACATGGCCGTGGATGCCGCATTGGAAACAGATGCGGTTGTCGAAAGCGGCTCGGTAAGGACGAAAAAACGGCTGGCGCTGAGGAGCAGAAACAGCAGTAGATGGGGCCTTGAAATACGGCGTGATGGGGGCGAATCTGCTGGTAGCACGCTTCTTAGGGGCCGGTTTCTTGGAGGCGGCTGCCTTTTCGGCCTTCTTGATACGTTTTTCGTCTCCAGAGTCTGAAGCCAGTACGTCGGCCACATATTCCTTGACGACGCTCCAGCCGAGCTCCGACCTATCAGCCAGACGAATCAGTTTCTGCCGCTCCTGGATGGTTGTGACGGCGTTGTTGAGGTTTGACTTTGCGCAGTCAATGTCAAGTGACTCGATGCTCTGCAGAGCGGCCTCGACGAAGGACAACACTTTTTCGGAATGTTCAAATTGCTGCTTGTTCCCTTCTCTCTTGAAGGTGGGTATATTCGACGACAGACGCTGCTTTTTACATGCGCTTTCCACGCGGGTGTCCAGGGAGTTAGTTAAGGCTTGGATGGCCTGCAAAATCTCCTGGTTCTGGTCGGTTGACATCGTAAAACGTACAGCAACGTAAGAGAAAGAATTTCAGTGGCGTACGGTATGGTATACTGTTCTGACCGAGAGTGAGCTCAGGCGAGGCAAGCATGGCCATTATATACAAAGCGTTGTTGCGTAACTGCATTTTATGCAAATGCATTCGCACCTGCCGTGCGAAAACGAATAGAAATTCAACATTACATGTACACTGTCTTGTGTACACATACCCAGTCATAATTGTGTATAATGAATAATTCATGATGAGGCTCAAACTCGGTCGCTGATTGGATCCCTCGGAAAAGCGAGGGAGAATCGTCGAAAACTAAGGTTAAAGTTAACAATTGATTGCCAACTCGTGCTAGACCCTTAGGGGAATCCAAAATCATGTACGTTTGTCAAACGTCGGCTCCAGTGCGAACATGGATCCAGCCGCATTTTGTAAACTACGCATGCGTGAGACCAGAACGCACACGAAGCCGGGATTTGAAAAAGAGACAGCGTTAACGAATCTGCGCGCGTGGTGGGCGCCAAAATAACACAAGGGTCTGGGGCTAGACTACTTTGATTGAGCAAACCCACTAGCCTCACGTCACGGTGGCCTATAGTTCCTCAACTTTAATCAAATGAGCGAGTACCTTATCTCATCTAAGCATCCATCAAGTTGAAAGAGCGAAACAATTTAGCTTAATTACTTGGCTATTTAAGAGGAGCCCGGGAAAACGTACATGAGAGAATAGCCAATGACCAGAGGTTACACTACGGAGTACTGCTCACATGGTTTACCGTAGTCTTGCTCAAAGACCGAGCTGGCGCGCCGTACGCTATCCAGGCTTATTGAGGGCGCCCTTAATTATCGCCAGATTCAGTTCCCGGCAGCGTATATTTTTGTAACACCGCAGCCATATTGGGTTTCTTGTCGTAATATAACACTGGCAATTCCACTATTGAAAGGAGACTCAAGCACGAACACGAAGTGCAGTGTACACAGCGCGCGCGAAATAGAGTTCTAGGGTAGATAAAGCCACGCATCAAATAGATCAACCGTATTGATAGACAGGAGTGAGTAGGTTGATTTTAGATAGAGAAATCAAGTACTGAGTCCTAGGGTCAATAAAACCGAGGGTCCTAGGATCAATAAAGCCGAGGGTCCTAGGATCAATACAGCCGAGGGTCCTAGGGTCAATACAGCCGAGGGTCCTAGGGTCAATACAACCGAGGGTCCTAGGGTCAATAAAGCCGAGGGTCCTAGGGTAAATAGCCGGGGGTGATTACTGAGTCCTATAGGTCAATAAAACCGAGAGTCCTAGGGTCAATAAAGCCGAGCGTAGTAAATAAAGACGAGAGTCCGAGTCTTGTTACAAAGCCGTAATATAGAGTGAACCCTTCGGTGCGGTGTACACAAAATATACGCTTCCTGGAACATACATTATGTATGTGGTTCCCGGAACTGAATCTGGCGATAATTAAGGGCGCCCTCAATAAGCCCGGATAGCGAACGGCGCGCCCCGGAACAGATGAACAGCTCGGTCTTGGAGCAAGACTATGTTTACCGCTGATCCGACAAACAACACCACTGCTACTTCGGTTACCGGTACTGCTAAACAAATTAATAAACGGTCAATAAAGAATACAATTAATGAACTTGAACTGACACTTAACACTAGCATGATTGATATGTTGCAGCTATTACAGAGACATGGCTTAATATACAACACAAATGGCTAATATAAATGGATTTCAAACGTTTGATAAATGTCGCACTAATAAACGAGGAGACGGGGTAGATTATATGTCAGAAAGCATTTCAATGTGCAATTATTATCTACACACACTTGTAACTTTGAATGTTTGTTGGTAAAAATCAGTTGAAGACTTTGTAAATGATCCCGTAATAATGTGTGTGTTGTTATTATGTATTTCCCACCTGGTGCTTTATATCAACCAGATATTATTGAGCACATTTGCCGTGTAGTCGACAGCATTCAGAGTACTGACACATCGGCAATTGTAACCCTATATACTGAGATATGTCAATGATTTAAAATGCAACAGTATTGTAAAACGTCGTATTAGACAAACTGTTTACATTATTGCCCAGTATTATTTGAGCAAATTGAACGTTTAGCTTCATTGGGTGCAAGTGATCGCTGTTGTATTACCATTGAATCTTCTTGTCAACCTCCAAAACAGACTTAAGCCGTGTTCGCACTGGATAAACATTTTAGGTTATTTGACGATGACGCCGGGAAACATTCCGATGGGTTAATCTTCCCACCGTCCGCACTTGGATTTAATTGACGCGGGTAGAATTGCCAAGACGATGGGTAAACTAACCGAGCTGGCTCCAAAACAATAAAAAGGGCGCCCTGCGTGACCTATGACCGCGACTTGACGACCGGATCGTCTGTTCCCGGCGCTAGCTCTCAACATTATTTTCTTACATAATGGGTGATGGAAGATTAAACCGAGACGTCGCGTCCGCAATGGATTTTCTGGCTCGGTTAAATCTTCCTGGTCAATCTTCCTGGGCACCTTTTGCTCGGTTAAACTACCCACGCGGCGTTGGTTAGTTACCTGTGAGGAAAATTACCCAGACTTGAAATGGGCAAGTTACCCATTGGCTCGGTTAGTTTGCCCAAATTAAGTCCAGTGCGGACAGGGCTTAATAGACGAATTATCACACGCCCGTATAGTGATTCTTTAGTCAGATCCTTTCGCCGTTGGCTTATTGATTATGACTGTTGTGGTGCTATTTCGGATTTATCAACTGTGGATCAAATTAAAAAATATGTGAATAATTATGACATCAATATCGTTTTTCATTTATTAAGCGTCAAAAAGACAATCCCTGGATTACTCAAAGAAATCACAACATTCCGCAAGCACAATGAACACCACAGAGAAGAGGCCCGGTGGGGGTGGGGGGGGGGGGGGGGGGGGGGGGTGGTGTCTATCCGTCCCTAATATTGCTTCATAAGATGCTAATACTAGCGCATTAGCTCACAAAGGCGAGTCGCTTGGACTAACAAGCAAGCGACCAAAACTGGATAGCCATTATGACCATGAGTCTAGTGTGGCAAGATTACTTGAGAAAACACACCCTGATATGACGTACAATGAAAACTGCATCTGAATGATGTACATTACTAAGCATTGCGTCGCCGTTTGCACAATAAAACGACACAAACATTATGTTTGTTTATTTTCATATAAGTCCATCTTGATTTTCTACTAGTTCTGTTCCCCATTTGTCCTGAAATTGTGGCATAACTTGGATAAGTTTGGTAATTTATTCTAAAGAAAAAACACACAACACAAATGTTTATTGATTGGATCACCCCGAACTTAAATACATGTCCCTCTATTTTACACTAATGAAAACGTCTAGCTGACCTCCAAGCTGTATGTTATATCGCTTGTATAGAGGTGATTCTACGCAACCTTTTAAAGAGATTGTGGAAATTATTATACACTCCTGGAAACACTGATGTGTTTTGCCTTTGAATGCTTCTTTATTGTCATATATAATAGGTACATTTCTGCTAGAATGCCTTAAAAATGTCAAGTCTCAAAGCATTGTATAATGTACACCAAATATTTGCTTGCTAGCGCAAGCATCTTGGCAAGCTACATATGCACCAGACTATTAAGATCCCACTCCTCCAATTATGTTTAATAAATGTTAACACTTTTAGAATATTCTGTTAATTACTAAATTAGTCTAATCAGAGAACATGTTTTATCAGAAGTATTTGCGGTTCATCTCCGTGGGATTTGTATATCCCAAAAAAGCCGGCCGTTAGAATATGAACGTCGATCAATGTGACCCTGTACTACATGTTTGGTAAATTTAATATCTTTCATCAATTTGTTGAGATTAATATCCATGCACTAATGGTCATCTGTACTCTGTTAGCCTAATTAAACTGTTGTTTACGCGCGAGTCTCAGCTAAGGATTGTGACAAATACAATAAACAAGTCGATTTCGTTAAACTATCGAAGAGTCTTCATCGGGTGAAATATGTTATTGAAGCTGCATTGTGTTGCTGACGGCAGCAGTTTTATCGTGTCCTGAAAGAAAAAGAGGAGAGGTTTCTGTAAATAATTTTTACGGTAATAACATGACTATAGTACGGCAGGAAAAATGGGTTTACGTGCACCCCCACCCTAAAACAAAATTCCAAGATGATTGTTAGCATCCCTAGGAAAATCACCCAAAATCACCCTATTCAGTCGAAAGTAATAAAAATGCATATTTTTCAATGTTATCATCATCCAAAGGGAGTCTTTGTTTTGATAAAGGTAACCTATAACTCATGTGCCACTGATTCTATAAATAATAGGAAAATAGTTCTGACCTTAGCGGCAGATCACACCGGCATCGTGCGTGTGGTTGCATGCGATCTCCGCCCAACAAAATGAAGGGCAATCGGTGATCTTCGTCTCTGACCCGTCGCACGCGATGCCGTCCATGTACACGGGACCTTCCCCTTGGCCGAAATAGGCGCCGGACTTGGCCTCCAATGCGCCCGAGAAGCCCAGCTGACGACAGACCACCTCGGCATCCGTCACATCCCAATCGGTATCGCAGAGAGTGCCCCATGCGTTACCTTGGTAAATTTCGACGCGGCCAATGGTGTGGTTCGAACCGCCGCCGACTAACCTAACGGGTAAAATGTCTGTGGGTAAAATTGAATTCTAGCGTTAATCCTGGAAATAAATTATTGATGGGGGACAAGTGCGCATAGGTTGCGAAAATTAGCCTGAAACTGATGAAACTGATAAACTGGGAAAATTTCTAGGAAGAAGACAAAAACGTATTACATGTACATACAAACCAAAGCCTACAGAGCTTTTTTAAGAACGCAAACGAAATAGAGGACTTAGACTTCAATTTTGTAACATCCTTCAGGGCTTAGTGTGGTAATTCGAGCGTCAATGTTAACAAATTCCTTACTGTGTTTGCATATCACTCCGGCAACGAGTGAGCTGTTACACTGCCGAATGCTACTACAGACGAACGGGCAGTCGGCCAGACGCCTCTCAGACCCTTTGCAGGAAACTCGGTCCATCACGATGGGTACTTCCTCCTCACTGTCCTCCAAGGACAAGCTGGTGGCTTCCTCTGCTTCTAAGAAGCCGAGCTGATGACACACGACGCTGGCCTCTCGCATGTCCCAGCCGTTGTTGCATATCGAACTCCAGGCATCGTCGTGGTAGATTTCGACTCGACTGGAGCGTGCCCCATCATCGTCCACAAGGCGAACTGAACCGTCTAAAACTGTATTTGTAATTTTTGATTTTAGATTTTCTTTTTTGTTTCTGGTCTTGTTTTATTTTAATTTCTGTTTTAAATACTATTTTAGGTAACAAGAAATTGAGAGGGATTATACTGATGAGGCATGGTTAAGTTTCGTAGTCTACAAACATCGATGAACAACAGACTAGTGAGAGTTATTACTGATGGGAAATTTGGATCACTCGGGTTGGGCAAGCAACACCGAAAAGAGGCACTTGCCCAGAACAAAAGGCACATTCTATCGGTGTAAAAGTGGAGGGAAATAATATTTTCCCGTTCATTTCGCTATAAACTATTATGACGAGGAACATTACAAGATAGGAGACAATTATTGCAGTGCGGTCATATGCCTTCATATGTGCGTTTGAGAGGCACATTGGGGTAGGGAGGGGGGGGGGGGGGAGATAAGTGCACCCCTGCGAATGGCCGAACACATTTAATTAAAAGAGCTTCCAATCGTGTTCTTATCATCAATACACGAATTTGTTCCAATTTACCTCGGCATCCCAGCACTTCGAAATTTAGAAAACAGGTGCCCTGCCATCCAGACATGCGGATGAATCTAGTCGTCAGTGCCACAGGGAAGGTGACATTTTGCTGTGCACCTGAATTATAGCTCTCCAACTGAAACAGGAAACAAGTTGTTGGAAGTTCATTACATATATATTTTCATAGGCCTATTCGACGCTAACATTTATAATTTGCCAAACAAAACAAAAAGCCCCAAAAGTTTAAAACCATAACTATTACAGAAAGGTGTAATTGATTTATATATAATCTAGTCTATTGTAGCGAACGTGACATATTATAGATCTTTTCAGATCGGAGAGCTAGAGACATGCAAAACGGGTAATCATGACCATTTGCTAAAACAATTATGGTTAGGGTTATAGGCCTAATGGATTTTAGGTAAGCCGTGTCAAAATGGAATGGAGTCAGTTTGACCGACTTTTGCACTTGTCGCACAGTAACATGTTTAAGAAAGCTCCATCAGAAGCAGGGGCAGATCTAGATTTTCATTTGGGGAAGGGGGGGGGGGGGGGGGGGGGTTATCTTGCCAAATACCCTTGTGTTCGTTCGCGCCTCGCGCTTGCGCTCGAAGTAACGTCGGGTCTTTTCCAAATCCTGGCGCGGCTTCGTTGCGTACGGGTCTCATGCGTGGTTAACAAAATGCAGCCGGATCCAATTTCGCACCGAAGCCGGCGTTTGAAAAACGTATGTGATAGATGTTTGTATGTTGCTGATATCGGTTCGTCTGCAGACAGAGCCCTCTTGAACAGAGATGTCTACCGCGCGTCTACGTTGGTGTGATCGCAGAATAAACAACATACAAGTCTTGGTGGCAAGACTAGGAGGGGGGGGGGGGGGGGGGGGGGGGGGGCAGGGGGGGGGGGGGGGGGCAGGGGGGGGGGGGGGGGGGGGCAGGGGGGGGGGGGGGGGGGGGGGGGGGGCAAGGGTCGTACCATTTACACCAAACTTCAAACTTCACTTCAGCGAGCCTGTAGTGTGAAGCCAATTAAAGCGTGTGGTTCGGGGTCCGCTTATGCAACCCCCGCACCCCCCCCTTTCTATCCGCTACTGGAAAGTGTTGACATCGAGAGGTGGGGGTTGAACTCCCTTAATCCCATCCCGCCTAGTATTATACAAATATTGACTGCTTTGAGTGGTATAGTAAAACTAGCCTCCCGAGGTGAGCCACGGAGCATTCTATTTTCCCGAGGCGAAGCCGAGGGAAAATAGAATGCTCCATGGATCACCGAGGGAGGCTAGTTTTACTATACCGCGAAATAAAGCAGTCAATATTTGTTTTATAACATCTCACTCACAGATTCTGCCCAATTTAAGCTCCCTGAAAGTATAGTAATGACAAAAAATCTCCGAATTATACGTCTCTCGATCATACGTGTACTTTGTTGGCTTGATGAACGGGTGCGAAGGTGATAGAGCAATGTTTACGCAATGCATCGAAACACACGTCTGGGTTTCAGTCACGCTTCCGTTGCTATGCGCATGGTTCGTGTGTTGCTATGCGCATAGTCCTTTTTGCGTGGTATAGCGCAAGTAAAAAATAGTAAAAATAGCAAGTGACACGTGACGCGCTCTCGGCCAATCAAGACACAGAATCTGTGAGTGAGGTGTTATAATGTCGTCTACTTACCTCGATGGTTGGCCCCTCATCCCACTCATCCGAATCACTAGTCATACTATACCATACCGTAACGAGTTCGATATAGTAATACGAGTTTTGCTTATTCATTATGAGTCCAGTAACGACAGTGTAGGTACCCAAATCCACCTGCAGCCACTGATCAGCCCCACATGTACTCGGATACCAAAACCATCCTGCAAACAAATATAATTTCATTCCATACTTGGACACGTAAATATATTTATTTTTTTAATACAACAATTGGTGACTACTTGATTAAATGGTTGGTTTGACGCCTAAATTGAATTGGTTACTTTGGTGTTTTTTTTGTATCCCTGCTTTATTACCAAATAACAAACCTAATATCCGTATTTACCTGGTTTGGAATTTCACGTTCCAATGAAAATGAAACCCACTCTTGGCTCCTTGCAACTTCTGGTGTAATTCCAAGAGTAGTACATGTTTGGTTAAAACAAGTCGTTATTTGTGCAGACTTTTTATGTTGCAGGTGTTTTTGTTATTTTAATTTAGTAAAATTAATGCGCCAAATGTTTACCCATATCTCCGCCATGCAAAACCATTGCTGACTCCGCCTGAACGCACACGAGGCCCACGCAGCGCTGTTTTTATAATTATGCAGCACACATCGCCAATGATTATGATTATTCAGCTAATTCGATGTATATTCATGATAAAATAACAATGACGTCACAGTGCCTAAATTAAAGTATTTCATTAAAGTACATATATGTACATTTATTTTGTGTTCATGAAAGTATTTTTATCTCTGTATTTTATGAATGTATTTTAATCACTGTCTTATCACGATCTTTTACTCTACATTTATTGTTTTTACTTTATCCTCAACAATGTCTTTCGTGAAAGTTGTTTTTATTTGTGTATGTTTCAATTTCATGTATTGTTGTTAATATATTTTTGAATGTAGAGGACTACAATGGGAATAGGCTATTTCTAGCTTTTATTTCTTATCCTCGAAAATACCTCGGACATACATATACATGTATGTTGTCTTTTTGTCATAGTTGCGATTGTCTGTTTTTGTAATATATCCGTTGAGATTGTCAAATAAAAACAAACAAATAAACAAGCGAAGTGCTACAGTATCATAATAATGGTTAGTGGGATGGACTGCGGATCGCAAAATCCTTGTTTCGAATTGTATTTCCATCGAAATTTGTGTTCTCAGATATCGTCGTTAGGCTAGGTTTAATTGAAGGGGAAATGCTCCGAGAACCAACAGTCGATGTTCCATCCACACAGCGTGATACATTGTAGGGTGCGCAGTGGTGTGGTTGGTTAAAATACGATGTACACTGTCAAAAAAAAGGGGGCCTGCAAACATCTCTCTTCTGGAAGCTTGCACGGCGCCCTCTACAGCCCAGCCTAGCTTAAGAAGGCATATTACATAAGACTTACCGGAATTTGGACGAGCCTTGGTTGGGAGATAATTAGAGCTGTAGCTGGATGAAGCGGTGAGGGCGCTATCCGGGATCTCCCCACTGGCCATACCTAATGGCCTGACGGTACATTCTGGATAACAGATATTAATCTTTGTTCAATTACTAATATCGCTGTACATAATAGGTGCTGTTTACTGATATATTAATTCGCAAATGTCCGCCGAGCATGTCATCAGCAGAAAATCCGGAAAAGACTTGCCTCAACAAAGAAAGAAAACATGTCATTTAACTCCATCCTGTCAACAAATAAATATAACTTCGTTTTCAGTTGCCGATCCGCTCATGTATTGAGACGTTTTGGCAGATGATACTTGATGGATTACGATTTACCTGATAAGATACGGGATCTTGGCTCAGCTGCTTCTTCTTCCAGAGAATGAGCTGAATGTGCTCCTTAGAAGATGAGAACAAAATGGAAAATACAAGTCGTGTTTCATATTGTCCCGAGTTTATGATTTGAATTTATGTAACATAATATGATTTATCGGCTATTTTAAGTCGTAAAAATGGTTTTCCTTATATAAACGGAAAGTGAGAAAATTCTTAAGCTTTTCAACTTTCGAATTATTTTCATGTAAAAAAAATAGTTTCACAGAAAAATCCGAATAGTATAATTAATATAAAATTTTGAACTGGCGCTGTGATTTTGATTTAGGAACCCGTGGACTGTGATATTCCATGTCCCATGGACATCTGATTCGATTTTTGTAATTTTTTTCTCTGTCATTCAAATTCACATTCAATTTTAATCAGGTGTTGACAAACCTAATTAAAATGCTTAAATATTTCAAATTACTTCAGGGTCATTATGTATCCTGGCTTGCGCGTAAAAAGTTGGCAGCAAATTGCGTAACTTATTATTATTTATTCGACTCAACACTATGAAATATACAAGGTAGAAACATGACAAACATACTCGAAATAAAAACAAAACAACTTAACCAAAAAACCAAATAGGTATACAAATGTAATAAGAAAAAACGAAGACAGCAGACAGAATGGGGGCTAAAAACAAATAAAAATACATAAAATAACCGAAGACAAATTGAATAAAAACAACTAGGAAATACAACAAAATATGTGGGGCCAGGGAAAGCAAAAGTAAAATTAACTACAGTTACCCGCAGGTATGCTATCCCACACATATTTCAAAAGGGACAAACAGATGTAGCAAAAACACACAAACAAACAGCAATACTAATTATCTAAATACTGATTCGCATACTAATATACTCAATGCATTAGAACAAGAATTGATGATAAATAATTATGAAAACATTGCTTGTTTTATATCAATACCCATAATGCAATGCGAATTTCAGAAGGTTTTTTGGGAGCCGGGTATGACAATAAGTATCACATCAGATGAGTTCCCCAGTTAGGCTATCCTATAATCTTATTTACAAAGAGTAAAAATGGAATTCCTTTCACTGAAACCAAGACGATTTGGAACCTAAATCATTTAATAGTTTCTACTAAAGTGTTTGTTAGTTTTGGGTGGTTTTTTTTAGAAACATTTTCCTCTAAATTGTCTGGACCATATTCACCCCTTACTTACAGCGTATAGATCTTACTTACAGCGTAGGGATAAACAAAGTAAGGTTGCCTTACAAATTCCAAAATGAAATAATGTTATCTTACGAAACAGCACGATGATCAGGCACAGTTTCAGAAAAGTAGTTGATGACATCGTTGCAACGTGAGCTTGCTCGACGGGTTAATCTACTGCAAGGCGACACTCTCAGATTAGGTCTGTTCAGGTTTTGCGGCACGGCTGGGTTTTATAGCTTTTTTTTATGTAACTTAGTTGAGAAGGGTGGAGATCACGCCACAAATAGATGAGTTATTAAGCCAACGCTCAGTCGATTTTAAAGAAAGAGAAAGTAAACTTGGTGGGTCAGGTTGGCGCAGCTGTTCTTTCCTCGCCTTCCACCACAGAACTGAAAGTTTAGCTAACGTTAATGATCGACAAAAACACACAGATATAAGTAGATATAGATTATAATGAAACCGAAAGCAATGTAAAACATTGCACTTTACACTGCTTTTAAAAACTGTTAAAAGGAACAATTATTCTCACTCGTTGAAGTTGCAATTTGAACGGGAACACAGACCACTAGAAAGAGACTTCAAGATAAATCACATCAGATGAGTTCCCCAGTTAGGCTATCCTACACTCTTATTTACAAAGAGTAAAAGTGAAATTCCTTTCACTGAAATCAAGACGATTTGGAACCTAACTCATTCAATAGTTTCTACTAAAGTGTTTGTTATAAAGTATATAAGAGTAAACTTGGGGGTCAGGTTGACGCAGCTGTTCTTTCCTCACCTTACACCGCAGAATTGAAAGTATAGTTAACGTTAATGATCGACAAAAATAAACGGATAAACTAGTAGATAATATTAAAACGAAACCGAAAGCAGTGTAAAACGCATCCTGAGCCACGCAGAATTTAACGGGTTCTTGAATTATCGCCCTCAAACCATGCGGACATTCGCAGAAACCAATAAACAAGTTGGCCAATACATGATATGAACGTCTCCCCTTAGTACATGTAAAATGACAGTTTCTACCACCTATACTTAATTGTATTGGCGTTCTGAGCTTTTCAGTCTTTTATGTTTCTTATTCTGTATAATATCAAAGCTTTATTTTACGTTATATACGTTAATTTCTACAATTTTCCGATTAATTTAAATGTTTACGTGGGAGGATCAAACATTTGTGAGAACACCTCAGATGTCCAAGCAAACGGACCACCAGAAATGCGCGTTGCGGAAGAACTTCGGGAGGATCGAGTGAAAAAGCCCATCTTGTAAGCCAAACATGGACCCAGGAACAAGCACCGCGTTTTATGAATGAAAAAGTACAATTTCATGCCTAGGGTTGGTTCGCATGCCTTGGTCTATTTATGGATTTACGAGTCTTTGAAATCAAACATATCTTTTCAACGTTTTGGGGTTTGCGAGTCCACTTTTATTTTGGAATATTAAAATCCATTTAAGTTTGAAATCAGTTGGTCAGTCAGTACTTTATCACACTTGTGCTGACCAACTGATTAAATTAATTTTAGTGATAATAATTAAATTGTAACTTTAATTTACATTACACATATTAATAAAACTAATAACTAATTTCTCATGAAATTAATAAAGTAATTTATAACAAATTGTACATAACTTTTTAAAATGTTTTCTGCAAAATATTTTGGGCATATAATACAATGTTGTCAGCTAAGATATAATTATGGTTTCTCACGCATTTTTTGTGGGGCAAAGCCGCCACCAGTAGATGTCATCAGCAGATAACAGTAGAATATAATACACTTGTGTTTATCAACTTAAATACGCAGGCAATACGTAACTTTGAAGGCGGCTAACATAATAATAAACCAAACTAATGAAATTAAGAAGTGTACATATACTTCTATAGTATTACACAACAAATTGGTTTAGGTACCAAAAAGAGTAAAATTCCTAATCCACCTCCATATTTATATTACTATAATTGAAATATATCTTTGCGACAAATGTTCTGGTAGGCAAGGAGGAGAACATGATTACCAATTCCACTGTTATACAGAAAGAAAAAACAATTTTGTGATTATAAAATGAAAAAAAAAAATCTAATTTCACATGTACAGTATATAACATAACCTATTTGCAAAGAATTTGTGGTAGGCGGGGAGGGAGGAGGAAAAATGTCGCTACGCCGTACCTCCGTCTATACGAGCAGTCGGGACTAAAGTGAAGCTCGAGTTTCCCGTCCCTTTTTATATCGCACAAGCCGAGTGGACCGCAAAGCCCATGACAAAAGCCCATTTGCCAGAGCGTGTTTCACAAAAGCTATGTTACATAATCGCATAGACTAAACCCTAAATAACTGCAGCTGCAAAGTTAGTTGAATGCAAGCTGAAGAATTTTGAACAGAATTTGCCTGGGTAAATAAACGACTCGCGCTCCATAAATCCATATGAAGCACGATATGTGGCAGAGAAAACCCCCCCTCTTTTGTGTTGACCATTGTGTTCCCGGAATCTCAGGAATTATTTTTAGGTTTCAAGGGGGGGTGGGTTAGGTTACAATAGTGTTGAGTGCGTATAAAGTATAGCGAGAAGAGGGGGGTACCCCTCTGCCACATATCGTGCTGGGTATACATAAATCCGATTAATACTGTGTACAGATTAATCTTATTTTTGTAACGGAGGCTCTGATTGGGCCCATGGATCTTTACGCCAAATGACCACGGATCTTGCCCAGTGTCCGCAGGGGTTTGAGAGCTATAGGGAGAAAGATCGTAAAAGAGCTGCGTGGCTCAGGATGTTTGGAACCTAACTCATTCAATAGTTTATAATAAAGTGTTCGTTAGGTTTTTTTGGTTTTGTTCAAAAAGATTTCCCTCTCAATAGTCTGGGCCCTATATTTTTACTCCTTATTTACAGAGTATAGATAAACAAAGTAAGAGTAAACTTGGGGGTCAGGTTGACGCAGCTGTTCTTTCCTCACCTTACACCGCAGAATTGAAAGTATATAGTTAACGTTAATAATCGACGGAAAATACACTGATAAACTAGTAGATATCGAAAGCAGTGTAAAAAGTAGTCTTGCTCCAAGACTGAATTTTGCATTTGTTCCGGGGCGCGCTGTCTGTCTATGCAGTTTATAAATCATCAATACTCTGAAAACGGGCTTATTGAGGATGCCCTCGATTGTCACTCGATTTGTTTCTGAAGTCAGTCTTGACGCAAGAGTCGAAAAGACCAATTAAATTCCGAGGACATACCAAGCATAGCTCAAACAGCTACTCGCCCCTGCATGCGCGCTGAGTTGTTTTCATTCAATGTAGTGTACGATATACACAGTGTGTGTTTCCCATAAACTGCACACGGCACCCATTGCACACTGTGGTTTCTAACACGTCCGCCAAAGGCGAAAAGGCGAACAATTTCAGGGTGTATCAAGCTGCCGGTATGGACGGTAATTCTGTCCCCCGGTAAAATTGTCCGGGGGGGGGGGACACAGAATTACCTAGGTAAAAGTGTTCTCCTGGAGCCGTTATTCCTGTTCTCCTCCAGTTTATTCTGTCCCCTCTCTAGCCGTAACTTTGTCCCCCAAGTGTTCCACACATAAGTGGTTATTTTGATGTTATTTCAATGAAAAGCCCACATGGTATTTATTATTTGGACTTATGTTAGATGCAACTGCCCAACTTCATTGAACATTGTATCACCTTTGTAAAGGTACTGCATGCACCAAAGTTAAACAAAAAAAAAGATTACATTCGTTATATACTCAATGCATTAGAACATGAATTGATGATTTTATGGAAAATAAAGTAATTTAAAGCTTGTCTGCTACACTGCCCCGTTAGTTTGTGCATAAACTACATTGCTTGTTTGTACCCATGATACAATGCGAATGTGAGCCGGGTAGAATGTAATTTCGTTCGGTTGAGCAGGTTATCGAATTAAGACGAAGTTTAGTTCCTAATGGAACCATCGCCCTGCTACGCGGATATGGTGATGAGGCATTGGTATGGGGGTGCGGCAAGAACGTATCATCTGCGTATATAATTATATAGGTCATGCACAACTAAACAATCAATTAAACTATTTTATTGGTCATCACATTTAATAAATGGCAGCATTTCAAGGCGAAGGTTATTTTTTTGGGTGAAACTTTATTGCACAATAAATGTGTAACATTTCAGACTACATTTTACATTTTTGTAACAGGTTAAAGAGCCTAACTGTCTTCCAGAAAAATGCACATTTCCCGGGGGGGGGGGGGGGGGGGGACTTATTTCTTTTGACCTGTTTATTTGGTAGAATTGTGTCTGTTGATGATACAAGCAGGACATATAAGGCCATCGCAGATTTGTCCTTTGAAGAAATAATCTTGGTAGAATAACAAATTCTTGTTAATATTTAAACAATTTTTTTGAAATACATTGTACAGAAAGTCTTTATGTGGTTTACAATGGTATAAAATATTCGATTTATTTTGTTTAAATGCAGATTGGGCAAATCGTTTCTAAGGTTACAACGATTATTATACAGCAATAAAACGAAAGAATTGTCAACGTGATACGCAGAAAGAAACAGTCTCTTTAATAAAATGTGATAATATTGGTAATTTATATCAGTGAGGAAAAGTGACAGATTTTCCAAGCTAAAACCTGGGCCAGGGAATTTGTTTCGCAATTTATTAGTCACGATATGATACTAAACATTCACATAATTATCTCTTATTCGCCATATTCATAGCATCGTTGTTAGCATGCAGCCTATTGCTGTATTAACTGCCAGATACGAACAACTTACTTTTTTTACCCGGCTCGCATTCGCATTGCATCTTGTGTATAGATAAACAAAACAAACAATGCAGTTTATGCCGGACTATAACGGGGCAGTGTAGCAGAAAAGTTTAAATTACTTCATTTTCCATAATTATTTATCATCAATTCATGTTCTAATGCATTACATTGCAAGTATATAACGAATGTAATCGTTTTTGTTTGTTAATTTGGTGCATACGTTTACAAAGGTGATACAATGCTCAATGAAGTTGGGCAGTTGCATCTAACATAAGATGATATAATATAGTACATGTAGATAATCTTTAGGAACAGATTATACAGCTGTTTTAAAAAGTGTTTAAAAAAAGTCGTGGTCCGTTATCGATGTAGGTTGCTTATTGCAGAACAAAGTGACAAATTGATTACATGCTCATAACATATTTGTACACGAAAACGAACACGCTGCTCCCTAAAACTTTTGAAAGGAACACTGAAGTATTCTCTCTGGTTGAAGTTCGAATTTGAACGGGAAAACAGACCTCCAGAAAGAGACTCAAAGATGAGTATCACATCAGATGAGTTCCCCAGTTATGCTATCCTATACTCTTATTTACAAAGAGTAAAAGTGGAATTCCTTTCACTGAAACCAAGACGATTTAGAACCTAACTCATTCAATAGTTTCTACTAAAGTGTTTGTTAGTTTTGGGGATTTTTTTTTCAGAAAGATTTTCCTCTAAATAGTCTGGGCCCTTTATTTGTACTCCTTATTTACAGTGTATAGATAAACAAAGTAAGAGTAAACTTGGGGGTCAGGTTGGCGCAGCTGTTCTTTCCTCACCTTACACCGCAGAATTGAAAGTATAGTTAACGTTAATGATCGACAAAAATACACTGATAAACTAGTAGATACCGAAAGCAGTGTAAACATGTAGTCTTGCTCCAAGACTGAATTTTGCATTTGTTCCGGGGCGCGCTGTCCGTCTATGCAGTTTATAAATCATCAATACTCTGAAAACGGGCTTATTGAGGGTGCCCTCGATTGTCACTAGATTTGTTTCTGAAGTCGAAAAGACGAAAAGTCGAAAAGAGTCGAAAAGACCCACTAACTTCCGAGGACATTCCAAGCATAGCTCAAACAGCTACTCGCCCCTGCATGCGCGCTGAGTCGTTTTCATTCAACGATATACACAGTGTGTGTTTCCCATAAACTGCACACGGCACCCGTTGCACAATGTGGTTTCTTACACGTCCGCCAAAGGCGAACAATTTCAGGGTGTATCATGCTGCCGGTATGGACGGTAATTCTGTCCCCCGGTAAAATTGTCCAGGGGGACAGAATTACCTAGGTAAAAGTGTTCCCCTGGAGCTGTTAATTTTGTTCCCCTCCAGTTTATTCTGTCCCTCTCTAGGTAATTTTGTCCCCCAAGTGTTCCACAGATAAGTTGTTATTTTGATGTTATTTCAATGAAAACCCCACATGGTATTAATTATTTGGACTTATGTTCAGAGATGCAACTTCCCAACTTCATTAAACACTGTATCACATTTGTAAAGGTGTATGCACCAAACAACAAAAACGATTACATTCGTTATATATACAATGCATTAGAGCACTAATTGATGATTTTATGGAAAATAAAGTAATTTAAAGCTTGCTACACTGCCCCGTTAGTTTGTGCGTAAACTGCATTGCTTGTTTGTGCCCATGATACAATGCGAATGTGAGCCGGGTAGAATGTAATTTCGTTCGGCCAGGTTATCGAATTAAGACGAAGTTTAGTTCCTAATGGAACCATCGCCCTGCTACGCGGATATGGTGATGAGGCATTGGTATGGGGGTGCGGCAAGAACGTATCATCTGCGTATGTAATTATACAGGTTATGCACAACTAAACGATCAATTAAACTAATGGTGCCACAAATTCTCCATATGGTATAACTTTAGAAAGACCCAACATTGCACCAATGATCTTGACAGTTATTCTTAGAATTGCAATTGGTGCCGCCAGCCTGGAAGCGTTCACTCGCATAGCTCAGGCATAATGTTTTCACTTTTTGGGAGAGTGTTTAATTTGTGTTTTTTTTGTATCTGGCAGTCAATACAGCAATAGGCTGCATATGAATATACAGAATAAGAGATAATTATGTGAAAGATTAGTATCATATCATGACTAATTAATTGCGCAACAAATTCCCTGGTCCAGTTCCTAGCTTGGAATTGTCACTTTTCTGCACTGATAACAATTACCAATATTTTCACATAATCAGAAACTGTTTCTGTCTGCGTATCACGTTGACAATTCTTTCGTTTTATTGCTGTGTAATAATCGTTGTAACCTTAGAAACGCTTTTCCCATTCTGCATTTAAACAAAACAAATCGAATATTTTATACTTTTGTAAACCACATACGGTAAAGAAAGACTTTCTGTACAATGTATTTGAACGAAATGATTTTAATATTAACAAGAATTTGTTATTCTACCAAGATTATGTCTTCAAATGACAAATCTGCGATGGCCTTATAGCCAAATATCTTTCTCGTGATGTACTACGACCATGTGTCAAATTTCCCGCTTGCATCATCAACAGACACAATTCGAGCGATTCACAATACATAGAAGCTGCCGTTGGAGGCGCAAATCCTGCTATACCCGCAGTGCATCATGGGAAAAAGTCGGCATCAGTTTTTACGTCTTTTTGGACGCGCACGATTAAAGTTCCAATTTTTTTCTGCAAATAACAATGTTTTAATCAACGACGCTTCCGGATACATTTATGTTTGTGTTGTACCTCGCGTGAACAATGAAGAATAGATATTTCACTACAGTATGATGTACGGAAGTAGTCGACCGTAAAGTTTAAAAGTGGCTCTTTTGAGTCAAACGCTTGGTGGCGCACTGCATTGTGAATCGCCCGAAACTACCAAATATTTCCCTTATTTGCCCCACTATTAAAGGTAACAATTAATTCCTATAACGGATCTGGAGATGAACCCCGGATCATTTGTATAATCAAACATTCCAAAATGCATTTTAGTTATAAATGTTTTATTTTATTAATTTCATTCAACATACAGGATGGATAAGACAGTGGGAAAAGGCATTGTGAAGAAGTTACAATTTTAGAGGTGAGAGGAAAACCCAGAACAATATTCTTGCGAAAACCCATGGTATTGAACAGGGACTGAAAACCTAATCATATTGTCCTAGGTTAAATTCGAACCCATAGTCATAGCGGTGGAAAGTGAGGAAAGAACCGCTGCGCCAACCGGACCCCCATTTTTACCTAATCCTCATTCCTTGAAATCAACTGAGTGTTGGCTCGCCGAGTCCTTATCAAATTGAACTCATGTGATGTCAAAGCGATCTTTATATCAAATGTTCGTGTGATCACAACCCTTCTCAGACACCGTTTTAAATTCGCTTAAAACACAAGTTCAACTTGATTTGGTTAAAGGTTTTAGCTAAAACGGTGTCTGAACGGTTTTAGTTTTAACCAAATCGGATTTATCTCGCCGCTAAAACGGTGATTTAAAACACCTCGGAGGAAGGGTTTAGCTAAAACTCTGACCGTTTTATCTTCTTAACACGGTTACTGGACGTATTTTTTTTAAACAGTTGTTTTAGCCTGTTTTAGCCCCCACAGTGACCCGGTGCTGCGTAAGCTCTTCTTGTGGTGCGCTCTTGGTGTAAACAAGTGCGGTTGTTTACTTGCTCCGATCTAGTACAGTGATGACGCGTATAGCGCGCCAACAATGTACGCTACCAGCGAATGGGTACAACTTAAAGCCTCACGCCGCGTAGTACCCGTGTAATCACCAATGAAACGCTTTACATTGCTTTCGGTTTCGTTATAATATCTACGAGTTTATTTGTGTATTTTCGTCGATCATTAACGTTAACTATACTTTCAATTCTGCGGTGGGAGGTGAGGAAAGAACAGCTGCGCCAACCTGACCCTAAAGTTTACTCTTGCTTTGTTTATCTGTATAGGGCCCAGACTATTTAGAGGGAAATCTGTCTGGAAAAAAACCCGGAAAAACCCAAACACCAAACACTTTTAGTAGAAACTATTGAATGTGTTTCTTCATGGATCTACTTGATGCTGCCATACGTGACTCAATCCCAAACTCACCAGGACGGAAAAATCGAATCTCCCCATGGATTACTCACGAACTAAAACAACTCATCAGCAAGAAACACAAATTGTTCAGTCGCACTCGTAGATCTGGTTAGTCTTGGTGAAAGACCTTCGCGTGTTGATTTGTCACAATTTTCCCCACGAGAGGGCGCTATCATACACGAACCGCTCTCACGACACGATCCGCTCGATCGTGTCGTGAGAGCGGTTCGTGTATGATAGCGCCCTCTCGTGGGGAAAATTGTGACAAATCAACACGCGAAGGTCTTTCACCAAGACTAACATCTGGTTCATTACATGACTGGATCTCCTATAAAAATATTCGTAACAAGGTTAAAAACCAGACTAAGAAAGCCTATTGGAAGTTTGTCAATGATATGTTTTGTTCTCGTGATAATAGACGCAGATTTTGGTCCTTTGTCCGTACCAGGAAAGCATCGCCTCCCCCGCCTGTATTTGTTCACAATGGTACAAGTATTACTAAACCTGAAGCAATTTCATCCGCATTCAATGATTTTTTTTGTTCTGTATTTAACACAGAGAGCCTAGTTCCTGATAATGCTCCGTCTTGCTCACTACCCATCCCTGAATTATCATATCTTTCTGTGTCAGTCGGTCACATCACCTCCATTCTCAGTAAACTTTCTACCAATAAGTCTCCTGGCCCTGATGGTATCCTACCTTCCATCATGAAAAAAATTGCTTCTGAAATTTCCCTCCCCCTTTCTGTATTGTTCAACTCATCACTTCGTCTTGGCAAAGTTCCAGATACCTGGCGATGCGCTAATATTACCCCTGTGTTCAAAAAAGGTGATAAGTCCATTCTAAGCAATTATCGACCCGTTGCCCTCACCTCGGTTTTGTGCAAGGTTTTGGAGCGTGTTGTCTCAATGGCTATTACTGATCATGTGACCATGTTTGGTTTGTTAAACACCAACCAACACGGTTTTACTAAACATAGAAGCTGTGTCACCCAACTTGTTAATGTTGTTCACTGCTGGGCATCCACCCTTGATCGACCACGCCCTCCTCGGATAGACGCTGTCTTTTTGGACATGTCCAAGGCTTTCGACAAGATGCCTCATAATATTTTGCTTGAGAAGCTGGCTTCAGGCTTCAACATCCGCGGTGCCGTGTGGCGTTGGGTCAAATCCTTTCTGACAAATCGTAAGCAGCGTGTTCTCTTCCAGGGCGATGCTTCATCTTGTGTGGATGTCACATCAGGTGTTCCTCAAGGGAGTGTCCTTGGTCCTAACCTGTTCAACCTCTTTGTTAATGATATTCCACATAGGGTTTCCTCTAGTTGTGTTTTGTTTGCAGATGATACCTTGCTCTTCCGTGTTATTCAGTCTGACACGGATGAGCATCATCTGCAGACTGACATCAACAGTCTCTCAGAGTGGTCCACACTAAATAGAATGAACTTCAACTCCTCGAAAACAAAGGTCATGCATATCACTCGCAGTCGGAACATCCATCCTCCTGCTTACCATCTCAGTAATACCCCTGTATCCACTACCCCCACCTTCCAATATCTCGGCATCACTATCAGTTCAGATCTCACATGGAATTCACATATCAACAATATTGTTTCTCGTGCTAATCGTCTCTTAGGATTCATCCGTACAGTTGCTGGTGGTGCTTCAACCCAGGCTATTTTCTTTCTCTACAAATCCCTTGTCCTGCCTATCCTCGAATACGGCGTCCCCTCCTGGTGCACACACACATTGTCCCAACAACAGCTAATTGAACGTGTGCAGCGAACCGCAACCCGAGTAGCATTGAAGCAAAGGCGAGGTCAGATGTCGTACGAGGATAGGTTAGGCCAGTTGAACTGGTTGTCCCTCTCCTCCAGACGAGATTTCCTTACCTGTTCCTTTGTTTACAAATGTTTGTATGGTCTTTGTAAGTGTGAATCTGTCACGGATAACACGGTCATTAATCCAAGACATCCCGATTCTCTTACATTTCGACATCTCTCCGCCCGTACTCAAGCTCTTTTTCATTCCCCTACCCGTAGATTTCCTAGACTTTGGAATGCTCTTCCCCCCATATTAAAGATTCTGCTGTCATCAACTCTTCCTCTCATTTTCTAAGAGATCTGAAGCACTCATTCTTTCCTGAAAACTAAGTTTTATCCGGTTGATGCCATCATTAGTTTATCAACGGGATTCATGTTGTCGACCTCCCCGTGGTGAATCCTGTCAACTGACGTATGTCAGGCGAACGACAACAACCAGATACAGCAACTATCAGATACGCAGATTCAGCTGATTCAGCAGAACTAACAGCAAAATTCAGCAGAAACAACAGCAGTACCAACAGCTAAGACAAACAAGTACCCTCAACAATGCAGTCTGATGCCAACCCGGAGCACGCGCCCTCCTCAGGGCGGACAAATACGGATGTCGCACGGAACGGCATCACCTTGCTACAGTTGAATGTGGAAGGCCTCACCAAGGCCAAAACTATTGTTATTGAACACTTGATACAGACCCACAAAGTCAGTGCTATCCTCCTTCAAGAGACTCATATCAGCAACAGCTCTCGACTGAAGATCCAAGGATACACCTTGGCTGCACATACTGAGAGTGACATCCATGGAATTGCTACGTTTGTGAAGAATACAGCAAAATGGTCAGCAATTTCAATGTCCCCCTCAGACTCTGAAGTAGAATGGGCAGCCACCAAAGTCGAAGGTGTTACAATCATAAACGTCTACAAGCCACCTTCATTCAGACTACACAATGACTCCTTCCCCCTCTTCGGCAATCCCTGCATGTATGCTGGAGATTTCAACTGTCAAAGCACAACTTGGGGATATCGGTCAACCAGCCAAGATGGCACTATCCTAGAAGACTGGGCCTCGGCTGCTGATGTCCATCTCCTGTACGATTCAAAGCAGCCTGACAGTTTCCACTCTGGCAGGTGGAATACCACCACCAACCCGGACCTGGCATTTACAAACCTGTCTGGTCCATCCCCTCACCGCTCAATCCTTGATCAGTTCCCTAGATCACAACACAGACCATCCCTGATCGTCCCTGACAACCCCTTCGAAGCTGTTCCAACCAAACCAGTCAAAAGGTGGAACTTCCGAAAGGCTAGATGGGACCACTTCACAAGTCTTGTGGACTTAGGGGCCGAGAACCTACCTTCCCCCACCCCCAGCAATCTGGACACAGCCTACTCAGCCCTCTGCAGACTCCTCATACAGGCAGCGAAGAGTGCCATCCCTCGCGGATACCGTCGTCAATACATCCCTTCATGGGACGAAGAGTGTGACGCCTGCTACAATGCCTTCCTACAAGCTGAACCCGGCGAGGAGGCTAACGCCACGGCCACAGATCTGACAAACTGCCTGAACAAGAAACGCAGAGAGCGGTGGGAAGAGACAGTCCTGGGGATCGACTTCACACACTCTAGCAGAATGGTTTGGAAGACCTTCAACCGCCTCACTGGCCGTAGTACTCGACCCAAGCACTGCCCTGTCACCGCTAACTCCATTGCCCAGCAACTTCTCGCCAATGGCCACTTCAAAGACACAGACAAGAACCACACCCGCTCTGTCAAGCAGGAAACCACAAATTTCTGGAAAGCTTCAGGCGTGGATGGCCACTTGTCAGCACCCTTCTCCTTAGCAGAGCTCTCTGCCGCCATGGCCACACTGAAATGCGGGAAAGCTCAGGGACCTGACAACATCCCCCCAGAATTCCTGCTAAACTGTGGTCCCAAATGCCTGGCCTGGCTCCAAGGATTTTACTCATCTTGCCTAGCTTGCCTGGCCTTACCTAAGATCTGGCGGAAGGCTACCGTTATCGCCCTTCTGAAACCGAACAAGCCAGCGGATGACCCCAAGAACTACCGGCCAATTTCACTCCTGTGTGTCCCCTACAAGCTCATCGAGCGGCTTAAGCTTCTTGCTCGGCTGGATCCAGTCATTGACCCCCAACTGCCTGATGAACAAGCTGGCTTCCGGCATGGTCGCTCCACGGTTCAACAGGTAGTTAGGCTGACCAACGACATCGAAGATAGCTTCGAACTGGGAAACAAGGCAGGTGTTGTACTAGTGGACCTGACTGCTGCCTACGACACAGTATGTGTCACAACTTCCGGGATACTTGCAATAAATACAACTTATATCGTTTCTAACATTTATGAATTAAATAATTTATCAATTAAATCAATTTATTATCTCGATTATGGTTACATCATTTGTCTGTTTTTACAGTCTAGAATTATCTCCAGTTACTTTAAAAGCCTAAAAGCGTATCAAAAATATATTTCGAGGCAATTCAATTAGTACGCAATTTTATAATTCCTGATTCTACCTATCTGATGACCATTTCAGTCCACTGTATATATACACATAGGCCTACATGTAGGCTAACGAATGCTTTGGTTTGCACAGTATCTCCATACATTAAGAACATTAACTGTAAATTCAATACATCTAAATTACAGGTGATTTCGGTAAATCCAAAATACAACCGAATGCGGTACATTCAAAAATACAAGCGGATTCAGTACATCAAAAATACAAGTGCGGTGAATAAATACATCAATAATACAATAACATTTAATAAAATACAGAATGTTGCTAGTTCTGCTGGTTAGATAGGATGCGACCAAAAGCAACCAAACTGAAATATTTTAAATGGGCAAAGTTAAATCAAACAATCTTCCACATAAATAACCAAGATAAATTAACAGGAAAACATCACTTACGATTGTAATTGCCACGCTGACCTGCTTGTCCGAGCCACACCCGAGAAACCTCACAGGACTTCAATTTTCCTGTGCCGATGGGTCAAGGGATAGCACAAGCTGCCAAGAAATGGCTCCGCCAGCAGCACTCAAAACCACTGTTTACTTTCATACCAGCTTCTAGTAACAACTGACCTCGCTCTACTGTTATTCCCACCTTTTATACAACTCCAACTAATTTCACAGCATACCTGAAATCCCTCAAGCACGCCAACTGCATTCCAGCCAGCTAAACCACAAATACCTACTTAACAAAATAAGATTAAATATACCTTAACATAACAATCATGGTCCCACCAATAAATCCCTGAATAATTAAAGAAATATGCACCTGCTCAAATTCAGCTGTGACAGTATGGCACCACGGTCTAATCCTCAAGCTCCTTCGCACCATCCCTGACCGCCACCTAGTGCGGTTCCTCGTCAACATCATATCCAATCGCAGCTTCGTCCTAAAGACCAGCGACGGACAGACAAGCCGACCCCGACGTTTGAGAAATGGAGTTCCTCAAGGCTCGGTACTAGCCCCCACCCTCTTTAACATATACATCAGCGACCTGTCACACACCACATCGCGGAAGTATGGTTATGCAGATGACCTGGCACTCCTGCACTCAGACAGGATCTGGACGAAGGTGGAGGACACGCTCACAACTGACATGGAAAGTATCGCAGCATACTTGAAGACATGGAGACTAAAGCTGAGCACAGCAAAAACTACTACAACCCCCTTCCACCTTCACACCAAGGAAGCCCATCGCCAGCTTACCGTCAACCTCAACGGGTCCTCCCTGCCCAATAACCCAACACCCACCTACCTCGGAGTCACACTAGACCGGCAACTCACTTACAGGAAACACCTTGAAGCCCTTCGTGCAAAGACATCATCACGGAACAACCTCCTACGTCGGCTGGCCGGATCGTCATGGGGAGCGAGGACATCCACGCTCCGAACAGGTGCCCTCGCCCTTGTCTACAGTGCTGCCGAGTACACCGCCCCAGTATGGTGTCGCAGTGCCCACGCAAAGAAGCTAGACGTGACCCTAAACGACACCATGCGAATCATCACTGGCTGCCTGCGCCCCACCCCAACAGACTTCCTGCCAGTTCTCGCGGGCATTGCGCCCGCCAAGTTGCGTAGAGAAAAGTTCACTGACAGACTTGTGTGCAAGGCCGAAGCCAATACTGAACACCCATTGCATCAGCTGGTCCACGACGCACAACAG
Organism: Crossaster papposus; assembly: GCA_037893245.1. Taxonomy (NCBI): domain Eukaryota; kingdom Metazoa; phylum Echinodermata; class Asteroidea; order Velatida; family Solasteridae; genus Crossaster; species Crossaster papposus. The sequence goes on along the minus strand of JBAIAA010000279.1, from coordinate 414,296 downwards.
CTTGGTCGTCAACGTCTGCCCTCCCGTCGCCCATTCTCTAGGAATGCTGCAGCTCTTTGCAACTCCAGCTTCTCCCTGCTTGGTGAGTGGGAAGCCAACTGGGAACAGTCAGCTCGACCTGACCAACTCACGGTTGACCCCCACACCAGAGCCCCACCCGGCTCAGACCTGCCCCGCAATGAGTGGGTCACACTGAACCGCCTACGAACAGGGGTCGGGCGGTTCAACGCCAACATGTTCCGCTGGGGGCTGCGCCCATCAGCGGCCTGTGTGTGCGGAGCGGCAGAGCAGACAGCCACACACATCATCAGCGACTGTGCCGCCTTTCCTGCCCCGGCTAACCCGGTGGACCTTACCCACATGAATGAGCAAACAAGAACCTGGCTCAGGCTACTTGTTGGAATAGCGTGACTGCATGCTGTGTCACACGCAAGAAGAATGGGGGCCAATTAGTATTGTTTTTTGTTGTGTGTTTTTGCTACATATATCTGTTTGTCCCTGTGTAAATATGTGTGGGATAGCATACCTGCGGGTGACAGTAGTTAATTTTACATATTTTGTTGAATTTTCTAGTTGTTTTTATTTAATTTGTCTTCGGATATTTTGTATATTTGTATGGCTCCCATCCTGTCTTTGGTTTTTATTATTGCATTTGTATACCTGTTAATTTGTTTTGTTTTCTTTTTGAGAATGTTCGTCTTGTTTCTACCTTGTATATTCCATGTTGTTGGGTCGAATAAATAATAATAATAATAATAATCACGTTTGGTTACTAAAACATTGTGTGAAATAAACTATGATTATGTACTTGTTTTGGTTTTTTTTGAAACTTTGAAATCAAATTGGCCTTGAAATTTCACATGGGAACATATACATGCAAACTAAACCATATTTATTGAGGGGCATCTGACTATGCCTACATTCCTCTTCCTTTCCTAAATGATTGTTTAAGTAATTTATTCTCTGAAATCAGCAAGATAAAAGTTTATACTAGAACTTTATATATGTACCCGTATCTCAAGTTGCTACATGTTAAAAAAGAAAAAACATTGCCGAGGACACTAATAATATGAAATATTTACGTGGACCCACTCTTAATTGCTAAAGACAGGTTTACAGTAAATTTCATTGTACATGTATATACGAAACTGCAACCAAAATACTGTTTTAAAGGAAAATCACACGCTAAGAAATAATTATGGGGATAATTTTGACCTCTTATATAATTAATTAGCCTTAATGGTCAGAACATTTTAGGCCAACGCATGAGTAACGTGTTGTAATTTTGGCAACACGCTGGCAAACGCTGACCAACGCTAGGCCAGCGTTAGCAACACGCTGAGCGCGTTACTCACGCGCTGGGACATGCTGTCACATGCTGAGGAAAACGTAATTTTTTCAACATACATACAATTTCCAGCGTTTGCCAGCGTGTGACTGCACACGCTGGCGGAGCGTTGGAGGTTTGTTACTCACGCGTCGAACACGCTAGACGATCGTTATCAAGTACTCACACACTGGCGCACGCTGGCGTACGCTGGCGTACTCTGGCGACACGCTGGTTATGGCCCTGTCACCCCAGAACGTTTTAGGCCACTGCATGAGTAGCGCGTTAAAAATACATGTAGTTGATACGCTGGCAATCGCTGAACTTTCACAGAAAAAGTCAAGTGGGACCGTGATTTCAGCGTGTCCATACAGGTTGATAACGGGTTCATAGCGTATGCCAGCGCGTGAGTATCGTGTGAGGAACGCGCTCAGCGTGTGAGGAACGTATCACTGATTTTATAGTAAAAATACGACTGCGGGTCGCCAGCGTGTGAGTAGTGGGTTGGTAACGATCGTCTAGCGCGTTCGACGCGTGAGTAACGACCATCCTGCGCAGACCTCAAAGATCGATGTGGGGAAAATCTCCAGAGATCGATGTGGGGAAAAGCCCAAGAAATAATTGCGGGGAAAATCCCCAGGCAGGGATGGGGAAAGGCCCCAAGGATCGATGTGGGGAAAAGCCCCAGAGATCGATTGGGGGGGGGGGGGGGGGGGGGGGAAGCCCCAGAAAGAGATGTGGGAAAGAGCCCCAGATATTGATGTGGGGAAAGGCACAATGCAGAGATCTAAAGAGGATACAATCCCCCAAACTTTTCTTACCGGATATGAAAAGACCAATGTTGGCTCTAATCAAATCCAAAAGTGAAATATTCTGAGACCCCTGGCAAAGGGAGAATAAACAGCGGAAAGCTTTTAATAAATAAAGTGTTGTGGAGGCGCTAATGGGTCGTTTGTTTATCTTTAATACATGGGTAACCTTGACTGAGCCTGTCAAGTTTGTTCCCTAAAGGGAGCAACCGGCCGATACCGTATACAGCTGATTTGTCTGTTATTTCTGTACTGAACAAGTGCACAGCGCCTGGTGGTGGTAACGCGGAAAATATATTTATGTTTCTTTAGTAGGCTAGTGCGCTTTATATGTTAATATTTTTTTAATCAATTTAACACCCACCAATAGCTCAGCCACTCATGTTAATTTGTTTCAACTTTACGTGGAATATCTATTAGTTTTTAATTAAAAACAATAACTTGTTCAGAGCAAATCTTACTTCACCATGCCTTTTTGCGTTGCACTAAAAAGGTGAAAACTGATTAGCCCGTATTGATCAAATGACCCGGTTTTCATTCCAAGATGGCGGTATCCACGAAACGGCTTATAAAAACATGTACATGTAGCATGCAAACGCACAAGTTATTCAACGAACGTTGCATTGTATATTGTACAATATTATTTTTGAAATGCACTTGTTTTAGTTGGCACTTTGCACAACCATAATTAACACCTCGAGTTTTAAATATAGGTTTTACCGGCCATTTTTTTAATCATTCAAATTCACCAACTCCCACATTAATTTTCGTCCAAGAAAACAACCCACACACTTTTAACAAACTAATTTAGTCATTTATCATTCAATTTCAAAGTTTGATCACTCCATTTGAACATTGTCTCGAGAATATTCGTCGTTACAGATAAAATTCGTCTAAGCTGTTGCCCAAAGGCAGCATTCACATAATATGTAAGTGTATGTTAAATAAATTAGTCTAAAGTGTACCTAAATCAAGCAAACAAAACTAATTTAACAGCTTAGATGAATTTAATTTGTAATGACGAATATTTTCAATATTTTTAAAACTTTGCAATTGAATGATAAAACAATTAATGATTAAATTGGTTTGTTAAAAGCGTGTAAAAAATATTCTCGGACAAAATTGAATGTGAGAGAAATTGAATGAAAAATGTTTTAAAATAGGAGGGAAAACCTATATAATAGAATTGGTATAAAATGAAAAAAGCAGTCGAACAAAATGAACGTTGTCGTACCGTTGCTGAGTGGAGATTGTGCACAAATACCCAAACGACGTTAACAAATACCTCCCCTAAAAAGGGCAATAATAAATCGATAAATTGTGGAAAATTCTGCTTCGAACCCACTAATTTGTTTTCGTGGATACTTTAAAAAGGATAAATAGCAGTGATATACTGATTTTGTTTGCAATTAATGTGAACCCCATGCGTTTGATCGTGTTATTTTCGAACGAAAATGGCAGAAAATGGCCTTAGATTCCCATGCTGCAAACAGTTGGCCGATCACAACACCACGCGACCGCCGGTGTGTCATCCAAAAAGACGGGGCTTACAACGCGACCAGGCAGGTCGCGATCAGCGCCCCTCGTGCGTGAGCAGGGAAAGTACATGCATTGATGTGCCGTATCACGTCCACGGGCTGTGCGTACACAGCCAGTCCGCAGCGCACGCGTTCATGAGGTCATACCCCGAACTTTATTTGCACGGCCTACGTCTCAAATTGTAATTGCGAGAGTTGGACAGCTTTGTTTTAACGAACTACACGTTCCAAAAAAACAGTCATTCTCCAAGAAGGCATTGTAAGTGGAAAGCGAACGTTTTTCTGAATCGAATGATATACAATTAACGAGATTCAGTATTTTTTGTCAGAATTTTGTTCACTCGAAGTTAGGGTATGATTTTGAGGAAAGAAATTGTCGTGTGTTTAGTTTCTGCGCCCTGACTGGACTAAGAAACATTGCCAACAATTATCACTACACATCGATAAAGAAAGCAATGAGCTTTCGTTTGATATACATTTTAGCCTGTGGTGAGATGTTTCTCATGTTTTCTGCGACGATTTTCGTGCGCGCTATTTCAACTTTTGTCGGCCATGTCTTTCATCTTGTACATACGCAGAGCGTGTACTTCATCATGCACACAAGCACATATAATTATTGTTTTGTTTTGTGTGGCTTATTTGTATGATAAAGTTGGGCTTCTGCCTTTATGTCATGCATACAAAATAGATTTGTGTTCCTTATGTGACGACTTATATAGGCCTATGTTTTGTTAATAATAGTTACTGCTAAACTTCATAGTTCCCTTTTCTGTCTTCCAATGTTTCTTATAATGTCGTGCCGTCCACCACCATGGCCGTGCCCACCGCCGTCCCCACCGCAGTTATCGCAGCCATCGCAAGCATGTCGGAAGCCTCTACGGCCGGTAAAAGCACTTGTCCTTGGAGATTCTCTCACAAAGTATCTCAAAGAGAACATCACTACTGAGTTGGTTGATTTACAGGTAATGACTTTAATTGAATTTTTGGCCTTAGAAAGTATCTGCTTCAGCATGGCATCAACTTCATCAATTCAATCAATTTTTTTCAAAAAAAAATTAAAAAAATTGAATTATAATCCAAAAACAAATGAGAATTTTTTTATATTTTTTTCTAAAATATTAATACCTATATATAAATATGGGGAAGAAAACAAACCAACGCCGAAAGGGTACACCCAGTGGAATAAAGCTACGTTAGAAAAATATTCAGACAAATTTAACATCTCGCATTTACGAACGAGAAAAGCGTAGGCCTACTCGTCAAGATTATATACGCGGTATAAAACGCGAAGAGAGTAAATTTAATAACTTGATGAAAAAGACGTAGACGATCTCAAAAAATGTGTAGATAATAAAGATATAGAATTTACTTTCTATTCAATGTCACGGCCTATTGTTTATTTTACTGGCACGATATCTGTCATGTACCTAAATTGCTGGTATTGCGGTCGAGGTCATTCGGCATTGTCACTCTATCGCTGCGTGTTTTTATTACCTGCGTCGTACACATGCGTTTATATGTTAGGAGTGAGTGAGTGAGTTTTTATGGTTTAACGCCGTACCAGCATCAATGGCCATATTCACGGCGGGAACAAATTTCATTTCAACAATTTTTTATTTCATTCAACAATTAATGTGAAGAAGTTACAGTTTTAGAGGTGGGAGGAAAACCCCAGAAGAATATCCTGGGGAAAAACCCACGGAGTCAGGCAGGGACTGAAAACCCAATCCACATATTGGCCCAGGCCGGATTCGAACCCGGGTCATAGTGGTGGAAGGCGAGGAAAGAACCGCTACACCAACCCGACTCCCCTATATGTTAGGAATACACATGTCATGTTTATACAGATTGAGAGTAAGGTCACTCCCTATCGCTGTGTGTTTTCATTACCTGAGCCATACACATTGTGCGTTTATATGTTGGGAATACATATTACATGTTTATGATATTTTATACAGATCGAAAGAGACGATCAAAAAATAAAATTTGGACCAGAACTGGCCATGCCCCCTATAAAATTGTCAGAGGGAGAGAGAGATCATCAAAAAATTTAATTTGGAACAGAACTGGCCATTCCCCCCCTAGTAAAACAGCAATTTATTTTTGTAGGAATAAGCTTATTTTGTTTTCCATGTACTACATCTTACAGATTGATGCAGACTTTCAGCATCTCTTTAAGGAAGAAGCTGGCCATTTTACTTCAAAATGAGAGACGGTGGCCCCGACCATTCTGAACCAGATAAAACTGGACCTGACTGACGACACAGCTTCGCTTCTGTTGTCAGAGCTGTATGACCCAAACACACCTGGGGCAGAAGATGAATTAGAGGATTATTCACCATCTCTTGGTGAGCGTTTTGTGCAGTCTTATAGGTAGCGTCCAAAAGTTTTGAATGTTTGAAGAAATTGGGAACACCCAAGCATGCTTCACTTAAGAACGGCCTGGGGCCAATTTCATAGAGCTGCTAAGCACAACAATTTGCTTAGCACAACAAAATCTTGCTCATTAAAAACAGGTTACCAGCCAACATTCTACGGGTTTTTCATGCTAAGCCAAAATCCAGCTGATTATCAATCGATAACAATAAAGATCACGTGAAAATCTGGTCTGTAACCTTGTTTTTGCCAAGGACACATGTTTATGCTCAGCACATTTTTGTGCTTAGCAGCTCTAGGAAATTGGCCCCTGTTCTAGTTGGAAACAAACCAGGAACATCAGAATATCAGAAATGCATGATGCTCTCTTGTTTAAAGATGGTGTGTCCGAGCTTTTAGGGGGTTGCACCCTAAAAAAATGATGTTCAAATTGAATTGATAATTCGTCACCGACACCACGAACTGACACCCAGTGGTCGCCGTTACAGAAATACAATTCGGAGAAAAACGCTTTTAAAGGTTTGACACGAGTTTACTTAGTCAACAAATCCGTCTACTTGAGGGGTTTTGGTATCATTAAACGTAACAATTCGTTAACTGCTGAAACACAATTTTTATATTGTGAAAATATGGTTAGTTAATTAATAATTAAATGATTAAGACGGGTGCCAGTTCGTGAAAACGAAAACTGTCGCGTTTTCGGAGAGTGCGCGCATACATTGCAGTGAGTGAGTGCCAGTTCGTGAAAACGAAAATTGACGCGTTTTCGGGCAGTGCGCGCACACTGTGCATGCTGGGTGTCAGTTCGTGAAAACGAAAACTGTCGCGTTTTCGGGGAGTGCGCGCACACAGTGCTCGGGTGCCGCCGTGCTGACAGCATCGAGTTCTATCGTAGACAAACGTGATACGTATACACGGCGTAATAGTGTTCTTTCGTTTTAAACGATTTCATACGACACGATAGACAGTGTACGTCTCCTATCCAATAAAAAGCCGTGCCAAACAATACGGCCCTCTCAGCAGGGCCCCGTCAAATCGTTGGCCAGATGACGACCGGTTACATTAGGCTTTTGTTATTATTTTTTTAATAAGGCAAATATAATGTTACATATTCAGCATGAATTAATTTATTTAACTTAAAGGGATCGTATACGTTTGGTAATTACAGCACAAATTAATAGCAATAAAAACTTACTTGGTATGAAGTACAGCAGTTTTGGATAGTACAATGCATTTTTAGAAACTTTTCACTTCGAAGCACTGCGGTTATGGAAAAAGATAGCATTTTTGAATCTGAGAAGCGTTACTGCAGTGACTTTTCTAAAATGGTGTATTCAAATGCAGATTATTCTTCCTGGGTGGACATAACAGCTCCAGATTTTCGGCAATATCCCCAAATCGCTACCATCTTTTGAAATGAAATTTGCACAGGTTAGTTGTATGGTATATATCTATAACTATACAGGATTGAAACAAACAATGGGTTCCAATTACCAAACGTATACAGGCCCGTACGCAGGGGGGGGGGGGGGGGGGGGGGTGCGACGGGTGCGTACGCACCCCCTCCCCCAAAAAATTACCGAAAGGTCCACATTTTTCGGGGTAAATAATGGTATTTTGATGTAGACATAACGGTACTGGCACACGAAAAATGTTGGTCCCATTGTTGGCCCCATCAAGTACAAATTCGCACCCCCCCCCCCCTAATAAAAAAATCCTGCGTACGGGCCTGGTATACGATCTCTTCAAGGTAGCAATGTAGGCCTACAGTGGACTAAGATGCTCATCTAACGGTGGGATTTCTCATCTTTGTTCACTATGCCTTCTATGGCGCCCGTTGGAGTCGGCGGGAAATTGCCTGGACAAACGCGTCGCTGCAAGGATAGACCATGCCTAAACATGTCCATTTATATTGGTTTGATGAAAGCCGCGGTGGGGTGGGATGGGGGGGGGGGGGGGGGGGGGGGGGGGGGGAGGGGGCGAGGGGGGTCTATTAATCTTCATTACCTGATGACTGTAACATCTATATTTGACGAAATTGCTAATCACTGCGACCAAAAATACTAAACAATTTATAGGAGCTCGCTAACAAGTAACATAGGGCAAGATATCTCAGTTGGTAGAGGGCAGGCTAGTATTCCGGAAGTCGCAGGTTCGAGTCCCGCCTTGCAAAATTCTTTCATGCAAATTTACCTAGTCAGGTTTCCCTTGTGGATTTTTTGTGTATTAAAGATAAAATGTCATATCCTCTTTGAGTATAGGCCTTGTTGTTAAACATTCTATTTAACACTTTGACAAATTGAAAATATATTTACTTCCATTCTATTCCCCCCCGAAAACACAATACACTTACAGTAATTGCGGTCTTTGTACTATTCGTATGCATGCACAATAAATTGTAAGATTTATTGTAAACATTTGACGTGGCGATCATTACCGAAATCCCTATAGCAACTAAATAAAATATTACCTGTATTTGTTCCTAGTTCAATCAAGCTAAAAGCCACCAATGAAACGAACTGTGCCTTTTGTCTCTTTGACAAGCTGAACAATGTCCGCGTCGTTTGTGTTCCAAGTTGTAAATATTGTAGTATCAATCAGTCACCCAAATGACGATTAAGCTCTCGGTATTGAAGCAGGGAGCTTTGTTAAAAAATTATTAAAAGTACATTAGGGTTCGCTCATAATAATTTAGGTAGTCCTAATACATCAAATTGAGCGTTGGAGTTGGCTCATTTACATTACAGAAAGAAAAAGGCGAGGAATATTAATCCTTTTCACCCACCATCGAGCTTGGAAGCAAGTTGAGCGGTTATGTGTTATTCACTAGTATAGTAGCACCCAAAATTAGCAATTAACTATAGATGTTGCAGTCATCCAAATTTCTACCTATCCCACCCCACCGCGGCTTTTATCAAAACAATTATGAATGAAAATGTCTGCGCATGGTCTATCCTCGTTGCAACGCGTTTGTCCAGGCTATACTTAAATTCCCCGCTGACTCCAACGGATATATTACAAGCGCGATATTACAAGGCATAGAAATTGAACAAAGATGGGAAATTGTACGACTAGATGAACATCTCTAGTCTCCTGTAGGCGCACATTGCTGTTATAACAAACCGCAGAAAAAGCTTCCTTAATTTAAATATAATAATTCATGCTGAATATGTAACATTATCTTTGCTTACTAATAGCAAAAGCCTAATGTGACGACCGGTCGTCATCTGGCCAACGATTGGACGGGGCACCGGTGGGAGGGCTGTATTGTTTTGCACGGCTTTTGATTGGATAGGAGACGTACACCGTCTACCATGTCGTATGAAACCGTCTAAAACGAAAGAACACTATTACAACATTGCCCTGGGTACATTGTATAGACAGTGCTAGTTCGTGAAATCTTTTTCACAGCGCGCCCCCGCAATTTCGTTTTCACGAACTGACACTGAGTGCAGCGTCACTTCGTGGAACCGAAAAACGACAGAATAGACTAATTTCTGCAAATCTCCCCAATACAAATTAGAAAATTAACATGATTTAGGAAAAAACAACTTCGCCATGTTATACTTCATGGCACAAAATGATATATTCAGCAATAATTTTGTTTTCGAATTTTTCGAATTTGTTGTACACATGTGATGCAGAGGGTGCCAGTTCGTGGTGTCGGTGACGAATTGTCTAGCATTGTATTTGTTATGAGCCTTCGAATGAAACATCCCATGAACAAAATTAAAATGGCCAACAGCGTGTAATTAATTAATTCAATTCAAATTGTGAATTAGGAGCGTCCCACTACTAATTTGTGGGGGTCCCAGTTTGTAAGGACCGACACTATGTCAGGGCATTTTGTGCTCTAGTTTGTACCCGCAGTTTGGTGGGGAGTTTGTAGGTTCTAAGGGGCCGTCCAAGGTTTTCAACATTGTAATGGTCGTACAAAGCGTACGACGGGGGGAGGGGGGTCGGAGGCCGCGTACGACTTTAAATTGTTTATTTTGTACCGTACAATCAGCAAAGTAAAATTATATCATTTGGGTTGTTTTCTAATATTTCGAAAGAATTTCCAACACTAAAATCAGAAGCGATACAAATTCCACTGTTCCAAAGGCAAAAGGATTGCTTCGGCAGGTTATACCTTGTTTACAGCTATTGTGCTATACGTAGCTAGCTGGCCGCGAGGACGGGATACTTTTGACGCCGCCCGCCCTACACGCCGCGGCGGCCGAGTTGGCACTGATTTTGTATAGCGCAACGTATGAAGCAGAATCAGTGTCAAAAAGATCGGACGTGTTTTTACAACTCGGATGCTTTCCTAATTCGGATGTATTCCTAATTCGGATGCTTTTTGCAAACTCGGATGCTTTTTTAATTCGGATGAATTCGTAATTCGGATGCTTTTTGTAAACTCGGATGCTTTTTTAATTCGGATGCTTTTTTATTCGGATGCTTTTCTAGTTCGGATGTTTTTTGTAATCTCGAATTTTTTTTTAATTCGAATGCTTTTCTTGCTCGGATGCTTTTTATAAACTCGGATGCTTTTTTAATTCGGATGCTCTAGTTTGAATGCTTTTTGTAAACCCGGATGCTTTTTGAAAACCGAACATAATTATTCGCAAATCGGATGCTTTCCCAATCCGGCACTAGGGTGGCCCTGAAAGGTATAACACATCGCAGATTCAGCGATATCGCGCATTCTGCGCGAATTTGAACGATGACAAACATGTTATCGCATAGGCCTATATCTAAGCATATATCTGAGATGTGGAAGATTTTATTGTGGATTTCTGCACAGATTTATGTGAAGGCGAATATTTTCTGGCCAAATTTGTTAAAAGGCCCCTTTTTTATATTAGATTTCAAGTTCTGCGAATATTTCTCAGTACGCAAATTTGTGCGATGTCGCACGGATGTACGTGCACCTACATGTGTTCTAAAACGGACAGGCAAACGTCGTGGTTCAACTTTTAAACGTCGTGGTTCAACTTTCAAAACGTCGTATACTTCAACTTTTAAAACGTCGTGGTTCAACATTCAAAACGTCGTACTTCAACTTTCAAAACGTCGTGCGCTTTTACCTGGCTCAAGGTAGCCGCGTATTCGGCCGGTGTGAAAGGTAATTCTGTCCCCCCTGGTAAATGTGTGTCCCCCCCCCCCGGACAGACTTACCAGGCCGTGACCCGGTAAATCTGTCCGGGGGGACACCTATGTATTTCTGTCCCCTTCCAGGTAATTCTGTCTCCCTGCCCAACGTTAAACGTGTCTCCCTGGTAAAATTGTCCCGTGCAACGTCACAAGTCTAGCACCCACTAGACGCAACAACCAGTGTAGTACAGGTTCACCCCTGGGCATACAGAATTTGTACGCGTGCAAGAAGTCTGAAAATACTGATTACTGCTATTTTCCCTTTCGCGCAGAAACGTAGATCGGTTGATTTAATTAATACAGTTATTTATATTTTTATTTTTATTTTGATAAATCGATGAAGGGACAGAAGTCCAAATGATAAATACCATATGGGCTTTTCATTGAAATAACATCAAAATAACCACTTATGTGTGGAACATTGGGGGACAAAATTACCTATAGAGAGGGGACCGAATAAACTTGAGTGGGACGGAATAACGGCTCTAGGGGGACACTTTTACCTAGGTAATTCTGTCCCCCGGACAATTTTACCGGGAGACAGAATTACCGTCCACACCGGATCTCTTCGCGCGGATTCAGTTCAAATTCACCAAAAGGCGACAAATAATTAATACATGCTGCAAAAGGTGATGCATTTTCTAAAAAGGTTTATGTCAATTTATTTAAAGAATTTTTCGAAATAAACCGTAAATATAACAATACTTTTTCCAACCCTTTCAAATCATACAGCATATTAGCCACACTTGTTTATCCTTTCCTGTAATTTTGATGACAAATTACAGTTAAATTAGCTGCCTAATGAACTCAGTAATCCTACTTATTATTTTTATAGATTTGGAAATGAGAATGAAACATTTAAAACAAAATATACCTCACATGTTTCCAAAACTCATACTTTTATTTCATAATCTACAAGATAATGTTACTGGGCAAACTTAATGTGGGTATAGGCTTCAGCCGAACACTAATTAGTGCCTAATTAGCCCGTTAAATAAATCCCTTTTTCAATGCAGCATAATTGTAATGCGTTTTTCGGCTGCGAGTATATCTGCCTTTTTAAAACAAAGTGTACATCACATGTTATTCAAACCTCATATTTGTATTTCATGATCTACGAGATCATGTTTCTGGGCACACTTAATTTTGGTATAGGCTTCAGCCGAACAGTAATTAGTGCACTCGCACTCGGGCTTATTTGCAATGTTCTCGGTGAATCAGTTTCGTCAATCAACAATTTCAACAATTAATTTCACCACGCCAGATTTTATGAGAATGATAACTGTAACTGTATTTAATAACACAACAGCCCTTCAACTAAGTTCTGCATCATTATATGGATCCTAGTAGTTTGTCAGCTTAGATCGTTAGGTAAAAGACGGTTTCAGACCGTGTCCATATTTTTAAAAATTATATTTCCACCTAATATCGACCCATAATTCTTTGCGATATATAGCACACTTGGGTTAAATGTAAATTTCTAAGGTCGAGTGCAAATAAGCAGATATTATCAAAACTACATAAAATGTAAATAAAGAACAAAGGTTATATGTCAAAATTAGCATATAAAAGAATCTTGGAACGGTACTGCCACTCGTGCTTGATAGAACACTTGCCAGATAGAAAGAGTGGGGCACGGAAACTGATTGCCTTGCAGGTGTGCTTTACAGAAATGTACAATTGCAATTCATGTGGGAAAAGGAAAAGAAAGTACAGCAATAATAAAATCAGGTCTTGAATTTGTAAAACCACACTGTTACCGTATTGTTTGAAATTTCTATAAAAGGTTTGACAAATAACTCGAAGTAGAATTACTTCCATTAAGCAGCTAATTTAACTGATATTTGTCATCAGAATTACAGGAAATATTAAACAAGTTTAGCTTATGTTGTATGATTTGAAATGGTTTGAAAAAGTATTATTATTTACCATTTATTTTGAAAAATTATTTAAATAAAATGACATATTTTACTTAATGGGCACTTTGGGAGACAAATTAGCGATAGTTTTAATTCACTTGGGAGACAGTGGCACTTAGGGAGACATTTCAGTGTCTCCCTAAGTGTCTAGCTACCCCACAAAACGATATTTGGGAGTTATTTTTGCTCGGAGAAGACAGATTTGGGTCTAAATAGCATAAATATGAAATTTCGTGGAAAAAGCTCCAGGTAAAAACGGGTTAGGTTACAATAAAGATTGTGCACGACTCTATGGGATTGTCTCCCAAAGTACCCATTTGGGCGTTTTATTAAAACCTTTTGAAAAATGCATCACTTTTTGCACTTTTTGCAGCATGTATTATATATTTTTCGGCTTTTGGTGAATGCGGAGTGAATCCGCAGCCAAAAATCCGGCCGAATACGCGGCTACCTTGAGCCAGGTAAAAGCGCGCGAAAGTTGAACCACGACGTTAATTGAAAGTTAAAGTACGACGTTTTGAAAGTTGAACCACGACGTTTTGAAAGTTGAACCACGACGTTGCCTGTCCGTTTTAGAACACCATAACATTCAAAACTTTCAAAACGTCGTACTTCAACTTTCAAAACGTCGTGGTTCAACTTTCAAAACGTCGTATGTGCTGACATCGCGGCAGAAATGTGCACATAAATCTGCATATAAATCTGCTGTACGTGAGTGCGACATAGCTGCGCTGAGTTAAATGTGCAATGAAAATGTACATGTATTGCCCATTCGTGCGACATCGCACACATTTGCGTACTAAGAAATCTGCGCAGAACTTGAAATCTAAAATAAAAATATGCGACTTTTCAAAAATCTGCCCAGAAAATATTAACCACCACATAAATCTGTGCAGAAATCTACAATAAAATCCAGGGCGGGGTCCAGGGCGGGGTCCAGGGCGGGGTCCAGGGCGGGGTCCAGGGCGGGGTCCAGGGCGGGGTCCAGGGCGGGGTCCAGGGCGGGGTCCAGGGCGGGGTCCAGGGCGGGGTCCAGGGCGGGGTCCAGGGCGGGGTCCAGGGCGGGGTCCAGGGCGGGGTCCAGGGCGGGGTCCAGGGCGGGGTCCAGGGCGGGGTCCAGGGCGGGGCCAGAATTTGTGGATCTACATCTGTAGAATAGTGTGCAAACTCCTTACTAGCATTTCCTATACGGGGATAGTAGCCTTTACAGGTGTTTGAAGCTTAAACTCCAGTTGCCTTACACCTGCCAATCACGCTGCGATAATTACACACTCGTAAACTCACACAAGTGGGTAAATGCCGTCAATAGGGGACGGGGCATTGTCCGACCGTCTTCCCTCTTTTGTTTGTACTCTAACGTTTTCGGATGATCGCCATAGGATTTGCACACGAGTCTGAATCGGGGACCTTTGCGGAATAGGGGACCCCATTGTTCCCTTTGTCATACGTCCCCTATTTCAATCAAAAACAAACGCAACACGAACAACCTAAATCAACTGAGACAAATTAATCGTTAATTGGTTCTTGTCGCTCAGTTTATTCAACGTCATTGGTCTTTTTGTATTGGAACCTTTTTTGTATCGCAATATACAAGCAAAATGTAAAATGTGTTTATTGATTAAGATTATTTAAGTTTTTTAGTTTTAGTAATGTTCAATTAATTTCACAAGCACTCACAAACACCGCGCTCCATCAAAACAATGCATAATATCATAATTGCAATTTAGTGAAATTGTTACAAACGATTACCGCATTTCTTACTTGCGTGTTAAACAAATGACACCCCCATAAAACTTAGTTTCCAAAAGCATTATCACGATAGTGAACAAAATCTAACAATAAAGAAGCATGACAAAAGAATTTTTTTTTTTACATTTTCTTTTTTGTCACAAGAAACAACTATAAACCTTCATATTTCAAACTTGTGCAGACAAATAATAAATAATGACATCAGAAAAAATAAATCTGTGAAATTCTGATTCTTTTGTGGTATTAGAGTATTTTAGTGGAAAAGTAACTGGAGTAAAACAATTTATAAGAGGATTTTTTTATGAGAGGAATAACACTTGCTACAAATTCTAAGCTTATGTCATTTTGTGCAACATTCTATTCGTGCAATACAAACATTATTAATGCATTCATGTACGAATAACACTTATTTGTTAAGCTGACAGCACTTGTGAAACTATAATTGTAATCCCAGTAACATATTGTTTTCCCATACGCTGTATTTATAATTTAGCAAGAACAGTTTTCACAACGTTCCGTTATTATGGACCTTATTCAAAAAGAAGACATTTGGGTTGTGTTCCCTGGATGTATCTGTTGAATGGGATGGTACCAGACTATTTTTGAATTCTAGCCTCAGTTTCAATATTTTTTTGAAATGTGGCATAAAACATTAAGGTATGTTTATTCACAAATTTTTAACTTTTCATCAGAGACGACTGGAGTTATGTGGTAATTAAATGTAGGTCATTGCTTTCATTTCTATCTGCAAGTTCCAAAACTGAAGATTTTACCTCACTTTCAATGTATTATGACCGACTCGTGAATACATCTTAAAGTGACGGATGCTGTTCGTAGCCCTGCAATGCTGGCGAGGAATTTAACTTCAATTTAAACAAAGACCATCATGTCTGTTTTCGTTTAAACAGTGCAACCGGCAGGTTGTTGTATACATCAGTGAACCCTTGTGTGTGCCATTACGCCTATAATAATGTCGCTGTTAAAAATCGGAGTGAAAATAAACTTAGTCTAAATTCGAGGCAGCTTCGGTTAAACTCGGTAATAATTTAACATTGCGATATGATTAAATGTAGCCGTTGTTTCGTCAGATGTACAAAATATAATGGGTATTCTTTTGTAATAAGCAAAACAAAAACCAGTTAACCACTTAACTTGTTGACAAAGTGATATTAACATTTCGATTAACTGCGAAACACATTATTCCATATAATTGTTTTGGGCAGTTTTATGGTTAATAATGAATAATATGGTTGTGCAATGATTTACAGGTGCCAACTAAAACAAGTACATTTCGAATAAATATTAACAATGCAACGTTCATGGTCCAATTTCGCGCGTTTTTATGCTACATGCTTTCATGGAATAACCGTTTTTCCATGAGGTCCATTGCACGCCTTGGTGACTATCTGCATTCTTGTCTGGATAATATACACCATTCAAGTGAGACCAATAACAGTTATTAAACCACCAGGCTCCCGTGAACTCTTGTGCACAATTGCGCACTGACGACCCATCATTGTCACGATTCTTTGTTGAAAACTGATATCTTTTTTGATAAAACCGTCTATTATTTCCCTGATACCCAAGAGAGTCGCCGGCAGTGCTGCTGGCATTGTATTGGTCATAATTCAGATTGTACCCACCCGGAGATATTTGAAAATCTGAGTATTTTGCCCATGCCGTGTTGCCCTCCCAGTCCTCTAAATCAACTCGTAGCTCCCATGTTGCACGTGAATCATCAGACGTCAGAGTCACCAAGTTGTCATTACCCATCCAGAACTCACCGGACAGATCACCAAAGCCAGACTGGTAGTCGGCCCAGTTACGGTAAAAGTCCACGCTGCCATCTTGTCGCCTCTGAAACATGACCCATCCCCCACCGTCAGTTTCCATATCGCAGTAGACACGAAGACCGCCATTGCCGATTCCCTCTGGGTAGATTGTGTAGATACCGCTTGAACGACAACCAGCATCTAAGAGCATCTTGCAACTTCTGTAGCGATTCAAGGAGCTATCAGCCAGTGAGTAGAGAGGTGTGTCCTCATCTGCATCAAAGTACACGCTCCCTTGAGTTGCATTGAAGTAGTCGGGATGCTCTCGTCTTGTGGCAAGGTTCAACTCGCACATTTTACTGAAGTCGTTAAAGTTAAACGACTTGCAACGTTCATCCATGCCGCATTCCCGTCCGCAGATGACACGAGATTGCACAGTTTTGATTGTATATGCAAAACCTCGAAGTGCGTGATTTTCGGCGGCATAAAATGTATGTTTCTTTGTATATGAAGATGTTTCATACCCAAAGACGGGCGAGGTAGCTCCCTGGAAAATGATGAATATTATGTGAAATAGTTCAAAACAAATGATTTCTTTTGCCATCCCGTGAATTAAGTTAAGGCCACGTTATAACAGAAGATTTCAGTTTTTTGTTATGTTGCCAATTTCATAAAACTGCATAGGTCGACATTCAGCGATTTATCATGTAGGATTTCAACAACTGTTGTGAAAAGAGTACAATTTCCAGGCACACTGTTACCCGTAGATGTCTTCTTGGCACAACTGCCAGATTGCTCTCAGAGTCCTGGTGATGCTGTAGTTTACAGAAAGGAATGACGATTTAACGGATTTAACGATTACCAAACTTGAATTGACAGCCTGAAACTAAATCACGAATATTGTGAGTTAAGTTGCGTTCACAAAAATCCGTATTCATTTGTACTCATGAAGAGTTTCCCATTTTGCGACCGAGTTTTTGCGTGTCATCGTTACACCACTGGTTTGCTCTAGTGACAGAGGTCTGTCGATGATGGGGTTTTATAATTCACAGAAAGCATTGATGGTGAAGCAGACGATGTGTATCTCTCTGATTGGTTATCACAGTTAATACGTCATTCAGATCAGTGGCTGGTAGTCACAAACCGTAGCCCCTGATTGGCGGAGGTTTTTAAAGCTCATAACCTAATCGGATAAACGCCAGCTGCAGATCATTGGTGTCTGGTCTTCTTTTAAATTAAATGTCGTCTAACAGAATGCACCACCGTATAAATAAAGAGGCCTTTATTTAGGAGGTAGCGTATACGCTCATATCCGAGTCAATTTCACGCTTGTTGATTTCATCAAAATGTAATCAGCAATTCAAGGCCATTCAATCGTTCCAACAATAAGCAGCCTTGGCCAAGACCATCGTCGTTTATTTCCTCGAAATCCACCCGCGCGCTGCTGAAGTTAATAGTTAAATAAAGATTCTAGGCACCCATCCAAATGATTGAGCTAGATATTCTGCAATTGTTCCGAAAAATTGAATGTTTATGAAGAAATTATAGTATAATTTGCCGGACAAAGAAGAAGAACAAGAAAAACTGCTTGACGCCGGTTGAAAACTAACGCCGTTTTTATCAGTATTTTTCTTGGCATTCATGATTGTAAAACTTCAGACAGGTCAGTTAAATGATATTTACTGTATAAAATACAACCCCCCCAAATCCACCCATTCCTAATAATACAAGCAATTACCAATGGTGTATCCTACCTTTACATCCACCCATTCCTGATAATTCAAGCAATTACCAATGGTGTATCCTACCTTTACATCCACCCATTCTTGATAATTCAAGCAATTACCAATGGTGTATCCTACCTCTACATTCACCGTAGCTCTCCAAAATCTCCATTGCAGTTTTTGAGGATTGAGGATGAATGGTATTTAAAAAAAATGAGGATTTTGGAGGATTGAGGCACAATGTTGTTTCAAGTGTGGAGAATTTTTGGGGATTATTGGAGATACCAGTAGGCCTATCTTGGTTTACGCTTCACACTCCAGTGAGCACGGATGCTTTGAATTTTAAAGAATTCGAGCGATTCACAATACCTAGAAGCTGCCGTTGGAGGCGCAAATCCTGCTATACCCGCAGTGCATCATGGGAAAAAGTCGGCATCAGTTTGAAAAACGGTATTCATTTTACATGAACTCATCCTTTTTTTACGTCTTTTTGGACGCGCACGATTTAAGTTCCAATTTTTTTTCTGCAAATAACAATGTTTTAATCAACGACGCTTCCGGATACATTTATGTTTGTGTTGTACCTCGCGTAAACAATGTAGAATAGATATTTCACTACAGTATGATATACGGAAGAAGTCGAAAGAGTACCTACATTTCTTGAAATAACTGTACATAATTATGTAATTGACATGCCGTTTCCATACATGCCGTTTCCATGTAAGACTGTCATCGATCATTATGCCCAAAAATGTAATGCAATTAGTTTTTATAATTCTAGTATTGTCAATGATAATTTCAGGAATTTGATGATATTGCTTTTTGGTAAATAACATATAATTAGTTTTTTTAACATTAAGGGATAACTTGTTTGCTTTTATCCAAGACGATATTTTTTCCATTTCACAATTAATTATGTCAAAAAGTACATTCACATCACTATGGCTATAAAATAAATTACTGTCATCAGCAAATAAGATAAAAGAAAGTACATCAGAGGATTGGTCAAAATCATTAATGTAGATTGAAAATAAAAGGGGGCCCAGAATAGAGCCCTGGGGAACACCACAAGAAATATTACAAAAAGTAAATTGAATACCAGAAATCGATACAAATTGCTGACGATTTAATAGAAAGGTAACTCCTGAACCAATCCAAGGCAACTCCTCTTATCCCATAGTGTTTAAGCTTAAATAGTAGTATTTCATGATCAACTGTATCAAAGGCCTTGGAGAGGTCCAGGAAAATTCCAATCGTAGAAGTAGATGCATCTAGATCAGTTGTTATTTTGTCAATTAATTTAATTATAGCATGTATAGTTGAATGGTTTTCCCGAAATCCATACTGATTATTAGATATAATGTTGTGTTTGTTTAAAAATTGTAAGGTTTGTTTATAAATAACTCTTTCCATAATTTTTGAAAAAGATGTCAGAACAGAAATAGGTCGATAGTTGTTAACAGATTTGGGATTTCCATTTTTAAAAACTGGAGTGATCCTGGCAATCTTCATTTTGTCAGGTACTTCACCTGATAAAATGGGAAGATTAATAATATAATAGGTTTGGATATTGCCTGGATCACTTGTTTGAGCAATGAACAACTAATCTGATCGAAGCCTGCAGTAGTTTTATTAGTTAGGTTCTAAATCGTCTTGGTTTCAGTCAAAGGAATTCCACTTTTACTCTTTGTAAATAAGAGAGTAGGATATCCTAACTGGGGAACTCATCTGATGTGATACTTATCTTGAAGTTTCTTTTCAGAGGTATGTTTTCCCGTTCAAATTGCAACTTTAACCAGGGAGAATAATTGTTCCTTTTAAACGTTTTTTTTAAAGCAGTGTAAAGTGCAACGTTTTACACTGCTTTCGGTTTCATTATAATCTATATCTACTTATATCTGTGTGTTTTTGTCGATCATTAACGTTAGCTAAACTTCCAGTTCTGTGGTGGAAGGCAAGGAAAGAACAGCTGCGCCAACCTGACCCACCAAGTTTACTTTCTCTTTCTTTAAAATCGACTGAGCGTTGGCTTAATAACTCATCTATTTGTGGCGTGATCTCCACCCTTCTCAACTAAGTTACAGAAAAAAAGCTATAAAACCCAGCCGTGCCGCAAAACCTGAACAGACCTAATCTGAGAGTGTCGCCTTGCAGTAGATTAACCCGTCGACCAAGCTCACGTTGCAACGATGTCATCAACTACTATTCTGAAACTGTGCCTGATCATCGTGCTGTTTCGTAAGATACCATTATTTCATTTTGGAATTTGTAAGGCAACCTTACTTTGTTTATCTATACGCTGTAAGTAAGATCTATACGCTGTAAGTAAGGGGTGAATATGGTCCAGACAATTTAGAGGAAAATCTTTTAAAAGAAAAACCACCAAAACTAACAAACACTATAGTAGAAACTATTAAACGATTTAGGTTCCAAGTCGTCTTGGTTTCAGTGAAAGAAATTCCATTTTTACTCTTTGGAAATAAGATTATAGGATAGCCTAACTGGGGAACTCATCTGATGTGATACTTATTGTCATACCCGGCTCCCAAAAAACCTTCTGAAATTCGCATTGCATTATGGGTATTGATATAAAACAAGCAATTATACTATTCGCAATTGAAACAATTTTTTTCTTTTTTACATGAAAATAATTCAAAAGTTGCTTGAGGATTTCTCTCACTTTCCGTTTATATAAAGAAAACTATTTTTACGACTTAAAATAGCCGGGAAATCATATTATGTTACATAAAGTCAAATCATAAACTCGGGACATTATGAAACACGACTTGTATTTTCCATTCTGTTCTCATCTTCTAAGGAGCACATTCAGCTAATTCTCTGGAAGAAGAAGCAGCTGAGCCAAGATCCCGTATCTTAACAGGTAAATCGTAATCCATCAAGTATCATCTGCCAAAACGTCTCAATACATCAGCGAATCGGCAACTGGAAACGAAGTTATATATTTTTTTAGACAGGATGGAGTTAAATGACATTTCTTTCTTTGGTGAGGCAAGTCTTTTCCGGATTTCCTGCTGATGACATGCTCGGCGGACATTTGCGAATTAATATATCAGTAAACAGCACCTATTATGTACAGCGATATTAGTAATTGAACAAAGATTTCTATCTGTTATCCAGGATGTACCGTCAGGCCATTAGGTATGGCCAGTGGCGAGATCCCGGATAGCGCCCTCAACGCTTCATCCAGCTACAGCTCTAATTATCTCCCAACCAAGGCTCGTCCAAATTCCGGTGAGTCTTATTATCATGCCTTTTTAAGCCAGACTGGGCTTTAGAGGGCGCCGTGCAAGTTTCCAGAAGAGAGATGTTTGCAGGCCCCCTTTTTTGACAGTGTACATCGTATTTTAACCAACCACACCACGCACCCTACAATGTATCACGCTGTGTGGATGGAACATCGACTGTTGGTTCTCGGAGCATTTCCCCTTCAATTAAACCTAGCCTAACGACGATATCTGAGAACACAAATTTCGATGGAAATACAATTCGAAACAAGGATTTTGAGATCCGCAGTCCATCCCACTAACCATTCTTATGATACTGTGGCACCTCGCTTGTTTATTTGTTTGTTTTTATTTGACAATCTCAACGGATATATTACAAAAAACAGACAATCGCAACTATTACAAAAAGACAACATACATGTATATGTATATCCGAGGTATTGTCGAGGATAAGAAATAAAAGTTAGAAAAAACCTATTTCCAGCATTGTAGTCCTCTACATTCAAAAATATATTAACAACAATACATGAAATTGAAAAACAACTTTCACGAAAGACATTGTTGAGGATAAAGTAAAAACAATAAATGTAGAGTAAAAGATCGTGATAAGACCGTGATTAATATTCATTCATAAAATACAGAGATACAAATATTTTCATAAACACAAAATAAATGTACATACTTTAATTAAATACTTTAATGTAGGCACTGTGACGTCATTGTTATTTTATCATGAATATACATCGAATTAGCTGAATAATCATAATCATTGGCGATGTGTGCTGCATATAAAAACAGCGCTGTGCTGGCCTCGTGTGCGTTCAGGCGGAGTCAGCAATGGTTTTGCATGGTGGAGTTAGACATGGGTAAACCTTTGGCGCATTCATCTTACTAAATTAAAATTAACAAAAAACACCTGCAACATAAAAGGTGTGCACAAATAACGACTTGTTTTAACCAAACATGTACTATACTCTTGGAATTACACCAGAAGTTGCAAGGAGCCAAGAGTGAGTTTCAATTTCATTTGAACGTGAAATTCCAAACCAGGTAAATACGGGTATTAGGTTTTTTACCATTCGGTAATAAAGCAGGGATACAACACCAAATTAACCAATTCAATTTAGGCATCAAACCAACAATTTAATCAACTAATCAAGTAGTCACCATTTGTTGTATTTTTTTCCGATAATATTTACGTGTCTAAGTATGGAATAAAATTATATTTGTTTGCAGGCGGGTGGTGGCATCCGAAATCATGTGGGGCCGATCAGTGGCTGCAGGTGGATTTGGGTACCTACGCTGTCGTTACTGGAATCGTAATGAATCAGTTTAACCCGTATACGTATATCAAACTGTTTACGATATGGTATAGTATGACTGGTGATTCGGATGAGTGGGATGAGGGGCCAACCATCGAGGTAAGTAGACGACAATACTGGGCGGGATGGGATTAAGGGGGTTCAACCCACACCTCTCGATGTCAACACTTTCCAGTAGCGGATAGAAAGGGGGGGTGCGGGGGTTGCATAAGCGGGCCCTGGACCACACGCTTTAATTGGCTTCACGCTACAGGCTCGCTGAAGTCAAGTTTGGAAGTTTGGTGTAAATGGTACGACCCCCCCCCCCCCCACCCCTCCCCCCACCCCTCCCCCCACCCCTCCACCCCCCCACACCCCACACCCCTCCACCCCCCCACCCCCACCCCCCACCCCGCTTCTGATGGAGCTTTCTTAAAGGTAGTATACACTATTTGCAGATATCGAAAATATTTACTACCGAATTATTAAGAAATATCTTACTCATTTGAAAGTAAATAATGATTCTAGGCTTCCAGCAAAATGATTGCGCTAGATATCCTGTAATTATTCCGAAAAATATAATTTTATTTAAAAAAATTCGCGATCGCCGGTCTAACCATAATTGTTTTAGCAAATGGTCACGATTACCCGTTTCGCATGTCTCTAGCTCTCCGATCTGAAAAAGATCCAAAATATGTCACGTCCGCTACAATAGACTAGATAATATATAAATCAATTACACCTTTCTGTAATAGTTATGGTTTTAAACTTTTGGGGCTTTTTGTTTTGTTTTGTTTTGTTTTGCAAATTAGAAATGTTAGCGTCAAATAGGCCTATGAAAATATATGTAATTAACTTCCGACAACTCGTTTCCTGTTTCAGTTGGAGGGTAACTATGAATCAGGTGCAGTGGATAATGTCACCTTCCCTGTGGCACTGACGACTAGATTCATCCGCATACAGATGTCTGAATGGCAGGGTGCCTGTTTTCTGAATTTGGAAGTGCTGGGGTGCCGAGGTAAATTGGAACCAGATTCGTGTATTGATGATAAGAACACGATTGGAAGCTCTTTTAATTAAATATGTTCGGTCACTCGCAGGGGTGCACTTGCCCCCCACCCCTCCCCCAATGTGCCCCTCAAACGCACATATGGGAGCATATGACCGCGCTGCAAATATAATTGTCTCCGCTCTCGTAATGTTCCTCATCATAATAGTTTATAGCGAAATGAACGGGACAATATTATTTCCCTCCACTTTTACACCGAGAGAATGTGCCTTTTGTTCTGAGCAAGTGCCCCTTGTTGGTGTTGCTTGCCCAACCCGAGTGATCCGAATTGCCCGTCAGTAATAACTCTCACTAGTCTGTTGTTCATCGATGTTGGTAGACTACGAAACTTAACCATGCCTGACCAGTATAATCCCTCTCAAGTCCTTGTTACCTAAATAGTATTTAAAACAGAAATTAAAATAAAACAAGACCAGAAACAAAAAGAAAATCTAAAATCATAAATTACAAATAAAATTATAATTAACAGACGGTTTAGTTCGCCTTGTGGACGATGATGGGGCACGCTCCAGTCGAGTCGAAATCTACCACGACAATGCCTGGAGTTCGATATGCAACAACGGCTGGGACATGCGAGAGGCCAGCGTCGTGTGTCATCAGCTCGGCTTCTTAGAAGCAGAGGAAGCCACCAGCGTGTCCTTGGAGGACAGTGAGGAGGAAGTACCCATCGTGATGGACCGAGTTTCCTGCAAAGGTTCTGAGAGGCGCCTGGTCGACTGTCCGTTCGTCTGTAGTAGCATTCGGCAGTGTAACAGCTCACTCGTTGCCGGAGTGATATGCAAACACAGTAAGGAATGTGTTAACATTGACGCTCGAATTTCCACACTAAGCCCTGAAGGATGTTACGAAATTGAAGTCCAAGTCCTCTATTTCGTTTGCGTTCTTAAAAAAGCCCTGTAGGCTTTGGTCTCCGTTTTTATGTAATACGTTGTTGTCTTCTTCCTATAATTTTTCCCAGTTTATTCCCTTCATCAGTTTCATGCTAATTTCCGCAACCTATGCGCACTTGTCCCCCATCAATGATTTATTTCCAGAATTAACGCTAGAATTCAATTTTACCCCCCAGACATTTTACCCATTAGGTTGGTCGGCGGTTCGAACCACACCAATGGCCGCGTCGAACTTTACCAAGATAACGCATGGGGCACTCTCTGCGATACCGATTGGGATGTGACGGATGCCGAGGTAGTCTGCCGTCAGCTGGGCTTCTCGGGCGCAGTGGAGGCCAAGTCCGGCGCCCATTTTGGCCAAGGGGAAGGTCCCGTGTACATGGACGGCCTCACGTGCGACGGGTCGGAGACGAAGATCACCGATTGCCCTTCATTTTGTTGGGGGGAGATCGCATGCAACCACACGCACGATGCCGGTGTGATCTGCCGCTAAGGTCAGAACTCATTTCCTATTATTTATAGAATCGGTGACACATAAGTTATAGGTTACCTGTTTCAAAACAAAGACTCCCTTTTGATGATGAAAACAAATGAACACTAGGCATTTTTATTACTTTCGACTGAATAGGGTGATTTTGACCTCCAACATCGGCTCATTGGACATTATTGAGCGGCTATTTATGAAATATGCAAATTATAGACATCATGGGACATTTCTTTCGCTGGCAACATCAACATTCTTTAATTAGATGTCCTAGGGATGCTAACAATCATCTTGGAATTTTGTTTTAGGGTGGGGGTGCATGGGAACCCATTTCTCCTGCCGTACTACTATAGTCATGTTATTACCGTAAAAACCATTTACAGAAACTGTCCATGAAAGCATCATTTGTAAGCCTCTCCTCTTTTTCTTTCAGGACACGATGAAACTGCTGCCGTCAGCGACACAATGCAGCTTCAATAACATATTTCACCTATTAGACTCTTCGACAGTTTAACGAAATCGACTTGTTTATTGTATTTGCCCCAATCCGTGGCTGAGACTTGCGCGTAAACAACAGTTTAGGCTAACAGAGTACAGATGATCATTAGTGCATGGATATTAATCTCAACAAATTGATGAAAAATATCATATTTACCAAACAATTATGTAGTACAGGGTCACATCGATTGACGTTCATATTCTAACGGCCGGCTCTTTAGAGATATACAAATCCCACGGAAATGAACCGCAAATACTTCTGATAAAACATGTTCTCTGATTAGACTAATTTAGTAATTAACAGGATATTCTAAAAGTGTTAACATTTATTAAACATAATTGGAAGAGTGCGATCTTAATAGTCTGGTGCATTCGTAGCTTGCCAAGATGCTTGTGCTAGCAAGCAAATACTTGGTGTACATATACAGTGCTTTGTGACTTGACATTTTAAAGGCATTCTATAGCAGAAATGTACCTATTATATATGACAATAAAGAAGCATTCAAAGGCAAAAAACATCATTGTTTCCAGGAGTGTATAATAATTTCCACAATTTCTTTAGAAGTTTACGTAGAATCACCTCTATACAAGCGATATAACATACAGCTTGGAGGTCAGCTAGACGTTTTTATTATATTAGTGTAAAATAGAGGGACATGTATTTAAGTTCGGGGTGATCCAATCAATA
The DNA here is from genome assembly GCA_037893245.1 of Crossaster papposus. NCBI lineage: Eukaryota > Metazoa > Echinodermata > Asteroidea > Velatida > Solasteridae > Crossaster > Crossaster papposus. The sequence continues at coordinate 387,768 of JBAIAA010000279.1, read as the reverse complement.
TACTAGCACATTGGTGGTTTTGTGTGTTTTTTCTTCAGAATAAATTACAAACCTATCCAAGTTATACCACAATTTCAGGACAAATGGGGAACAGAACTAGTAGAAAATCAAGATAGACTTATATGAAAATAAAAAAACATAATGTTTGTGTCGGTTTTTTTGCTAACGGCGATGCAACGCTTAGTAGTGTACATCATTCAGATGCAGTTATCACTGTGCGTCATATCAGGGTTGGTTTGTTTCCTTAAGTAATCTTGCCACACTAGACTCATGATCATAATGGGCATCCAGTTTTGGTCGCTTGTTGGTTAGTCCAAGCGACTCGCCTTTGTGAGCTAATTCGCTAGTATTAGCATTTATAATGTATTTATTTGAATAGCGCAAATTTCATACAAAATATATTCAAATGCGCTTTACAGAAAATCCTTAAAATACACAAACAATATAAGTTAAAGTTAAAATAATCAATCAAGTAAAAATACAAAATACAGTAATTAATTTTCAAGTTAAGTTAAAACACGATGTCGGAAACCCATACACAGACGCACAATAATGAAAACCCCGAGTCCTCACTCCCACCAACAGCAGTATTAAAGTATCAGTAAAATGCTAATTTCAACAAATGAGTTTTCAGCAGTGCCTTAAAGTTGTCCACACTGTTAACTCTTCTAATTTGTATAGGAAGGTCATTCCAGAGTTTAGGAGCAGGGGTAACAAAGGCCCGTTCCACTAAAGTGACTTTAGTACGGTGAAAAGGATAATCCAAAAGAGTGTCATCAGAAGAACTACGAAGACTATAACGAGTCAAGTGCTTCTTCGTAATTAGTTGACTGAGATAAACAGGAGCTGAACCATAAAAACATTTGTAGGTTAACAATATTTTTTTAAATTAATCCTAAACCTTACCGGAAGCCAGTGCAGGTCAAACAGCAATGGTGTAACGTGACAACATTTATACGACTTATAGACAAGTCGAGCACAGGCATTCTGGACTCCTTGAAGTTTATTTATCTGACAGTCAGGTAAGCCATATAGAAGACTGTTACAGTAATCTAATCGACTAGAAATGAATGCATGAATCAATGCTTCGGTGCACAAAAACCCTTTTCACACTGCAGAGCCAATTTTAGCAGTTTCCCGGCGATTTCTTTGGTAGTGTGAACAGACCGACCGAAATTCTCCGGCAATTTCCCGGGGAATTGCCGGGGAAATCGTCTAGTGTGAAAGGGGCTAGAGTGGTCAGATATTTTCTAATCCGTCTGATGTTATGTAAATAATAAAATGCGCTACCACAAACCTTAGAAACATGAGTAGACATTGACATGTGTGCATCAAACCATGAACCTAAGTTCCGAGTAATGGGTACAGGTGTTACCGTGCAATCACCAACATGTATGCAATCAATGTTAACTTTAGACAATTACTGTTGGCGGCTACCAATAATCATAAATTCAGTTTTACTGTCGTTCAGCATTAGGCCACAGGATAACATCCATTTACGTAAATCATTAATACAGCGTTCCATATAGCCACTAAAGATGACCTATGATTGTCCGTATTATCAGGACTAAAAGAAATATACAGCTGGGTATCATCAGCATAACAATGAACCTTCGGAGGGTGAGTTTTAACAATGTCAAACAATGGGCTAGTGTACAAAATAAACAACAACGGTCCAAGGCAGGAGCCTTGTGGAACACCATAATCCATATTAAATTGCTGGGAAAGTTTACCATTTACAGAAACTCGTTGTGATCTCCCAGACAAGACTATGAACTAAACTATTCAAGAGCAGTACCATAAATTCCAAATTTACACTGAAGAATATTTAGTAAAATGTTGTGATCCAATGTATCAAAGGCGGCACTCAAATCAAGAAAAACTAACAAAGAAACACGTTGTCTATCCATGGCCAATAATAAATCATTTCTAACCTTAAGTAAAGCCGTTTCTGTGCTATGATACAGATTGATCAATGGGATACAAGTTATACAATTATAAATGGGCTTGTAATTCATTAGCAACAGCATGTTCAACTAATTTAGAGATAATTTGCAAATTACTAACAGGCCGATAATTTTCGACCCCTAGGTCAAGGTCAGGTTTTTTCAATAATGGATTAACAATAGCTGATTTCCAAGTTGCAGCAAAGTGGCCAGTGCGAAGAGAATTATTAATCAAATCAGTGATGACAGGCAGTAAAACATCCAAACTATCAACTAGCAGTTTTGTTGGTATCGGATCAAGACTACAACATTTCTTGCTGGAGCCTAAAATGAGGTTACGAACTGACAATTCTGGAAGCTGAGTGAATTCAGTCAAAGTGCCAACAGCAGAGCACACTGGAGCAGATAGATTACATGGAGGCGAGCAGATCTTATGAATTAACTTCGACCGTATTTTGGCAATCTTCCGAACAAAAAAGGCGCCCATATCATTGTGTGACCAGCCAGACGTATGCTGCCAGGTCCCGACATTATTTCTGTGTTGTACAGTACAGTATGTATATTTGTTTGTATACATTGCATGGCGCGCGTGTGGCAAAGCTTGTTAAACAGCGCCACCAGCGTAGTTCTAATTAGTTGCGTAACTTTTAGCGGGCGCTTTAAAAATTCTTGTTTGGGGCGTTGACATGCCGGACATTCTTTTTAAATATTCTCGTTCGTTCAAGGAAGTGTAAACGAACACTTCTCTCTCGACGATTGCCGAGAGAACACCTTAGCTTAATTACGGCTAATATTATCCTTATTTGCCGATCATCTGTCATCAGGCAAACCATAGGTATGGTGCCCTATACGCATCCACTCTGATCAAGGAAGACAATTTGAGTCGGACCTTATCTACCACCTTTGTAACATGTACAATATCAGAAAATCACGGACAACAGCATACCATCCTCAAGGAAACGCCCAGTGCGAGAGATTCAATCGCACCATGCATGATCTCCTTCGTACCCTCTCATTAAAACAGAAACGTTCTTGGTCACTCTTTCTTCCTGAGTTAATCTTTGCTTATAACTCCACACCTCATTCTGCAACAGGGTTTTCTCCATTCTATCTCATGTTTGGTAGAGATCCTTGTTTGCCTGTAGATGTATTTCTGAATCGAGAAAGAAAGAACAAAGCGTTAGATAAAGATTGGGTATCGCTACATCAAAGACGACTTCAAGAGGCATATCGACTTGCTTTAGTAAAGAACCAACATGAGCGAGAAAGACACAAGGAGATATATGACAGGAAAGCTAACCCTAACATATTCAAATTAGGCGATTATGTATACCTGCGTAGCCATGTTAGAGGTCGGAACAAAATCCAAGATAGCTACAAGCAGGAGATCTATAAAATCATTGGACAACCTGATCCAAAGAATTTTGTCTACACCATAGAATCAACAGAAGAGAAGAGTCGTAGAAAAACTGCTAATTCTGTTGAACTCAAGCTAGTTCCTCCAGGACTACTACACAATATTAATCCTCCATCTAATCATACTGAAGACGCCTTACAATCTTATGTTCCTACCTTGCCTGCGGAATCCTTGAATTCAAGCTCAGACTCAGATTTCGACATTGCTGTTGTAGTTCCACAAGTTGAACCTGAAAGTCCAAAGAAGAAAGAACCAAGAAGGTCACAACGTTCAAATAAGGGAAAACACCGAAACCCATATAATTTGCCAAAATCGGTGTTGTCTCAGCAACAAATTTCTACTACCAGAGAGTTTGATAAAGGAGTTATCATTTTTCTCACTATTGCACTGTTGTTTGCTTTGATGCTCCCTGCACACCTTCTGTCTGTACTTACAGTAGCACTTGCCATGTTGCTATTTATGTTCGTCCTTTATTCTTTCTACCCACTTCCAATCTGGGAATATTTTGGTAGAATGAAGTCCTTTGTAACTACCTGGATACGATGGGCAGAAGAAGTAACAGAATAGTAAAAATAATGGCATTGTATAATTGTAAATATTTGTAAATATTCCCTAAACTATGGCAACATACTTATTTCAAGATTCAGAACAGAATTGAACATGTATAAGAAATTATAGAGGTGACATCTATTTTTGGTGGTCCGTTTGAATTTACTTCTTTCTTAGTGCTACATGCACTAAGCGGTCCTCACCAAATTCTTGTTCACCTTACTTTCTTCATTTCTTGATGTATACATGTAGGCCTATTCTTCGTGATGTACACTGTTTCCAGATATCTGAAGTACTGTGTATGGTCTTACCTGGTTTTCTTTAGCATATCTTCCAAGTTCCAGACTGGATTACATGAGATTAACTCTCGCTTGCTTCTTTATTGAAGTAATAATCCAAAGTCTGTTGTTGTATGCTTTCATTCACTAGCTCATTCAATTTTAACCCCGGGTGATTGTGACCAGCCAGACGTATGCTGCCAGGTCCCGACATTATTTCTGTGTTGTACAGTACAGTATGTATATTTGTTTGTATACATTACATGGCGCGCGTGTGGCAAAGCTTGTTAAACAGCGCCACCAGCGTAGTTCTAATTAGTTGCGTAACTTTTAGCGGGCGCTTTAAAAATTCTTGTTTGGGGCGTTGACATGCCGGACATTCTTTTTAAATATTCTCGTTCGTTCAAGGAAGTGTAAACGAACACTTCTCTCTCGACGATTGCCGAGAGAACACCTTAGCTTAATTACGGCTAATATTATCCTTATTTGCCGATCATCTGTCATCAGGCAAACGGAGGCAAAGGTGTAGAGCACACAGCTTTTCCGCAACCTTTACTTGTCACACGAGTGACCGTACTCTCTTCTTTTGAGCCTTATACGGCCGGCAACGTAACATTGGAATTCACCACCATCAATGACTGTCATTTTTGTCGGGTTTAATTAACTTTTAAATACACACCTCAACCAAAGACAATAAAACCCGGATTATCTCAAAAATCATATACTCTCTCCTGACTCTTTAATCGTCACTGACCCGTGTGTCCTAACCGGAAACAACTCGGTTACAATTGGCAAGAGAAATATCATCCAAGTGACTAGGCAGAAGGGCAGGCTTGCCGATGTTAAGAAGAGATCCGCTAGCCTTTAACAAATTCTTTTGATCATGACTATTTTTATCAACAAAGTCGGTATACAACTCGCGACGAGCACGGTTCATCAGAGAAGTTACTTTATTTCTATGAAACAAATCTAAATCCTGCTGAAGATTAGAAAGTCTCCATTTACGCTCAACCTCTCTTCTTTGCAGTTTGGCTCTCTTAATGTCATCATTAATCCAGGGAACGCACGGGTGGATCGTAATTGTTTTAGTTCTGAGTGGAGCATGATGGTCCAAGATGACACGTAACCTACTGTTATATAAAGCAGTCTGATGTCAAGATCATGAGATGAGTCGTTGCACACAGCATCTTATGAAGCAATATATGGGACGTCTTTGAGTAATCAAGGGTTTGTCTTTTTGACGCTTAATAAATGACATTTCTGAGAAATAAAAACGATATTGATTTTTCATATCATTCACATATTTGTTAATTTGATCAACAGTTGATAAATCTGAAATAGCACCACCCCAGTCATAATCAATAAGCCAACGGCGAAAAGATCTGACTAAAGAATCACTATACAGGCGTGTGATAATTCGTCTATTAGTTTGTTTAGGAAGTTGACATAATACCCATGGTACATGTAATACAACAGCGATCACTTGCACCAAATAGGGCTAAACGTTCAATTTGCTCAAATAATGCTGGGCAATATGTAAACAGTTTGTCTAATACGACATTATGCCGTGTTGGAAATGAGACTAATTGAGTCATTTACAATACTGTTGCATTTTAAATCAATGAAATCTCCCAGTATATAGGGTTATAATTGCCGACGTGTCAATAGTCTGAATGCTGATGTGATCAATAATATCTTGTTGATATGAAGCACCAGGTGGGAAATAAATAATACACACATACACATGTTACGTGATCGTTTACAAGGTCTTCAACTGATTTTTATCAACAAACATTCAAAATTACAAGTGTGTGTCGATAATAATTTAACATTGAAATGCTTTCTGAAATAATGACTACCCCGCCTCCTCGTTTATTTGTGCGACATTTATCAAACATTTGAAATCCATTTATATTAGCCATTTGTGTTGTACCGTCATTAAGCCATGTCTCTGTAATAGCTGACACATCAATCCTGGCAGTGCTAATTAAGCATCACTTCAAGTTCATTAATGTTATTCTTTATTGACCGTATAGACCACAGGGCATGGCCGATTATCTTGCACCTTCTTGACGCATATCGTGAATCTATATAAATTTTACTTTAAACTACTTAGGAAGTTGTTGGGAAACTCACAAATAAAATCCCCAAACGGTCTGCAAACCAGTACTCGATAAAATCTCAATTTAAAATTTATGTTTTTCCAGTTTCGATGCAAAAAAAATGCCCAGTGAACAATTACGTCATTATTTTCCAACGACCAATCAACGAGGCCCTTCTGTCGTGGTGCGGCACGTTTGTGCGAATAGTGGGAAAATGGACCAATAGCGGGCGTTGTAAAATAGAGCGGGCGTAGGCGCTGTTGACACGAGCTGCTCAGATGATAGCGATTTGAACACGAAAAAGTGTATTATGAACGGTTCAGATTCAGATTCCAGGGTTTTGTTGTTCTCTGAAAAGAGTTTTAAACAATTCCACGCTTGTGCCGGTAGGTGGAAGAATGTACCCAAGCAGAAATCGCCGAAAAAAACGAAGATGATCATATCGGCATTCCAATCGTACACGCACTGGTTGATGTACCGCAGGAATCATCAACAGTACGTGATGTAGTTGAATAGATGCCGTTAAAAAAATATAACAGAGGTGGAGTTTGGACAAAAAGACCCGAACAACAGTCCTTGACAAACTTTCACAATGCCTAACTGCAGTAAAGCTTCTGGAAGCAGCGAGAAAAACGAAGATCAGTGGCTCACGGATCGAAGGGAAGGATCTTGTCACCACAGAAACATTGTATCACACAGTCTGCTTTCCATCCGACTCTCCTTAATAAAAACTCAGCTGGAAATGAGCAAAATGTTTGTTATAACAGAATTGTGTATTAAATGTAAATCAGTACGAGTTGTTGTTCACCCACTCACATGTACATTGTTAAAGACATGGACAAATTTCAGTTTTACCGTCACGAATAAACATGTATCAAAGACTAAAGCTAAAAAAACAATCTGGTCGTGTATATATTTTTTCATACAATTTACATTTAGATTTTTAAACCCCCCCCCAAAAAAATTAAAACAATTAAAAAAATTAAGAAAATTAACAATTATAATAACAAAATCAAACAATAAGAATACAAAAATGACACTATTAAAAAGTTCAAAATATGGCAATGAACAAAATAAAAAATGGTATTAAGACATTAAAATACACCCTAATTCCTCTTTAATCGAATTCTGTCTCTGTAGAGTCCCTTTTTAGCAAGCAACTGCAATAAGCAATCTTTTCCCATTGAAAATGTACACAGCTTTCAATCCTGGTCAATAGAGGGCGCCCGTTATACACAGGTGATTAAAATGCAAATATTTAGTTAACTGGTGAACTTTTGGATTTTGGTTTTTCTTGATCCACATGATCACAGCTAACAGACTGCAGTGATTCCACTTAGATTCAAGAGGTGTGCCAAGGAAATTAATTTCTGAGCACATTTTGCAGCCATGCCCTGTGGTCTAATGGACCGGACGGAGGGTATAACTGGGCGTGGCTTGGTGGTGAACGTGTGTGGGGCAAAGGGGTTTACCGGGCGTGGATTGGTGGTCGTGGGCTCGGCACGGGTCTCGGCGGACTGTGTGTTTCCGATGAGGCTTGGGGGTTTCATTGGACTTGGCGGGTGACACAGCCTTCGTCGTCACTGCATGGGGCTCGCATGGTAGTGCTCACTGGCTTGGTAGTGCTCACTGGCTTGGTAGTGCTCACTGGCTTGGTAGTGCTCACTGGCTTGGTAGTGCTCACTGGCTTGGTAGTGCTCACTGGCTTGGTAGTGCTCACTGGCTTGGTAGTGCTCACTGGCTTGGTAGTGCTCACTGGCTTGGTAGTGCTCACTGGCTTGGTAGTGCTCACTGGCTTGGTAGTGCTCACTGGCTTGGTAGTGCTCACTGGCTTGGTAGTGCTCACTGGCTTGGTAGTGCTCACTGGCTTGGTAGTGCTCACTGGCTTGGTAGTGCTCACTGGCTTGGTAGTGCTCACTGGCTTGGTAGTGCTCACTGGCTTGGTATTTTGGTCCCATCAAGTACAAATTCGCACCCCCCCCCATAAAAAATCCTGCGTACGGGCCTGGAATTGCTCATCTCGATGTCGCTGCCGGATTCGCTTTCCACGCCCGATGTTAGTGGTGGAAAAGTCATAGAGTGTCGATTCCTTGCTGTGGTGTTTCTCCAAGACTGAGAGCAATCTCTCGCCAAGTGGCCTACTTGCCCGAAAACCAAACACTTTTGGGGCTCAGGACACTCCGCGCTGCGGTGGCCTGGCAGTTAAAACATGGGATGTTGGGGCACTGCGCTGCGAAATGTCCCTCACCCCGCCAGGATCGGCACGTCTGTTGCTGTCCCTCACACTGCACGATTAGACAAAACCCTCCAACCTTGATGTAGCTGTGGATTGCCGTCTTCAGCTCCAAGCGGGCATGCCTCGTACCGTTTTTGTAGCCAAGCCTTGTCTGCCAACGTCCGCGACGGATCCCTATCACCCGGCCGTACTGGGACAGCTTGGTGACGATGGGGCCATCCAGCATCTCGTACCTCATGTTGACGAAAGTCGTATGCCCCCCTGCTGACGTTACTGTTGCCCGCTGTCCATCGACGAAGAAGTCGGCTCTACGCAAGCGTCTTGCTAGCGCCTCAGTTGTTACTGTCACGGCCAAGCGCTTCTCACCAAGTCAGGCTCCTTCAACTGCTCCTCGAAAAGGGTGAAGACCATCGCCGGTGCTGTCCTCAGCGGTAAATGAAGTTTTACCTTCCGGTTCCTGTTTAAAGACATGGCTAAGATGGGGGGGGGGGGGGGGGGGGGGGGGGGGGGGGGGGGGGGGGGGGGGGGGGGGGGGGGGGGGGGGGGGGGGGGGGCGCGGAGGGGGGCCCAACAAAGTGCGCCACCAACGTTGAAATGTATCTCATTCATTCTTCCAAGCTCACGAGCCGCACATATCATACAGTAAATACGTATAGATCGCTACGTACCTCCAAGCGCACCATTGAAACACGTACGGATTTGCACTCGATGAGCTCTGTGCATCACTCCCCGAATTCAGTGATTTATCCAACGTCCGCAAAGCCAGCTACACAGGCACGATCTACACGGATTTGTTTTGGGGAGATGGCATTTTCTGTCATTTTCGTTCGAAAATAACAAGATAACCCATTCAGTACCAAGGCATATTTTGTCACTATGCTTAGGTTACCACAGTAATTACATGATATGACCAGTTAGGCCAAAACAAAAAAGTCTCCGGTTTCTGGTATGCTCGCGCGTCGCCGTAGCCATGCGCGTCGGCAAAATGAATTTTTGTTTGTGTTAATGTAAGACGATGACTCAAAACCGCAAAACTCACTGGTTCGTCTAGCATTCTGCTGCTGCACAATTTGAACGTGTATTTAGATGGGGTTACCATCGAGTATAGGCTTTATGTGGCCTGTCTGGGCTTCCATATATTTTGCACAGAATAGGCGGGCACCATTTGCAGACGGCGTTGTATTTTCGTGATTTTGTGTATAGAAGCCAGACGTGAGTGGAAGCAAAGGTCGTGTATCTGGAACTTGTAACTGCTTTTAATAACTGCAATATGCAAGGGAGCAGACTATACCAGCATTGCGGCACACATGCGCACGATGTCGAAGTCGCGGTACGCTCTAACTTAAGTTGCCCATCATTGCCAGGATTATTTATTTTAAGTTTGTTTTTTGTGGAGTGCAATAGAATAAATATTACTATGAGGTGAACAAATTGTTCGAAATGGAAAATATTTTATTCTTCACCCCATAGGAATATTCCTTCTATTGCATGGCATTCGCTTTGCAGTTTCAACTCAACAAGTTTCCCATTTTGACTTGTGAAATAAAGAGTACACAAGAGACAGATCCTACGTTGGCATTTTTATTTATTCTCAACAAACATTAGATGCCACAACATGTCCATGTATATTTTCACTATTAATCCAACATTCTTGCTCTTTTTATATGCCCCCAGTTGTCCATTCATTACACATGTATTACAAAGTGGCTTATTCGTGCATCTCATAGCAGGGTCACATGTTATGTAGCCCAAACACACCTGTTTGGGGGGGGGGGGGGGGGGGGGGGGGGAAGGGGAAAAAAAGAAAAAAAAGCCGCGTCGCCGCACCACTTTTGGGGCAAGCTCCATACCAAAAACCGGAGACTTTCTTTTTTTGGCCTTAGTAACCTATTTGCGCCTCCGTCTTTGTTTCCGCCCGACTCCGGGATCTACAGGTCTTAGATATGGGGGAGATAGATTGAGCGTAGAAACCGAAACCAGGGGAAAACAAGACAGGAACAAACGGGGCTGGGAGGGTGGGGAAAAATAGGACGGACTTACCTATCAGCAGGGCACGGCACTATTGTCTCACCTGTTGACGCCCACCGCCCCTCGACCTCTACTCCGACTCGACCTTCACGACCAGATACTCTTCACCGCATGATTGCTATACTCGAGACTGCATAGATTCCTGCGCTGCCCTCAACGACGACGGAGGTGCAAATAGTAACCTATTTGCGCCTCCGTCTTTGTTTCCGCCCGACTCCGGGATCTACAGGTCTTAGATATGGGGGAGATAGATTTCGCCGCAACCTGGACCCTCGATATCGCTATAAGCCCTAGAACCCCACAACTACCACCCAAACCTCACCCAAACCTCACCCAAACCTCACCCAAACCTAAAAGAGGGAAAAATGACCCCCCCACCCCAAAAAGGGGAAAAGGAACCAGAATGAACCAACATATTCATACATATCAAACACGCTTTTATTTGCAAAAAACTATTTTAGTATTGGACAGATCAAGGCGCGCAATCTTATAAACGTGCATAATTGCCAAAGCAATATTTGGCGGCGGTAGGGTTTTGAGATTTTTATTTGTTTGGTATATAGGCCTACCCTTTGCTATCCTGCGCTACAGCAAAAACCAATCAGACTACGACTCGCGGAGCCGGAAAGGCCACCTCCACCCTCAACCCTGAGTTTAACATCCTATAAAACTGCCCTGCTCCATCCGCTTTTGAAAACTGCCCTTCGGGGAGGATAGCCTCGCGCAGCCTCTGGACCGAGGTCTGCAGTCTAGTCACTCTCTCGACCTGGGTGTAGTGTCTGAATGTTTGCCGAGAGGCCCATTTACAGTGATCCATAACTTGCTCTTCGGATGCGCCCAGAAGCCGCAAAGTGCTGGCCACCCCCGACCGGCCGCTGTGGGCCCTCAAAAGATGATCCTCGGGAACTCCTGACGAAGCAAAGTACCGGATCAACCTCGCATTCGGACCGCTGCCAATGAAAGGCTTGTTTACGATGCCCTTTCGGTTGGCAGCCAAGGGGCGAAACAGATAGCCGCCAGTTAGATCATAGCCGTGAGATTTCGCGAGATCAACTAACTGCTCGACCGCTCCCGCTGGATCCATGTCTTCCTGGTTCATTAACTTCGGAATAATCATCAAAGCTTGTTGATCCTCCCTTATGGTCTTGCCAATGGTGTGATGAAACAATAGATCGCCGCCTTCGATCCTTGTGATCTCACATGTCTTAGTTCTACCGAGGTCGCCGGCCCTATCCCCGGCCCACCAGAGACAAAGGAAAAAGGCCAAGTCCCTCTGTAAGACGTACAGCTGGAAAAAATCGCCGTGGACTTTGCGTAGGTCCGAGACTCGCCTAGAGATTTCCTTTGCCAGCCACCTCAACCTGTCGGAAAACATCGGGACTGCCTGCTTCGGGGTGATGTGCGCCTCCGCCTGCTCCAACTGTATAGCTTTTATATATCTCCGCACTTTGTAGGAAATACAAGGATTACCGACCTTGAACTCATCTCGCCAGACTTCGGTCTTGCCACTGGAGTTGAAATATGCCCGTATTTGGCCAATGTATGAGTCCACGGTACCCGCAGCCAATTTGAGTGGACAACCACAAGAAAAGGATCCGTGTTTCCCCAAATTTGTACACCCTAAAATATGAATCTGTGTGCGGCCTCTAGAATCGCGATCGACCAGAAAAGTTAGGATGTCCTGGGGGGTCGCTGAGTCCAGGCCCGAGCCCTCCGTGTGGTATCCCGTACTGTGATGTTCTCGCAAGAACCGATCCAGCGCTGCAATGAGCCTGCTTTTTTGCATCTCGTACCCGCGGCAATCCAATTTGCTCTCCAGTTCCGCCAGCCTGGCCGTTACGGCACTCGTCTTGAGATGAGAAAAGCAAGAACAACAACAACAAAAAATAAAAATAAATAAATACAAATATATTAGCATGGTATCTCGACCCCCTGCGGCAAGCCTAAAATGGCTTGCAGAAACAAACGCAGCTTGCGTTGGATCTTGAGAAATCCAGACATAGACAAATGCACATCGTCTGCCAGGTCAGACTGCCCGATATGATCGTTAGAGAAGAAGTGCCAGCCAAACCCATGACAGACGTCCTTCAAGCCCAAATTGACAGTAGCAACTGATGAGTTGACCTTGACCTTTTTTGTCTGACATACTGAAGACAGAATGAACACAGAGCCGGGAAACTCCACCCGAATTCGAGCGGCAGCTGCCCGAAATACCCTGATGACTTCTAGCGCTCCTCGCACACAGTCGGTTGAACGGCTAAAGTCGTTTATGCCTCCATGAAGAACAGCAACCTCTGGTGGACCGCTGCGGCAAGCTAAGACCAGGCTTCTACACAGAGAGGACATTTTCGCGCCTCTGCTGACAGAGATCTTTACATCTAAAGCGCGAGGCCAACCAAAACCTTGTAAACCCCTGAACATGGAGTCAGATACGAGGAGAACACGCCGCGGTTTGACAGGGGAGGCACTGACTAGTGGAACCCCACAACTGGAAAAATAACACTGCAGAGCCCAAAGCTCGAACGGCAACCCCTTGACATTTGAAACGTATCCGGTTGAAGAGGGGTGCTCCAAAACCCCTACTTGGCCTATAGAGGCTAGCCTAATAGCCCTATGAGCGAGGGAACGTAAGTGGGGCCACCAGACCCTAGGATGATCGTGCTTCGGCACCACCATTGTGACCAAAACATCACCCCATTCCTGGAACAGCCGAACAAGGGATGGAATGAGGGCGAAGGGAGGAAACACATATAAATGTTCGCCCCGCGGGCACTGCTGGGCAAAAACATTTATACCCGCCGAACCGGGCACAGGAAACCTTGAAAAGAATTTGAGCGGAAGGCCATCTTTGCGCGCCGGGACGTTTGAAGGAAGCGCCATCAAATCGAAGGTAAACCCTGAAGGACCCCCGAATTCGTTCAGCAAACGGACCCACAAATGATGCACCAAACGAGAGTCTGCCCTCGAGGTCGATCTTGAAGGAGCATCAGCGGGATTATCTTCCGATGGGACCCAGCTCAAATGAAGCGTAAAGTTAGCCTCTAAAGAGAGGGCAAAAATAAGCCTGAGGATCTTAGCGAGGGGCTTGGAATTCGCTCGGAGGCCTGCCCAGGCGTCCACTACACTCCTCGAGTCTCCAATTACATCCACCCGACGGTTCCACAGAGAATCCAAAACCGACAGAAGCACAAAATACAGAGCTAGAGCTTCCTTGCAACAAATGCCAGTGTGCGCTAAAATGTCATCCGACCAGTAATCTCCGAAACTGATACTACCGCCCGGCTGAAGCAAAGTACCACCCCATTTGTAGCCTGATGCGTCTGCCGATAATGCTATGGTCAGATGGCGCTCAAGCTTCCAAGGAATGGGTTGCGAGAAAGAGTCGACAAATCGCCAAAAGGACACCTCCTCCCGCACAGCAGACGGCAGGGACGCAGGGGAGAGATCGTCGAGAGTGGCAGAGAACGAATAACATTCCCTGAGAAACAAGGATGCGGCAGGAAATACTAAATTGAAACTTTGAGCCTTACCCGCGAACCGCTGCATCTGCTTTAGAACGACTTGATTCTCCCTCAAAATTACCTCTCTAACCTCAGCGAAGGACGCTTTCTTGCTCTCCGGAATCCAAAATGAACGAGATTTAGAGCATATTCCAAATCCGAGATGTACCATCGAATGAGCTGGCTGCAAATGACTCTTCTTCAAATTGATGAAAAAGCCCAATTTTGATTGCATGTAGCATACGACATATAATGCTCGAAGAGATCTGGTATAAGGACTCTCCTCACACCCAACCAGCACACCCTGGAATGCAACCAAAATAAATACCTTATTACAATAGACCTAACATGACAGCTCCGGACCCGACTTGCACTCGCCTATAAAACGATCGTCTATCCAGACTTCAGTATGCACCCCCCTGTTTTTTAGCCACGTCGAAAGGCAAAAACCAATAGACGAATATATGTAAGCACTGTTTTTAAAACCAAACGGCAGAGTAGCGTCAACAAAGTAAAAGCCCGCCCACTCGAAGCCACAAAAGGTCCTAGAATCCTTGGATAGGAAAACCTGTTTATATCCTTGGCAGTCGTCCGTGCTCGAGAAGCAACCGCCTAGCTCTATAGGCTTGACAATGGCACCCAAAGGGACCAAATTAAAAGGTGTATCCTTGCACCACAGGTTAGGGCCCTTCATAGACAGAACCAGACGTGGCTTCGTTGGCTCAACTGTCAGAGCGTTTATACACCTCGGAGGATCCACTTCTCCGATCTTACCGAGGAGGTCGATGGAACCTTAAAGCGTTTAGAGATAGTGGAGCTGATAAAATTCACATGACCTCGACAAAGAGGAGAATTCAAAAAATACATCTTGGGGGGTATACTCATCTTGGGGGGTATACTAGAACAAAAACTTCTACCCCTAAAATGACCTTCAAATGGCTGGAAGAAATCATAAAGGCTGACCCCCTGATGCAACCAGGCCCGAACATATTCCTTATCGGGCGATTCTACCAAAACATCATCCCAAATACCAGGGTCTTGATTTAACGAACCAGCCACGAAGAACTCTGGGTCCCTGAATCGGAGAGCCTGCATATCCGGTGCGGCTCTGCCCGAAATAACATCCGCTGGGGTAGGCGCAGCAGGAGCCGGAGAGTCGCGTGGGAGCCCGTGAATATCCACCCACTTAAAGACACCACGTCTCCTCCTCCCGGCTTGTGCAGCGATGGGATCAAAGGACTGACCAAGCGGCTTCTCCCAAGAATGGCTCTCCAAGATATTCAAATAATGCAGGTACTCCTAAATAAACAAAGTACACAAATTCATGCACCACTTCCCACCTTGCTTTATTTCCTAACGACTCCATGAGTAAATAAACTGACAAGGAACCCAACAGCCACGGGAGACCAAAAACGAAATTCGTCTTATATGGTTCTCTAGCATCTCCATCTACGTAGACCAAATGCATAGCATCAAATTTAAGATTGTGAAATTACCAAACAAAAATTCCAATAAGGACTAAAATGAAACCTCAGCTACCAATTCCTAGAAATGCTAAATATTATTTCGTTGGTAGTCTATCGCAATATCATCTACTGAACTTGAATTGTATAAATATTAACTTTTTTTTTTTTTTTTTTTTTTTTTTTTTACAATACGTAATTGGAGCAACCATCAAATTGACCTTATAACCTAATCTTTTTATATTTTTATTTACCAATAAATCCGACACCTGAAAGCCCCGTGCTACCCACGAGGACCATACACAACTCCGTACCCTGCCGCCTCACCGGAGGCCCCAAGGCTCGGAAATTTTCCGAGCTCAAATAATTTCTCTGCATTCCCGAGCAATATGGCCAATTTTTCGGCAACGGAAACAGGGCCCGGCCTTAAAACGCGGAGCACCCCTGGGGCCCCCACCCCCGGAGGGACGACCCCAAGTAAAACCGGCTCGGCCCCCGCGCAAACCCGACTGCTTGAACCTGTTTTGCCCTTGAGCTCCAAACCTAGCTTTCCCGTCTACAGGCGGTGCACTTAGCCCCAAGTGCTTCCTTGCGAAGCGCATACGCTTGTCAGAATCCTCTCCGGTGACCGACTTATATATGTACATTGCGATACCTTCCATCTTAGCGTCTACATGCTTAGTGCACTCTGCGAGCAAGTTGACATATAGCAGCTTTTCCTTTACATCTTCAGAAGACAGTGGCGTGAATTCTTCAACATACTTCCTAAGCAGGGCCATGACGTAGGCGACGTTGCGATCGTATCCGGTCTCCATGCATGCCTTGAGGAGCTCCAAGCGCCGTGCCTTGTGGACGTCCAGAGCCGATCTTGCCTGCATGCGCATGGAACAAACCACAACACCTTTTTGTTTCTTATCCTTTCTACGGCGCCTATCCGCCGACCAACCAACAAGCCTCTGGGTTTAAATATTATTTTAATTTGTATTATTAATACTCAACGCCATGGTCTCACCAGCGACCAAGGAACAAATCAACTGATACGGAGGGACGGGCCTATCCACCGACCGATAAACATATTACTTTTGTTTTGTTCGGTTTTTTTTGTTTTGTTTTTATTTCTCTGCCGGGGCCTATCCGCCGACACGCAAACAAATCTCATTTTGCTTATTTACTACTATCCTGCCGGGGCCTAACCACGGACCCACAAAATATATCATGTTGGATGTTTACTACTATCCTGCCGGGGCCTATATCGACAGACCCATAAAATATAACTTTTGCTTGTTTACTACAACCCTGCCGGGGCCTATCCACCGACCCACAAAAACAAAAATATATCTTTTGCTTGAATTATTACTAGCACTACCCTGCCGGGGCCTATCCACCGACACACAATTTTGTAATTTTGCTTTCTGCTACTAGTACCACCCTGCCGGGGCCTATCCCCGACCCACAAAAATAACTATTCTGCTTGAATACTACTAGTACAACCCTGACGGGGCCTATCCACTGACCCACAAACAACACTTTTTGCTGGTTTACTACTAGTACTGCCCTGTCGGGGCCTATCCACCGACCCACAAACATAACTCTTTTGCATGTTTAAAACTAGCATTTCCCTGTCGGGGCCTATCCACCGACCCACAAACATAACTCTTTTGCTGGTTTACACTAGTACTACCCTGTCGGGGCCTATCCACCGACCCACAAACATAACTCTTTTTGCTTGTTTACTACTAGTACTGCCCTGTCGGGGCCTATCCACCGACCCACAAACATAACTCTTTTGCTGATTTACTACTAGCACTACCCTGTCGGGGCCTATCCACCGACCCACAAACATAAATCTTTTTGCTTGTTTACTACTAGTACTGCCCTGACGGGGCCTAACCACCGACCCACAAACACAACTCTTTTTGTTTGTTTACTACTAGCACTACCCGGTTGGAGCCTATCCACCAACCCACAAACATAACTCTTTGTTTGTTTACTACTAGCACTGCCCTGTCGGGGCCTATCCACCGACCCACAAACACCACTCTTTTTATTTGTTTACTACTAGCACTACCCTGTTGGAGCCTATCCACCAACCCACCAACATAACCCTTTTTGTTTGATGACTACTAGTACTACCCTGTCGGGGCCTATCCACCGACCCACAAACACTATGGGCCAAAATCGAAAAAGACGGTGCACACCGGATTATGACCCGTCACGTACAACTGTTGTACGATGCTAAAACAGAGAAATACGCGAGAGGGTAAACTCCTGACATCATCGCAATTTAGTAGGAAAATAATCGGCTATTAATCAAGAAGTGAACGAGATCCTGCTTAACCGATGTGAACGGCCTGGCCGCACATCAAACTTATTTTTTTTTTTAACTGACTCTTTTGTTTGCTATTTATCTCTATAACGGGTCCTAACCTAGAAGCTCACTGTCGGGGCCTGTCTACCGCCGACCAACCTCAGCTTGCTGGCTAAATCCCTGCGTGAGCCTATCCTGTAATTTTCTGTCGGGGACTAATCCACCGATCAATCAACAGTACATTAAGGTATTTCTCTGACGGTGCCTATCCACCGAACAGCCGACAGTACAATTAGGTAAGTCTCTGGCGGGGCCTATCCACCGAGCAACAACAAGTACATTCAGGTATTTCTCTGACGGGGCCTAACCACCGAGCAACAAACACTACATTTGGGCATTTCTCTGACGGGGCCTATCCACCGAACGACAAACAGCACATTTAGGTATTTCTCTGACGGGGCCTGACCACCGCGCAACAAACAGTACATTTAGGTATTTCTCTGACGGGGCCTATCCACCGAACAACAAACAGTACATTTAGGTATTTCCCTAACGGGGCCTAACCACCGCGCAACAAACAGTACATTTAGGTATTCCTTTGACGGGGCCTATCCACCGAGTAACAAAAAGTACATTCAGGTATTTCTCTAACGGGGCCTAACCACCGAGCAACAAACAGTACATTTGGGCATTTCTCTAACGGGGCCTATCCACCGAACAATAAACAGTACATCTAGGTATTTCTCTGACGGAGCCTAACCGCCGCGCAACAAACAGTGCATTCAGGTATATCTCAGACAGGGCCTAACCAGCGAGCACCAAACAGTACATTTAGGTATTTCTCTGACAGGGCCTAACCACCGCGCAACAAAAAGTACATTTAGGTATTTCTCTGACGGGGCCTAACCACCGAGCAACAAACAGTACATTTAGGTATTTCTCTGACGGGGCCTAACCACCGATCAATAAACCGCTTGTCTTTGCTATATCTCTATCAGGGGCCTAACCTCCGACCAGCAAACATATCTCTTTAGTGTCTTAATACTCTGCCGGGGGGGGGGGGGGGGGGGGGGGGGGGGGGGGGGGGGGGGCGGGGAGGCGCAGCTTACTTACTTATTGCATGAACTACAAAGCACCGGCCCCGCCCCTAACCGACAAACCAAAAACCTGGCTGCCCTTCCTGACCTATTTATTGATTACTGACACCATTATGTGCGCCCAAATAAGCTCAAAATAGAAGGAATAATATGCCAGATATATAAAGACACAAAACAAAAACGAAGCCCCAGTAAGAGCGCCAGGGAAGGAAAATAGGACCTCTTTCAAAAGGCAAGAACTTAGTGCCTCAGAAAAAAAAACCCTTAACAAACAAAATTAAGCTTGCAGCGCGACGAATCGATGAAATGTACCCTCATACTTTTACCAAGCGCCACATCAGACAAAATAAATGAAAAAGGGATTGCCTAAAAGGGCCCTATTTTCTAGCGCCTTCTCTCTCCTTCTGAAGCATGAATCTAGCGCGTTGGAAATAGTGTGACGTCATCAGCCGCAAACGTTTTTAAAAAAGTGGTGTCAGATTTCACGCGTTAATTATGTTCACGCGCTGTCGGCGCTAATAAGAAAATGCCCTCTTTATATTTATATTCTTGATGATTTAGAGTATAATTTGTTTTAGCCAGGAGCTTGTGTGATTTCTTACATTTTTTTGTTGTTGCGGGTGGGTGATTTTATTATAACGGGAAAGCATTGAGAATTTTTAAATTAGTGCAAATATTAAACAGTGAAAATGAAACCTTTTGCGTTACCGGGCGCGATTTGTTTTAATGTAGGCGGCAAAAGGGAAGTTTGTTTAACATATTGGCCGAATTTCATGTCAATCCGGATGTGCTCTTAGTTTTTATGGCGCCCATAAAATTAATAAAGTCGGCAGTATCCGACGCCTGTCAACTGTTTAGTCTTGATTCCAAACGCTCTAATTTAATCGACGATAGACTCGCATTAATGCGCCCTCATGCGTCCTCCGCTTTCAACTATCTAGCGCGGCAATTTATTTTGTCAGCGCCGCCGCGTCCAACCTGGACGACGGGGGTTTTTGTGGTTTGGTTTTTCCTTAAGATTTTGTTTTGGTAACTCAAACATCGGACACTCAAATAATGTGACGTTGAAGAAACGTTTTGTTGGACAATGGCTTCGATTGTTCTCTGTTCTTTTATTTAGTTTTAATTAATTTAACTCTGACTAGGTGGGTTTCTGTATACATGTAGTACGACTAAATTACATATACTGATGGCAAGCCTAATAATATTAGTAATATACAAATTAAGAAATATATAAATATAAAATAGCCACCAATGACTTTGACAATCTTCTAATATTATGATGTACAAAGAAAATGTCTTCACAAGGCTTTGTCAGTTACCCAGGCCAATAATAATATGCAGTCAAAAAGTACGTAAATAACACACGCTTATAGGTAGCAGGCAATAAATATCATGCCAATCGACTGCGTCGCCCGTTTTAATCGCTGCCTGAAGCGTATACCAATTAAACGGGTATCATTCTTGCAGATGGCGCAATACAGATATGTACGTATATTGGAACAGCACGAAAATTAAGTGCGTCTTTACATGGTGAGTCAAAACAATATTTAAACCATATATATGTCATGTTATATTTACCCAATAATAGGTAAGGTTTTTTACCTTAAAATACATTGCTTCTAACAGCATTGTATTCATTATCCATACCAGATTTAATAGTGTCGGACTTGTTGTGTAATACACTCACAATGTTACCATTTTAAATATATTACCTGCACGTTTGTAACTTGTCGTTTGGACATGTGTTAAATTCGAAGGTGCTGTGAATATTTCTTGTTGCGAAAGACCTCCGACTTCGCTTCCTAAAAATAAGGTTGGGAGCTACACTACTGCCCCAAATCGTAATAATTATATTAGTAATATTTATAGAAAGATTATTCATTCATTAGTATAGGCCTAGGTTGGCCTCAGACTGGTCCGTATTTTTGTGGGTCACACTGTATACAATATTTTTTTCTTCAAGAGAGCAAGCCACATAGGCCTATTGATAAAGTACTTTTTATAATTTGATCCATTTCCGTTTACTCTCCCTGTAGAGACTGAATTTAACCACATCATGCTCCGTCAAGAGGCTTGTGGTGTGGAGCACTTCTAAGAAAAAAAATAATTGACCAAAATGTTTGCTCATGTTGTTGCTGGTCTTCACGATCATTCTACCATTTCCACATGACATCGTCGGAAACAGCTACAAGTGGTGAGCCGTGAGCCGGTCATATATAGGCCTAAAAGTGAAAATCCTTCTGTCTCGACTCGTTCTTAACCGGCATTAGACGGAACGGTGCCGACTGGTGGTGATAACAACCTTCGTCCATCAAACTGACGGTTGCGAACAGACTGTGATGACAAGTGTGCTCAATAACGTGCTTCTGTTGCAAAGTTAATCACAACGGTTAAAGCGCTGAAAGAACTAACAAGTGAAAAAAAATAAACTCAAAACAGCGTTAAACTTGTCGACTCTCTTCGTCAGTTTCACACCGAGTTCGTAGTGCGTGCATCGCACCTGCGCCTTCCGCCCTTCGCGAATCCGCGATATATACATGCTGCATGCTGCGCGCATTGATATTATTATTAAGCCTGCACGCAGCATCGCGCATACAACGCACGTCGTTATACGAACTCGAGTCGGTATGAAACTAATGAAGAGAGCGCAACGTTACTAAATTGTACATGTGTATTAATTTTGTACATGTTTTGTACAAATTGTACATGTGTATTAATGAGCCTTGCTCTATATACCTTCACATAATTGTCTACGTACTATCACAGACATAAATAAAAACAAGGAATAAGCAATGTCCCTTCAAGATTGCTGCTATTCATAATTATCAAAGAAATACCCATATGACTATTTTAACCGTAAACTGGCTCAAGACACGTTGCGGCGGATTAGATAAGCCTAAACTGGTTAGTACTGTCTCGAACTCACAGTATTTGTTGGCAACGATTGGTGTGTACGTAATAATAACTTGAAACTACTAAAAGTAATGTATTAATATATTTTTGTTAATTATATCTTCATGTAAATTTCGTTTAAAAAAAACTGTCTTTAACGACGCGATATTTGTTAAATCACCATGTGATGGGCAAGTACATAAAATTGACATGGTGTGCATCGGTTTTGCTTACATACAAACACTATTTAAGCTATGTTGTGACATGGTACAAACTAATATTTTGTTAATGGAGACATATAATTTCATCGCGGATGAAATGCAAGGATGAAAATAGTAAATTCTGAGCTGTAAATGAGAACGGAAAAAAGAACAAACTCCAAGAATAAATACTAAAATTATAACAAAGAAGTATGAATAAAATAATGAAGTGATTAACGATTATACGTGAATAAAAACAGTTTACAAATAAAATGAAAAGAAAATACTAGGTCTGTGATTAACAACATAAAACACATTGACCTACGTAAAGAAGAGATTTAACCAATTACACGGGGAAATGTCATTAACAATTGATGTTAAAACGGAAAGTGCAACAATAACATTTATAAACCGTACACAGAATAAAAACTACAGGGGATAATAATAATAAGTTGCGAGTCAAGCGCCAATGCGAACGTATGCTTTCTGGAGTTTGCTTTGTCACACGAGGGCGTTCTTCTGCCAAGGGCAGAGCTAGCTATCTGTACGTTCGATCATGGTTCGATCATGGTTTTCAAACGTTTGAATTCTAGACTAAACAACACAAAAGATTTATCTTGACAATAGGAAAGAGGATTTGTGCGGCAAAACCCGCACTGCGCGTAATATCACATCATTGTGTTCTTCTCTTATATTCAATTACACTATCGGCGCGGTTAGAAAACGGCCGCGTTTCCATATTTTAAACAAGCGTATCTCCCCAACCGCTTGTTAAATTTGGGAAATCGAAGTAGTTTTGGAATATGTGATTTAAAATCGATACGCTCTACTTATTTTTTTACTAGTAATACTATTCTGATTACTTTTTAAAAGTCCCTAATTGAATCGGTAAGGTTATAGCCTAACACATTTCAAAAGCGCAAAGTGACGCAACGATCAACATGTATTGACCATACACGGTACTCGAAACCGAAACACGTGGACAGGCGCCAAAACGCTATGCCCCTTAACCACACCAGGCCTAGGAAATGAACACTCTATACAAGGCCCCCAACATAGGAGAGGTAAATAACTAACCATTTCCCCCTTTTTTTTTCTCTTTGTTTAATACATATGTGGTAAATCCGTTCACCATGCAAAACCCGCGAAAGGCCTTACGGCCCTTGACTCAGTTCAACATGTAAAATATAAAAGGACTTAAATTGGGTATTCACCTGCACCGTCTTCTTGGCCGCTAAATCAGAGGCGTCTGTATCGCCTTGCGATGCACTGGGACCTGCTTGGTCTGTCTGCTTGGAAGCTTGGGCAGCCTGCCTGGAGGCTACATTTGACGGACCAGGGGAACCGAAGCCTTCCCGTTTGAGTCTTTTAGCGGGATTGCTGCACTCCTGATCCAAGGGGCCGGCTTCTACCCGTTCCAGCAACTTCTCCAAATTGCGTCGTTGCCCTCCGTTGGGCGCTAAAGCCAAAATGTGCTCATTCCAACGGGTTTCGAGCCCTTGAAGCTGGTCCGCTTCCTCCCATCCGTCCTGGACGAGCTGCTCAAAACATCTGTCAGACACCTTTAAAAGCGGTGCATAAACCCTTAAATAAGGCACTGGCCGAGCTGTCGACGGCCTGATAAGCGTCAGGCTTCTCCTAGGAGTTGGAAGGAAACGAACAAAGACAGTTAATACCGGAAAGGAACAAATCTAGGACTGAGTATAATGATGTATGCGCTCAACGCCCAGCAACGAATGGGGCCCGGATAATATCATTTCTTTATATCTTATTTATTTATATATTATTATTATTTTTTTTAATGTACTCTGTCTTTAAGCGAACACACATAGGCCTAACCTAAATCAGATTCGGGAACTCCCGCGCAAAGCCAAAGTCTTCAAAGTTCAGACTGTAAGGATGATCAAGTTGCGACAACTTAGCAAACGGCATGTGGCCCCAAAGATCTATTATCGGGTGGTTTTTTTTTTTTTTTTTTTTTTTTTTTTTTTGGCACACGAACAAAAAGTGGCTACACTACCGTACACCCCAGCCTCCCCGAGAGAACCAAAATAATCTTCGAGCAAACACAATATTACAACATACAATTAATTGCGTATGTATACATTTATCTGTGACTAAAACTATAGGCTACATTCATATCGGTAAATTTTACCTGAATTGAGTCGAAGTGCGAATCCATCCTCGAAAAACCGAACTGGCGAACCGGAAGGCAAAATGAAGCGGTACCGGTACGACCGTATAAACAGAACCGTACAACCAGGCGCGCTACCTCAACACTGCGCGGACACTATGGCAAGCACGCATCCCCATGCAGTCTCAACCGGAGCGTCTGAGTGCACAGCAACAATAGGGATTAAGGCTACCTCACAATGAATTACATACCAAGGTGCAAGAAAGCCTTGCACAGGACAACGCCCAAATACAAAGGCACAACAAAGCCACTGAGCGTGCACGCACTCCAACGGGCAAAAAGCACACACCTACTACCGTTATGACCCTACAGTCAATACACCACATAAATATATGCCCACTTTTTTACCTGCTCTCACCCTATACGACTTCTGGCAGGCCTTGGAAAAAGCGGCGCCCGGCACCTTCTTATCAAATGCTTTTTGCCATTCCAACATCGAATTGTACGATGAAGTCAAACCTTTAAAGTAAAATTAATGCTGAGCATTCACAAAAGACCTCCATCCGGTGGGTTGCTATACTCGAGACTGCATAGATTCCTGCGCTGCCCTCAACGACGACGGAGGTGCAAATAGTGACCAAGTACTTTTTGCCAAGTTTTAGTGTATAGCGCCCTCGCAAGGCAAAGTAATGAAAGGCCACTCTACTTGGAAGTGGTGTTAAATTTTAATGGATTGACAGTACCCCAAAGCAATGACTATTATATGTAATTCCATATGTGCCACTCTAAACGTCGTGCGTCGCCCTTCTTGCGTCGCCCTTCTTTCGTCGTGCGTCGCCCTTCTTTCGTCGCCCTTCTTTCGTCGCCCTTCTTTCGTCGCCCTTCTTTCCGTCGCCCTTCTTTCCGTCGCCCTTCTTTTCGTCGCCCTTCTTTTCGTCGCCCTTCTTTTCGTCGCCCTTCTTTTCGTCGCCCTTCTTTTCGTCGCCCTTCTTTTCGTCGCCCTTCTTTTCGTCGCCCTTCTTTCGTCGCCCGTCGCCTTAATTGTGTTTGGCCTTTGACCTTGACGCATGCGCATATGTTTGTCATATCCTACTTAAGTTTATGCCTGTCAACGTGTGGTGCGTGTGAGTTTATTAAACAACTGTGGAAAGGTTTCAATATTTTAAGATTGAGATATTTAGCCCATCAAACAAAAAGAGGCAAATATTAGACGTCTGTAAATTGTGCTGAAATGTCGGTGAAGGGTTGCCTAACGTGGGAGACTTAAACAAGTTCAAGGAAATCCCCCAAATAAAAGTATTATTGCTTATAATTATGTCGACGTCAACATGTTTTCTTACACACAATTGTAGTGATTTCCTTGAACTTTGACCACTTTTTAGCCTAATTTACGGACACCTCATTTTCACGTTGTTGTTCGCTGGGCTAAATATTACAATGTTATCATGATTGTTCATATGATTTTCCATAAGGTTTTAATATGGTAACTGTGCCAGTATGCAACTTGGTGAATTTGAAGCTTATCAATACTGAGGTTTTGGCAACTAAGACTACCTGATGATATCCGGAGACAAGGTAAATGCGCGCAACTTAAGGGTGTACTTTTGTGTCATTTCGATCGTTACTATGTTCTCATAATTATTCAGTCATTTGCTTTAGAAAATGTTATGGAAGTAAAGTAAGTAGAATCACCAAAATAAACTTTTACAATTTAGTTTTTTTGTTTTATACCCAAACCTGGTATAACAAATATGTAAATGTTAAAACATTTCGAAGGGCTCTGAGGCTAATATTAATTACTAGGCCCCAAGGTTTTTGTCATGCCAAATATGGTGCTTTTATTTGCCCGGTAACGGTAATTGCACTAAGCCACCTGACTTTACGTTACGTTTCGTGGTTTTTATTTGTTTAAGTCCTAATCAATACCAAGTAAATTTGGCACAGAGCTGATAGCACAATTCATTGGGCTGACTGGTTCTGATTTGCAAATAGGGACGACAGACACAGTGGAAGGGGAACGACTGCTGTAGATTATTACGCCCTACACCCATACAAAGGTCACATTAAATTCTGATTATGAGCCTTAAAATATTGAAATCTTTCCATATTTTTTTAAATAAGTTCACACGCACCACACGTTGACAGGCATAAACTTAAGTGGGATATGACAAACATATGCGCATGCGTCAAGGTCAAAGGCCAAACACAATTAAGGCGACGGGCGACGCACGACGGGCGACGAAAGAAGGGCGACGAAAAGAAGGGCGACGAAAAGAAGGGCGACGAAAAGAAGGGCGACGAAAGAAGGGCGACGAAAAGAAGGGCGACGAAAGAAGGGCGACGAAAGAAGGGCGACGCAAGAAGGGCAACGCACGACGTTTAGAGTGGCACATATGGAATTCCATACTATTAGATTAATTCAAACAACAATATTGGCCTGTAAGAATTTTTTGGAAGAGTAGGAAAGCATTCTATATCTCACCCCCACTTTTTGGCCCTTCATATGAGTTGACAACTACCAAGAAGTGTAAAGAAACACTAATTGAGGAGTGAGACAATTTCAATTTTTTTCTTGAAAATGCTTGGATTTTATTCACAATGAAGGAAATCCGGACTGTGAAGGTAATTGCACAAACATTCAAAATGGGTACACTATGGATGCAATCAAAAGTTTAAATGAAGGACACCACCACCACCACCACAACACCCCCCCCCCCCTTCCCCCAGCCCAATGTTGGGTTGGCGGTGTGTGCGCCATCACTCCAACATTGCGATGGGGGGGGGGGGGGGGGACCACAATAAAACTTGCTCGGGAGAATGCTCATTACAGACTATGAAACTTATCAAAGCATGGTAGTACACACATTGGTTTGTCACACTGTTTACAAATCATGCGAGTTTGTTTACGCTTGGCTCTTGTAGGCCTACTGCAAACAACACAGTTGCGCTTTTTGCCGGCAGAAATTCTTCCAGGATAGTGCTGAGTCGGAAAGCGGCTCGAACCACGTGACACTAGACTGGCATGCTAAGCTGGGCTGTGCTTCGAAGTGGAAATCACCTTGACCCTGAAATCAAAAGTGGTCAAGTGCTGATTTGTAGGGATGCTGTTGTATACAATGGTAGCATTCACCAAGCAGATGTCAAGAATGGCCACGAAAACTCTTTTCCACCATTTCATCGATCTGTGAGGGTGCGAGTAGTACTGACACATTTGTGCTGCGAGATCACTTCCTCCCATGTATTTATTATAATCATTAACGACAGAAGGTTTTTTGATCGTACGAAGTCCACTCAAACTGTTTTTGCTCCGAATTTCTTTCGTGTCGATATTGCAGTTTCCAACATTTGTGAGAAGAGTTACACGCTTGGCATCCTGCCAAACGACGCACAGTTGGCCGGCTTTGGTGTAAAACTGGGGGTCAGCACCTCTTATCATGTGTAGCTTTTTGGGGTGTGCACAGTCCTGTAATTAGGTCGAGGACTACATGCCCAGCAGATGTAATATTAGGTGGGTGGTGTGTTGAAGCATAACCAATGGAGGGTCGACTGGATTCCTTTGATGTGGACTGGGAGCCGGTGAACACCTTCCAAGCACAGGTATAACCAGTTTCCGACTCGTTTAATGAAAAACAGTTTAATCCCCATTTGGCGGACTTTCGTAGCATGTACTGTTTGAAACCAAGTCGGCCTTTGAATTTGATCATTGTCTCATCGGGAGAGAGATCTCGGCCTGGCTTGTAAATGCGAGGAAAGGATGGCAGTACAATGTCAAGCAGCGGGCGGACCTTGGACAGTTTGTCAGGGGGAGCATCTCCAGCTGTCACGGCGTTGTTGGCAAGGTGGAAAAATCCAAGGATATTGCAGTGAATCGATTGCGAGACATGGTCGCCGAATACAGGGGGCTTCGCAAAACTTCGGACCTTGACCAGTGCATGCTGTAGCGAGGCCTTTTGTTGATACCCATGCACAGAAGCAAGGCCACGAATGCCATAATTTCAGGAACATTAGTTGGATTCCATGCAGGCTGATGATTGGCCACATCTGCACCCATTGTTTGGTCTGCGTAGCGATTGGTCTCATCCACCATCAACTCTCACACTGCTTTGCAGAAAAAGAGCTGAAAGATTCGCATGGGCGACAGGTGACTGAAATCTTCTGTACAGCCATTCTCTTCACTGAATTTCATCGGTGGACGCTTGCTGTAAGAGGCGCTTGCTTTATTCCATCCACACCTAAAATAGGAACATTCAGAAAGGTTTGTGGGACACTATACATTTCACGGCACATTTTATTTTAAGGGTAGTATACAACATTAGCTTTGTTGGGGGGGGGGGGGGGGGGGTTATAAACGGATTTAACCGGGGTTTAGTATTTTGTTGGACGTCGTGCGTTGGCTGACCATCTTTGGAAATTGCTAAACAATGGCAATTTTGTTACCACATAACAGCACACCAGGTGCCCTGATTTCAAAGGATGCTCGAGACCATTCGTGAATGTCAAATATAATCATTCATTATGTGGTGATGGGAATCGGATCAGATAGCTTGTTTTGAAAACTGCGATTGGTGGGTGAGTAGGGCGCCACCGTGCGGTGGTGGTTATTCTCGAAATCTTCCGTCACCGCATGGTTGTGTCCTACAAACCCACCAACTCAGGTACAATATTTATCGTGTTTTGTTACCATTTATATATCTTTTAACATTGCTTAGGTGATGTAATAAGTATTGGAGTTTACGATATAAAGAAATAGAGATTCAGACATTGTGTAAAAGTAGCTAATCTCAAGAAGCAAAGTTACGCTGATTTTATAAACATGGCGACTCCGTTTATAGATGTATAAATAATGTGCGTGTATAACTGTATTGGCCACTGGATAACCGGGGATGTAATTAACTCTCCTCTTGTTCTTTACCTATGGATGTATTATAATGGATACCCATAAGGAAACACTATTAGCTTAAGTGCTTGTACAGTCTAGTTGCTTGTGCCACAAATTAAGCCATATTTGGGTGAAAACTTGCTGTAAAATCGGAGCTCATGCATATGTTGAATGGCGCCCTCTTGTGTTAGAACAATCTGCTAATGTAGACTTGCATAATGTCGGGTGTTAAGTTAATAATTGAACTGGAATTTGTGCACAGTGTATGGACCGTTAATCAGAAAGTTGATGAAACCTGTCGAATATTCAAATAACGAATTTTATTGGGACTTGACTGTAATTTAGTTTCTGCAAAGTCTCTGAGAAATTAATGACATTTTTCTTGTATGCAACCAAGTGAACCGTTAAAGCAGTTTTAATAAGGTCAACATTTTGATGATATTTTTGGTGGATAAAACAAGTGTATAATTTTAGTGTGTTCTCACAGTTTGTAATGGAACTGCGGGACATAACTTGTCCACATAGTCACCAATTTAGGAATGATTATTTAATAAGTGTATTTTCTTTTCTTTCTTCTTTTGTTGGTGATTGATTCTCGAAATCTTCCGTCACCGCATGGTTGTGTCCTACAAACCCACCAACTCAGAACCCACAGTGGGGAGAATTAAAGTGACAGCACAGAATCAAAGCGCCGTCTCCTGTCTCTCTTACCCCCCTCCCCCTACAAGTGTCAGAAGTGGGATGAAACTGGTTCTTAAGTGGTTTCCGGTGAATCAATTGGCAGAAACGGGAATATCAGTTGACGATGGCCATCCGAATTAAACATGGGGCGGGGGATGCCATGCTGTTTGCGCTGGTGGAGGAAAAACTGTCCCTGGACACCCTACAGGGATATTGGAAAACTGCTTCAGGACTCAAAATGACTGCAGAAGGGGAAACCACCGTGTTGGCGATTACAGAGGGAAATGTGCTTCCCCCACCAGGTGGATGGAGTGATGACGTCATCTATGAGCCAATAGTTCCAGCCATACCCAAAGCCGAGCCTGGTTTCCAAGCTGCAACAGGCTCCATAATGCCCACAGTAGTGATGGCCCCAGACAGGAAACCCCCTAACTTCAGTGGTCATGATGACACCACTGGGCGGAGCACACCAGTCGACGAGTATGTCACTGCCATTAAGCACTGCTTACAGCGCTACCAAGTTCCAAAGGAACAGCAGGAACAGTTCATACTTGACACCCTCAAGGGTAGCCCCCGCGTGGAAGTAAAGGCATTGTTTGCAACTGGAGTTCCAGTTGATGAAGTTCTTGGCTACCTCCAGTCTTCATACGGAGAAACCTTGACGGTCAGTGAGCTTCAGAGGCGCTTTTTAGAGCAGACGCAGGATCATGGAGAGTCCGTCCGTGACTTTGCAGTTTCCTTACAACGGATTTTCCTGCGCATCCAAAAGAAAGATCCTGATTTGTTCAAGGAGCCCGATGCAATAGTCCGTGAGCAATTCATTGATGGGCTTGGTGCAGAGGCCTTGCGCATTTCTTGTCGAGATCTGGTGGACAGGTAGCCTACTATAACTTTCAGCGAGCTGAAGGACTGGGCAATCAAACGGGCGGAACGGGAAAATGTCTCCACCCCAACTGCAACACGACGAGTGCAAGCAGCCGAGATCCAGGTGGAGCAAGGCTCCATCAAACGGTTGGAGCAGCAGATGGAATGGGTGATGCAGTCCCTGCGTGCATTACCCCCCCAGTTCTCCACAGCAACGGGGCCTCGCAATGCACCAATGCCTAGCCAGGAGGGCCCATGGCGACGATGTTACAACTGTCAGGACCCAGGGTATTTCATTAGGGATTGTCCTTGGCCACGTGAGAATCCCCGCCCTCGGGATACCCGCCCCAGGCAGCAAGCTGCCAGAGGTGCTACTTCTGCCCAGTCGGACCCTGCTACTACCCTTCAGCACCGCTCGCTTCCGGAAAACTACACCCCTCCGCCGTTAGGAGCCAGGCAGTTGGAGGGAAATCAACTGGCCCCACGCCCTTCTCTACTAAAGCAGTAGGAGACTGTTACACAGTTGTTGTCAAGTTGGGAAAGGCTGAAGTGTCTTGCCTGATAGACACTGGATCAATGGTCACCACTATAACTGAAAATTGTTACAACCGGCACTTCAAGGGGCGTGTCTATGAACTAAAGAACATACCTGATTACTTCCAACTCTTCTCCGCCAACGGCGCAAACATTCCGTACCTTGGGCTTATCGAGTTGGATCTCGAGGTCTTTGGGGTGACCCTGCCATCTCAGATCATTCTGGTCATAAAAGAAGCCCAGTCTAGCCCGGCATTTGGCACGTCCCCGGGTATACTTGGCATGAATGTTCTGAAGAATTGCTGGCCGCAACTGAGTACCCTCCCCCTGAGTACACCTACAGTTGCAGGATTTGGCAGATTAAAACATGCCTGGGAGGCTGCAATGCGGGTGACAGAAAGCAAGTTAAAGTTCGACACATGTGAAGGGTCAGTAAGTCGAGCTTACATGCCGAGAAGTGGGGATTGCGTGATTCCTGCCAGGACAGCATCCATCTTAAAAGCATCTGCCAAACCAGGTCCTGCGGGATACACGGCAGTGCTCGAACCCGACCTCGCTTGGAACCTCCCCTCTTTAGTCAGCCGAGAGAGGTCTCTCGTCCATGTCGTGGATGGGAAGTTCTTTGTGATCATGACAAATGAGACAGAGCACGAGATTCAGCTTCCACCACATGGATGCATAGGAACACTCTATCCAATTGACGAAGTAGAGCCATGCTGCAAAGACCAGTCAAAGGTACTCAATGAGAAGGGAGCCACCGGAATTCACTTTTCTGCTGCAGTGACAGCAGATTCACTTGAAGATGACCCATCTACCATTCAGGATGTGAAAGTTGGAGAGCAATTGTCAGATGAAGAAAGAGAAAAACTTGATAACCTTCTCCAGCAGTATGATGATGTCTTCTCGAAGCATGACAGGGACTTGGGATTCTGCAACGTAATACAACACACAATCGACACTGGCAACGCTGCCCCCTTTCGGCAGCGGTACCGGTCTTTGCCTCCCTCTCAGTATAAGGAAGTCCGCCAGCACATCCAGGATTTGCTTGAGGCGAATGTAATAAGGGAAAGCAGCAGTCCTTGGGCCTCACCAATAGTGGTGGTGAGAAAGAAGGATAAATCCATCCGGATGTGTGTAGACTACCGAAAACTAAATACAGTCACTGCAAAGTCTTCGTTTCCATTACCCCGCATTGACGAGTCCCTACAGGCTTTGGGTGGAGCTCGATACTTTAGTGTGCTAGACCTCACGTCTGGGTATTATCAGGTCGCCATGGCAGAAGGAGATAAAGAGAAGACTGCATTCGTTACGCCGTTTGGCCTGTGGGAATTTACGAGGCTCCCATTTGGTCTATGCAACAGTCCGGCCACATTCCAACGGATCATGCAACGGTGTTTTGGCGACCAGGCATTTGAGAGCCTACTCATATATCTAGACGACCTCATTATCTACTCGGTGACCTTCGAAGAACACCTACAACGGTTGGATCTTGTGTTCTCCCGTCTCCGAAAACATGGGTTGAAGCTCAAACCTCGGAAGTGTGAGTTCTTGAAGTTCCAGGTCAAGTATCTTGGCCACTTGGTAACTGCAGGAGAGGGGGTGAAGCCTGATCCGGATAAGATAAAGATAGTTGAGGATTGGCCAGAGCCAACAACCGTGACCGAGCTACGCTCGTTTCTGGGTTTTGCCAGCTACTTCAGGAAGTTTGTGAGACAGTTTGCTACTGAGGCCTCCCCGCTTCTGAGGTACCTGCAAGGGATAACAGCAAAGCAGAGGGCAAGATCTGGAAAAATGACAGTGGAACTGGACGAATCAGCGAAGGCGGCGTTTCAGTCGTTGAAGCGGAGATTAGTTGAAGCACCTGTTCTGACCTTTGCAGATTTTGCTCTTCCCTTTGTCCTGGAGACAGACGCAAGCTCATGTGGTCTTGGGGCAGTACTCTCACAGGGAAAACCAGATGGTTCGAAAGCAGTCATCGCCTACGCTTCTCGCTCTCTACGCCGAGTAGAAAAGCAGGACAAGAATTACTCCTCCTTCAAGATCGAGTTGTTGGCCATCCGTTGGGCTGTGTGTCAGGCTTTTCGAGATTACTTACTTGGAAATCATTGTTTGATTCTCACTGACCACAACCCCCTGAAGTATTTGGATACTGCTAATCTAAGTTCTGTTGAGTTGCGCTGGGTACAACAACTGGCATCTTTCGATTTCCAGTTGGAGTACCGGTCTGGCAAGAGCAATCGTGCAGCAGATATTCTGTCGAGACATCCTGACGACAATGCTGAGAAGGTGGAGGTGTCTTCTGGAGCTGTGTCCGGTGTTACCGCTGGTGATACAGAACTTTCTCCTGTGCTCTGTCGACAGATTCAGGCCGTGGTAGATGGAGGTAGTCTGACTCTTCCTGGCTACTCTCTTGTGGAGTTAAAGCAGCTACAGCGGGCAGATAAGGTTCTACAGAAGGTAATTGCTTACCTTGAAGAGAACCGTCGGCCGACCCGTCAAGAGAGGGAAAATAATGGGAAGGATGTAACCAAAATTCTAATGCACCGGGAGCATCTCTTCTTTAAGGATGGAGTCCTGTACCGCCGTTGGATGAATCCCAGTCGGGAGAAGACCGACTGCTTGGTTGTTTCGGCTGTGCTGGTTGACACGGTGTTGCGTCTCTTCCATGATGATGCAGGCCATTTTGGTGTTAAACGTACCCTACAACTTGTCCGTCCTCTTTTCTTCTGGTTGGGTCTGGCGGCCAGAGTCAAAACCTGGTGCGAACAGTGCCAGCGTTGCGCAGTCGGGAAACGACCTAATAGGAATACAAAGCCCCCAATGGGTACCCTCCGAGCTACTGCGCCGATGGAGATGGTGGCGATTGATTTCACTGTGTTGGAGCCCTCGGGTGATGGCTATGAAAATGTTTTAGTCCTCACCGATTCCTTCACCAAATATGCCTGGGCCATCCCGACTAGGGATCAGCGGGCGGTGACAGTGGCCAAGATGCTCGTCAAACATGTCTTCCTCCCCTTCGGTGCTCCTCTTCGTATACATTCCGACAACGGGCGATGCTTTGAAGCGAAGGTGGTGCAAGAACTCTGCCGCATTTACGGTGTCGGACACTCGCACACTACACCATACAGACCCCAAGGTAATGGACAGTGCGAGCGGTTTAATCGCACACTACATAACTTGCTCATCCCTCTCCCAGAACACCGCAAGTCTAGATGGACTGAAAGTCTGCCACATTTGCTATCTCTGTATAACAACACGGTTCACGCGAGCACTGGGTATGAGCCTGTTTGCCTGATGATGGGGAGGAGATTCCAGCTTCCACA
Organism: Crossaster papposus; assembly: GCA_037893245.1. Classification (NCBI taxonomy): domain Eukaryota; kingdom Metazoa; phylum Echinodermata; class Asteroidea; order Velatida; family Solasteridae; genus Crossaster; species Crossaster papposus. The sequence goes on along the minus strand of JBAIAA010000279.1, from coordinate 353,334 downwards.
ACATCTCCTGCTTGGAGTTAACCACACACAGCTTCATGGGGAAACTCCGCACCAATATGTCCAGCAGCTCTGTAAACAGATGGAGCAGGCCCACGCTAATTGGCCAATATTGATACTAACACAATAAAGCGACAAGCCCGTCACGACAGCAACATCTTCGAGAAGCCAATCAACTGAGGTGACTTTGTACTTGTACGTGACAGGAAACACCGGGGCAGAGCGAAGATCCAGGACTACTGGGAGTCCGACCCTTATAGAGCAACCGGTCTATAGAGTTCGTAATTCTGGGGGAGGTGAGAAAGTGCTTCACCGCTGTGAAATCAAGCCCTGCCCATGGGAAGTGACAGCTCCTCCTCGCTCAATTGACTCCCTCTCATCTTTGGAAGGGACTTCGCCAAGCTCTAACGCGGACTCAACCACAACTTGTGACCAGTGGGGGACGATCTTGACCTTTGGACCAGGGGCATCGGCCACATCCCCGAAACTGCCGCACATTCCTTCCTCCCCCGAGAGGGAAACACACCATCAGGACATGTGTGAAGGGAAACCTATCCACACTGAATGTGATTCGGTGCTCACCCCGGAGGAATCTTCACCCATGCTATTGGCTGGTCCTGCAGGGGACACTTCCATGAGCCCCCTATCGGATGACTCTTCCACGACTGGACAGACGGAGTCTACTTCCAGGCCCGGCAGTCCCCGCGGTAAGCTGAAGGCTTCCAAGATGGGATGTCCCATGCCCGCGGCGCTAGATGCTCGTGAGCCAGAGGACCTAGAGATACCAGAATCGAATACCATCCACAGGACGATCGACATCATGCTGCCAACTGAGGGTTTGTCCGGCGAAGCCGCTTCTAAGCACCTGCTACGTCGTTCCAAGCGGACCACAAAAGGCAAGCCTCCGGTCAGGTACCAATCCAGTGTCATGAGACTCTTGAACCAAGTTAAGAACATTGTATCAGGCAATATAGACACTGAGTCTGACTCTGATTAGTGACAATCCCATTTGCTATCCCTGTGTGTTTTCAATTAGTGACACCCCCTCAAGCACTTGTTTTAAAGGAAAAGTGTTTGTTATAATAGTTGAGGTTTTCTCGTTCCATGAATGTTACTGTTTCTCATGTTCCATAACTATTTGTTCCTGTTTGAACTTATTAGCATACACTGTTTTTTCAGTCTACTGTTCTATATAAAGCTTTTGAGTGTTTCATCGGATTGTCGTCGTGGGCGACGACATTAGTGCTTTTGGAGGAATGTGGTGATGGGAATCGGATCAGATAGCTTGTTTTGAAAACTGCGATTGGTGGGTGAGTAGGGCGCCACCGTGCGGTGGTGGTTATTCTCGAAATCTTCCGTCACCGCATGGTTGTGTCCTACAAACCCACCAACTCAGGTACAATATTTATCGTGTTTTGTTACCATTTATATATCTTTTAACATTGCTTAGGTGATGTAATAAGTATTGGAGTTTACGATATAAAGAAATAGAGATTCAGACATTGTGTAAAAGTAGCTAATCTCAAGAAGCAAAGTTACGCTGATTTTATAAACATGGCGACTCCGTTTATAGATGTATAAATAATGTGCGTGTATAACTGTATTGGCCACTGGATAACCGGGGATGTAATTAACTCTCCTCTTGTTCTTTACCTCTGGATGTATTATAATGGATACACATAAGGAAACACTATTAGCTTAAGTGCTTGTACAGTCTAGTTGCTTGTGCCACAAATTAAGCCATATTTGGGTGAAAACTTGCTGTAAAATCGGAGCTCATGCATATGTTGAATGGCGCCCTCTTGTGTTAGAACAATCTGCTAATGTAGACTTGCATAATGTCGGGTGTTAAGTTAATAATTGAACTGGAATTTGTGCACAGTGTATGGACCGTTAATCAGAAAGTTGATGAAACCTGTCGAATATTCAAATAACGAATTTTATTGGGACTTGACTGTAATTTAGTTTCTGCAAAGTCTCTGAGAAATTAATGACATTTTTCTTGTATGCAACCAAGTGAACCGTTAAAGCAGTTTTAATAAGGTCAACATTTTGATGATATTTTTGGTGGATAAAACAAGTGTATAATTTTAGTGTGTTCTCACAGTTTGTAATGGAACTGCGGGACATAACTTGTCCACATAGTCACCAATTTAGGAATGATTATTTAATAAGTGTATTTTCTTTTCTTTCTTCTTTTGTTGGTGATTGATTCTCGAAATCTTCCGTCACCGCATGGTTGTGTCCTACAAACCCACCAACTCAGAACCCACAGTGGCGAGAATTAAAGTGACAGCACAGAATCAAAGCGCCGTCTCCTGTCTCTCTTACACCCCCCCCCCCCCCCCCCCCCACCCCTCCCCCTACAATTAAATGATTTTTTTTTTTTGGGGGGGGTGTGGGGTTGTATCTAGTGTTCCCTTTAAATAAGTCCCCTTTTTTAACTAAATAAAATCTCCTGAAATAAAATCTCTTTTTTAAAGATTATTATTATTGCTGCCTGTCTTTTCAGTAGTTGGAGAAGGCCCCATTCAGTGGAATTGAATTTGTTGTCACCATTACATTTGCAGTCCCATAAAATTAGATTTGGAAGCAAAATCATCACCCTTGACTTTGCATAATTCAGGTTCATAAACTTTTTTTTTATTTCATTTTATTTATTATTTCGTAGGGCACAAAAAGATAAATAGATACAAATTTACAATCAATAGAAAGTTTAGAATATCTAAACAAAAAAACATGTTTAAGATTTTTTTTTTTTAAATGAAACGTTCAGTGCTTTTGATGATTTTTCCTGCAAAAGGGCATTCAAATGCAAAGGTTACATTGCAGTACAGTAGCATATGAATGTCGGATGCGAAACATTTCGAGAAAAGCCAAGTTGAACCATGGAGGAATAAGATTCCTCCATGGTTGAACTCTTTTCAGTAACCTTCCTGTACCTGTAGTTTGGCTTTGCCGAAGAAGATGAAGGAGTAGCTAATTCATCATCACTTTCGTCAGATGATGCTACAGAAGATTCATCATCGGACATATGTGAACCGCTATCTGCGAAGATTTCCTCAAAAATCTTGGAAGCGTTTTCGGTCATGATGGCAGCTAAGTGGCGTGGGCACGCAAAGTGTTTTTCGCACGCGCGCGTCCTGGCTTTTTAAGCCATTTGAAATATACCCAGCACGATATGTAGCAGAGTGGTACCACCCTCTTATCCCTATACTTTATACGCACTCAACACTATTGTAACCTAAAACATCCCCCCTTGAAACCTAAAAGGAATTCCTGACATTCCGGGAACACAATGGTCAACACAAAAGAGGGGGGGGGGGGGGGGGGGGGGTTCTCTGCCACATATCGTGCTTCATATGATTTGAAACCAATAACAAACCACACAAAAAGTGGGGGCGCTGTTCACATTTCAGTTCTAAAGAAAAGGGCTTGTGCCATCAAAGAACGCTGGTCACGTAACGACGATTATCATTGAGAATTACGGCTGTTTGGTTGCCAACGTCTATGTTAATTGGGGCCCAGGTGGCGCGTGCGGTACTCATAGGTTTTTAAAACGCATGGGGTTCACAGACAGATTTTTAAACAATTTCAGTATATCACGTACTGCTACATCCTTTTTTAACGTATCCATGGAAAAACAAATTAGTGGGTTCGAAGCAGGATTGTTCACAATTTATCGATTATTATTGCCCTTTTTTAGGGGAGGTATTTGTTAACGTCATTTGTGTATTTGTGCACAATCTCCACTAGACTTGACCCAAGTCGGGATTCTGTGGTAACATTGCTCCTGGTCATTCACATCGTGCGCCACGCGTCACGCACGCTCATCAGTAGCGCGCCCTCATGCGCCACCCCCGCTCATGTGTGGTTCAGGGATCCCGACTTGACGGATCTGCCACACGTTTGTGCACAACCAAAAACGAGCTCATATACCGAAAACGGCAGAAGCAAATCAAATTGCAGAATTGTATAAATTAGCATAATAAGAACTTTGACCTAGTTGCGTGACGTACGTGGACGTTTTGATGTACATGTACAATGTACACAATTATGTACAATGTACATGTATACATGTGTACATGTACAAACGGTTTAGGCCTATAGTCTAGCTATCATGTACATTTTCCGGCCGTTAATTTTGCACTATACCCTAACTAATTAAACGAAATATGGACGCAGCTATTGAATTTGGAAAAGGCATCCTACTAGTGTACGAGTGTCAGTACTGCCTACAATTCCTCCATAGTCCGTTAGCGGTCTAGCTAGTCCGTACTCCGATTGGCAGACTTATCAGGCATACATCCGCGCAAAAATCATGTGATGCATATGCAAATATGAATAACTACATATCATCGCGGTGGGTTTTATTGGCCGATCCGTCAAGTCGGATTTACTGCACTGACATGATGATAATGACATCACGTTGAGGCCAACAAAGCATTCAGCAAGATTGACTACTGAGAGCAAATTGGTAGTCTTAACCCCATGGTAAGTCCGACTTGGGTCAAGTCTAAATCGCCACGTGCATCAACGGTACGTCCAGGGGGGGCCAACAAAGTGCGCCACCAACGTTCAAATGTATCTCATTTATTCTTCCACGCTCATGAGCTGCACATCTCACACAGTAAATACGTATAGATCGCCACCTCGAAGCGCACCATTGAAACACGAACAAATTTGCTCGTGCATCGCTCCCCGAATTCAGTGATTCATACAACGTCCGCAAAGCCAGGTACACATGCACGATCTACACGGAATTTGTTTGGGGAGATGTCATTTTCTGCCATTTTCGTTCGAAAACAACACGATAAAACGCAAGGGGTTCACAGGCAGATTTTTTTTAAAATTCAGTATATTACTGCTATACATCCTTTTTTAATGTATCCATGGAAAAAAATGAGTGGGTTCGAAGCACGATTTTTCACAATTTATCGATTATTATTGCCCTTTTTAGGGGAGGTATTTGTTGAAGTCGGTTGGGTATTTGTGCACAATCTCCACGTGGTTCAACGGTACGTCAACGTTAATTTTTTTTGACTGGTTTTTCCATTTTCAATACAATTGTCGTCATAGGATGATAACAATTATGGTAAATAACCACCTTTTTTAACTACAAAAGACAAGATGTTAAGATATGATGCCAAAAACTCTTTATTTTTCGCGTAAAAAATTGTTCCCCCCTATTTCGAGAATGGACTGTACAACAGCGTTTCTCAATCGCAGCCTCGAAGGGCCCCCCCTCCGCCCCCCCCCCCCCCCCCGCCCCCCCCCCCCCCCGGGTACGTCAACGTTAATTTTTTTCGACTCCTTTTTTTTTCAATACAATTTTTGTCATTGGATGATACAAATTAAGGTAAATAACAACCTTTTTTTCAACTACAAAGGAGAAGATGTTAAGATTGGATGCCAAAAACTCTTTATTTTTCGCGTGAGAAAATTGTTCCCCCTATTTTGAAAATGGACGGTATCACAGCGTTTCGCAATCACAGTGTTCAGTGTTTTAGTCGCAAGAAAACTGGCCTCGATTTTCCTTGATTTGCAGGTCAAGAATTTATCGTGAGTACCCCCGAAAACCATTAGGTCCAGCTTGGACACTGATGGAAGGCTATTTAGACGATTTAGAGATAATTTGTTAAGTATTTGTGTGGATTTTGGCGACATTTTGAACCACATTTAGGAGATAATCATTCGTCATTATTAGTCTCGCTAGATAATAATGCCCAAATGTTAAAAAGCGATAACTAGAGGCCAATAACTCGGTCTAAAGTTAAATCATGTTGTTGAGATACCGTATACATCATACATGCAACATCTGTGAAAAATTGTTCAGGCAGAGTGGACACCTCAAGCGTCACCAGATTATACCCAGCACGACATCTGGCAGAGGGGTACCCCCCTCTTATCCCTATACTTTATACGCACTTAACACTATTGTAACCTAACCCATCCCCCCTTGAAGCCTAAAAGGAATTCCTGAGATTCCGGGAACACAATGGTCAACACAAAAGAGGGGGGGTTTCTGCCACATATCGTGCTTCATATGCACCAGATGACCCACACCAATGAGAAACCGTACACATGCGAGATCTGTGGAAAACCATTCACGCACAATGGATACCTCAAGCGACACCAGATGACCCACACCAATGAGAAACCGTACACATGCGAGATATGTGGAAAATCGTTCAGGCGGAATAGAGACCTCAACCAACACCAGATAACCCACACCAATGAGAAACCGTACACATGCGACATCTGTGGAAAATCGTTCACGCGGAATAGAGAACTCAAGCGACACCAGGGCTGCGTTCCACTTACGCGAACTGTTTGCGCGAACGTTCGCCTACGATTTGAGTTGGCGTTAGTTGAAGGGGAACGATATTTTAAAAACTATGTTTTCAAAATGGCGGCGCCCAGTGACAGTGACGTCATTTGGTTGGCTGCTTTTCGTTCAACTCATTATTTTTCTTTAAAAGTTCCCTGTGACTGCTCAAAACAACCCACCGTTTATAACGAAAAGTATGAAACGTAAATCAAAACCGTCGAAAAGAAAACCGTCGGCTGCTAACTTCTCCGCCATCTTTGAAATACGTCACTGGCCAACAGCGAACAGCTCGAAATGTCGTTCGCAGTTTTCGCTAACGTTTGCCAACATAATTGGCGAACATAATTGCGTTCCACTCACGCGAACAACGCTAACGTTGGCAACGTTCGCTAGAGTGGAACGCACCCCCAGATGACCCACACTAATGAGAAACCGTACATGTGCGACTTCTGTGGAAAACCGTTTGCACATAATGGAAACCTCAAGCGACACCATATTATGACCCACACCGATGAGAAATCGTACACATGCGACTTCTGTTGAAAATCGTTTTTTTTGCACATAATGAAAATCTCAAGCGACACCATGACTACACCAATGAGAAACCGTACACATGCGACATCTGTTGAAAATCGTTTGGGTGGAGTGGAAACCTCAAGCAACACCAGATGACCCACACCAATGAGAAACCGTACACATGCGACATCTGTGGAAAATCGTTTGGGTGGAGTGGAAACCTCAAGCAACACCAGATGACCCACACCAATGCGAAACAGTACGCATGTGTGGAAAATCATTAACGCACAATGAGACCTCAAGCGACACCAATGAGAAACCGCACGCACGGACAGGATGGTGAGTGATGATGGTTTGTCGCGATAGCGCCCTCTCGTGGCTGCGAATTAAGCAACGTCTTGCCCAAAGACTAAGCAACTACCTGAAAAACCACAAGATGGACCACACCGACAGCGACGAGAGATATGGATAATTTCGTGATCAAACCCAACAAAGAAAATAGTCGCAAGTCGCCAAAGCTACTTTTGAGTAATCACCGTCACTGCCAACAAGTAATATTTGCAGTGTTTAACAAGTTTGACATTTACACCAACAACGACTGCGACAGCCTGATCTTTTGTTATGAATTTATGATGCACACGAGGGATTATGCAGTATGCCTGATTTTGTGCAGAAGAAATGACGGCATGAGTCATACCATAAACAATAGGCCTACCGTTTAAGAATAAGTTTTGCTCACTAAGAGTCTGAGGTTGTAAGTTTTTTGATAAGCTTCTTTGATCTCGTTGGCGAATAATTTCGTTTTGAATATCTTTGATCTTTTGAAGACGAAATGCCCTTGTTTTATTAGGATACATATCGGTCGTCATGTTTTTAGTAGTGAATGATACATTTTTATATAAATTTGTATATTTAACCTTAAACGCTCGTCTCGATTATCAATTACTTTACCGCAACTATATCTTTGAGTGTGAACGTAAATTTGTTTATTTTACCGTATACATGTATCAACTATCAAGTGTTTTGGTTTTAATTTATTGTATTTGACGTAAATGGGGTCTTGGGGGATTGACTACACGAAACGTATAACCGTGTACTGTAGAGTTATGGTATGTAAGAGATCGGTTTTTTTCCGTTGAAAACCATTTATTGAGCAGATAATAATGTTAAAGGATGACGTCGAATAAGTTTTCATGTTAAATGTTCCTTAATAAACTTCATCGTACGAGAGCCACTCGACCTTCACAATAGTTTGGCGATTTGTTGATAACCATCTCTTTTGATCTTTATTTGAAAGCATTAAAAAGTATTAACAATTCTAACCACCGAAACTCGGGGGAAAACGTGGATAGGAGATATCTCCCAGGCTCGAAAAGAATGTGCCTGGGAGATCTGCCTCTTTTCGCCACACATCACCCCTCTCATTTTTACGTTCTGAAGACCCACGTTTAAAATGACGTTGTTTAATTTGATTTGTTTTTCGCCCACATTGTTATCTGTTATCTATGTGAGAAACCAGAGCAAACACCAACAAAAACAAACAAAATCCCGCCAAGGGATACCCTGGAACTCGGCTTTATTTTCATAAAACAAACCCAGTACTCATTCACTCCTCCAGGGCAGCGTACCTCACCCCGAGATGTTTAATGGAATGGACTTCCGACATCAATACCGGTAGAGGGCGCAAGTTTCGTGGGCATTTTATATCTCTGGCCTTCGAGAAGAAGAAAAATTGTGAAAAATTGTATATACAGCGCGTACATATCCGGATGCAAAGAGGGCAGACGAGTGGCGGGCTATATATTCTGAATTTGTGCCTTGACTTCTTCAAGAAGGTAAAACCGAGAGTAAAATGATTTTCTGCTGCGAGTTAGAAACTCAGTCTCAGGGGCCACGTTCATAACACGTTACTGTTGTTAATGTTACACTAGCAGAATAGCACCAACATTTTCCTTGGAAAAAACGGGGTTACACTTGACTTACAAACCAAAATTTCAGTTGATTATTATTTATTGTTTGTGACTGGTATTCTGCTGGTTTTTGTTTTGAATGAAAAGCACGTGGAGTTTTGGCCGGTAACCTTTTAATACTAGTTTTATACTGAGCAAGACCTTTTTTGTGCCAAGCACTTTTGTGGGACGAGTCAAGCGGTGGGGCAAGTACCCCTTAAAAAATTAAGTACCTTAACAAATTTTGCCCTAATTACGCCGCTAAATGTACTGTGTACGTGTGACAGCTCATTTACATATTTCTCCTGCACAGCGCCCTCGCTTGACCCTTAAGGTAGAGCTCACACTTAGCCTTTGTCTTGAGTACTGTTTAGTCATACAGTGTTCTCCTGCTTTCTTTTACATGTACATTTACTTAGTTGCCTCAAGATTTCTTGGATGACTCGACTGGGGTAAGAATTCATTTATATTGTTTTCATAATTGTTCTTATTGTTGAAGTTCCTTAGTCTGTTATTATCCAGACTCTGTGAACATTTTACTGATCAATTCTGAAGTAGCTTGAGTATTCTTAAGCATTACTCTGATTATTGAATAAGTGGATTCATTGATGATAGTCTTTAGAAAGCCTTTTAAACGCAAGTACAAAATTAAATTATTAAATAAATATTCAAACTGATGATTAAAATATGTCTCTGCTTCACGGGGTTACAGGCAACAGGTTATAAGTACAGGTTATAAGTATTTGTTGTTTCTCTCTAATATGCTACTACAATTGTATGTCGTGTTTTTGTTTGTTATTTGTTATTTGTTCTACATGTATATGTAATTAGCTCTTGTTAGTGGGGGCCCCCACTCGACAAGCTTGCTTTTTGGGGGCCCCCATCCACACTTATTCTGCAGTGGTTTAAATATTTCATAATATAATATAATATTGTTGTGTGGAAATAAAGTAACATGATGATAAAGTAACATGATGATGAAGCCTAGTTTCTGTGTTGTTGTATTTATCATTGTAATATTTAGGAAGGTCGTCCTTTTGATGACTTTCTTTGTTTAGAGATATATTATATTTCCATGGATTCGAAGGATTTAGATTCCCCTTACTTTGATTATATCCACTTTATTTCTTGTTCACATTTAGTTAACTTCTCGAGTACACAAAGTTCAAGAATAGCTAGATTTCCTTATTTTACTATACATGTACATTCTTTATCATCTATTTTCCACTTTTTATGAACATATTCTTAGATTTACACTGTTAGTTTATAAATTCATAGTTCCTTTGTCCTGTGTAGATGCCCATAGTGCAGTGTAGTATAGCCACTGTTTAGACCCTTAATTCCCTAAGTTGCTGCATATATAATGAGGTGCACACAGTTCTTGGAAGACACCATACCTTAGTACAGGGAGGCAGGAAGCTAGTCTGCCACACATGTTTATTGCCCTTCAGAGATTTCTTTTGTCCAGTGTTTATTGGAGTGTTGTGACCTAAGATACCAGCAGTGTCTTATTAGACTGGCACACTAGTCCTTAATTCAGTTTGTGATGCAGCATATACTCATATATTTCTCTTTGTTTATACTTAGGAGTTCCATCTGCGTATTTGTTTAGCAGAATATTTAGTTACATGTATGTTATTTCTCTATAATCCTGTTCTTATAGTATTAATTCATTTTCCTAAGTTAGTTTCTTTATGGAACCTTAGGTTACAATGATGAGTGGACTGATTTAAGTCTATGGTTTGCCGAGTCCATTGTGTTGATCATATATTGCACACTTGCTTTAGTTATTTCCTCTTTTTGTTTTTGCAAGTTAAAGCATTCACATGCCTTGTGTTAATTCATTTTTGGAATTTAACTTGACTTTACTGTTAGAAGCAAATTGTGTTATTGAATTAGAGTTATCTCTATTAATTGCATGAGATTCTTTGAGGATTAGTATTTGTTTCTGTTTATAATTTACTTTGCTGGATTGGTATTTACTAAAGCATTGTATTTATATTGAATTCTATTTTGTATCTTTCCAGGTTTTTTTCACTTTTAAGATGCAGTCACCAATAAAGAACTAGACACAATAAATGTACACCATCCTTGTCGTGTCACATTTTCAAGTGTCACATAGTATGCACAGAACACACAGTGACGACATCGATCTATTTTTTAGTTGGAAAATTCACGTTTTCCTGCTTTTTATCTTTGCACATTTTGAAGAGTCGGATGCAGTCGAGACTGCTAGTTTGGAGGATACAGCAAAAGACACGGCCAAATCATTGCCGAAATGAGTCCTAGTTTTACATGTAAAATGCACATCAAGGAGAAAGGGCACTCTTGCAACATCTGCACAACACAACACATGACCCACACAAATGAGAAACCGTACACATGCGACATCTGTGGAAAATCTTTCATGCAGAGTGGACACCTCAAGCAACACCATATGACCCACACCAACGAGAAACCGTACACCTGCGACATCTGTGGAAAATCGTTCACGCATAATGGAAACCTCAAGCAACACCAGATAACCCACACCAATGAGAAACCGTACACCTGCGACATCTGTGGAAAATCGTTCACGCAGAATGGAAACCTCAAGCAACACCAGATAACCCACACCAATGAGAAACCGTACGCATGCTACATCTGTGAAAAATCATTCACGCAGAATGGAGACCTCAAGCGACACCAGATAACCCACACCAATGAGAAACCGCACGCATGCGACATCTGTAGAAAATCGTTTGCCCATAATGGAACCCTCAAGCGACACCAGATGACCCACACAAATGAGAAACCATACGCATGCGACATCTGTGGAAAATCGTTCACGCAGAATGGAGACCTCAAGCGACACCAGATGACCCACACTAATGAGAAACCATACGCATGCGACATCTGTGGAAAATCGTTTACGCAGAATGGATACCTCAAGCGACACCAGATGGCACACACTAATGAGAAACTGTACAAATGTGACATCTGTGGACAGATTTTGGCACATAATGGAAACCTCAAGCGACACCATATTATGACCCACACCATGAGAAACTGTACACATGCGACATCTGTGGAAAACCATTCACGCACAATAGAGACCTCAAGCGACACCAGATGACCCACACCAATAAGAAACCGCACACATGCGACATCTGTGGAAAATCGTTCAGTCGCAGCAACTACCTGAAAAACCACAAGATGAACCATACCGACAGCGATGAGAGAGGTAGATAATTTTGTGATTAAACCCAACAAACAAAATGGAGTCACAAGTCGCCAAAGCTACTTTTGAGTAATCACCGTCACTGCCAACAAGTAATATTTGCACTTTTGCAGTGTTTAACACGATTGACATTTACACCAACAACGACTGCGACAGCCTGATCTTGTGTTATGATGCATACGAGGGATTATGCAGTATGATTTGTCTAAAGAAATGACAGCATAAGTCATATCATAAACAATACCGTTTAAGAATAAGTTTTGCTCACTGAGAGTCTGAGGTTGTAAGTTTTTTGATAAGCCTTCTTTGATCTTGTTGGCGAATAATTTCGTTTTGAATATCTTCGACCTTTTGAAGACGAAATGCCCTCGTTTTATTAGGATACATATCGGTCGTCATGTTTTTATTAGTAAACGACACATTTTTATATAAATTTGTATATTTAACGATAAATGCTCGTCTCGATTATCGATTACTTTACCGTAACTATATCTTTGAGTGTGAACGTAAATTTGTTTATTTTACCGTATACATGTACATGTACATGTATCAACTATCAAGTGTTTAATGGAATGGACCTCCAATACCGGTAGAGGGCGCAATTTTCGCGGGCATTTTATATCTATGAACACGCACTGTACAGCGCGTATATCCGGATACGAACTTACACTGTGAACCAAGAATGTCTGAAACTCTTTTGTTAGTGTCAAAATGTCTGAAACGGTGAAATGTGAACAATAGACTTACGTTTCAGACATTAAATGTCTGAAACATTACGTTTTAGACATTTCAAATGTCTGAAACGTAGGCCTAAGCTTCCGAATCACCGATTACATTTCTGACATTTCAAAACCTCAAAATTAGGTTAAAAACATTGGCTCAATTTGGCCTGGAAATGTCTGAAACGTAATACTGCCATTGTGTAAGGATTAAGAGGTGTCAGACAGCTAGCTTCTGCCACCACCAGTTGTCAACGACCATCACTATGAACCACAACAACTTGCCTGGCCTTTTGCTACTGTTATATCAAATATCCAATACCACAGAGCTAACTGTAAATAACCACAACTTCCATGAGTAAGTTGTTAGGGGAGATAGAAGTAGGCTTAGTAGCTAGTACTAAATAGAATACTTACTGCTTTAAGTGGTGTTTGTCCATGAAGCATTCTATATTCCTGAGGTGAATGCGAGTGAAAATAGAATGCTCCATGGATCATACACTATTATTACAGCAGTCAGCGATCAGTTTACACGACTACCCAACCTCACATTAGCAATAATTCTTGATAGTTAGGTTCCAATAGTGAAATATCAAGAGTGTATTTTCAATGTCAGGCTGGATGCCAGGGAATTAGATTCGTAATGATAGCCACTGCCAGAGTTGTAATGAACCGACTCGAATCTGACTCGAGTCACAAATATTGTCCACTTTATTTATTTATTTATTTATTTCTCATATTTCTCCAGGGTATAACCTATTCACCATAAGGTGGTCTCCCATAGGGCCCTGACTTAAAAACAAAGTATACAATAACATTATATTTAAAAGGTGAAGTAAAAAGTAAAACGTACGAATACCTAAAAACACTAATTCAAAGACAATTTAAAAACGTATAAGATAAAAGGTTGAGTAAAAAGTAAAGACGTACAAGAAATTTTAAAAAAGATTAAAGAAAAATAACACCACCAACATACGAAGCTCAAAATAATTAATTTAAAATACATTTAAAAAAATGTAAATAAAAAAATAAAAAAATACTAAAAACAAGGATGGAACAAAAATAAAAGACATCAAAATACAAAACAAAAGACAAAAGACAAAGACTTGATTTGACTCGAGTCCCAACGGGTAAATAACTCGACTGCAGGCAAATGACGACTCGACTCGACTTGACTCGAATCCCTCAGAATGACTCGATTCGAGTGAAGGCTAATAAGAGTCGCGTCCCAAAAATAAGAGCAAAACTTTGCAAACAATATTACAATGACTGCTGGTTTAGGTTCACGTCACGTTTGAAAATCTTTTTTTGACACACCAATTTTAACATTTACTTCATAGCCAAATGTACATCGGGAATGATGATCCAAATGCACATTGGAAATGGAGATGAAATACTCGTCTAAAATATTCCCATAATTAATTTAGCGTTCTGGAATTGAGAGTATCAGTGTAGCAATTATTGCTGGTCTCACAAAATTCAGTGGTCTTTTTGTGTTGAATTACCGGTAGATCTGTGTCAACTCGGAAAAAAGAGGCACTTCTAATTAAATCCAATTTACTGAACATTTTACAGAAAGATTTAATCATGAAAACAATGAATTGTCGCCCTGTTTACTCAGTGGTCTACCTAAAAAAAGATCCCCTTCGATAATGTATTTTTCATACGAGAAGCTTATACATGTAGATTCAATTTAACTTTGGCAACTATATTTTAAGGTGTCAAGATAGTTTACTGTTTTTAATTGAGCCATAAAAAAACAATTATCATTTTTAAAGCAAATTGAAATTGAAAGTTTGGCCTGATCAATTGCAACGAAATATCCTTGTCCAAGCATTTATACATGAATTCACAAGCATTTGTTCCACTTTCGCAATATTATTTGGATGAGGCTATTTACATATGGGCCTTTATTATTGCCCACCAAATAATGGCCTGGGGTACACTTGGCCAGCATACAAACAAGCAAGCTTTCGAATTTATGGTAATAGTCCGGGAGCTTATGATAATCGTAGGAAATGAATGATTAGAAGATCCCACCCACCTAGTCGTATTATTTAGGTACTAGAGAGCTCAAAAAAACATGTTGGCAATTTTGAAATTTTGGCAGAGGGCGGCCCTCTTGGATTTTAAAATGGCCGCCATATACATTTTCATTATGCCATAACTCTGGCTCTGAATGCCGTGCAAAGCTGGTTTTGGAGACAAACCCTACATTTGCCTTGACAAGGAAGTAGTTCAACATACATCTGATGTGATCAAAGTAAGTCATATTTATTTTTTAGCATTATTTATTCAAAAATGGTCACCGGCATGTCATATTTAAGTAGTGTATCCTAAGCGTATCTTGATATGCATTTAGACCTACATACCGATTTGTATTAAGGGTGTGAAGAGAGGGGGTATGATCCAACTTGTCCATGGCCATGACGTTATCTAGTCATCTTCATCATCACTGTACTCATCTTCGTCTGTTAGATTTGTTTCTGCTGAATTCTCACAAGAATCCCAATCGTCAGAACAGCCGCAACTGCATTTGCATTGATTGGTTGCACATCGTGTTTTTTTTTACAGGAGCATTTCACCAGATCGATTACTGCTTGTGGAGCTGGAAGAGAACTCATTACCGGTTTATAGTGTCCATCTACTAAATCCCAGCCAAATCCCTGTGGTTCTGGTAATGTGGGGTTTGCAATGATGTCACCGTTTCAAATTAAGGCTTGGTAGTGAGCTCTTAGAATGGTAGGTCGCAGTGCAGCGAGGGTTGAGGGCAAACCTTCTGATTGGGCTTGCTTCTTAATCTTCTTGTGAAGAGCCACCACCTAACATCAGCTACACTTGATAGGTCTGTATTAGAACCTGCAGATAAACGCTTCGATCGCAGTAAGCACAGATTCAGGTAGCTCCTTCGTTTTCCCTAACAGGTTTCTGAGAACCTATAGTGCACTGTAGATTGGCTCAAGGGGTATCACCCTGCGTTTCTTAGCAGCCCCTGTGATAAAGGAAGTGTTTTCGCATAAACGTGGGTATCGTCTGATGGCAAGCACAAGGACAGTCGGTGTCTGAGTGGGTATCCAGAGAGGTAGCACCATTAACAGTTGCATCAATGGAATGCAGGAGGATTTTTGTATTCGCTTCTTCCTGAATGCTTGCAAGGTCCTCTATTGCTCTGTTTGCAGCCTGTGCCTTGTCCTTCCAGGCAACCACAAGGCACTTGCCATTTCTTTCGGCATGTATCTGCACTTTTTCAGCAAAGTATCTTTCGTCGATTCGTGGGCAAGCAGACGGCTCATACTTAGTTTTCCAATTGGAGTTGAATCGGTGATGTGATATGCAACAGCCTTCCTGCCACATAGACGTCTCTCACGAGTTGAAGCTTTCATAGATTCATCTTCGTTCAAAGCTTTCCTGTAATTACCGGATTTTA
Organism: Crossaster papposus; assembly: GCA_037893245.1. Classification (NCBI taxonomy): domain Eukaryota; kingdom Metazoa; phylum Echinodermata; class Asteroidea; order Velatida; family Solasteridae; genus Crossaster; species Crossaster papposus. Next base: position 337,175 of record JBAIAA010000279.1, on the reverse strand, counting down.
TAAAGTGATTTGGAACATTCAGTCCTTGCTTAGAATGAAGAAACATTTCGAATGGGCCCAACCCTTGTTTTTTTTCTTATATTATCTTGTCCCAGATAAAACGTAGCTAGAGCTTTGTCGCAGTCAATAACAGTTTAATAGAATATTGAATTGTTAAATTTTTATCTATAGTAATATGGCTCTGTGCATACTCTTACACGTAAGTGGCCACCTGTGGTTCGACAGAATAATTTTCCGAGAGATAACTAGATACCGATACATGAGTTGTGTACAAAATTAACAATGAAATCCTTGTATGAAAAAGACCCGTTTTTTAGAAGGCATATCATAAATGCTTGAAGGTTTGAGCCAAATACGCGTTGTAGTATATCCTGACTAACTGCGTCTGCGATGAGAACATACAAGTATTTTATAGCGAAGTTTGAAACACGGGGATAAACCCCCTATAGTGTATAATCTCTAGTGGATGCCGTAAACATGAGGCCAGTACTAGGCCTACTGTCTTCAATTCCTCCATGATACAACCACAAGTATCACACCCTATCGTATTACGTTTAGGTACGTGTAGTAACACCAAGTATGCACGGACATGTACAACGTACAGTGGACATGCATAGCGATATTATGTGCGTACTTGACCTCGACCGTGTTTCCTTGCATCGTAACGTTATGCAAATCTCGGTAATCGTGGTCACTGTGAGGACGACGACCACTGGTTTCCTAATGGCTATGTCTGTCAGCGCACAAACTATATGGGCGCAGCTTCTTAATGGCCCATTCTGATTTTTACACGAACCCGGCATCGATAGCGATGGTTCGTGTACAATCAATTAAATGTCACTTCTATCGAGAGTGTCCGAGTAATGTCAATGCAACATTGCTAATGTTGCTATAGTATCGTGACTCTGAGCGTGATTCCTGGCCACATGACCATATTACGGGTTTATGGCTTCTGACTAGGAAAAGTCTTATTTACATACGGTACATGCATGTGTATATTTGTATACATGCATATAGGCATGTATTTTTTGTGGCAAAAATTTCTTTAAATAAAGAATCATAACTCACAAAGTTTAAGAGTGCCAATCACAAAATTGTCATGATTGTTGCTATCATAATAAACTAACATACTAACATGTTCATAATTAAATACTAACAAAATCCACTTAACTGTCCTTTGCTCCTAATTAGTGTGTCCAAATATACCAAACATTGTTGTTGAAAAATGTCAATATAGTTTTAGAAATCCACTGGGTATATCAAACACTACTTAATTCCCGAACGTCACACTTTTGATGCTTCATGTTAACTGAGGGCACCTGATAGACCGGCGGCTGAAAATCGATATACCGAACGATCGATATACCGAACAAAATCTGTGGATCCCGTGAAGTTCTCTATAGCGGCGTACCACTGTACATGTATTTTAAATTTGGAGGTCATGCTTATTACTCCAAAGTTTGCTGACCTGTATATCAAAAGCTAACTAGTCAAATTACATCAACAAAATCATTCGTGGAGGTTTCTCATTACAGGCCAATCATAACACAAAATATAATTATAATATGTTGGCGGAGGGGATTTCTGATCTGATCTGGCGGTGACGTATGCAGACGGGTCTCCGTGTGGCGCGAAATTTAAAATTGTTGTTTTGCCCCTCACCAGTGATTGATCTCTTGATCGCTTTGATTGCCATCTGGGCTCATCGGGTAAGCAATATTAGTTTTTTCGCAAGGTGTATCATCCCTTCGGAATAATTCCCCATACCCAGACATTCGGCCATGGCCGATTCTTCTGCGGAAATGGATTCATGGGATCAGTTGTCGAAACAAGCTACAATGGACATACAAAATCAAGATCCTAATGAACCTCGATCAACCTTGATGTCATTTTTAGTCAAGCCCAAAATGATTCGCAGTTCCAAACCAACACCAGAAAACGCTCCAAAAAAGTAGGCCCTACTACCAACTACAAGACGCATGGGTGGCCATTGAGGAAGGGTTGTCTGTCTAAGTTCTGATTGGCATAGTGCATCAAGGGAGCGATAATGGCAGTATACTGACACAGTCGCCAGCCGTATCATGCAATTTGCTTACAGATTGGAAAACCAGTCCTCTCTACTCATGTGCCACTGTACCTGCTCAACAGAGTAGTGTGGCGGAATGCGACGTCGGCGGGGAGACCTTCCGGGACAGATCTTATTGATCCCAGGACTCCAACCAACGCCTATTATCCCACAAAACTATTTATAACCTTACGAGGGGATGAGCGGCTATCCAGACGCAAGGGGGACAATTACGAACGGCGGCTTTAGCCTAGGGGCAGTTCGTTTGGTGGAAATATACCACCGTTCTGTGATTGAGAGGGTAACTTGAATGTAATATAATCGGAGCACTAATTAATTGGTCCTAATAGTCCTCACACACTGCAAATAAACCTCGGTGACAACAGATTTCAAGGACGAGTATGATTGGTCTTATTCTTCTTCGATCACAGCCTTAATTATATTATAAGCAATCAATATATTTATACAATGATAATCCTCGCTTGTTACAACAAGGGGTCAACTGCACCTCTTATAATAAACTTAGCTAGAAGTAGTCCTCACTGTGGTCAACTGCACCACTATAAATAACTTGGCTCCAAATAGTCCTCACTGTGGTCAACTGCACCACTATAAATAACTTGGCTCCAAGTAGTCCTCACTGTGGTCAACTGCACCACTATAAATATAATAACTAATAACAATATAAATCCTCACAGGTCTTTACTAGCAAATAAAGTAACACTTAAGGGGGGGGGGGGGGGTACTTGCAATAACCCTCACACAGAATAAATGAGCTCCACAATAACCAGGATTAATCCTCACTGAACAGAACGATCAGAATAACCCTCGTTGGACTTTAGAAACAATAGACCAGGTAAACGTCTCTGGGGACAGCTAGCTTAATGATCAGGGATGCACTCAACCGATGCTACGCCGCCTGGCATAGAACACGGCATGCAGACCCTTCAATCACCCTCAGCTCTGCTAAATCCCAATCAACAGGTTACCCTAGCCCCGTCCCTTCAAGTCCCAGTGTTATCTGACTATCGGAACAGCTATTCAATCCACGAGGGTACCGCGCTACTATTCCAGCAACAGTTACCCTCACACAACTACATAGACCGGTAATTATGCACAGACCAGGGTGCGACTACCCTCACAAGAACTAAGCGCTACGACGGTAAGCCTCACAGAGCTAGCTACTTGACAACCAACGGATCGCCGCTCAGCCGTCACCGCCACTACAGCGTTAAACCGACGACAGGCAATCACCTCCCACAACAAGTAACACTAGCTCTTAAACCAGGCTTCACTACCCTCGCACACACTAGTTCCCGCAATGAATGCAATAACAATACACGGTAAAGTATACAACTACACTTACCGAAGCTAACGTTGAAACCCTGTTTCGTGTCGTGAGGAATGGAATCGTGCAAGTAACAGACATAGGTCATGTAGCATAGCCACCATTTGCAAGAACTGCCCAAAGCTTCGACGAAGCCCCGGACTAGAACCATACGCGCTGCTGATTGGTCGCGGCACACCACTGGATGGTCACCGACATACGCGGTGTGAACCACTGATTGGCCCCCACACTCAATGCATTAAAGTACATGAATTAGACAAGTTTTAGTCTAACCCTGTTTCGCCACAGTAGCATGTCTGGACATTTTGGTTACAAGTATACAGCTTGTGAATCTTCGCAAAGGTAAACTTCCCCATCCTAAAATCAATGCACACAAATAAAATCGAAGTGTGAAATGACATATTGGAACTATAACACCCAAATGGCCGACAGCATGATACACCCTAAAATTGTTCGCCTTTGGCGGACGTGTAAAATCAACATTTGTGCAATGGTGCCGTGTGCAGTTTATGGGAAACACACACCGTGTATATATCGTATACTAGCTGTTTGAGCTATGCTTGGAATGTCCTCGGAATTTGATGGGTCATTTCGACTCTTGCGTCAAGACTGACTTTAGAAACAAATCGAGTGACAATCGAGGGCACCCACAATAAGCCCGTTTTCAGAGTATTGATGATTTATAAACTGCATAGACGGAAAGCGCGACCCGGAACAAATGCTAAAGTCAGCAAGACTACATTTTACACTGCTTTCGGTTTCGTTATAATATATCTACTAGTTTATCAGTGTATTTTCGTCGATCATTAACGTTAACTATACTTTCAATTCTGCGGTGTAAGGTGAGGAAAGAACAGCTGCGCCAACCTGACCCCCAAGTTTACTCTTGCTTTGTTTATCTATACACTGTAAATAAGGAGTACAAATATAGGGTCCAGACTATTTAGAGGGAAATATTTCTGAAAAAATCCCCCAAAAATAACAAACACTTTAGTAGAAACTATTGAATGAGTTAGGTTCTAAATCGTCTTGGTTTCAGTGAAAGGAATTACACTTGTACTCTTTGTAAATAAGAGTGTAGGATATAGCCTAACTAACTCATCTGATTTATCTTCAAGTCTCTTTATAGTGGTCTGTGTTCCCATTCAAATTGCAAATTCAATCAGTGAGAATAATTGTTCATTTTAAAAGTTTTTTAAAAGCAGTGTAAAGTGCAACGTTTTACACTGCTTTCGGTTTCGTTATAATCTACTAGTTTATCTGTGTTTTTTCGTCGATCATTAAAGATGGACTACAACGGAATAATGATAAAGGCTGTGTTGCTGTTTTTTGTTCGAGAAATGTATAATGATTACTAATATATCATTAGTATTCAATAAATCTTGTTCCTTCATGCAAAAAACAACAAAATTGATCGGCGTTCTACGACCCAGAAAAACTCAGTTTCAGCAAAAGCCCTTAACTCATGAATAATTCATACTTTGTGTGTGACGTACTACCCATGAAAACGCATACATATGGTGGCCCTGAAGGGACTCCGCAGATCGCGAATATTGACGTCAAATTTGACGTCAATATTCGCGACTTTTGGGGAAAGTCGTGAATATCGACGTCAAATTTGACGTCAATATTCGCGACTTTTTTGGAAAGTCGTGAACTTATTGACGTCAAATTTGACGTCGATATTCGCGATCTGCGGAGTCCCTTCAGGGCCACCATGTATGCGTTTTCATGGGTAGTACGTCATCACTTTTCGCTGGTTTACAAGTCCGCTGGTACTATATCGTGGATTTCATTGTGGTTTTCAGTGGATCTTTGCCGGGAACCAGTACAGGGCGGGAAATTTCAAAATCGAAGAATCGAGGTCTAATTTTGTCGGTCAAATTGCAACAAAATTATTGGGAGAAAAACATGACCGTAACAATAAAGTGTTACCTGAACACAACATAAACAAGGTCCGATAATCAATTTAATGTGTGAGTTTTCGTTGTAGTCCATCTTTAACGTTAGCTATACTTCCAATTCTGCGGTGGAAGGCAAGGAAAGAACAGCTGCGCCAACCTGACCCACCAAGTTTACTTTCTCTTTCTTTAAAATCGACTGAGCGTTGGCTTAATAACTCATCTATTTGTGGCGTGATCTCCACCCTTCTCAACTAAGTTACAGAAAAAAAGCTATAAAACCCAGCCGTGCCACAAAACCTGAGCAGACCTAATCTGAGAGTGTCGCCTTGCAGTAGATTAACCCGTCGACCAAGCTCACGTTGCAACGATGTCATCAACTACTATTCTGAAACTGTGCCTGATCATCGTGCTGTTTCGTAAGATAACATTATTTCACTTTGGAATTTGTAAGGCAACCTTACTTTGTTTATCCATACGCTGTAAGTAAGATCTATACGCTGTAAGTAAGGGGTGAATATGGTCCAGACAATTTAGAGGAAAATGTTTCTAAAAAAAACAACCCAAAACTAACAAACACTATAGTAGAAACTATTAAATGATTTAGGTTCCAAATCGTCTTGGTTTCAGTGAAAGGAATTCCATTTTTACTCTTTATAAATAAGATTATAGGATAGCCTAACTGGGGAACTCATCTGATGTGATACTTATTGTCGTACCCGGCTCCCGAAAAACCTTCTGAAATTCGCATTGCATTATGGGTATAGATATAAAACAAGCAATATTTCCATAATTATTTATCATCAATTCATGTTCTAATGCATTGAGTATTAATATGCGAATCAGTATTTAGATAATTAGTATTGTTGTTTGTTTGTGTGTTTTTGCTACATCTGTTTGTCCCTTTTGAAATAATATATTTTGTTGTATTTCCTAGTTGTTTTTATTCAATTTGTCTTCGGTTATTTTTTGTATTTTTATTTGTTTTTGGCCCCCATTCTGTCTGCTGTCTTCGTTGTTTCTTAATACATTTGTATACCTATTTGTTTTTTGGTTAAGTTGTTTTGTTTTTATTTCGAGTCTGCTTGTCATGTTTCTACATTGTATATTTCATAGTGTTGAGTCGAATACATAATAATAATAAGTTACGCAATTTGCTGCCAACTTTTTACACTCAAACCAAGATACATAATGACCCTGAAGTAATTGGAAATATTTAGGCATCTTAATTAGGTTTGTAAACACCTGATTAAAATTGAATGTGAATTTGAATGACAGAGAAAAAAATTACAAAAATCGAATCAGATGTCCATGGAACATGAAATATCATAGTCCACGGGTCCCTAAATCAAAATCACAGCGCCATTTCAAAATTTTATATCAATTATACTATTCGCATTTTTCTGTGAAACAATTTTTTTCTTTTTTACATGAAAATAATTCGAAAGTTGAAAAGCTTGAGGATTTCTCTCACTTTCCGTTTATATAAAGAACACTATTTTTACGACTTAAAATAGCCGGGAAATCATATTATGTTACATAAATTCAAATCATAAACTCGGGACAATATGAAACACTACTTGTTTTTTCCATTCTGTTCTCATCTTCTAAGGAGCACATTCAGCTCATTCTCTGGAAGAAGAAGCAGCTGAGCCAAGATCCCGTATCTTATCAGGTAAATCGTAATCCATCAAGTATCATCTGCCAAAACGTCTCAATACATGAGCGGATCGGCAACTGAAAACGAAGTTATATTTATTTTTTGACAGGATGGAGTTAAATGACATGTTTTCTTTCTTTGGTGAGGCAAGTCTTTTCCGGATTTCCTGCTGATGACATGCTCGGCGGACATTTGCGAATTAATATATCAGTAAACAGCACCTATTATGTACATCGATATTAGTAATTGAACAAAGATTCCTATCTGTTATCCAGAATGCACCGCCAGGCCATTAGGTATGGCCAGTGGGGAGATCCCGGATAGCGCCCTCACCGCTTCATCCAGCTACAACTCTTATTATCTCCCAACCAAGGCTCGTCTAAAATCCGGTAAGTCTTATGTAATATGCCTTCTTAAGCTAGGCTGTGCTGAAGAGGGCGCCGTGCAAGCTTCCAGAAGAGAGATGTTTGCAGGCCCCCTTTTTGTTGACAGTGTACATCGTATTTTAACCAACCACACCACGCACCCTACAATTTATCACGCTGTGTGGATGGAACATCGACTGTTGGTTCTCGGAGCATTTCCCCTTCAATTAAACCTAGCCTAACGACGATATCTGAGAACACAAATTTCGATGGAAATACAATTCGAAACAAGGATTTTGCGATCCGCAGTTTATCCTACTAACCATTATTATGATACTGTGTCACCTCGCTTGTTTATTTGTTTGTTTTTATTTGACAATCTCAACGGATATATTACAAAAAAAACAGACAATCGCAACTATTACAAAAAGACAACATACATGTATATCCGAGGTATTGTCGAGGATAAGAAATAAAAGCTAGAAATAGCCTATTCCCATTGTAGTCCTCTACATTCAAAAATATATTAACAACAATACATGAAATGTATGAAATAAAAACAACTTTTACGAAAGACATTGTTGAGGATAAAGTAAAAATAATAAATGTAGAGTAAAAGATCGTGATAAGACAGTGATTAAAATTCATTTATAAAATACAGAGATACAAATATTTCCATGAACACAAAATAAATGTACATACTTGTACTTTAATGAAATACTTTAATTTAGGCACTGTGACGTCATTGTTATTTTATCATGAATATACATCGAATTATAGCTGAATATTCATAATCATTGGCGATGTGTGCTGCCTAATTATAAAAACAGCGCCGCGTGGGCCTCGTGTGCGTTCAGGCGGAGTCAGCAATGGTTTTGCATGGCGGAGATATGGGTAAACCTTTAGGCGCATTCATCTTACTAAATTAAAATAACAAAAAACACCTGCAACATAAAAGGTCTGCGACTTGTTTTAACCAAACATGTACTACTCTTGGAATTACGCCAGAAGTTGCAAGGAGCCAAGAGTGAGTTTCATTTTCATTTGAACGTGAAATTTTAAACCAGGTAAATACGGATATTAGTTTTTTTATCATTTGGTAATAAAGCAGGGATACATAGAAAACCAAATTAACCAATTCAATTTAGGCGTCAAACCAACAATTTAATCAACTAATATTTACGTGTCTAAGTATGGAATAAAATTATATTTGTTTGCAGGGGATTGGTGGCATCCGCAATCATGTTCGGCTGAGCAATGGCTGCAGGTGGATTTGGGTACCTACACTGTCGTTACTGGAATCATAGTGAATCTTAACTCGAGGAACTATATCAAAATGTTTACGGTATGGTATAGTACGACTGGTGATTCAGATGAGTGGGATGAGGGGCCAACCATCCAGGTAAGTAGACGACAATACTGGGCGGAATGGGGTTAAAGGGGTTCAACCCCCACCTCTCGATGTCAACACTTTCCAGTAGCGGATATAAGGGGGGAGTGGTGCGGGGGTTGCATAAGCGGGCCCCGGACCACACGCTTTAATTGGCTTCACGTTACAGGCTCGCTGAAGTCAAGTTTGGAAGTTTGGTATAAACGGTACGACCCCCCGCTCCCCCCCCCCCCCCCCCCCCCCCCCGTTACAGGCTCGCTGAAGTCAAGTTTGGAAGTTTGGTATAAACGGTACGACCCCCCGCTCCCCCCCCCCCCCTCCCCCCCCCCCCCCCCCAGTCTTGCCACTAAGACTTGTATGTTGTTTATTCTGCGATCCCATCAACGTAGACGCGCGGTAGACATCTCTGTTATAGAGGGCTCTGTCTGCAGACGAACCGATGTCAGCAACATACAAACCTCTATCACATACGTTTTTCAAACGCCGGCTTCGGTGCGAAATTGGATCCGGCTGCATTTTGTTAACCACGCATGCGTGAGACCCGGACGCAACGAAGCTGCGCCGGGATTTGGAAAAGACACGACGTTACTGCAAGATTGCCCCCCCCCCCCCCCCCCCCCTCCCCCAAATGAAAATCTAGATCTGCCCCTGCTTCTGATGGAGCTTTCTTAAACAGGTTACTGTGCGACAATTGCAAAAGTCGGTCAAAATGACTCCATTTCATTTTGACACGGCTTAAATCCCTTAGGTCTAACCATAATTGTTTTAGCAAATGGTCACGATTACCCGTTTCGCATGTCTCTAGCTCTCCGATCTGAAAAAGATCTATAATATGTCACGTTCGCTACAATAGACTAGATTATATATAAATCAATTACACCTTTCTGTAATAGTTATGGTTTTAAACTTTTGGGGTTTTTTGTTTTGTTTTGCAAATTAGAAATGTTAGCGTCGAATAGGTTTATGAAAATATATATGTAATGAACTTCCAACAACTCGTTTCCTATTTCAGTTGGACGGTAGGCCTAACTATAATTCAGATAAAGCGGAAAATGTTACCTTCCCTGTGGCACTGACGACTAGATTCATCCGCATACAGATGTCTGAATGGCAGGGCGCCTGTTTTCTAAAATTGGAAGTGCTGGGATGCCGAGGTAAATTGGAACAGATTCGTGTATTGATGATAAGAACACGGTTGGAAGCTCTTTTAATTAAATGTGTTCGGCCACTCGCAGAGGTGCACTTGAATTGCCTCCCTCCCCCAATGTGCCCCTCAAACGCACATATGAAAGCATATGACCGCGCTGCAAATATAATTGTCTCCTATCTTGTAATGTTCCTCGTCATTATAGTTTATAGCGAAATGAACGGGACAATATTATTTTCCCTCCACTTTTACACCGATAGAATGTGCCTTTTATTCTGAGCAAGTGCCTCTTTTTTGTGTTGCTTGCCCAACCCGAGTGATCCGAATTGCCCATTATAGTAATAACTCTCACTAGTCTGTTGTTCATCGATGTTTGTAGACTACGAAACTTAACCATGACTGACCAGTATAATCCCTCTCAAGTCCTTGTTACCTAAAATAGTATTTAAAACAGAAATTAAAATTAAACAAGACCAGAAACAAAAAGAAAATCTAAAATCAAAAATTACAAATACAATTATAATTAACAGACGGTTTAGTTCGCCTTGTGGACGATGATGGGGCACGCTCCAGTCGAGTCGAAATCTACCACGACGATGCCTGGAGTTCGATATGCAACAACGGCTATAGGACATGCGAGAGGCCAGCGTCGTGTGTCATCAGCTCGGCTTCTCAGAAGCAGAGGAAGCCACCAGCGTGTCCTTGGAGGACAGTGAGGAGGAAGTACCCATCGTGATGGACCGAGTTTCCTGCAAAGGGTCTGAGAGGCGTCTGGCCGATTGTCCCTTCGTCTGTAGTAGCATTTGGCAGTGTAACAGCTCACTCGTTGCCGGAGTGATATGCCAACACAGTAAGGAATTTGTTAACATTGACACTCGAATTTCCACACTAAGCCCTGAAGGATGTTACAAAATTGAAGTCTAAGTCCTCTATTTCGTTTGCGTCCCTAAAAAGGCTCTGTAGGCTTTGGTCTCAGTTTTTATATAATACGTTTTTGTCTTCTTCCTCGAATTTTTCCAAGTTTATTCCCTTCATCAGTTTCAAGCTAATTTCCGCAACCTATGCGCACTTGTCCCCCATCAATAATTTATTTTCAGGATTAACGCTAGAATTCAATTTTACCCACAGACATTTTACCCGTTAGGTTGGTCGGCGGTTCGAACCACACCAATGGCCGCGTCGAAATTTACCAAGGTAACGCATGGGGCACTCTCTGCGATACCGATTGGGATGTGACGGATGCCGAGGTGATCTGCCGTCAGCTGGGCTTCTGGGGCGCAGTGGACGCAAAGTCCGGCGCCTATTTCGGCCAAGGGGAAGGCCCTGTGTACATGGACGGCATCGCGTGCGACGGGTCAGAGACGAAGATCACCGATTGCCCTTCATTTTGTTGGGCGGAGATCGCATGCAACCACATGCACGATGCCGGTGTGATCTGCCGCTAAGGTCAGAACTCATTTCCTATTATTTACAGAGTCGGTGGCACATGAGTTATAGGTTACCTTTATCAAAACAAAGACTCCCTTTTGATGATGATAAAATTGAAAATTATGCATTTTTATTACTTTCGACTGAATAGGGTGATTTTGACCTCCAACATCGGCTCATTAGACACGAGCGCACGGCAGCTATTTTTGAAAAATGCAAATCATAGACATCATGGGACATCTTTTTCGCTGGCAACATCAACATTCTTTAATAAGATGTCATAGGGATGCTAACAATCATCTTGGAATTTTGTTTTAGGGTGGGGGTGCATGGGAACCCATTTCTCCTGCCGTACTACTATATAGTCATGTTATTACCGTAAAAATTATTTACAGAAACTGTCCATGAAAGCAACATTTGTAAGCCTCTCCTCCTTTTCTTTCAGGACACGATGAAACTGCTGCCGTCAGCGACACAATGCAGCTTCAATAACATATTTCACCTGATGAAGGCTCTTCGATAGTTTAACGAAATCGACTTGTTTATTGTATTTGTCACAATCCTTAGCTGAGACTCGCGCGTAAACAACAGTTTAGGCTAATAGAGTACAGATGAGCATTAGTGCATGCATATTAATCTCAACAAATTGATGAAAGATATTATATTTACCAAACATGTAGTACAGGGTCACATTGATTGACTTTCATATTCTAACGGCCGGCTTTTTTGGGATATACAAATCCCACGGAAATGAACCGCAAATACTTCTGATAAAACATGTTCTCTGATTAGACTAATTTAGTAATTAACAGGATATTCTAAAAGTGTTAACATGTATTAAACGTAATTGGAAGAGTGCGATCTTAATAGTCTGGTGCATTCGTAGCTTGCCAAGATGCTTGTGCTAGCAAGCAAATATTGGTGTACATATACAGTGCTTTGTGACTTGACATTTTAAAGGCATTCTAGGAGAAATGTGTACCTAGTATATGACAATAAAGAAGCATTCAAAGGCAAAAAACATCATTGTTTCCAGGAGTGTATAATAATTTCCACAATATTTATAAGATTACGTATAACTCTATACAAGCGATATAACATACAGCTTGGAGGTCAGCTAGACGTTTTTATTATTATATGTAAAATAGAGGGACATGTATTTGTGTTCGGGGTGATCCAGTCAATATACAAGCTCATTGGTGGTTTTGTGTGTTTTTTCTTCAGAATAAATTACAAAACCTATCCAAGTTATACCACAATTTCAGGACAAATGGGGAACAGAACTAGCAGATAATCAAGATAGACTTATATGAAAATAAAAAAACATAATGTTTGTGTCGTTTTTTGTGCAAACGGCGATGCAACGCTTAGTAATGTACATCATTCAGAGGCAGTTATCACTGTACCTCATATCAGGGTTTGTTTCCTTAAGTAATCTTGCCACACTAGACTCATGATCATAATGGTTATCCAGTTTTGGTTGATTGGTTGTTAGTCCAAGCGACTCGACTTTGTGAGCTAATTCGCTAGTATTAGCATCTTATGAAGCAATATATGGGACGGAGAGACCACCCCCCCCCCCCCCGGGCCCCTCCTTTGTGGTGGCCATTGTGCTTTAGGAATGTTGCGGTTTCTTTGAGTAATCCAGGGATTGTCTTTTTGAAGCTTAATAAATGAAATTTCTGGGAAATAAAAACGATATTGACGTCATAATTATTCACATATTTTTAAATTTGATACACAGTTGATAAATCCAAAATAGCACCACAACAGTCATAATCAATAAGCCAACGGCGAACAGATCTGACTAAAGAATCCCTATACGGGCCTGTGATAATTCGTCTATTAGTCTTCATGTTTGGGAAGTTGACATAAAGATTCAATGGTAATAACAGCGATCACTTGCACCCAATGGGGCTAAACGTTCAATTTGCTCAAATAATACTGGGCAATAATGTAAACAGTTTGTCTAATACGACATTTTGCCGTGTTGGAAATTAGACTAATTGAGTCATTTACAATACTGCTGCATTTTAAATCAATGAAATCTCCCAGTATATAGGGTCATAATTACCGACGTGTCAATACTCTGAATGCTGATGTGATCAATAATATCTTGTTGATATGAAGCACCAGGTGGAAAATATATAATACAAACATACACACACATACGTGATCGTTTACAAAGTCTTCAACTGATTTTTATCAACAAACATTCAAAGTTACAAGTGTGTGTAGATAATAATTGCACATTGAAATGCTTTCTGACATATAATCTACCCCGTCTCCTCGTTTATTAGTGCGACATTTATCAAACATTTGAAATCCATTTATATTAGCCATTTGTGTTGTAGCGTCATTAAGCCATGTCTCTGTAATAGCTGCAACGTATCAATCCTGGCAGTGTTAATTAAGCGTCAGTTCAAGTTCATTATTGTTATTCTTTATTGACCGTATATTTGTTAGCAGTAATAGAGGTAGCAGTGGTTATGTTTGTCGGATCAGCGGTAAACATGGAATAGGTACAGTCCTTCGTAGTAACCCCTGGTCATTGGCTATCCTCTCATGTACGTTTTCACAGGCTCCTCTTAATTAACCAAGTAATTAAGCTAAATTGTTTCGCTCTTCCAACCATGATGGATGCTTAATTGAGATAAGGTACTTATTTATTTCTTTCTTATATTTAACCAGGGTTTCCCATTCACAGCAGTATGTGGTCTTTCATGGGGCCCTGTATACTATTATAAAATTACAATAAAACAGTATTTTAATTTAAAAGTAAACGCACACAAAATTAATTTTAAAGGGAAAGCCCAAAATACACTATAGTATAAGAATACTTAATGGATCAAAACAATTCGATTATAAAAGCTAAAATATAACAATTCTAAATAAAAATGATAAGCAATACATATATGTAATACTCAAAATATATAATACATAAACATACAAACAGATATGCAAACACAAACACAATATTATAATACAAACATACAGCGCAACCAAAAACATATGTACACGTCCATATGAACACTAACTCAAGCGTAACTGGAAAAAAACTCGCTCATTGGATTCAAGTTAAGAAACTAGGCGACACCGCCACGCGAGGCTGGTGTGTTTGCCCAATAGAGATAGGAAAAATGTAGAAAATTACCTAAGAATTCGGCCAGAAAAACATTGCATTCATGAGCGGTACTATTATTGATATGCTGCTTATGTATGCGGTTTATGTCGTTTTCTTTCTACTTTTCGTTTTAACTTTTTAGGTCCCTGTAGAGACCATCAACAAATGCATATGCCGACGGTATTTTACGTCGTCATTGCGGGGTATTGGGATAAGTTTTCAACTAGCAATAATCGCACCTCGGTTAGGCCAGTTTTTAAATGGTTTATTCCTTATAGAAAAAACCTACAGCACAAATATATACATATTATTTACAATACATAATTTCTCGCACCTCTTGAAAAAAGGAAGAAATTATAAATATAATTTCTATACAAATTTACAAAACAAAAAACAAAACATCCAACTTTAAAAAACCGTCATCAAAGACAAATCAATTGATATAGCAGAACAAATTCTCGATGAAATAAAAAACCAGAAAACCACCGATAAACTGTAAAGCAGTGATGTTTGAGGAATCAGGGCCCGACACGGATCCGGAGAAACTTTTTGAGGCGACACAACAACTCAGAACTGGTAATCTTTTTGTGTTCATATTTCGCCATGTTTTTTATGAAACCAAATAGTTCGACGAAAAGTACTTAAATGATGTGCCGTCTTTAAACTCTATTTTCCTTGTACATGTATTGGTGTTCGGAAACAAGGAAAATATTAAGGTGTCCGCGTCGGGAGGGTACGCGCTGGTCTTGTTTAACCCGCCCAAGTATTGACCGAGCCATCGGCGCACCGGCTTGACCACACTGCACTCGACAAAAACGTGATTAACCGTTTCGTTTCGAGCGCAGTGCGGGCATAATCCGCGATCTTCCGAATGTGTTTTTAAACGGTTACCGGTGGGCAGCACGTTGTGCTAAAACCTTTGACTTTTACATAAACGACCTTCCTCTAAAACACAATTGACCATATTACATAATTCTTGACCCATATCACTGAAGAACGTTTTATAAAATTCAGCGGGCAAGCCTTCCGAACCCGGGGACTTACCCGCCGCCATACCGAACAATTCCCGCCTCACTTCACTGACAGTCACCGGCCCCTCGAGCAACAATTGCTCGTCAGGGTTCAGTGAACAATCAATAGAGCCCCTGAGGAAATCAGTATCTTCGCGAAACACGTTTGTTTTAGAAAACAGTTCGGAATAAAAATCCCTACAAGTTTCGCTCATTTGTTCCGGGTCCGTAATTGTGCGACCGGAACAATCGCTGAGACCCTGCATGCGCTTTAGCTCAAGATTTCTTGTTTGGGGCCTAAAAGTACTTTTCTCTGAAACGGAAACTGGGTTAGACACCAAAAAGGTATTCTTACTGTGCAAACTGTACTTATTTTTTTAACTTTGCAACTCTGCGCATACCGAATCTCCGCGATCAATTTTGGCTTGAAGTACACCGATTTTCCTCAGGAGCTCTTTACGTTCCGAATTACGTTTCCTTGCTTCACCAGCAGAAAACGCAATCACTGCACTTTTGAGATGGATTTTACCCCTGTCCAACCAGTCAATTATACTATTAAAATCAAGATTGAGACCCAATAATCCCACTCCGATTTAACTACTCCCCTAAAATCATCCCGCCCCAAAAAAGAAGTGTTCATTTTCTAAAAACCACGCCCCGTATTTTTTACTTGATTTGAAAGCACAACTGAGATCAAGTCATGATCAGTCAAGTCATGATTAGTGCGCCCGTAGACAATTCACGTGACAAATAAAATATGCGGTCAATTCTTGTGGCTTGACTGTTGTTGTTGTTATTGTAGGTTCTGTTGGCACGTATGGCGGATATAGTAGCCTTTAAACAAGGCCACATGTCTGATAGACACCGAGCGACTAAAAAGAGACTAATCGCAAAAACCTGAGTGAACGCCAGTGCGAATTGCCCAGACAAGTAGCCTTTAGCAATCTGGTTTGGAATTCGCTACCGAAATGGTAGCGTCCAATCAGCGAACGTATCTCCGCGTGACGTCAGCTTATATTTGGTATGCAAATTTGAACGCTCATATGATCGCCGTTCTGATTGGTCAAAGTAGGCGTATTGGCATGCTAATATGTATCTATGAATAATTCATGCGAGCAGTGAAACCTACATTGCAAAAGGCCCCGTGACATTCGTCACTCGATCGCGCATTCACCCCGGGTATCTAGACCACTGACCTCTACACCTGGACGGACCATTGTCCATATTCTGCTGTGCTAACACTTGAAGTCGGCGCGAACTGGAAGTGCAACATGGCGGACCCGAGACGTCACTGCTGTGAGCCAATGAAATGTCCAGGTGTGGAGGTCAGCGGATTTATTATGTACATTTTGTATTTATAAACATTACGTAATACGTATCGTACCAACACCTGGACATTTCATTGGCTCACAGAGTCACGTCGTGGGTCCGCCATGTTGCACTTCTCCGCATGCCGACTTCAAAATGAAACAATGATGATCTGTCCATGTATAGAGGTCAGTGATCTAGACTCATCTCAGCCGTTTAGCCAGAGTCACGAGGCCTTGTCAAAAGGCTACGGATATAGCGCCCTGTGTGCCATTAGCAATATAGCATGCAAGACAGTTCACCATGGTACTACGGAGTGCAATAAAGGCCGCTCAAATTTTATTTTTATTTTTTGAAAAGTTTATTTTGGTGATTCTACTTACATATCCTTACTTCAATAACATTTGCTAAAGCAAATAAGTGACTGAATAATTATGAGAACACAGTAATTATCCAAAATGACAACTTTGTGACCCTATAAATGTGCGCACATTACACTGTCTCCAAATATCATCATGTAGTCAGTATTGGTGAGCTTTAAATTCACCAAGTTGCTTACTGGCACATTTATCATATTAAAACCTTATGAAAAATCATATGAACAATAATAACATTGTGATATTTAGCCCAGAAAACCTGGGGGAAAACGGTGTGTCTATAAATTGGGCTAAAAAGTAGTTAAAGGGTTGCCTAACATGGAAGACTTGAACAAGTTCAAGGAAATCCCCAAAATACATTTTAACGTAGATATGTTTATTGTAAGCAACAAAAATCTTAAATTTGGGGGGTTTCCTTGAACTTGTTCAAGTCTCTAACCCTTCACCTACTTGTTAGCCCAATTTTAGGGACACATCATTTTTTCCAAGTCTTTGTTTGCTGGGCTAAATATCACAATGTTATCATTGTCCATATGATTTTCCATAAGGTTTTAATAGGATAACTGTGCCAGTAAGCAACTTGGTGAATTTGAAGCACTTCAATACTTACTACTTGATGATATCTGGAGACACGGTAAATGCGTGCAAATGATAGGGTATAATTGTAGTAATTTTGGGCCATTACTATATTTTCATAATTATTTAGTCACTTACATGCTTTAGAAAATGTTATTGAAGTAAGGATGTTTAAGTATAATCGCCAAAATAAACTTTTCAAAAAATAAAAATAAAATATATACCCAAATATGGGAATAAACATATTACACGGCAGGGATTAACGATTTATGCAAATTAGACATATTTGCACCACTTGGATTTTTGTAGATTTTTAGTATGTAATTCTAGGGACCTTGTAGAAGTGCACTGTGGTGAAAAACAATTTGTTGCAATTTGTTTGAGGTCAACAAAACAAAATTATGTATTTTGCCTGGACTATAAGCCCATGCATGTGGTTGAATAGTCCGAAGACGATTCATCCACACTTTCTCCCGGCTGAGGCGGACTGAGTCTTTCCGATGGCCAAGTGATTCTATGCCCTGAAGAATCATATCAGAAATGCAATGGTTAGGCTGGTTAAAGTGATGTCCTACAGGGGTATCCAGTTTCTTGGTGTTGACAGTCGATCGATGACCGTAGAAACGCTTTTTTAGGGCATTTTTGGTCTCTCCGACATACTGAACTCCACAAAGCCTACAAGAGATGAGATATATGACATTATGTACTGCAAGTGATGTTACCAATAATTTTATGAGTAGTACCAGAAGAGTGGCCAGAAAAGGAGTCAGACTCCTGAATGTGGATCTGGCAGACCACACATCTAGAACTGCACTTGAAAGTTCCGTGCTGGATGGGGGGAGATGCATCTTTTGTCTAAAGGATTCTGCGACCGCCATATATCGAGGAGGCCGCTTTCTCTCACGGTTTTATTAATTTCGTTCATTCCTGTTACGCTTTGGTAATTCAAATTAAGGTTCACTCTTAGACGTATTCGTTTTAGAATCCAAATTAGGGTCTGCAATGCAATTGAAATCTCCCCCAAAATAATATGTCTCATACCCCGTGTGTGCTGATGTAACTCATTGCGAAAGAAAAGCTGGCGTTCGTGGGGATTATTGGGTGCATATAAATTCACAATGCGAATTTTTTCTTTTGTGTCGGGCATTGTAACCGTGAGAGAAAGCAACCTATACCTACCTCTATTGTCACGCAAATGATCTGCAGGGCACCAAGAGTGGCGTGAAGACAGCAAGATGGCACTGACCTCTATACATGGACAGATCATCCATTGTTTCATTTTGAAGTCGGCATGCAGAGAAGTGCAACATGGCGGACCCACGAAGTCACTCTGTGAGCCAATGAAATGTCCAGGTGTAGAGTTCAGTTGGTTGGTAAATCCACTGACCTCTACAACTGGACATTTCATTGCCTCACAGCAGTGACGCCATGTTGCACTTCCAGTTCGCGCCGACTTCAAGTGTTAGCACAGCAGAATATGGACAATGATCCGTCCAGGTGTTGAGGTCAGTGCAAGATGGCCGTCCCACAACTCAAGGTTGACCTAGTCTTGGTTCCAAGACCTTCGTGTTGTTTATTTCGCGATCACTGATACAAACCACCGATGTTATAGAGGGCGCTATTTCACGACGAACCGACACCCGTGACTGGACCACTGACCTCTACACCTGGACGGATCATTGTCCATATTCTGCTGTGCTAACACTTGAAGTCGGCGCGAACTGGAAGTGCAACATGGCGGACCCGATACGTCACTGCTGTGAGCCAATGAAATGTCAAGGTGTAGAGGTCAGTGGATTTACTCTGTACATTTTGTATTGATGAACATTACGTAATACGTATCGTACCAACACCTGGACATTTCATTGGCTCACAGAGTGAGGTCGTTGGTCCGCCATGTTGCACTTCTCCGCATGCCGACTTCAAAATGAAACAATGATGATCTGTCCATGTATAGAGGTCAGTGGACTGGACCCTGTCGAAGGTCTTGGACAAGTTGGCACATTGTGGGCGTGGTCAGACATTGTAATATATGCAGCTATTCATATCATGTGATATAATGATGGACGGTTAAGCAATTCGGGGTTGTCAAACAAGCCCGTCGCGTCACGTCGCGTCGCGTCAGTATCGAGAAAATCATGGCTGCCTCGCGCGCAGTTGAGTAATCGCGACATCGCTTCAGCTGAGGCGTTTGCTTGTGATCGACTTGGTATTAATTCTTTTAAAGATCACCAGTCAGATGCCATTGGTCATTTTCTACGTGGTCAAGATATTTTTGTGAGTCTCCCCACTGGATACGGGAAGAGTTTGATTTTCCAGGCCGCCCCTCTCTGTCTGGATTTTCTCCATGGCGTGCCAAACGACCCTGAAGGCGGTCACCAAATCCTTGGCCATCATCGTCGTTCCTTTGAAGGCTCTGGCCTTGGACCAGGTTGAACGTTGCAAAGCCCTTGGACTGCAAGCTACCTCAGCGATTGCCGAGATTTCTGATCAGCTGCTGGAAGAGGCAGCTGCGGGAAAATACTCCCTGATTTGTTCAAGCCCGGAAGCCTTACTGAGTGAAAAAGGGAGGGATTTTCTACAACAGGAATCGGTGTACAATCGCCTCTGTGGTTTGTTCGTCGATGAAAGCCATTGTGTTTCAAAATGGTCAGTAAATACCAAAGAATCATACCAAATACTGCCCCTTAAAAAGCAAGGGGCCTAAATATTTCATGTATTACTAGTACTATAGTCCGAGTTACTGGACTCTAGTTATCACTTATTTTAACATTTGGACATGATCTGGCGCTAGCGCCAGATTACATGTATACAGTGTGCAAATGTTAAAAAAGCGATAAAAGTATTAACTACACAATGTAGAAAATAATCCAGTAACTCGGACTAATGTAAATGTACTATTTACCAGTAAAGATTTCCAGAAAAGAGTTAAAACCCCTTATATTAACAAAATGTCTTTAAAAATCTCTTCAGAATATCCTGATTACAAAGAAAAGTTCCCTACTGACCGTAGCCTAGGCCATTTGTTTGAAACTGCATGGCCATGGGTATTTATGATGGACATTGGATAACAACATCTTATTAGAAAAAAAAGGTGGATATTTAACCGGCGCTGCCGGTGGCTAAACCTAAGTAAACGTTATTTTAACCATTCGTGGCTGTACAGCGCCATCTACAATACATTATACAAGGTACATGTACATTACCACCACCGTTTTAGCAAGACCTGTGGCCCAGAAAGCGTTTAGTCTGACGTGTGATTCCGGACATTAGCAACATTTTAAAATATTGTTTTCATCCCCCAAACAAATTAGAATATAGGCCTAAGCCTACTTTTAATATTTTTAAATTGACGCCAAGATATAATTGCAGGTCCCGTATTTTCTTTTCTTTTCCGGATTTGTGGCTCTGGATGATTTTTGTAAAGGGAAATAGTTATGAAATATTATGAAATAGTCTGCTTCCTAGTTCCTGTCTCGTTTCAAATAATGAATTCACAATGACAATGTTGGTGTGGAACCAATAATAAGCCCCCCCCCCCAAAAAAAAAAAAAAAAAAAAAAAAATGTGCATGCATGTTCAGTACCTAGACAGCAAACGAGAGTTCACTGATGTTTAGGTGGCGCCGGCTAAATATCAACTGCTACAACAAAACAAAAACAAAATTCAGAAATATTTGAACATTGCAACTCTTTAGCAAAGCAAACTCTGTAATCATATACTTGATGAACCAGTATGCAAATATTAAATTAGTATAATTGTGTTTACCTTAAAACAGGGGCCAGTCATCCAGCAATACTGCTGCTTTTCGGAAATTATATGGACAGATGGGAGAACTACGGAGCCTCCTAAAGCTGTATTCACCAGTCGTGGCTCTGACCGCAACAGCAAGCTCATCTGTTAGGAAAGTGGTAGCAGACAGTCTTGGGATGCGAAATGCTGTGTTGGTAAATGCCAACCCAGTCCTTGCCAACATCAAGCACAGTGTACTGCACACAAAGATCCGAGAGGCTGAACTCATCTTTGATTGGCTATTGACTGAAATTTCTGCCAAAGGCAAGTATACGGAGCGAGTGATAATATACTGTCAGGCAAGAAAAGTCTGTGGAGAACTATATTCTATTTTTAGCCAACAACTTCCACAATCACTTCGATGCCACTTCAACATGTTCCATACGAACACAGAAGCTGAAATCCAACAAGACATTTTGAAGAGCTTCACAGATCCTCAGGGAACAATCAGAGTTCTTTTCGCTACAATTGCATTCGGTCTTGGAGTGGACGTGAAGGGAGTACATAACATCATCATGTATGGACAACCAACCGACATTGATGACTATGTTCAGTTGAGCGGAAGAGCTGGACGAGATGGCAGACAGAGTTTCTCTGTGCTCATGAATTGCCCAGCAGCAGGCAGTAGGTCCACGACACAGGACATGAAAGCCTTTGTAAAGTCCGATGTTTGCAGAAGACAAGTCCTCCAGTCTGTTTTCTCATCGTCACAGTAAGATACCACGGACACCATAGTAGCCCACAACTGTTGTGACATATGTGCAACAAGATGTTCCTGCGCGGGCGACTATTGTCCTGCGACTCCAAGTTTTGTAGAGGAAAGTCTGCAAGCAAGGCTATCTTCTGATCCCGGAGGGTCAGAGGTTCCAATCAGAGTCATCCCCACTCACATGCAGACACAAGTGAAAGAGGACTTACTCCAATTTCGAAAGGAATTGATAGGAAGTGCTCTACCTGAACATATATATACTGGACATGACATTGCCTGTGGTTTGTCAATAAATGTAATTGACAAAGTTGTGGATGACCTTCAGTTTGCATTTTCTGACACACAGTTTCGCAAAAGGTACCACTTTGCAAGTCAAAAGATCTCACAACAGGTTTGGGAGATTTTGAATAAGGTTCCTCTCCCAGTGGCTGTCGGAATTGATGTAGATGCAAACCTAACGTCCTCAAGTGATGAAAGTAATGAAAATGGTGAGGCTTTTGATGAGTACAGGGAGCCACTTGTGCTGTCTTCCGACAGTGATTAAATAAACGATCTTTCATTGAAGATGACATGATAATTAAGTTGCAGGTCAGTGGAACCATGATCTTTAAAGGTATGTAGTATACACTACATGTATTTGTTTTTGCTGTAACATTTGAAAATAGATGTGTAAAGGGGTTCATATACACGTATTTATAGTAAAATTCAGACACTGAGCTAAGTTTTTTGTTCATATGCTTGAAAAGCTAAGAAATTTAATTGCTTTTTGGGTGTTTTTTTAAGTCTGGTTCCTTGACTTCCTTCCGCCGAAATGGAGCACTTTTTAGGCATCCTGTGAATTATCGGCTTAGGAAACCAGACTAGTCGGCTGGCACCCATTCACGGATGTGTAACAGTATTGCCAAAATATTTAATAAATTGGGGACAATGTTTAAAAATAATGAGGTTTTTCAAAAAATTGCCAGCTGGCAATCGTTGAACATTGATACCAAATTAATGGGGTTTTTTTTTCACACCAGATGCTGTGATTTTACAGGATGCTTGAGACTGTTATTCACTCACAGTCAAGTTGGGCCTTTCATAATAATTCATTAGGTTTTTAAGATGTTTAAAAATGTTGTACATACATGTACTACTGTAGCTGTAATTTTCAGTTAAATTTCAGTGAAGTTGTCAAATCATGAATCTTTGTTTGCCAAAAAAAGAAAAAAATAAGAAATATGGAAACTACAATGTACGTACATGTATCTTTTATTGTCTTCCAGTGTGTGGACAATTTCTTGTAATTTGAATTAGGTGTAAAAGAGCCATATACTGCTGTAATGTAACAAGGTGTACACTGTACAAGCACTGTACAAGCACTGTACAGTATGTATACATGTGGTATTTGTAGCTTAAAATATAATTGGTTCACAAGTACGGGATAATAATACTCTGTTGTTTGCGGTAAATTAATGTACGGGTACATACTCTCATAAGACGTGTGCTGATCCCAGGGCAAAGTTTGAACACACTAACAATTTCTAATTTTTCAATTAAATAGAGGTTTGTGTTTTTTCAGATAATTATATTTTTTCAAATTTTTTTGTAACTTCTATTTTTCGTTTGTATAGTGTAAGTAGTTATTGTCCATGTTATTGTCAAAGTAATAGATTTGCCCTAAGAAATTTACAAAATCGAATACTTTCAGGTTGTTAATTGTATCAATACTTTGTATTTACTGTACATGTATCATCAAGTCTTGAGGTTCTGAAAGAAATAACAAAAACTCCAAATTAAATACCATCAATTTACTGTACACATCATTCTGCAGGAGATACAGTGTGTGTAACAATTAAGACTGGTACGGCAATGCAACAATTGCATGCGTTTTACAATATTGAAATAGTGGACCCTTTTGAGCAAAATATACACAAGCATGTTATTGTGTAATGAAAGACAGTTGATGCAAACACTAGTACGTGTACACATGTAGGCCTACCGGTATGTATCCGAGTTAGAATTTTGTCCCAATCAAAAACTTAATATGCTAACACTTGCTCTCATGACTTTACATATTTCTGGATGACAATGAGTTACTTCAAACATTGATTGTTTACAATAACTTGTGTTGAATAAATTTAAGATAATTTTTAAAGTGAATATTTGATTATTGTTTTTTTGGTATACATTTGAGGGGTTCTGGCAAAATGAGACGGAAAAGGGTTCTCGGGTATTAGAAAAGAGGATAACATTCTCCTTACAATGCTGTTTAAAGCTCGCATTTATCAACATGTCGCAAAAGGTTGAGAAAAAGACTTTCGAGTTTTGTACATGTGATACCTAAAAATGTCAATTGTTTTTCATTAAATTACTTTTTGTTTACACTATACAGAAGTATGTACTTCCATACTATCTGCAAAAAAATATATAGTCGTCAAAATACCAAATTTTGTATTGTTGACCTCAAACAAATTGTAACAAATCTTTTTTTCATCACAGTGCACTTCTATAAGGTCCCTATACTTACATAATAAAAATCTTTAAAAATCCAAGTGGTGGAAATATGTCTAATTTGCATAAATCGTTAATCCCTATAATATGTTTATTCCCATATTTGGGTATATATTTTATTTTTATTTTTAGAAAAGTTTATTTTGGTGATTCTACTTACGCATCCTTACTTCAATAACATTTTCTAAAGCATGTAAGTGACTGAATAATTTTGAAAATAGAGTAATGATTCAAAATGACTATATTTTTAGCCAATAATTTGCACGCATTTACCTTGTCTCCAGATATCATCAAGTAGTCAGTATGGACAAGCTTCAAATTCACCAAGTTGCTTACTGGGACAGTTATCCTATTAAAACCTTATGAAAATTCATTTTGAACAATGATAACATTGTGATATTTAGCCCAGCAAACAACAACTGGGGGAAATCGTGTGTCCATAAATTGGGCTAAAACGTAGGTGAAGGGTTACCTAAGATGAGAGACTTGAACAAGTTCAAGGAAACCCCCAAAATTTAAGATTTTTGTTGCTTAAAATAGTCATATCTACGTTATAATGTATTTTGAGGATTTTCTTGAACTTGTTCAAGTCTCCCATGTTAGGTAACCCTTTAACTTCTTTTTTGCCCAGTTTATGAACAAACCATTTCCCCCCAGTTTTGGTTTGCTGGGCTAAATATCACAATGTTATCATTGTTCATATGATTTTCCATAAGGTTTTAATGTGATAACTGTGCCAGTAAGCAACTTGGTGAATTTGAAGCTCACCAATACTGACTACTGGATGATATTTGGAGACAGTGTAATGTACGCACATGTATAGGGTCACGAAGTTGTCATTTTGAATAAATACCATGTTCTCATAATTATTCAATCACTTATACGCTTTAGAAGGTGTTATCGAAGTAGGGATATGCAAGTAGAATCACCCAAATAAACTTTGCATTTTGTTATTATATATTATATACCCAAATATGGGAATAAATATATCACACGGCAGGGATTAACGATTTATGCAAATTAGTCATATTTCCACCACTTGAATTTTTAAAGACTTTTAATTATGTCATTGTGGACCTTTTAGAAATGCATTTTGGTGAATTTGTTTGAGGTCAAAACGTATTTTTCCTGGACTAATAGTTATTAGGCTTACCAAAGATTACAAATATGAAGAAATATTAAAATTAAAAAAAATCTCCAAGTCTCAAAGTCTGGTAACCATACTTGGTCTTGTCCGCAGCCTTGAAGTGAAGTAGAAAATACTTGAACAAAGTGAGAAGTCGTTCTCCATCCCCCATTCGTCTTGCATCAGTGAAGTTTAATGCAAGTAGACACAGGCTTATTGCACAGCGGGCATAATTGAACACAGCATCCTGCTGACTGTCACTTGCCATTTTAAGTGATGATGCTGAAGTTGTGGCTTGTACAAAGTTGTGTTTATTCTTGAGATGTTTCTTTAGGCCATTCTTTGTTTTGTACGACTTTGTGCATTGAGTACACAGGAAGCGGAGAGCTGTGGTACTCAGTTCATCATTGGCAGGGATGACATATTTGTCAATAATTTCTGACAAGATATTTGTGACGTACACTTTTTTGTCCTAGTGTAACTTGAAGTTGAAGGTGTTCTTCTTTGGTTCATCCGTTGCCTTATCCATTCCAAAATAATTCAATGCAGCTGCAACTACTAAAGACTTGGTGTACGTTTCCAACAAATCTGATGCTGCATTGATATTCTTCATGGGATCCTTGGTGACATTCCGTGCTTCCAAGAAATTTCTGGCACTGTACAGCGTTCCCTTGTCTGCACTTGAAGATGTATCATATAGATGCTTCCAGACAACCTGCATTTGTACACAATAAAATACTTCCTGTTGCCTTGATTTTTCTTGAAACAGAAAGATAATAGTTTTGACAGGTCAGATGTGCCCCTTCTGCATACACATCAAGTTGAAAAATTGTACAATTATAAGGGTTTGGGGCCAGTAGTATACAACCCCCCGAGGGCTGAGGTGGGGTTGGTTGGGGAAGGGGAAAGTGGAGTGGGTGGGTGGGGGGAAGGGGAGTGGGTGGGTGGGTGGGTGGGTTTAGACATAAGGGGCCATTATATTTTCAATGATCAGTTAAAAATATGTTTACCCAGAATTCCAAGTGTCCTTTTTCACACCTCCCACTCCAATTCCCCATCAATATGACATTAATTAAGGGACCACTATCTGGACTAGTTAGATTTATTTAATTTGTTTTCAAAGTTTAACAAAACATAACCAATATTTCATAGTGTAAATAAATATACATGTACTATATTTTCGGGGTAGCATGATCATAAAAATTTAAACTGCATGGTCAGATTACAAAATAATTTCTATAAAGTACTAACACTGAAACACCTCAAACATGGGTGGAGTGGGGTTAGTACGTTAAAGCAATTAGTATTTTTAAGTTGACCACGCAGTTTCAAGTTTTATGATCATACTACATGGTGGAAAACAAAAAACGAAAGTACTAAGTCAGGCAATCATTGTGGTTTTTGGGTGAACTAGGAATTAAATACTGTCCCAATTTACAATTACATATGTCTCAATAAAGGTTGTTTTTCACCCAACGATGGTCCGCCTACCACTTGAAAATTAAAGCACACCAGGTACATTGTACCATGACTTTATCACAGGATGACGGAGACTAGTATTTGCTCACTACATGTATATATGATATTTATAAACAAGTTGTAGTTTTTCAGTGTTGCAAATATGGTATTATCTTTAAGCCAGAAATTGTTACCTCCAACCAATTTGCATGAACATGGAAGTCGGCAATAACAGGCATGAGTCCTTCCAAACGTGTACTGGGTGTTGGGGAGTTCTGCTGTTCTTCCTGACAACTACTCTCACGTTCACAGGACAGTAGATCTCCTGCACTTATAACCTGGTACGGGTTGTCTGTTCCATGACCAGGAACATACTGATGCATGTGGTGCATGATTTTCAGGATCCCTTCAGCGGTGTTTTCATTCTCCATTATCACGCCCAGATTGACCTGAGTTGAACAAAAATATTTTAATCTATGGTGTTACGGTCATCTACAAGCTACTGTATATAATAAGGACAGATGTTAGTGTTATTTACTTCCTTTTGTTATTCTAAGTTTCCCTTCGAAGAAGACTACTGTATAGCAACCCGGAGCCAACTATGTTCCCTTTTGTTACTTAAATTCCATGATTATATAACAGTGGGAGCGGGAATTTGGACAGTAATAAATCAATTCGAAACCAGAAACGAGGATGAGCGGACGTGTTATTTCGCTGGCTCTAACAACCGTGATAATTGGCGTAGTCGGCAGGATGAAGTCGATAGTCAACTTTCTTTACCCTCCTTATTGCAACGGAGTCAAGAATCAATGAACTGAACTATCGACCGGAATTTGCTATCAACGGTACCTCGAGAATCTGATTTTGTGGACCGGCGGCGGACTGTCCACCGCACGCAACAATGTTTTGCTGGTGCGTGAATTGAGTTCGCCGTGGACAAACTTTGTTGGCTACCGTCGGACATCCAGCGGTGATGTGACTGAGGGGCCAACGTATGCAGGCATGCTGTGGAATCGGGTTATACTATTACATGTATTACTACCCAGGATCGTAACCCAGAGTTCGGAGACACTCATCAGGTTCTCCACTACGAAGACGGAAAACGTCCAAGAAAACTACTACCGCAGAGAAGAGTCCAACAACCGTACGCTCTGGGTCAGTGAAGCGAAGCGCCTGTGGTGTATATGGCCGGCCGACCCAACACAGACGATTCAGCAAGCACCAAGCGCAAGCCTGCACGCGAAACCCATTGTGTGGACGGATTGGTGGCGACTCTACTACTGTGACGTGTGTGGAGTCCATCTTCCCCTATGTGGTCTTACGTACAATGAGTGAATAGACTGCTTCCCCTGCACGAGATCTACACACCGAACATGACAATCAGACTACGACGCGCGTCGTACGCATTCATGTCGTGCTTCTCGCCCAGATTGTCATGATTGTACACCATTTGCGTTGCTGAATTTATCTAGCAGTGATTCTCCGGACAGTTGCAGGACTTTCTGAGCTTATAAACTGTGAGTTTTCTGTTTTATGATTGGAGAAGAGTCGTATTTCCGATCCGAGTTCGTGATAAAACTAATTTGCAAAGCTTTGTGTAACGTTAGACTGTTGCATACACCATGGAGGTCTGTTTTCCTTCCTCCATGCACACATAGCTTAACTGGAGTGGAGGAATAACTTGAGGCTGGATCGAACTTTGCCAAGAACAGTATTTAAGTTTGAACTGAGTCCTAGTGTAAATATTTAAAGTATTTAATTAATACACCAGTGTGTTTATATTTGTTTAGATTATCCGATTATTCAATTCTGACTCGGGTCAAGTCATCAAGTTTAATTAGTGTACTAGTAGTAGTTTGCATTGAACTAAGTTGAGGTTTAGTCAAAATGGCAGCTGCCGACCATATACCCTTTCACAAGATGACAGTTGTTGAATTGAAAGATGAATTAAGTACCAAAGGTATGGATTCTTTGGGGAAAAGTAAAGATGAGATGATTATAGATTTGTATGCAAATGAAATTGACAGTAAGAAGCTGGGGACCGGTTCAGATTCTGATGATGGGGGTACAATTCACAAGACCCCTACACACCTAAAACCTTTCGGGAGTTTAGAACAGTCAAAGTTGTATTATGAGTTTATGACAGAACAAAAATCTCAAGAAAGAGAAGAAAATGAAAAACATAGACAACTTGAAGAGAAACGGTTGGAATTAGATAGAGAAAGGTTGGAGGTAGACAAATTGAGATTGCAACTGGAACAAAAGACCCAAGAGGAAATCCTGAAGCAAAAACAGAAGCAGCATGAAGATACATTAGTTAGTAAACTTAAAAGTGAAAAGAAAAAACTAATGCAATCTTTGCTGACCAAAATGCAACCGCTTAAGGATGGTGAAAGAATTGAAGTTTATTTAGAACAGTTTGAAAGGTGGGCAGTAACTCAGTCTATTCCCAAAAAAGACTGGCCTGTTTATATTCACACATTGCTCACTGGCAAGGCAAAAGAAGCCTTAATGAGATTGAAGGTTGAAGAAACAAAAAGTTATGACACAATTAAAATTGCTGTTCTTGACAGATACAATCTTACCCCTGAAGAGTACCGCAGAAAGTTTCGATCATCACGTAAGGCAGATATACCGAGTCTTACACCGAGTGGGTCTTGCGCATGGAATTGGAGAGTAAGCGGTGGTTCAAATCACGTGGCGTGACAACCCGGGAAAAACTTGAGGAACTCATTGTTGAAGAACAATTCCTTCGCAATACCAATGCTCAACTCGCGATGTGGATTAAGGAGAGGGAATTTGACAACCTCAAAGAAATGACTCAAGCTGCGGACAGATTTGGTCGTGCACACGACTGCCTCCGTGTAGAAAGCAAACCGAGGCTCAACCAACCCAAACAATCAGTCGTCACTAACTCAACCTATGGCAAACCAATCACCGAATCAAAGTCGACACCGAATTCATCTTTTCTAACACAGAAACGACGATGCTACAAATGCGGCAGCGAACAACATTTGGCTAGATCATGCCCGAAGAAGGGGATCAACTTTGTGGATGTTGGTGCTTCGCTGTATCTCCGCAAGTACATGTACCAGGGTACTGTTGATGGCAAGCCTGCTACACTGTATAGAGACACCGGTGCGACAGCGACAGTCGTCAATCCCAGATGCATTCGAGATGAACATTTGCTTGGAGACGTTGAAACCGTTAGATTTGCCAATGGTGTTGTGGAAGAGATTCCTGTAGCTAGAGTGCTGATAGAACTGAATGGCCATCAAGTTGAATCAAATGTGTTAGTAATGGACTGCCCATATGATGTCCTGTTGGGAAACAACTTGGAACATTTATGCGCATCTGTTCAAACCAGAGCCCAGACTCGTACGCAGGAGGATGCTCAGAGACATGCTGAGGAAGAGAAACGTAATCTTTGTCCTAAAGCTGCACCTCTCATTGCCATAACAAATGGAAAACAAGGTGTATCACAGCCAGATCCAGACTCGTCGAGTATGTTGAATCCACATGCACCGGTGTGGAATCCGACCCAGTTGCCGAACGAAAAATGTGAAGAACAGTTGAGAAAACATGATGACGTGTTTGAACTTGACCCTGACAAATTGAGGGTTGAACAGAAGCTAGATACATCTCTCGCTGCTGCATGGACCAATGCCATCCCCTACACGGACATCGCTGATAAAACGTATTGTTTCTATGTGAAAAATGAACTGCTGTATAGGAAGTGGCAACCTGATGGAAGGCCTGAGTTGGTACAACATCAAATCATTATACGGGTGAAGTACAGGGAGACAATCTTGAAACTTTCTCATGAGGTGCCCCTCGCGGGACACCTTGGTATTGCAAAAACCAAAGCCAAAATTCTGAGACACTACTACTGGCCGAACGTTGTTAAAGACATAAAGCGATGGTGTCGGACTTGTGCAAACTGTCAGAAATCAGCTCGCAACTTCACAGCTGATCGTGCTAAGTTGGTTAAGACGCCGTCCATCGGTGAACCGTTTTACAGAGTTGGCGCAGACATCGTTGGACCACTTTGCTTGAGTCACAGACGCAATCGGTTCGTCCTTGTCATCGTCGACCACTGTACTCGCTTTCCTGAAGCAATCCCGATTCCTGACATGAGAGCGACAACGGTTTCCAAAGCCATGGTGGAGTATTTTTGCAAGGTTGGCATTCCTCACGAAATACTGACCGACCAGGGAACCAATTTCATGAGTGAAGTGATGACACAGTTGTATGAGCTACTCGACGTCAAGCACGTAATAGCCTCAGTGTATCATACGCAGACCAATGCAATCGTTGAACGCTTCAATGGCACATTGAAATCCATGCTTCGTCGCTTAGGTGCTGACAAAGATGCCCAGGACTGGGACGATTACATCCCATATGTATGCTTTGCTTACAGAGATTCTCCGCACGAGCACCTTGTGTTCTCTCCATTTGAATTGTTATATGGTCGAGAGGTGAGAGGACCACTTACTTTGGCCTATGACAAGATGACCAACCGAATAGAACAGGAAGATAGTATTGTTGAGTTTGTACTGTCTTTGGCTGACAAGGTTCGTAGAGTGATGGAAATAAAGCAACAGGAGGATGAAATCACCAAAGGCAAGGTGAAACAATGGTATGACAAAAAGTCCCGAGATAGGGAGTATGAAGTAGGTGAAGATGTACTTGTGCTATTATCGACTTCAGCCAACAAACTGCTTGCTGGGTGGCAAGGCCCCTATAAGATTTTCAAGCGATTGGGAAAGGTGACTTACCTAGTGGACACCGGCAGAGCTCGAAAACGATATAGAACCTATCATGTGAACTTGCTACGAAAATGGAGAACTCGTGAACAGTCGGACTCTCTGCATATCAACATGTGTTTCCCAGAGGTTGGGATTCACACAGATGACACAAGCGGTGAATGGCGATCAGTCTACATCAATGACCAGTTAGAAAGTGAGAAGCGCCGACAGTGTCAAGATGTGCTTCAGTCATACGATGATGTCTTTTCAGGGAACCCTGGGTTAACTGATTTGGCGGAATTTGACATAAAGGTCAAAGACGAAACTCCAATAAAGCAACGACCCTACACTGTTCCCCACACACAACGTCAAGCTATGAAAGATGAACTTGATCTACTCTTGAAGCTCGGTGTAATTGAGAGAGCTAGTAGTCCTTGGGCTAGCCCCACCATGTTCGTACCCAAGAAGGGGGTCATTTACGACTAGTTCAAGATTATCGCAAGCTCAACAAAGTGACAGAGTTCGACGCCTACCCGATGCCGTTAATTGAAGAAATCATTGACAAAATTGGACAGTCCAGATTTATATCCACGCTTGATCTCACAAAAGGGTATTACCAAATACCAATCAAGGAAGATGCGAGACCCAAAAGTGCGTTCATTACGCCATTTGGTCAGTTTCAGTTTACCAGAATGGCGTTTGGTTTTAAAGATGTCCCGGCTTGTTACCAGCGCATGATGGATAGGTTACTGGAAGGCACGGAACAAGTACAAGCATTCTTGGATGATGTTGTTATTTACAGCGACATTTGGGTAGCACATCTAGCTAAGTTAACTGAGGTGCTTGAGAAACTTGAACAGGCTGGACTGAAAGCAAACCCAAAGAAATGCAAGATTGGCATGACGCAAACAGAGTACCTTGGCAAAATGGTGGGTGATGGTGAAGTCAGCCCTATCACAGAAAAAGTTGATGTTATCCAACAATTTTCCAAACCGCAGACAAAGACACAAGTGAGGAGGTTCCTCGGTATGCTGAATTATTACAAAGACCATATCGAACATCTATCTATGAAGGCAGCCCCGCTTACAGACTTGCTGAAAAAGACCAAACCAGTCAAAGTCATTTGGACTCCAGAGTGTGAGAGTGCATTCAACACCCTGAAGTTGGCTTTGACGAGAGCTCCTGTTCTGCGTATTGCTAACCACTCGTTACCATTCTACATCCAGACAGATGCATCATCTAAAGCTGTGGGCGCAGTTCTTTCCCAGAAGTATGGTGACAAGGAACATCCTATTGCATTCCGCTCAAAGAAACTCACTGAGACCCAGCAAAGATGGTCTACTATCGAACGCGAACTCTTCTCAATTGTTTTTGGCATAGAGCAGTTCAAATACTATGTTTATGGTCGTCATTTTCTTGTTCAGTCAGATCATAAACCGCTCGCGTGGCTGCAGACAATGAAAAACCAAAACTGCAGACTTATGCGTTGGTCTATGCTGCTTCAGCAATACCAGTTTACGGTGGAGCACCGTAGCGGAAAAGCCAGTGCCAACTGAGATTTTGTGAGCAGACTTGTCAATTAATGGTTTCAAGTATGTACATGTACATTTATAAGTGGGGTCGTATATGTATGTAGAAGTAAAAGGTGTTACCTATTTTTGAATATTGCTTATTGACAATTTGTGTTGACCAATATGTGATGTAAGTTATCAACTCTGTTCTATTTCATGTATGCTGATGAATTATATCAGTATTTGTGATATATGGATGTGAACCCAGTTATAGTAGAATTGGAGTTTGATGTCAACAAAGTGGAGTTGGTTCTTGTGACTGACCTGTAAACAAAGTTTAGTTCTCATTCACTGTTTGGCTGAATGTTTAGCCAATGAGAACTAGAGGGGGGAGGGGGGTAATGTTACGGTCATCTACAAGCTACTGTATATAATAAGGACAGATGTTAGTGTTATTTACTTCCTTTTGTTATTCTAAGTTTCCCTTCGAAGAAGACTACTGTATAGCAACCCGGAGCCAACTATGTTCCCTTTTGTTACTTAAATTCCATGATTATATAACAGTGGGAGCGGGAATTTGGACAGTAATAAATCAATTCGAAACCAGAAACGAGGATGAGCGGACGTGTTATTTCGCTGGCTCTAACAACCGTGATAATTTCATTATAATCCATTGAAGTGCTGAAAGGTGATTTGCAACAATGTGCCCAATAAGGACCATCCAACTATTCTTCAAGATCTTGTTGTCAGTCACAGATGGCAGGAACGAACCAAGATCAACGTCACTCAAACTAGTTTGTGGTATATCATTGGACAGATGTGATGTGTCCACACGATCCCGGACAGCCATTACGTTTGCCATGTGATGATCGCAACCATGGCTCTCTCGAGAAGTATGTCTTGCCCGCACATGCATATCGACGTTATCCATGACAAGTTGAAAAGATCTGGGTGGAACGGCAGGCACTGTGGCATCTGTAAGGACTTCATCAAACAAATCTGAGACCATTGGCAAACCTGCAAATGCTAATTCATCATCATGCATCAGCATGAGGTACGTCTGCGGTTG
Organism: Crossaster papposus; assembly: GCA_037893245.1. Lineage (NCBI taxonomy): Eukaryota > Metazoa > Echinodermata > Asteroidea > Velatida > Solasteridae > Crossaster > Crossaster papposus. Next base: position 302,570 of record JBAIAA010000279.1, on the reverse strand, counting down.
CAGAGGCCACTTCAGTCAGCACAGGGGGCACGTCGGCCAGTACAGGGGGCACGTCGGCCAGCACAGGGGGCACGTCGGCCAGCACAGGGGGCACGTCGGCCAGCACAGGGGGCACGTCGGCAAGCACAGGGGGCACGTCGGCCAGCACAGGGGGCACGTCGGCCAGCACAGGGGGCACGTCGGCAAGCACAGGGGGCACGTCGGCCAGCACAGGGGGCACGTCGGCCAGCACAGGGGGCACGTCGGCCAGCACAGGGGTCATTGGTGCATATGCGGTGGGCACATTAGCCAGCACAGGGGTCATTGGTACATCAGCAGGAGACACATCATCCATCACACTCTTGTCAACATCAATGTTGTATGCTCTCTTTAGCTCAGCTGCCCATTCTTTAACTTTGCTGTCAAAACCCTTTCCAATGAGCAACTGTTTCTGAATGATTGTTTGGTATGCTGAAGACAGGTTTCGAGCATTTAATCGCTGAAAAGCCAGTTTGCTGCAGCTTCCCTCCATTACTGTCAATCCAGTTAGCACTTGGTGGCAATTCATATCTTGCGAACGACAGTTGAATAGTATTCCAGCAGCAGTCATGATGCCTGGGGTGAGAGATTGAAGTGTCTTATATTTGTTACGAGAAGGTGCTCTTTTTCCCGAGGCTGCAGCCTGCAGAATTTTGAGAAGAATAGGGGCACGCTGACTTAATTCTTGCAGTTGTTTTTCAAAACTGAAGTTTTGCAAGCCCTGAAGAGAAGAATCCCTGAAACAGGACGTTGTGGATGTTGAACAAACCTTTTCACATTCCTCACTCACTAATTTGGATAAATGTCCCTGAACTCCACTCAGTTTCAAGACAAGGTCAGTTAAACTCATTTCATCATCCTCCATGATGGCCTGAAGAGCAGGAGTCAACTTCGATGGGAGCTGCTTCTTCTCCACTTTTTTGCCATAGTGATATGCAATCTGAAGAAAATTCGGAGGACAAATAATATACAAGTTTATGTTGAGGAAAAGCTAACAATTTGCAATAGCATACTACTGTACTTCAATACAATGCATCTTTTGAATATTTTTTTCTGGAGGTGAGAGGAACATTTTTTGAGAGCTTTGCTTTACATTTAAAAATTCAGTACAGCCTGCTCAAATTATTTGTTAACCGTATTAACACCCAAAATTTCCTTGTAGCAAAAACAGTCAAATATGACATTTTGTTGTTACAATAACAATATGTATAATGCACGTATAAAAGTACAGGCATTTTTAGTTTTCAGTTGTTATTTAAATTACATGAACAGTATTTAATCTAAACATTTCAACTTGTAAATCATTTGTAGACTGAAAACACCCTGCACATCATGGTTTTCAGTCATCTAACAGGTTTTTTTACCAACAGGGGTATAAATATTGACTGTTTTTGGACCACACATATGGCAAAATGGGACAGAACTGGGCAGAGGTTGAAATGAGAAATCTCAGGTATGCATGTATTAGAAAAGAGGATAAGATTATCATTACAATGCTGTTTCTTGTACATTCCATTAACAAGTTATGGATATTTAAAGTTGTCATTTATCATAATGTCGCAAAAGTGAAATGTTGAGAAAAAAGCCTTTTAAGTTTTGAGTGTTATGTACATGTGATATGGAAATTGTTTTTCCTTAACACTTTTTTTCGACTACTTTCTTACTATTTCTTTAGAAATATGGTTAGTAGACCTAAGAAAGATTATAAATATCAATAAATTGGAAAATTAGGACAAAAAAGGTAACTACCATTCACTATTTTGCCATAACGCCGCACATATTATATTAGCATTGAACATGTATGAGTGGTGCATGCATCCACCATCACTCAAAACCATGCTCAGTCTTATCTAATTCACTAAACACTGAATGGCTCCCTTAATTGCTGTACAGTTCAACCATGGAGCAATAAATACAGGGTGGTCTTACCTCTACCCATGGAGCAGGACTGGAAGATGAGCCAGGGGATCCCCCACGAGGCTTTGCTGGGGGTTTGTTTTCTTGACTGAACAACTGCCGTTTTCTGTGAGGCTGCAATAAAAATAATGGAATAACTGAAAATACAATTATACCAGCTTTTTATCATAGCATGAATCATTCTATCTGTAAGTAAAAACACATAAACAGACAAAGCCTCAAAGTTAGTGCTTATCATCATGAACTTGTATTTGCAAGGATTTTCTTTTAATTTTTTGTTTGGGGATATTGAAATATGCAAACTTCTCGATGAACAAACTTTGAGACAAACTGAATTTTTTGAAAATAGAGAAAGTCCTTCATATTCAGAAATTAAAAAAATTATCACATATTAGTATTACAATTTTTTTTGGTTTTTTTTGTTGGGTGGGGGGTGTCAGTCTTCAGACAGGCAAGACTTTTTCAAATAAATTGCCTCTGTGTAAAATGTTTGTTTTTGTTCATTTAATCTGACAAAGAACATAAAATGCAAGTAACTTTTAGTGTTTGTTCAATTACCCTATCAGCCGAAGGTCATTAGCATTCCCAAACAGTATCCTGACTGCCAGAAATCTGAATACAATGACAAACACAAGGTTGTCTTAATTACCTCAACTTTGGGAGTGTGGGAAGCAGCATGAGGTTGTGTAGTTCTTGCAAATGGTGATCTTGCTCTTGGGGGAGATTGAAGATCCCTTGGTACTCTTTTGCTTTGGTGCTGCAGATAATAATTTAGTAGAAGCAATGATGGTTTGCAATGAAAATTAATGTTTCTTTCGTTTTTGTTATTTGTACTACTGACAAACTTCAACAACTGACAAACTTACAAACTTCAACACACCTACTACCAGCAGTACTACACAAAAAGCATAAATAGCCAAAACATTTGAAAACATCTAAAAACCAAACTAACAATTTTTTTATGAAATGCCTGACTGGACTCAATGAATGACAGTATAAAGCATCCTGTACAATTTCATGGTCATGATGGTGTGCCATCATTTTTAAGAAAAGTGACATGTTTTGATATCACTTTCTAATGCTGGTCGGTCGACAAGCATGTAAAAAAATGTGGCTTCTTTCAAATACTAGTCCCAATTGACTATAGGCATATGTGTATTAATTGAGTTAATCCGCATTTCATTAACAATCAATATGAACCATATGAGCTGGTACAAGGCTGCTAGACTGGTTTCTTGACCGTACAATTCCCCCACGTTTATAAATTGCTCTGTTTCGCATTAAGTGGGGTCAGGTAACAAGACAAAAAGAATTTTTTTTTTAATTACAAGTAAAGTTTTAAAGCATTTTAAAACACAACCTTCACAAATGTCATTATTTGCTATACAATATCCCCCCTCCCCCATTTCTTTAAAACTGTAGGTTAGGGCCTAAATCATTGATCGAGTATTTAATTGACTTTTGTACAATGTACATGTATGTCGTTAAATTATCTGGGGCTAATTTCATAAAACATGTAGGCCTAAGCACAAAATATTGCTCATTAAAAACAGGTTATCGGCCAAAACTTAAAACCATCTTTGAATACCAGTCACAAACAAACATCAGCCGAAAATTTGATTTGTTACCCTATTTTTCCAAGAAAAAATGAAGAAAGCCTACATGTTAGGAAATTGGCCCCCTTTATAAATAGGTTTAAGTTATAATTACCTTTGACGAAGGTGTTCCAGGGCTTGCAAATGCAGGTCTTTTTACTGACCGTTTTGATGGCGAACCAACAGGGGTGGAAAATGCAGCTCCAGGTTGATTAGCTTCCAAATATTTATCCCGAAGTAATTTTCTGGTCTCCGTTGATGGTTGCAAATTCTGGACTTGCAATGTAACATGGGGCGCAGAGAAACGCCGTTTCTACCTCTTTGGCATTTAAATCTGTGATGAGTGAGACCTCCTGAACTAAACACAATTTCTCCTTTGATTTCAGGGAAACGTAGTTTTTGCAGGTAATTAACTGCTTGCTGCAAATAACGCAGGACCTCACTGGAATTGAGGCCATCTTGCCGGACATCATACACCGTACAACTAGCACCGAACGCCCCTCGCCCCGTGCGGCCGTGGCGTCGCGTCGCGTCGATCGTGCCACTGCCAGTCGCCCAGTATATCGGCCGCGCCGCGGACCGGTCATCAAAACTTTTCCCAGAATGTAACTGCATGACACGATACAGCCGCGTGCCTGCGCGCCACCACAACTCATGTTTTCAACATGCATGTCCTCTGTATTTGTGTCTAATGAATAATTCATGATGAGGATCAAACTCGGTCGCTGATTGGATCCCTCGGAAAAGCGAGGGAGAATCGTCGAAAACTAAGGTTAAAGTTAACAATTGCTTGCCAACTAGTGCTAGACGGACCCTTAGGGGAATCCAAAATCATGTACGTTTGTCAAACGTCGGCTCCAGTGCGAACATGGATCCAGCCGCATTTTGTAAACTACGCATGCGTGAGACCAGAACGCACACGAAGCCGGGATTTGAAAAAGAGACAACCGTAACGAATCTGCGCGCGTGGTGGGCGCCGAATAAGGGTCTAGGGCTAGACTAGGTTGACCCAAAGGACCAGAAACCTGCGCCGCCAAATTCAGAAACAGTCCTCAATATGTCCATCTCGCCTTTAACCTGTTCGCCGTCCGTTGGTATCCAGTTCAGATCGGGTAAAATTGCCCGTTCACCTATACATGATTATAACGTAAACAGTGCAGTGATAGAGACTGCAATAAACACAATTAAAGGGACTTTAATTAACAAAAACATAAACCATGACACGAGGATTCCTTGTGTTGTCTCCTTAAAATTATTGACAGTAGTTGAAAGTTATGATTCTTTTAATTACAGCAGCTGTCCGTACTAAGAAAAACCTCAACAGAACGTGCTGTTGATGGGCAGACTAGCTTGTCTGCTAGTTCAGAATTGGCTGGAGTGAAATATGCCCAAGCCCGCTCAGAAGCTGAGACGAACGATGGCGCAACGTGAACGTTGGAGGACAAGGAGACCGTGATGAGGAAGGAGATGTTTGTGTCGGATTAACGTCTGATTTCTGGTCATGAACCATAATCTCAGTTTGGTTCATTACTAGTGTATTAACTTTAAACTATTTGCAACATTCGACAGTATGATTCAGCATACAAATTACAACGAATCATCAATATATGCAACTGATGGTAATCCCCTGTCTCTGAGGGCAGAGAATACAGGTTTCATGACCTTGGTGAATACACATATGGAGCTGAAGCAATTTAAGCCCATAGGGAGGCATGCGAATCGATAGACTGAAATTTAAGATATTTCTGTGTTCGTATGCAATTGGCACAGAGTAATATTAAAGCATCACGAAGATCAATAGATACCAGCAGTTTTTGTTCGGTTGTATAGCTGACTGCAAAGTTTCCATCTGAAAACGATGGTATTTTATTACATGCTTATTTAAAGTCTTTAAATTCAGTATCATTTTATATGACCCATCTTTCTTTGGACGCAAAACTTATATTTGATATAAATTCTCCATTCCCATGGCTGTTTTAGCTACATCGGTATTGCATCCTTCGCTGATCTTCTTTGGCTCCTATTATGGTTTTGTTTTTATTGGTTGAAATACAATTGTCATTCATATCAAATCGAAAATGACAAGATGTTAATTCTATTATTTATTTTTTTGTGTTTTGTTATTAGTGTCACATAACATCCCATGGCATGCGATACAAGTGGGCATCGTGTATGTGCGCTCGCAATCGCACGATCCCCAACGAAACCAGCAAAATCCACGTGCTCCCAGTGATGACGCCCTCTATAAAAAAAGGGCGCTAACAAAATAAGTAATTTGGCAACCAAAAATGGCAGAATACGCACGTGAACCATGGTGAGTTAAGCGAGAGAATGTAGACAAGTTTCATGACATTTATGCTTGTTTAAACTGCAGAATATAATATTTAATTTCGTGGGTAAACAGGGGATGTGTTGACTACATGTTTTGTTGTATTGACGGTGTTTTATTTGAGTAAATGCGAGTTAAATCATGTTGTTGAGAAACCGTCGTCAGACCCCCTAAATATGCGCGGTCCTATTTCTGCGCACTCGCTTTAATTTCAATTTGGCAACGCGCCCGTCTTAAAAATGATGTACCGTCACTAGGATCGTATTCTTTGATGCATGAACTTTCACAACCACCGACAAAATATGTAAAGTGAATGCTTTAACGGTAAGTCGGGCAAAAATTGAAAAAAAAATCTGCTTTTTACAGCTAATTTACTAGGTACAATTGTTGGTAGCGGCTTTCGGGCCTGCAGAAGTCGAAAAGATGACCGCACGGTAAACTTTGTTATGTTATTCGCCCTCTGTCGTCAGTATTTATGGCTACCGTGTCCTATATAATTCATTTTTTTTTTTTAAGGGGGGTTTAAGACTTGCGGTGCAACAAAGAAGACATGTTTCTTATATTATTTTGGAATTTTCTTCTGTCATACCTATTAAAATCTGACATATTGACAATTTTCTCTGTTGATTGGGATGATCAATATATGACATATATGACATACATCTATCAAGATAGTTCAGGTTACCAAATCTTAGAAGGGGTCAATTTATTAAGGCATTTAAATATTATTAGGTTTATTTGTATTTTTATTTAATTCAGGCCTAATCAACAACTGAGTTTATTGATGCACCCTTCTTAGAACTCAGCGAACCAATTACTACTTGAAATGAACAATACAACGCACAACTTGGTCCTGGGTGTACCTTGTATAAACCATTATCACAAAGATTATTAATATTAGAACGAGAGGCTTTGAACGTCTGAGGTGACGATTTGTAATATTGTAAAACTATTTTGTATTGCCTAAAGAACATAAAAAAGCCATTTTAGTATGAATTCAGAGCACGGCAGTCTTTAGTTTAGTTTGACTGAGAGTATGATTCGGGAACACTCGTGTAGAGCTAATCCTACTATATTTAAAGTAACAAAAATTGAATTAATTATTTTAATATTAATGTACATTTCCAACTTTATTAATACATTTCTTCAATGATAACAATACAAACTGGGGTCTACATATATATTAAATAGGTAAATATGTATAAATTGGATGTGAATTTTAAATATATGCCTTTTTGTAATTTAAACAAAATTAACAATTATCTATTGAGAATTCAACCATTATGTTGAATTAATATTGAAATTACGCAAAGTGTACTGGCATTGAAAAAAAATGGGAAATAATTATGTTAAAAATGTTCAAGCTAATATATTTTTCAAAATCAAGGAGTAAAAAATGTTGTTCTTGAGTTGCATGACCCGTACACCGTAGATTTTCCATGAAGCGCCCCACTGCGCAGATTTAGGCAGGATTTTTTTCTGAACGCCAAAACTGCACGCTTTGGAATTCCCCGCTTGTCGCTACAAATAAAGATAATTTTGCTTTGTTAATCGGCATGGTGGAAGATCGTAAGCCAACAATATAAGTTTTGTTGATGAAAAGAGTGGTTGCTCTTTTAGTTTTAAGCTACTCGGTTGCAAACCCTTATGTGCGCAGAAATAGGATGATCGAGGATATACACATCATGCGACATCTGTGAAAAATTGTTAAGGCAGACACCTCAACTGCTAAGGCGCGTCACCAGATGACCTATACCAATGAAAAACCGTACGCATGCGATATCTGTGGAAAATCGTTCACGCACAATGGAAACCTCAAGAAACACCAGATAGATAGAGAGGGTTTTTACAGGTTAACCGCCATTAAACAATAGAAACCGTGCAAAAAATACGGGCAATAAATCCATACTACCGCACGGTCTACCCCAACCAAAAATTTGTATGAGTACTTCATCAACTCACCCAGCTGTTGCCCACCAAAAATCGGTCGAATCTCGGCCAATTTCTGTAAAAAAGGTGAAAACTATGCCCGTTCCGCAAACGCGACTGTTACAAGATGGCGGATAACCCCGGCCGGGGTCAGTGCGGACCAATCACATGGCTTCTCTGAGCGATGACAGGGCTGTTTTCCAAACCCTGGCTTCGGTTCTGTTGGGCTCTGGCGCATTGCTAAACTATATAAATAAGGCCTCTGCAAGATGAAGCTTGTGTTTGGAAAATGGCCAATGCGGCTACCAACACGGCAACAGTTCATGAACGTCGTTATCCGCCGTCTTGTAACAGTCGCGTTTGCGGAACGGGCATAGTTTTCACCTTTTTTTACAGAAATTGGCCGAGATTCGACCGGTTTTTGGTGGGCAGCAGCTGGGTGAGTTGATCAAGTACTCATACAAATTTTTGGTTGGGGTAGACCGTGCGGCAGTATGGAGTTATTGCCCGAATTTTGTGCACGGTTTCTATTGTTTAACGGCGGTTAACCTGTAAAAACCCTCTCTATCTATGGGGCTCCGCCCTACGGGCGTCGGGAGCCCCAGAGTTCTAGGGGTAGTCGCACCCGAGTCGAGTCGCACCCGAGTCGAGTCGCACCCGAGTCGAGTCGCACCCGAGTCGAGTCGCACCCGAGTCGAGTCGCACCCGAGTCGAGTCGCACCCGAGTCGAGTCGCACCCGAGTCGAGTCGCACCCGAGTCGAGTCGCACCCGAGTCGAGTCGCACCCGAGTCGAGTCGCACCCGAGTCGAGTCGCACCCGAGTCGAGTCGCACCCGAGTCGAGTCGCACCCGAGTCGAGTCGCACCCGAGGCGAGTCGCACCCGAGGCGAGTCGCACCCGAGTCGAGTCGCACCCGAGTCGAGTCGCACCCGAGTCGAGTCGCACCCGAGTCGAGTCGCACCCGAGTCGAGTCGCACCCGAGTCGAGTCGCACCCGAGTCGAGTCGCACCCGAGTCGAGTCGCACCCGAGTCGAGTCGCACCCGAGTCGAGTCGCACCCGAGTCGAGTCGCACCCGAGTCGAGTCGCACCCGAGTCGAGTCGCACCCGAGTCGAGTCGCACCCGAGTCGAGTCGCACCCGAGTCGAGTCGCACCCGAGTCGGGTCGCACCCGAGTCGGGTCGCACCCGAGTCGGGTCGCACCCGAGTCGGGTCGCACCCGAGTCGGGTCGCACCCGAGTCGGGTCGCACCCGAGTCGGGTCGCACCCGAGTCGGGTCGCACCCGAGTCGGGTCGCACCCGAGTCGGGTCGCACCCGAGTCGGGTCGCACCCGAGTCGGGTCGCACCCGAGTCGGGTCGCACCCGAGTCGGGTCGCACCCGAGTCGGGTCGCACCCGAGTCGGGTCGCACCCGAGTCGGGTCGCACCCGAGTCAAGTCGGGTCGCACCCGAGTCAAGTCGGCTTGTACCCGAGTCGGCTTGTACACACGAGTCGGCTTGTACACACGAGTCGGCTTGTACACACGAGTCGGCTTGTACACACGAGTCGGCTTGTACACACGAGTCGGCTTGTACACACGAGTCGGCTTGTACACACGAGTCGGCTTGTACACACGAGTCGGCTTGTACACACGAGTCGGCTTGTACACACGAGTCGGCTTGTACACACGAGTCGGCTTGTACACACGAGTCGGCTTGTACACACGAGTCGGCTTGTACACACGAGTCGGCTTGTACACACGAGTCGGCTTGTACACACGAGTCGGCTTGTACACACGAGTCGGCTTGTACACACGAGTCGGCTTGTACACACGAGTCGGCTTGTACACACGAGTCGACCTAGTCTTGGCCAAGACCAAGCTAGCCCGTTCATTTGTTCCGCGGCGCGCCGTCCGTATTATCTGGGATTATTGAGGGCGCCCTTTATTATCGCCATAATTCCTGGATCTCTTCCTCTAACTTGGTCTTGGCGCATCGATCACGTGAACCCGGAAAATTCCGAGGACATTCCAAGCATAGCTCAAATAGCTACTCGCCCCCGCATGCGCACTAAGTCGTTTTTGTTTAATGTAGTGTTCGATTATTATAGTCTGGTTCCCAGACCAAATATTTCTGACTATTTGTGATTTTTCATTTATTATTTAGCCGTTAATGTCACGTGACCAAAAACTGGAGGAATTGCTTAACGTTCGCGATGTTCGAGTGTTTCTAGGTATTTATAAAATAAAACTCACATTAGCAAAGGTCAACACCAGACGAAATGCCTAAGACTATCACAGTCATTGTAGTCATTGTGCTATTTTTGGGTAAGAGCCGTTAGAATTTGAATTGTTGCGTCGTCATAGCTACGCTGCTTGTATCGCGTCATTATCTATTTTTTGTCGCCGGCGGCTACCTGACCTACACTACAATTTAGACGTATAGCCAAATGTGGTTTCTTACACGTCCGGTCAGGTAGCCGCCGGCGACAAAAAAATAGATAATGACGCGATACAAGCAGCGTAGCTATGACGACGCAACAATTCAAATTCTAACGGCTCTTACCCAAAAATAGCACAATGACTACAATGACTGTGATAGTCTTAGGCATTTCGTCTGGTGTTGACCTTTGCTAATGTGAGTTTTATTTTATAAATACCTAGAAACACTCGAACATCGCGAACGTTAAGCAATTCCTCCAGTTTTTGGTCACGTGACATTAACGGCTAAATAATAAATGAAAAATCACAAATAGTCAGAAATATTTGGTCTGGGAACCAGACTATAATAATCGAACACTACATTAAACAAAAACGACTTAGTGCGCATGCGGGGGCGAGTAGCTATTTGAGCTATGCTTGGAATGTCCTCGGAATTTTCCGGGTTCACGTGATCGATGCGCCAAGACCAAGTTAGAGGAAGAGATCCAGGAATTATGGCGATAATAAAGGGCGCCCTCAATAATCCCAGATAATACGGACTGCGCGCCGCGGAATATGAACGGGCTAGCTTGGTCTTGGCCAAGACTAGAGTCGACCCAAAGTCGACCCATGTCAACTCGTACCCAAAATTGTACACCCAAGTTAAGTCGTGCCCGAGTCAAGTCGTGCCCGAGTCAAGTCGTGCCCGAGTCAAGTCGTGCCCGAGTCAAGTCGTGCCCGAGTCAAGTCGTGCCCGAGTCAAGTCGTGCCCGAGTCAAGTCGTACCCGAGTCAAGTCGTGCCCGAGTCAAGTCGTGCCCGAGTCAAGTCGTACCCTAGTGCATACACGACGGTACCCGCGCCCGTGAAGACGTTGAAGAGGTAGCGTCATTTTAGCGCAGTGACAGACGAGTTGACTCGGGCACCATTTTTTCTCAAATATAAGTTTAAGGGAATGAAAATCATACAACAAAATCAATAGTATTTAAATCGGCTACTTTTGTGTAGGATTGTTGTCTTCAGATTTGATCTATAATACAGCTCTTTTCAGAGCCAACCAGATTAAAACAACCGGTTCTTTTCAGAACCAACCCATTCACAAAAGAGATTTGATCCATGTGTAGTATTGTAAAGAAAGTCAACTTCAACAACTTTCTTGTCTAAATATTCTTGGTCAATGGTAAAACACGGAGTTTGCAGTAATTCTTGCATCCAACACCACCATACAGATCGGGTCAGCTACAATTACTCCATCTTCTACCATCAAGAACCTTGGCGTCACTTTCGATACAGCCATGACCATGTCAGATCACGTTACATCGCTGTGTAAATCTATTAACTTTCTTCTGTGGAACTTGGCGAGAATTCGCAGGTTTCTGGACCGTGATGCTTGTTCAAATGCAATGCGGGCTCTTGTACTTTCAAAGCTGGACTACGCCAATGCACTCCTTTTGGGATCCAAGAACAAAGATGTGGCTCGTCTGCAGCGCCTACAAAATCGGGCAGCCCGCATTGTATTCCAGGTTCCATGTCGTCATTCCACATCTCCTCTGTTAAACTCTCTACACTGGCTGCCAATTGACAAAAGGATCAAGTTCAAAACAATTCTCTACATCTACAAAGCTCTGAACGACCTGTCGCCTGTCTACCTGAAAGACTGCATTGCCACCCATGTACCATCTAGGGAAGGCCTGCGATCGAGCCGGGACGTTACTCGTCTTTTCATTCCAAAGAGTAGCAGGCAGATAGGCGATGGATCGTTCAGTGTTTTCGGGCCAACTCTCTGGAACACATTACCACGTACCCTAAGGTCCTCTCCAACAGTTTCTGCTTTCAAACGCAACCTCAAAACTTATTTATTCTAGTGTATTTTAATTATTTGCTTTTGTTTGTGTGTAAAGCGCAATGATCATTTTTTTGGATTTGCGCTATATAAGAGCTGGTTTTATTTTATTTATTTATAAATACCTAAAAATAGAAAAACAAAATATCATTAATTTTTCAACAATAATTACAAATCATTAACCCTAACCCTGCCAGATCCAGCACAGTGCATCTGTGGTGACTGCTTGACCCTGCTGGACTTTGCGCACAAGTCAATGTGACAAAGTATGCAATCTGTTGCGTCTGGCAGGGTTTCTAGCCAAAATACCCTGGAGGGTTAGTTAGGGTTAATATGAAATTGATCACAAAAATTAAATAACAACTATACCATTCATAATTTTTTCGATAATAAAAATAATTATTAAAGAGATATTCCTTACGAAACTTTCCTAGCCAAATTTCATTTAAAGAAATTTGCAAAGTCGCCAGTAGCAATAGCCATCCAGTGAAAAAGAAACATACATCAAATTTATTTAGAATATTTTGAGAAAATAATACTATGGTAAAACGGAAATTCAATTATAAACGGGAGGGGAGTACGACTTGACTCGGGTACGAGTTGACTCGGGTACGAGTTGACTCGGGTACAATTTGACCCGGGTACGACGAGTTGACCCAAAGTCTCTCTGGCCTCAGAAAAATAATTGTGAACACTCACTGTACAGCGGGTATATCCAGATACGAAGTGGGCAGACGAGTGGCTGGTATTCCGAATTTGTGCCTTGACTTCTTCAACAAGATAAAAATGAGAGTAAAATGATTTTCCGTTGTGAGTCGTATTCTCCTCCATACCTCCATGCTTAGAACCAGCAGGGGCCACGTTCATAAAACGTTACTGTTGTTAATGTTACTTGTGTTTAGTAGCAGAACAGCACCAACATTTGTTTAGTTAAAACAATTTCCTTGAAAAATACGAGGTTACAAACCAAAACTTCAGTTGATGATATTCATTGTTTGTGACTGGTATTCTGCTGGTTTTTGTTTTGAATGAAAAGCACGTGGAGTTTTGGCCGATAACCTTTTATTACTGAGCAAGACCTTTTTTGTGCTAAGCACTTTTGTAGGACGGGTCGAGCAGTGTGACGGGTCGAGCGGTGGGACAGGGTCGAGCGTAACTAAGTACCCCTTAAAAAAATACCCCTAATTATGCCGCTGAATGTACTGTGTATGCAAAGAACAGGGAGTGACGACACCTATTTTTTAGTAGAAAATTTTACTCTTTGCTGCTTTTTATCTTTTGAAGAGTCGGATGTAGACGAGACTGCTAGTTTGGAGGATACAGCAAATAAGACACGGCCAAATGCGACATCTGCAGCAAAACCTTCACATTAAAATCTAACCTCAAGCGACATCAAATATCCCACACTAATGAGAAACCGTACACATGCGATATCTGTGGAAAATCGTTCAGGCTGAATGGAGACCTTAAGCGACACCAGATGACCCACACAAATGAAAAACCGTACACATGCGACATCTGTGGAAAATCATTCACGCAGAATGGAGACCTCAAGCAACACCAGATGACCCACACTAATAAGAAACCGCATGCATGCGAAATCTGTGGAAAATTGTTCAGTCGCAGCAACTACCTGAAAAACCACAAGATGGACCACACCGAAAGCGACGAGAGAGAGATAGATAATTTTGTGATCAAACCCAACAAATAAAATTGAGTCACAAGTCGCCAAAGCTACTTTTGAGTAATCACCGTCACTGCCAACAAGTAATATTTGCAGTGTTTAACAAATTTGACATTTACACCAACAACGACTGCGACAGCCTGATCTTTTGTTATGCATACGAGGGATACTGCAGTATGATTTGTCTAAAGAAATGACAGCATGTGTCGAATCATAAACAATACCGTTTAAGAATAAGTTTTGCTCACTGAGAGTCTGAGCATGGTCTGAGGTTGTAAGTTTTTTGATAAGCTTTTTTGATCTTGTTGGCGAATAATTTCGTTTTGAATATCTTCCATCTTTTGAAGACGAAATGCCCTTGTTTTATTAGGATACATATCGGTCGTCATGTTTTTATTAGTAAACGACACATTTTCATTTAAATTTGTATATTTAACGATAAACGCTGTCTCGATTATCGATTACTTTACCGTAACTATATCTTTGAGTGTAAACGTAAATTTGTTTATTTTACTGTATACATGTACATGTACATTGTACATGTATCAACTATCAAGTGTTTTGGTTTAAATTTGTTGTATTTGACGTAAATGGGGTCTTGGGGGGGGGGGTTGACTACGCGAAACGTTTAACCGTGTACTGTAGAGTTATGGTATCTAAGAGATCGGTTTGTTTTACGTTTAGTGAGCAGATAATAATGTAAAAAGATGACGTCGAATAGGTTTTCATGTTGAATGTTCCTTAAAAAACTTCATCGTACGAGAGCCACTCTTCTTGCATACCCATAGTTTGACGATTTGTTGATAACCGTCTCTTTTGATCGTTATTTGAAAGCATTGAAAAGTATTAACGATTCTAACCATCAAAACTCGCGAAAAAACGTGGATAGAGGATATCTCCTACTGTAGACTCGAAAACAATTTCTCCCTGAACTTCTAAAGAATCTGTTTTGAGCCTTGGAGATCTACCTCTTTTCGCCACACAATCACCCCTCTAATTTTTACGTTCTGATGAAGACCCACGTTTAAAATGACGTTGCTTGATTTGTTTATCGCCCACACTGTTATTAGTCCAGGCAAAATACATAATTTTGTTTTGTTGACCTCAAACAAATTGCAACAAATTGTTTTTGACCACAGTGCACTTCTATAAGGTCCCTAGAATTACATACTAAAAGTCGACAAAAATCCAAGTGGTGGAAATATGACTAATTTGCATAAATCGTGAATCCCTGCCGCGTAATATATTTATTCCCGTATTTGGGTAGATATATTTATTTTTTATTTATTTTTTGAAAAGTTTATTTTGGTGATTCTACTTACATATCCTTACATCAATAACATTTGCTAAATCATATAAGTGACTGAATAATTATGGGAACATAGTAAATATCAAAAATGACAACTTCGTGACCCTATAAATGTGCGCACATTACTGTCTCCAGATATCATTAAGTAGTCAGTATTGACGTGCTTCAAATTCACCAAGTTGCTTATTGGCACAGTTATCCTATTAAAACCTTATGGAAAATCACATAAACAATGTTAACATTGTGATATTTAGCCCAGCAAACAAAAACTGGGAGAAAATGGTGTGTCCCTAAATTGGGCTAACAAGTAGGTGAAGGGTTGCCTAAGGTGAGAGACTTGAACAAGTTCAAGGAAACCTACCAAATTAAAGATTGTTGTTGCTTACAATAATCCTATCTACGTTAACATGTATTTTGGGGATTTCCTTGAACTTGTTCACGTCTCCCATGTTAGGCAACCCTTTAACTACTTTTTCGCCCAATTTATGGACACATTATTTTCTTCCAGTTATTGTTTGCTGGGCTAAATATCACAATGTTATCATTGTTCCTATGATTTTTCATAAGGTTTTAATATGATAACTGTGCCAGTAAGCAACTTGGTGAATTTGAAGCTCACCAATACCGACTACTTGATGATATCTGGAGACAGTGTAGTGTGCGCACATTTATAGGGTCGCAAAGTTGTCATTTTTGATATTTACTATGTTCCCATAATTATTCAGTCACTTATATGATTTAGCAAATGTTATTGATGTAAGGATATGTAAGTAGAATCACCAAAATAAACTTTTCAAAAAATTAAAACTATATATATATACCCAAATATGGGAATAAATATATTACGCGGCAGGGATTAACGATTTATGCAAATTAGTCATATTTCCACCACTTGGATTTTTGTCGACTTTTAGTATGTAATTCTAGGGACCTTATAGAAGTGCATTGTGGTGAAAAACAATTTGTTGCAATTTGTTTGAGGTCAAAACCTATTTTTCCTGGACTATATCTGTTATCTATGGGAAAAACCGGAGGAGTGAGAACAAACACCAACAAAAACAAACAAAATCCCGCCAAAGGTACCCCAGAACTCGGCTTAATTTCCAAAAAACAAACCCAGCAGTACTCATTCACTCCTCCAGCGCAGCGTAACCCACCCCCGAGATGTTTAATGGAATGGACCTCCAATACCGGTAGAGGGCGCAATTTTTCGGGCATTTTATATCTGAGCACGCTATACCCAGCACGATATGTGGCAGAGGGGTACTCCCCTCTTATCCCTATACTTTATACACACTCAACACTATTGTAACCTAACCCCCCCCCCCCCCCCCCCCCCCCAAGCGTGGGGTTTGGGGCCCGCTTAAGGGCCCCGTAAGTTTTGTAGCCAAAATGTAAAATAAATCTATGGAGATAAAATGGATAATTATGCCGATTGCATTGGATAAATATATAATACATGTACATTTATTGATGAATGTGGGGCACACCCAAAATTGAAAAATTTGAGCGCGAGGCGCGAAGCCTTTTACGGCGTGGGGTCCGGGGCCCGCTTAAGGGCCCCGTGAAATTTTGGATTCTAGATGCTTTGTGGTGCAATCTGAGGCGATTCCTGGAATTTGTCCTCTGATTTGTTTAGCAAAAGTTTTCAAGATTATATGGAGATAAAATGGGGAATTATGCAGATTATAAATATATTAAAGTTTATATATGAATGTGGGCCCCACCCAAAACTGAAACATGCGAGAATATATAAATATTTATAGCAAAACTGTCACCAAAAAGATGAGCTTTCGGACAATGTCCAGGCTTGGGTTGGACAAACCATAGCTCCATGGACAAACCAACCAACTAACATTCTTACACAAGGTCATTAAGTTAACAACATATACATTCATCCAGATATATACTGCAATAAAAGGGTAACTTGGCAAAGGAGGGAACATTACTGCCAATTCAATGACCACATGCCCACCAGGCACGGGATTATTTATCGAACCTCGATGCCACTGCCAGGTAGTCCGAGTATTCGAGGTTAACGGAGCCACGTCTGGTATATCAACGAGCGGCTACATGCGCTCAGGCGGGTTCATGTTGTCTTCTGCGGATAACACCAATGTTCGTCCGGCATCGCTCTCCCGCTGCGAGTAGATGCCCTGAGAGGGCTTCATGTGCATGGAAAATTTGAACGGGTGTGGGTCGCAAACTGGGGTTCCATGGATTGATAACCCTTTTTTTGTCAGTATTATATTATGCCAGCAGAAATTAGACAGCAGATCCTCCGATCCGATCCTCCTCCCTTCCTTTTCTCCACCTCCCCTCATTTTACCCGGGGGCACGTGCCCCCGCGGCCCACCCCTGGATCCGCGCCTGGTACTACCCAACCTCACATTAGCAATAATTCTTGATAGTTAGGTTCCAAGAGTGAAATATCAAGAGTGTATTTTCAATGTCAGGCTGGATGCCAGGGAATTAGATTCGTAATGATAGCCACTGCCAGAGTTGTAATGAACCGACTCGAATCTGACTCGAGTCACAAATATTGTCGACTTTATTTATTTATTTATTTATTTATTTCTCATATTTATCCAGGGTAAAACCTATTCATCATAAGGTGGTCTCTCATAGGGCCCTGACTTAAAAACAATACAAAGTATATACAATAACATTATAAATATTTTTATAAATATATTTAAAAGGTTGAGTAAGAAGTAAATACGTACAAGAAATTAAAAAAAAAAATTAGACAAATAACACCACCAACATACGAAGCTCAAAATAATTAATTTAAAATACATTTTAAAAATATGTAGCCTAAATCAAAATACATACAAATACTAAAAACAAGGATGGAACAAAAATAAAAGACATCAAAATAAAAGACAAAAGACAAAGACTTGATTTGACTCGAATCCCAACGGGTAAATGACGACTCGACTCGACTTGACTCGAATCTCTCAGAATGATAAGACTAATAAGAGTCGCGTCCCAAAAATAAGAGCAAAACTTTGCAAACAATATTACAATGACTGCTGGTTTAGGTTCACGTCACGTTTGAGAATCTATTTTTGACACACCAATTTTAACATTTACTTCATAGCCAAATGTGCATCGGGAATGATGATCCAAATGTCAAATGCACATTGGGAATAGAGATGATATACTCGTCTAAAATATTCCCATAATTAATTTAGCGTTCTGGAATTGAGATTACCAGTGTAGAAATTATTGCTGGTCTCACAAAATTCAGTGGTCTTTTTGTGTTGAATTACCGGTAGATTTGTGTCAACTCGGAAAAAAAGAGGCACACCTAATTAAATCAAATTTACTGAAAATGTTACAGAAAGATTTAATCATGAAAACAATGAATTGTTGCCCTGTTTACTCAGTGGTCTATACTTAAAAAAAGATTCCCTTCGATAAATACCAGGGGGGGTGGGGGCGTAAGGGGCGTTGCGCAATCATTTGCGATCGCAGTTTGGGTACACTCCATTTAAAAAAAAGGTGATGACCATTAAATATAAATAAAAAATCCATGTATACTGTTAAAATTCTCTCTTTAACAGCACTGAAAACATAATAGTTTATATTGAAAGAGTATTTCCAATTATTGATTGGTGCTTAGTTTTAAATAAAATGCGTAAAAATATTACCGACAAAACCTCGGTACATCCTCTAGATATTTGACCCTTTTAAATTTTAATTTGTTTTAAAATGGTTTCTGCCAATTCCCAAACGCGAAAGTTTACGCCATGCCCAGGGGGGCGGGGGGGGGGGGGGGGGGGGAGGGGGGGGGAGGGGGGGGGGGGGGGGGGGGGGTGGGGGGGGGGGGGCGGAGTGGGGGCCCTTCGAGGCTGTGATTGCGAAACGCTGTGGTACCGTCCATTCTCAAAATAGGGGGGAACAATTTTCTCACTCGAGTTTTTGGCATCCAATCTTAACATCTTGTCTTTTGTAGTTGTACAAGGTTGTTATTTACCTTAATGTTATCATCCAATGACAAAAATTGTATTGAAAATGAAAAAAGCAGTCGAAAAAATTAAGCGTTGACGTACCGTTAATGCGCGTGGAGATTGTGCACAAATACTCAAACGACGTTAACAAATACCTCCCCTAAAAAGGGCAATAATAATCGATAAATTGTGAAAAATCGTGCTTTGACCCCACTCATTTTTTTCCATGGATACGTTAAAAAAGGATGTAGCAGTGATATACTGAATTTAAAAAAAAATCTGCCTGTGACCCCCTTGCGTTTTATCGTGTTGTTTTCGAACGAAACTAGCAGAAAATGACATCGCCCCAAATTAAATTCGTGTAGATCGTGCCTGTGTACCTGGCTTTGCGGACGTATTATGAATCACTGAATTCGGGGAGCGAGCACGGAGCAAATTTGTACGTGTTTCAATGGTGCGCTTCGAGGTTGCGATCTATACGTATTTACTGTGTGAGATGTGTGGCTCATGAGCGTGGAAGAATGAATGAGATACATTTCAACGTTGGTGGCGCACTTTGTTGCCCCCCCCCCCCCCCCCCCCCCCCCCCGGCCATGCCCAGACTGTACGAATCTGGTTTTGGTAATGTGGGGTTTGCAATGATGTCACCGTTTCAAATTAAGGCTTGGTAGTGAGCTCTTAGAATGGTAGGTCGCAGTGCAGCGAGGGTTGAGGGCAAACCTTCTGATTTGGCTTGCTTCTTCTTGAAGAGCCACCACCTAACATCAGTCTGTATTAGATTAGACAAATATAACCTGCATATAAAAGCTTCGATCGCAGTAAGCACAGATTCAGGTAGCTCCTCCGTTTTTTTGAGAACCTATAGTGCCAGCGGCGGATACAGGTGGGGGGGGGGGGGGGGGGTGGGGGCGCACGCCCCCCCCCCCCTTTTTGCTTGAGAAAAGAAAGAAAAAACGGATATCCAGAGAGGTAGCACCATTAACAGTTGCATCAATGGAATGCAGGAGAATGTTTGTATTCGCTTCTTCCTGAATGCTTGCAAGGTCCTCTATTGCTCTGTTTGCAGCCTGTGCCTTTTCCTTCCAGGCAACCACAAGGCACTTACCATTTGTTTTGGCATGTATCAACATTTTTTCAGCAAAGTATGCAGTGAGGGCATCTTTCGTCGATTCGTGGGCAAGCAGACGGCTCGTACTTAGTTTTCCAATTGGAGTTGAATTGGTGATGTGATATGCATGTGATGTTATTGGCCCATTCTGATTTGTACACGAACCATCGGTACCGATGGTTCGTGTACAATCAATTAAATGTCACTTCTATCGAGAGTGTCCGAGTAATGTCAATGCAACATTGCTAATGTTGCTAGAATCGTGACTCTGCATGGGCGTGATTCCTGGCCACATGACCATTACGAGTTTATGGCTTCTGACTAGGAAAAGTCTTATTTACATACGGCACATACATTAGAGAGCACTAATGTGTATTTGTATACATACATATAGGCATGTATTTTTCCTGGCAAAAATATCTTTAAATAAAAAATCATAACTCACAAAGTTTAAGAGTGCCAATCACAAAATTGTTATTATTGTTGCTATCATAATAAACTAACATACTAACATTTTCATAATTAAATAATAGCAAAATCCACTTAACTGTCCTTTCATTAGCAACACACTCTCGTAAAAGTTGGTACCTTAATCCTGTCTTAACTTATTCTTCATATTGGGGCTTGTGGTTTACACACTGGCAGTTTTATGTGCGGTCAGGGAATTTCAGTCTTTCAACAGTGGCTGGGTCAGTGGAAGTTCAACTTCATGGTCAACCCCCTGGAGAAAGGACCAGGTCAACCTCATAGGGAACTGTACTGCCATGTACAGTACATGTACATGTACTACACTACACACACACTATATGGACTTTGGCACAGAACAAAATAATGACCGTGAACAGTAGGATTTTATACTGAAAGCAAGAATCTAATAATATGAACCAAAAAGTTGTAATACCAGAGAAATAAGATTATAATAATATGGATCGGAAAACTATCATTGACCCCAGCTAAGTCAAATTACTAAATTTAACTTTTGTATAATACATTTGAATACTCAAATTAAGTAAATCTTAATTCTCCAATTAAGTTCGTCAAAATGAGAAATCGTATACGTTTGGTAATTACGTACTCCAAACATTAATGGCAATAAAAACTGAATGGCAATAAAAACTAACTTTGTAAGGAGTATACAGCAGCTTTGGATAGTATAATGCATTTTTAAAAACTTTTAACTTCGAAGTACTGCGGTTATTGAAAAAGATATCACTTTTTATCCCCAAACATTTGAATATGAGAAGCGTTACCGTGCAGTGACGTTTCTCAGATTGTGTATTCCAATGCAGATTGTTCTTCCTGCGTGGACATAACCGCTCTAGATTTTTAGAAATAGCCTATCTCAAAATCGCTACCACCTTTTGAAATGAAATTTGTACAGGTTAGTTTTATGGTATATAAAATTATCTATAACTATATAGGATTGAAACAAAAAGTGGGTTCCAATTACCAAACATATACTTTGCAGAGGCTAAATAGATTAACACGTCAGCTAACGTGCACATTCTATTCCTAAATAGAGCAAGGTTATATTGATCAGTTCTGTAAAATGGTGTTTGGATGTATTATTGCATTATAGTCAGTAGATTAATTTTGCAATATTGTGGCCCGTTTGTTCTCATAATATGGGGCATTGTTTTTTGTGAAGTTATAATAATATAATATAATCTCGATTTGCAGTGAAGTATGTCTGCTCGTATACTATGGTGAGGAAATTGTATATACAAAAAAGGAAAACCTCTCGAAAACGTGACATGATAAAGTTCTTAGGAAGACTTCAAA
This sequence comes from Crossaster papposus, assembly GCA_037893245.1. Taxonomy (NCBI): domain Eukaryota; kingdom Metazoa; phylum Echinodermata; class Asteroidea; order Velatida; family Solasteridae; genus Crossaster; species Crossaster papposus. Next base: position 280,707 of record JBAIAA010000279.1, on the reverse strand, counting down.
GGAAACTAAAACGATTGAAGTTGGATCGAGTCGAGCCCGTTGTATCATCAAAAATTATATAACTGACATACAGATCCGTGTTATTAATTGGTGGACAAACTAGTGGGTCTATAGTGTGTGCATGCATGGAATAATAAATGGACTAAATTTTAATAAGATGAGGTAAGATGAATAATCAAACATTTTTGTATAAAAACTAAAACCGTTTTCTACAAATCTCTCATCTCTTTTTACCTGGCCCTACCGTGCCTATATATACAATGTAGTACTAAAACCTCGCATCCTTTTTCTCGCATCCCTTTGTTTACCTAGTCCTACCGGGCTCCGTGCCTATACAATGTGTATGCACTTAAAACTCGCATCCCTTTTCTATAAATCTCGCATCCCTTTTTGGCCTGGCCCTACCGTGCCTATGCACTCAAAACTCGCATCCCTTTTCAACAAATCTCGCATCCCTTTTTTGGCCTGGCCCTACTGTGCCTATATAAAATGTTTATGCACTTAAAACTCGCATCCCTTTTCTACAAAGCTCGCATCCCTTTTTTAGCCTGGCCCTACGATGTATACGACTTAAAACTCGCATCCCCTTTCTACAAATCTCGCATCCCTTTTTTGGCCTGGCCCTACCGTGCCTATATTATACAATGTATATGCACTTAAACTCGCATCCCTTCTCTGCAAAGCTCGCATCCCTTTTTTGGCCTGGCCCTACCGTGCCTATATACAATGTTTATGCACTTAAAACTCGCATCCCTTTTTAACAAATCTCGCATCCCTTTTTGGCCTGGCCCTACCGTGCCTATGCACTCAAAACTCGCATCCCTTTTCAACAAATCTCGCATCCCTTTTTTGGCCTGGCCCTACCGTGCCTATATACAATGTTTATGCACTTAAAACTCGCATCCCTTTTCAACAAATCTCGCATCCCTTTTTGGCCTGGCCCTACCGTGCCTATGCACTCAAAACTCGCATCCCTTTTCAACAAATCTCGCATCCCTTTTTTGGCCTGGCCCTACCGTGCCTATATACAATGTTTATGCACTTAAAACTCGCATCCCTTTTCAACAAATCTCGCATCCCTTTTTGGCCTGGCCCTACCGTGCCTATGCACTCAAAACTCGCATCCCTTTTCAACAAATCTCGCATCCCTTTTTTGGCCTGGCCCTACTGTGCCTATATACAATGTTTATGCACTTAAAACTCGCATCCATTTTCAACAAATCTCGCATCCCTTTTTGGCCTGGCCCTACCGTGCCTATGCACTCAAATCTCGCATCCCTTTTTGGCCTGGCCCTACCGTGCCTATATACAATGTTTATGCACTTAAAACTCGCATCCCTTTTCAACAAATCTCGCATTCCTTTTTTGGCCTGGCCCTACCGTGCCTTTGCACTCAAAACTCGCATCCCTTTTCAACAAATCTCGCATCCCTTTTTGGCCTGGCCCTACTGTGCCTATATACAATGTTTATGCACTCAAAACTCGCATCCCTTTTCAACAAATCTCGCATCCCTTTTTTGGCCTGGCCCTACCGTGCCTAAATACAATGTATATGCACTTAAAACTCGCATCCCTTTTCAACAAATCTCGCATCCCTTTTTTGGCCTGGCCCTACCGTGCCTATGCACTAAAAACTCGCATCCCTTTTCAACAAATCTCGCATCCCTTTTTTGGCCTGGCCCTACCGTGCCTAAATAAAATATGCACTTAAAACTCGCATCTCTTTTCAACAAAGCTCGCATCCTTTTTTTGGCCTGGCCCTACCGTGCCTATATACAATGTTTATGCACTTAAAACTCGCATCCCTTTTCAACAAATCTCGCATCCCTTTTTTGGCCTGGCCCTACCATGCCTATATACAATGTATATGCACTCAAAACTCGCATCCCTTTTCAACAAATCTCGCATCCTTTTTTTGGCCAGGCCCTACCGTGCCTATATACAATGTTTATGCACTTAAAACTCGCATCCCTTTTCAACAAATCTCGCATCCCTTTTTTTGGCCTAACTATACCTACACATAAAGTAAAGTTTTTTTTTTTTTTGAGAACACGATTACGCCTATAGTCCAGAAAAAAACACGTTTCGTTTTTGTTCTATTACGAAGCTAATATACGTACGAGTTGAGCCACCTGTTGTTTTGAAAACAGATTGACTATGGTCTACCCTATCTTTTGACCTGAATTAATAGACAGATTCTATTTTGAAATTAAAGTGTTTGTATGAGTTTAGCTATACGCATCCGATATCGATATGTCACCATTTGTTTATTAGGAAGTGGCAATAAACAAACGAGCGCCGTATAAGCATGGTTGTAGTCGAGTCCCTGCAAGTCCTTTCACAAGTCCTTTCACAAGTCCTTTCACAAGTCCTTTTGTGAAGCCAGTCACAAGTCCCTTCATAAAGGCAGTCACAAGTAACTGGATGAACAATGACAAAGGAATGCCTTTTGTCAAAGCTGATTTAAATAGCTTGTGATTTGAATTGGAACTTAAGGACTTGTGATGGACTTGCAGGGACTTACAGGGACTTGCAGGGACTTGTGATGGACTCGACTAAAGTGTTTACTCGCTAAAAACAGTTGTTATAGTGTATATAATGTTATTAATTCTAACAAGGATTTTAAAAAGCAAAATGTGTTTCTTGAACATTTGAAACTTTACTTTTCACCTTGTCTCAGTTTGTTATGTTTGCACGAATCATTATTTATCGATGGATGATTAAAAGTGTATACACAAACAATGCATATGCTTGATTGAACAATATTGTGGCGGACTTAGGTAACGAATGTTCCCATTACTAATAATAATAAGAATTGCAGTGACGCTCCAAGTTTTCCTCAATGCAACTTTAGAAAAAAAGGTATTTGTAAAAAAAGAACAAATCAAAGTTTTAGTGCAAAACATTGAATTAATAACAATCAATTTTTGGAGAAACATACATTAATATTTAAACTAAATTAATGTATAGAATTTGTTTCAGGATTCCTAATGAATAAAAACTGTTCATCAAATTACTCTCCAATAGCCTGAATTTTCAAAATATTAAAATTTATTAAATTGATTTATTTTAATATAAAATAACGATATTTTATCTCACCTTTACGTTCAAATGAATATCAATAATTCAGCATAAAATGTATTTGCATTTTAAGTACAATTCCCTCAGAGTTATGAGCCATACAATTAAATTTCACACGATCACGATCGAGGTTTTTGTTATGGTCACAAACACACTGACTAATAATAATCAAGTCTGTTAAATACTTTCCAGTGTGCATTTTGTCAAGCAACTTTAGCTCTTTTTTTGTTCCTTATCGAACCTCGCCCCCAGCTGCTGTTGAAGGCGCGTGCTCGTTAACTTCTAAAGTGTTGACACCTTGCAAAGTTTCTTTCTCTATGGTATAATCATGAAGAAATAAGAACCAATGGGGATGCAGCACACAATGACATTTCATATCGAAATTTCTAGCACCTATTAATATTATGTTCCTTTTTAGTATTTTTAGTTATGTTAGTTTTTAGTGGCACTTATAGGGAGACATTTCAGTGTCTCCCTAAATGTCTAGCTACCCTTAAAACGATATTTGGGAGTTATTCTAATCCTAGAACGACAGATTTTGGTCTAAATAGCATAAATCTCGAAGATCTTAGAGAAAAGGGTTAGCGTAAACAAGTTAGGACTGTTTTAAGTTTGTGTACATCTCTATGGGATTGTATCCCCAAGTGCCTATTTGGAGGTATACTAATCATACAATTATGAACCGACAAGTAGATTCGGGTATCAGTCCCAATTTTTCGGGATTTAATTCTCTAAAATATCATCTAGATTTCCCCCACACCTCTAAAACTGAACAATAATTATCTCAATTAATAACCTACTAATTCTTTAGACTTCTGTGCTACAGTACGTTATGAAAGGAAGGATTTTTTTTAAAGAATCAATAACAATTAAATATGTATTGTTACATACTTGTTACTTAGACTTCACGAGTGGGATAAGTCTTATAGATCAATGCCTGAAGTAGTGACAAAGTAAAATCTTGCATGTGTGCATAGTTTCTACAGCCGCATGTAAATTGTACATGTAGGCCCTACATAGAAATTGTACACCTTATAAGTATATGCAATAATAAGACTGCGGTCAGAAGTCCAAGCGAAAAAAGGTCATCTTCTGGGCTTGCGGTTTGGCCGCTGTCATGGGGGTCGTAAATAACCGTATGATCAAGCTGGTGAGGTTTGTACACAAAACCCCCGGTGTCGGGGGTTTTGTGTAGAAATATTAAGATACCAACTTTCACGACAACGTGCTGGTAATGTTGCTCCTAATTATGTCCAAACATACCAAACATTGTTGTTGAAAAAATGTCAATATAGTTTTAGAAATCCACGGTTATATCAAACGCTACTTAATTCCCGAACGTCAAACTTCTGGTGCTTCATGTTAACTGAGGGCACCTGATGGACCGACGGCTGAAAATCGATATACCAAACGATCGATATACCGAACAAAATCTGTGGATCCCGTGAAGTTCTTTATAGCGGCGTACCACTGTATTTTAAATTTGAAGGTCATGCTAATTACTCCAAAGTTTGCTGACCTGTATATCAAAAGCTAACTAGTCAAATTACATCAACAAAATCATTCGTGGAGTTTTCTCATACAGGCCAATCATAACACTAAATATAATTATAATCTGTTGGCGGAGGGGATTTCTGATCTGATCTGGCGGTGACGTATTGCAGACGTGTCTCTGTGTGGCGCGAAATTTAAAATTCTTGTTTTGCCCCTCACCAGTGATTGATCTCTTGATCGCTTTGATTGCCATCTTGGACTCATCGGGTAAGCAATATTAGTTTATCGCAAGGTGTATCATCCATCGGAATAATTCCCCACACCCAGAAATTCGGCCATGGCCGATTCTTCTGCGGAAATGGATTCATGGGATCAGTTGTCGAAACAAGCCCCAATGGACATACAAAATCAAGATCCTAATGAACCTCGATCAACCTTGATGTCATTTACAGTCAAGCCCAAAATGATTCTCAGTTCCAAACCAACACCAGAACACGCTCCAAAAAAGTAGGCCCTACCAACTACAAGACGCATGGGTGGCCATTGAGGAAGGGTTGTCTGTCTAAGTTCTGATTTGCATTAGGCCTATAGCTGCATCAAGGGAGCGATAATGGCAGTATACTGACCCAGTCGCCAGCCGTATCATGCAATTTGCTTACAGATTGGACAACCAGTCCTGTCTACTTGTGTGCCACGTACCTGCTCAACGGTACAGTAGCATGTCTGGACATTTTGGTTACAAGTATACAGCGTGAGAATATTCGCAAAGGTGAAACTTCCCCATCATGAAATCAATGCACACAAATAAAATCAAAGTGTGAAATGAAATATTGGAACTATAACACCCAAATGGCCGACAGCATGATACACCCTAAAATTGTTCGCCTTTGGCGGACGTGTAAAAAAACCATTTGTGCAATGGTGCCGTGTGCAGTTTATGGGAAACACACACCATGTATATATATCGTACACTACATTAAATGAAAACGACTCAGCGCGCATGCGCATGCAGGGGCGAGTAGCTGTTTGAGCTATGCTTGGAATGTCCTCGGATTTTGACGGGTCATTTCGACTCTTGCGTCAAGACTGACTTTAGAGACAAATCGAGTGACAATCGCGAGGGCACCCTCAATAAGCCTGTTTTCAGAGTATTGATGATTTATAAACTGCATAGACGGAAAGCGCGCCCCGGAACAAATGCAAAAGTCAACAAGACTACATTTTACACTGCTTTCGGTTTCGTTATAATTGTATCCGTGTATTTTCGTCGATCATTAACGTTAACTATACTTTCAATTCTGCGGTGTAAGGTGAGGAAAGACCAGCTGCGCCAACCTGACCCCCAAGTTTACTATTACTTAATTTGTTTATCTATACACTGTAAATAAGGAGTACAAATATAGGGTCCAGACTATTTAGAGGGAAATCTTTCTGAAAAAAATCCCCCAAAACTAAAATGACGGGTACCATAATTGATATGTTGCTTAAGTATGGGTTTATGTCGTTTTATTTCTACTTTTCGTTTTAATCATTTAGGTCCCCGTAGAGACCATCACAAATTGCATATGCCGACGGTATTTCACGTCGTCATTGCGGGGTATTGGGATAAGTTTTCAACTAGCAATAATCGCACCTCGGTTTGGCCTCATTGGTTACGATATCGCCTCTGCGCAAAGATAACTCGTTCAAATCAGGCGAGGTCATAAGACATTCGACATGCCACAGTAAGTTCACAGTTACGGAGTGGCCTCTCTACGTTTGTGTTTTGCATCAGCCGTTACGCATGCGCGTGTCTACTCATGTTGAACGATATGACTACTGAACCATTGAAAGATTATGTAGTAAATAAAATCACGGAGATAAAAAATACTCCTCACAGTCCTCGCATATCCTCTAGATAAAGCAACCGACAGGCGCGGTTTTACAGCCTGTGCTAGAGTAGAGGGTGCTTTACCACCCCCCCCCCCCCCCCCCCCCTAAATGCAATACACAGTACATTCTGGAAAATGCGTATACTTGACCTGCGAAAGTTAGAAGCTGACGTCACGTGGGTTTAGCCCCCCTAACACCACTATCACACTGGGCATCCGACCTCGTTACCACTTAACTTCCCGATCCAAACAAATGAAAATCGTGGTACAAATCGTGGTACAAAATCGGATAGAACGTGGTGGGACCATGATAATTATTAAAAACGGGAATGGTCGTAGTATGATCTGGAAGATCGAGGCAATCCGGGAGTCGTTTCCACTGCTTACGCCACACCGAACTATAGTTCTCAAAACGTCCTGCCCCGTTCTAAACCAATTGTAAAACGGGCTGTACTGGGGGTAGAACGTGTAACTTTGGCCAAACAATGTCATAAATACGATGCTACTTCGTTTAAAAACAGTCCTCAATTATGTCCATCTCGCCTTTAACCTGTTCACAGTTCGTTGGTATCCAGTTCAGATCGGGTAAAATTGCCCGTTCACCTATACATGATTATAACGTAAACAGTGCAGTGATGATAGAGACTGCAATATTTATACCAAACAAAATTACATGGACTACCATTAACAAAAACATAAACCATGACATGAGGATTCCTTGTGTTGTCTTCTTAAAATTCGCCATGCTTTGACAGTAGTTGAAAGTTTTGATTCTTTTAATTCCAGCCGCTGTCCGTAAAAACCCCTCAACAGAACGTGCTGTTGACGGGCAAATTTGTCTGTTAAATCAGAATTGGCTGAAATGTGCCCAAGCCCGCTCAGAAGCTGAGAAGAACGATGGCAACGTGAACGTTGGAGGACAAGGAGACCGTGATGAGGAAGGAGATGTTTGTGTCGAATTAACGACTGATTTCTGGTCATGAACCAAAATCTCAGTTTGGTTCATTAACTATGTAGCTTTCACATTTTTGCAACATTCCACATTTAAATTCAGTATCATTTTATATGACCCATCTTTCTTTGGACGCAAAACTTATATTTGATATAAATTCTCCATTCCAATGGCTGTTTTAGCTACATCGGTATTGCATCCTTCGCTGATCTTCTTTGGCTCCTATTATGGTTTTGTTTTTATTGGTTGAAATACAATTGTCATTCATATCAAATCGAAAATGACAAGATGTTAATTTAGTTGTGTGAGTTAGTCTTGCATACGCACTGTGAACCTCCGAACAATATGGCCGAGTTCGGGCGGTCTGTTCTTGACACGCGTAACTTGTTCTTGCAAAACCCTGATGGATAGGTGGTGTGTGTTCTTGTTCCGAGTGCAATGTTCACGGTTTGCGTTCCCGCCGTTCGAGCGCGAGAACAGAGTTCGCGTGTCAAGAACGGACCGCCCGAACTCGGCCTTTAGGTCCACACGATTCGGGAAGAGGTTAGGCCTACGGTTTGTGGACTTGCCCAGGTCCACAATCCGTTTTTCAGTTTCCGAAAAAGAGCGCTAGAGGAAAAACGGGTTAGGGTTATATATAGAAAAGATATAAGGGACAGCTGAGAGGCCCATAATCCAAATTTGAGGGGAAATTTGTTTTGGGGAAGCGAGAAAAATGAGTATTTAGTCAAAGTTTGTTAACTACACGAAGACAAAGGAATGTCCACAGTACGTATGTAAGGTAAAGCTTGGTGCGATATCGTGTGCGCTCGCATGTAAAATAAAATCCACGTGCTCCCAGTGATGACGCCATCTATCAAAAGAGGGCGCTAACAAAATAAGTAATTTGGCAACCCAAAATGGCAGAATACGCACGTGAACCATGGTAAGTTTGGCGAGAGAATGTAGACAAGTTTCATGACATTTATGCTTGTTTAAACTGCAGAATATAATATTTAATTTCGTGGGTAAACAGGGGATGTGTTGACTATATGTTTTGTTGTATTGACGGTGTTTTATTTATAATTGCGAGTTAAATCATGTTGTTGAGAAACCGTATACATTAGGCCTACATCAGGCCTTCATTTTTTGAAATTCGTGGAGCTCAGTTAATCGCTCTCCTGGAAAATCTGAGGAGCTCAATTTGAGCACCCAAAATTGCTCTCCTGGGAAGTCCGAGGAGCTCGATTTGCATGTACAAGTAACGCCATTACAAAATGTCGAATGGTACTAGACTACGCACAAACAATGTCACCGCGTGCACGGGTGGCCAGTTGACCGGCCGCCGCGGCGCTTGCGGGCATAGCCCGGTAGCCGACACACAGAAAATCGCTCTGCACTCTATCGTTGTGGGACAAATGAGCTCAACCTTTCGTAAGGTATTTCCAACCCAAACTTGTCAAAAATGAACGCTAGTTTCTTGTAGATGTACCGGAGATCATTCAAAATGCCGTTCAAATACTCTGGCTCCCTTTGGAATATCACAACTTCCAGAAAAACGGTGTAATTTCACATGCCTACCCACTGTTGTCTGGCTGCACAGTACATGTACATGTACATGTATTAGATCGCGCACAACACTGGCTGCACAGATACTTCAGCTTGAAAGGGGCAAGGCAGTTTTGCCTTTACTTTTTGTAAACATTTAGGGCACCAAGGCAATTTTCAAAAATTTCAAAGGGCATCAAGGCGATTGCAAAAATTTGCAAAGGGCACCAAGGCAATTTTTGAAAAAAAAACATATTTCATAAATACATGTACATGTAATACATGTACAATCTTACACAATAAATACACACCACTCATTTATATAAAATCAAAAAAAATAAATGTCTATAATTCTAAAGTCTAAAGTGTTTTTCAGTTCATCTTATATTTTTGCTAAAGTTGTCTTTTGTGGCCGTTAACTTCTGTTTACTCGGTGTCTGTCTTAGATCATGGAGGAAAAAGAAAGAATCCTCCATGCTTAGATGGAGGATTATTCTTCCGACTCTCGTCAAGTTATAGGCCTGCCGTGCGTAATTAATAGCCTACCGCGCGCACGTACTGCACGTGGCCACAGTCGTGCCATTCTACACTGCACTACACTCGATCGACCGGACACGCAGTGGGAATATAATATCAATGACCGCGTCGCTGGTTCACGTGCAGTATTAGTATACATAATTGCAGGGAACCGCGCTGCATTCGGTATAATATTTTCACATCCTACTGCGCGTCTGGGCCAGTGTTAACTGCGAGCGATGTGCGTGTGTGTATGTACATGAGAGGCAAGTTGTTCGTTGCGTTAATTTTTTTTTGTGGGATCTGCTGATAGATCACACAGACCATGGAGCACAGACATCGCAAGTTTTGACAGTCGCTATATTTCAGCTCATTTTCTGTGTCATTTTTTTAGATTTATGTCGCATGCAGAATATCGTTTAATATATTTGTTTTCAGGAGAAGGGGCACGGCAGCAATAACAAAAAAGGGCACGGCAACAATTGCCGTGGAAAGTGGGATTTTTGAAGGGCATTGCGGCAATCGGTAGGGGCATCGACGGCAATTGCCGTCGTTGCCGTCGTGAAGTATCAGGGCTGTAACTCGCCGCGCTGGTGCTACGCGGTGCGTGCCGAGTAATTATAAATGTAGGCCTAACCTTTAAAATAAAATCGGGATGACAAGTTAAGAAATCAAGTATATAAAATTCGGATTGACAAGATTTTACTGTTGGCTTTTATGTAGACAAAAACTGAGCTTACAAAAATACCCAGGAGCGCTATTATTCGCGCTAGAAACCGTGTTGAGGAGCGCGAAGGAGCGCGATCGCGCTCGCGCTCCTTAAAAATGAAGGCCTGTTAACATGCAACATCTGTGAAAAATTGTTCACGCAGACTATATGGACACCATGCAGGCTCAACTGCTAAAGCGTCACCAGATGACCTATACCAATGAGAAACCGTACCCATGCGATATCTGTGGAAAATCGTTCACGCACAATGGAAACCTCAACTTAGTTGCGATAATCGTAACCCACCATCCTCCCGACGGTCGAAGACCGGAGGGTTACGAGTCAAACAGTGTACAGAATTGGCATTTTTATAATTTCGACCATTTTGCCAGACTAGTCACCGGATTTGCCGGATTTTAACCACTTTTAAAGATCATGACACACATTTTAAGAACACAGATTTGATCTGCAATGTGTAATGACTCCGCTCATAACACTCTAAATGACATTGAGAAAATATTTGGGGGGGAAAAATGAAAAAAACTTACCAGAGACTTAGCGAAATTCTCACCAAACGAGGTTTATGTTTATAACCCCGCACTTCAAAAACCTAACAACAATCTCGACCGTACCAATCAGCGTAAACCAAGGAAAGACAGGCTGGGTGGAGCTTCGACTGTTCACCGCAAACCGGCTATTCCCGCTTGCGGACTCACTGCACGGGCTTCTCTCTCTAGCTCGGCGCTGCAGTCTCACTGCTACATTCTATAGGGCCTTTTCGAAACCGTTGCTTCGTCTTTGGCTTTGGCTTCGCTTCCGAATTCCGAAATACTGAGAAGCAAATAGAAATGGAAGAAAATTGAAATAGTCTAACTTTTGGGTTCACATCAATCGAGTGAATGTTTCTGAAGTACAACAGGCGTCAGAATGTGGCTGGAGATCTCGCAGTTGTGAATCTAAAATCGCCTTAAGCCAAAGACGGAGACGAAGCCAGGGATTCGAAAAGGCCCTTTGTTAACGTATCCCTGAAAAAACAATCGTGGGTTCGATGTATACATGTATACATGTACGTCCACACAATGTATGGGTGGAAGATACATGTATATTTACCAATGCTCGGCCGCGGCCGGATGAACTGGAAATGTTTGTAAGGGGCGTGGGGGGGGGGGGGGGGGGGGGGGGGGGGGGGGGGGGGGGGGGGGGGGGGGGGGGGGGGGGGGGTTGTACTAAGATGTAACGATATAACTCCGAGGAGAACAAGGATTCAATAACACAATACGTGATGCGTTCAAACCGACCGCGACCATGACGCGTCAGAAACTTGATTTTTGAAAATAAATTTACCACAGTATCGGTATACCAATAATACATCTATTGCCATATCGTTATTAGTATTAGCAACACTGAATCGTTTTAAATAATTTTTTTAAAGCATTTTTATTTTGTTTTCTCTGGACTGTTTAGCTGTTGCGCGACAGCGGCTGTGATTACTTGTAAACAAAACAAGCAGGAACTTATACTAGTAATTTCGATTAAAATGTATTTGCAATGTGAACAAAATATATTGAGTGGAATGGGGGGGGGGGGGGGGGGGGAATTGACATCCCGCGACAAATATATTGGTTGGGGGACATGTCTCCTGAGATCGCCGGCCATGCTTGTACGATGCATTTTTTTCGGTTTCTGGAGGATGTAGCTGTTGCAACCCATCCCTCCCCTCCGAAAAAAATTATTTAAAACGATTCAGTGTTGCTAATACTAATAACGATATGGCAATAGATGTATTATTGGTATACCGATACTGTGGTAAATTTATTTTCAAAAATCAAGTTTCTGACGCGTCATGGTCGCGTCGGTTTGAACGCATCACGTATTGTGTTATTGAATCCTTGTTCTCCTCGGAGTTATATCGTTACATCTTAGTACAACCCCCCCCCCCCCCCCCCCCCCCCCCCGCCCCTTACAAACATTTCCAGTTCATCCGGCCGCGGCCGAGCATTGGTAAATATACATGTATCTTCCACCCATACATTGTTTGGACGTACATGTATGTATGTACTTGTACACACATACATGTATACATCGAACCCACGATTGTTTTTTCAGGGATACGTTAACAAAGGGCCTTTTCGAATCCCTGGCTTCGTCTCCGTCTTTGGCTTAAGGCGATTTTAGATTCACAACTGCGAGATCTCCAGCCACATTCTGACGCCTGTTGTACTTCAAAAACATTCACTCGATTGATGTGAACCCAAAAGTTAGACTATTTCAATTTTCTTCCATTTCTATTTGCTTCTCTTTATTTTGGAATTCGGAAGCGAAGCCAAAGCCAAAGACGAAGCAACGGTTTCGAAAAGGCCCTATAGAATGTAGCAGTGAGACTGAGCGCCGAGCTAGAGAGAGCTAGAGAAGCCCGTGCAGTGAGTCCGCAAGCGGGAATAGCCGGTTTGCGGTGAACAGTCGAAGCTCCACCCAGCCTGTCTTTCCTTGGTTTACGCTGATTGGTCGAGATTGTTGTTAGGTTTTGAAGTGCGGGGTTACAAACATAAACCTCGTTTGGTGAGAATTTCGCTAAGTCTCTGGTAAGTTTTTTTCATTTTTCCCCCCAAATATTTTCTCAATGTCGTTTAGAGTGTTATGAGCGGAGTCATTACACATTGCAGATCAAATCTGTGTTCATAAAATGTGTGTCATGATCTTTAAAAGTGGTTAAAATCCGGCAAATCCGGTGACTAGTCTGGCAAAAATGGTCGAAATTATAAAAATGCCAATTCTGTACACTGTTTGACTCGTACGTAACCCTCCGGTCTTCGACCGTCGGGAGGATGGTGGGTATTATCGCAACTACAGATGATCATGACCCACGCAATGAGAAACCGTACGCATGCAACATGAACATCTGTGGAAAATCGTTGAAAAGGGTCAACTCGTACCCAAGTCAACGCGTACCCGAAATTTTACACCCAAGTCAAGTCGTACCCAAGTCAAGTCGTACCCAAGTCAAGTCGTACCCAAGTCAAGTCGTACCCAAGTCAAGTCGTACCCAAGTCAAGTCGTACCCAAGTCAAGTCGTACCCAAGTCAAGTCGTACCCAAGTCAAGTCGTACCCAAGTCAAGTCGTACCCAAGTCAAGTCGTACCCAAGTCAAGTCGTACCCAAGTCAAGTCGTACCCAAGTCAAGTCGTACCCTAGTCCCACTAGTGTGCCCCGGTATACTGCGAATACAGGGTCACACATCGGCACATGCTAAAATTGGCTGAAAACTTTGCTTTTTCGTGCGCACTCTGTGCGAGGAATTGTGGAGTCGCAATTATACTGGGTGTATTCTCTAATCTCTCAGCTATTCTGGAATTGCGCTTAATCTTACCTTCAAAATTTCGAGAAATTTTGGCATCTTTTTTTCAGTCGAACTGAGTGGCAAAGCGCAGTTATAATCCAATGACCCGTGACGTCATTTGAGTGTGCAAAGCGCAACTAGAGGGCGCTTCACGAGTTGAGATGCGACGGCTGTTTCGTGTTGCATTTAACCTCCAATTAAACAAGGTACATGTATAATGTTATCATGAACAGGGTTGCTTTGACAATTCCCCATTCAGTCGCTGTGATTTATAATCATCCCCACGATTGCGTTCCATGCCCATAAATTACGAGTAAATATACTTGGCAAATCTATTGCACACGAAACAGCCGTCGCATCTCAACTCGTGAAGCGCCCTCTAGGTGCGCTTTGCACACTCAAATGACGTCACGGGTCATTGGATTATAACTGCGCTTTGCACTCGGTTCGACTGAAAAAAAGATGCCCAAATTTCTCGAAATTTTGAAGGTAAGATTAAGCGCAATTCCAGATAGTAATAGCTGAGAGATTAGAGAATACACCCAGTATAATTGCGACTCCACAATTCCTCGCACAGAGTGCGCACGAAAAAGCAAAGTTTTCAACCAATTTTAGCATGTGCCGATGTGTGACCCTGTATTCGCAGTATACCGGGGGCACACTAGTGGGACTAAGTCGTACCCAAGTCAAGTCGTACCCGATTCAACTCGTACACGAGTCAGCTCGTACGAGTTGACCCAAAGTCGACCCATGTCAACTCGTACCCAAGTCAACTCGTACCCCAAATTTTACACCCAAGTCAAGTCGTGCCCAAGTCAACTCGTACCCGAGTCAACTCGTACCCGAGTCAGCTTGTGTTCGAGTCAGCTCGTGTTCGAGTCAACTTGTACTCTAGTGCATACACGACGGTACCCGCGCACGTGAAGACATTGAAGAGGTAGCGTCATTTTAGCGCAGTGACAGACGAGTTGACTCGGGCACAATTTTTTATCAAAATATAAGTTTAAGGGAATAAAAATCATACAACAAAATCAATAGTATTTAAACCGGGTACTTTTGTGTATAGGATTGTTGTCTTCGGATTTGATCTATAATAACGGCTCTTTTCAGAGCCAACCAGATTAAAACAACCATTTCTTTTCAGAACCAACCCATTCACAAAAGAGATTTGATCCATGTGCAGTATTGTAAAGAAAGCCAACTTCAACAACTTTCTTGTCTAAATATTTGTTGTCAATGGTAAAACACGGAGTTTGCAGTAATTCATGCATCAAATACCTAAAAATCTAAAAACAAAATATCATTCTTAATTTTTTGACAATAATTACAAATCATTCAAAAAATCGATCAAAAAAATTGAATAACAACTATACCATTCATAATTTTTTTGATAATAAAAATATTTATTAAAGAGATATTCCTTACGAAACATTCCTGCTAGCCAATTGCATTTAAAGAAGTTCACAAAGTCGCGAATAGCGATAGCCATCCAGTGAAAAAGAAACATACATCAAATTTATTTAGAATATGTTGAGAAAATATTACTATGGTAAAAAGAAAATTCAGTTAACGGGAGGGGAGTACGACTTGACTCGGGTGCGACTTGACTCGGGTGCGACTTGACTCGGGTACGAGTTGACCCGGGTACGATGAGTTGACCCAAAGTCTCTCTGGCCTCCGAAAAATAATTATATATATCCGGATACGAAGTGGGCAGACGAGTGGCGGGGTATTCCGAATTTGTGCCTTGACTTCTTCAACAAGGTGAAAACGAGAGTTTTCTGTTGTGAGTCGTATTCTCCTCCATACCTCCATGCTTAGAACCAACAGGGGCCACGTTCATAAAACGGTACTGTTGTTAATGTTACTTGTGTTTAGTAGCAGAATAGCACCAACATTTGTTTAGTTAAAACAATTTCTTTGGAAAAAACGAGGTTACAAACCAAAACTTCAGTTGATGATATTCATTGTTTGTGACTGGTAGTCTGCTGTTTTTTGTAATATGAATGAAAAGCACGTGGAGTTTTGGCCGATAACCTTTTATTACTGAGCAAGACCTTTTTTTGTGTTAAGCACTTTTGTAGGACGGGTCAAGCGGTGGGACGGGTCAAGCGGTGGGACAACCGTAACTAATTACCCCTAATTACGCCGCTGAATGTACAGTGTATGCAAAGAACACGGAGTGACGACACCTATTTTTTATTAGAAAATTTAACTTTTTGCTGCTTTTTATCTTTGCACATTTTGAAGAGTCGGATGTAGACGAGACTGCTAGGAGGATACAGCAAATAAGACGCGGCCAAATCATTTCCAAAATGAGTCCTAGTTTTACATGTAAAATGCACATCAAGGAGAAAGGGCACTCATGTGACATCTGCAGCAAAACCTTCACATTAAAATCTAACCTCAAGAAACATCAAATATCACACACCAATGAGAAACCGTACACATGCGACATCTGTGAAAAATCATTCGCGCACAATGGAAACCTCAAGCAACACCAGATGACCCACACCAATGAGAAACCGTACGCATGCGACACCTGTGGAAAATCATTCGCGCACAATGGAAACCTCAAGCAACACCAGATGACCCACACCAATGAGAAACCGTACGCATGCGACATCTGTGGAAAATCATTCATGCAGAATGGAGACCTCAAGCGACACCAGATGACCCACACCAATGAGAAACCGTACGCATGCGACATCTGTGGAAAATTGTTCAGGCAAAATGGAAACCTCAAGAAACACCAGATGACCCACACTAATGAGAAACCGTACACATGCGACATCTGTGGAAAATCGTTCACGCACAATGGAAACCTCGAGCAACACCAGATGACCCACACCAATGAGAAACCGTACACATGCGACATCTGTGGAAAATCATTCAATCGGAGTGAAACCCTCAAACGACACCAGATGACCCACACCAATGAGAAACCCTACACATGCGACATCTGTGGAAAATCATTCAATCGGAGTGAAACCCTCAAACGACACCAGATTACCCACACCAATGAGAAACCCTACACATGCGACATCTGTGGAAAATCGTTTGCACATAATGGAAACCTCAAGCGACATCATATTATGACCCACACCAATGAGAAACCGTACACATGTGACATCTGTGGAAAATCGTTTGCACATAATGGAAACCTCAAGCGACATCATATTATGACCCACACCAATGAGAAACCGTACACATGTGACATCTGTGGAAAATCGTTTGCACATAATGGAAACCTCAAGCGACACCATATTATGACGCACACCAATGGGAAACCGTACACATGCGACATCTGTGGAAAATCGTTCACGCAGAATGGAGACCTCAAACTACACCAGATGACCCACACTAATGAGAAACCTTACGCATGCGACATCTGTGGAAAATCATTCACGCACAATGGAAACCTTAAGCAACACCAGATGACCCACACTAATGAGAAACCGTACACATGCGACATCTGTGGAAAATCTTTTGCGTGGAGTGGAACCCTCAAACGACACCAGATGACCCACACCAATGAGAAACCGTACACATGCCACATCTGTGGAAAATCATTAAATCGGAGTGAAACCCTAAAACGACACCAGATTACCCACACCAATAAGAAACCGTACGCATGCGACATCTGTGAAAAATCGTTCAATCGGAGTAAAACCCTCAAACATCACCAGATGACCCACACTATTGAGAAACCCTACACATGCGACATCTGTGGAAAATCGTTTGCACATAATGGAAACCTCAAGCGACATCATATTATGACCCACATCAATGAGAAACCGTACACATGCAACATCTGTGGAAAATCGTTTGCACATAATGGAAACCTGAAGCGACACCATATTATGACGCACACCAATGGGAAACCGTACACATGCGACATCTGTGGAAAATTGTTCACGCAGAATGGAGACCTCAAACTACACCAGATGACCCACACCAATGAGAAACCTTACGCATGCGACATCTGTGGAAAATCATTCACGCAGAATGGAACTCTCAAGCGACACCAGATGACCCACACTAATGAGAAACCTTACGCATGCGACATCTGTGGAAAATCATTCACGCACAATGGAAACCTCAAGCAACACCAGATGACCCACACTAATGAGAAACCGTACACATGCGACATCTGTGGAAAATCTTTTGCGTGGAGTGGAACCCTCAAACGACACCAGATGACCCACACCAATGAGAAACCGTACGCATGCGACATCTGTGAAAAATCGTTCAATCGAAGTGAAACCCTCAAACATCACCAGATGACCCACACTATTGAGAAATAAACCATTTATAATAATTAGCTGAGACTCGCGCATAAACAACAGTTGAGGCTAACAGGGTACCGATGAGCATTAGTGCATGGATATTAATCTAAACAAATTGATGAAAGATATTAAATTTACCAAACAATTAGTACAGGGTCACATTGATTGACGTTCATATTCTAACGGCCTGCTAGTTTGGGATATACAAATCCCACGGAAATAAACCGCAAATAGTTCTGATAAAACATGTTCTCTGAATAGACCAATTAACAGGATATTCTAAAAGTGTTAACATTTTATTAAACATAATTAAAAGAGTGGGATCTTAATAGTCTGGTGCATACGTAGCTTGCCAAGATGCTTGTGCTAGCAAGCAAATAATTGGTGTAGATATACAGTGCTTTGTGACTTGACATTTTAAAGGCATTCTAGCAAAAATGTACCTAGTATATATGACAATAAAGAAGCATTCAAAGACAAAAAACATCAGTTGTTCCAGGAGTGTATAATAATTTCAACAATCTCTTTAGAAGGTTGCGTAGAATCACCTCTATATATAGCGATATAACATACAGCTCGGAGGTCAGCTAGACGTTTTCATTAGTGTAAAATAGAGGGACATGTATTTAAGTTCGGGGTGTTCCAATCAATATACAAGCACATTGGTGGTTTTGTGTGTTTTTTCTTCAGAATAAATTACCAAACCTATCCAAGTTTATACCACAATTTCAGGACAAATGGGGGAACAGAACTAGCAGATAATCAAGATAGACTTATATGAAAATAAAAAAAACAATGTTTGTGTCGGTTTATTTGCAAACGGTGACGCAATGCTTAGTAATATATACATCATTCAGAGGCAGTTTTCATTGTACGTCATATCGGGGTTTTGCGTATATTTTTTGTACATCGCAGCGAAGGGTTCACTCTATATTACGGCATTTTAACAAGACTAGGACTCTCGACTTTATTTACTACTTTCGGCTTTATTTCCCCTACTACTCTCGGCTTTATTGACCCAAGGACCCTCGGCTGTATTGACCCTAGGACCCTCGGCTGTATTGAGCCTAGGACCCTCGGCTTTATTGACCCAAGGACCCTCGGCTTTATTGACCTTAGGACCCTCGGCTTTATTGAGCCTAGGACCCTCGGCTTTATTGACCCTAGGACCCTCGGCTTTATTGACCCTAGGACTCTCGGCTTTATTGACCCTAGGACCCTCGGCTTTATTGACCCTAGGACTCAGTAATTAGGACCCTCGGCTTTATTGACCCAAGGACCCTCGGCTTTATTGACCTTAGGACCCTCGGCTTTATTGAGCCTAGGACCCTCGGCTTTATTGACCCTAGGATCCTCGGCTTTATTGACCCTAGGACCCTCGGCTTTATTGACCCTAGGACCCTCGGCTTTATTGACCCTAGGACCCTCAGCTTTATTGACCCTAGGACAGAACTAGCAGATAATCAAGATAGACTTATATGAAAATAAAAAAACAATGTGTCGGTTTATTTGCAAACGGTGACGCAATGCTTAGTAATGTACATCATTCAGAGGCAGTTTTCATTGTACGTCATATCAGGGTTTTGCGGGTTTTTTTGTACATCGCAGCGAAGGGTACGTTCACTCTATATTACGGCCTTGTAACAAGACTAGGACTCTCGACTTTATTTACTACTCTCGGCTTTATTTCCCCTACTATTCTTGGCTTTATTGACCCTAGGACCCTCGGCTGTATTGACCCTAGGACCCTCGGCTTTATTGACCCTAGGACCCTCGGCTTTATTGACCCTAGGACCCTCGGCTTTATTGACCCTAGGGCCCTCGGCTTTATTGACCCTAGGACCCTCGGCTTGATTGACCCAAGGACCCTCGGCTTTATTGACCCTAGGACTCTCAACTTTATTTCGCGGGCGTTGTGTACACTGTACTTCGTATTCGTGCATGAGTCTCCTTTCAAGAGTGGAATTGCCAGTGTTACGACAAGAAACCCTTCGCCGCGCGCAGTGTAACAAACATATCTGGCGATAATTATTAAGGGCGCCCTCAATAAGCCTGGATAGCGGACTGTGCGCCAGCTCGGTCTTTGAGCAAGACTACGGTAAACCATGTGAGCAGGGGTGCGTTCCGCTTACGCGAACGTTGGCCAACGTTTGCGTTGTTCGCTTGAGTAGAGTTCTTGCGTTTTAGACCGTCAATAACCGTCGTACGCAAGCCTATAGCCAATCAGCACTTGCGAGTGTTCATGAGGTCAGCGGTGCTTGCGTTCCATCCAATGAACTATCGGCACTGTACCTTAGCTTGTTGTTATTCGTAATTAGGCCTGGCATGCGATATACATGATTATTCTAATTATTAGTATATACTTAGCTTAATACACGCCCTCCTCCCGCTGGCGACTGACACTCCAGATGTGTACAACGGCGCTTACAATGACGCCCGGCCCGCTTCTATTGTTAAAAGGTTCAATGGGATACGTACATGTACCGGACATGGCGGGAATTTCAATGGGGGTATTTTCAACATGCGGGTTGTAATTGAGAGGATCAAACCACTTTAAATGCAGGGAACACACAGGCCCGGTAATCACTTGTCTTACACAAAGTATAGAGTACATAAACCAGCTTCCAGAGGGGGTGTGCCGTCCACGCAAACAAACTTGTTTTTATTACCGTCAGACATACCAAAACGCGGATGCCTTAAACTGGTGTATTCCATTTCCACCCCAGAAATAGAAAAGGGGTATATTAACTCTCACATCAGAACCCATAAACGTGCACCGTGACCCACCCCCAAACATAACGTAAAATGGGGGAAATTTGTCATGCTGGGTAATTTTGGCCACTACATGCAAAAAACAATCTTTTGTTGATGATTTTACTTGTATTTTTGGAGATGGTTTTTATTATTTATGTAAATGATCAAAAAAAGAGTTGACAAATAACATCAAACTGGATTTTATGTGATATTTTAGAAATGTTTTTCCCTAAACGATCTGACCAAAGTTACTCTAACCCTGAATTTCCTTTAATAGTACAGGAAAAATACCTAATTTTGTATTGTTGACCTCGGACAAATTGCAACATAATTTTTTTCACCAGAATGCATTTCTATAAGGTCCCTAGAATGACATACTAAAACTCTTAAAAAATCCAAGTGGTGGAAATATGATTAATTTGCATAAATCGTTAATCCCTGCCATGTAATATATTTATTCCCATATTTGCGTATATATATATATATATTTTTTTTTTTGAAAAGTTTATTTTGGTGATTCTACTTACACATCCTTACTTCAATAACAATATCTAAAGCATACAAGTGACTAAATAATTATGAGAACACAGTAATGATCTAAAATGACTACAATTATACCCTATAATTTGCGCGCATTTACCTTGTCTCCAGATATCATCAAGTAGTCAGTATTGATGAGCTTCAGATTAACCAAGTTGATTACTGGCACAGTTACCATATTAAAACCTTATTGAAAATCATGTGCACAATGATACCATTGTGATATTTAGCCCAGCAAACAAAAACAGGGGAAAACGAGGTGTTCGTAAAAAGTACGTGAAGGGTTGCCCAACGTAGGAAACCTGAACAAATTCAAGGAATCCCCAAAATAAAAGATTATTGTTGCTTACAATAATGTCAACGTCAAAATGTATTCTTACCGATAATTTTTGGAATTTTCTTGAACTTATTAAAGTCTCCCACGTTCAGGCAACCCTAGACCTACTTGACAGCCCAATATACGAAAACCTCATTTTCCCCTGTTTTTGTTTTCTGGGCTAAATATCACAATGGTATAATTGTGCACATGATTTTCCATAAGGTTTTAATATGGTAACTGTGCCAGTAATCAACTTGGTTAATCTGAAGCTCATCAATACTGACTACTTGATGATATTTGGAGACAAGGTAAATGCGCGCAAATTATAGGGTATAATTGTAGTCATTTTAGATCATTACTATGTTCTCATAATTATTCAGTCACTTGTATGCTTTAGATATTGTTATTGAAGTAAGGATGTGTAAGTAGAATCACCAAAATAAACTTTTCAAAAAAAAATATATATATTATACGCAAATATGGGAATAAATATATTACATGGCAGGGATTAACGATTTATGCAAATTAATCATATTTCCACCACTTGGATTTTTTAAGAGTTTTAGTATGTCATTCTAGGGACCTTATAGAAATGCATTCTGGTGAAAAAAATTATGTTGCAATTTGTCCGAGGTCAAACCATATTTTTACTGTACTATAATGAGTATAAAACGTACAATACGCTTCCGGAAACTTATTTAACTCATTGTGTGTAACGAGGGCAATCGTCAATTTTAGCTTTTCAGAAAATTCTGGGGTGTTTGAGGAATCAAATCGATTTTTATTTGTATTTTTGTTGTGTGCAAACGGATTTTATTTACGGTCAAAAAATGTTTGTTGGCTCAAACCCAACTCTATTGTAAAACATAACACGGAAAATAAAACATTATTGCAAAAATATATTGTAAATTGTCTGAAAATATTGACCAAGGTTTCCCATTTTACGGTACAATGTCCACCACACTGACACTGCGTGAGCAACGAGCAGTCGTTCGTGTTCCCTGCAATTGAAATGGTTTGATCCTGACAACCTGCATGTTGAAAATACCATTGAAATTCCCGCCACGTACGTATCCCATTGTACCTAGCCTTGTTATGGTACACGGTAGCTGCGGATGCTTACGGATAAAAGTCCGTAAGCATCCGCAAGGATCCGTATCATCCGTAAGCATCCGTATCCATCCGTAATTCAATCCGCAGGATCCGCAGACATACGCAGATCCGCAGCGGAATTTTGATAATCTCAAAATTTTGCTGCGGATGAAATATACGTAAGCATCCGCAGAATATACGTTATCCATACGTAAAATACGTAACTCATACGTAAGATACGTAAACTCATCCGCAGGATACGTTAGATACGTAACTGATCCGCACACTTTGTCGGGTGTGCAGTTGCCTGCGGATAGGCCTACATAGGGGTACGTAAACACTATTAAAAAGATGGAGAAGAAACTGTTGAATAACTGGAACTCATCCGTAAGTCATCCGTAAGTCATCCGTAAAATCCGTAAGTCATCCGTAAGTCGTCAGTAACATGTGTCAGCGGGTTGGCAGCGGATGGGTTCATCCGCAGGTTTTACCCGTAACATCCGTAATTCATACGTAACATCCGTATCGTACATCCGTACTAATCCGTATCGTCCGCAGAATATAGGTAACTTTTGCTCAAATTTCCGTATTGGGGTTAAAAATTACGCATTTTCATTATCCAAATATACGCAGGCATCCGCAGGTCCGTAACATGGCCGTGTGACTGTAGCATAACGTAAGAAGCAGGGATCAGTCCTTGCAAACGCCATTGTCCATGTAATAATAATAATAAATCTTATAAAGCGCTGGAGCCAATTCCATAAAAGCATTCTAAGCCTAGTTGGTTGCTAACTTCCTTTCTATCTCTAGTTCCTTGCTAAATCTATTCCATAAAACCATTATACACTTAGCAAGGTACCTAGTTGCTTGCTAACATTAGAATAGGTTTGGGGTATGTCTAAGCACCATTCTAAGTCACTTTCAATCTTTTATCTTTTGGGAATTTGTATTGAAATCCTTATGCGCAGAGTCAAGGATAACCTTAAACTCCTCATAGCGTTCTGCAAGGAACAGATTTTCCGGAGTCAAGTAATTAGGCTTCTTTCCCCTTTTTGCATGAGTTGAAACACCCTCTGAATTAGCCATTTCTGAAACATGTGCTTAGGCCGATACAAAATGTACATACCCTAACTAGGGTACAGAGGAATGCATTGACAATACAACCCACAACATGACCTGATTTGAACTCTTTCCCTATTATTAACTCAAACTGACCATGTACTTTTGCGATTATGCAAACCCCACACCATTCTAGCAAGCTGCAAGCAAGCAACTAGTAAGAATGTTTCATAGAATGGTGCTATGGAATGCGATTTAGTTGATTGCTAACAAGCAACCAACTAGGCATTTGGAATCTTGCTAAAACCTAGTAGTAATATACTAAGTTAGAATGCTTTTATGGAATTGGGCCCTGGTATCTAGAAAAAAACTATTCACTGCGCTAAAAAAATGACCAAGGGAAAAATTAATGGTAGGCTTGACTGAAGAGGTAAGTTTTGAGATTGGATTTGAATGAAGAAATGTCAGGTTGTGATCTAAGGGTGAGAGGCAAGCCGTTCCACAGGCGGGGGGCTGCAACCGAGAAACCTCTATCCCCATAAGTTTTCAACCTGGAAGGTGGAACGGCAAGCAAGTTGGCATCACTGGACCTTAGTTGGCGAACGGGCTTATACGGCAGGAGAAGCCTCTGCAAGTACAACGGGGATGAAGTCTCTGTCATACAACGGTATGTTGTACAAAGGAGTTTGAAAATGATGCGTTGCTCAACAGGGAGCCAGTGTAATGCTTGAAGAACCGGGGTGATATGCTCAAACTTTTTTGAGCGTGTTAGGATACGAGCTGCAATGTTCTGGATTCTCTGAAGGTGATGCAAGGTGGAAGCTGGAAGTCCATATAAGAGTGAGTTGCAGTAGTCGAGCCGAGACGTTACAAGTGCGTGGATGAGTTGCTCTGCTGTTTTGTCAGAGAGCAATGAGCGGATGTGGTTTATGTTCTTCAAGTGGTACATGGCGATGCGGGAGGAGTTTTTGACGTTGGTTGTGAAGTTCATGTGCCTGTCGAAGATGACACCAAGGTTTCTAGCTGTGTTGCTACAATGAATGACATGGCCATCAATCGGGATGCTGTGAATGGTGTTGTGGCGATGTTGACTTTGGGAGTTCAGCAAGAGGGTGACAGTCTTGTCGCTATTGAGTTGAAGTTTGTTTGCGACCATCCATTCCTTAACTTCGGAAACACACGCTTCTGTACGGGCAACTGCAGTGTTTGCGTCCGTGGAGACAAATGGCAGATATAGTTGTGCGTCATCCGCGTAAAGCTGAACGGACAGACCGTGGTTACGAGCAATATTCGCAACAGGTGAAAAGTACAAGGAAAATAACACCGGAACGAGCACCGACCCCTGAGGGACGCCAAAACGTGGTGTAGTGTAGTGAGAAGGACCCGTCAATTTTTACATTTTGGGTGCGATTTTCCAGATATGAAGTAAACCACTTCAAAGCAGTTCCAGTGATACCGAAATTGTAGTGAAGACGTTGAAGGAGGATTTGGTGGTCGATAGTGTCAAAAGCAGCAGAAAGGTCAAGTAACACTAAAATTACAGAGAGTTTCTTGTCAATGGCTCCAAGGATGTCATTTTGAACACACAGGAGCGTAGTCTCGGTGCTGTGGTGTTTACGATATGCTGACTGTGCCAGCTCAAGCAGGTTGTTAGATGTTAGGTAGTCATTGAGTTGACCAGCTACCACTTTCTCCACAACTTTTGAGATGAACGGCAGATTCGACACAGGTCTGTAGTTACTCAGCTTGTTCTTATCTAGCTTTAAGTTGTTTAAGATGGGGTGACGTGCGCCTTTTTGAGTTGCTGAGGCACGATTCCTGTTGCTATGGATGAGTTGACAATTTTTGTAATTGCAGGTAGGACGGATGACAGACATATTTTCAACAAGGAGGTGGGTATTGGATCGAGGTCACATGATTTCGAGGGTGAGCGGCGGATGAGCTTTCCAACAGTTTCTTCCGATTCCGTCTCGAAAAGTTAGAGTACCGATGTAGAATGAGTATCATGGACAGAGACTACAACTGATGATATCTGACCATCAAGCTCCGACCTGATGTGCGTAACTTTGGTTTCGAAGTGAACATTAAACCTTTCCGCGAGGTCTAATGCAGATGAAGTGTCAGGAAGACACAGTGATGGTTTACTGTACAGCAAACCATCAACAACAGCGAAAAGTTGTCTTGGATTTGTTGCATTGTCTGATATCTTCTGTTTGAAATGTGCACGTCGGGCATCTCTAATTAAACGAAGAACCAGGTTTCTTTGCTCTATAAACATTTGGCGGTGAACAGTAAGACTAGATTTCCTCCACTGCTTTTCGTACATATCTGACGTGTCAGTCACGCGACCAGCGGGGGGAGGGTGTGTCTACTAATGATTATAATAATCATATAGATCGTGTGCCAGACCTTATTATGAATAACAATAAGCTACGGTACAGTCCCAATAGTTCATTGGATGGAACGCAAGCACCGCTGACCTCACGAACACTCGCATGTGCTGATTGGCTAGTCTTGCGTACAACGATAATTTACGGTCTAAAACGCACGAACTCTAGTGGAACGCAATGTGCGCCAATATTGTTGGCGAACGTTAGCGAAAACGGCGAACGACATTCCGAGCTGTTCGCTGTTGGCCAGTGACGTATTTTAAAGATGGCGAAGAGGTTAGCAGACGACAGTGTTCTTTTCACGGTTTTAATTTACGTTTCATACTTTTCGTTATAATTGGTAAATTGTTTTGAGCAGTTAGGGATCTTTTAAAGAAAAATAATGAGTTGGACAACAAGCAGCCGACCGAACGATGTCACTGTCAATGGGCGCCGCCATTTTTAAAACGTAGTTTTAAAAATATCGTTCCGTAAGTGGAACGCAGCCCTGGTGTATTTTATTTTACATGCGAGCGCACCACACACACCACGATATCGCATGTGATGGGATGTTATGTGACACCGAATTTCAGATCAACAAAACACACACACACACATAGATCTTGGTAAAGACCTTCAATCGTGGACGGGGCATTGTCCGACCGTCTTCCCTCTTTTGTTTATACTCTAACGTTTTCGGAAGATCGCCATAGGATTTGTACACGAGAAAAGATCGTGGACGTTTTGTCAATCGTGGACCCATTGTTTGACTCCCAATTCTTTTGTCCGACGACCACGATTGCCGGTCAATACAAACGCATTCACACACAGTTTTACCTTACATACGCACACAGTCGTGAACCACATAACGACCGAGGATCGATATTGTGTTTTCCTTTCTTCCTTTACTTAACCCAATCCCCATTGCTTTGCGCTTGCACTGTCGATCGAGGACAGAATTCGGACAAGCAAACCGTCGATCGAGGATCCTTTGTTCCCTTTGTTCTCTTTTGTGTTTCGATCCTCGATCGTAATGCAAGACAAGAACACTGTGGACATTCCTTTGTCTTCGTGTAGTTAACAAACTTTGACTAAATACTCATTTTTCTCGCTTCCCCAAAACAAATTTACCCTCAAATTTGGATTATGGGCCTCTCAGCTGTCCCTTCTATCTTTTCTATATATAACCCTAACCCGTTTTTCCTCTAGCGCTCTTTTTCGGAAACTGAAAAACGGATTGTGGACGTGTGCAAGTCCACAAACCGTAACCTCTTCCCGCATCGTGTGGACCTATATTGTTCGGAGGTCCACAGTGCGTATGCAAGACTAACTCACAAATAGAATTAACATCTTGTCATTTTCGATTTGATATGAATGAAAATTGTATTTCAACCAATAAAAACAAAACCATAATAGGAGCCAAAGAAGATCTGCGAAGGATGCAATACCGATGTAGCTAAAACAGCCATTGGAATGGAGAATTTATATCAAATAGTTTTGCGTCCAAAGAAAAATGGGTCATATAAAATGATTGATACTGAATTTAAAGACTTTAATTAAGCATGTAAAATACCATCGTTTTCAGATGGAAACTTTGCAGTCAGCTATACAGCCGAACAAAAACTGCTGGCATCTATTGATCTTCGTGATGCTTATTACTCTGTGCCAATTGCATACGAACACAGAAATATCTTAAATTTCAGTGGGGAGACTTTTTCTATCGATTCGCATGCCTCCCAAATGGGCTTATTTTTGCTTCAGCTCCACGTGTATTCACCAATGTCAAGAAACCTATTTTCTGCCCTCAGAGACAAGGGATTACAATCAGTTGCATAATATTGACGATTCGTTGTAATTTGTATGCTGAATCATTATGTCGAATGTTGCAAAAATTTGAAAGTTAATACATTAGTTAATGAACCAGTTAGTTATGGTTAATGACCATAAATCAGTCGTTAATCCGACACAAACATCCTCATCACGGTCTCCTTGTCCTCCAACGTTCATGTTGCCATCGTTTTTCTCAGCTTTTGTTAAGGGGGTTTTACGGACAGCGGCTGCAATTAAAAGAATCAAAACTTTCAACTACTGTCAAAGCATGGCGAATTTTAAGAAGACAACACAAGGAATCCTCATGTCATGGTTTATGTTTTTGTTAATGAAAGTCTCTTTAATTCCATGTGTTTGGTATATTGCAGTCTCTATCACTGCACTGTTTAGGTTATCATCATGCATAGGTGAGAGGGCAATTTTACCCGATTTGAACTGGATACCAACGGACTGTGAACGGTTTAAAGACAAGATGGACATACGTACTGAGGACTGTTTCTGAACGAAGTAGCATCGTATTTATGACATTATTTGGCCAAAGTTACACGTTCTACCCCCAGTACAGCCCGTTTTACAATTGGTTTAGAACGGGGCAGGACGTTTTGAGAACTATAGTTCGGTGTGGCAGAAGCCAGTGGAAACGACTCCCGGATTGCCTCGATCTTCCAAATCATACTACGACCATTCCCGTTTTTAATAATTATCATGATCCCACCACGTTCTACCCGATTTGTACCACGATTTGTACCACGATTTGTACCACGATTTTCATTTTTTTTGATCGGAAAGTTCGTAACGAGGTCAAATGCCCAGTGTGATAGTGGTGTTAGGGGGATAAACCATTCGCACGTGACGTCAGCTTCTAACTTTCGCAGGTCCAGTATACGCATTTTCCAGAATGTACTTTGTATCCCAGGTGAAAATTCCAGTTGAAACCAGTTAAACTTTCAACTGGTTTCAACTGTTTTGAACTGGAATTAACTGGTATCCAACTGGTACGTGATGGAATCAACTGGCATCAACTGGTAGCTCAACCGGATTCAACAAAAACCAGTTGAAACCAGTTGTAAGCAGTTAAAGAACCAGTTACCAACTGGTAATTTGTGTGGGGACAATAGGAACCAGTTGAAACCAGTTGTAGGAACATTTACTTGTCAATCTTGTGGCGACAATAGGAAACAATTTAAACCAGTTGAATGAACCAGTTACACTGGTCATTCTTGTGGTGAAAATAGGAAACAGTTCAAACCAGTTGAAGGAACCATGCAGTTACCAACTGGTCATTCTTGTGCCGACAATAGGAAACAGTTCAAACCAGTTGAAGGAACCAGTTACCAACTGGTCATTCTTGTGCCGACAACAGGAAACAGTTCAAACCAGTTGAAGGAACCAGTTACGTACCCTGAACTGGTCTTTCTTATTAACAATAACCAGTTGAAACCAATTGTTGAAACCAGTTACATGTTACCAACTGGTCAAGTGAACAGGAACCAAATAAAACATTCTTGAAAAGTCTAATTACATCCCCAACAAAATCAACAGACAGCACATTTTCCCCAACTTGATTTATTAAAAATACCTATTGCCAAGAACCAACATCCCCCTCGACTTCCGCAATACCAGTTGCACAAATTAGTGGCAAGATTCGAACCAGTTGCAAGAACCAGTTGCAAGAACCAGTTGCAAGAACCAGTTGCAAGAACCAGTTGCAAGAACCAGTTGCAAGAACCAATTGCAAGAACCAGTTGCAAGAACCAGTTGCAAGAACCAGTTGCAAAAACCAGTTGCAAAAACCAGTTGCAAAAACCAGTTGCAAAAACCAGTTGCAAAAACCAGTTGCAAAAACCAGTTGCGCCAAAACCAGTTGCGCCAAAACCAGTTGCGCCAAAACCAGTTGCGCCAAAACCAGTTGCGCCAAAACCACTGAGTTGCGCCAAAACCAGTTGCGCCAAAACCAGTTGCGCCAAAACATGCAGTTGCGCCAAAACATGCAGTTGCGCCAAAACATGCAGTTGGGCCAAAACATGCAGTTGCCCAAAACATGCAGTTGCCCAAACCATGCAGTTGCCCAAACCATGCAGTTGCAAAAATCATGCAGTTGCGAAAACCAGTTGAAAAACCAGTTGCAAAACCAGTTGCAATAGTCGATGTAAATTGTGGTATTTTGTCCAAAAATGTACTTTTGTGACATTATATGTAATTATTCAAACGATTCCATGATTGAATTTATATTTTTGTGCAAACATAGTTAAACATTGTATTTTTTAAGAAACCTATGTACTCCAATCCGATTTTCACTTCAATCTTGTTCTATGGTTAAACTAACCCATACGAAAATGTGTCGAAGAAAAAGACAAACATTATCGATAGTCGGATTCGAACCACAGACCTTTCGATCCATAGCTCTCCTCTCTACCAACTATGCTATTGACGAGTTGGTGAAAGAAGCTGTTCTTTATAATTCTTTATAGTTATTTAATGTATATGAGTTGCCATTGCTCTTTCTCATGAATATTTTAATCACGAACCACCCAGCTCCTGGAAAAAAAAAAAAAAAAAAATATATAACGAACCGCTACACCGGTTAGTATAAAGTGTCTTCTGAACAAAGACGCTCCATTCGGGCTTGGTCACGCGAGCAGAGTGGACGGACGTGTTTTTTTGTCAGTGGCGGGAAATTCAAAAACCGCGCCCTTCTTGGGGTGTTTGGCTTTCTGAACATCCTCGTTTCTTCTGGTTTTTGGGGTAAGCAATATCAGTTTATTCGAGAGGTACTTTATACTTGCTTTCCTTTCTCTGTCCTGTAATCGGAAAATCGTCCAATATGGACGATGATCCGAATGAATCTAGCAATGAAACCTCTTGGGATCAAATGTCTCAACATACTCCAATGGATGCCAATGATCAGGAAGTACTTGACCAACCACGCTCAACTTTTGACGTACTAATAAGTCAAGCTCAAAATGACACACCTCAGACACAAAATAGGAAAAGGTCTAAATCCAGCTGGCACTATAATGATGTATATTCAGAATCAGAAAATGACTCCCCTGATGAGCAACCCACAAAACGCCGCTATGTTCAAAACATCAAACAACCTACAATTGTTATCATAAACTCCCCGGATGTTAAATTAGCCAGAATAAACCCTATCAAAATCGCTAACGCCCTCAGTAAAATACGGAAGGACCTCATCAAGAGTGTGTCCAAAAACAACCAAGGAGGGATCACCGCAAGATGCTACACCCCAGCACAAGCCACAAAACTTAAGGCTATCACCCAATTAGGTCAATGGACCGTCCAAACCTCCTATGCAAAATCAGAAACCCAAAGCAAAGGAGTCATTTATGGCATAACAACAGACATCACAGATGATGAGATCCTATCATCATGCAACAAACAAGGAGTGATTGAAGCCAAACGTCTAATGCGAAAACGAAATGGTATCCTAGAAGCGACTCAATCCATCTGCCTAACCTTCAACACCCCAAATCTACCTGACGAAATACAAATGGGATACGAAATATTCGTTGTCAAACCTTTCATCCCCCCTGTAATCAGATGCTTTAATTGTCAGCGCCTTGGTCACACAGCTAGCAACTGTCGCAGTTCGACACGATGTGTGCGATTTGTGGGCCCACATTCCTTTGATCAATGCGAACAAAAAGATAATGTAAAATGCTGTAGGTGTGGAGAAAGCCACTCATCTGCATATGGAGGTTGTAAAACCATAAAGCAAGAAAAGAAAATTCAAGGGTTTAGAGTAACCTACAATATTTCCTATGCCGATGCCGCAAAGGTAATCAAGACTGACATCAGCGTTCGTCAGGATGACTCGCCCACCCAGCGAACCCCGATGCAGCAACCCTCCCAGCAATACCCTATCAGTACCGGTACCCAGCAAACACCTATAATCCAACCAACAAATAATCACGCAGAACCTCAACACAGAACCAATAACAAACCCACCAATGCTACCACTGAAGCGAGACGCCCAACCATCGAAGCGAGACGCCAAACCACAAAGCAACCAGTAAAAACCACCAAAGACGCCACCACTCAAACAGAAAAAACAGCACAAACACAAACTGAACACACTCAATGTATTTGCAGTGAACAACGCCTGACCGAACTCCTCACTGGTACAATGCAAATTTGAGAAACAATCAAAAATAAAGAAGAAAGAATTTCGGCAGTGAAGACTCTCGTCAATCACATCACCCACCCAACTTATTCTCAGCCAACACCAAAACCTAAACAAGGAAAATCAAGAACGTCCTCTCAACCACCAGCAAATACAAAGCAAGGAAACACCGACCATAAATCATCCCAAAAGAAGGACAACACACCCTCTACCCAAGAAAACACAGACTCACTAGCAAATAGCCAAAAAACTTCAAGAAAACCTAAAAACACATCAACATGACTATTATTTTCACAATGATTCTTATCTTACAATGGAACGCCCAGTCTTTGTTAGCTCATGGAAAAGAATTTAAAAACTGCATTAACACTTGGAAAGAAAAACCAGATTTCATCTGTATACAGGAAACATGGCTCAAAGAAAACAAACAATTTACTTTCCCTGGCTATAACATATATAGACATGACAGAAATAAAAACGATCCTAAAAGTAGGGGTGGAGGATGCGCTTTCTTGGCCAAACGAGACATTGCTTTCAAATATACTCTAGGTGATAATAACTCTGTTGAATATCAAATTGGGGAACTCTATGATACACAGAAAAATAAAACTACTATTATAAATATTTACAACCCATGTAATATTCTGGACACCAAAACTCTTAAAGATATCCTTGATAAAACTGATCATTCCTGTATAGTGTGTGGTGACCTCAATGGTCATAATCCCTTGTGGGGTAGCTCAAAACTCGACCATAATGGCAAGATCATCGAAGATGTGATTATTGATACTGACATGGTTTGTGTAAACTCTGGTGATGGCCAGGGGCGTCAATCCCATTTCAAATGTGGGGGGGGGGGGGGGGGGGGGACATTACTGAGAGCTAGCACAAGAGATGTTGGCACGGCCAGCATGTCATGCGACCGGCATAATTATGACAAGCCCAGACGGCGAGCGACTTTCTGCGAAGACCTAAAGGGGCACTCTTGGAATCCCCCCAAATCTCATGTTTTTGATTGTTTACTTATCCTATTTCAAATGTCTGGTTGAAAGGAAAGTTTTTAGGAAACCAACCTCATGTTTTACCGTTCTCGAGAAAACCCTGTGGTTTACATCGGACACGATATAAGAGGGAGAACTTGAAGGGAAAACCTGAAGACAGAACCACGTGTTTCTGGGGGCGCCATACCCATACCCATACCCGGGGCGCAGTGGTCCCCTGACTCTAACGCATACCTATTTACTCGATAACAAATTGTCAAGTCGAAAATTTAAACATGGATAATTTGTTTAGGAATTAAAGTGCATTTAATACTAGCTTGGTAATTTTAATTCTTAATTTTCTGGTGAAAATAATTCGCAAAAAATGTTATCCCTGGAAACTATTAGAAAACTATTTCCGCAAACGAAATGGTGCAAAGGATTTTGAATGTAGTTTAGAAACATAAGAAAACCTTGAATAATTCCCATCTGTATTTTTGTTGGTGTACTGTAAAATTAATGAGATAAGGTTTTATCCGTTTACTTTTTCAAATAAGTTACGGAGAAGTATCTTGAAAAGTATTTATCAAGTATCTTGAAAGTATTAAGCCCAGATTCAATCGGAGGTGCCGGTATGCCTATTTGTTTTATTCCACCGTCGAATTAATTCAAATAATAAATCCCAACTTTAATTGACGGCCTACTGATAACAGTAGAAATTTCCACGAAGTTATTTGTTATTGTTTCAGTGTGATGGACGTGAAGAATAAAATGTTCAGTTATGGTAAAATGAATGAACAACCACTATTAAAATGCAAGTGAAATGTTCGAGCAAAGATCTCTTGCGCCGCGCATTTGGTCGTCTGCTACGCGCACTTAAACCTTTGCTTCGCGTCTTCGGCTTCGGTTTTGCCTGCGACTTTGGAATCAATGAGAAGTAAATAGAAATGAAGGAAATAGAAATATCCGACTTTTTTATAGGTTCATATCAACCGATTGAATGTTTCTGAAGCACAACAGGCACCAGAATGTGGCTGGAGTTCTCGCAGTAGCCTAAAATCCTCTTGATCCTAAGACGAAGACAAATCCGAACCCAGAGATTAAAAAAGCCCTAAAAGTGCGCCCCCAAATTGTACGATAGATATTAGGCCGTGTCCGAAACGAGTGTCTAGAGCTATGGTCTACAGCTAGCTACGTCTACGTAGGCGCTAAGGTAAAGCCTACGGCTAGTTATTGCGCCCCCAAGCGATGCTTGAATTAGTGTTTGCAAAATTACAATGTAAGAATTTACAACAATTATCGTCTGCTAGATGTTACGCAATGTTTGTTTACAGCCGGTCGAAATACCTGATGATATTGAAGTATGTGTCGATCGGTTAGTTTTAATTCAATGCACTATCATTGAAAAATAAACGAAAATTTGCTCCAAAATTAACGTTAGTGCTGCCGCCATTTTGTTATGCCTGAGCTAGACGACCTCCTTTACGGTTAGATTTTTGTGACGTTGTAGCCGTAGCTGTAGCTCTAGACGGCATTTCGGACAGCGCTACAAAATGGCCGACGCAGACAATAGCAGTAGCTGTAGCTCTAGACACCCGTTTCGGACACGTCCAAAAATACTTATACTGCGATTTGATTGATTGTCAGCTTTGCGAAGGTTCGCTAGAGTAGAGTTGAACACGATCAAGCACAGCGGCCAATGGCACACACACTTCACTGAACTTTTGTACACACAAAACTTTCTCAAACTAGGCTACAACTTTACCAAAAACACAGATTTCAACCACAGCCGAAGTCCACACACAGCCTACATGATACAGTATGAATATGGCTGAAAAACATCATTTACTGAATTATCAATTTCAGGGGCTATGTTACAGCAACAATATAAATTTAGGACAAAAGTGAGATTACGTCTGGACGAGATAACGCCTGTTTTCACGCGAACAGTATGTTCAAGTATGTACATGTACCTATCCACACGTACGAACTACACGTAAAAATCGAGTTCGCGCGCGCACAGTACATACGCCTGCATAGGGCGGCCAAACCCGCAGTAGCGCGTTAATGTCAGGTTCTGTTGGCTCCGCAGCCGTTGTTAGAATTGGATGGACTCCGTGTAAATCCGTCACACTTACGCCACCACTCCGCTATTCTTGACAGTTTCCACTACAGTACATATTGCCCTATTATGAGATACAGGAGTTCAAAAACATGGGGGGGGGGGGACATTTGATATTGTGTCCCCCACCCTTCAAAATATGGGGGGGGGGGGGAGGGGGGGGGGGGGACGTGTCCCCCTGTCCCCCCCTGGATTGACGCCCATGGTGAGGGCACAAGAGTTGACACGGCACATGGTACACTCTCCTGTATCGATATCACCTTCGTTACACCCAACATAGCTGCCAAATGTAACTGGAAAGTTCTTAATGATACATGGGGAAGCGACCACTGTCCTGTAATTATTGATGTCAACCACCCTATTCAGAAAAACCCATACAGAAATAGTAGACTAGGCAAAAGTTGTAAAAATGTGCATATTTAGAGTGCTGAAGGCAAATTCTGTTAATTTATGGCATACAAGCTTTCTAGGGGTATTGAGGGGTGCTGAACTCAAATCTGCTGTATGCCAAGCTCAAAAATGTCCCATAATGCCTCAAAATTCAAAAATCCAAGATGGCCGCCACTGACGAGTTAAAATGTATTATGTGCAATCTTTTTTACTAAACAAGGTAGAAACTTAAATTAAATTACCTTTTTAAGGTTATCATGTACGGGGAATCCAATGCCACAAACAGTTTTGAGATAAAATGTTAAGAAACTGGTTTAAACTTGTATTTAACGCCAAAATGTTCCCTTTTTAAGATTACTAATTTTTCGACCGAATAAGATCCGCACGCTCATCGCTCTCCTTCCCCACTAGGAACATAGACCGCTTGACAGGAAGATCATCTAAACAAAAAACAAATAAACAGACCATCCTTTTGTTGGTTAAAAGGGCATATTACATTTGGTTTAAAGTAAGTGGAAAACTTCATGGATGCAATACCCATGTTGGCTTAGCAAAGGTATACTCGAGTAACACTGACACACACTTCTACCTAAGCCAACATTTGACAAGCAATTTGTTTGTAAAATGACAGCAATGACAATAATTTAATTGTACGTAATTTACATGAGTTTACCATCTCTGCAGTAGATGTAGATGTGCACACGTGTACTCATTCCTGGTCGTCATGAGTGTTCCGGCAGTTGTCGTCAAGTTTCCTGCAGTTGCACGCCTCGATGCATTTCATGCGAACTTTCCTGCAGCTGCAGCGCAAGCTAAGGCATCCCTTTGTACAACCACATGAGGTGATCTCCCTGCAAGCTTTAGGGATAGGTGGCAGAGAGAGTAGCCGTGGCACTAACTGACCGTCCAAGTGCATCCATCCCATTTCGGTCACTGGAGGAAGATCAGGATATGGCAGGTGTGCTTGATTCCAGACACGTGCTTGATAGTGTGAACGCATGATGTGAAACGTTGCTGCATCTGAGGTTGGTGGCAGAGTCTCTTGTGCACGACCAATACAAAACAACTTGACTCGTGCTTTGTTGCATGTATCTACTTTGGGCACGCCATATATCTTACAAATGAATTTTTCTGTTGATATAGCGATGTTTTTTGTGAGAGGGCCTTTGCCAAGACCAATCAGATCAGTGTGATGTTGCTCGAACACCTTCCAGGCTGTTTTCTTTCCGTGGCAACTAAACTGAGAAACACTATCACAGCCGGTTACAGCATGGAAGGCAAGAAGTGTGTCCACTAGATCAGGAGATAACAAATTTCGAATTTCATGAACTGGTAAATACTTTGGAGCCTTCGATGTCCCGGCTTTCATGTAGAGAGATGTACATCCCATTCTGTCATAGTGTGCTAGAAGTAAAAGAAGCACATCTGTATCACGTACTGACACAACTATCGTTTCCATATGAGCATGGATGCAGTGCAAAATCAGCCGGGTATCAGCTTCTTCGTGGTCAGCCCTCAGAGAGGAGACTTCAAGATCTGGATCAGATGACTTGACAGTGGTCGCTTCGGCGAACCCACCAGCTACTACAACCACTGGTTTATCTGTCGGGCTGTGTTCAATCAGGTGGTTTGAAAGTAGTAGTGCGAGATCTGCTTTATTTTCCTCGAGAGCCATAAAGCTAGACCAGTCTGACGGGAGAGGAACTGATGATTCATTTTCTATTACACGACGTACCGGTCGGTGGCGCTGCTTCCGTTTGGTCTTTGTACCTGCTTTGATTGATTCTCCTTGGTACCTGTCGAAGACTACGTCGATCCTCTGGTATTCTGCTCCCATCTTGAATACAGTGTTAGCAAATGTGTTGGCATAGTCTCCGAACGTTCTAATGTCAGGCGGCTTTCCAACTGCCATCACGAGTGCTTGGCCATCAATAAGCAGGCAGCTGGGCTGATCGAGTGTAACATTTGCTGGAGTTTGGACTTCTTGTGTCAGAATGTTTGCTAACACAGACTTGTTGGTAGAATGTAGACTACCACTGGTTGTGGC
The DNA here is from genome assembly GCA_037893245.1 of Crossaster papposus. NCBI lineage: Eukaryota > Metazoa > Echinodermata > Asteroidea > Velatida > Solasteridae > Crossaster > Crossaster papposus. The sequence continues at coordinate 243,285 of JBAIAA010000279.1, read as the reverse complement.
CAAAGATAGTGGGATGGTCATGAGTTCATGCTGGAGGATGTTTTCTAGGTTTACCTCACGCCCTGCTTTATAAGCTGTTAAAAGCCTTTGTAGAATATTCCTGTCCACTTTGATAGTGTTTTGCTTGCTTTTGGAAGGTTTCACGACTTCGTACAAAGAGGCAAATGTCTTGGCGTTATTTTTTTGAATGGGTGATTTTAGATCCAGGTGCTGTTTACTTTCTGGAGGTTCACACAGACGTTTGTTTACAAAGACTTTCATTTGCGCCCGTCCGAGGTGTTCCGCACTAAGCAGAGATTCTTGAATCACAGGCGTGACCACATCCTTGGTGATTATGTTCTTCAATTTGCCACTGCCATCTTGAAACAAGCCATGCTGTTCCATTGATACAACAAGGCTGCCTTCATCAGAGTCGTCTTTCTCCATCCTGCTTATCGTGCACTCATTGTGTGTGTACTCATCGTCTTCATCGTCCATTGTCAGGCTCAGCAATGTTTTTGTCTGAGAAGCTATAACTGTTCTCAGATTGTATGACAATGTCCATCTACTGAGTGCGGATGCTATTCTCGTGATACCTACTAAGCCTCCACTCTTTTTTCCTGTAGCATTTAGCCATTCCGTACTTTGGTCGGCCAAAACCTGATTGAAGCGTCGATCGCTGCGTTTTACTACAAAGTTGCCTTCTTGAAACTCACGGAGGACTTCTGGTGGGAGAGCCGACATCTCAGCCAAGTATACAGTACCCCACCTGGCGTAGTTAACATGATCGTACCTGAAGAGGAATGGCAGCATACGCTTGAAGGCATATAGGTGGAGATCCCAAGATCCATCACGTTGCGCTCTTGTAAAGCAGAGTAGGATGCTGACCATAGTCATATAGTTCCACCAGAATTCAGCATTCGGGTCATCAACTGCAAGAGCTGCCGGGAACTCTTTCATGGGCTGCTGAAATCTGTCGGTTGTCAGTTTGTCGACCATCTGTGCAATGTGGTCGGCGTCTATGGTTGTGCAGACATTTGAGAGTTCGTCTCTCAGTGTAACATCAACTCCATCTAGGTACGTATAAAGCCGTGGGAGGAGTAGTTGCCAAAGGGCCTGAAGGGTAAGTTTATGTGTCCTGACGGCACGTGCGTACCCCTTTCCTTTCATGACATTCTGCGCAGCATTGGATCCCAAAAGATCACACCCTACCCATAGCTCACTCAGGCCAGACTCACTCATGTGTCGCCCTATTACACCAAGAAAGTTCATAGCAATGTGAAGTCCTCCGAGGCAAGGTATAAGCACGTCCTTGTACTCTTCTACTGACCACTTCAATTCAAGCAGCTTTGGGTAAAGCGCCTCGTCCACTGTCAGTACGACATGCTTTTGTTCCATCGATTTGGCCACATGAAGCACTCGCTTGACAACTGTGTTCAAAGTTTCGAGTTCAGATGCAGGATTCTGTATGATAGGTAGGTACCCAACTGTAGTTTTCTCAGGGTTAACTGTGCTTGCCTTTTGATTGTAAAATGTCCAGGAAGGCATTGGTTTGTGGGATGACCGGGATATGATGAAGGCCATGTCAGTTGCGTGCGCATTCTGTGCTGAAAGACATTCCTCAGATGACTGTGTAAAACAATCGGCTGCGATCAAACCGCTGAATGGACGCTCCTTAATTCCTCTGTTTGATGCAGGTATGATGTCAGTCATCGCCTCAGGGATTTGGAATGATCCTGTCTTAGAAATATCTATCCCACTGAGGATATCATCTTCAGGAGGACCACGTTGCCAGGCAGCCACTTGAGTGGCATGGAAGGTTCCTTTTCCATCCAGAGTGTACTCATTAATGTCTACGTTGTCCGTGGAGAAATGGACGTAGCGTCCCCTTACTAGATTTTGGGGAACAACGGCACCATCGTCATCTATGGTTTCTAATGTCTTCTTTGCCAGCGCAGTGTCAAGTTTGATTACATCTCGATAACTCATGACATGACCTGCCTTGTGAAACATGTTCACCAGCTCTTTCGAACGTGTAGCTTGATGAAGGGAACTGGCCAATCCTATATGCTTCGGAGTGAGGAACTTGTCTCCATTGGCTGTGTACATAATATCCTGAGCAATGCTGATGATTCTAAGCCGCCGTCTGGCTTCATTCTTATCCTCGTCCAGTTCATCCTCCTCCAGTAGACGCTGACCACCTAGTAACAAGTTCAGAAACATGTACAGGCTATCAGGTATGCTGTTTATTGCCCTGTCTTCGCTGATGTCTATCCCTTCTGGCTTGGGATGTGACAACATGTCACCACGGATTTGCAATGCCACGTGAACCATGGTCAAGAATGTATCAGTATCTTCTTGTTCCAATGAAGGGATGACTTTATCGGTGGTGCCTTCTTTCACCATCGCTGATACTGGAATATGCCGGAATTTGGTTGGAACCAATACAGTACGAGGCTCATTTCTAGGCTGATCATGCAGTACAACAACTTCAAATATGCCCTCAAGACGGTCGGCTATTTTGTCCTTGAATGTGTTCCTCCGACTGAGAAATGAAGGTGGTATATCTATCTGAGCGTTACTAGCTATTGTGCAGTACCTGTCCCACACATTTATGAGATCCAGTATATCACCTTGCTCTGCTGATTGTTCAAGTTCTTGGCAAAGCCAGGCTAACGTAATATCTGAGCTCTGGGGTGATATATTTGCTATGCGTTTGGTCTTACGTTCGAACTGGACGATGCAACTTCTGTGATATGTCCCATCTGCAGCAGTAAGATCATGTACGCAAGCTAGTTGAACTCTTAAGATTTGGTCATACTTCGCTGCTTCCAATATTCTTCTGCTGACTTTCATTTCTTGTATGAGATGAAGCGTTTCTTTTTGATCATGTTGACAAAAGATACACTGCCTCCAATCTATCTGTGGTGTTTTGCTCCGTAAACTAACATTTTGCAGATGAGTTGATCTGGATGCAGACGAACATTGGTCGTTCATTTCTTTCAACCCAGCACTCCTTAATCTTTCAACTTTAAATTTACTCATGTAACTAGACCGGCAGTCCTTATGCCACAAGAATGGTGGAGGTGAGTCTGTACGAAATATCCCAGTAAGTCGATCGGTTGCCTCTCGGAAATTGTCATTGTTTAATTTTGACCGGAGTTGCCTAATAGTATCAACTGACTGGAGACCATCACTGCTGACAGTCATGAGCTTTTGGTTAGTTTCCTTCTGGCATATGATGCATAATTGTAGATCCAGTGACACTGGTCTTTTTCGAGTACGGTCTGTGCTTTCAGCCATTTTTCTGTTACTGATGATAGATTAATTCAGACCTACAATAAAAAGAGTTGGTAATACCACCTTTAGTAATACAATCTAATACTAAGTTATACAAAGTTATACAAATCAATCTAAACTACATGTTTTATAAAACAGAAAACCACAAGATACTTGATGAAATAACAATAAATTATTCCATATTAATGTGTTATGCACTGGTTGAACAGTAGGACAATAATAAACATGTATTTACCAGAACCATGGAGAGAAACAATAGACATGTTTGGGTTGAGTCCTCTGTGGATGCTTATGCGTCTGTGAGTGTGAGGGCGCTAAACCTTGGTTAGTAAATAAACATTACAAATAAAGCGGTAAGTAATAACGGAGGTCAGCGGGTGAAAGTGTGGAATGGAACTTTAATGAACAACAATTATGGTGGTGTTCTGGTCCATCACATTAACATCAACTACTTTATTACGGCGTATTTGATACAATTATCTGCAATTCAACAATTTGCAATGTAAAAAGAATTGCAAAGTTAGTAAGTACATTATTCCTGAAGATAATTATTTGCAAAGAAAGACACCTGAAAGGTAAGTAAATCATCCCTGGATACATAGGATTAACCTGCTGAATATTATCGTTTTGATTTATTATTAATCTTCAACAAAAAACATATTTTTTTGCATTAAATATTAGTTTAAATCAATTTCTTCACATTTTATTCTCAAACTGTTTATGGCATTGGATTCCCCATACGTGATTACCTAAAAAAAGAAATTTAATTTAAGTTTCTACCTTGTTAAGTAAACAAGATATGCACATAAATACATTTTAACTCAACAGTGGCGGCCATCTTGGATTTTTGAATTTTGAGGCATTATGGGACATTTTTGAGCTTGGCATACAGCAAATTTAAGTTCAGCACCCCTCAATACCCCTAAAAAGCTTGTATGCCATAAATTAACACAATTTGCCTTCAGGGTTGATTTTTTTGGAAAATTGACCCAGTCTATAGCCCAAAATGGTCCTATAAAAAAGCCGACTGGAACAAATTCGAAGACGCCTGTAACCAATATATTACTAAACCCAATGAGTCGGATACTGTCGACAAAATGTATGACAACTTCCTTTGCCAAATTGATACTGCTATGACTTATTCTATCCCTAAAACCAACCCCAACCACCCCAAACCTCCTTCCTCTTGGTGGAACGACGAATGTCAGCAAGCTATTCTCAACAAAAAAGAAGCCCTTAAAACTCTCAGAAAAACTGTCCTTCCTTCTGATCTTATTAGTTACAAGAGAGCTTGTGCCATAGCAAGGAAAACTATTAATAACGCTAAACGAAAAGATTGGCCGATTTTCTGTAATGACATCAACCCCAAAACAAACACTAAAATTATTTGGAATAAAATCAAACGTATCCAGAAAACCCGCATTATCAACAGTATCCCTGTCCTCCATCACAACAACACAGACGCCATCACTGATGGAGAAAAAGCTGAAGCACTTGCCGACAATTTCACTAGAATTAGCAGTACTAATAATTACCGCCCATCCTTTATACCTATTAAAGACAAAGCTGAAAAAGACTTCACTATTGATAATAATAATGACAGCGTCATCAATTAACCCTTTAACATACAGGAATTAAATCACGCCATCCATTCTTCTAAATGTACCTCTCCTGGAAAAGACGGTATCAGTAATATTGTTTTGAAACACCTTCCTATTAAAATTCGTCACTTCTTACTTGTTATTATTAACTTCATCTGGCACACTTCTACTTGTCCTAAGCAATGGAAGGATGCAATCCTCATTCCCATCTTGAAACCTGGAAAAGACCCGGCTAACCCATCTTCTTACAGACCCATTGCATTAACCTCCACTTTCTGTAAAATCATGGAACGTATGGTAAACTCCCGCCTTCTTTGGTATATGGAAACCCATAACTTTCTTTCCAAATCTCAGAGTGGTTTCAGAAAGGGAAGAAGCACCAAAGATCATTTACTCAACCTTGAAACTTCTATTAATAAAGCCCGCTCTAACAAAGAGAGCACTTTAGCTGTTTTTCTTGATTTAGAAAAGGCATATGATATGTTATGGCGGAAAGGTATTATTATTAAATTGCAATCTTTGGGTATATCTGGACGTATCACCAAATGGATTAATAACTTCCTTGGCGACAGAAAAATCCAGGTCCGTATCAACAATCTCTTCTCTGAAGAAAGAACCTTAGAAAACGGAGTCCCCCAGGGAAGTGTCATTAGTCCACTTCTGTTCAACATTGCTGTTAACGATCTCGTCAAAGAAGTCACCGATGTCAATGTCTCGCAATACGCTGATGATATTGCCATCTGGAAATCAAAGAGAAACATTCCTTACTTACAAAAGAAAATTCAACAAAACCTTGATAATATTAATACATGGTGTGAAAGATGGGGATTTAAACTATCTATCCCCAAAACAAATGCTGTCCTTTTCACAAATAAACTGAAATACCCACCTATTTCTTTACACATTTATAATTTAGCGATCAAAATGAGCTCCTCTGCGAAATTTTTAGGACTAATTTTCGACAATAAACTCACCTGGAAAAATCATATTGATAATATTATCACCAAATGTAAAAAAAGACTCAATATCTTGCGTTGCATCTGTGGCAACTCCTGGGGAGCCGAATGCAAAACGCTCTATCGACTGTATACGGCACTTATAAAACCCATCCTTGAATATGGATGTGAGGCTTTCGACTCGGCCTCCCCGACAATCAAACATAATCTGGACACTATCCAATATCAAGCTTTGACGATTTGTACAGGGGCCATCCAAAGTACCCCACTTTACAGGCTTCAAACCGAATGTGGAGATCCCCCCAAGCATTACGTCGACAGCTTTTAAGCGATCTTTACGGAATTAAAATTAACTCTATAGCCTAAATAACCACCCTAATGATCACTTCAACCGTGATAACTGGCAAAAACACTATTTTGCCGACAAATGAAATTCCTCTACACGTTACATCCCCTTTGAAGCAAGAATTTCCCATTATCCTGGTCTAAACACCTTTCCTTTAAATGACCCCTTTCCTTTCTGGCACTATACTAATCCTCAAATCTCAACTGAAATCCACTCTCTCGTGGCACATACTGACAGTATACATGAAAAAAGAAATATTAGTCTGGAACTAATCAACACTAAATGGAACAACAGTCTTCAGATTTATACAGACGGCTCACTTAATCCTACCCATGATACGGTGGGCTGCGGAGTACACATCCCACAACTGAAATATTCTAAAGCTTCCCGACTCAACAACGGAGTGTCTATCTTTACCTCGGAACTCTTTGCCATTCTTCTATCTCTGGAATGGATTGAAGATGTTAAACCTCTTTATTCCTGCATCTTCAGTGACTGCCTCAGTACCTTACAAGCTATTTCCAAACATTTTCCTGTACATAAAATTGTCTGTGATATACGACATACTCTTATCAATATCCGTAATCAAGGTAACATTGTTAATTTCGTTTGGATACCTAGCCACTGCGGTATCCCTGGAAATGAACAAGCGGATCAGATCGCTAAATCAGCAACATACAAAAACAATGTTGACTACTGTATCCCTCTCTTAGACTCGGAACTTAAACATACTCTTAAAACACATCTCAAGGAAAAGTGGGCTTCCACCGTTCCTAATTTAGATCCCAATAACAACTTCAGCTATGATGTTTCTCTATCTTTTACTAACTGGGGCCTGCAACGACCCAAATAAATAATCTTACACAGACTCCGCCTAGGAACATGTAGAGGTTTGAAAACTTTCATGCACAGAAATGGTCAACACCCTGATGGTCTATGTGAAAGCTGTGCATGTCCAGACAATGTTGCACACTTTATTCTCAAATGCTGCAAATACACGACTCAACGATTATCACTCCAAAAATCACTGAATTTTTCAAATGACCAAATGAACCTTACACAAATTCTTGGACCAAAACGCAACTGCAATCACATCATTAATTATGTTAAAAACTGTAATATCAATATCTAAACATTCTTCGTTTTTTTCCAGAGTACCTCTCGAATTGACTTGATATTGTTATGTAATGTTTGGGGGTGATGGGGAGGTGTGAGTGACTGCCTGGACCGGCCTACTGGGTGTTTCTTTATCCCTTGTGGCGCTATGTCTGGGGGTGATGAACGCCTCCCTGTCTCCCCTAAACATTATCCCATTGGTTTTCTATATATTCGTTGTTTTCTTTCTATAATTTTCTAGTATCGATTCTTCTAGTTTTTCGTCACTGACAGATACCGTCTCAACCCACAATGCAAGCGTCGATTAAGTCTCCAGCGATCGCCGCATAGCTAGTGGCGCAAAGGGCACATTTTATATGCGACATACGTGCCAACAAAACCTACACCAACAACAACAACAACGACGCTCCATTCGTGCAAAATAATGGAGCGGTAGGACAATAGGTGGTGACGTCCCAGGTGGAGGTTAAGTCAGATAATGCCCTCGTTAACGCGCCATTCGTGGGTAATAATGTCCCTCGGGCTTCGCCCTCGGAACATTATCATGCGCGGATCCAGGGGGGGGGGCGCACCCGGCGCGCGCCCCCCCTAAAAAAATCTCGAGAAGATTAAGAAGATCTCGGCGTTGGGGCTTCGCGCCTCCTGCGCTCCCATATCTTCTCCCAATATATTATGTTGACAATTTTTAGCGCCCCCTCTAACCGAAATTCCTGGATCCGCCCCTGATTATTACCCACGAATGGCGCGTAACTCGGGCATTATCTATAACCTAATGTTTAATTAGTAAATTCCATTGGTATTATTTAATTACGGAATTCCACGCAGTTATATATAAGAACGTTCATTTAAGTTTATTGGTTTCAAAACCAGTTAAGCCAGTTAAACCAGTTCAATACCAGTTAAACCAGTTCAATACCAGTTAAACCAGTTCAATACCAGTCACCAATTCCCAGTTGAACTGGACCAGTTGAGACCAGTTCGACTGGTTTTTTCACCTGGGATTGCATTTAGGGAAAGCTGGGGGGGGGGGGGGGTTAAGCACCCTCTACTCTAGCAAAAAAAACGCGTCTATCGGTTGCTTTATCTGGAGGATGCGCTAACAAGTTTGCATATGCGAGGACTGAGGAGTATTTTTGATCTCCGTAATTTTATTTACACATGTACTACATAATCTTTCAATGGTTCAGTATAGTCATAATCGTTCCACATGAGTAGACACGCGCATGCGTTATGACTGATGAAAAACGTATCAAACGTATAGAGGCCACTCCGTAACTGTGAACTTACTGTGGCATGTCGAATGTCTTATGACCTCGCCCCATTTGAACGAGTTATCTTTGCGCAGAGGCGATATCGTAACCAATGAGGTCTATCCGAGGTGCAATTATTGCTAGTTGAAAACTTATCCCAATACCCCGCAATGACGACGTGAAATACCGTCGGCATATGCAATTTTTGACGGTCTCTACGGGGACCTAAATAATTAAAACGAAAAGTAGAAAGAAAACGACATAAACCCATACATAAGCAACATATCAATTATGGTACCCGTCATTTTCTACATTCTTTTTTCCTCTTTCTTTTTCAAATTCTGAAGAAACCTTAATAAATTTAATATTTCTAACAGAAGTAGCAGAACCGCCTCTTTGATTGAGCAAACCCACTCACGTCTCGGTGCTCTATAGTTCCTCAACTTTTATCAAATGAGCGAGTACCTTATCTCGTCTAAGCATCCATCAAGTTGAAAGAGCGAAACAATTTAGCTTAATTACTTGGCTAATTAAGAGGAGCCCGTGAAAACGTACATGAGAGGATAGCCAATGACCAGAGGTTTCTACGAAGTACTGCTCACATGGTTTACCGTAGTCTTGCTCAAAGACCGAGCTGGCGCGCCGTCCGCTATCCAGGCTTATTGAGGGCGCCCTTAATTATCGCCAGATTCAGTTCCCGGCAGCGTATGTTTTTGTTACACCGCAGCGAAGGGTTTCTTGTCGTAACACTGGCAATTCCACTCTTGAAAGGAGACTCAAGCACGAATACGAAGTACAGTGTACACAGCGCGCGCGAAATGAAGTCGAGAGTCCTAGGGGTAAATAAAGCCACGCATCAAATAGATCAGCCGTATAGAGAGGAGTGAGTAGGTTGGGGATGCATGATATTAGATAGAGAAATCAAGTACTGAGTCCTAGGGTCAATAAAGCCGAGTGTCCTAGGGTCAATAAAGCCGAGGGTCCTAGGGTCAATAAAGCCGAGGGTCGGGGTCAATACAGCCGAGGGTCCTAATTACTGAGTCCTAGGGTCAATAAAGCCGAGGGTCCTAGGGTCAATAAAGCCGAGGGTCCTAGGGTCAATACAGCCGAGGGTCCTAATTACTGAGTCATATGGTCAATAAAGCCGAGGGTCCTAGGGTCAATAAAGCCGGGGATCCTAATTACTAAGTCCTAGGGTCAATAAAGCCGAGGGTCCTAGGGTCAATACAGCCGAGGGTACTAGGGTCAATAAAGCCGAGGGTCCTAGGGTCAATAAAGCCGAGGGTCCTAGGGTCAATAAAGCCGAGGGTCCTAGGGTCAATACAGCCAAGGATCCTAGGGTCAATACAGCCGAGGGTCCTAGGGTCAATAAAGCCGAGGGTCCTAGGGTCAATACAGCCGAGGGTCCTAATTACTGAGTCCTAGAGTCAATAAAGCTGAGGGTCCTAGGGTCAATAAAGCCGGGGATCCTAATTACTGAGTCCTAGGGTCAATAAAGCCGAGGGTCCTAGGGTCAATAAAGCCGAGGGTCCTAGGGTCAATACAGCCGAGGGTCCTAATTACTGAGTCCTATGGTCAATAAAGCCGAGGGTCCTAGGGTCAATAAAGCCGGGGATCCTAATTACTAAGTCCTAGGGTCAATAAAGCCGAGGGTCCTAGGGTCAATACAGCCGAGGGTACTAGGGTCAATAAAGCCGAGGGTCCTAGGGTCAATACAGCCGAGGGGCCTAGGGTCAATACAGCCGAGGGTCCTAATTACTGATTCCTAGGCTCAATAAAGCCGAGGGTATAGGGCCAATAAAGTCGAGGGTCCTAGGGTCAATAAAGCCGAGGGTCCTAGGGTCAATAAAGCCGAGGGTCCTAGGGTCAATACAGCCGAGGGTCCTAGGGTCAATACAGCCGAGGGTCCTAATTACTTAGTCCTAGGCTCAATAAAGCCGAGGGTATAGGGTCAATAAAGCCGAGGGTCCTAGGGTCAATAAAGCCGAGGGTCCTAGGGTCAATAAAACCGAGGGTCCTAGATTCCATAAAGCCGAGGGTCCTAGGGTCAATACAGCCGAGGGTCCTAATTACTGAGTCCTATGGTCAATAAAGCCGAGGGCCCTAGGGTCAATAAAGCCGGGGATCCTAATTACTAAGTCCTAGGGTCAATAAAGCCGAGGGTCCTAGGGTCAATACAGCCGAGGGTACTAGGGTCAATAAAGCCGAGGGTCCTAGGGTCAATAAAGCCGAGGGTCCTAGGGTCAATAAAGCCGAGGGTCCTAGGGTCAATACAGCCAAGGATCCTAGGGTCAATACAGCCGAGGGTCCTAGGGTCAATAAAGCCGAGGGTCCTAGGGTCAATACAGCCGAGGGTCCTAATTACTGAGTCCTAGAGTCAATAAAGCTGAGGGTCCTAGGGTCAATAAAGCCGGGGATCCTAATTACTGAGTCCTAGGGTCAATAAAGCCGAGGGTCCTAGGGTCAATAAAGCCGAGGGTCCTAGGGTCAATACAGCCGAGGGTCCTAGGGTCAATACAGTCGAGGGTCCTAGGGTCAATAAAGCCGAGGGTCCTAGGGTCAATAAAGCCGAGGGTCCTAATTACCGAGTTCTAGGGTCAATAAATCCGAGGGTCCTAGGGTCAATACAGCCGAGGGGCCTAGGGTCAATACAGCCGAGGGTCCTAATTACTGATTCCTAGGCTCAATAAAGCCGAGGGTATAAGGCCAATAAAGTCGAGGGTCCTAGGGTCAATAAAGCCGAGGGTTCTAGGGTCAATAAAGCCGAGGGTCCTAGGGTCAATACAGCCGAGGGTCCTAGGGTCAATACAGCCGAGGGTCCTAATTACTTAGTCCTAGGCTCAATAAAGCCGAGGGTATAGGGTCAATAAAGCCGAGGGTCCTAGGGTCAATAAAGCCGAGGGTCCTAGGGTCAATAAAACCGAGGGTCCTAGGGTCAATAAAGCCGAGGGTCCTAGGGTCAATACAGCCGAGGGTCCTAATTACTGAGTCCTATGGTCAATAAAGCCGAGGGCCCTAGGGTCAATAAAGCCGGGGATCCTAATTACTAAGTCCTAGGGCCAATAAAGCCGAGGGTCCTAGGGTCAATACAGCCGAGGGTCCTAGGGTCAATAAAGCCGAGGGTCCTAGGGTCAATAAAGCCGAGGGTCCTAGGGTCAATAAAGCCGAGGGTCCTAGGGTCAATACAGCCAAGGATCCTAGGGTCAATACAGCCGAGGGTCCTAGGGTCAATAAAGCCGAGGGTCCTAGGGTCAATACAGCCGAGGGTCCTAATTACTGAGTCCTAGGGTCAATAAAGCTGAGGGTCCTAGGGTCAATAAAGCCGGTGTTCCTAATTACTGAGTCCTAGGGTCAATAAAGCCGAGGGTCCTAGGGTCAATAAAGCCGAGGGTCCTAGGGTCAATACAGCCGAGGGTCTCAGGGTCGATACAGCCGAGGGTCCCAGGGTCAATACAGCCGAGCGTCCTAGGGTCAATATAGCCGAGGGTCCTAGGGTCAATACAGCCGAGGGTCCTAATTACTGAGTCCTAGGGTCAATAAAGCCGAGGGTCCTAGGGTCAATAAAGCCGAGGGTCCTAGGGTCAATAAAGCCGAGGGTCCTAGGGTCAATACAACCAAGGGTTATATGGTCAATACAGCCGAGGGTCCTGGGGTCAATACAGCCGAGAGTCCTAGGTTCAATAAAGCCGAGGGTCCTAGGGTCAATAAAGCCGAGGGTCCTAGGGTCAATAAAGCCGAGGGTCCTAGGGTCAATACAGCCAGGGGTCATATGGTCAATACAGCCGAGGGTCCTGGGGTCAATACAGCCGAGGGTCCTAGGGTCAATAAAGCCGAGGGTCCTAGGGTCAATACAGCCGAGGGTCCTAGGGTCAATAAAGCCGAGGGTCCTAGGGTCAATAAAGCTGAGGGTCCTAGGGTCAATAAAGCCGAGGATCCTAATTACTGAGTCCTAGGGTCAATAAAGCCGAGGGTCCTAGGGTCAATACAGCCGAGGGTCCTAGGGTCAATAAAGCCGAGGGTCCTAGGGTCAATATAGCCGAGGGTCCTAATTACCGAGTTCTAGGGTCAATAAATCCGAGGGTCCTGGGGTCAATACAGCCGAGGGGCCTAGGGTCAATACAGCCGAGGGTCCTAATTACTGATTCCTAGGCTCAATAAAGCCGAGGGTATAGGGTCAATAAAGCCGAGGGTCCTAGGGTCAATAAAGCCGAGGGTCCTAGGGTCAATACAGCCGAGGGTCCTAGGGTCAATACAGCCGAGGATCCTAGGGTCAATACAGCCGAGGATCCTAATTACTTAGTCCTAGGCTCAATAAAGCCGAGGGTCCTAGGGTCAATAAAGCCGAGGGTCCTAGGGTCAATAAAGCCGAGGGTCCTAGGGTCAATACAGCCAAGGGTCCTAATTACTGAGTCCTAGGCTCAATAAAGCCGAGGGTCCTAGGGTCAATAAAGCCGAGGGTCCTAGGCTCAATACAGCCGAGGGTCCTAGGGTCAATACAGCCGAGGGTCCTAAGGTCAATAAAGCCGAGTGTCCTAGGGTCAATAAAGCCGAGGGTCCTAGGGTCAATAAAGCCGAGGGTCCTAAGGTCAATAAAGCCGAGTGTCCTAGGGTCAATAAAGCCGAGGGTCCTAGGGTCAATAAAGCCGAGGGTCCTAGGGTCAATAAAGCCGAGGGTCCTTGGGTCAATAAAGCTGAGGGTCCTTGGGTCAATAAAGCCGAGAGTCCTAGGGTCCATAAAGCCGAGGGTCCTAGGGTCAATACAGCCGAGGGTCCTAAGGTCAATAAAGCCGAGGGTCCTAGGGTCAATAAAGCCGAGGGTCCTAGGGTCAATAAAGACGAGGGTCCTAGGGTCAATACAGCCGAGAGTCCTAATTACTGAGTCCTAGGCTCAATAAAGCCGAGGGTCCTAGGGTCAATAAAGCCGAGGGTCCTAGGGTCAATACAGCCGAGGGTCCTAATTACTGAGTCCTAGGCTCAATAAAGCCGAGGGTCCTAGGGTCCATAAAGCCGAGGGTCCTAGGATCAATACAGCCGAGGGTCCTAGGATCAATAAAGCCGAGGGTCCTAGGGTCAATAAAGACGAGGGTCCTAGGGTCAATACAGCCGAGGGTCCTAGGGTCAATAAAACCGAGAGTAGTAGGGTCAATAAAGACGAGGGTCCTAGGGTCAATACAGCCGAGGGTCCTAATTACTGAGTCCTAGGCTCAATAAAGCCGAGGGTCCTAGGGTCAATAAAGCCGAGGGTCCTAGGGTCAATACAGCCGAGGGTCCTAATTACTGAATCCTAGGCTCAATAAAGCCGAGGGTCCTAGGGTCCATAAAGCCGAGGGTCCTAGGATCAATACAGCCGAGGGTCCTAGGGTCAATAAAGCCGAGGGTCCTAGGGTCAATAAAGCCGAGGGTCCTAGGGTCAATAAAGACGAGGGTCCTAGGGTCAATACAGCCGAGGGTCCTAGGGTCAATAAAACCGAGAGTAGTAGGGGAAATAAAGCCGCGAGTAGTAAATAAAGTCGAGAGTCCTAGTCTTGTTACAAGGCCATAATATAGAGTGAACCCTTCGCTGCGATGTACAAAAAATATACGCAAAACCCTGATATGACGTACAATGAAAACTGCCTCTGAATGATGTACATTACTAAGCATTGCGTCACCGTTTGCAAATAAACCGACACAAACATTGATTTGTTATTTTCATATAAGTCTATCTTGATTATCTGCTAGTTCTGTTCCCCCATTTGTCCTGAAATTGTGGTATAACTTGGATAGGTTTTGTAATTTATTCTAAAGAAAAAACACACAAAACCACCAATGTGCTTGTATATTGATTGGATCACCCCGAACTTAAATACATGTCCCTCTATTTTACACTAATGAAAACGTCTAGCTGACCTCCAAGCTGTATGTTATATCGCTTGTATAGAGGTGATTCTACGCAACCTTTTAAACAGATTGTGGAAATTATTATACACGCCTGGAACCACTGATGTTTTTTGCCTTTGAATGCTTCTTTATTGCCATATATACTAGGTACATTTCTGCTAGAATGCCTTTAAAATGTCAAGTCACAAAGTACTGTATATGTACACCAAGTATTTGCTTGCTAGCACAAGCATCTTGGCAAGCTACGAATGCACCAGACTATTAAGATCCCACTCTTTCAATTATGTTTAATAACATGTTAACACTTTTAGAATATCCTGTTAATTGGTCTAATCAGAGAACATGTTTTATCAGAACTATTTGCGGTTCATTTCCGTGGGATTTGTATATATCCCAAAAGGGCAGGCCGTTAGAATATGAACGTCAATCAATGTGACCCTGTACTACATAATTGTTATCTTTCATCAATTTGTTTAGATTAATATTCATGCACTAATGCTCATCGGTACCCTGTTAGCCTAAACTGTTGTTTACGCGCGAGTCTCAGCTAATTATTATAAATGGTTTATTGATACAAAAATCGACATGGCAGCCCAGGGGCTGAATTACATCAAAATTTACACATTATTTTTAAAAATGTGTGTATAAACATTAAAAAGGTCTAAGAATAAAGACCACTAAAAATATAGGGAAGTTCGTAAATAAAATAAAATGTGGGTCATCTGGTGATGTTTGAGGGTTTCACTCCGATTGAACGATTTTTTTCACAGATGTCGCTTGCGTACAGTTTCTCATTGGTGCGAGTCATAATATGGTGTCGCTTGAGGTTTCCATTATGTGCAAAAATCTGTCCACATTTGTCGCATGTGTACGGTATCTCATTAGTGTGGGCCATTTGGTGTCGCTTGTGGTCTCCATTCTGCGTGAACGATTTTCCACAGATGTCGCATGTGTACGGTTTCCCATTGGTGTGCGTCATAATATGGTGTCGCTTGAGGTTTCCATTATGTGCAAACGATTTTCCACAGATGTCGCATGTGTAGGGTTTCTCAATAGTGTGGGTCATCTGGTGATGTTTGAGGGTTTCACTCCGATTGAACGATTTTTCACAGATGTCGCATGCGTACGGTTTCTCATTGGTGTGGGTCTTCTGGTGTCGCTTTAGGGTTCCACTCCACGCAAACGATTTTCCACAGATGTCGCATGTGTACGGTTTCTCATTAGTGTGGGTCATCTGGTGTAGTTTGAGGTCTTCATTCTGCGTGAATGATTTTCCACAGATGTCGCATGCGTAAGGTTTCTCATTGGTGTGGGTCATCTGGTGTAGTTTGAGGTCTTCATTCTGCGTGAATGATTTTCCACAGATGTCGCATGCGTAAGGTTTCTCATTGGTGTGGGTCATCTGGTGTAGTTTGAGGTCTCCATTCTGCGTGAATGATTTTCCACAGATGTCACATGTGTACGGTTTCCTATTGGTGTGGGTCATAATATGATGTCGCTTGAGGTTTCCACTATGTGCAAACGATATTCCACAGATGTCGCATGTGTAGGGTTTCTCAATAGTGTGGGTCATCTGGTGATGTTTGAGGGTTTTACTCCGATTGAACGATTTTTCACAGATGTCGCATGCGTACGGTTTCTCATTGGTGTGGGTCTTCTGGTGTCGCTTGAGGTCTCCACTCCACGCAAACGATTTTCTACAGATGTCGCATGTGTACGGTTTCTCATTGGTGTGGGTCATCTGGTGTCGTTTGAGGGTTCCACTCCACGCAAACGATTTTCTACAGATGTCGCATGTGTACGGTTTCTCATTAGTGTGGGTCATCTGGTGTTGCTTGAGGTTTCCATTGTGCGTGAATGATTTTCCACAGATGTCGCATGCGTAAGGTTTCTCATTAGTGTGAGTCATCTGGTGTCGCTTGAGAGTTCCATTCTGCGTGAATGATTTTCCACAGATGTCGCATAAGTAAGGTTTCTCATTGGTGTGAGTCATCTGGTGTAGTTTGAGAGTTCCACTCTGCCTGAACGATTTTGCACAGATGTCGCATGCGTAAGATTTCTCATTAGTGTGGGTCATCTGGTGTCGCTTGAGAGTTTCACTCCACGCAAACGATATGCTGCAGATGTCGCATGCGTACGGTTTATCAACGGTGTGGGTCATCTTGTGTTGTATAAGGTCTCCATTCAGCCTGAACGATTTTCCACAGATGTCGCATTGGTGTGGGTCATCTGGTGACGCTCGAGGTCTCCATTCTGCAGGAACGATTTTCCACAAATATCGCATGTGTACGGTTTGTCATCGGTGTGGGTCATCTGGTGTTTCTTGAGGTGTCCACTCTGCCTGAACGATTTTCCACAGATGTCGCATTGGTGTGGGATATTTGATGTCGCTTGAGGTTTTGAGGTAATGTGAAGGTTTTGCTGCAGATGTCGCATGAGTGCCCCTTCTAGATGATGTGCATTTTACATGTAAAACTAGGACTCATTTTGGCCGTGTGTTATTTGCTGTATCCTCATAACTAGCACTCTCGTCTACATCCGACTCTTCAAAATGTGCAAAGATAAAAAGCAGCAAAAAGTAAAATTTTCTACTAAAAAATAGTACATTCAGCAGCGTAATTAGGGGTAGTTTTTAAGGGGTACTTAGTTGTCAAACCGCTCGACCCTGTCCCACCGCTTGATCTGACCTGTCCCACTGCTCGACCCGTCCTACAAAAGTACTTAGCACAAAAAGGTCTTGCTCAGTAATAAAAGGTTATCAGCCAAAACTCCACGTGCTTTTCATTCAAAACAAAAAACAGTTGAATATCATCAACTGAAGTTTTGGTTTGTAACCTCGTTTTTTTCAAGGAAATTGTTTTAACTAAACAAATGTTGGTGCTATTCTGCTACATGTACTAAACACAAGTAACATTAACAACAGTAACGTTTTATGCCCTGCTGGTTCTAAGCATGGAGGTATGGAGAAGAATACGACTCACAACAGAAAATCATTTTACTCTATTTTATTTTGTTGAAGTCAAGGCACAAATTTGGAATACCCCGCCACTCGTCTGCCCACTTCGTATCCGGATATATACGCGCTGTACAGTGAGTGTTCACGATTATTTTTCGGAGGCCAGAGAGACTTTGGGTCAACTCGTACCCGAGTCAAGTCGTACCCGAGTCAACTCGTACCCGAGTCAACTCGTACCCGAGTCAAGTCGTACTCCCCTCCCGGTAATTGAATTTCCTTTTTACCATAGTAATATTTTCTCAACATATTCTAAATAAATTTGATGTATGTTTCTTTTTCACTGGATGGCTATCGCTATTCGCGACTTTGCAAACTTCTTAAAATGCAATTGGCTTGGAATGTTTCGTAAGGAATATCTCTTTAATAAGTATTTTTATTATCGAAAAAATTATGAATGGTAGGCTATAGTTGTTATTTAATTTTGTTGATCGATTTCATATTAATGATTTGTAATTATTGTCAAAAAATTAAGAATGATATTTTGTTTTTCTATTTTTAGGTATTTGATGCATGATACACTGCAAACTCCGTGTTTTACCATTGACCAAGAATATTTAGACAAGAAAGTTTTTTTTTTTTTTACAATACTTCACATGGCTCAAATCTAAATTGTGAATAGGGGTTTGTTCTGGGTGGCTCTGAAAAGAGCCGACTCGGGCACGAGCCGACTCGGGCACGAGCCGACTCGGGCACGAGCCGACTCGGGCACGAGCCGACTCGGGCACGAGCCGACTCGGGCACGAGCCGACTCGGGCACGAGCCGACTCGGGCACGAGCCGACTCGGGCACGAGCCGACTCGGGCACGAGCCGACTCGGGCACGAGCCGACTCGGGCACGAGCCGACTCGGGCACGAGCCGACTCGGGCACGAGCCGACTCGGGCACGAGCCGACTCGGGCACGAGCCGACTCGGGCACGAGCCGACTCGGGCACGAGCCGACTCGGGCACGAGCCGACTCGGGCACGAGCCGACTCGGGCACGAGCCGACTCGGGCACGAGCCGACTCGGGCACGAGCCGACTCGGGCACGAGCCGACTCGGGCACGAGCCGACTCGGGCACGAGCCGACTCGGGCACGAGCCGACTCGGGCACGAGCCGACTCGGGCACGAGCCGACTCGGGCACGAGCCGACTCGGGCACGAGCCGACTCGGGCACGACTCGACTCGGGCACGACTCGACTCGGGCACGACTCGACTCGGGCACGACTCGACTCGGGCACGACTCGACTCGGGCACGACTTGACTTTGGTGTAAAATTTGGGGTATGAGTTGACTTGGCTCTGTGGGTACGAGTTGACCTAGTCCCACTAGTGTTCCCCCGGTAAACTGCGTTATACCAGGGGCACACTAGGGGGACTAGAGTTTAGCCCAGGGACCAATTTCACGGAGCTGCTAATAAGCACAAAAATTTGCTGAGCACAAAAACGTCTTGCTCATTAAAAACAAGTTATCAGCCAAAATTCTACGTGTTTTTTATGCTAAGCAAAGAAACAGCTGATTATCAATCAAAAACAATAAAGATCACGTGAAAATTTGGTCTGTAACCTTGTTTTTACCAAGGATAAATTGTAATGCTAAGCACATTTTTGTGCTTAGCAGCTCCGGGAAATTGGCCGTTGGACGACGTCTTCATTGCACTACGACTAACGTCCAGGATTTAAGACCTCTGTGCAATACGACTCAAAAAAGAAACTAATTTTACTCTCGTTTTTACCTTGTTGAAAAAGTCAATTTCTCGTCTATGCATTCTATGTGTCCTTATCTATGAGAACGGAGGGTTAAGAAATTCCGGATGTTATGCTGACCGACGTTTTTTCAGGGAAATAAACTCCAACAACGTTTTAACTTGTACTACTCTCTTCGTCAGTTTCACATCGAGTTCGTACGTGTATGCACACGCGCGCCCTTGGCTCTCCGCAGGGGGGGGGGGAGGGGGGCCCTTCGAGACTGTGATTTCGAAACGCTGATGTACCGTCCATTCTCAAAATAGGGGGGAACAATTTTCTCACGCGAAAAATTAAGAGTTTTTGGCATCCAATCTTAACATTTTGTCTTTTGTAGATGTAGCAGTGATATACTGAATTTTTTAAAAAATCTGCCTGTGAACCCCTTGCGTTTTATCGTGTTGTTTTCAAACGAAAATGGCAGAAAATGACATCGCCCCAAAAAAAATTCGTGTAGATCGTGCCTGTGTACCTGGCTTTGCGGACGTTATATCAATCACTGAATTCGGGGAGCGAGCGCGGAGCAAATTTGTACGTGTTTCAATGGTGTGCTTCGAGGTAGCGATCTATACGTACGTATTTACTGTGTGAGATGTGTGGCTCATTAGCCTCTGTCATGAAATGACGAAAATCAACCGAAGAGGGCATTTTGCGGAAATTTGTCAATTATGGCTTCCGAGCTCTCGCGTAAGACTAACGTTAGCTATACCATGGAGGAAGGAAAACAGATAGTTAGTGAAGTGGGGGGAAATACTTAATTAAAAAAATGGCCAATCATAAAACTAGATTTGTTTTCCTGCACTTCAAGTGTATTGATGCTCTTCAGAAAATCGGTTAGGCCCAACATTTTAACTAATTAGTGCCTACAATGTTTTTTTACAGTGGCACTAAACTGAAGCTTTATTTGAATGCCATATATTTGAATGCCATACAGTAAATATTTTCTGGGGCCAATTCATACAAGCAATATTCTTTTTGCATTTTGTATTTTTTCTTTGGACATGAAATGTAAATTTGGGGCTTTACACACAAGCACTTTGTTCACATTATTGCTATAATTATGGGCGTTAAACCTCAACATTCCTAAATCCAGCAAAAACCAACCAGTTTTAAACACTTTTTATAGTGTCACAATAAATGTAGACGCCTGTGAAATCTAGTATCTTTAACCTTTATTGACTGAAACCTCACATGGGTCATAAATGACATTTACTATTAAAAGAATTTCGTAAATATTAAACTTGGATTTTCCAAGAATTGTTCCTAATTGCGCTGCGACTTAGGGAACAGTCGGTCGATTGTGTGCCAAATTTCTGGACGCCACCGTTTTGGGTATTTTCGGACTAAATTTACACCCAAATTGTTAACAGAGGCTAAATAGCAAGCATTCATAATATTAAGATGGTAAAGGTACAATGAATTTGCAGTTTGTCAACAAAGAAGTTTGGCAACATTGCATGAGGACTGTCGGCCCAACAGTTTATAAACAATGTAAACGTCGAAGTAAAACTAGCTACGCACGTACGTGCTACGCATGTAGCGTGAGCACACTTTCACCAACTGGTCATTTTTTCAGTCGCTGTTTCTTCCCCCCCCGTAATTTTACGGTTTTGGATGACATTCAGCCTTATGCCTACGGTTTATTCTTCCGAAATAGCCACAGCCTTTAGGGTTCCGTCGTAAGCCATAAAGTTCTGACATTGACGACACACGTGTTGCTGTTGTAAAGCGCCGCCATCTTGACAATTTTCCGTGCGTTGACCTTTTAGAAAGGTCATGACAGAGGCTAATGAGCGTGGAAGAATGAATGAGATACATTTCAACGTTGGTGGCGCACTTTGTTCGCCCCCCCCCCCCCCCCGCCCCCCCCCCCCCCCCCCCCCCCCCTGGCTCTCCGCGAATCCGCGATCGATGCTACATACAATACTGCGCGCATTGATATTGAGCGTGCACGCAGCATCGCGCATACAGCGCACGTCGTATACGAACTCGAGTCGGTATGAAACTGATGAAGAGAGTCTACAAGTTTAACGTTGCTTTTGAGTTTAATTTCCAGAAAAACGTCATCCTGTGTAGCATATGGAATTTCTAAACCTCCCGTTCTCATAGATAAAGACACGATGATAATATGTGAGGGTGGAATTATTGTCTACAATGAGGTAAAAATATTGAACATTTCATCATAATTGTTTTCGCCCACGTTTAAGAGGCTTCGTATTCTGGACTCCCTCCGTAACGTAGGGAGGTTAGGGAGTCCACTAGACCGAGTTACTGGCCTCTAGTTATCGCTTTTTTAACATTTGGACATCATCTGGCACTACTAGAGGCCGAGCCAGACTAGTAATAACTAATTTTTGAAAACTCTTAAATGTGGTTCAAAATATCGCCAAAATCCACCAAAATACTTAACAATAACAAATTACCTCTAAATCGTTTTAGTCTTCCATATGTGTCCAAGCTGAGTTAACAAATTTCTAAGGTATTCACGATCAATTCTTGACCTGCAAATCGAGGAAATTCGACGACAGTATTCGAGCGAGTACTGCACACTTGTTCGCCATGATTTTGAACAATAGTGCTTGCCGACCATACCACTATACGCGGGGGTGCTTTGCGATGTCACAGGTCATTTTTTATCGCGTTCACATATGCGCGCGACGCGATACTGACCTGTGACACCGCAAAGCACCCCCGCGTATAGTGGTACAGTCGGCATGCACTTTGGCAGTGACGTCACAGGCATCCCACAATGCTCGTTCAAAAAATTGTGAACAATAAGTGTGCAGTACTCGCTCGAATATTGTCGTCGAATTTCCTTGATTTGCAGGTCAAGAATTGATCGTGAATACCGTAGAAGTTCGTTAACTCAGCTTGGACACATATGGAAGACTATAAAGACGATTTAGAGGTAATTTGTTAAGTATTTTGGTGGATTTTGGCGATATTTTGAACCACATTTAAGATTTTTCAAAAATTAGTTATTACTCTGGCTCGGCCTCTAGCGCCAGATGATGTCCAAATGTTAAAAAAGCGATAACTAGAGGCCAGTAACTCGGTCTAGGAGTCCACCTGGGCTAGACTAGAGTTGACCCATTTCCACGATTTTCCACAGATGTCACATGCGTACGGTTTCAACAACATACTTTTACAACATCATGAACACGATTTAACTCGCATTTACTCAAATAAAACACCGTCAACGCCACAAAACATATACAGTGTAGTCAACACATCCCCTGTTTAACCACGAAATTAAATACTATATTCTGCAGTTTAAACAAGCAAAACTTACCTTCACGTGCGTATTCTGCCATTTTTGGTTGCCAAATTACTTATTTTGTTAACGCCCTTTTTTGATAGAGGGCGTCATGATCACTAGGAGCACGTGGATTTCGCTCGAGTTTCGCTGGGGATCGTGCGATTGTGAGCGCACACGATGCCCACTTACTTGCGCATGTAATTTGGATGCGATAGGATGTTATGTGACACTAATAACGAACACAACAAAACACAAAATAAATAATAAAATTAACATCTTGTCATTTTCGATTTGATATGAATGACAATTTCCACCAATAAAAACAAAAACATAATAGGAGCGGAAGAAGATACATGTACAGGCCCGTACGCAGGGGGGGGGGGGGGGGGGGGGGGGGGGGGGTGCGACGGGTGCGTACGCACCCCCCCCCCCCCCCAACAAATTACTAAAAGGTCCACATTTTCCGGATAAATAATGGTATTTTGATGTAGAAATAACTGTACTACAGGCACACGAAAAATTTTGGTCCCATTTTTGGTCCCATCAGTACATTTTTCGCCCCCCAAATTACCAAAAGGTCCAAATTTTTCGGGGTAAATAATGGTATTTTGATGAAAAAATAACGATACTGGCCAGAAAATTTTTGGTTTCATTTTTGGTCCCATCAGTACAAATTCGCACCCCCCATAAAAAATCCTGCGTACGGGCCTGATGTATCTGCTAAAGGATGCAACATTGGTGTAGCTAAAACAGCCCGTGGTAATGGAGAATTTCAAATACATTTTTGCGTCCAATAAAAGACGGTTCATAAAAAATGATACTGAATTTAAAGGCTTTAAATAAGCATGTCAAATACCATCGTTTTCAGATGGAAACTTTGCAGTTGGCTATGCAGTTAATGAACAAAGACTGCTATATGGCATCTACTTGATCTTCGTGATGCTTATTACTCTGTGGCAATTGCATACGAACACAGTAAATATCTTAAATTTCAGTGGGGAGACTATGTCCGATCAGTACAACATGCAGTTGGGAGTCAAAAATCGCCTTAAGCCGAAGACGAAGACGAAGCCAGGGATTCGAAAAGGCCCTATGTCTTTCGACTCGCATGCCTCCCTAATGGGCTTGCTTCAGCTCCACGTGTATTCACCAAGGTCATGAAACCTATATTCTTTGCCCGCAGAGACAAGGGATTACAATCAGTTGCATATATTGATGATTCGTTGTTGTATGCTGAATCATATGTGGAATGTTGCAAAAATGTGAAAGCTACAATACAGTTAATGAACCAAACTGAGTTTATGGTTTATGACCAGAACTCAGTCGTTAATTCGACACAAACATCTCCTTCCTCATGCATCACGGCCTCCTTGTCCTCCAACGTTCACGTTGCGCCATCGTTGGTCTCAGCTTTTGAGCGGGCTTAGGCATAATTATTTCAGCCAATTCTGAATTAGCAGACAAATATGCCCATCAACAGGACGTTCTGTTGAGGGGTTTTCAGCCGCTGCAATTAAAAGAATCATAACTTTCAACTACTGTCAAAGCATATGGCGAATTTTAAGAAGACGACACAGGGAATCCTCGTGTCATGGTTTAAATTCCCCTAATTGTGTTTGGTATATTGCAGTATCTATCACTGCACTGTTTAGGTTATAATCATGTATAGGTGAACGGGCAATTTTACCCGATCTGAACTGCATACCAACGGACGGCGAACGGGTTAAAGACGGGATGGACGAAGTAGCATCGTATTTATGACATTGTTTGGCCAAAGTTATACGTTCTACCCCAGCACAGCCCGTTTTACAATTGGTTTAGAACGGGGCAGGACGTTTTGAGAACTATAGTTCGGTGTGGCGTAAGCAGTGGAAACGACTCCCGGATTGCCTCGATCTTCCAGATCCTACTACGACCATTCCCGTTTTTAATAATTATCATGGTCCCACCACGTTCTATCCGATTTTGTACCACGATTTGTACCACGATTTTCATTTTTTGGGATCGGGAAGTTCGTATATAAAATAACGAGGTCGGATGCCCAATGTGATAGTGGTGTTAGGGGGGATAAACCTTTCGCACGTGACGTCAGCTTCTAACTTTCGCAGGTCCAGTATACGCATTTTCCAGAATGTACTTTGTATTGCATTAAGGGGGAGGGTAAAGCCCCCTCTACTCTAGCACAGGCTGTAAAACCGCGCCTGTCGGTTGCTTTATCTGGAGGATGCACTAACAAGTTTGCATGCGAGGACTGAGGAGTATTTTTGATATCCGTGATTTTATTTACTACATAATCTTTCAATGGTTCAGTAGTCATATCGTTCCACATGAGTAGACACGCGCATGCGTAACGGCTGATGCAAAACGCATCAAACGTAGAGGCCACTCCGTAACTGTGAACTTACTGTGGCATGTCGAATGTCTTATGACCTCGCCCGATTTGAACGAGTTATCCTTGCGCAGAGGCGATATCGTAACCAATGAGGCCTACTCGAGGGATCGCTTCTCGGGCTTTTGGCCAAGATCAACGGGAGTCTACGATGGCCAGCCGAGAAATCCAGAGAGACCTGTCTACATACCTGACGACGGAGGTGAGGATTTCCTACGATGAGATGTGCCAGCTGAATGCCACCACCCCCGGGGAGACTGACGTCGCCTGCGTCCAGCAGCTGAGCGACAACAAATGGTGCGTCACCACAACAACTGAAGCAGCGAAGTCGAAGATCCTGCAAGCCGGCCTGCTCGTCGGGCAAAATCGAGTGACAACCACGCCGGTGAGCAGGAAGCTGACGTTCGTAACCATCCGTGACGCACCATTTGAGCTGCACGATGTCACCATCTCCTCGGCGCTATCTGCATACGGCAAGGTGGCCGGCATCAGACGAGGACACTGGCAGAAGCATCTTGGGTGGGAGAACGGCAACCGGCACGCACGTATGGACTTGAGTCGTCCCATCGCATCGTACGTGCGTGTCGGTGGGTACCAACTGAGGGTGAGCTACGACCACCAGGAGAGGACATGCCGGGTTTGCGGGTTAGTCGGCCACCTGGCTGCGGGGTGCCCGTCAGTTGTGTGCTACAACTGCAACAAGCACGGGCACCGCAGCCGGGAGTGTCCCGAGCCGGTGATATGTCGGGGGTGCGGGGAGACGGGGCACTATGCCGCACGGTGCCCCCGTTCATACGCCGGTCGGTTGCGTGTTTCGGCATTCACCGACTCGGTCAACGACGACATCGGCGACGACCCGCAGCCCGAGAGACCACCCAGACCACCTCGGGCCGGTCCAGACCCTGCTGCTACCACCCGTCAGGCGAGACCGCCCAGAGTACCCCGGACCCCACCACAGGACGCCCCACCGCAGCCGGCCAGACCACTCAAGATTTCACGGCCTAGCACCCCACCGCAGAGACCATCTGAAGCCGGCACATCCACTGTAGGCGGCACCAAGCCCGCACGCACAGCCAACCGTCCACCTCGGCGTGGTGCGGGCGAGGCGTTTGCCCCGACCACGGAGAGTGCGACGGCAACGGTCTCGATGTCATCGTTGTCGTCGTCCAACACATCGATGACTACGAACGTGTCGTTCCCCTCCGTGGAAGGCGGTGAGAGTAACCTGTACGAGCCGAACCTCCCGTCGATAACGCCGGACGTGAAAACCAGGGACTGGGTGGAGATGGTCGCGATTGCGGAGGCGGAGATACAGCAAGAGATGGAGCGACGGGGCCAGGATAGCAATTCCGACGGGTCCGTCGTCTCCATAATATCTACCGCCTCCGTAAAACGCTGTCACCATTCCTCAGATTCCCCTGAGGAATGGTCGACAATACAAAAGAAGAAACCAAGTACAACCAAGAAGAAGAAGGCACGAGCCAACACAAAATGAACTGTTTTCTTTGGTGGTGGGTTAAGTGAGTTGTTTTGTTTAAATAAGTGGTGGTGGGTTTATTCCCTTTGTGTGTTTTGTAAATAATAAGATGTAAATTTTATGTAAATAATTCCACAGTTGTGCGTTTTTCGTAAATTATAGGAAGAGTCAATTGTTGTGTAAATAACATTCCAGTTGTCCATTATTGATAGTAATCCAAGCGTTTCTTTTGGTGGAGGGTTATTTTCCTAGAGCTGTTCATTTAATGTATGCATTGTTTAAACAAGTTGTTATTAATTTTTATATTGTAAATACTGTGACTGTTGTGTATATGAGCGTTTGGTATATTTACAAGAATAAACCAATTTAAAAACCTAACCGAGGTGCGATTATTGCTAGTTGAAAACTTATCCCAATACCCCGCAATGACGACGTGAAATACCGTCGGCATATGCAATTTTTGATGGTCTCTACGGGGACCTAAATAATTAAGACCAAAAGTAGAACAAAACACATAAACCCATACATAAGCAACATATCAATTATAGTACCTGTCATTTTCTACATTCTTTTTCCTCTTTCTTTTTCAAACTATACACAAACCTTAACAAATTTAAAACAGAAGTAGCAGATACGCCTCTTTGATTGAGCAAACCCACTAGCAGGCTCACGTCACGGTGGCCTATAGTTCCTCAACTTTTATCAAATGAGCGAGTACCTTATCTCGTCTAAGCATCCATCAAGTTGAAAGAGCGAAGCAATTTAGCTTAATTACTTGGCTAATTAAGAGGAGCCCGTGAAAACGTACATGAGAGGATGACCAGAGGTTACTACAAGTACTGCTCACATGGTTTATCGTAGTCTTGCTCATCTCAAAAACCGAGCTGGCGCGCCGTCCGCTATCCAGACTTATTGAGGGCGCCCTTAATTATCGCCAGATTCAGTTCCCGGCAGCGTATATTTTTGTTACACCGCAGCGAAGGGTTTCTTGTCGTAACACTGGCAATTCCACTCTTGAAAGGAGACTCATGCACGAATACGAAGTACAGTGTATCCAGCGCGCGCGAAATAAAGTCGGGAGTCCTAGGGTAAATAAAGCCACGCATCAAATAGATCAGCCGTATTATTGATAGAGAGGAGTGAGTAGGTTGGGGATGATTTTAGATAGAGAAATCAAGTACTGAGTCCTAGGGTCAATAAAGCTGAGGGTCCTAGGGTCAATAAAGCCGAGGGTCCTAGGGTCAATAAAGCCGAGGGTCCTAGGGTCAATAAAGCCGAGGGTCCTAGGGTCAATAAAGCCGAGGGTCCTAGGGTCAATACAACCGAGGATCCTAGGGTCAATACAGCCGAGGGTCCTAATTACTGAGTCCTAGGGTCAATAAAGCCGAGGGTCATAGGGTCAATAAAGCCGGGGGTCCTAGGGTCAATAAAGCCGAGTGTCCTTAGGTCTTAGGGTCAATAAAGCCGAGGGTCCTAGGGTCAATACAGCCGAGGGTCCTCGGGTCAATATAGCCGAGGGTCCTCGGGTCAATATAGCCGAGGGTCCTAATTACTGAGTCCTAGGGTCAAGCCGAGAGTCCTGGGGTCAATAAAGCCGAGAGTAGTAGGGGAAATAAGTTGAGAGTCCTAGGGTCAATAAAACCGAGAGTCCTAGGGTCAATAAAGCCGAGAGTAGTGAATTAAGTCGAGAGTCCCAGTGTTAGGGTTAGGGTTAGGTAATATAGAGTGAATCCTTCGCTGCGGTGTACACAAAATATACGCAAAACCCTGATATGACGTACACTGAAAACTGCCTCTGAATGATGTACATTACTAAGCATTGCGTCGCCGTTTGCCCCAAAACCGACACAAACATTATGTTTTTTTATTTTCATATAAGTCTATCTTGATTATCTGCTTGTTCTGTTCCCCATATTTGTCCTGAAATTGTGGTATAACTTGGATAGGTTTGGTAATTTATTCTGAAGAAAAAACACACAACACAAATGTGACCCGCTCCTACGAAACCCGACATAAGTCGCACAGGCTATTTCGTGATACAGCTCGTCAACGTTAAAATGAGGTAACAAATCTAGCGGACATCGATTTTTTGTTTTTCGTTATTTTTTTATTCTTTAATATACATTTTAACCCTCAGTTAGGTTAAACGAAATCAACTTTATTGATGTGAAAGTACACAAATCATGCATTTATTGAGGAAAACTGTCCTAAAAGTGGTAATTTATTTCCCAAATACATCGAAATAAATTCCTCATAAAATTTGAAGTATGTATGGTAAAAAGGTGGTTTTAGTACCAAATTAAAGCTGAAGATGTGTACTAAATGGAAATAACAATATCTCACTTTTCGAAAACCCCACTTATGTCTGGTTTTGTGGGAGCAGGTCACTTAATGTGCTTGTATATTGATTCGATTACCCCGAACTTAAATACATGTCCCTTTATTTCACACTAATATAATACAAACGTCTAGCTTATCTCCAAGCTGTGTGTTATTTCGCTTGTATAGAGGTGATTCTATACGCAACCTTCTAAAGAGATTGTGGAAATTATTATGATACACGCCTGGAACAACTGATGTTTTTGGTCTTTGAATGCTTATTTATTGTCATATATACTAGGTACATTTCTGATAGAATGCCTTTAAAATGTCAAGTCACAAAGCACTGTATATGTACACCAAGTATTTGCTTGCTAGCACAAGCATCTTGGCAAGCTACGTATGCACCAGACTAGTAAAATCCCACTCTTTCAATTATGTTTAATAAAATGTTAACACTTTTAGAATATCCTGTTAATTGGTCTAATCAGAGAACATGTTTTATCAGAACTATTTGCGGTTCATTTCCGTGGGATTTGTATATCCCAAAGGAGCCGGCCGTTAGAATATGAACGTCAATCAATGTGACCCTGTACTACATAATTGTTTGGTAAATATAATATCTTTCATCAATTTGTTGAGATTAATAATGCATGCACTAATGCTCATCTGTACTCTATTAGCCTAAACTGTTGTTTACGCGCGAGTCTCAGCTAAGGATTGTGACAAATACAATAAACAAGTCGATTTCGTTAAACTATCGAAGAGTCTTCATCAGGTGAAATATGTTATTGAAGCTGCATTGTGTCGCTGACGGCAGCAGTTTCATCGTGTCCTGGAGAAAAAGAGGGGAAGGCTTACAAATGATGCTTTCATGGACAGTTTCTGTAAATGGTTTTTACGGTAATAACATGACTATAGTATGTACGGCATGAGAAATGGGTTCCCATGCACCCCCATTCTAAAACAAAATTCCAAGATAATTGTTAGCATCTCTAGGACATCTAATTAAAGAATGTTGATGTTGCCAGCGAAAAAAATGTCCCATGATGTCTATAATTTGCATATTTCCAAAATAGCTGCCGTGCGCTCAATAATATGTCTAATGAGCCGATGTTGGAGGTCAAAATCACCCTATTCAGTCGAAAGTAATAACAAGTAGTTTGCGTAATTATATTCTGTCTCCCGGTAAATCCATCATAATTCCATCCTAAATAGGCATGCACCTGAAACATATAGTCTTGGTCTGCTTACATGCGTGCTTTTCTATGGCCCTATAAACAAGGTGCCGTAGGCTGAGACTACCATAGACTTGTGCGCATGTAAGCTAAGTGTGACGTCATTATGTTTTAGGTCTATTCTGAACTGTTAGTAATCTGTTATTTGTGTACATAATGTATTTATTTTAAGGAGATTTAATATCATAAATGTATTTGAAATGCGTCTACATATTTATTTATCTATACTTCATCTCCTGCATATAATGTAAGCAAACGTAAGCCCACATCTTAACTAACGTGGTGGCATTTTATGTATCTCTTTAATGTAAGCCCCAACATCCTACTTCCCCTGATGACAAGTTAATGATCACCCTAATTTAGTTAATGGCCCAAGCCCAGAATCCTCCCAGACACCCTGTCTACATTTTATTACCCCGAAACCTTGTGAGGGACCAGTCCTTGTGACCACACATGTATTTAATAACCATTAATTAAAGTCCCCTTATTTTATTATATTGTGCCCACACAGCACCTCCTTGCAGCACCCAATATTTAAGTCAGCCCCCCATGCCTTAGCTTCAGACCTTCTTGGATCTCAGTGAGTACACACTCTCAAATGAGACCATCGACTCCTGTAAAACAGTATTCGTCTGTGTTTGAAAAATAAACATAGTGGCCCACCAGTAGGGCCTACTTGTTCCATGCAGTGAGATTCGTCTGTTCTTCTGTGTACTATTTCTTCTGTGTCTAGTTATACACACTCCGCTCTATAGCTCTCAACCAACACTATTTAGTAACCTGACTTCGGTACGGTATCAATATACCAATTATACCATCAACAATTCAGTGTTACAGTATTGCCTTGAATTTTTTATTTTTCATGTTGTATATATATATGTACATGTATTTAATGTTGGCATGGCTGCATTTGGAGAGCCACTCGATTGTGATTTAGTTCACATTTGGCAATCCTTCAGGGGTGTTACCATGTCTTGTTTTGTTTTGTTTTATGTCATTTGTTCATCTGTGTACTGTACCTTTTTATGTTTGCCCTAAGAAATAATAAATGAAAAAGAAAATGAATGAAAATGCATA
The DNA here is from genome assembly GCA_037893245.1 of Crossaster papposus. Classification (NCBI taxonomy): domain Eukaryota; kingdom Metazoa; phylum Echinodermata; class Asteroidea; order Velatida; family Solasteridae; genus Crossaster; species Crossaster papposus. The sequence continues at coordinate 212,357 of JBAIAA010000279.1, read as the reverse complement.
ATTTTCATTTACCATCATCAAAGGGGAGTCTGATTTGAAACAGGTAAAACCTATAACTCATGTGCCACCGATTCTATAAATAATAGGAATGAGTTCTGGCTCTAGCGGCAGATCACACCGGCATCGTGCGTGTGGTTGCATGCGATCTCCGCCCAACAAAATGAAGGGTAATTGGTGATGTTCGTCTCTGACCCGTCGCACGCGAAGCCGTCCATGTACACAGGGCCTTCCCCTTGGCCGAAATGGGCGCCGGACTTGGCCTCCACTGCGCCCGAGAAGCCCAGCTGACGGCAAACCACCTCGGCATCCGTCACATCCCAATCGGTATCGCAGAGAGTGCCCCATGCGTTACCTTGGTAAATTTCGACGCGGCCATTGGTGTCGTTCGAACCGCCGACCAACCTAACGGGTAAAATGTCTGTGGGTAAAATTGAATTCTAGCGTTAATCCTGGAAATAAATTATTGATGGGGGACAAGTGCGCATAGGTTGCGGAAATTAGCCTGAAACTGATGAAGGGAATAAACTGGGAAAAATTCTAGGAAGAAGAAAAAAACGTATTATTAGTGTACATGTACACACAAACTGAGACCGAAGCCTACAGGGCTTTTTTAAGAACGCAAACGAAATGGAGGACTTAGACTTCAATTTTGTAACATCCTTCAGGGCTTAGTTTGTTAATATTATAACTCGAGTGTAACTGTAAACAAATTCCTTACTGCGTCTGCATATCACTCCGGTAACGAGTGTAAAGATGCCGGGTTAATAATGAATTATAACGGACGCACTTGTTGCAGTGGACTATAACTTTAGTCTGACATGTTTTATTCCAGTACTCAGAAGTTGTGTGAAGACTAGACTCTATTCCAGTCAGCTTAATAACATAAAGGGCGCCATCCATTGTTAGTACATTTACATACAATGAGATATGTTACATCCTCTTTCTTAAGATAACGTCCACAGAAGTGAATTTGTTATTTATTTATTTATTTTTTATTTATTATTATTATTATTTTTTTTTTTTTTTTTTTTTGAATTACAAAACGGAAAAAACGCTAAACTTTTTCTTTAACTTTTAACTTTCTTTAACTTTCAATTTTGAAGAGCTACGTCAAACAATTTAACCATGAGCACTTTAGAACTGTTTTCTAGCTAAATTGGTACATTTTTAATGAAATAAAAACAATAGCGATTAGACTTGTAGTTTTCATTAACTGATCGTTTTGTTTTGGATGGGTTCCTGAAAAACAGTAGTTATAGGCAATTTACTTAAATCACTGTGAATTAGAATGGTATCTGTAACTTTACAAGGACAGTTTATTTGGTTTGTTGACAACTCTGCCTGAACGTGTTACATATGGTTGTTCGTTGTGAGTTCCTTGCATATTGTAGAGGTTATGTGGTTTTTCTCTGTTGACGGTGTGTTGCGGAGTTGGTTGCGGAGTTGGTTGCGGAGTTGGTTGCGGAGTTGGTTGCGGAGTTGGTTGCGGAGTTGGTTGCGGAGTTGGTTGCGGAGTTGGTTGCGGAGTTGGTTGCGGAGTTGGTTGCGGAGTTGGTTGCGGAGTTGGTTGCGGAGTTGGTTGCGGAGTTGGTTGCGGAGTTGGTTGCGGAGTTGGTTGCGGAGTTGGTTGCGGAGTTGGTTGCGGAGTTGGTTGCGGAGTTGGTTGCGGAGTTGGTTGCGGAGTTGGTTGCGGAGTTGGTTGCGGAGTTGGTTGCGGAGTTGGTTGCGGAGTTGGTTGCGGAGTTGGTTGCGGAGTTGGTTGCGGAGTTGGTTGCGGAGTTGGTTGCGGAGTTGGTTGCGGAGTTGGTTGCGGAGTTGGTTGCGGAGTTGGTTGCGGAGTTGGTTGCGGAGTTGGTTGCGGAGTTGGTTGCGGAGTTGGTTGCGGAGTTGGTTGCGGAGTTGGTTGCGGAGTTGGTTGCGGAGTTGGTTGCGGAGTTGGTTGCGGAGTTGGTTGCGGAGTTGGTTGCGGAGTTGGTTGCGGAGTTGGTTGCGGAGTTGGTTGCGGAGTTGGTTGCGGAGTTGGTTGCGGAGTTGGTTGCGGAGTTGGTTGCGGAGTTGGTTGCGGAGTTGGTTGCGGAGTTGGTTGCGGAGTTGGTTGCGGAGTTGGTTGCGGAGTTGGTTGCGGAGTTGGTTGCGGAGTTGGTTGCGGAGTTGGTTGCGGAGTTGGTTGCGGAGTTGGTTGCGGAGTTGGTTGCGGAGTTGGTTGCGGAGTTGGTTGCGGAGTTGGTTGCGGAGTTGGTTGCGGAGTTGGTTGCGGAGTTGGTTGCGGAGTTGGTTGCGGAGTTGGTTGCGGAGTTGGTTGCGGAGTTGGTTGCGGAGTTGGTTGCGGAGTTGGTTGCGGAGTTGGTTGCGGAGTTGGTTGCGGAGTTGGTTGCGGAGTTGGTTGCGGAGTTGGTTGCGGAGTTGGTTGCGGAGTTGGTTGCGGAGTTGGTTGCGGAGTTGGTTGCGGAGTTGGTTGCGGAGTTGGTTGCGGAGTTGGTTGCGGAGTTGGTTGCGGAGTTGGTTGCGGAGTTGGTTGCGGAGTTGGTTGCGGAGTTGGTTGCGGAGTTGGTTGCGGAGTTGGTTGCGGAGTTGGTTGCGGAGTTGGTTGCGGAGTTGGTTGCGGAGTTGGTTGCGGAGTTGGTTGCGGAGTTGGTTGCGGAGTTGGTTGCGGAGTTGGTTGCGGAGTTGGTTGCGGAGTTGGTTGCGGAGTTGGTTGCGGAGTTGGTTGCGGAGTTGGTTGCGGAGTTGGTTGCGGAGTTGGTTGCGGAGTTGGTTGCGGAGTTGGTTGCGGAGTTGGTTGCGGAGTTGGTTGCGGAGTTGGTTGCGGAGTTGGTTGCGGAGTTGGTTGCGGAGTTGGTTGCGGAGTTGGTTGCGGAGTTGGTTGCGGAGTTGGTTGCGGAGTTGGTTGCGGAGTTGGTTGCGACCGATTCTATAAATAATAGGAATGAGTTCTGGCTCTAGCGGCAGATCACACCGGCATCGTGCGTGTGGTTGCATGCGATCTCCGCCCAACAAAATGAAGGGTAATTGGTGATGTTCGTCTCTGACCCGTCGCACGCGAAGCCGTCCATGTACACAGGGCCTTCCCCTTGGCCGAAATGGGCGCCGGACTTGGCCTCCACTGCGCCCGAGAAGCCCAGCTGACGGCAAACCACCTCGGCATCCGTCACATCCCAATCGGTATCGCAGAGAGTGCCCCATGCGTTACCTTGGTAAATTTCGACGCGGCCATTGGTGTCGTTCGAACCGCCGACCAACCTAACGGGTAAAATGTCTGTGGGTAAAATTGAATTCTAGCGTTAATCCTGGAAATAAATTATTGATGGGGGACAAGTGCGCATAGGTTGCGGAAATTAGCCTGAAACTGATGAAGGGAATAAACTGGGAAAAATTCTAGGAAGAAGAAAAAAACGTATTATTAGTGTACATGTACACACAAACTGAGACCGAAGCCTACAGGGCTTTTTTAAGAACGCAAACGAAATGGAGGACTTAGACTTCAATTTTGTAACATCCTTCAGGGCTTAGTTTGTTAATATTATAACTCGAGTGTAACTGTAAACAAATTCCTTACTGCGTCTGCATATCACTCCGGTAACGAGTGTAAAGATGCCGGGTTAATAATGAATTATAACGGACGCACTTGTTGCAGTGGACTATAACTTTAGTCTGACATGTTTTATTCCAGTACTCAGAAGTTGTGTGAAGACTAGACTCTATTCCAGTCAGCTTAATAACATAAAGGGCGCCATCCATTGTTAGTACATTTACATACAATGAGATATGTTACATCCTCTTTCTTAAGATAACGTCCACAGAAGTGAATTTGTTATTTATTTATTTATTTTTTATTTATTATTATTATTATTATTTTTTTTTTTTTTTTTTGAATTACAAAACGGAAAAAACGCTAAACTTTTTCTTTAACTTTTAACTTTCTTTAACTTTCAATTTTGAAGAGCTACGTCAAACAATTTAACCATGAGCACTTTAGAACTGTTTTCTAGCTAAATTGGTACATTTTTAATGAAATAAAAACAATAGCGATTAGACTTGTAGTTTTCATTAACTGATCGTTTTGTTTTGGATGGGTTCCTGAAAAACAGTAGTTATAGGCAATTTACTTAAATCACTGTGAATTAGAATGGTATCTGTAACTTTACAAGGACAGTTTATTTGGTTTGTTGACAACTCTGCCTGAACGTGTTACATATGGTTGTTCGTTGTGAGTTCCTTGCATATTGTAGAGGTTATGTGGTTTTTCTCTGTTGACGGTGTGTTGCGGAGTTGGTTGCGGAGTTGGTTGCGGAGTTGGTTGCGGAGTTGGTTGCGGAGTTGGTTGCGGAGTTGGTTGCGGAGTTGGTTGCGGAGTTGGTTGCGGAGTTGGTTGCGGAGTTGGTTGCGGAGTTGGTTGCGGAGTTGGTTGCGGAGTTGGTTGCGGAGTTGGTTGCGGAGTTGGTTGCGGAGTTGGTTGCGGAGTTGGTTGCGGAGTTGGTTGCGGAGTTGGTTGCGGAGTTGGTTGCGGAGTTGGTTGCGGAGTTGGTTGCGGAGTTGGTTGCGGAGTTGGTTGCGGAGTTGGTTGCGGAGTTGGTTGCGGAGTTGGTTGCGGAGTTGGTTGCGGAGTTGGTTGCGGAGTTGGTTGCGGAGTTGGTTGCGGAGTTGGTTGCGGAGTTGGTTGCGGAGTTGGTTGCGGAGTTGGTTGCGGAGTTGGTTGCGGAGTTGGTTGCGGAGTTGGTTGCGGAGTTGGTTGCGGAGTTGGTTGCGGAGTTGGTTGCGGAGTTGGTTGCGGAGTTGGTTGCGGAGTTGGTTGCGGAGTTGGTTGCGGAGTTGGTTGCGGAGTTGGTTGCGGAGTTGGTTGCGGAGTTGGTTGCGGAGTTGGTTGCGGAGTTGGTTGCGGAGTTGGTTGCGGAGTTGGTTGCGGAGTTGGTTGCGGAGTTGGTTGCGGAGTTGGTTGCGGAGTTGGTTGCGGAGTTGGTTGCGGAGTTGGTTGCGGAGTTGGTTGCGGAGTTGGTTGCGGAGTTGGTTGCGGAGTTGGTTGCGGAGTTGGTTGCGGAGTTGGTTGCGGAGTTGGTTGCGGAGTTGGTTGCGGAGTTGGTTGCGGAGTTGGTTGCGGAGTTGGTTGCGGAGTTGGTTGCGGAGTTGGTTGCGGAGTTGGTTGCGGAGTTGGTTGCGGAGTTGGTTGCGGAGTTGGTTGCGGAGTTGGTTGCGGAGTTGGTTGCGGAGTTGGTTGCGGAGTTGGTTGCGGAGTTGGTTGCGGAGTTGGTTGCGGAGTTGGTTGCGGAGTTGGTTGCGGAGTTGGTTGCGGAGTTGGTTGCGGAGTTGGTTGCGGAGTTGGTTGCGGAGTTGGTTGCGGAGTTGGTTGCGGAGTTGGTTGCGGAGTTGGTTGCGGAGTTGGTTGCGGAGTTGGTTGCGGAGTTGGTTGCGGAGTTGGTTGCGGAGTTGGTTGCGGAGTTGGTTGCGGAGTTGGTTGCGGAGTTGGTTGCGGAGTTGGTTGCGGAGTTGGTTGCGGAGTTGGTTGCGGAGTTGGTTGCGGAGTTGGTTGCGGAGTTGGTTGCGGAGTTGGTTGCGGAGTTGGTTGCGGAGTTGGTTGCGGAGTTGGTTGCGGAGTTGGTTGCGGAGTTGGTTGCGGAGTTGGTTGCGGAGTTGGTTGCGGAGTTGGTTGCGGAGTTGGTTGCGGAGTTGGTTGCGGAGTTGGTTGCGGAGTTGGTTGCGGAGTTGGTTGCGGAGTTGGTTGCGGAGTTGGTTGCGGAGTTGGTTGCGGAGTTGGTTGCGGAGTTGGTTGCGGAGTTGGTTGCGGAGTTGGTTGCGGAGTTGGTTGCGGAGTTGGTTGCGGAGTTGGTTGCGGAGTTGGTTGCGGAGTTGGTTGCGGAGTTGGTTGCGGAGTTGGTTGCGGAGTTGGTTGCGGAGTTGGTTGCGGAGTTGGTTGCGGAGTTGGTTGCGGAGTTGGTTGCGGAGTTGGTTGCGGAGTTGGTTGCGGAGTTGGTTGCGGAGTTGGTTGCGGAGTTGGTTGCGGAGTTGGTTGCGGAGTTGGTTGCGGAGTTGGTTGCGGAGTTGGTTGCGGAGTTGGTTGCGGAGTTGGTTGCGGAGTTGGTTGCGGAGTTGGTTGCGGAGTTGGTTGCGGAGTTGGTTGCGGAGTTGGTTGCGGAGTTGGTTGCGGAGTTGGTTGCGGAGTTGGTTGCGGAGTTGGTTGCGGAGTTGGTTGCGGAGTTGGTTGCGGAGTTGGTTGCGGAGTTGGTTGCGGAGTTGGTTGCGGAGTTGGTTGCGGAGTTGGTTGCGGAGTTGGTTGCGGAGTTGGTTGCGGAGTTGGTTGCGGAGTTGGTTGCGGAGTTGGTTGCGGAGTTGGTTGCGGAGTTGGTTGCGGAGTTGGTTGCGGAGTTGGTTGCGGAGTTGGTTGCGGAGTTGGTTGCGGAGTTGGTTGCGGAGTTGGTTGCGGAGTTGGTTGCGGAGTTGGTTGCGGAGTTGGTTGCGGAGTTGGTTGCGGAGTTGGTTGCGGAGTTGGTTGCGGAGTTGGTTGCGGAGTTGGTTGCGGAGTTGGTTGCGGAGTTGGTTGCGGAGTTGGTTGCGGAGTTGGTTGCGGAGTTGGTTGCGGAGTTGGTTGCGGAGTTGGTTGCGGAGTTGGTTGCGGAGTTGGTTGCGGAGTTGGTTGCGGAGTTGGTTGCGGAGTTGGTTGCGGAGTTGGTTGCGGAGTTGGTTGCGGAGTTGGTTGCGGAGTTGGTTGCGGAGTTGGTTGCGGAGTTGGTTGCGGAGTTGGTTGCGGAGTTGGTTGCGGAGTTGGTTGCGGAGTTGGTTGCGGAGTTGGTTGCGGAGTTGGTTGCGGAGTTGGTTGCGGAGTTGGTTGCGGAGTTGGTTGCGGAGTTGGTTGCGGAGTTGGTTGCGGAGTTGGTTGCGGAGTTGGTTGCGGAGTTGGTTGCGGAGTTGGTTGCGGAGTTGGTTGCGGAGTTGGTTGCGGAGTTGGTTGCGGAGTTGGTTGCGGAGTTGGTTGCGGAGTTGGTTGCGGAGTTGGTTGCGGAGTTGGTTGCGGAGTTGGTTGCGGAGTTGGTTGCGGAGTTGGTTGCGGAGTTGGTTGCGGAGTTGGTTGCGGAGTTGGTTGCGGAGTTGGTTGCGGAGTTGGTTGCGGAGTTGGTTGCGGAGTTGGTTGCGGAGTTGGTTGCGGAGTTGGTTGCGGAGTTGGTTGCGGAGTTGGTTGCGGAGTTGGTTGCGGAGTTGGTTGCGGAGTTGGTTGCGGAGTTGGTTGCGGAGTTGGTTGCGGAGTTGGTTGCGGAGTTGGTTGCGGAGTTGGTTGCGGAGTTGGTTGCGGAGTTGGTTGCGGAGTTGGTTGCGGAGTTGGTTGCGGAGTTGGTTGCGGAGTTGGTTGCGGAGTTGGTTGCGGAGTTGGTTGCGGAGTTGGTTGCGGAGTTGGTTGCGGAGTTGGTTGCGGAGTTGGTTGCGGAGTTGGTTGCGGAGTTGGTTGCGGAGTTGGTTGCGGAGTTGGTTGCGGAGTTGGTTGCGGAGTTGGTTGCGGAGTTGGTTGCGGAGTTGGTTGCGGAGTTGGTTGCGGAGTTGGTTGCGGAGTTGGTTGCGGAGTTGGTTGCGGAGTTGGTTGCGGAGTTGGTTGCGGAGTTGGTTGCGGAGTTGGTTGCGGAGTTGGTTGCGGAGTTGGTTGCGGAGTTGGTTGCGGAGTTGGTTGCGGAGTTGGTTGCGGAGTTGGTTGCGGAGTTGGTTGCGGAGTTGGTTGCGGAGTTGGTTGCGGAGTTGGTTGCGGAGTTGGTTGCGGAGTTGGTTGCGGAGTTGGTTGCGGAGTTGGTTGCGGAGTTGGTTGCGGAGTTGGTTGCGGAGTTGGTTGCGGAGTTGGTTGCGGAGTTGGTTGCGGAGTTGGTTGCGGAGTTGGTTGCGGAGTTGGTTGCGGAGTTGGTTGCGGAGTTGGTTGCGGAGTTGGTTGCGGAGTTGGTTGCGGAGTTGGTTGCGGAGTTGGTTGCGGAGTTGGTTGCGGAGTTGGTTGCGGAGTTGGTTGCGGAGTTGGTTGCGGAGTTGGTTGCGGAGTTGGTTGCGGAGTTGGTTGCGGAGTTGGTTGCGGAGTTGGTTGCGGAGTTGGTTGCGGAGTTGGTTGCGGAGTTGGTTGCGGAGTTGGTTGCGGAGTTGGTTGCGGAGTTGGTTGCGGAGTTGGTTGCGGAGTTGGTTGCGGAGTTGGTTGCGGAGTTGGTTGCGGAGTTGGTTGCGGAGTTGGTTGCGGAGTTGGTTGCGGAGTTGGTTGCGGAGTTGGTTGCGGAGTTGGTTGCGGAGTTGGTTGCGGAGTTGGTTGCGGAGTTGGTTGCGGAGTTGGTTGCGGAGTTGGTTGCGGAGTTGGTTGCGGAGTTGGTTGCGGAGTTGGTTGCGGAGTTGGTTGCGGAGTTGGTTGCGGAGTTGGTTGCGGAGTTGGTTGCGGAGTTGGTTGCGGAGTTGGTTGCGGAGTTGGTTGCGGAGTTGGTTGCGGAGTTGGTTGCGGAGTTGGTTGCGGAGTTGGTTGCGGAGTTGGTTGCGGAGTTGGTTGCGGAGTTGGTTGCGGAGTTGGTTGCGGAGTTGGTTGCGGAGTTGGTTGCGGAGTTGGTTGCGGAGTTGGTTGCGGAGTTGGTTGCGGAGTTGGTTGCGGAGTTGGTTGCGGAGTTGGTTGCGGAGTTGGTTGCGGAGTTGGTTGCGGAGTTGGTTGCGGAGTTGGTTGCGGAGTTGGTTGCGGAGTTGGTTGCGGAGTTGGTTGCGGAGTTGGTTGCGGAGTTGGTTGCGGAGTTGGTTGCGGAGTTGGTTGCGGAGTTGGTTGCGGAGTTGGTTGCGGAGTTGGTTGCGGAGTTGGTTGCGGAGTTGGTTGCGGAGTTGGTTGCGGAGTTGGTTGCGGAGTTGGTTGCGGAGTTGGTTGCGGAGTTGGTTGCGGAGTTGGTTGCGGAGTTGGTTGCGGAGTTGGTTGCGGAGTTGGTTGCGGAGTTGGTTGCGGAGTTGGTTGCGGAGTTGGTTGCGGAGTTGGTTGCGGAGTTGGTTGCGGAGTTGGTTGCGGAGTTGGTTGCGGAGTTGGTTGCGGAGTTGGTTGCGGAGTTGGTTGCGGAGTTGGTTGCGGAGTTGGTTGCGGAGTTGGTTGCGGAGTTGGTTGCGGAGTTGGTTGCGGAGTTGGTTGCGGAGTTGGTTGCGGAGTTGGTTGCGGAGTTGGTTGCGGAGTTGGTTGCGGAGTTGGTTGCGGAGTTGGTTGCGGAGTTGGTTGCGGAGTTGGTTGCGGAGTTGGTTGCGGAGTTGGTTGCGGAGTTGGTTGCGGAGTTGGTTGCGGAGTTGGTTGCGGAGTTGGTTGCGGAGTTGGTTGCGGAGTTGGTTGCGGAGTTGGTTGCGGAGTTGGTTGCGGAGTTGGTTGCGGAGTTGGTTGCGGAGTTGGTTGCGGAGTGTCCTGTGAAAAGGTAACTCTCTTTTTCACAGGTTCTACATCTTGGAGATATCTGCGGTTCCTGCGTAGGATACTCCCATTGGGAGTCGTCACAAGGTAAGATCTTGGCTCGGAACATTCCTGCTGGACAGTGGCTGGTGTCCAGAGTCCGGTGACGTGGTTTTGTACCCGAATGGCTTGACCGGGCACAAGTGGGGGTAAGTCACGTGTGTGTTTGTTGTAGTTAGTTTTCTGTTTGTCCTGTCTATATTGTAGACGGTTGTGAATGTTGTCCCGCAGGGCTGAAGTGTTTCGGACTCGCAGTGGCAGGTTAGCCTGTACCTTCCTACCATAGAGTAACTCGGCTGGACTGGGAATGACACTGTCTACTGGTGTTGTGCGTATGCACAGTAGTGCCATGTCGATGTCCTGACCGCTGGCTTTAGCTTTCTTCAGCGTACTCTTAACAGTCTGAATGGAACGTTCAATGAATCCATTAGACTGAGGGTAGTGGGGAGACGATGTCGTGTGTGTGAATCCCCAAGTGTTCTCGAAGTTCTTGTATTGAGATGAATCAAAGTGAGGGCCATTATCACTTATGATTTTTTCAGGTATGCCTTGTTCAGCAAACAGTCCTCTGGTTGCTTTTACTACAGCCTCGCTGGTGCAGTGAAGTGGCATCTTGCGGATGAAAGGAAATTTTGAGTAATAGTCTGCCACTATCAGGTAGTTGTCACCATTGAAGTGGAAGAGGTCAGTACCCAAAATTTGCCACGGCCGAGTGGGTATTTCATGCGGCATGAGAGTTTCCTTTGTTTGAGATCGCTGGTATTGTTGGCAGGTTGAACACTGCTTCACACACTCTTCAATGTGTGCATTGATGTCAAGCCAGTAGACAGAGTCTTTGGCCCGAAGCTTGGTTTTCTCCATCCCCTGGTGTCCCTCATGTAGCTTTGACAGTATGTATCTTTGCATACTGCCGGGTATGAACACGCGTTCTCCTTTTAGGAGTAGTCCATTTTCAACGGAGAGTTCATCACGGAATGACCAATACGGACGGAGCGGTTTGGGCAGGTCTTTCATTTTGTCTGGCCAACCAGCGACGATCGTTTCTTGGAGCTCAGCGAGTGTTTCTTCTCTAGCTGTCTCGTACCTGATCTGACTGAGACGTTCTTCAGAGAACTGCATGAAGTGGATTTGCAAATCCAGGTGTATATGCGAGTGCCTCGTGCTTGGTAGTCGAGACAGTCCATCAGCAAGCACCATTTCCTTGCCTGGGCGATACGCGATTTTGAGATCATATGGCTGTAAACGCATCAACATGCGCTGGAGTCGGGGAGGTGCTGAGCGAAGTGGCTTTTGGTGAATCATCTCGAGCGGCTTGTGATCGGATTCAACAGTGAAGTGTTTTCCATACACATACGTATGGAACCTCTCGCTGCCGAAGACTACTGCGAGTAGTTCGCGCTCGATGTTGGCATAGCGTTGCTCTGTTTCGCTGAGCGACTTGGACGCAAACGCGATCGGTTTACTGTCCTGGAGTAGTGCTGCCCCAAGTCCACGGGAGGATGCATCCACCTGTATGACTGTGTCTTTGCTTGGATCGAAGAACGTCAGGGTCGTTTCTTCGCAGACAAGGTCTTTCACCCTGTCATATGCTTGTTGGTGGGATGCAGACCATGTGAATTCTGCATCTTTCTTGAGCAGCATGCGGAGGTTGGCAGTATGGTCAGAGAGCCGTGGAATGAATGGGCTCATGTACGTGACCATCCCGAGAAATTCCTGTAGTTCCGTTTTGTTTTGCGGAGGTTCCAGGCTTTTGATGTCTTTGACTTTGCCTGGGTCGGGGCGCACTCCATGCTGGTCATAGACCATGCCAAAAAACATGATCTGGGGGGTTTTGACAGCGCATTTCTGGCTGTTGAACATGAGTCCGTTTTTAGCTGCAACATTCATCAGATTGTGCAGGTGGCGATCATGTTCTTGTTCAGTTTTGCCGAAAACGATAATGTCATCAGCAATACCGATGGTACCAGGGCAGCTATCGAGGATCTGGTCCATTTTGTGTTGGAAGATGTCCTGGCTTACGACTAGTCCGAATGGCATTCTGTTGTAGCAGTACCGTCCAAATGGACTATTGAATGTGGTGAGGATTGAACTTTCCTCATCCAGTTTGACAGACCAATAACCATTTTTGGCATCGAGCTTACTGAAGTATTTGGCTCCAGCTAACTTGTGCGTGATCTCTTCAACGGTAGGCGTTTTGTGATGACTGCGCTTGATTTCAGCATTCAAGTCCTTGGGGTCAAGGCAGACGCGAAGTTTTCCGTTGGCTCGTCGCGACACTGTCAAACTGCTTACCCAGTCAGTGGGTTCTGTCACTTTGCGTATGACACCCTGCTTCTCCATGCTATCGATTTCGGTTTTCAAATCATCTCGGATGTGGATTGAGCATTTGCGAGGTGCATGAATCTTGGGCATGGCATTTTCCCTAAGCACAATGTGGTAAGTTCCAGGGAAGTTTCCAATCTTGTCAAATTGTTCTGGATATTGTGCTGCAAGGTCGTCGACAGATACAATTGGTGCAGATGACTGCTTGTTTATCTCGCAGTGTAGTGTGATGAGCTTGAGGTCACGGGAACTCCCAAGTCCAATAATTGCAGGACCTTCCGAGTCCACGATGTAGAACTCTGTTACAAACCATTTGCCCTCGTTGTACCTACATGGAAGCGTAATGGAACCATGCTGGGGAATCCTAGTTCCATTGTAAGCTGTGAGGGTCGTGTTTAAGTTGTTAACACAGTCTTTCTTGGGGAGACCTTCTGCATCCAGTTTTGTAGGGTACATGCGCCTGAACATTCGCACAGGAAGGGTATTGCCCTGTGCTCCTGTGTCCACCTTTGCTCGAATGTTCACTAAGGTGGAGTCGCGTTTCACTTGCACATATGTGATAACCTCGTTGCGAGTGTCAGTCTGGCTGATGACACTTATGTTTGACACGCGTATGGAGTGTAATGTCAGGTTATCAAATTGTTCATCCAGTTGATTTTGTTCATCTGGCTGCTCGATGGTGTGCACACTCCTTTGTTGGGGTCTAGCTGTGCGCGATCTTGATCTGAGCTGACCGCGTTGTCCTTTTTTTGAGCGAGATTGCGAGCGCGATCGGTTGTCGTGACTGGGGCGCTCCGTGTCAGAGTATCGACAAACTTGTTCCCAGTGGTTTGGCTTTTTGCATTTCCGGCATGTGGATTTGTATGCCGGGCAGTTCTCCCTGCGCCTGAAAGAGTGATGACCTCCACAGTTGCGACATGTGTTGGATTTGCGGACCTCATGCACAGGGACATCCGTACCCTGTATGCGTGCAAGTTCCTTCATATGGGTGACAGAGGCCTCATATGTGCGGCCTTGTTCAATCGCTTGGTCAAGCGTGAGGGTCTTTGGTTTACTCAGGAGCTTTTTCTGCAGCTCATGGTGACATGTTCCTGCGATGAGCTGGTCAACAATCCTGTCATTCAACTCATGGTCATCTCTGAAGTCGCATTTGTAAGCCTGGAGCTTTAGTCGGGATATGAAATCATCAATGCCCTCTCTCTCTTTCTGTGTGAATTTCTGGAGAAAGAGTCTGGCGACACGGAAGTTCTGCCTTGGTTTGATCTGCAGTTCAAATTGTTCCCAGACTTTTGCAGGATTTTTCTGTTCCTCTAATTCTAAGCCCCAGGAGTTATACAACTTGAGTCCTTGGGTGCCCATGAAAAGAAGAATGTGGTCCACTTGGCGACCGACCTCAACGTTCTTTATTGCAAAGTACATGTTACACTGTTGCTTGAACAGCTTGATAGCATTTGCCTGGTCTGGGTGAGACCAATCCATGCGAGGAATATACGACTCCGTCATTGTGATATCTGGGAAACAGTTACAGCTATCAGTTCACGTGCGTAACATCACTACGACAAAACGGCTGATAAGGAGACTAGCTAAATACCTCGTGCGTAGCGACGTGTATGGAGCTCGCGTTTTCAGCGTGTATAAAATGGCGACGTTAACTAGTCCAAAAGTCACATGAATATAACACAGTTTAGAACAGTATTTATGCACCACTGTCGTCCAAGGCGATGCACTGGGCAGTGAAGCTACTGTTGGTGTCTGTTTATGAAAAGACTTACAGTTGTTTGTCCATCATTCGCGATTTTGAGTGCACGTTTCAAGCGGCAATGAGGGGCGTATTTTACACAACACGCACATTGCGTTCGCACAGCGTGGTTTTTGATCGTCCGTTTGTTGCACAATTCAGCAAAACTAGGCAGTAAATCGTCAATACTGACGACTATTCAATAGTCTGTGAGTTCGTTTCACTACCGCTGCCACCATGTAAAGATGCCGGGTTAATAATGAATTATAACGGACGCACTTGTTGCAGTGGACTATAACTTTAGTCTGACATGTTTTATTCCAGTACTCAGAAGTTGTGTGAAGACTAGACTCTATTCCAGTCAGCTTAATAACATAAAGGGCGCCATCCATTGTTAGTACATTTACATACAATGAGATATGTTACAACGAGTGAGCTGTTACACTGCTGAATGCTACTACACTCCTCATCTGTGACAACAAAACTGGCGGAGTTATTGTAAAAGCATATTAAATGTTTAAGGTTGAAAACTTTTTGGGAAAAAAACCGGAGAATGTTGGCCTAAATCTTTCACACGATGAACGCCGAGCTGACCAACACACCACACAAGCGTAAACTGAATGCAGGAAACATGCCGCGGTATAGAACACGCTATCGCTCAAGAAGGACGAACGTTACTACCTCGAAAGGAATACATTAAAACAGAAAATACAAAAACGGAAAAGGGCGACCATGATCTGATAATTAACCTGCAGGATATGACTTTCTTCATGGACGTTTGTTTGCCGGGCATTTTTACATCTTACGATGTCAAATTCGACCATTTCGCGTAACGGAAAAATACATGTATTTCGGCCATGGACTGGTTTCGGTCCTTAACTTTGTCCATTTCTCTGCCACATATCGTGCTTCATATGGTTGCGACGTGATGAGGTCCTTTTGTTTTATTTTATCATAGAGGGCGTGCTATCATCCAACTGGGCAGGCAGTGGCTATGTACGTACTACCTCCATGCATGCACTGATGCGCGTAGAAGTATACATTACTCAGTTTGCCCGCGAGTGCGCGCTCCTCGTTCTTGCAGCTGAATGAGCTGATACTACCGGTTCTCAGCCCGAAAACAGCCGGCACTAATCAAATTCTAGCTACAACCCTGCGTTTCAGACGTTTTGACACTAACAAAAGAGTTTCAGACATTTCTTGGTTCACAGTGCAAGTTCGTATCCGGAGTAGTAGGGAATGTGCCGTATGTAAACCAAATCTTAAAAACTCAATTTAGTCTGATAACAAAAAAAAATCACAAAAAAACTAGTCTTATTTATCTTGCGAGAATCTAAAAAAACAGCGCCCTCTCCTGTGTAAACCTAAAAAAAGAGATTTTTTTATCTTGGTTTACTCTCAATAAAAATGAAATAAAAAAAATATTATAATACTTATATATAAATCATGATGAAGAAACCAACACCAATAGGATATGGACGTTGGTCTAAATCAACCTTGCAACAATATGTGGAGCGAAATAATATCACGATCTCAGGGCGGAGCCTACGTCGGAACTATATCGACGTCATTAGAGTAGAAGAGAATAAATATAAAAACTTGAATCGCAAAAAACTAGATGATCTCAAACAAATCGTAGACGACGAAGAGTTACAATTTACGCCAACTGGTAAACTAGGTCGATTTTTACGAAAGGATTTAATTTTAGCGATTAAATCGTATAAAAACCCCGATAGCTTTAGAGAGGCAGATTTTCAAGTACATAGAGCTTTTAGTAACAGTTATAGAAACTGGGAGTTAAAGCCTAGGTTGTTTAACAACGACGTAGAGCAATTCTTTAATACGCACGTGCAACAGATTGAAAAAATTGTTACGTCGGAGCTAAGAGATCTATCGTCCATAAAAGTTCAGTTAGGATTTAAATCGAAATACGATAAAACAAATCAAGACGGCTTAGTAGAAACCGGCGCTTTTACCTTTTTTAGTAAAAAGCTAGTTGTTTTAAACGAGAGTCAGATAAAACAAACAGTAAAAGATCAAATATTTAAAATAAAAGGACAACACGCCAAAAATACGAGACAAGGATCGGGTTGTAACCTCGTTAAAATACTCGCGTTTTATATCAACATCGACCGATATAACCCTATTAGCGGAAATTCTTATATAAAATTACCGACTTTTTTAGTAAACAAAAAGGCTTTTATTAACGTCAGAAACAAAGACAACGAATGTTTTCGGTGGTGTTTGAGAGCCGCTCTCGGCAAGTATACCGACAAAATAAAACAACGAGTAAAAGACAAACCCGATTTTAAAATCCACGAAGACAGGCCGTCAATTTACGATAAAAACGATGGATTAAATTTTAAAGACGTAGACTTTCCCGTTCGAATCAATCAAATAGAAAAGATAGAGAGACAAAACAATCTGAGTATAAATGTGTTTGCGTACGAGTCTAAAGAAGTACGACCGTTATATTTATCTAAAAACGCCAACGACCCCGCAGTCATACATCTGTTGTTGTTTTCTTCAGACGACACAAATCACTATTGTTGGATAAAACATATATCTAGAATATTTTTTAACCAAACGAAACACCAGCATAAAACATACGTCTGTTTCAGATGTTTGGCGCACTACAACACACAAGACAAGTTGGACAGGCATACGCAAGATTGCGAGGGAACAGATAAGCCACCATCTAAGGTTGTCTTTCCAAAAGGTTTTAACGATGACCCTCCGATATTAAAATTTAAAAATCAAAGGTTTGCGCAAGACGCGCCTTTTGTCATTTACGCCGACTTTGAATCGGTATTAAACAAATTAAAGCCTCAAGAGGCAAACACGCAGGAGACTCAAGTTCACAAAGCTTGCGGTTATTCGTTGATCGCTTTAAGGTGTGACGGTAAAGTTAAATTTCAAGAGACCTACAGAGGAACAGATGCCGTGACCAAGTTCTTAGACTCGACGTTGCGTTTAAGATACAAATGTAATCAAGTTTTTAAACACCCCAAACCCATAGACTTTACCACAAGAGACAACATCGACCACCAAAACGCAAATACGTGTTGGATTTGCGATAAGTCAATATACCCCAACTACTCTTCAAACTGTCAGTGCCCTATACCGAAAGAACCTCGCACTAAAGAAGAAAAAGAAGAATATTGTTACGTAAACAAAAAAGGATTTAAAGAAAACAAATGTCTAAAGTGTAAAAAACAGATCAACAAATTTAGAAAGGTGATAGATCACTGTCATATCACAGGCAAATACAGAGGAGCCGCGCACGCTTATTGCAATCTAAAACTGCAGGTGGTACCGGATAAAACCACAATACCCGTCATCTTTCACAATTTACAAAATTACGACGCTCATTTAATCATGCAAGGTTTGTCTAAGATTAAAGAAAAAATCGATTTTATTCCCAGCAACTCGGAAAAATATATTTTGTTTTCGATCGGTAATCTGAGATTTATAGACTCGTTTAAATTTATGGCAACGTCGTTGGATAGACTAGTCAACGCGTGTCCCAAAGTGGCGTTTACTCTACTCAGAGAACGCTATAAAGATCAAAATGTCGACCTGCTCTTACAAAAAGGTGTTTATCCGTACGAGTATATGGACTCGTTCGATAAGTTGGAAGAGACGAGCTTACCAAGCATCGACGAGTTTTATAGCAGCCTCAAAGACTCGAATATCTCGCAAGACGATTATTCTAAGGCTCAACAAGTGTGGAACGAATTTAACGTCAACAACTTGGGCGAATATCACGACTTATATGTGACCACCGACGTATTACTTTTGGCAGGTGTGTTTGAAAATTTTAGAAAAATGTGTAAAAAGAACTATAAGTTAGATCCCGCTAACTATTATACCTCTCCTGGGTTATCGTGGGACGCGCTATTAAAACACTCGGGAGTCGAGCTCGAGTTATTGACCGATGCGGACAAACATCTGTTTTTTGAAAAAGCAAAAAGAGGAGGACTATCGAGCGTGGGTAGTTCTAGGTACTACAAAGCAAACAATAAATATCTACCCGATTACAATCCAGACGAGCCATCGACTTACATCATGTATCTTGACGCCAACAATTTGTACGGTTGGGCCATGAGTCAGTATTTACCCTACGCCGATTTTAAATGGGTAAAACCCAAAGAATTTACGACGGAAAGCATTATGTCAATCTCAGAAACGTCCGATATAGGGTGTCTGTTGGAGGTAGACTTAGATTACCCCAACGCTTTGCACGATTGGCACAATGATTTTCCGCTAGCCCCCGAAAATATCAAAGTACCCAAAGAGTGGTTATCTGAGTATCAACTGGGGTTAACCGCAGTCGAGAACAACGAATCTAAATTAATAGCCACTCTATACAACAGACGTAATTTATGTCTTGTACTACACTCTTAAAAATCCCGGGTCAGATCTGACCCGGAAAGGGTCAGATCTGACCCGGATTCCGGGTCCCAGGGGGCCTGACCCATTCCGGGTCAGCGTGACCCGGAGTTCCGGGTCAGAATTTCCTGACCCGGAAAAGGGTTGCTTTTAAATGACCCGGAAATAGGGTTTCCGGGTTAAATAATACTGACCCGGAATACCGGGTCAAAAATTTTGTGCCCCAGAATCTGGATTTCCGGGTCAATATTTTCTGACCCGGGACCCGGGTCACACACAATGACCCAGAAGCCGGGTCAAATGCAAAAATTCCGGGTAAAAAAATTGCCCGTTCCGGGTCGTGTTTTTGACCCGGAACAGGTCAAACATGACCCATTCCGGGTTAAAAGTGACCCGGAATCTGAGGCTTAGGGTTGGATTGACCCGGGGAACGGCATAGGATTGACCCGGAGAATGGGGTTGAATTGACCCGGAAATTGTATTTAGATCGCTGTAACTTATTCTATATTGTTCTAGACTTGTCAAACGGGCATTGCCGACTTGCACCTAGCTGGCATCTTAAGTCAGATCAATTTCAGAAGTGATACATACACGTACATACATTCAGTGTATATTTGCATGTCTTGTCCGTCCAATCTTCAGAAGAGATGTAATGTTTTTTTCCACAACATGCATGTTTATCTCATTTAAGACCTGCTGTCTTCAAGATGGGGGAGCAATAAGAAAAAGAGAAACTACAATTTTGTGTTTACGTACATGCCAGTTAAATATCACATTTTATTCATCTAGGGCAAAAATAACTATTTGAGGCTTTGCAGGAAAGTTGCACAGTGGGAAATAATCTATACTGTTACTCTCAAACAAACAAAACTACAAAAACTGTACAGTAAAAACGAAACAGCTGCAGTGTGTTCACATTATAATGCAGATTTAGTGGATATTTCTGCTTTGATACTGAACCATACGAAGCTGCATTAGGGACATGGCAAAAATAATTAATTTCTCTCACTTCAGCTAACTCGTACGTAGGACTCGCATGTCCCACGTAGAACTCGCATGTCCCACGTACGACTCGCATGTCCCACGTACGACTCGCATGTCCCACGTACGACTCGCATGTCCCACGTACGACTCGCATGTCCCACGTACGACTCGCATGTCCCACGTACGACTCGCATGTCCCACGTACGACTCGCATGTCCCACGCACGACTCGCATGTCCCACGCACGACTCGCATGTCCCACGCACGACGTGCATGTCCCACGCACGACGTGCAAGTCCCACGCACGACGTGCAAGTCCCACGCACGACGTGCAAGTCCCACGCACGACGTGCAAGTCCCACGCACGACGTGCAAGTCCCACGCACGACGTGCAAGTCCCACGCACGACGTGCAAGTCCCACGCACGACGTGCAAGTCCCACGCACGACGTGCAAGTCCCACGCACGACGTGCAAGTCCCACGCACGACGTGCAAGTCCCACGCACGACGTGCAAGTCCCACGCACGACGTGCAAGTCCTACGTACGACGTGCAAGTCCTTTGTACGGCGTGCAAGTCTTACGTACGACGTGCAAGTCCTACGTACGACGTGCAAGTCCTACGTACGACGTGCAAGTCCTACGTACGACGTGCAAGTCCTACGTACGACATGCAAGTCCTACGTGAGCATGTTTTGTTTATGATATGCAGATGAGTTGAAAAAATGATACCTTCTTGGTCTGTCAAGTTTGTAGTCATTCTATGATTCTAATAAAAGAAAGAGTAAATTGTTTTTAAAATGCAAGGCAAAGAATTTAAAAAATATGTAAAAAAAATTAATAAAAAGTTACAACTTTAAGATGACGTCATCATAACATGTGTAATACAAACAAAGTACTGGAATACTAATTTCAGAGTCAGTTGGAGTGTGTACAAACTGCAAAGTTTCATGAAAGGTAGGATACACCATTATACAGTTGTTGACTGCTGTGGTGTGGGATGCATTTTGAACACCCGAGATATGCATAAGCAACCCCAGGCGAAGCCGAGTGTGCTATGCGTCCCCGAGGGTGTTCCAAATGTCATATCCCACATCACAGCAGTCGACAATTGTTTTGTTAAACCTTTGCCTTGAAACTCAGCAGACATTTATGAGGACTAAAGATACATTGTACAAAACGTTTTATAACATTTTTTTTTACTGTAGTATTCACGCAAGTATTTACTTAAAAAGTTCACATTATAATGCAGATTTAGTGGATATTTCTGCTTTGATACTGAACCATACGAAGCTGCATTAGGGACATGGCAAAAATAATTAATTTCTCTCACTTCAGCTAACTCGTACGTAGGACTTAGTAGTATTTACTTAAAAAGTTTACTACCGAATTATTAAGAAATATCTTATTTGAAAGTAAAATAATGAGTCTAAACATCCAGCAGAATAATGTTATCACTGGTTTTCAGACTTTTGGGAGCCAAGAAATGCCCTGAGTGACCAAACACACGCAGAGGTCGATTGTCTCTCTTTCCCCTCTCCGAGGCCATACACTCCCAATGAAACACTGCCAAGGGAAGGAGATATCTAGTACAAAACAGTTTAAAGCAAACATTGCCCGTCTTTCAACAAATACCATTATCTGCTCCGGCTTGAGTTGCTCACCAATGATCAGTACGAAAGGCTGTTTGAGTGTTAGCGTGTCCAGGTACTCTGGGATATGTTCGTCGTATACGTACCAATCTACATTCAGGGTAAAAATAAAGATACACATTTGAATGTACGGTACACATGATGTATGCATTATAAACCACACAATTGAACACAATCTTCATCTTCACCCGAGACACTTCTTCATGTTTATATTAATTTCATCTTGCAAAAGTCATCTTTAAACATTACATGTATGTATGGTGCAGTAAAAGTATTTTGACAGTTATCCAAACCCCAGTTTCGGCTCGGGTTCCATCACCATTGCCAACTGCATGAACGAAGTTTAATCGGAGTCAAAGCTGTGGTTTGGAAAACCCCTATGGTCGTTTTGGAAACCACAGCTGTCAGGCTGTGTTTCTGGTGGGCTTCGTTAATGCAGTTTAGCAATGTTGATGGAGCCGAAGCTGGAGTTTGGAAAAACGGTCACGAGTTAAATAAACAGAGTTTGGCTACACTGTTAAGCTCTACGGCTACACTTACTTCGTCATGCTCGACTGAAATTAAATTTTAAATAGGGCCTCAGCATTTCTCGAAAATTGTAAGGTAAGACTAGTAGTACTAGTAAAAGTAGTAGGCTTTTGACAGCATAATAAAAGCGAGTGATTGATACTAGATTATAGAACATAGGAGTAAAATTAAAAACTACATGTAGTACAGTTCCTTGGACAGCTGCCTGCGGAAATACAAAAATGGTGGCCTGTCCTGTAGCGCGCATGTGGGCATGGCGGGGGCAATGTGGCGAGGTACTCCATGTTAAACAGAGTACGGAGTTCATCGTCGTAGGCCTATCGTATGTAAACCATGGTAAACAAAGTGATGCGTTCTACAAAACCATGACAAAACTAACATAAACTCTTATCTCGCTCTATCTTACCTTCAAATGTATCCGAGTACCGTTCCAATCCCATTCTTTTAACCTTTCAAGTTGAACAAATTCGGACATTGTCATCGTTGACTGTTTGACGGTTTGGTTGCGCTGGCTTCAATTTCCGCGCAGTGAGGTCACATGATCGACCTCGTCCAATCATTTAAGTTAATGCTGCAGCTCAACTGGTACCCTTGCCATGTTACGGTCATGGCTACTGACAAAATGCATGTGGACCAATCATGTAATTTGCATGTTTTAGAATAGGCTGGGTCTGGATCTTTTTGTCTATACGGCCTCTGAGAAAGTTTTACTTTCGATTGTTCCTCGAAATCTGCTAATCTCTTACTTCCATGGTGGTCTGGTAAAATAAATTCTGACCTGATCTTGAAGATTCACTGACGACTCTTGATAAATCTTAGGTCAGTTATACGAAAAAAATGAAATGGAATACACATTTATTTTACCACTGACATGCATTTGAAATTTGTTTTTAGAAAAATATAATATAGGGGTACATGTATTTGTAAATGCTTAATCACAGGCTAATTTTAACATGATGGGCAGTTTATCCAAACTAACCAGGTAAACATGATGGGTTAACAATGAGCTGGCATAATGACCTATATAGTACCCGGTAAAATTATACCCGGGAAAAGCCGGTTAACGGTGACCCCGCATAATACCCGGTACCTTCCGGGTCAAAATCAACCTGGAAACGTGATGACCTAACATGAAATGACCCGGTATTCCTCGATCTGGGTCAAAACCCGGAAACACGTTAACATAGCTAATCCGGCATGCATCTCCGAGTCTGGGTCAAATTTAATCCGGAAACGGGTTAACTATGACATTGCATGAAATGACCTGGCACCTCCGGGTCAAAGTTAACTTGGAAACGGGTTAACTATGGCTGATCCGGCATCTCTAGTCAAATAAACTGGAAATGTGTTAAGGATGATAAATGATTTCATGGATGACCCGGCACCACCGCGTCAAAATTAACCCGAAAACGGGTTAAGTATGGCTGACCCGGCATCTCTCGGTCAAATTTAACCCGGAAATGATATTTCATTAAATGACCCGGCACCACCGGGTCAAACTTAACCCGGAAACGGGTTAACTATGGCTGACCCGGCTTTCCGGGTCAATTTTAACCCGGAAAAGGGTTACCGAAGGCTGACCCGGCACCGGGTCAAGCACAATGACCCTTTTCCGGGTCGTGTTGACCCGGAATGGGTCAAAAACAATTGACCCGGAGTCCGGGTCAAAATTCTGACCCGGGACTTTTAAGAGTGTATAGATCGTTACAACAGTATCTCAATCTTGGTCTGCGACTCAAAAAAGTACATCGCGTATTAAAATTTAAGCAAGCGCCTTGGATGAAAGAGTACATAGACAAAAACACTCGACTAAGAGCTAAAGCAACGTCCGACTTTGAAAAGGACTTTTTTAAGCTCATGAACAACAGCGTTTTTGGAAAGACGATGGAAAACGTGAGAAATAGAACGGACGCGTTTTTGCTCAGAGACGACCAAGTTCCCAAATATCAAGCGTTGGTGCGTAAACCGAGCTATAAACACACGACGATTTTTACCGATTGCAATCTATCGTTTATCGAAATGTATAAGACCAAGACGCTATTAAACAAACCTATTTATGCGGGAGTGAGTATTTTAGACCTCTCAAAAACTCTCATGTACGACTTTTATTATAACCACCTCAAAGAGACCTATAGAGACCGAGTATAACTTTATACCGATACGGACAGTCTACTCTTGAGCGTTGAGACGGACGATGTTTATGAAGATATACAAAAAGACTCTGACTTGTATGACCTGTCAAACTACGATTCCTCCCACAACATCTATGACTCTAAAAAACAAAAAGGTCATCGGTAAATTTAAAGACGGGTTTGGTTGAAAACCAGTCAGCGAATGCGTTTGCTTAAGACCAAAGATGTACTCGATTTTAACCTCTGACTCTAACCTTAAAAAAGCCAAAGGGGTCACAAAGTCGGTCACCGACAAAAAATTAAGTCACGATCGTTATCTCGACTGCCTCAACAAAAAAGAATCTCAGCTATACACGATGACGTACATCAGATCAAAAAATCACGTCTTGCACACCATTGAGCAAAACAAACTGTCGTTGAGCCCGTTAGACACAAAGCGGTATATACTCCCGAACGGAACGTCTACTCTAGCTTTTGGTCACTATAAACTTGGAGGTAACTCGGTGTCCGGAGGCACAACCTGAAGCTCTTGACTAACGAAACTTCGATTGGGACCTTTTTTGAGATAGTAAAGAGCGGGCTGGTTGTCTACTTTGATCGAGCGATCCAACTCAAAAACCTCGAGACTCCAAATAGGATCGGTCGCTCGCCTGCGTTCTCCTCCCTCTAACTCACCGGGTGCGTAAAGATATCTAAACAAATCACCTTTTCTCACTAACTCTTTTTCTACACCTGGAGAAGAACTCATTTGGCGAACTTGCGTTTCTTGCATGGCGAGCTTAGGAGTTAGTGGCTCGTAATCTTCCGTCGCTATCAATCTGGTGGTTTCGTCGTTTAACGCCTTAATCACGTCGGGCAATCGTTTAACCCAGAGTCGCGATCTCTCTGTCGGATTAACAATCTCTGCAGCGTATTGATGGCCAAACAATCTCTCTGCCAAAGTCCTGTTAAATCTTTCGACCACTGCCTGCGCTCTGTGGTTACCCGGTTCTCCCACTTGTATCGCGACTTTTTTCTCCTCCAGTTGCTTTTTAAAAGCACCGTGAAATTCTTTACCCGCGTCTACTTTTAACAGCTTGGGCCAAGTCAAAGGTGACCTAGCGCATGCCGTAGACAACAACGTAGATCGCGGGTCTTATATCGACGCGTGTAGATTTTATTCTACGGATTCTAAAAATACTTGGATACAGACGGTAGATCTCTACTCGGGTGGATTGGGGCAGGCTTATGCTTGGGGTAAACCCTTGGGGGATTATGATACCACGGACTTGGGGATTAGTTACGGTAAATACGCGGGAGGAACTAAAATGGGGTTTGGTCCCTCACAACCTCCTGGAGGATCTGGACGTTACAGCTCTTTTACGGTGACAAATTTGGCGCAAGACGACGCCGTTGGCTCGGCGTGGAAACGTTTTATAAACCAAGAGTCTCACTTTTCTGACGTAGGGATACAAAAAATAAACGAATCTATCAGGGCGTAGTTTTACGCTATGCTGGGGGCCCAGGCGCAAACAAAAACTAGTATTCTGACTATAGGCACGGGGCTCGATGCCCAAACCCAGTTTGTTAATATCGTCGAGGGTTTGATATCGTCTCCGACCGATCTGGAAGAATCTATAACCCAATTTCAAGATTCGCTGCAATACGCCAGGAGTTCGTTAAACTTTGTGTTGGCAAAAGGATTATATCTCGTGCCTTCGAACATGCAATTGCGAATCGGAACCCACGAAGGATATAACAACAATATACAGATTGCGACCGCTGAGTTGGCGTTGGGATTAAACTCAAAGATAAACTCAAACGTACCACCAACACCCTTCCCTACACCTGCGGTCGAGCCACCGCCCAAAAGCCCGGACCGACCACCACCAGCACCCAAAAGCCCGGCTCCCGCGGGTGCCCCACCACCACCAACACCCTTCCCTACACCCACACCCGCAGTCGAGCCACAGCCCAAAGAAAACGTTCAGAGAAATCCTCATGAGTATGAAAAAACTTCGCTGATTGTCGGTACTTTAGCCATAGCGGGTATAGGATACCTGCTTTTAGACTTGTGGTAAAAAAAAAAGCCTTCTGTTAGCTACAGAAGGCTTTTTTTTTTAGAGGCGCTTTTGTAAATAAACAAAAATTAAAGTTCCGACTCCCACTATAAGGGTCCACATGTGTTCTCCCAACCATCCGACGGTTTTGCTCAATACGTTAAATATCCAACTCGCTATACCGCCTAAAATTCCGGGCAAGGCGTCGAGCAGCTTGGAGCCTAGTTTAGCGAGCACGTTTGACAGATGTTTTAGTTGCGACTGTATCCATTCTTTTACGTTACTTGCGTTAGACGGTGGTGATGGTGGTGCGGGTGTGGGTGTGGGTGGTGCACCGACAGACAAAACGCTCTTTACTATCAAACCGATAGCCAAACTAAACGCCGTCAAAATAGCCGTTACGGTCACGCCTTGTTCTCTAAACAACGTTCTATTTTTTTCTCCCAAGGTCGTGTCGCTATCTAAAATCCTCGTAATCGTTTCTTTGATTCTATTCATCTGACTTCTGAGTTTTTTTGCGTTGATAGACGCGGCTTCTAATCTAGCCGATTTTGCCAACCTTAAGTCTTCTAATCTCTCTCTCATTTCTGCCGTGGAACCGTCGGCGAGTGTCGCTTCGGTTGAGACTATCTCATCTTCGACTTGTCTGAGGCGCGCTAAATTTAGTTCTAAGCTGCCTCTCGTCGTTTGAAGGGCTTTGTTTAAACCCAAGATCTCTCTGATGGGTAAGCCAGTTTCTCGTTCTTCGATAAAACTGGTTTCTTGTTCAAAAGTTTCGAAAATTTCGCTTATAGCGTCGGCCGCTTCTGGAAGATCTTGTATTGGGATAGACTCCGTATTCTCTTCATGTTGCTTTTTTTGTTTTTTACTAAATGGATTTACTTTATAATATTTAAAACCTAATTCATTTCTAATAAAATCTACACCAGAATTTATTTCGATGGAACTTAATGCTAAAAATTTATCGGGTTTGTTTTTGTACGATAATTGTACTTCTACTTCGTCGTTTTCAAAAAATAACGTGTTATTTTTTACTACGAATCTTTCCCATTGCGGAATTATTTCATATTGTTTTTGTCCTTGACTTTTGTAGAAACTTTCGACTCTTGGACTATACCTAAACATACGGTTCCCTCGTTCTATGGTATCCTCACGGGCTTGAACAACGGCTGGATCTAACGCCGTTTCGTTGTAGATGGAGTAATCGTTTATATCCAATTCTTCCTCGTTGTCTTCTTCCTCGTAGTCTTCTACGTCTTCAAACTCTCCACCTTCAGCCATTTATATAAACAAACTAAAGTTTTTAAGTCGAATTTAATATATTTGGTGGAAGTATATTTTGCGATATAAGCCAGGTTTTTACGTACATCGATCCGCTTATCGTAGCCGTTAGTTTCGCTACATCTTCCACGCTCAACTTGTCGAGATCGGCCGGTTTGATCTTCAACAGTTTTTTACTAAACATGGTAAATCCCACGCTTAACATAGAGATGATATAGCGGCGTGATATAGATTGTTGACGATGCTATTAGTATCCATTTATAATTGCTATATATATATATAATTTTTTTTATTCCATTTCTACAAAATTTGAAGGTGGTTTCTCCTTTGGGCTCTCTTGGGCTGGCTGTGTTAGAGGTTGCGGTTTTGGTGGTGAGACTCTCTGGCTCCATATATAGAGTCCTCCTAAAACTACAACAACCACCAGCGACAACGACCCAACTGTCGCGTACGAAGAAGGAGGAGTAGTTTTTACGTCTATATTTTGCATCTTGGCAATTTGTTCTTTTCTCTTTTTGTTGTGTTCCGCTAATGCCTTGCCTTGTTTTACTCTACCGGGATTTTTAGTTTTAGTCGTCACCGTCTGTATTTTTGAGACTTTTAGAGTCTCTGGTTGAAGAGGGTTCGAGCTCTCTGGTTGACTCATCTTTTATTATAGGTAGAGAATTATTTTTGTTAATAACTAAATGTTTAGACGTTATCAAGACACCTACTAACGGCGACAACCAAACGCCGTAGTTATAATAAACTTCGCAAAGTAAACTAGCTATCGAACTAGATATAACGGGATCTTCCTCTAGATCTTTGGTGAGTGCGTCTTCCGAGTCTACTCGTAGACTGACACCCTTCCCTAGTTTGATCATAGGTAGACTCGCGCCTAAAACTCTCGAGTAAATCCCCAGCACGCAGTTACCCAAACTAGTAATCATTTCTTTACCCAGTCGAGCCTCGTAATGGTTGTACATTTTTTCTTGTTTGTTCGCGTCTAGGTTTTCTATATCTCCCTGGCTAAATTCTTTACCCAAATACTTTTTAGAATCACCAGCTGATACTACACCCAACAATCTAGTTTTATGTTTTTACGTTTGCGGCGCCGGCGTGCTAAAGTCTAAAGTTTTTAAAGGCTCCATTTTTATAAGACGATATAATTAATTTTTTAGAGCAAAATATTCGTAAGATAAAATACACAAGGCCGACGCTATAATAAATTTGAGCGACAGATCGATCATCACGAACATTTAAATAAACGCGAGATAAACTAACTTACAACTAGCTATGCAAGTACTTTATAACTAGCTGTTCAACTAGCTGTTCAACAAAACCTCAACAAAACTCAACTAGCTGTTCAACAAAACCTCAACAAAACTCAACTAGCTGCCCAACAAAACCTCAACTAGCTAACAACTAGCTGGCAACTAGGTTACAACTAGCTATACAAGTACCATTTAGTCGGAGGATCCGTATGTAAAATCAATTTACTATAGGGAGTGTCTTTGAGATATTGTTTTATGTCTCGCCTTTTATTATCCGGCACCACATCATTTTCGTCGAGGCAATTATCAAAACTTGTTTTGTCTTTGCAATAAAAAATAGCGACCCATTGAGTCTGTTCGCGATAATCTTTTAAAACGCTGTTATATTTTTGAGTCAATAACCAACAGCTGTGGTTATCATGTCTACCGCTAAAGGCTAATTTAGATAACATGCACACACTACTACCGCCTCTAGAACCCTTTCGATATTTCATAGCTTGATAAGCGCTGCAGTCGTCGATTAAAAACAAAGTGGGCAATCCTTTAAATTGCGTTCTGTAAAAGTCTATGGCTTCGTTCATGCTCATGTGGGGGTCGCACATGTAAACGTTGGGGTCGTTAAAAAACCAAGGTCTCTCGTGATACGTTTTGTTGTTTGACAGTCGGACATATGATCACCAAGTATTCAAATTTGTTGGCATACTCGTTTTCTAGCAAGTCTAACGCAAACTTTGTTTTACCAGAGTTTGTTCTTCCACATATTAAAGCGCAGTGCGGTGTCATCTTACTCATGTTGGCGTGTCTTTTATATAGGCGATTATTTTTAAAAGTTGACGCTGCTCAAGCGACCTCCTTGGATGTTAAGTTGCGCGTCCATAACCAAAAATACATAACACTTTAGAGCGCCCGCGGTTTGAGCTTCGCGTTCCATCAATATAGAGATTCCTCCGCTTATATCGCCGATTTGTTTACCCGATCCGTGATTTTTGTTGTCGTCGGTCGATCTCATATCCAACCAAAGACCGTATCTTCTCAAAAAATAATCACCGATATCCATCTCCGTCAACCCTAAATCTTTACATATACCAGCCCCTAGCTCGGTGGATGAGTCTCCAAAGAACTTGTTGATTTCTCCCCAGTGTTGATAGCTTTTGAGACCCGAACTGTAGAGTTGATTAGGTTTTCCTTCTATCGTCACGCTAACTTTGTCTATCTTTGGGTTATAAAATAGTTCGGGGGTTTTCGTAGTCGGGTCTTTAAACAAAAACAGTATACCCTTGAGACTTTTAACCGCTACATTTAAATTAAAGTTCCAAACGGTGTCCGATTTATTGATAGATCTTACTTCGTGTCTCTGAATCCTATCGAACAAAAACTGCGTCTTGTCGAGACATTTTTGAGCTAAGATTTGAGATAAATATTTGTTAGAAACGATCTCGTATTCTAGCGCCAAGTTAGAGATGCGATAACTCGCTTCGGCGTCGGTAGAATTTACGACTTTGGAGTAGTCGTTAAAAGTAAGTTCGTAAGACAGTTGGTCGTTCAGAGCGGATGGATAAAACGGTTGATGATCTGTGAGCATTTCAAAGTCTAGAGGAATACAAAATCTGTTTCCAAAGGCATCCGCTGTTGCTTTGTCTTTTCCACTGTTGGCACCGACAACCGCGTTGCCGGTGCCCACACGTAGGCTCGATATGTTGGCAATCTCGTTTCCGGCGTAGTGATCTCTGATACCTTTGGGTAACCAAAGATCTTTAAAAATGTTATAAACGTCGGCGTCGGTCAAGTTTACGATCTCCCGGCCACCGATACATATTCTTATTTGTTTTACGAGATTTCGTCCTAGATTTTTAAACAGACTTCGATCGGCATCGTCGTCCGAGGTTATGGCCCAGTCACAATGTCGGCGATCTGTCGGGGATTAGTTTTGGCCGGGGGTCGTCGTAGAAAATAAAGAATCCTTGAACAATCCTAGCAATAATCCTAATAAAAGTGGAGCAGTCACATTGTCTGAGATTTTTTCAAGGATTTTGACCCGGTTTTGTCGAAAAATCGTGGGATTAGCCTCCGATCGCCTCCGATTGCATCGGAGACGATATCTGCAGCAAGAGCGTCTCAAACTTTTAGCGATCCGATCGGAGGCGCCCTTATATACACGGCGATTTACTACGATTCCACCGTACGATTCGTCGGAGACGATCACAGAAAGCGTACGAATCGTCGCAGGGCGCCTCCGATTCAGTCGGAGGGCGCCGGAGACCACTCGCAGACATTGAATCTCAACCTGAATTTCCAATCCCACACAGAATCTTGCGACTAGTCTCAGATTATTCGGAGGACGCCTCCGATTAATCGGAGGGCATCGTAGGTCATCGGAGATTGTGTCTGGGATGCCCAAAATGGGTGAAAAATCTTGCGAGCAATCTTAAAATTTTAAGTTCAAACTGGGGACCGCGACGGGTGTGGCGATGCCTAAAAAATCTGCGACAAGCCGCAGGCGTCCGGAGAGCGCCTCCGACGGGTGCAAAATCGTGAGATCTGTCTCAAGATTTTGTTCAAATTTCCCGGTTTTACCCATCGCCGACGCATCGCAACTGATTTGTGACTGGCCCATTAGTCTAGCCCTAGACCCTTGTGTTATTTCGGCGCCCACCACGCGCGCAGATTCGTTAACGCTGTCTCTTTTTCAAATCCCGGCTTCGTGTGCGTTCTGGTCTCACGCATGCGTAGTTTACAAAATGCGGCTGGATCCATGTTCGCACTGGAGCCGACGTTTGACAAACGTACATGATTTTGGATTCCCCTTAGGGTCTAGCACTAGTTGGCAATCAATTGTTAACTTTAACCTTAGTTTTCGACGATTCTCCCTCGCTTTTCCGAGGGATCCAATCAGCGACCGAGTTTGAGCCTCATCATGAATTATTCATTATACACAAATACAGAATATGACTGGGTATGTGTACACAAGACAGTGTACATGTAATGTACATTGTACATGTACAAGGTATGTGATGGCGACTGTATGCACGTATAGTATGCATTGCGCGAAATGTGCAGACTTAATAGCATTGTGTGGCCGATCTTCCGGGGCAGTGCTACTAGTGCAAGCTAGCTGCAGCCGCCAACCGGCGCGGCCTGGGCCGCATTGTACCCGTACCGATATTGTCGAGTCCCGCTGCAGCATCGCTTCAGGAGTTAGTAATGTGGTGCCGCGGAGAAGGGAAGGTTTTTTTTTATTCCAGTGTATCGAACCATAGAGAAAGGAACAGATCGAACGTACGTCATTTTGGCTACGTTTCCCTGAAATCAAAGGAAACATTATCATTTCGTGGTTTCACTCATCACAAATTTAAACACCAAAGACAAATACCTCTGCACCCGCAGTCACAAATAAACGCCGGGGCAGCCATAATTTGCTGTGTCGATGTATAATGTACATTGTACATGTACATGTACATGTGTACACAGGTCAATCGCGGCGAGTCTGGACATGTTTTGCGCGACACAATAACCCTCAGGTGTGCACGTATTTGCTTAACTGTCCATCATTATCACGTGATATGAATACTGCATATATTACAATAGTCTGACCTCGCCCCTAATGAGCCAACTTATCCAAGACCTTCAACAGGGTCCAGTTCACGGGTGGTGGTTCGTCGTGAAATAGCGCCCTCTATAACATCGGTGGTTTGTGTCAGTGATCGCGAAATAAACAACACGAAGGTCTTGGAACCAAGACTAGTTATTGTGTCGCGCAAAACATGTCCAGACTCGCCGCGATTGACCTGTGTACACATGTACATGTACATGTACAATGTACATTATACATCGACACAGCAAATTATGGCTGCCCCGGCGTTTATTTGTGACTGCGGGTGCAGAAGTATTTGTCTCTGGTGTATAAATTTGTGATGAGTGAAACCACGAAATGATAATGTTTAATTCCTTTGATTTCAGGGAAACGTAGCCAAAATGACGTACGTTCGATCTGTTCCTTTCTCTATGGTTCCATACACTGGAATAAAAAAAACCGTCCCTTCTCCGCGGCACCACATTACTAACTCATGAAGCGATGCTGCAGCGGGACTCGACAAGATCGGTACGGGTACAATGCGGCCAGGCCGCGCCGGTTGGCGGCTGCAGCTAGCTTGCACTAGTAGCACTGCCCCGGATGATCGGCCACACAATGCTATTAAGTCTGCACATTTCGCGCAATGCATACTATACGTGCATACAGTCGCCATCACATACACTTTACATGTACGATGTACATTACATGTACACTGTCTTGTGTACACATACCCAGTCATATCCTGTATTTGTGTATAATGAATAATTCATGATGAGGCTCAAACTCGGTCGCTGATTGGATCCCTCGGAAAAGCGAGGGAGAATCGTCGAAAACTAAGGTTAAAGTTAACAATTGATTGCCAACTAGTGCTAGACCCTTAGGGGAATCCAAAATCATGTACGTTTGTCAAACGTCGGCTCCAGTGCGAACATGGATCCAGCCGCATTTTGTAAACTACGCATGCGTGAGACCAGAACGCACACGAAGCCGGGATTTGAAAAAGAGACAGCGTTAACGAATCTGCGCGCGTGGTGGGCGCCGAAATAACACAAGGGTCTAGGGCTAGACTACAGTCCATCCCACTAACCGTTATGATACTGTGGCACCTCGCTTGTTTATTTGTTTGTTTTTACTTGACAATTTCAACGGATATCTTACACACAAAAAACAGACAATCGCAACTATGACAAAAAGACAACATACATGTATATGTATATCCGAGGTATTGTCGAGGATAAGAAATAAAAGCTAGAAATAGCCTATTCCCATTGTAGTCCTCTACATTCAAAAATATATTAACAACAATACATGAAATTGAAACATACACAAATAAAAACAACTTTCACGAAAGACATTGTTGAGGATAAAGTAAAAACAATAAATGTAGAGTAAAAGATCGTGATAAGACAGTGATTAAAACTCATTCATAAAATACAGAGATAAAAATACTTTCATGAACACAAAATAAATGTACTTTAATGACATACTTTAATTTAGGCACTGTGACGTCATTGTTATTTTATCATGAATATACATTCAATTAGCTGAATAATCATAATCATTGGTGATGTGTGCTGCATATAAAAACAGCGCTGTGCTGGCCTCGTGTGCGTTCAGGCGGAGTCAGCAATGGTTTTGCATGAGAAATATGGGTAACCTTTGTCGCATTCATTTTACTAAATTAAAATAACAAAAAACACCTGCAACATAAAAGGTCTGCACAAATAGCGACTTGTTTTAACCAAACATGTACTACTCTTGGAATTACGCCAGAAGTTGCTAGGAACCAAGAGTGAGTTTCATTTTCATTTGAACGTGAAATTCCAAACCAGGTAAATACGGATATTAGGTTTTTTATCATTTGGTAATAAAGCAGGGATACAAAAAAACACCAAAGTAACCAATTCAATTTAGGCATCAAACCAACAATTTAATCAACTAATCAAGTAGTCACCATTTGTTGTATTTTTTTCCCATAATATTTCCAATAATATTTACGTGTATAGAAGTATGGAATAAAATTATATTGGTTTGCAGGCGGGTGGTGGCATCCGAAATCATGTGAAGCTGGTCAGTGGCTGCAGGTGGATTTGGGTGCCTACTCTGTCGTTACTGGAATCGTAGTGAATCAGTATAACTCGATACACTATATCAAACTCTTTACGGTATGGTATAGTACGACTGGTGATTCGGATGAGTGGGATGCGGGGCCAACCATCCAGGTAAGTAGACGACAATACTGGGCTGGATTGGTTTAAAGGGGTTCAACCCACACCTCTCGATGTCAACACTTTCCAGTAGCGGGTAGAAAGGGGGGGGGGGGGGGTGCGGGGGTTGCATAAGCGGGCCCTGGACCACACGCTTTAATTGGCTTCACGCTACAGCCCCCCCCCCCCCCCCACCCCACCCCCACCCCCGCTTCTGATGGAGCTTTCTTAAAGATATACACTATTTGCAGATATCGAAAATATTTACTACCGAATTATTAAGAAATATCTTACTCATTTGAAAGTAAATAATGATTCTAGGCTTCCAGCAAAATGATTGCGCTAGATATCCTGTAATTATTCCGAAAAATATAATTTTATTACAAAAAAACAACAAAGATAACATAAGAATAACTGCTTGACGCCGGTTGAAAACAAACGCTGTTTTTCGTGCTTTTCTCGGCATCCGTGATTGTAAAACTTCGGACAGGTCAGTTAAATGATATTTACTATGAAATATAACCCCCTAAATCTACCCATTAATGATAATTCAAGCAATTACCAATGGTGTATCCTACCTTTAAACAGGTTACTGTGCGACAAGTGCAAAAGTCGGTCACAATGACTCCATTCCATTTTGACACGGCTTACCTAAAATCCATTAGGTCTAACCATAATTGTTTTAGCGAATGGTCATGATTACCCGTTTCGCATGTCTCTAGCTCTCCGATCTGAAAAGGATCCAAAATATGTCACGTCCGCTACAATAGACTAGATAATATATAAATCAATTACACCTTTCTGTAATAGTTATGGTTTTAAACTTTTGGGGCTTTTTGTTTTGTTTTGTTTTGTTTTGCAAATTAGAAATGTTAGCGTCAAATAGGCCTATGAAAATATATATGTAATTAACTTCCGACAACTCGTTTCCTGTTTCAGATGGAGGGTAACTATGAACCAGGTGAAGCGGCGAATGTCACCTTCCCTGTGGCACTGACGACTAGATTCATCCGCATACAGATGTCTGAATGGCAGGGCGCCTGTTTTCTGAATTTGGAAGTGCTGGGATGCCGAGGTAAATTGGAACCAGATTCGTGTATTGATGATAAGAACACGATTGGAAGCTCTTTTAATTAAATATGTTCGGTCACTCGCAGGGGTGCACTTGCCCCCCACCCCTACCCCAATGTGCCCCTCAAACGCACATATGGGAGCATATGACCGCGCTGCAAATATAATTGTCTCCGCTCTCGTAATGTTCCTCATCATAATAGTTTATAGCGAAATGAACGGGACAATATTATTTCCCTCCACTTTTACACCGAGAGAATGTGCCTTTTGTTCTGAGCAAGTGCCTCTTGTTGGTGTTGCTTGCCCAACCCGAGTGATCCGAATTGCCCGTCAGTAATAACTCTCACTAGTCTGTTGTTCATCGATGTTTGTAAACTACGAAACTTAACCATGCCTGACCAGTAATCCTTCTCAAGTCCTTGTTACCTAAATAGTATTTAAAACAGAAATTAAAATAAAACAAGACCAGAAACAAACAGAAAATCTAAAATCATAAATTACAAATAAAATTATAATTAACAGACGGTTTAGTTCGCCTTGTGGACGATGATGGGGCACGCTCCAGTCGAGTCGAAATCTACCACGACCATGCCTGGAGTTCGATATGCAACAACGGCTGGGACATGCGAGAGGCCAGAGTCGTGTGTCATCAGCTTGGCTTCTTAGAAGCAGAGGAAGCCACCAGCTTGCCCTTGGGGGACAGTGAGGAGGAAGTACCCATCGTGATGGACCGAGTTTCCTGCAAAGGGTCTGAGAGGCGCCTGGTCGACTGTCCGTTCGTCTGTAGTAGCATTCGGCAGTGTAACAGCTCACTCGTTGCCGGAGTGATATGCAAACACAGTAAGGAATTTGTTAACATTGACGCTCGAATTTCCACACTAAGCCCTGAAGGATGTTACGAAATTGAAGTCCAAGTCCTCTATTTCGTTTGCGTTCTTAAAAAAGCTCTGTAGGCTTTGGTCTCAGTTTTTATGTAATACGTTTTTGTCTTCTTCCTAGAATTTTTCCCAGTTTATTCCCTTCATCAGTTTCAGGCTGATTTCCGCAACCTATGCGCACTTGTCCCCCATCAATAATTTATTTCCAGAATTAAAGCTAGAATTCAATTTTACCCACAGACACTTTACCCATTAGGTTGGTCGGCGGTTCGAACCACACCAATGGCCGCGTCGAAATTTACCAAGGGAACGCATGGGGCACGCTCTGCGATACCGATTGGGATGTGACGGATGCAGAGGTGGCCTGCCGTCAGCTGGGCTTCTCGGGCGCATTGGAGGCCAAGTCCGGCGCCCATTTCGGCCAAGGGGAAGGCCCTGTGTACATGGACGGCATCGCGTGCGACGGGTCAGAGACGGAGATCACCGATTGCCCTTCATTTTGTTGGTCGGACATCGCATGCAACCACACGCACGATGCCGGTGTGATCTGCCGCTAAGGTCAGAACTCATTTCCTATTATTTATAGAATCGGTGGCACCTGAGGTATAGGTTACCTGTTTCAAAACAAAGACTCCCTTTTGATGATGAAAACAAATGAAATATGCACTTTTATTACTTTCGACGGAATAGGGTGATTTTGACCTCCAACATCGGCTCATTGGACACATTATTGAGCGCACGGCAGCTATTTTGGAATATGCAAATTATAGACATCATGGGACATTTTTTTGCTGGCAACATCAACATTCTTTAATAAGATGTCCTAGGGATGCTAACAATCATCTTGGAATTTTGTTTTAGGTTGGGGGTGCATGGGAACCCATTTCGCCTACCGTATACTATAGTTATGTTATTATCGTAGACATTATTTACAGAAACTGTCCATGAAAGCAACATTTGTAAGCCTCTCCTCTTTTTCTTTCAGGACAAGGTGAAACTGCTGCCGTCAGCGACACAATGCAGCTTTAATATTACACCTAATGAAGACTCTTCGACAGTTTAACGAAATCGACTTGTTTATTGTATTTGTCACAATCCTTAGCTGAGACTCGCGCGTAAACAACAGTTTAGGCTAACAGAGTACAGATGATCATTAGTGCATGCATGGATATTAATCTCAACAAATTGATGAAAGATATTATATTTACCAAACAATTATGTAGTACAGGGTCACATTGATTGACTTTCATATTCTAACGGCCGGCTTTTTTGGGATATACAAATCCCACGGAAATGAACCGCAAATATTTCTGATAAAACATGTTTTCTGATAAGACTAATTTAGTAATTAACAGGATATTCTAAAAGTGTTAACATTTATTAAACATAATTGGAAGAGTGCCATCTTAATAGTCTGGTGCATACGTAGATTGCCAAGATGCTTGTGCTAGCAAGCAAATGTTGGTGTACATATATAGTGCTTTGTGACTTGACATTTTAAAGGCATTCTAGCAGAAATGTACCTATTATATATGACAATAAAGAAGCATTCAAAGGCAAAAAACATCAGTGGTTCCAGGCGTGTATAATAATTTCCACAATATCTTTAGAAGTTTACGCAGAATCACCTATATACAAGCTTGGAGGTCAGCTAGACGTTTTTATTATAATAGTGTAAAATAGAGGGATTTGTGTTCGGGGTGATCCAATCAATATACAAGCACATTGGTGGTTTTGTGTGTTTTTTCTTCAGAATAAATTACCAAACCTATCCAAGTTATACAACAATTTCAGGACAAATGGGGGAACACAACTAGCAGATTATCAAGATAGACTTATATATATGAAATTAAAAAAACATAATGTTTGTGTCGTTTTTTGTGCAAACGGCGATGCAATGCTTAGTAATATACATCATTCAGATGCAGTTATCATTGTACGTCATATCAGGGTTTGTTTCCTCAAGTAATTTTGCCACACTAGACTCATGATCATAATGGGCATCCAGTTTTGGTCGCTTGTTGCTTAGTCCAAGCGACTCGCCTTTGTGAGGTAATTCGCTAGTATCTTATGAAGCAATATATGGGACGGAAAGAACCCCCCTTCCCCCTCACTGGAAATTTGCCTGGGTTAAATCATAACCCAAAATTTGGGTTGCCCATTTTGGGTTATATTTTGGGTTAAATCAATCACGAAAAACCCATTGTGGGTTAAATCAGCATCTATTTCTGGGTTAAATATCTGGGTTAAAACCTACTTGGTTAAAATTTTGAGTAATGGAACTTGAGTTATATATTTGGGTAAAATTGATTATTTTCCAAGGTTAAATTAGTGGGTTAAGATTTACTTAGTTAAGATTCTGTG
Organism: Crossaster papposus; assembly: GCA_037893245.1. Lineage (NCBI taxonomy): Eukaryota > Metazoa > Echinodermata > Asteroidea > Velatida > Solasteridae > Crossaster > Crossaster papposus. The sequence goes on along the minus strand of JBAIAA010000279.1, from coordinate 174,542 downwards.
TAACCAAACACGGGTTGTTTTGGGGGGTTAAAATGATCGTGAATAACACTTTGTTAAGACTTGCACTTGTTATTTTGTTATTTTGAGCATGCTTGCATGGTTGAGAGAATTGCAATGAATTAAAAATAATCGCGAATAACCCTGATTTTTGTTAAAGTGAAATTTTAGTCTGACTGGCTGGGTTTCGGTAAGGCACTGGCAAGCCAAGGCGTTTTATACTACATGTATAAGTTTATAGGGCCTAAAGGAATATAGAGGATGGCAGCAAGTTTGCATTAAAAATAAACCACTACTACTGTCTACTAACTTCCATGCTGGGTTACTGTAACATAATTAACACACCTTTAGTAAATACTACACCCTTTTTGAGTTAAGTTTACCACATTTTCGCGCTCGCAAGGTCATGTGATTGTGACAACCGCGTTTAAGCGGGGAAAACACCGTCGGAATAATGTATACATTATGTACACCGTACATGAATGTACATGTACATGTACAGTACATGTACATGTACATGTACATGTACATGCACATGCTGATGCACGCGTGACGCGACCGAATATATTTACGTGGCTCAATGGCGGATGGACATGGAAAAGGAATCCAGAAGCTCCTCGAAGAATGGGGAATGGGAGAGTTTTTTTCCAGTATTTGAAGGTATGTTTTCAGTATGCAGCGGATGATGATTATTTTAAGAAATACTATATGTTCAAATACTGTGATGTTATGGTGTATTCTTGTATAGACAGTCCAAACAAACTGCCCGGTCTACGCGTTAGGCCTAGCCTGCGAGTACGACGATACACAAACTAGACTAGTGCCTGACCATCTAACTAATTTTACTGTCTGTGTTTAGTATCTAGGAAGGAATGGATGGCTATTCCTCAGCAGGACGTGAGTAGACTCATCAATACCATGAGGAGACGATGCCTGGAGGTCATTGAAAAGCGTGGTGGATACAAACAATACTGAACGGTTGTGTTGTTGTTTCACAATTAAAATAAAGTCATAAAATCACTCTTGTGAACTTTGACTTTGGATTTTGCCTTCAACTTGTGCTCACTCAACCAGAAAGTCATGGATGCCTCCAATCTTCACACAACATTTCCCTGATAACCATAGGTATATTGCATGACATGTGTAATCTGTAAGAAATTGTTATTTGTATCATTTTGCTGGATGCCAACACAAATTATTTACTTTCAAGTTTCTTAAAGATGGACTACAACGGAATAATGATAAAGGCTTTGTTGCCTTTTTTTGTTCGAGAAATGTATAATGATTACTAATATATCATTAGTATTCAATAAATCTTGTTCCTTCATGCAAAAAAAACCCAAAATTGATCGGCGTTCTACGACCCAGAAAAACTCAGTTTCAGCAAAAGCCCTTAACTCATGAATAATTCATACGTTGTGTGTGACGTACTACCCATGACGATTTACTCGGGTCGATCGTGTGCGTGCATTTTTACCGTACAATGCAATGCGGAATAACAGCGGACAAGCTAGGCTATATTTTGGTACAACTATTTTCGACCGAAAAACAGCGAAAAATGTCCGATAGCAGCGAGTATTGGGAAGACCACAGTATAGATGAGGAAGAGGCATTTCGTGGAGGTACTTCTGAGGACAGTGATGGCAGCTCTAGCGATGAGGGGAGCTCACCAGACGAGAGAGAAGGCGACGACTCTGCGGCCACGGCAGACCCGGCGGTTGCCGATGACTCGGCCGACGTAGAACTGCAGTAGGCCTGGTGGTAGTAGTACGAATTATCTCGATGTTTGGCGCTTTCAATGTGGGGATCGATCCAGGCTTTAAACGAAACTTTGTTGTCAATCCCAGTGAATTTTTCAAAGCACTTGAAGGTTCAACACAGTCCTCTGAAAAATGTGCTGAACAAATCAAAGGCCTACTTCTTGCCGAGAAGGTCAGAAGGTGAAATCCTTTCGTGTAATATTTACGAACTTCACCCATTCCTTTGATAACGCAGGATCCCGCGGAAATTGCACAAAATGAATCTCTGGATTCTTCGAACAATTTCTCGTGCATCCAGTCCACCAACAACACATGAAGTTGGCATTATTGTAGCTGATAATGATACACTATAAAAAAAAGATTCGTAAAAACTTCATGCCTCTGCATGAAAACGCATACATAATACACACGGAATAACATGGCGTTTTTTGTTTACTCTCGGTTGCTCATGGGTAGTACGTCATCACTTTTCGCTGGTTTACAAGTCCGCTGGTACCATATCGTGGATTTCATTGTGGTTTTCAGTGGATCTTTGCCGGGAACCAGTACAGGGCGGGAAATTTCAAAATCGAAGAATCGAGGTCTAATTTTTTCGGTCAAATTGCAACAAAATTATTTAGAGAAAAACATGACCGTAACAATAAAGTGTTACCTGAACACAACATAAACAAGGTCCGATAATAAATTTAATGTGTGAGTTTTCGTTGTAGTCCATCTTTAATAACTCGGTAGTACACGTTTTACTAACAAAATAGTTTAATGTTACTTGGCTAGTATAATTAAAGTGAAGAAGTTTCACTTATAAAGCTATAGTTTGATTTGACTTGGCAGTTAAAAAAGTTTCACAATACAATTAGCTTTACAGTATAGTTTGATGTGACTTGATGAGTACAGTGGAAAAGTTTCACTTACACATTGTTCGTAACCTTAACTCCCTAGGGTGTATGCAAAATCACATTGATTTTGGAGGATTTGGGAGGGTTAGGGATCATTTTTATGATAGTTCAATGTGGCATTGCTAGTACATGTACATTGAAGGAGTTTTACTTGCCATTTTATTTACGAAAATGTGATTTCACTTGGCTATATAGTACAGTAAAGAAGTTTTAAAATTGCACTACAACCTTAATACATTGTGCCTAAACTGATGTTAACATGACCTCTGCCAGTCCTTTTAAAATGAACAGAATCAGAAATAGATAAAACAAAAACAATGGAATAGGGATTTGGCCCAAAGCAAGCTTTGTATTTTACAATTAACCATAGTCGATTTTATATGGGAACTGCATTTTTTGTTTTAATATGGAATTTCAAAACTGATTCTGTTTAACCCCTTTTTTAAGAACTAACGCATACAAGTAAATTTTAATTTTTAATTTTTTTTAATTTTAATTAAAATGCAAACCTTAATGTGGATGACACTGGTGCTGCTCAAGTAATGCTAAATTGTGTCTTTGTTTCACATTTGTATAACTGCATGCTTCACAAAATTTCGTTGCCTCAACTGAAATGTAACGTGCAATTACTAAAATTCCTCAAATATTAGATGAAATGTAACCGATTTATGCAAACATGTTGATTATGCAAATTTGTTAATACAAAAAATATCTTTCCAAGTTCTAGGTAACAAAGTATCCTAAATATTGAATAAGATTAAAAACTGGTTAGGTTATAACCATTAGATTGAAGTGATCACAACCTTAAAAAGTTGCTTTATCTCATTGTTTGAGTTAAATTGATTATATACAAATTAATAATGTTTATCGTGAAATTTGGGTTAAATGTACTCGGAAGAAAAGTTGCTGTACCTCAATAGTTGGGTTAAATTTACTACAAAGGAAAGTTGTTTTACCGCAATGGTTGGGTTAAATTAACTCCACATGAAAGTTGCTTTACCTAAATATTTGGGTTAAATTAACTCCTACAGAAATTGATTTATCACAAAGATTGGGTTAAATTGACCCCCAGTTTTAAGTTATTACAACCCAAGCATATATTCATAGCCCAAGCTTAGGGTTAAATTGAGCCAACATTTTGGGTAGATGCAACCCAAACAAAGCAGTGTAACTTAATCGTGTGGTTATATTTACCTCAAGTGTGGAGTAAATATAACCCAAAAACACTCGATAGCCCAAGCTTATGGGTTAATATAACCCAATTTTACAGTCGATATAACTAAATTGGTACATGGTATTAACCCAGTTTGTGGTTATATTTACCCAGAAATTCTAACCCAATCAATTGGTTTGAAACAGCCCAATAAAGGGTAGTTGCAGTTTTCACCCTGTTAATGGGTTAAAATTTAACCCATTTGGGTTAAATTTTAACCCAGGTGATTTTTCAGTGCTCCCTTCACCCCCCCCCCCCCCCCCCCCCCTCCCTCCTTTGTGGCGGTCATTGGTGTGCTTGCGGAATGTTGTGGTTTCTTTGAGTAATCCAGGGTTTGTCTTTTTGACGCTTAATAAATGAAATTTCTAGAAAATAAATATATGGATATATGGATATACGATATGGATTTTTCATATCATTCACATATTTTTGAATTTGATCCACAGTTGATAAATCCGAAATAGCACCACCCCAGTCATAATCAATAAGCCAACGGCGAACAGATCTGACTAAAGAATCACTATACGGGCGTGTGATATGTCGTCTATCTGTTTAGGAAGTTGACATAATACCCATGGTACATGTAATACAACAGCGATCACTTGCACCAAATAGGGCTAAACGTTCAATTTTCTCAAATGATGCTGGGCAATACGTAAACAGTTTGTCTAATACAACATTATGCCGTGTTGGAAATAAGACTATTGAGTCATGTATACTGTTGCATTATACATCATTGAAATCTCCCAGTATATAGGGTTATAATTGCCGACGTGTCAATAGTCTGAATGCTGATGTGATCAATAATATCTTGTTGACATGAAGCACTATAGGTGGGAAATAAATAATACAAACATACACATTATTACGCGATCGTTTACAAAGTCTTCAACTGATTTGTATCCACAAACATTTAAAATTACAAGTGTGTGTAGATAATAATTGCACTTTGAAATGCTTTCTGACATATATGACTACCCCGCCTCCTCGTTTATTATTAGCCTTTTATATTAGCCATTTGTGTTGTAGCGTCACATTAAGCCATGTCTCTGTAATAGCTGCAACATATCAATCCCGCTAGTGTTAAACGTCAGTTCAAGTTCACAATTTGTATTCTTTATTGACCGTACATTTGTTAGCAGTAAACGAGGTAGCAGTGGTTATGTTTGTCGGATCAGCGGTGAGCATTGGATGGGTACACGGTACTTCGTAGTATTACCTCTGGTCATTGGCTATCCTCTCATGTACGTTTTTACGGGCTCCTCTTAATTAGCCAACTAATTATTAGGCTAAATTGTTTCGCTTGATGGGTGCTTAATTGAGATAAGGTACTTATTTATTTATTTAACCAGGGTTTCCCATTCACAGCAGTATGTGGTCTTCCATGAGGCCCTGTGTAATATTATAAAATTACAATAAAATTACAATTTAAATTTAAAAGTAAACGCACACAAAATTAATTGGAAAGGAAATTAAAAAGGAAAGCCCAAAATACACTATAGTATAAGAATACTTGATGGATCAAAACAATTCGATTATAAAAGCTAAAATATAACAATTCTAAATATAAATAAAAATGATAAGAAATACATATATGTAATACTCAAAATATATAATACATAAACATACAAACAGATATGTTTGCCCAATAGAGATAGGGAAAATGTAGAAATTTACCTAAGAATTCGGCCAGAAAAACATTACATTCATGAGCGGTACTATTATTGATATGCTGCTTAAGTCTACTTTTTGTTTTAATTATTTAGGTCCCCGTAGAGACCATCAAAAATTGCATATGCCGACGGTATTTCACGTCGTCATTGCGGGGTATTGGGATAAGTTTTCAACTAGCAATAATCGCACCTCGGTTAGACCTCATTGGTTACGATATCGCCTCTGCGCAAAGATAACTCGTTCAAATCGGGCGAGGTCATAAGACATTCGACATGCCACAGGAGGTTCACAGTTAGGGAGTGGCCTCTACGTTTGATGCGTTTTGCATCAACCTCTACGCATGCGCGTGTCTACTCATGTGGAACGATATGACTACTGAACCATTGAAAGATTAAGTAGTAAATAAAATCACGGAGATCAAAAATACTCCTCAGTCCTCGCGTATGCAAACTTTTTAGCGCATCCTCCAGATAAAGCTACCGACAGGCGCGGTTTTACGGGGTGCTAGAGGGTGCTTTACCCCCCTGAACTTTTGTCTAGCCCATCAAAATACAAAGTACATTCTGGACAATGCGTATACTGGATCTGCTATTATTCCTGGCCCAGGATAGCTTAATTACCAGACCAGTCGTTCACCAATAAAGAAATACGAGATTACATACCCATCCCTGACCAATACTCTTTCGAAAGAACGCACAATCGGTTCAACTGTTGTTAGAGAGAATATGTAATCAGAAATTTGATTTGGTGTCTTTTCAAAATTTTGAAAATGTGCTGATATGGGTGTGTTTTGGTGCAAACTAGTGCATGTAAATAAAAATTCAATAACCCATGGCAAAATATGGGGGAGAAACACTGCCATAGCCCCCCCCCCCCCCCCCCCCAACAAATATTAGAGGGGGGAAGGGGGGGGGGGGGGGGTGGGCCGCCCCCCCCCCCCCCCCCCCCCTCGCCTTCCCCCTTTTGTTTCCTTTTCTGAAATTTCCCGTTTGGATACGAGTTGATGCGAGTCGATACGTTCTGGTACGATTTGGTGCGCACGCAAACAAATCAATGTTGGGCTTGAATAGTGTTATAGGCCTATACTTATTTCCTTATGCTAGGTTCCCACTATCACGATTCGCGCCACGATTGAAATCGTGGTCCTAATTGTGAAGTAATCGTGGTGATTCTATCAGATCTATGATCATATCTTGAGATCAGTCGTGGCAATCGTGTTGATCGTAGACGATTTTTAGACAGTTCAAAAATGTGACCCGCTCCATCAAAATCAGGAATAAGTCTCGAAATGACTTTTTGAGATATGCACATGGTCAGAAAGGGAATTTTATAACCGTTCTAATGATACCCATCACAAGTGTTTATCTTCTTAGGTTAACGAGTTATGGTCTGATGAAGATGACAGGTGCCGTATATTTTTTTGCCGAATCCACATTCCGAGAAAAACAGCTTTGAAATAAACAAAATTGACCAAAATCATACGGACAGCGCACACAAATCCTCTTCATTTTCATCTTTATTGATCGTTTTTACATACAAGACATTAATGACAATAATCTGTGATAACTACACTTCCTAAAAATACGATGTTCAGAAAAACGACTTGGCCACGATTTTCACCCATGCGTTCACTTCAACGACCGATTGCGGAGACTTGTAGACAAGTCGTTAATGTTTGTCGCGGCCGGTGATTCTCGAGTTACGGTGCATATAGTCTAAAGCGCGCCCTCGCGCGAGGCTGCTGGCTCCCCACAATACTTCCCCATAAATGAGACCGAAGCCGTGCAGCACAGAGAAAAGTACGGTCTCGCGTCACCTGTGTCGCGAGGATTCGCGGGGGGAAGTTTGAACGCTATCACCGCGACAAACCTTTAACGACTTGTCCACAAGTCTACCGATTGCGTAAAACGGCCCAGCGACTTATTTCTGATTGCGATGGTCAGGAGCGGGTCACAAATTGTCTGCGATCAACACGATACATTTGTAATCGTGATCATCCCATCAGATCGTAATGGTTCGTAACAAAGCGCGACGGTCGCATCTAATCGTGCTTCCAAATCGTGGTGATCGGGATCAACCTTGGACAAGACAAACACCACCTCTGTTGAGATGTGCTGCGATCTGATTGTGGGTTGTAGTTTTCACTCTGTATAGAAGTTCAAGAAACAATGAAGTCCATGGTCAGTCGGGCTGATTGTATACCCGTCGGGGTCAACTCGTGGCTCAAATCGTGATCACTCTCGATCCCAATCGTGAAAGACATCGCGACCACAACCATAGGCCCTATGTGATCGCAACACGGAGCGCATCAGTTCGTGATGATCGTATCGGAACGTATCTGCACGTCCCAAATCGGGGAGTGCTGATCGGGACCCAATCGTGGACTCAATCGGGACAATCCTATCGGAACGTATCTGATCGTATCTGAACGGGAGACCAGATCGTGACAGATCGTGTCACTTGAAATTGACCAATTGTGACTATATCGCATCCAAGCGCACCTAATCGTACCAGAACATATCGACTCGCATCAACTCGTATCTCATTTCAACTCGTATTTCAGAAAAGAAAACGAAATTTCCACGATCGGCTACGAATGGCCAATCGTGGCGTTCGTAACGGATTGCACGACAGTGGGAAACCTAGCATAAAATATATGTTTTAGCATCCATTCTCCATCAATATTAATATTCCTGGATTCAATATCTGCTAGTACATTTTGTCCTTCCTGGAATAATGTGCTTCACTGAGCCAAATGTTATGGTCTACACGTCTATAGCCCACAGCCACATTTGCCGGGTTACTTTGTTACAGCTTGTTGAGTGAATTCCACCCATGTTATTAATATAAATAACAGCTGTGGTGTTGTCAATTAACGATCGTACATGATCAAGTTTGCCTTACTTTGCAAATGATTTTAATGCAAGAAAAGCAGCAAAAAAGTTTCACATTATTAACTCTTTCGCTACCGCGAGCTGCTCAGAGCGGCGAGCTTTATATTCTTGAGGTGTCCAATGACCCCCAGTTCTCATTCCTTTACAAACAGCACCCCATCCTATGTTAGAAGCATCCGATGCAATTATAATCTGTGGATTTGAATATTTACAGTCCACCAGGTGAGGTCATTTAACGAAACCGAAAGCAGTGTGAAACGTTGCACTTTACACTGCTTTTAGAAAACTTTTAAAAGGAACAATTATTCTCACTGGTTGAAGTTGCAATTTGAATGGGAACACAGACCACTAGAAAGAGACTTCAAGATAAATCACATCAGATGAGTTCCCCAGTTAGGCTGTCTTACACTCTTATTTACAAAGAGTAAAAGTGGAATTCCTTTGACTGAAACCAAGACGATTTGGAACCTAACTCATTCAATAGTTTCTACTAAAGTGTTCACTCTCTAAATAGTCTGGGCCATATTCACTCCTTATTCACAGCGTATAAGTAAACAAAGTAAGAGTAAACTTGGGGTCAGGTTGGCGCAGCTGTTTTTTCCTCACCTTACACCGCAGAATTGAATGATCGACGAAAATACACGGATAAACTAGTAGATATATTATAACGAAACCAAAAGCAGTGTAAAACGCATCCTGAGCCACGCAGAGTATAACGGGTTCTTGAATTATCACCCTTAAACCATATGGACATTCGCAGAAACCATTAAACAAGTTGGCCAATACATGATATGAACGTCTCCCCTTAGTACATGTAAAATGACAGTTTCTACCACATATACTTAATTGTATTGGCGTTCTGAGCTTTTCAGTCTTTTATGTTTCTTATTCTGTATAATATAAAAGCTTTATTTTACGTTATATACGTTAATTTCTACAATTTTCCGATTAATTTAAATGTTTACGTGGGAGGATGAAAAATTATGAGAACACTCCTCAGATGTCCAAGCAAACGGACCATCAGAAATGCGCGTTGCGGAAGAACTTCGAGAGGATCGAGTGAAAAAGCCCATCTTGTAAGCCAAACATGGACCCAGGAACAAGTACATCGTTTTATGAATGAAAAAGTGCAATTTCATGCCTAGGGTTGGTTCGCATGCCTTGGTCTATTTGTAACGGAGGCTCTGATTGGGCGCATGGATCTTTACGCCAAATGACCCGGATCTTGCCCAGTGTCCGCAGGGGTTTGAGAGCTATTAGTAGAAAGATCGTAAAAGAGCTGCGTGGCTCAGGGTGTTTGGAACCTAACTCATTCAATAGTTTCTACTAAAGTGTTCGTTAGTTTTTTGGTGTTTTTTCAGAAAGATTTCCCTCTAAATAGTCTGGGCCCTATATTTTTACTCCTTATTTACAGTGTATAGATAAAAAACGTAAGAGTAAACTTTGGGGTCAGGTTGACGCAGCTGTTCTTTCCTCACCTTACACCGCAGAATTCGGGCGATTCACAATGCAGTGCGCCACCAAGCGTTTGACTCAAAAGAGCCACTTTTAAACTTTACGGTCGACTTCTTCCGTATATCATACTGTAGTGAAATATCTATTCTTCATTGTTCACGCGAGGTACAACACAAACATAAATGTATCCGGAAGCGTCGTTGATTAAAACATTGTTATTTGCAGAACAAAATTGGAGCTTTAATCGTGCGCGTCCAAAAAGACGTAAAAACTGATGAGTTCATGCAAAATGAATACAGTTTTTCAAACTGATGCCGACTTTTTCCCAAGATGCACTGCGGGTATAGCAGGATTTGCGCCTCCAACGGCAGCTTCTAGGTATTGTGAATCGCCCGAATTGAAAGTATAGTTAACGTTAATAATCGACGAAAATACACTGATAAACTAGTAGATACCGAAAGCAGTGTAAAAAGTAGTCTTGCTCCAAGACTGAATTTTGCATTTGTTCCGGGCGCGCTGTCTGTCTATGCAGTTTATAAATCATCAATACTCTGAAAACGGGCTTATTGAGGATGCCCTCGATTGTCACTCGATTTGTTTCTGAAGTCATAGACCACAGAGCATGGCCGATTATCTTGCACCTTCTTGACGCATATCGTGAATCTATTAAATGTTACTTTAAACTACTTAGGAAGTTGTTGGGAAACTCACAAATAAAATCCCCAAACGGTCTGCGAACCAGTACTCGATAACATCTCAATTTAAAATTCATGTTTTTCAACGACCAATCAACGAGGCCCTTCTGTGGTGCGGCACGTTTGTGCGAATAGTGGGAAAATGGACCAATAGCGGGCGTTGTGAAATAGAGCGAGCGTAGGCGCTGTTGACACGAGCTGCTCAGATGATAGCGATTTGAACAAAAAAAAGTGTATTATGCACGGTTCAGATGCAGATTCCAGGGTTTTGTTGTTCTCTGAAAATAGTTTAACAAAATTCCACGCTTGTGCCGGTAGGTGGAAAAATGTACCCAAGCAAAAATCGCCGAAAAAGCGGAGATGATCATATCGGCATTCCAATTGTACACGCACTGGTTGATGTACCGCAGGAATCCGCATTGTCAACAGTACGTGATGTAGTTGAGTATATGCCGTTAAATAAATAGAACAGAGGTGGAGTTTGGACAAAAAAAACCCGAACAACTGTCCTTGACAAACTTTCACAATGCCAGACGCTAACTGCAGGAAAGCTTCTGGAAGCAGCGAGAAAAAAAGAAGATCAGTGGGTGCTCTTACAGATCGAAGGGAAGGATCTTGCCACCACAGAAACATTGTATCACACAGTCTGCTTTCCATCTGACTCTCCTTAATATAAACTCAGCTGGAAATGGGCAAAATGTTTGTTATAACAGAATTGTGTATTAAATGTAAATCGATACGAGTTGTTGTTCACCCACTCACATGTACATTGTTAAAGACATGGACAAATTTCAGTTTTACCGTCACGAATAAACATGTATCAAACACTAAAGCTAAAAAAAAACTCTGGTCGTGTATATATTTTTCATACAATTTACATTTAGATTTTTAACCCCCCCCGCCAAAAAAAAAAAAATTAAATAAAACAAATTAAAAATGTAACAATTCTAATAAAAAAATCAAACAATAACAATAAAAAAATGACACTCTATTAAAAAGTTTAAAATATGGCAATGAACAAAATGAACATTTGTAATAATAAATTAAAATACACCCTAATTCCTCTTTAATCGAATTCTGTCTCTGTAGAGTCCCTTTTTAGCAAGCAACTGCAATAAGCAATCTTTTCCCATTGAAAATGTACACAGCTTTCAATCTTGGTCAATAGAGGGCGCCCGTTATACACAGGTGATTAAAATGCAAATATTTAATTAACTGGTGAACTTGCTCACTGACTTGGTAGTGCTCACTGGCTTGGAAGTGCTCACTGGCTTGGTAGTGCTCACTGGCTTGGTAGTGTTCAATGGCTTGGTAGTGCTCACTGGCTTGGTAGTGCTCACTGGCTTGGAAGTGCTCACTGGCTTGGTAGTGCTCACTGGCTTGGTAGTGCTCACTGGCTTGGTAGTTTTCACTGGCTTGGTAGTGGGGTTTTGAACGGGGTGGGGCTCGTCCCAGAAAACTGGTGGAGCCGGTATTCCAGGACTACCTGGTGGTTTGAATTGCTCATCTCGATGTCAATGCCGGATTCGCTTTCCACGCCCGATGTTAGTGGTGGAAAAGTCATAGAGTGTCGATTCCTTGCTGTGGTGTTTCTCCAAGACTGAGAGCAATCTCTCGCCAAGTGGCCTACTTCCGCGAAAACACTTTTGGGGCTCAGGACACTCCGCGCTGCGGTGGCCTGGCTGACGGCAGTTAAAACATGGGAAGTTAGGGCACTGCGCTGCGAAATGTCCCTCACCCCCGCAAGATCGGCACGTCTGTTGCTGTCCCTCATACTGCACAATTAGACGAAACCCTCCAACCTTGATGTAGCTGTGGATTGCCGTCTTCAGCTCCAAGCGGGCATGCCTCTTACCGTTTTTGTAGCCAAGCCTTGTCTGCCAACGTCCGCGGCGGATCCCTATCACCCGGACAGCTTGGTGACGATGGGGCCATCCAGCATCTCGTCCGGCGCGTACCTGATGTTGACGAAAGTCGTATGCCCCCCTGCTGACGTTACTAGGGACTTTTCGATTTGCACGTTTACTAGTAGACTGCGACGTATGCGGTCACAAGTAGACTGCGACGTATGCGGCACGCTAAATGTTGTACCTTACCTTTTCGATTTCTACGACTACGACTACGCTCACTCAGTGACGTCATGCCTTATGTTTGGCGCGCGCTATGTATACGTCGTCACAGTTTTCCAACGACGGCAAAACAAGGTTGAACGCGTTCGAGAATTCTGCTACGAACGACGAGTTCGTCGATGCGCATGCGCACTGCTTCACAAATGACCGCATACGTCGCAGTCTACTAGTAAACGTGCAAATCGAAAAGTCCCTACTGTTGCCGCTGTTCATCGACGAAGAAGTCGGCTCTACGCAAGCGTCTTGCTAGCGCCTCAGTTGTTACTGTCACGGCCAAGCGCTTCTCACCAAGTCAGGCTTCTTCAACTACTCCTCAAAAGGGCGAAGACCATCGCCGGTGCTGTCCTCAGCGGTAAACGAAGTTTTACCTTCCGGTTCCTGTTTAAAGACATGGCTAAGATCAGGGAGGGGGGGGGGGGGGGGGGCGGAGGCATATTTTGTCACTATGCTTAGGTTACCACAGTAATTACATGATATGACCAGTTAGTGACCAGGTACTTTTTGCCAAGTTTTAGTGTATAGCGCCCTCGCAAGGCCAAGTAACGAAAGGCCACTCTACTTGGAAGTGGTGTTGAATTTTAATGGATTGACATTACCCCTAAAGCAATGACTATTAGATTAATTCAAACAACAATATTGGCCTGTAAGAATTTTTTTGGAAGAGTAGGAAAGCATTCTATATCTCACCCCCACTTTTTGGCCCTTCATATGAGTTGACAACTACCAAGAAGTGTAAAGAAACACTAATTGAGGAGTGAGACAATTTCAATTTTGTTCTTGAAAATACTTTGATTTTATTCAAAATGAAGAAAATCCGGACTGTGAAGGTAATTGCACAACCATTCAAAATGGGTACACTATGGATGCAGTCAAAAGTTTAAATGAAGGACACCATCACCACCACCAAAACACCCCCCCCCCCCCCCCCCCCCCACACTAGCCCATTACAGACTATGAAACTTCTCAAAGCATGGTAGTACACACATTGGTTTGTCACACTGTTTACAAATCATGCGAGTTTGTTTACGCTTGGCTCTTGTACTGCAAACAACACAGTTGCGCTTTTTGCCGACAGAAATTCTTCCAGGATAGTGATGAGTCGGAAAGCGGCTGGAACCACGTGACACTAGACTGGCATGCTGAGCTGGGTTGTGCTTCGAAGTGGAAATAAGCTCTTCTATCACCTTGACCCTGAAATCAAAAGTGGTCAAGTGCTGATTTGTAGGGATGCTGTTGTATACAATGATAGCATTCACCAAGCAGATGTCAAGAATGGCCACGAAAACTCTTTTCCACCATTTCATCGATTTGTGAGGGTGCGAGTAGTGCTGACAAATTTGTCCTGCGAGATCACCTCCTCCCATGTATTTATTATAATCATTAACGACAGAAGGTTTTTTGATCGTATGAAGTCCACTCAAACTGTTTTTTCTCCGAATGTCTTTCGTGTCGATATTGCAGTTTCCAACATTTGTGAGAAGAGTTCATCCTGCCAAACGACGCACAGCCTGGCCGGCTTTGGTGTAAAACTGGGGGTCAGCACCTCTTGTCATGTGTATCTTTTTGGGGTGGGCACAGTCCTGTAATTAGTTCGAGGACTACATGCCCAGCAGATGTAATATTAGGTGGGTGATGTGTTGAAGCATAACCAATGAAGGGTCGACTGGATTCCTTTGATTATGGGCTGGGAGCCGGTGAGTTTCTGACTCGTTTAATGAAAAACAGTTTAATCCCCATTTGGCGGACTTTCGTGGCATGTACTGTTTGAAACCAAGTCGGCCTTTGAACTTGATCATTGTCTCATCGGGAGAGAGATTTCGGCCTGGCTTGTAAATGCGAGGAAAGGATGGCAGTACAATGTCGAGCAGCGGGCGGACCTTGGACAGTTTGTCAGGGGGAGCATCTCCAGCTGTCGCGGCGTTGTTGGCAAGGTGGAAAAATCGAAGGATCGCAGTGAATCGATTGCGAGACATGGTCGCCGAATACAGGGGACTTCGCAAAACTTCGGACCTTGACCAGTGCATGCTGTAGCGAGGCCTTTTGTTATGGTGGCCCTGGAGGGACTCCGCAGATCGTGAATATTGACGTCAATATTCACGACAAATTTCACGACTTTCCTCAAAGTCGCGAATATTGACGTCAAATTTGACGTCAATATTCACGACTTTCCCAAAAAGTCGCGAATATTGACGTCAAATTTGACGTCGATATTCGCGTCAAATTTCACGACTTTCCCCCTTTCCCCGAAAGTCGCGAATATTGACGTCAATATTCGCGACAAAATTCACGACTTTCCTCAAAGTCGCGAATATTGACGTCAATATTGACGTCAATATTCACGACTTTCCCAAAAAGTCGCGAATATTGACGTCAAATTTGACGTCAATATTCGCGACTTGCCCCCAAAGTCGCAAATATTTTGACGCGAATTTTTTTCCAGCAAGCTAGGTTTTGGCTAGTCTTGTTCCGGGGCGCGCACCATCCGTCTAGTCCAGTACAGTATGCATGCAGTTCATCAATCATCAAAACTCCGAAAACGGGCCTATTGATGGCGCCCTCGATTATCACGAGAGATCAGTGGATTTGTTTCAAAGATAAAGGTAGTATACACCATTGGTAATTGCTTGAATTATCATGAATGGGTGGATTTGGGGGGTTGTATTTTATAGTAAATCTCGTTTAACTGACCTGTCCGACGTTTTACAATAATTTATGGATGGCGAGAAAATCACGAAAAACTGCGTTTGTTTTCAACAGCCGTCGGGCAGTTGAATATTCTTATGTTATTATGTGTTTTTGGCAATCCGGCGATCGCGAATTTATTTTTATAAAATTATATTTTTCGGAATAATTACAGGATATAGCGCGATATTTTTGCTGAATGCCTAGAATCATAATTTACATATTTTTGATGTCTGCAAATGGTGTATCCTACCTTTAAGTTCAGTTCACGAGATTTGTTTCTGAACTTGAAACAAATCCACTGATCTCTCGTGACAATCGAGGCGCCCTCAATAAGCCCGTTTTCTGAGTATGGATGATCGATGAACAACTGCATAGACGGACGGCGCGCCCCGGACAAATGAAAAACTCAGTCTTGTAGCAAGACTAGCCAAAACCTAGCTTGTGGAAAACAATTTGACGTCAATATTCGCCACATTTTGTGAAAGTCGTGAATATTGACGTCAATATTGACGTCAATATTCGCGACTTTCGGGGAAAGTCGTGAAATTTGACGCGAATATCGACGTCAAATTTGACGTCAATATTCGCGACTTTTTTGGAAAGTCGTGAATATTGACGTCAAATTTGACGTCAATATTCGCGACTTTCAGGAAAGTCGTGAAATTTGTCGTGAATATTGACGTCAATATTCACGATCTGCGTAGTCCCTTCGGGGTCACCATATATAGGCGCTTGCTTTATTCCATCCACGCCTGAAATAGGAACATTCAGAAAGGTTTGTGGGACACTATTCATTTCACGGCACATTTTATTTATAGGGTAGTATACAAAGGGGGGTAAACGGATTTAACCGGAGTTTAGTATTTTTTTGGACGTCGTACGTTGGCTGTCAATTTTGTTACCACATAACAGCACACCAGGTGCCCTGATTTCAAAGGATGCTCGAGACCATTCGTGAATGTCAAATATGGTCATTCATTAAATATTTTGTTTTTGTTTTTGAGGGGGGCTTGTATCTAGTGTTCCCTTTAAATAAGTTTCCTTTTTTAACTAAATAAAATCTCCTGAAATAAAATCTCCTTTTTAAAGATTATTATTATTGCTGCCTGTCTGTTCAGTAGTTGGAGAAGGCCCCATTCAGTGGAATTGAATTTGTTGTCACCATTACATTTGCAGTCCCATGAAATTAAATTTGAAAGCAAAATCATCACCCTTGACTTTGCATAATTCAGGTTCATAAACTTTTTTTTTATTTCATTTTATTTATTATTTTGCAGGGCACAAAAAGATAAATAGATACAAATTTACAATCAATATAAAGTTTAGAATATCTATACAAAAAACATGTTTAAAAAAATAAAAAAATAAAAAAACCAATCAATAAAAATTAAAAAATAAAAATATTTCCATCAATTTCTGATTGCATTCCATCGTATTATTCAATGCAAACTGAAACGTCCAGTGCTTTTGATGATTTTTCCTGCAAAAGGGCATTCAAATGCAAAGGTTACATTACAGTGCAGTAGCATATGAATGTCGGATGCGAAACATTTCGAGAAAAGCCAAGTTGAACTATGGAGGAATAAGATTCCTCCATGGTTGACGTACTCGATCATACCGATACAATTCTAAACACGTGGTGGGTCAAAAGGGTACACTTTTAGGCTTAATTGCACGTTTAAGCCATGAAGACACCAACAAAATACTACTTTAACAACTGGTCATTGTCCACAATGTTTAAACCTTTACATTAAACCTTATTTCAATCCTCTACCCCATGTGGTTCCGGAGAAATGGCATATGTGACCCGTTCCATCGTAATCAGGAATAAGTCGCTGAGGCCGTTTTACGCAATCGGCCGTTGAAGTGAATGCATGGGTGAAAATCGTGACCAAGTATTTGTTTGTGCTGTCCGTATGATTTTGGTCAATTTTGTTTATTTCAGAGCTGTTTTTCTCGGAATGTAGATTCGGCAAATAAATATACACCTGTCATCTTTATCAGACAATAATATTTTTGAGACTTATTCCTGATTTCGATGGAGCGGGTCACATTATTCCAAACGTAATTAGGTCAATTATCGATCTTTGACCCATTCTTAAGTGGATTAGTACATGTAGTTGAAACTTAAGAATTAGATATTCGTAATCAGGATATCTTGATTAGACACAGGTCTATAGTTCTTGAGAGTGTCGTGATCAAGCGTAGGCTTTTTCAAAAGTGGTGTAACAATAGCATCCTTAAGAGCTGAAGGAAAACTGCCAGTCGTCAAAGATGAATTTATAATGGAAACCATAGCTGGGATGAAAATACTCAGGTTCTTCTTCAGGAGCCATGTAGGCAGCGGATCTAGTCCACAAGATTTACTAGGAGCGGAGGAAACTAACTTTAAAATCTCATCATAATCAACGGGAACAAAATGAGACATAATCGGTCCCTGGGTATGATCCTTACTCAGAAGAATGTCTGGCTCAGCATGCCCAGTCTCTGATGATTCAAGCGTTGAAGTTATATTCTGACGAATTTTAACAATTTTTTCCATGAAGAATTTGCTGAATCGATTGCTAAGAGATTTCATTGAATCAGTAGAAGGGAGTGCTTTGACTGATCTGTTGAGAAGCGTATTCACAACTTTAAAAACTGATTTAGGATCACAAGTTGTAAGTTGCTCTTTATAGTAGCGAGATTTTTCACTGCGAATTAATTTGGATAATTTACGAATCTGCTTAACATAAAGATGCCGATCATCTGTGTCACGCGATTTATTCCATTTCCTTTCAAGTTTGCGTTTGGTACACCTTGCATCACTTATTTCAGTGGTATACCAGAGCGGTTGATTACGAAATTTGTGTGTCCTTGTAGTAATTGGGCAATGGTTGTCGAGAATGTCGAGAACTGCATGATCATAAAATAGAACTTGATCATCAAGACAGCTGTCAAATGGAAAATCACTGAAAGCATGTTGAAGATCCAGCGCAAATGCCTGTTCATCAAGGATACGGTAATTCCGTGATTGAGAGGTGATCATTGGGTTATTTTGCTTAGCAAAGTCAACCGTGCATTGGATCATAAAATGATCTGAATATAGGTTGTTATGAACTTTGTAGTCAATCAGAAGTGAGTCATCAGGCCGAGCAATCAGCAAATCAAGTGTGTGGCCGCAATTATGTGTTGGTTCAACCACATATTGCTGTAATCCGACACTAGCGAGTGAAGTGAGAAAATGTGAAACATCACTTCTGTTAGGATTGTCAACATGGATGTTGAAATCCCCCACCAAAAGGAGTTTCCCTGATAACAACGAAACTTCATCCAAAAGTTCATCAAATTCAGTTTGGAAATCAGAGATTTTCAGACGGTTTTTAGAAGATGGGGGCGGCCTGTAGATGAGGACAAAACGAAGTTTCTTTGTAGGGTCGGTAATACCAGCGTATTCAAATGTGGTAGTAGTCTCAATTTTGAATAATGATAATTTCAAGGCTGTTCTGTACACAATGGCGATACCCCCGTGGCAGTCATCACCGCCACGAGAAACATTCAAAAAAGTATATCGAAGTGGCGTACATTCTGCTATGGTGACAGGATCCTCACTTCGTAACCAAGTTTCAGTGAGAAATATGACATCTGCATTATGTTCAATAATGTAATCATACAAAAGGCTGGTCTTGTTTCTGACTGAGTGAGCATTCCACAGAAAAATGTGTAGTTTGTCGTTTGTTTCACGTGACACTGGTTTCAAGTTATTCAAGTTACAATTACATGTAGTTTGACCATGATTTCCCCGATTATTATGAGTAAGATGAGGGGCAAGAACAGGGATGTGACGTTCAGCATCATCAGATAAGATATTGCCTTGAAGGTCGGCACTGTGCCATGGATTGCGACGACCGCCTCTTCTACCACGGCGTGTTGGACGGCAAGTGCTGATACCTAAGGATTTGATGCGGTTCCACAGGTTCTGAGGGAGTAGCGCTGCTGTTTTTCTGGTGTATTTATTCAACGCCAAAAGTTGTTCATGGTCATAAGCAATCCGTGGTTCAGTTTGATGGAATTGATCAGATTCATGGTTAAAATCCCTTGAATTTGGACCAGGATTGGGATTTATATCCCCTGATATAAGTAGCTCAAGCTGGAATGTGGCACAGGTATTACCATAGTATAGGATTCTAGTTCCTAAAAATGTCTTATGTTGGCTGGGATAGAGACGCTTTGGTAGTAGGTTGCCACAAGGTATGGTGGATACACCATAAGGCCAATCAGAAGTCAATCAAATTGCAGAATTGTATAAATTAGCATCATAAGAACTTTGACCTAGTTGCGTGACGTACGTGGACGTTTTGATGATGTACATGTACAATGTACACAATTATGTACAATGTACATGTATACATGTGTACATGTACAAACGGTTTAGGCCTATAGTCTAGCTATCGTGTACATTTTCTAGCTATCGTGTTAATTTTGAACTATACCCTAACTAATTAAACGAAATATGGACGCAGCTATTGAATTTGAAAAAGGCATCCTACTAGTGTACGAGTGTCAGTACTGCCTACAATTCCTCCATAGTCCGTTAGCGGTCTAGCTAGTCCGTACTCCGATTGGCAGACTAATTTGGCATACATCCGCGCAAAAATCATGTGATGCATATGCAAATATGCATAACAACATATCACCGCGGGGGGTTTTATTGGCCGATCCGTCAAGTCGGATTTACTGCACTGACATGATGATATCGTCACTGTTTTCACGAAGAGGCGAATTTCATAAAAAATCGTCTATTTATCGAAATTATTTTTGTTGATGAAAACGATTAAATATTGCAATTTCTACAACCTAGTGAAGTTATACATACAAGAAGAGACAAATTAGGGGCGCATTGGGGAAATGTATACATTCTGACTCTCACAGCCACGGGCGAATTTGCTAATGTATCGTTTTTTCGTTTTCACGGAATCACGGAGGCAATTCTATTAATTGATTAATTCTGCAAAACTAATCACCTATTTTTCTTAACGTTTGCTATATTTAAGATCTCTTCTTTCCCATGATACCTAAATCTTGTATATTCTATGGATATTTCAAACTGCCAAACGAAAAAAGGACAAACTTTACAAGCGATTTTCTAAAAGGTTTGTTCAGACCGTGAAAGGCTCCATTTGCCTCTTCGTGAAAACGGTGACGATATGACATCACGTTGATGCCGATCGCGGAACGACAACCAGATGAGGGCGCCCTATATCTAAGGCCAACAAAGCATTCGGCCAGATTGACGACTGAGAGCAAATTGGTAGTCTTAACTCCATGGTAAGTCCGACTTGGGTCAAGTCTAAATCGCCACGTGCATCAATGGTACGTCAACGTAAACTTCTTTTTGTTCAATACAATGTTTGTCATTGGATGATAAAAATTAAGGTAAATAACAACCTTTTTTCAACTACAAAAGAGAAGATGTTAAGATTGGATGCCAAAAACTCTTTATTTTTCGCGTGAGAAAATTGTTCCCCCTATTTTGAAAATGGACGGTATCACAGCGTTTCGCAATCACAGTGTTCAGTGTTTTAGTCGCAGGAAAACTGGCCTCGAATTTCCTTGATTTGCAGGTCAAGAATTGATCGTGAGTACCCCAGAAAACCATTAGGTCCAGCTTGGACACTTATGAAAGGCTATTTAGACGATTTAGAGATATTTTGTTAAGTATTTGTGTGGATTTTGGCGACATTTTGAACCACATTTAGGAGATAATCATTCGTCAATATTCGTCTCGCTCGGCCTCTAGTAGCGCATGATAATGCCCAAATGTTAAAAAGCGATAACTAGAGGCCAATAACTCGGTCTAGAGTTAAATCATGTTGTTGAGATACCGTTACATCATACATGCGACATCTGTGAAAAATTGTTCAGGCAGAGTGGACACCTCAAGCGTCACCAGATTATACCCAGCACGATATGTGGCAGAGGGGTACCCCCTCTTATCCCTATACTTTATACGCACTCAACACTATTGTAACCTAACCCATCCCACTTGAAGCCTAAAAGGATTCCGGGAACACAAAAGAGGGGGGGGGGGGGGGGGTTCTCTGCCACATATCGTGCTTCATATGCACCAGATGACCCACACCAACGAGAAACCGTACAGGCGGAGTGACTACCTCATCAATCGACACCAGATGACCCACACAAATGAGAAACCGTACGCATGCGACATCTGTGGAAAATCATTCACGCAGAATAGAGACCTCAAGCAACACCAGATGACCCACACCAATGCGAAACAGTATCGCATGTGACATCTGTGGAAAATCATTAACGCACAATGAGACCTCAAGCGACACCAATGAGAAACCGTACGCAAGGACAGGATGGTGAGTGATGATGGTTTGTCGCGATAGCGCCCTCTCGTGGCTGCGAATTAAGCAACGTCTTGCCCAAAGACCAAGCAACTACCTGAAAAACCACAAGATGGACCACACCGACAGCGACGAGAGAGATGAATAATTTCGTGATCAAACCCAACAAAGAAAATAGTCGCAAGTCGCCAAAGCTACTTTTGAGTAATCACCGTCACTGCCAACAAGTAATATTTGCAGTGTTTAACAAATTTGACATTTACACCAACAACGACTGCAACAGCCTGTTCTTTTGTTATGAATTTATGATGCACACGAGGGATGATTATGCAGTTTGCCTGATTTTGTGTAGAAGAAATGACGGCATGAATCATACCATAAACAATAGGCCTACCGTTTAAGAAGAAGTTTTGCTCACTGAGAGTCTGAGGTTGTAAGTTTTTTGATAAGCTTCTTTGATCTTGTTGGCAAATAATTTCGTTTTGAATATCTTTGATTTTTTTGAAGACGGAATGCTCTTGTTTTATTAGGATACATATTGGTCGTCATGTTTTTAGTAGTGAATGATACATTTGTATATACATTTGTATATTTAACCCTAAACGCCCGTCTCGATTATCAATTACTGTGAACGTAAATTTGTTTATTTTACCGTATACATGTACATGTATCAACTATCAAGTGTTTTGGTTTTAATTTATTGTATTTGACGTAAATGGGGTCTTGGGGGGTTTACTACGCAAAACAAATAACCGTGTACTGTAGACTCGAGTTATGGTATGTAAGAGATCGGGTTTTTTCCGTGGAAAAACATTTAGTGAGCAGATAATAATGTTAAAAGATGACGTCGAATAAGTTTTCATGTTGAATGTTTCGTAATAAACTTCATCGTACGAGAGCCACTCGATCTTCACAATAGTTTGGCGATTTTTTTTTCTTTATTTGAAAGCATTAAGAAGTATTAACAATTCCAACCGCCGAAACTCGGGGGGAAACGTGGATAGGAGATATCTCCCAGGCTCGAAAAGAATCTGTTCTGAGCCTGGGAGATCTGCCTCTTTTCGCCACACATCACCCCTCTCATTTTTAAGTTCTGAAGACCCACGTTTAAAATGACGTTGTTTAATTTCATTTGTTTTTCGCCCACACTGCTATCTGTTATCTATGTGAGAAACCAGAGCAAACACCAACAAAAACAAACAAAATCGTTTGTATCGTGTTCACCGTGAATTTCTCCATGTTCACAAGGGGGTTGCATTCCAAACGCTACTCACCAAGACGCACGCGCACAGTCGAGTTAGTCGTGACATAAAGAAAGGAACTTTATTGCGCAAGAACTCGTGAACAAACACGCATGCGCGATTGGAACGCTGCAGCATTAGCCTTTGTCTTGAGTGAGTCATTCCACCACTAACACTGGTACTGTTCACATCACATACAGTGTTCTCCTGCATTCTTCAACTTGTACATTTACTTAGTTGCCTCAAGATTTCTTGGATGACTCGACTGGGGTAAGAATTAATTTATATTGTTTTCATAATTGTTCTTATTGTTGAAGTTCCTTAGTCTGTTATTATCCAGACTCTGTGAACATTTTTCTGATCAATTCTGAAGACGCTCGAGTATTCTTAAACATTACTCTGATTTGTGAATAAGTGGATTCATTGATGATAGTCTTTAGAAAGCCAAATTTCTGTGTTGTTGTATTTATCATTGTAATATTTAGGAAGGTCGTCCTTTTGATGACTTTCTTTGTTTAGAGATATATTCTATTTCCATGGATTTGAAGGATTTAGACTCCCCTTACTTTGATTTATATCCACTTTATTTCTTGTTCACATTTAGTTAACTTCTCGAGTTCACAAAGTTCAAGAATAGATTTCCTTATTTTACTATTCATCTACATTCTTTATCATCTATTTTCCACTTTTTATGAACATATTCTTAGATTTACACTTTTAGTTTATAAATTCATAGTTCCTTTGTCCTGTGTAGATGCCCTTAGTGCAGTGTAGTATAGCCACTCGACCCTTATGCTGCGTTCCAATCGCGTCGTGTTTGTCGTGTTCACCGTGAGTGTCTCCATGTTTACGAGTGGGTTGCGTTCCAAACGCTACTCACCAAGACGCACGCGCACAGTCGAGTTAATAGTCCTGCCGTAGGACATTCTTTATCGCGCAAAAACTTATAGGCCTACTTCAACCAACACGCATGCGCGAGTATTTCATTGTTTATGAAGTCGTGAACATGGAGAGAAAAAATCCACCTCGAGTTCACCACTGGTGAACACAAGTAATGCTAGGTTCCCACTGTCGTGCGATCCGTTACGAACGCCACGATTGGCCATTTGTAGCTGATCGTGGAATTTTCGATTCCTTTTTTGAAATTTCACGTTTGGATACGAGTTGATGCGAGTCGATACGTTCTGGTACGATTTGGTGCGCTTGGATGCGATATAGTCACGATTGGTCAATTTCAGGTGACACGATCTGTCACGATCTGGTCTCCCGTTCAGATACGATCAGATATGTTCCGATATGATTGTCCCGATTGAGTCCTCGATTGGGTCCCGATCAGCACGATCGGGGTCCTCGATTTGGGACGATCTGGTACGTTCCGATACGTTCCGATACGTTCCGATACGATCATCACATACCTATGAGCTCAGTTGCGATCAGATATGATTGTGGTCGCGATGTCTTTCACGATCGGGATCGAGAGTGATCACGATTTGTGCCACGATTAGACCCCGACGGGTATATATACAGCCCGACTGACCATGGACTTCATTGTTTCTTGAACCTTTACAGAGTTAAGACTACAACCCACAATCAGATCGCAGCGCATCTCAACAGAGGTGGTGTTTGTCTTGTTCAAGGTTGATCCCGATCACCACGATTTGGAAGCACGATTAGATGCGATCTGTCGCGCTTTGTAACGATCCATTACGATCTGATGCGATGATCACGATTACAAATTAATCGTGTTGATCGTAGAATTTTTTTGAACCGTCCAAAAATCTTCTACGATCAACACGATTGCCACGACTGACCTCAAGATCTGATAAGATCTGATAGGATCACCACGATTACTCCACGATTAAGACCACGATTTCAATCGTGGCGCGAATCGTGATAGTGGGAACCTAGCATTACCAGGCGATTAGAACGCCATTATACGACTCGTGAACACGATAAACACGATGCGATTGGAATGCAGCATTATAATTCCCTAAGTTGCTGTATATATAATAAGGTGCACACAGTTCTTGGAAGACACCATACCTTGGTACAGGGAGGCAGGAAGTCTGCCACACATGTTTATTGCCCTGCAGAGATTTCTTTTGTCCAGTGTTTATTGGAGTGTTGTGACCTAAGATACCAGCAGTGTCTTATCAGACTGGCACACTAGTCCTTAATTCAGTTTGTGATGCAGCATATACTCATATATTTCTCTTTTTTTATACTTAGGAGTGCCATCTGCATATTTGTTTAGCAGAATATTTAGTTACATGTATGTTATTTCTCTACAATCCTGTTCTTATAGTATTAATTCATTTTCCTAAGTTAGTTTCTTTATGGAACCTTAGGTTACAATGATGAGTGGACTGATTTAAGTCTATGGTTTGCCGAGTCCATTGTGTATGTGTTGATCATTGCACACTTGCTTTAGTTATTTCCTCTTTTTGTTTTTGCAAGTTAAAGCATTCACATGCCTTGTGTTAATTCATTTTTGGAATTTAACTTGACTTTACTGTTAGAAGCAAATTGTGTTATTGAATTAGAGTTATATCTATTAATTGCATGATATTCTTTGAGGATTAGTATTTGTTTCTGTTTATAATTTACTTTGCTGGATTGGTATTTCCTAAAGCATTGTATTTATATTGAATTCTATTTTGTATCTTTCCAGGCTTTTTTTCACTTTTAAGATGCCGTCACCAATAAAGAACCATACACAGTAAATGTACACCATCCTTGTCGTGTCACAATTTCAAGTGCCACATATGCAAAGAACACACAGTGACGACATATATTTTTTAGTAGGAAAATTCACGTTTTGCTGCTTTTTATCTTTGCACATTTTGAAGAGTCCGATGCAGTCGAGACTGCTAGTTTGGAGGATACAGCAAAAGACACGGCCAAATCATTGCCGAAATGAGTCCTAGTTTTACATGTAAAATGCCCATCAAGGAGAAAGGGCACTCTTGCAACATCTGCACAACACAACACATGACCCACACCAATGAGAAACCGCACACATGCGACATCTGTGGAAAATCATTCACGCACAATGTATACCTCAAGCGAAACCAGATAACCCACACCAATGAGAAACCGTACACATGCGACATCTGTGGAAAATCTTTCATGCAGAGTGGACACCTCAAGCAACACCATATGACCCACACCAATGAGAAACCGTACACATGCGACATCTGTGGAAAATCGTTCACGCAGAAGGGAAACCTCAAGCAACACCAGATAACGCACACCAATGAGAAACCGTACACATGCGACATTTGTGGAAAATCTTTTGCACATAATGGAAACTTAAAGCGACACCAGATGACCCACACCAATGAGAAACCATATACATGCGACATCTGTGGAAAATCGTTCAATCAGAGTGGAACCTTTAAGCAACACCAGATGACCCACACTAATGAGAAACCGCACACATGCAACATCTGTGAAAAATCGTTCAATCGGAGTGAAACCCTCAAGCGACACCAGGTGACCCACACCAATGAGAAACCGTACGCATGCTACATCTGTGAAAAATCATTCACGCAGAATGGAGACCTCAAGCGACACCAGATAATAACCCACACCAATGAGAAACCGCACGCATGCGACATCTGTGGAAAATCGTTTGCCCATAATGGAAACCTCAAGCGACACCATATTATGGCCCACACCAATGAGAAATCATATACATGCGACATCTGTGGAAAATCGTTCAATCAGAGTGGAACCCTCAAGCAACACCAGATGACCCACACCAATGAGAAACCGTACGCATGCGACATCTGTGGAAAATCATTCAGGCGGAGTGGAACCCTCAAGCAACACCAGATGACCCACACTAATGAGAAACCGCACACATGCAACATCTGTGAAAAATCGTTCAATCGGAGTGAAACCCTCAAGCGACACCAGGTGACCCACACCAATGAGAAACCGTACGCATGCTACATCTGTGAAAAATCATTCACGCAGAATGGAGACCTCAAGCGACACCAGATAATAACCCACACCAATGAGAAACCGCACGCATGCGACATCTGTGGAAAATCGTTTGCCCATAATGGAAACCTCAAGCGACACCATATTATGGCCCACACCAATGAGAAATCATATACATGCGACATCTGTGGAAAATCGTTCAATCAGAGTGGAACCCTCAAGCAACACCAGATGACCCACACCAATGAGAAACCGTACGCATGCGACATCTGTGGAAAATCATTCAGGCGGAGTGGAACCCTCAAGCAACACCAGATGTCCCACACAAATGAGAAACCATACGCATGCGACATCTGTGGAAAATCGTTCACGCAGAATGGAGACCTCAAGCGACACCAGATGACCCACACTAATTAGTTCAGTCGCAGCAACTACCTGAAAAACCACAAGATGGACCACACCGACAGCGACGAGAGAGAGATAGATAATTTTGTGATCAAACCCAACAAATAAAATTGAGTCACAAGTCGCCAAAGCTACTTTTGAGTAATCACCGTCACTGCCAACAAGTAATATTTGCAGTGTTTAACAAATTTGACATTTACACCAACAACGACTGCGACAGCCTGATCTTTAGTTATGATGCATACGAGGGATTATGCAGTATGATTTGTCTAAAGAAGGGACAGCATGTGTCGTATCATAAACAATACCGTTTAAGAATAAGTTTTGCTCACTGAGAGTCTGAGTTTGTAATTTTTTGATAAGCTTCTTTGATCTTGTTGGCCAATAATTTCGTTTTGAATATCTTCCATCTTTTGAAGACGAAATGGCTTGTTTTATTAGGATACATATCGGTCGTCATGTTTTTATTAGTAAACGTCACATTTTTATATAAATTTGTATATTTAACGATAAATGCTCGTCTCGATTATCGATTAATTCACCGTAACTATATCTTTGAGTGTGAACGTAAATTTTTTATTTTACCGTAAACATGTACATATGTATCAACTATCAAGTGTTTTGGTTTAAATTTGTTGTATTTGACGTAAATGGGGTCTTGGGGGGTTGACTACGCAAAACGTTTAACCGTGTACTGTAGAGTAATGGTAACTAGGAGATCGGTTTGTTTTACGTTTAGTGAGCAGATAATAATGTAAAAAGATGACTTCAAATAGGTTTTCATGTTGAATGTTCCCTAATAAACTTCATCGTACGAGAGCCACTCTTCCTGCATACCCAATAGTTTGACGATTTGTTGATAACCGACTCTTTTGATCGTTATTTGATAGCATTAAAAAGTATTACCGATTCTAACCATCAAAACTCGCGAAAAAACGTGGATAGAGGATATCTCCTATACTGTAGGCTCGAAAACAATTTCTCCCTGAACTTCTAAAGAATCTGTTTTGAGCCTTGAAGATCTACCTCTTTTCGCCACACAATCACCCCTCTCATTTTTACGTTCTGAAGACCCACGACCCACGTTTAAAATGACATTGCTTGATTTGTTTATCGCCCACACTGTTATCTGTTATCTGTGGGAAAAACCGGAGGAGTGAGAACAAACACCAACAAAAACAAACAAAATCCCGCCAAAGGTACCCCAGAACTCGGCTTAATTTCAAACAAACCCAGCAGTACTAGCTCATTCACTCCTCCAGCGCAGCGTAACCCACCCCCGAGATGTTTAATGGAATGGACCTCCAATACCGGTAGAGGGCGCAATTTTCGCGGGCATTTTATATCTACGAACACGCACTGTACAGCGCGTATATCCGGATACGAACTTACTGTGAACCAAGAATGTCTGAAACTCTTTTGTTAGTGTCAAAATGTCTGAAACAGTTGGGAGGCTCCCCTGGGGTGTGCATAATGATGACAATTAATTCACAACGGTGGATTCGGATTTGGCTGTAGTATTAGCCTCTGTCATGAAATGACGAAAATCAACCGAAGAGGGCGTTTTGCGGAAATTTGTCAATATGGCTTTCGAGCTCGCGCGTAAGACTAACGTAAGTAGCCATACCATGGAGGAAAGACAACAGATAGTTAATGAATTGCGGGGAAATACTTAATAAAAAATGGCCAATCATAAAACTAGATTTTCTTTCCTGCACTTGAAAAGACCCGCCGTGTATTTATGCTCCTTAGAAAACCGGTTAGGCCAAATTAACATTTAAACAAAACAAAAAATTCAGTGGCACTGAACTGAAGCTTTATTTGAAAGCCATATTTGAATGCCATACAGTAAACAAACAACTTGTAACATGTACAAGCAATATTATTTTTGTATTTTTAATTATTTACACACAAGCACTTGGTTCACATAATTACTATATGGACGTTAAACCTCAAAATTCCTGATCCTGCAATGTTAATTTAAAAACCAGTTTTAAATACTGTCACATTAAATGTACAGACGCCTGTGAAATCT
Organism: Crossaster papposus; assembly: GCA_037893245.1. Taxonomy (NCBI): domain Eukaryota; kingdom Metazoa; phylum Echinodermata; class Asteroidea; order Velatida; family Solasteridae; genus Crossaster; species Crossaster papposus. Next base: position 145,165 of record JBAIAA010000279.1, on the reverse strand, counting down.
AGTAATATTTTATCCTTTTATTGACTGAAACCTGACATTAAAAGAAGTTCGTAAATATTAAACTTGGATTTTCCAAAAATTATTCAATTGCGCCACGACCAATTAGGGAGCACTCGGTCGATTGTGTGCACAATTTCTGGACGCCACCGTTTTGGGTTTTTTCGGACTAAGCTTACACCTAAATTGTTAACAGAGGGTAAATAGCAAGCATTAATAACATTAACATGGTAAAGGTACAATGAATTTGCAGTTTGTCAACAAAGAAGTATGGCAACATTGCATGAGGAAAGTCGGCCCAACACTAACTGTTTATAAACAATGTAAACGTCGAAGTACAGCTATAGCTCTCCCAAAGGTCGAGTTGTCTCAACGGGCGAGTTGTCTCAACGGTCGACTTGCCCCGAGTCGAGTTGTCTCAACGGTCGACTTGTCTGACATCCGCTAGCTACGCACGTACGTATATAGCGCAGCACGCTTTCACAAACTGACCATTTTTTCAGTCGCTGTTTCTTTTTCTTTCGTAATTTTACGGTTTTGGATGACATTTAGCCTTATGCCTACGGTTTATCCTTTCGAAATAACCACAGCCTTTAGAGCTCCGTCGTAAGCCATAAAGTTCTGACATCGACGACACACGTGTTGCTGTTGGTAAGCGCCGCCATTTTGACAATTTTCCTCGCGTTGACCTTTTAGAAAGGTCATGACAGAGGCTAATGGTGATCGAATCGGCAAGCACCAGCAACATGAGGCGAGCAGAACGATGTTTTTATTTCATTTCCACAGGCACATACATGTAATAAAGAGAGAGATAGAAAACAGAAAAAACAATAAGTAAACTAATTCATAAAAGAGGCGTGACACAATATACGTGTGGAAAAGCATACTAAATAATCTACCCGAAAAGACAGTGTTGTCACCCCTTTAAGGTAGCTCAGATAACACAATATGCACATATGGCATCTTCAAAAGGACTGAATCAAGTCTAGAGTATTTGCCACAGAGATGAACAACTAATTAATTCCTTGCAGGGTCAATATTAAATCTCCTCTACAATTCAATAAACCTCAATCTATCTACCATTACCATACTCGTGTGTGGGACATGAACCTACTTTAGCACACAATCATACAACGATAGCAATCACCACAAGAGGGCGCTATACTTATGGCACCTATAAACCCTGGCCTCATAGCTGGAAAGTCTAAATGTACAAATAAAGAAATACTCTTACAAAATCAATGACTGCTTAATTGTACTTTCGTCTATACAATAGGGTCTATCATCTTGAGATTCTACAGACTCGAAGGCGAAAGTATCAATGTTTACATTACGACTGACATCTCTCATATTCGCTACAAAACCACATTACATTGTAAGAGGTAATCAGGTAATCATGATGCCTCTGTACTGGGCTCTGATGTTTGTTACCATTTGTGCTGTCAATAGTCCGATTTTGTGTGTAAGCCACACACCATTGGAAAGAGTTCGTATTGGTGAATCTGCTGGTTCTTCAGTTGGAGAATATGAAGTTACTGCAAAGGATTTCTGGGCACATTTTGTGTTGGATTTTTCTCAAGTACAGTCAGTGTTTCAACCATGCACTGCATGCAGCTGCCCTCAAGCTACCACGCCTGACCGACTCCATTGTGGACAGAATGATTACCATTGTGTGATCATCACCTCCCATTGTTACCTGCTAGGCATCTACAACAAGCATAATGCCCAATGTGTGTGCACAATATGGCTGAACTACAACAAAATCACCAGGAGTTATCAGAAGAGTAAATTTGGGAAAGCTCCTGTCCCTTACTATTCGATTACCACAGCATCATTCCACATCCTGCTAACTGTGTATGGAGACATAGAACTAAACCCAGGGCCTGTAAAGGACCCCTGTGGCAATTGCAGTCGGCCAGTCAAATGTAACCAGCGATCTCTTCTGTGCGAAGACTGTAACAAGTACTGGCACCAGAAATGCATCTCCGACATGTCAATCACCCAGTACAACAACCTGATATCAAGTACTGTGGACTGGTTTTGCCCATATTGTGTATACAAGCTTCCTTTTTCATCATGTTCGGATACCTCATTCCATGAATTACTTAGCAGTGACCAACTGTTGGATTTTTCCTTCGAACACGATACTCATTTGAAAGCCTGTCCTGCAGACTTCCCCACATTTTCAAGGACCCAAAACAATTCCGTCTTTGGCCTACTACTCAACAGTCGCAGCATCCGCAGTAAACAGCAGGATTTGCAGTCATTCCTTGAGCTCCATCCTCTAGATATTGTCTGTATCACGGAGACATGGCTGTCACCAAATGAAGTCCTTTATCTACCCGGATACTCCACCATTCGTCGCGATCGAACTACCTGTCGTGGTGGTGGTATAATGGCTTTAGTCAAGGACTCGTTGTTGCCGACACATCTTGACCACCTAAACCCAAATGACATCGAGGTAACCTTCTTGCCAATAACATTAAAACGATCTAAATGGCTTGTTGGAATTGTGTATCGCCCCCCAAATTCAAATACATCGTTCTTTGAAAAACTGCAGAACATATTTGATAACATCCAAGCAAATCTCGGCGGTTTTGAAGGTTTAATTGTATTAGGGGACTTTAATATAAATTGGACAATGGAATCTTCCTTACTGACAAATCTGCAAGAAGTGACCACGTCAATAGGCCTCACTCAACTAGTTGAAGAATTCACCCGGCCATCGAGTAATTCTTCATCGACCGGGACTGTCATCGATTTGATATTTACAAACAGACAGGAGAAATTCTCTTCAGTTGAAACGGTTGCCAACCCAGTCAACAGTGATCATCATGGAGTGTTTTTCTCACTTGTTGCCAACAAAACACCGCCAGAATCGAAAATACTACGCTCATTCCTGCAGTACAAGAAGGGAGATTTCTCACATTTGGAGACTTTGTTACACTTCTTGCCGTGGTCTGCATTCATGGACGTCAGCGATCCTGAAGCATCATGGGAGGTCTTCATGGATTTATTAGATGCAGCCATCCGTGACAGCATTCCACGGAGGACTTGTAAACGTCGTATCTCTCCATGGATCACGCCAGCATTGAAACAACTAATTAAACAGAAACAAACGCTCTTCGCCAAAGCCAAAAAAAGTGGTAAAAGCCAAGACTGGAGGAACTACAAACAAATTCGCAATGAGGTTAAGAACAAAACCAAAAAAAGAGTACTGGAAATACGTCAACAATCTATTTGCTCTGCCTGACAACAAACGCAACTTTTGGAAATTTGTCAAAGACCAAAGGAAATCCAAATCCCCACCAGCTTTTAAGGCGACCGATACACAGCTTCACAAACCTGCCGATATATGTCAAGCGTTCAACAAGTTTTTTACATCTGTCCTCACCCCGGCAGAGACTCCTACAGAAACAGCGCCGGCTTGTGACCTACCAATCCCTGAGATGCCCCCTGTGACTGTAAGCCTTAGCTGGCTCATTAAGTCCCTGTCCAACCTGAATCCCCATAAAGCCCCAGGTTATGACGCCATACCACAGAGAGTCCTCAAAGCAACAGCATCGTCAATCGCGCTCCCACTGATGCTGTTGATGAATTCTTCTCTGGCAACTGGTGTTCTTCCCACTGACTGGAAACGTTCGCAAATAACTCCGGTATTTAAATCTGGGAGTCGCACCGATATCAAGAACTATCGCCCCATATCATTAACTTCAATTATCTGCAAAGTTCTGGAGAGAGCTGTTGCAGATAATGTCAACAGCCATATTACAGCACACCGCCTCGACAACCCACAGCAACATGGTTTTACTTCCGGCAAGTCATGCGTTACTCAACTCGCAAACACAATCCACAATTGGGCCACCATCCTGGATAAACCAAAACCCCCACGCATCGATGTAATTTTCCTCGACTTCAGCAAGGCCTTCGATACCATGCCTCATCATTCCCTACTCAACAAACTGGCCAGTAACTACAACATTTGTGGAACTACTTGGGCATGGATTAAGTCATTTCTCATAGGTCGTCAACAACGAGTTGCTTACCGGGGTTGCTTCTCTGAGTGGGCACCTGTTACTTCTGGTGTCCCGCAGGGGAGTGTTCTCGGCCCCCTTCTTTTCAATCTGTTCATCGCTGACATCTCTCACAATATGACCACTAACTGCATACTTTTTGCAGATGACACACTTCTCTACCAACCTATAACATCTCGAAACGACGAACTCCTCCTTCAGTCAGATCTAACTGCACTTCAACGATGGAGTCAACACAATGGCATGCAGCTGAACGCTAGTAAAACCAAGGTCATGCACATTTCGAGATCCCGGAAACCAGTTGATCTCCCAAACTACAAACTACATGGCACATCACTCGCTCCCACTCCCACATTCAAGTACCTTGGAGTCACCATTAATAACTCACTCAACTGGAATGACCACATAAACACCATCGCCTCAAAGGCCAATAAGACATTAGGTTTTATTTGGCAGATTGCAAGAGGAGCATCACCCAGGGCCTTGGCTTCTCTGTATCGTTCTCTCGTCTTGCCAGTGCTGGAGTATGGACTGCCAGCATGGTGTCCATATGCAGCGTCCAATGCTGCTAAACTGGAGAAAGTACAGAGGAGGGCTAGCAGGATGTGCCTCAAGCAGCGTAAAGGGGAAATGTCTTATGAGGACAGACTGCATACACTCAACTGGATGACACTGGATGCACGAAGACAAAAACACACGGTTTTGTTCACAATAAAATGTCTGTTTAACTTGGTGGACTGTCAATCTGTTAAAGCCAACACAACAGTCAATACACGACACCTGGACAAAATTGTGTTTAATCACCATTATGCGAGGACTTTAACTCTCAAAAACGTACCCAGCCATGTCTTCCCTAGGATTTGGAGTCAATTGCCATTACATGTTAACGATTCTCTTTTAATTGATTCATTTACCCACTTTAATTCCACCATGTCTGCTCATTTCAAGGGAAAATAATGGTTCCAAAATGTTTTGTATTTGTTTTGTGTTGCCATTTGTTCTGTGGGTCTTGCATGCGCGGGAGCGGTTGTCGGTCGTGTCATTGGATTCGGATCTTGGGTGGCACGATTGGCGGCTGCTTCCGCGCGAGTAGGATTTCCTGTGCAATTAGTACTTGTACATTTACATTCAATTTTTTATTTTTTTTGATCATTTATTATTTATTATTTTTTGTATTGCTTTTTATTTTCCCCCTATTTACACGAATGTTTTATTTATTTATTATTATTATTATTATTATTATTATTTTTGCTATTTCTTGCCTTGTTTAATGTATTGAATTACATTTTAAGCTTCACAGCTCATTTTATTATTTTGTATTTATTGCTCAGACGTTTTCTCTTGTAGATACACAACTTGCATGCATTCGGGGTGGGCGGGGTGGGGTGGTTTGATGAGGGAGTGACTGATGAGGGAGGGGGATTGCTTGGTAATGGGATTGTGGGACAATTTCCCTTGTTTAATGTCCTGTTTTTAAATTGGTCCGTAATATTATTTCTGTTAATATAAATACACAAATATAATTATTTTTTCACTGTTTAGCTAAATTCATCATAGTTTTTTATACATATATTTTTAAATACATTTAATTTTATTCTGTGTCACTTTTTCAAGTTAGGATCGGCAGGCTTTCGAGTCAAAGTGTTTTATTATACTTTTGTCGGTCCTGGCCAACTTGGATAAAGTTGTTTTTGTTTTGTTTTAATGTTAGTGTAATTTGGAATTGTTGTTGTTCATGTATGTTTGTACCTGTTGTTGAAGGCCGAATAAATAATAATAATAATAATAATCCCTTTTCTGTTTGCTGACTTTAGCCTGACGTACGTGAACTCAGTTTCTGTAAGATATTGCTTTTTATTATATGACCCAAGTCGCGGGATAGTTACTAGTAGATGGTGTACTTGAGTACAAGTGAAGAGTGGTTTGTCGACCTGATTTGCCGACCTGAAAAAAAGTACAAACATCAGAAAACAAAAATGTAAACCAAAATAACTATATATGTAACAGAAACTCAAATAAATGTGGATTTTGTAATTATTAAGACCTTCCACACAAATAACTAATATAATATACCCTATATACATAATTCACCGTGTTAATTTAGCGCAAGTGAATTTTCCAATCACAGACTACTAGGCCTACATATGTAGCAATATTGCGAACATTGTTAATGGACCTTTTCCCTAACAAAACCACGCATGTGGGTTTTAGAAACGAACGAAAACAGTCCATTGAAAATATACACAGGGACCAAATATCTGTCATCATTTTCTTTTTCTCTCTGAGGTGTTTTTTTCACGAAACGCTATTCATGATGCTGTTTTAGGGATTTTGTTGGTTAAATAATACTCAAATAACGAAACAGATCGCACATTTCCGGGGTATTAAAACATGGTAAACATCGGGCTGATCGTTCCGTAACTTGAACCGGACGGCCGAAAAGCGGAGAGGTGTGCAGCGGGCTATATCTCCCGATATAAAATAACTACACAGGTTAAACCATCGCAATACAAAAAAACTAAAAAACAAAACTAATAACAAAGTATACTTTAAACACAAATGAAAGTTTGACGTACCTCCTCCTTCTTAAAATTTGGAATCAACACTTCCAATCCCATCCCCCGAAGGATGTCTTCGATCTGCTGAAGAAAAGGGACGCAGATGTGTAACGGGAATAAATGGTACACTGACAAGATTTAATGAAGAGATAACGATGTTATTTAATTTGTAGCCAACCATTCAAAACAAAACAAAACTAACTTCACTTTAAACGTGGGTCGTCAATACAACTTACAAGCCCCATATATCACCGCGGTTGTGCTTATACACTCTCAGAAGAGGAAAGGAATGCAATTTACCAGCGCAAGCAAACATCGAGCCCGCAGGGTCAGCTTCGAGCCCTAAGCTACTAGTAAAAAATTCGCTAGGGATGCAATACCAGCTCAAGCAAACATCGAGCGCGCAGGGTCAGCTGCGACGCCCTAAGCTACTAGTAACAAATTCGCGACAAAAAAATTCACGACTTGCATGCATGTCGTGAATAAAAAGTCGTGAACGAATTGTGTGATGTCGTAAATGCAGTATGTGATGTCGTAAATGCAGTATGTGATGTCGTAAATGCAATATGTGATGTCGTAAATGCGATATGTGATGTCGTAAATAAATATGTGATGTCGTACATATAAGTTTGTGATGTCGTAGATTTAATATGTGATGTCGTAAACAAAACTTATGTGATGTCGTAAACAAATATGTGATGTCGTAAAAAAACATATGTGATGTCGTAAAAAAATATGTGATGTCGTAAAAAAAAATATGTGATGTCGTAAAAAAATATGTGATGTCGTAAACAAAATTATGTGATGTCGTGAAACAGTATGTGATGTCGTAAATGAAATTCGCGTCTTTGATGTCCCTTCAGGGCCACCATAAAAAAGCGATAACTAGAGGCCAGTAACTCGGTCTACGCATGGGTACGGTTTCTCATTGGTATAGGTCATCTGGTGACGCTTTAGCAGTTGAGCCGAGCCTGGTGTCCATATAGTCTGCGTGAACAATTTTTCACAGATGTTGCAATCCATGAATGTATACGGTTTCTCAACAACATGATTTAACTCGCAATTACTCAAATAACACCGTCAATACAACAAAACATATAGTCAACACATCCCCTGTTTACCCACAAAATTAAATATTATATTCTGCAGTTTAAACAAGCATAAATGTCATGAAACTTGTCTACATTATCTCGCCAAACTTACCATGGGATATGGTTCACGTGCGTATAAGCCAATTCGGTATTCCGATTTATTCCAACTGCGCATGTGCACAACAAGATTCAACATTTTCTCTCGAGGGATAAACACGGCAGACAAATGCACACAAGGCTATGGGGGACGTGGTAACCGAATCCGCATTTTGTGCATTTTCTTGTGAAATCGAAAAAGACGATGGGAACTTTGTTCGAACAAAAGTTTGGCCACACAAAACACCTGAAAATACCAAAACGTAAAAAAAAAATGTTACTTAGTAACTTTAAAACACGACGATCTCTTTTAATTGGCTGGTACCCCGCTATGCTTTTGCACGCAATCGATGAAATGTTTATCCCGAAAGAAAAATCGTCAAATCTTCAAGTGCGCATGTGCTTTTGGAATACCGAACTCGCTTATTCTACTTTTTTTGTTAGCGCCCTCTTTTGATAGATGGCGTCATCATCACTGGGAGCACGTGGATTTTATTTGCTCGTTTCGTTGGGGATCGTGCGATTGCGCGCGCACACGATATCGCATGCGATGGGATGTTATGTGACACCGAACACAACAAAACAAACACACACACATCCAAATAGAATTAACATCTTGTCATTTTCGATTTGATATGAATGACAATTGTATTTCAACCAATAAAAACAAAACCATAATAGGAGCCAAAGAAGATCTGCGAAGGATGCAATACCGATGTAGCTAAAACAGCCATTGGAATGGAGAATTTATATCAAATATATAAGTTTTGCGTCCAAAGAAAGATGGGTCATAAAATGATACTGAATTTAAAGACTTTAAATAAGCATATCAAATACCATCGTTTTCAGATGGAAACTTTGCAGTCAGATATACAGCCGAACAAAAACTGCTGGCATCTATTGATTTTCGTGATGCTTATTACTCTGTGCCAATTGCATACGAACACAGAAATATCTTAAATTTCAGTGGGGAGACCATGTCTATCGATTCGCATGCCTCCCTAATGGGCTTGATCAGCTCCACGTGTATTTACCAAGGTCATGAAACCTATTCTCTGCCCTCAGAGACAAGGGATTACAATCAGTTGCATATATTGATGATTCGTTGTAATTTGTATGCTGAATAATGTCGAATGTTGCAAAAATTTGAAAGTTATTACACTAGTTAATGAACCAAACTGAGCTTATTGTTCATGACCATAAATCAGTCGTTAATCCGACACAAACATCTCCTTCCTCATCACGGTCTCCTTGTCCTCCAACGTTCACGTTGCCATCGTTCTTCTCAGCTCAGTTGAGCGGGCTTAGGCATATTTCAGCCAATTCTGAATTAGCAGACAAATTTGCCCATCATATCAACAGCACGTTCTGTTGAGGGGTTTTCACGGACAGCTTCTGCAATTAAAAGAATCATAACTTTCAACTACTGTCAAAGCATATGGCGAATTTTAAGGAGACAACACAGGGAATCCTCGTGTCATGGAAGTCCCTTTAATTGTGTTTGGTATATTCATGGAGAAATAAGTCTTATTTCTCCATGGTATATTGCAGTCTCTATCACTGCACTGTTTACGTTATAATCATGCATAGGTGAGAGGGCAATTTTACCCGATCTGAACTGGATACCAACGGACTGCGAACGGGTTAAAGACGAGATGGACATACTGAGGACTGTTTCAGAACGAAGTAGCATCGTATTTATGACATTATTAAATTTGGCCAAAGTTACACGTTCTACCCCCAGCACAGCCCGTTTTACAATTTGTTTATGACGGGGCAGGACGTTTTGAGAACTAGTTCGGTGTGGCAGTAGCAGTGGAACCGGAAACGACTACCGGATTGCCTCGATCTGACCATTCCCGTTTCTAATAATTATACGACCCCACCAGGCTCTACCCGATGTTACCACGATTTGTACCACGATTTACATTTTTTAGATCGGGAAGTTCGTAACGAGGTCAAATGCCCAGTGTAATAGTGGTGTTAGGGGGGATAAACCATTCGCACGTGACGTCAGCTTCTAATTTTTGCAGGTCCAGTATACGCATTTTCCAGAATGTACTTTGTATTGCATCTGGGGGGGGGGGGGGGGGGGGGGGGGGGTGGTGGTGGGGGGGGGGGGGGGGGGTAAAGCACCCTCTACTCTAGCACAGGCTGTAAAACCGCGCCTATCGGTTGCTTTATCTGGAGGATGCGCTAACAAGTTTGCATAATTATGCGAGGACTGAGGAGTATTTTTGATCTCCTTGATTTTATTTACTACATAATCTTTCAATGGTTCAGTATAGTCATATCGTTCCACATGAGTAGACACGCGCATGCGTAGACGTTGATGCAAAACGCATCAAACGTAGAGGCCACTCCGTAACTGTGAACTTCCTGTGGCATGTCGAATGTCTTATGACCTCGCCCCATTTGAACGAGTTATCTTTGCGCAGAGGCGATATCGTAACCAATGAGGCCAAACCGAGGTGCGATTATTGCTAGTTGAAAACTTATCCCAATACCCCGCAATGAAGACGTGAAATACCGTCGGCATATGCAATTTTTGATGGTCTTTACGGGGACCTAAATAATTAAAACGAAAGGTAGAAAGAAAACGACATAAGCAACATATCAATTATGGTACACGACATTTTCTACATTCTTTTTTCCTCTTTCTTTTTCAAATTCTACAGAAACCTTAATAAATTTAATATTTCTAACAGAAGTAGCAGATATGCCTGTTTGATTGAGCAAACCCACTAGCCTCATGCACGTCACGGTGGCCTATAGTTCCTCAACTTCTATCAAATGAGCGAGTACCTTATCTCATCTAAGCATCCATCAAGTTGAAAGAGCGAACCAATTTAGCTTAATTACTTGGCTAATTAGGAGGAGCCGGGGAAACGTACATGAGAGGATAGCCAATGACCAGAGGTTTCTACGAAGTACTGCCCACATGGTTTATCGTAGTCTTGCTCAAAGACCGAGTTGGCGCGCCGTCCGCTATCCAGGCTTATTGAGGGCGCCCTTAATAATTATCGCCAGATTCAGTTCCCGGCAGCGATAATTGTTTCTGCAGGTAGGTTGGTACATTAGCCAAGCAGAACACAGATGATGCTGACGTCATTGATGATGTTAGAGTTGTCTGGGACAAATTAACCCTAACCCCTAACCCTAACCCTAACCATATAGAGAAAATTCCTTTTTCTATGCCCTAACCCCTAACCCCTAACCGTAGTCAGATCCCAGACAACTCTAACATCATCGATGACGTCAACACCATCTGTGTTCTGATTGGATAATCAATGTACACTATGTACCAACCTACCTGCAGATACAATTATCGCTTCCCGGTAGCATATTTTTGTTACACCGCAGCGAAGGGTTTCTTGTCGTAACACTGGCAATTCCACTCTTGACAGGAGACTCGTGCACGAATACGAAGTACAGTGTACATAGCGCGCGCGAAATAAAGTCGGGAGTCCTAGGGTAAATAAAGCCACGCATCAAATAGATCAGCCGTATTAGACCATGGGACGAAGTCACAAAATCCTTTCAGAAAGACATTTTCGTGATCCCCAACTTGGTACATGATAAAACTTTCACAAATTGATCTTTAGGGCATAGGCCTACCTAACAACGTTTGGGGTGTTCATTTTTGCAAAAGTGGCACTTTGGAGAGTTATTTCACGTAACAAATTTGATGGGGCGAAAATAACATGGGGCGAGTTGGTTTTTCTCGCCTAGTTTTCATAACAAATTCGCCCCAAAGCCAGTTCGCCCCATACTTTTGTTAACCTAATATTGTATTGACTCAAGCCAACTCGCCTCATAGAGCATGTACATGACAGGAAAAAGTTGCCAGTGACAAACATGAACTATTACCATCGTTTAAATGTAAATCACTCTTGATGGGTTCCCAGATGGATCCATTTAAGTGTGTTATTATATAATTGATTGATAAATAAAATGGCTTATATTCAATTTCAATCTGCAATTTTTTTTTCCTATTTTTTTTTTTTTTTTTTTGGGGGGGGGGGGGGCCGGGTGGGTCAATCAGCTCAGTGTTTTGTTTAAAGGGGAATTTTAATGGGTTTCATGCAAGGCGAGCTTGTAATGAAATACATAATAATGAAATACATCAAAAGATGAGATTCACACAATATGTATTGTTTGTCATTTTATTCTTGTCAGCACTAGTACATAAACTTCAGTACTCACTCATTTTTTTTTGTTATGGAACATAACTTGCAAAGTGACATTAAAATAAATAGAATCACATGAAAATTGAGAATTAACAAATAAATGTTCACAATTTGTGGCCCTGTATCCACGTTTTGGTTGCTGTGGTCCAGGAGTGATAGTGCCTGCCCCAACCCTACAGTTTTATTTTACAATGGACCTGTAACATTACTGGGAAGCTGAATTGTTTGTGATTAAAGTCATGGTTGTAATAACATTTAAAATTACAGAAATGGTGAATTGTATGCACCATTTGCAAATAATAATTACATTTAAATTTGTGTAAATGCCTATTTGAGTACCATATTTTCTCAGTAAGAGGGATATTCATACTCCATCATGGATGTTTCAGTATGTAGCTCTAATAAGTTTTAACTAGGTTACACTTTTCAATTAGAAAAAGCCTTGAAAATAGTTGCCCTCATTGGAACAGAGATAGTGGAAGTTAACTGAATGAAAAATGCTCCTGACTTGTCTTAAATATTTAGTCATTTAGTACACAAAAAACAGTTCCAGCATAATTCTCTCAGCTTTTCCCTCTAAAATTAAGAATTATAACAATCACAAAATCACTGAAGTGAGCACATTATTGTTACAATTATTCACAACCCATGCGATTTGGGGCAGATAATGCACATAGCCGGTACGACATGCTTCTAATGTTGGGGCTTAGATAGTAGGCTGGCACTGGATCTGAGTAAACACAAGTCTTCTGTGGAGGTCTGTCATTAGCACTGCTCGTCTCCTGATTAGCAACTGCATATAAGGTTAAATCTAGAGAGAAAAAAGAAGGGAAAAATACAATCAATGAGGGAATTTGGAAATGACTTGTTACAAGAATTTTGTTTTAGCTCGTCACTTGTCCCTATTTTCTTTTCTTTTTAAATGTTCTACACAAAAATATGGAGCCAAAGTTGCACACGCTTCCCACCCCCACCCCCCACCCCCACCACAAAAAAATTAATTGAAATAAAATTTCTTTAGTTGAACGGAATTTTCACGATTTGAAATGCAAACTTGCCGTACAATGCATTTTCCTGAGATACCGGTATGGTCTTATTTGTAACCTTGCTCACACCTAATGTTTTCTCAAACACCACCCCCCCCCCCACCCTTATAAAAAGGGGATAAAAGATGGGTGTATACATGTACTTAGCCAGAGCTGGCTAATTTTTTTTGACATAAACGAGATTTTACGAGCTACATGTATGCGTAGCTAAGTTGTCGTGAATCCAACAATTTCATTTATTAAATTAGCACGCGGAGTTTCTGTAAGCTCCGTCCGGATTACTTCGCTGCGGCTTGAAATTATGCATGAGTCTATGGTAGCAGCCACATTTTATAGACTCGTGCATAATGCCAAACTGCAGCCAGAAGGCAAAATAGCGGCCAACGTTCATGCTGGATATAGAAAAAAATTCGCGTGAAAAAAGATATCCATTTTAAAAATGAATTGTAACCTCGAGTTGAATGACAATCTTTTGACTTTTTGTATTGTATTATTACAGTTCACTTCCTCTTTGGTCAATATCAAATATGTTTTGTATGTGTTGTCGGTGCTGTGCGTGTTGTCGGTTATTAGTATGACCCCCGACAACATGCACAGCCCCGACAACACATTAATTCCATAACATATTCTACATTGACAAATGACAAAAGAAAGAGTTACAGAACTATAATAACATAAAGCGTGTTCGAATGTGTGGCCCGGGGTCAATATCATAGTTAAGAGAATATGGCCTGTTGGCGTAAATGTCATTTAATTTTAAGAGCATCAGAATCTTTTTCGGAACCACAAACAAACACTGAGGTGAAAGTTTCACCCTGAACGAAGTCTGAAGTCTAGGCCTGAACGTTACTGCAACACCTACCGGTTCCAACGATTGTCCTTTGTCGAAGTTTCTCTTGGACAGCTGTGACTTGCTCTATCATATTGATGTCCGTAAACCGGGCGTAGCAAGATCGATAAAATCCAACATGTTTCGGTTGTACGCGGCCGCCTAGCCTGCCGATGCTAAACCCATCCGCTCTCTGCAACGCGGAGTCAGGTTTGGCCAGTAATTCTCTCGCTATATCTGACTGTTTTCCCTTCAAACTCTTCCATTTGTCAGCAAACTCGAGGAAGCGAGACCAGCTTTGATTAGAAAAAGGTGAAAACCCTGCCTTTGGCTCCAGAATCACAGTGCAAAATGCACATAAATAAAGGCTCGGCGTCGTCTTTAGAAGCCGCCATGTTGGATTGCTGTACACCGGGTCAGAAACTGTGCGTAACGAGAGCGCTGATTGGATGCCGACGGAGATTCACAACACAGTATTTCCGATTGGTCACAATTTAGGTTTAGTCACGTGAGTGCCGTTTTGTTAAATGAAACTTTGTTTCAGTATTGGCTTCAGTTATGCAGTTTGGCAATAACGCTGGAGCCACGTACGGGCCAAAGCCTAGGTTCATGTAACGGCAAGTTTGGTAAAAAAAATAAAAATCGGTCAATATTTTCGCCAAAAATACACCCAAAGTGCCACTTTTGCAAAAATGAACAGTCATTTTTGTATTTAGCAACAACAACTTGAATGAACTTCGATGTTTTCATTTTGTACCAAAATGGGGATCACGAACGAACACAATAATCGCACTCGTCCCATGGTCTATATTGATTGAGTAGGTTGGGGATGATTTAGAAATCAAGTACTGAGTCCTAGGGTCAATAAAGCCGAGGGTCCTTAGGTCCTAGGGTCAATAAAGCCGAGGGTCCTAGGGTCAATACAGCCGAGGGTGCCTATAGTCTTGGTTCCAAGACCTTCGTGTTGTTTATTCCGCGATCACTGACACAAACCACCGATGTTAGAGGGCGCTATCTCCAGACGAATCGCACCCGCCAAGTGACTGGATTCACGTACGTTTGTCAAACGTCGGCTCCAGTGCGAATATGGATCCAGCTGCATTTTGTAAACTACGCATGCGTGAGACCAGAACGCACACGAAGTCGGGGTTTGAAAAAGAGACAGCGTTAACGAATCTGCGCGCGTTGGCGCCGAAATAACACGGGTCTAGGGCTATAGACTAAGGGTCAATAAAGCCGAGAGTAGTAGGGGAAATAAGTTGAGAGTCCTTGGGTCAATAAAACCGAGAGTCCTAGGGTCAATAAAGCAGTAAATAAAGTCGAGAGTCCTAGTCTTATTACAAGGCCGTAATATAGAGTGAACCCTTCTGCGGTGTACACAAAATATATGCAAAACCCCAATATGACGTACAATGAAAACTGCCTCTGAATGATGTACATTACTAAGCATTGCGTCGCCGTTTGCCAAAAAACCGACACAAACATTATGTTTTTTTAATTTTCATATAAGTCTATCTTGATTATCTGCTAGTTTTGTTCCTCCGTTTGTCCTGAAATTGTGGTATAACTTGGATAGGTTTGGTAATTTATTCTGAAGAAAAAACACACAACACAAATGTGACCAGCTCCTACGAAACCCGACAAGTCGCACAGGCTATTTCGAGATACAGCTCGTCAACGTTAAAATGAGGTAGCAAATCTAGCGGACATCGATTTTTAGTTTTTCGTTATTTTTTATTCTTTAATATACATA
This sequence comes from Crossaster papposus, assembly GCA_037893245.1. Classification (NCBI taxonomy): domain Eukaryota; kingdom Metazoa; phylum Echinodermata; class Asteroidea; order Velatida; family Solasteridae; genus Crossaster; species Crossaster papposus. Next base: position 129,571 of record JBAIAA010000279.1, on the reverse strand, counting down.
CTTTAACCCTCAGTTAGGTTAAACAAAATCAACTTTATTGATGAGAAAGTACACAAATCATGCATTTATTGGGGCAAACTGTCCTAAAAGCGGTAATTTATCTCCCAAATACATCGAAATAAAGTCCTCATAAAATTTGAAGCATGTATGGTAAAAAGGTGGTTTTAGAACCAAATTAAAGCTGATGATGTGTACTAAATGGAAATAACAATATCTCACTTGTCGAAAAACCCACTTATGTCTGGTTTTGTGGGAGCAGGTCACTTAATGTGCTTGTATATTGATTGGATCCCCCCGAACTTAAATACATGTCCTTCTATTTTATACTAATATAATACAAACGTCTAGCTTATCTCCAAGCTGTGTGTTATTTCGCTTGTATAGAGGTGATTCTGCGCAACCTTCTAAGGAGATTTTGGAAATTATTATACACGCCTGGGACCACTAATGTTTGTTTGCCTTTGAATGCTTCTTTAATGTCATGCATACTAGGTACATTTCTGCTATAGAATGCCTTTAAAATGTCAAGTCACAAAGCACTGTATATGTACACCAAGTATTTGCTTGCTAGCACAAGCATCTTGGCAAGCTAGACTATTAAGATCCCACTATTCCAATTATGTTTAATAAATGTTACATTTTTTAGAATATCCTGTTAAAGTCTAATCAGAGAAAATGTTTTATCAGAAGTATTTGCGGTTCATTTCCGTAGGATTTGTATATCCCAAAAGAGCAGGCCGTTAGAATACAAACGTCAATCAATGTGACCCTGTATACTACATGTTTGGTAAATTTAATATCTTTCATCAATTTGTTTAGATTAATATCCATGCACTAATGATCATCTGTACTCTGTTAGCCTAAACTGTTGTTTACGCGCGAGTCTCAGCTAAGGATTGTGACAAATACAATAAACAAGTCGATTTCGTTAAACTATCGAAGAGTCTTCATCAGGTGAAATATGTTATTGAAGCTGCATTGTGTCGCTGACGGCAGCAGTTTCATCGTGTCCTGAAAGAAAAAGAGGAGAGGCTTACAAATGTTGCTTTCATGGACAGTTTTCTGTAAATAATTTGTAAGGTAATAACATGACTATAGTAGTACGGCAGGAGAAATGGGTTCCCATGCACCCCCATCGTAAAACGAAATTCCAAGATGATTGTTAGTATCCCTCTTATTAAAGAATGTTGATGTTGGCAGCGAAAAAAATGTCACATGATGTCTATAATTTGCATATTTACAAAATAGCTGCCGTGCGCTCAATAATCTGTCTAATGAGCCGATGTTGGAGGTCAAAATCACCCTATTCAGTCGAAAGTAATACAAATGCATATTTTTCATTTTTTCATCATCAAAAGGGAGTCTTTGTTTTGAAACAGGTAAATTATTACTCAGGTGTCACCGATTCTATAAATGATAAAAGGAAATGAGTTCTGACCTTAGCGGCAGATTACACCGGCATCGTGCGTGTGGTTGCATGCGATCTCCGCCCAACAAAATGAAGGGCAATCGGTGATCTTCGTCTCTGACCCGTCGCACGCGATGCCGTCCATGTACACGGGACCTTCCCCTTGGCCAAAATAGGCGCCAGGCTTGGCCTCCACTGCCCCCGAGAAGCCCAGCTGACGGCAGACCACCTCGGCATCCGTCACATCCCAATCGGTATCGCAGAGAGTGCCCCACGCGTTACCTTGTAAAATTTCGACGCGGCCATTGGTGTGGCTCGAACCGCCGACCAACCTAATGGGTACAATGTCTGTGGGTAAAATTGAATTCTAGCGTTAATCCTGGACATAAATTATTGATGGGGGACAAGTGCGCATAGGTTGCGGAAATTAGCCTGAAACTGATGAAGGGAATAAACTGGGAAAAATTCTAGGAAGAATAAAAAACCGTATTAGTGTAGGCCTACATGTACATACAAACTGAGACCGAAGCCTACAGGGCTTTTTTAAGAACGCAAACGAAATGGAGGACTTAGACTTCAATTTTGTAACATCCTTCAGGGCTTAGTTTGTAAACTCGAGTGTAAATGTAAACAAATTCCTTACTGTGTCTGCATATCACTCCGGTAACGAGTGAGCTGTTACACTACTGAATGCTACTACAGTGAGTAAACCTCATCTGTGACAACAAAACTGGCGGAGTTATTGTAAAAGCATATTAAAAGTTTAAGGTTGAAAACTTTTTGGGAAAAAAACCGGAAAATGTTTCACACGATGAACGCCGAGCTGACCAACACACCACACACGCGTAAACTGAATGCAGGAAACATGCCGCGGTAGAACATGCCGCCTAAGAAGGACGAGCGTTACTACCACTAAAGAAATACATTAAAACAGAAAATACAAAACAGAAAAGGGCGACCATGATTTGATAATAAACCTGCAGGATATGACTTTTTTTCATGGACGTTTGTTTGCCGGGCATTTTTACATCTTACGATGTCAAATTCGACCATTTCGCGTAACGGAAAAATACATGTATTTCGGCCATGGACTGGTTACGGTCCTTAACTTTGTCCATTGAGGCGTGCGGCGGAAACCAATCCAACAATGCGCCTGCATTATGCATGCTTTGCACGGGGCGAGCAGTGCCGAGCACATGGCGTTTTGGCACCATCACCGTACCGCACGGTACCGTATACGGGAAGACAAATACTTTAGTTGTTGATTTATCAGGGCATATTGGGGAACAAACAGCGGACCGCTCCTTACAATGTCTGAAACGGAATGTTTCAGACATTTAACCCTTTAAACTCAGGCCTGTTTTCGAAGATGTTGTACGTGTTACTAGTTTGCATAGCCTATACAAATATCATTTACAGTGTACAAATCCCATATAATTATGTATCATTGGAAAGCTTACAAATAGGGGTATATTTTGGGGGAATATTTGGACCCGAGCTTTTAAGGGACTTATAAGTCAGATGTAGCGCGGGGCTGAGTGCAAAGGGTTAATGTCTGAAACGTAAGTCTATTGTTCACATTTCAGCAGGGTTGTATATAGCTACGCTTGCCGGCGCCGGCCAGCGGTATAGCCAGCATTTAACATCACCGGCCGGCACTCGGGATAAAAATTAAGCTTGCCGGCCGTCACAAATTTTGCTGAATTGCACCCCATTTGTTTACGTTTTGCTGCATCGTATCGCAATTGCAATTTTGTACTTGTCTATTTGTATGCTGCATGCCGCAATCACTGATGCACATGGCCGCATGCATACACCACCACTGTAATCTAGGGTGACGCGGGAGCGTCACACCCAACGGGTTCGCCCGGCTGGGAGTGGCAGCGCCGCGGCACCCTTACTTTGCCAGTGCACCGATTTTGCGTTAATTTTATTCTTCTTTCTTTCTTCTTCAGTCCGACTGGAATAACTCGCGATCGCTCCACGGAATCGAAAAGAACCCAATAACGAAAATGATCAGGAGATCAAGGGCATGAGTTCTATTGGGACAGAATTTTGATTTTCGACTTCTCAGAGGGGGTTGTCATACGAATCTGACCATCTGACAATGACAACAATGTGAATGAATTTCCTCAGTTCGACGACAGAGGGGGTTGTCATACGAATCTGACCATCTGACATGTGAATGAATTTCCTCAGTTCGACGACAGAGGGGGTTGTCATACGAATCTGACCATCTGACATGTGAGGGTGACGCGGGAGCGTCACACCCAACGGGTTCGCCCGGCTGGGAGTGGCAGCGCCGCGGCACCCTTACTTTGCCAGTGAACCGATTTTGCGTTAATTTTATTCTTCTTTCCTTCTTCTTCAGTCCGACTGGAATAACTCGCGATCGCTCCACGGAATCGAAAAGAACCCAATAACGAAAATGATCAGGAGATCAAGGGCATGAGTTCTATTGGGACAGAATTTTGATTTTCGACTTCTCAGAGGGGGTTGTCATACGAATCTGACCATCTGACATGTGAATTTCCTCAGTTCGACGAAAACGGCACTAAAAGCATCTGTGAATGAATGCATTCCCAAGTGAAACTCGGTGCAAGAATGTGTGATATTTCTTGCGTTTTTGTGAGTTTCGGGCGTTTTAGCATTTGCTGGTGTCAGTGCGCATGTACTGCGCAATTGTGCGGCGTTGTTTGCAAGTGTGCGCTGCGCAAATGCCGCCAAAACGCTTGCGCACACAACCACAAATTTCAGCTCTGGTAATAATTTTCGCTGTCTGAATCGCTTCAAATTATCGGCAATTTCGGTCAATTCTGTGTTTCTGTCTAACTTTCTTGCTTCTGCCGCAATTTTGTTTCATTTCCTGCTGAAAATTGTCAAACTATTTCGCTTTTTTGCAGCAGTCACAGTGTGCCCTTTGTAGTGAAGCACAACGGCAACTTGACGCTGGACAATATCATCACAATCGCAGACGTTCGCCGATGACAACGACGACGCCGACTCGCAGGAGGGGGGAGGGGGGGGGGGGGGGGGGAGGGGGAGGTTAAAAAAAGTAACAAAACACCCGAAATAATGAAGCTAAAACGTATTTTGGCTTCAAAAGTGACCAATTTAGACAATTAAGACAGAAACAACGAAGTAGCAGCTGCTATTGATTAGTGCTATCTCCTCACAGGGTAGGAGCTAATGGGTATACGGAGAACAATGTAATGGTGTACAGTACTATATAGTATATACATACTAGTAGCCCGTAGGTCTGTGGCAAGACGCAACACCGTAGGTCTGACGGCAAAGTAGGCTGATTGGTTTATTTAGAGTCGGGTAGGTTAGTAGATGGGCTCGACTAACTGTAACGGGTGGTTCTGTTCTGTGTGGGAACAACGTGTACCGAGGTGTCAACTTGCATCTATACTCAACAACCGTTTGCTGTTTGTTCGCACATCGGCAAACTTACATTGTGTTTTTTTGCAGGTTTCCTTCGGTCGGAATCTACGCATCGATTTCCGGGCACAACAAGCGATAGACGATTGCTTGTAAGAGGTAAGAGAAAAAAACGTAAAAAAACCTTCAAAACAAAAACAAAACACAAAACTAAAAAAAATAATGGCGCGCAGTGCGGCCGACAAGCGACGGCCGCCCAAGGCGTCGCCGCGTCGCCGACTGCGTCGCAAACCCTACGGGGCGCGGGAGAGTGAGCTGCCACTCGTCGACAGCAGCCAGTCGCAGTACACTAGTTCATGCACATATGGCTGGACGCGCGTCGCGACCGCATGGCGCGCATTCCGCGTCGAAAGCGACGCCCCAAGTTCCATGCGCCGGCGCCGCTCACCATCACCAAGCGAGAGAGTGAGCTGACACTCTGCAACAACAGCCCGCCGCAGTACAAGGGCACCTCACTGCCGCACAAACAGAAACAGAAGTGTGCCGGCAAGTGCAGCCAGCTGCCCTCCGAGTAGACTTGATCCAAGTCGGGATTATGTGGTAACATTGCTCATGGTCATCCACACTGTGCGCCTCGCGTCACGTCCACGCTTATCAGTAGCCGCCCTCATGCGCCACCCATGCTCATGTGTGGTTCAGAAATCCCGACTTGACGGATCTGCCACACGTTTGTACACAACCTATGGGCTCATCTACCGAAAACGGTAGAGGCCAATCAAATTGCAGAATTGTATAAATTAGCATATATCTGTAATAATATGAACTTTGACCCAGTTGTGTGACGGACATACGTGGACATTGTGATGTACAATGTACATACACATGTGCATAGTGTACATTATGTGTAAATGTACAAACGGTTTAATAGTCTTGCTATCGTGTACATTGTCCGGCCGTTAAGTTTGCACTATACCATACTCTAACTAAATAAACGAAGTATGGACGCAGTTATTTAATTTGAAAAAGGCATCTAGTGACAGTACTGCCTACCATTCCTCCATAGTCCGTTAGCGGTCTAGCGAGTCCGTACCGATTGGCGGACTTATTTGGCATACATCGCGCATAACCATGTGATGCGTATGCAAATAATTTATGAATAACTACATATCACCGCGGGGGGTTTGATTGGCCGATCCGTCAAGTCGGATTTACTGCACTGACATGATGACATCACGTTGATGCCGATAGCGGAACGACAACCAGATGACGGCGCCTTTTTTCTAAGGCCAACAAAGCACATAACTATTCGGCCGGATTGACGAAAGCAAATTGGTAGTCTTAACTCCACGGTAAGTCCGACTTGGGTCAAGTCTACCCTCCGAGTACATTTGCGCGCGCCTCTACGCGGCATACGAGAAAATGCGCCGACTGCGCACGTACAAGCGGCGTATCGCCCGCCTCTTCAAAGAGGATGCGCAGTGGTGGGCGCACACGGGCGTCAAAGCGCTGCTGCCGCCGTCGCCGGCCACCATCATCGAGCTCCTCTTCAAAGAGGATGCGCAGTGGTGGGCGCAAACGGGCGCAAAAGCGCTGCTGTGACGGTCGTGACGGTCGAGCAGACGTCGCTCCCAACGCCTGCCATGCAAATCGTACAGTCGCCCGGCGCCGACATGACGATGCTCGGTCACGTCGCTGGCGCTCAGTACGGCGAAAGCCAAAAAGAAGCGCGCGAGCGTTGCAGTGAAAAATCTGCCCAAGCGCGCCGACACCAGCACATCCGCGCAGCCAAGCAGCGCAGCGCCGCCACCGCAAAAGCGGGCGCAACTGAAGCGCAAAGAGCAGCGCGAGCGTCTGCGGCAGTTGCAGTCGGCCGCTGTCAACGCCGAGTTTGCCGCTTACGACAGTCGCGCCGACAACCGTGACGCGCTCGAAGCGCGCTTGCGTGAGCTTGTTGCCATGGCGGCGGACGGTGACTGCATTCTGTCGGCGCGCCAAAAACTTCTTACTGTTCAAACACAAGCTACTAAATAAAAGGAAGTGGACAAGTCAAAGGTAAAATGCTCTGAGAGCATAATAAAAGGGCCAACGGGTTTCCAGTTAAAGTAAAATGCTGTGCGAGCATTCCAGCTAAAGTAAAATGCTGTCTCAGCACTGCACTCGCGTCAAAAAGGAAGTGGACAAGAGAATGCCAACGGGTTTTACCTCTTACCCCCCCCCCCCCCCCCCCCCCCCCAACAAGCGCAGACCGAGCGAAAGGTCAGCAGGTGTGGGCCACTAGTTCGGTGTGGGCGGGTCGAAACCGTTGCCCTCCCACCGAGCAGTAGATGTTAACTGGTTAGCACCATACCGTAATCACTGCATTTATTTGCATACACTAATGCTGGTGGGTCATCGTAAGATAGCCATTACGGCTTGGATGGAGTTCAATTTTGGTTTTGCGTTGCTATAAAGAGTACTATCACCAATGTTCGATATACGCTGCGCGCTCTCCTGCACTGACGACACTGTCTGAGAGGTCCTAGGTGCCGCTATGCACGCTCTTCTACTCTGGCGCATACTAACTACGCCCATAATTCTAACCTACACCCTCCAGCTAGCCCAAGATACTTGACAGCCTTCGCTCCGCTTTGCATGCACATCTGCGCCGGCGTACTTTCAGCATCTGTCAGCTACACCTAATGCATGAGCGCCTGTGCCTGCATAGGGTTGCACTTCATACACTGCAACAGGTCATCAGGTCATCACGTCAGTTGACAATGACAATTCTACTGAGCACCGCCTTCTTTCTCCGCCTTTAGACCACCGTATGTAGCTGTGCCTTGCGCGCATTTGTCTCACAAACGCTCGCAAATACACAGCGAACGCACGCTTTCTCTAATTCATCCGACACGTGTGCCGGATTCCAAAAAAAACGATGTCACCTTGCTTCAATACTCAACAACTTTTGCACGGAAACATCATAACAGCAGCATACTTACTACTTGATACACAGCGCGCACAGAGCGGGTAAGAAGTGAACTTCACCGTGGGCCCACAGCGCGCGTCGAGATTATCCGTTAATAAGCCCATTATAAGCTTATTTATAAGCTCGTGCTCATCCGCCCTATCGCGCGAGCACGAGGTATTGTTTACGCGCCGTCCATTTCGTGCCAGTTATTCAGCTACGTGACCACCGACCGCGTTACATAGCCGGTGATCGCCTTCCCACTCTCTTGCGTTGCGGCCTTCTCTCTCTCGCAGAGAGTGCAGCGCTTTCCCCTCCAATGCGTGTGTCTCTCTCTCATTGGCTCATTGAGTCGGTGCTTTAGACTACCCGATTGTGAGTCCATGCTGCTATGGGAGGAGGGGGCGAGGTGGGAGGGCAACGGTTTCGACCCGCCCACACCGAACTAGTGGCCCACACCTGCTGACCTTTCGCTCGGTCTGCGCTTGTTGGGGGGGTAAGAGGTAAAACCCGTTGGCATTCTCTTGTCCACTTCCTTTTTGACGCGAGTGCAGTGCTGAGACAGCATTTTACTTTAGCTGGAATGCTCGCACAGCATTTTACTTTAACTGGAAACCCGTTGGCCCTTTTATTATGCTCTCAGAGCATTTTACCTTTGACTTGTAAGACATGTAATAGCGCTCGTAGGTTTTCCGATTCTAAGACCAAAATATTTAAATATTTTTGGTTCATTGGGTCAGGGAACCAGAAAATTCGATGTCGCGACTATACCCAGCACGATATGTGGCATAGGGGTACCCCCGTCTTCTCCCTATACTTTATACGCATTCAACACTATTGTAACCTAACCCATCCTTCCTTGGCAGGATTTTGTTTGTTTTTGTTGGTGTTTGTTCTCACTCCTCCTGTTTTTCCCTCAGATAACAGATAACACTGTGGGCGATAAACAAATCAAGCAACGTCATTTTAAACATGGGTCGTGGGTCTTCAGAACGTAAAAATGAGAGGGGTGATTGTGTGGCAAAAAGAGGTAGATCTCCAAGGCTCAAAACAGATTCTTTAGAAGTTCAGGGAGAAATTTTCGAGTCTACAGTGGGAAATATCCTCTATCCACGTTTTTTCGCGAGTTTTGACGGTTTGAATCGTTAATACTTTTTAATGCTATCAAATAACGATCAAAAGAGACGGTTATCAACAAATCGTCAAACTATTCGGTATGCAAAAATAGTGGCTCACGTACGATGAAGTTTATGAGGGAACATTCAACATGAAAACTTATTTGACGTCATCTTTTTACATTATTATCTGCTCACTAAACGTAAAAGAAACCGATCTCTTATAGATACCATAATTCTACAGTACACGGTTAAACGTTTTGCGTAGTCAACCCCCAAGACCCCATTTACGTCAAATACAATAAATTAAAACCAAAACACTTGATAGTTGATACATGTACATGTTTTGTATACGGTAAAATAAACAAATTTACGTTCACACTCAAAGATATAGTTACGGTAAAATAATTGATAATCGAGACAGCGTTTATCGTTAAATATACAAATTTATATGAAAATGTGTCGTTTACTAATAAAAACATGACGACCGATATGTATCCTACATGTAATAAAACAAGGGCATTTTGTCTTCAAAAGATGGAAGATAGTCTAAACGAAATTATTCGCCAACAAGATCAAAGAAGCTTATCAAAAAACTTACAACCTCAGACTCTCAGTGAGCGAAACTTATTCTTAAGGCTACATACAAAAAATTGATTGTTTCTCATCAGCGGCCGGGCCAATTTTTCGTGCCGGGTGGATATTTTTTTATATTTTATAAACAAAATATAAATGTACCGGACGCCCAAAAATTCCGAGATTTTTTATTTTTTTATTTTGTATATGCTGTAAAAACACGCTGTTGAAAGCAATAACAGTTAAAACTCACGCGGGCCAAGTGAATGTTTTTAGTGGCCATACATGTTCCAGCAGAAGCAAGCCGGAAAAATCTAAATCGACGGCGGACAGGAGATCGGAGAAGCCGAGTATAATAGTAGTGAGAACGGTGTCTGTGGGCCTCTTTCATTAAAAAAACCTGGGGTGCTCAAAATTATATGGGAAAATAAATCGACTTAACTATATTTTTGTGTTTCTACCAACATTATTTGAGCTTTTATTCTATATGAAATGTGTGCATTGGTCAGTTTTGGAAAGTAAATCAACGAAAACAATTTGTAATTTAGATAAAGAATGCAATGTCCCAAGGAAGTTTTTGTCAACTAGCGCTTTCACCCCCGCACGCGGTGGCTGGAAAACACCTGACGAGCTTCATAGATTTCTGTGTAGAAAAACGCACGGCATTCTGGGTAGCGTACATGCTCTGCCCACTGACCTCAACACCTGGACGGATCATTGTCCATATTCTGCTGTGCTAACACTTGAAGTCGGCGCGAACTGGAAGTGCAACATGGCGTCACTGCTGTGAGCCAATGAAATGTCCAGTTGTAGAGGTCAGTGGATTTACCAACCAACTGAACTCTACACCTGGACATTTCATTGGCTCACAGAGTGATTTTATGGGTCCGCCATGTTGCACTTCTCTGCATGCCGACTTCAAAATGAAACAATGGATGATCTGTCCATGTATAGAGGTCAGTGGCTCTGCCGCGCAGCTTATCCGTCATCTGTTTTGAATTTCGGAAAAACTGTCCATGTGTGTTTACACGGCATCCGACACGATCTGGTTAAAAATGTCTTCAATAATTTGTATGAGCCACGGAAGTAGTAACCTACGTTCGCAGGTCGCAACAAAAATTATCCAATCAGAGCTAAATGCACATCAGCGCTTACCACCAACGCCCGGTTCATCAACATGTACATGTACCGGTACATGTATGTATATGCGGTAGGCACGAACGAAACCAGCGCGCCTGTAGTTGTTTAGTCAGATACCGGTTTCAAAGGTTCGGCGACATTTTTATTCTATAAAATATAAAATATAAAATGCCCTGACGGACCATTTTTTCAAAAAGGTTCTGATGAGAAACAATTAATTTTTTTTATGTAGCCTAAACGGTATTGTTTATGATACGACACATGCTGTCATTTCTTTAGACAAATCATACTGCATAATCCCTCGTATGCATCATAACAAAAGATCAGGCTGTCGCAGTCGTTGTTGGTGTAAATGTCAAATTTGTTAAACACTGCAAATATTACTTGTTGGCAGTGACGGTGATTACTCAAAAGTAGCTTTGGCGACTTGTGACTCAATTTTATTTGTTGGGTTCGATCACGAAATTATCTGTCGCTGTCGGTGTGGTCCATCTTGTGGTTTTTCAGGTAGTTGCTGCGACTGAACGATTTTCCACAGATGTCGCATGTGTACGGTTTCTCATTAGTGTGGGTCATCTGGTGTTGCTTGAGGTTTCCATTGTGCGTGAACGATTTTCCACAGATGTCGCATGTGTACGGTTTCTCATTAGTGTGGGTCATCTGGTGTCGCTTGAGGTGTCCATTGTGCGTGAACGATTTTCCACAGATGTCGCGTACGGTTTATCATTGGTGTGGGTCATCTGGTGTCGCTTGAGGTCTCCATTGTGCGTTAATGATTTTCCACAGATGTCGCATGTGTACGGTTTCTCATTGGTGTGGGTCATCTGGTGTCGTTTGAGAGTTCCACTCTGCCTGAACGATTTTCCACAGATGTCGCATGCGTACGGTTTCTCATTAGAGTGGATCATCTGGTGTTGCTTGAGGTTTCCATTGTGTGCGAATGATTTTCCACAGATGTCGCATGTGTACGGTTTCTCATTAGTGTGGGTCATAATATGGTGTCGCTTGAGGTTTCTACTCTGATTGAAAGATTTTTCACAGATGTCGCATGCATACGGTTTCTCATTGGTGTGGGTCATCTGGTGTCGCTTGAGGTCTCTATTCTGCGTAAATGATTTTCCACAGATGTCGCATGTGTACGGTTTCTCATTAGTGTGGGTCATCTGGTGTTGCTTGAGGTTTCCATTGTGTGCGAATGATTTTCCACAGATGTCGCATGCGTAAGGTTTCTCATTAGAGTGGGTCATCTGGTGTTGTTTGAGGGTTCTACTCTGATTGAAAGATTTTTCACAGATGTCGCATGCGTACGGTTTCTCATTGGTGTGGGTCATTTGGTGTCGCTTGAGGTCTCCATTCTGCGTAAATGATTTTCCACAGATGTCGCATGTGTACGGTTTCTCATTAGTGTGGGTCATCTGGTGTTGCTTGAGGTTTCCATTGTGTGCGAATGATTTTCCACAGATGTCGCATGTGTACGGTTTCTCATTGGTGTGGGTCATCTGGTGTCGCTTGAGGTTTCCATTATGTGCAAACGATTTTCCACAGATGTCGCATGTGTACGGTTTCTCAATAGTGTGGGTCATCTGGTGATGTTTGAGGGTTTCACTCCGATTGAACGATTTTTCACAGATGTCGCATGCGTACGGTTTCTCATTGGTGTGGGTCATCTGGTGTCGCTTGAGGTCTCCATTGTGCGTGAATGATTTTCCACAGATGTCGCATGTGTACGGTTTCTCATTGGTGTGGGTCATCTGGTGTCGCTTGAGGTCTCCATTCTGCGTGAATGATTTTCCACAGATGTCGCATGTGTACGGTTTCTCTTTGGTGTGGGTCATCTGGTGTCGCTTGAGGTCTCCATTGTGCGTTAATGATTTTCCACAGATGTCGCATGTGTACGGTTTCTCATTGGTGTGGGTTATCTGGTGTTTCTTGAGGTTTCCATTCTGCCTGAACAATTTTCCACAGATGTCGCATGTGTACGGTTTCTCATTAGTGTGGGATATTTGATGTCGCTTGAGGTTAGATTTTAATGTGAAGGTTTTGCTGCAGATGTCGCATGAGTGGCCTTTCTCCTTGATGTGCATTTTACATGTAAAACTAGGACTCATTTCGGCAATGATTTGGCCGTGTCTTATTTGCTGTATCCTCCAAACTAGCAGTCTCGTCTACATCCGACTCTTCAAAATGTACAAAGATAAAAAGCAGCAAAAAGTAAAATTTTCTACTAAAAAATAGGTGTCGTCACGCCCTGTTCTTTGAATACACAGTACATTCAGCGGCGTAATTAGGGGTAATTTTTTAAGGGGTACTTAGTTGTCAAACCGCTCGACCCTGTTCCACCGCTTGACTCGTCCCACCGCTCGACCCGTCCTACAGAAGTGCTTAGCACAAAAAAGGTCTTGCTCAGTAATAAAAGGTTATCGGCCAAAACTCCACGTGCTTTTCATTCAAAACAAAAACCAGCAGAATACCAGTCACAAACAATAAATATCATCAACTGAAGTTTTGGTTTGTAACCTCGTTTTTTTTCAAGGAAATTGTTTTAACTAAACAAATGTTAGTGCTATTCTGCTACTAAACACAAGTAACATTAACAACAGTAACGTTTTATGAACGTGGCCCCTGCTCGTTCTAAGCATGGAGGTATGGAGAAGAATACGACTCACAACAGAAAATCATTTTACTCTCATTTTATTTTGTTGAAGAAGTCAAGGCAAAAACTCAGAATACCCCGCCACTCGTCTGCCCACTTCGTATCCGGATATGTATACGCGCTGTACAGTGAGTGTTCACAATTATTTTTTGGAGGCCAGAGAGACTTTGGGTCAACTCGTCGTACCCGGGTCAACTCGTACCCGAGTCAAGTCGTACCCGAGTCAAGTCGTACCCGAGTCAACTCGTACCCGAGTTAACTCGTACTCCCCTCCCGTTAATTGAATTTTCTTTTTACCATAGTAATATTTTCGCAACATATTCTAAATAAATTTGATGTATGTTTCTTTTTCACTGGATGGCTATCGCTATTCGCGACTTTGTGAACTTCTTTAAATGCAATTGGCTAGGAATGTTTCGTAAGGAATATATCTCTTTAACCCTAACTCCCTACACAACAAAGGAAGTTGGAGGATTTTGAAGGAATTGTATTGTTCAATAACAATGGTGAGGGAGTTAGGGTTAATAAATATTTTTATTATCGAAAAAATTATGAATGGTATAGTTGTTATTCAATTTTTTTGATCGATTTCATATTAATGATTTGTAATTATTGTCTAAAAATTAAGAATGATATTTTGTTTTTCGATTTTTAGGTATTTGATGCATGAATTACTGCAAACTCTGTGTTTTACCATTGACCAAGAATATTTAGACAAGAAAGTTGTTGCAGTTGGCTTTCTTTACAATACTGGATCAAAGACTTTTGTGAATGGGTTGGTTCTGAAAAGAACCGGTTGTTTTAATCTGGTTGGCTCTGAAAAGAGCCGTTATTATAGATCAAATCTGAAGACAACAATCCTATACACAAAAGTACCCGATTTAAATACTATTGATTTTGTTGTATGATTTTTATTCCCTTAAACTTATATTTTGAGAAATAATTGTGCCCGAGTCAACTCGTCTGTCACTGCGCTAAAATGACGCTACATGTACCTCTTCAATGTCTTCACGGGCGCGCGTACCGTCGTGTATGCACTAGGGTACGAGTTGACTCGAACACGAGCTGACTCGGGTACGAGTGGACTCGGGTACGAGTTGACTTGGGCACGACTTGACTTGGGTGTAAAATTTGGGGTACGAGTTGACTTGGGTACGAGTTGACGTATGGGTCGACTTTGGGTCAACTCGTACGAGCTGACTCGTGTACGAGTTGAATCGGGTACGACTTGACTTGGGTACGACTTGACTTGGGTACGACTTGACTTGGGTACGACTTGACTTGGGTGTAAAATTTGGGGTACGCTCAACGATTTTCCAAAGATGTTGCATGCGTACGGTTTCTCATTGCGTGGGTCATGATCATCTGTAGTCCGAGTTACTGGACTCTAGTTATCGCTTTTTTAACATTTGGACATCATCTGGCGTAGTACTAGCGCCAGTTGATGTCCAAATGTTAAAAAAGCGATAACTAGAGTCCAGTAACTCGGACTAATTCTGCGTGAACAATTGTTCACAGATGTTGCAATCCATGTATACGGTTTCTCAACAACATGATTTAACTCGCAATTACTCAAATAAAACACCGTCAATACAACAAAACATATAGTCAACACATCCCCTGTTTACCCACGAAATTAAATGTATATTCTGCAGTTTAAACAAGCATAAATGTCATGAAACTTGTCTACATTCTCTCGCCAAACTTACCATGGTTCACGTGCGTATTCTGCCATTTTGGGTTGCCAAATTACTTTTTTTGTTAGCGCCCTCTTTTGATAGATGGCGTCATCACTGGGAGCACGTGGATTTTATTTGCTCGTTTCGTTTGGGATCGTGCGATTGCGAGCGCACATTGAATCGCATGTGATGGGATGTTATGTGACACCGAACACAACAAAACACACACAGCTTTACCTTACATACGCACTGTGGACATTCCTTTGTCTTCGTGTAGTTAACAAACTTTGACTAAATACTCATTTTTCTCGCTTCCCCAAAACAAATTTACCCTCAAATTTGGATTATGGGCCTCTCAGCTGTCCCTTCTATCTTTTCTATATATAACCCTAACCCGTTTTTCCTCTAGCGCTCTTTTTCGGAAACTGAAAAACGGATTGTGGACGTGTGCAAGTCCACAAACCGTAACCTCTTCCCGCATCGTGTGGACCTATAGGCCGAGTTCGGGCGGTCCGTTCTTGACACGCGAACTCTGTTCTCGCGCTCGAACGGCGGGAACGCAACGCGTGAACACTGCACTCGGAACAAGAACACACACCACCTATCTATCAGGGTTTTGCAAGAACAAGTTACGCGTGTCAAGAACAGACTGCCCGAACTCAGCCATGTTGTTCGGAGGTCCACAGTGCGTATGCAAGACTAACTCACCCACACACACGCACCCATATATAGAATTAACATCTTGTCATTTTCGATTTATTTCAACCAATAAAAACAAAACCATAATAGGAGCCAAAGAAGATCTGCGAAGGATGCAATACCGATGTAGCTAATAAAACAGCCATGGGAATGGAGAATTTATATCAAATATAAGTTTTGCGTCCAAAGAAAAATGGGTCATATAAAATTATACTGAATTTAAATACTTTAAATAAGCATGTAATAAAATACCATCGTTTTCAGATGGAAACTTTGCAGTCAGCTATACAGCCGAACAAAAACTGCTGGCATCTATTGATCTTCGTGATGCTTATTACTATGTGCAAATTGCATAAGCACAGAAATATCTTAAATTTAGACTATTTCTATCGATTCGCATGCCTCCCAAATGGGCTTAAATTGCTTCAGCTCCACGTGTATTCACCAAGGTCATGAAACCTATTTTCTGCCCTCAGAGACAAGGGATTACAATCAGTTGCATATATTGATGATTCGTTGTAATTTGTATGCTGAATCATAATGTGGAATGTTGCAAAAATGTGAAAGCTGTACAGTTAATGAACCAAACTGAGATTATGGTTAATGACCATAAATCAGTCGTTAATCCGACACAAACATCTCCTTCCTCATCACGGTCTCCTTGTCCTCCAACGTTCACGTTGCCATCGTTTTTCTCAGCTTTTGAGCGGGCTTAGGCATATTTCAGCCAATTCTGAATTAACAGACAAATTTGCCCATCAACAGCACGTTCTGTTGAGGGGTTTTTACGGACAGCGGCTGCAATTAAAACAATCAAAACTTTCAACTACATTGTACTTTCAAAGCATGGCGAATGTTAAGGAGACAACACAAGGAATCTTCATGTCATGGTTTATGTTTTTGTTAACGAAAGTCCCTTTAATTGTGTTTGGTATAAATATTGCAGTCTCTATCACTGCACTGTTTACGTTATAATCATGTATATGTGAACGGGCAATTTTACCCGATCTGAACTGGATACCAACGAACTGTGAACAGGTTAAAGGCGAGATGGACATAATTGAGGACTGTTTTTAAACGAAGTAGCATCGTATTTATGACATTGTTTGGCCAAAGTTACACGTTCTACCCCCAGTACAGCCCGTTTTACAATTGGTTTAGAACGGGGCAGGACGTTTTGAGAACTATAGTTCGGTGTGGCGGAAGCAGTGGAAACGACTCCCGGATTGCCTCGGTCTTCCAGATCATACGTACTACGACCATTCCCGTTTTTAATAATTATCATGATCCCACCACGTTCTATCCGATTTGTACCACGATTTGTACCACGATTTTTATTTGTTTGGATCGGGAAGTTTGTAACGAGGTCAGATGCCCAGTGTGATAGTGGTGTTAGGGGGGGCTAAATAACCCACGTGACGTCAGCTTCTAACTTTCGCAGGTCCATTATACTCATTTTCCAGAATGTACTTTGTATTGCATTTAGGGGGGGGGGGAGTAAAGCACCCTCTACTCTAGCACAGGCTGTAAAACCGCGCCTGTCGGTTGCTTTATCTGGAGGATGCGCTAACAAGTTTGCATATGCGAGGAATGAGGAGTATTTTTGATCTCCGTGATATTATTTACTACATAATCTTTCAATGGTTCAGTAGTCATATCGTTCCACATGAGTAGACACGCGCATGCGTAACGGCTGATGCAAAACGCATCAAGCGTAGAGGCCACTCCGTAACTGTGAACTTACTGTGGCATGTCGAATGTCTTATGACCTCGCCCGATTTGAACGAGTTATCTTTGCGCAGAGGCGATATCGTAACCAATGAGGCCTAAGGTGCGATTATTGCTAGTTGAAAACTTATCCCAATACCCCGCAATGACGACGTGAAATACCGTCGGCATATGCAATTTTTAATGGTCTCTACGGGGACCTAAATAATTTAGACGAAAAGTAGAACAAAACACATAAACCCATACATAAGCAACATATCAATTATAGTACCTGTCATTTTCTACATTCTTTTTCCTCTTTCTTTTTCAAACTATACACAAACCTTAATAAATTTAAAACAGAAGTAGCAGATACGCCTCTTTGATTGAGCAAACCCACTAGCCTCACGTCACGGTGGCCTATAGTTCCTCAACTGTTATCAAATGAGCGAGTACCTTATCTCAATTAAGCATATCCATCAAGTTGAAAGAGCGAAGCAATTTAGCTTAATTACTTGGCTAATTAAGAGGAGCCCGTGAAAACGTACATGAGAGGATGACCAGAGGTTACTACAAGTACTGCTCACATGGTTTATCGTAGTCTTGCTTATCTCAAAAACCGAGCTGGCGCGCCGTCCGCTATCCAGACTTATTGAGGGCGCCCTTAATTATCGCCAGATTCAGTTCCCGGCAGCGTATATTTTTGTTACACCGCAGCGAAGGGTTTCTTGTCGTAACACTGGCAATTCCACTCTTGAAAGGAGACTCATGCACGAATACGAAGTACAGTGTATCCAGCGCGCGCGAAATAAAGTCGGGAGTCCTAGGGTAAATAAAGCCACGCATCAAATAGATCAGCCGTATTATTGATAGAGAGGAGTGAGTAGGTTGGGGATGATTTTAGATAGAGAAATCAAGTACTGAGTCCTAGGGTCAATAAAGCCGAGGGTCCTATGGTCAATAAAGCCGAGGGTCCTAGGGTCAATAAAGCCGAGGGTCCTAGGGTCAATAAAGCCGAGGGTCCTAGGGTCAATAAAGCCGAGGATCCTAGGGTCAATACAGCCGAGGGTCCTAATTACTGAGTCCTAGGGTCAATAAAGCCGAGGGTCCTAGGGTCAATAAAGCCGAGGGTCCTTAGGTCTTAGGGTCAATAAAGCCGAGGGTCCTAGGGTCAATACAGCCGAGGGTCCTCGGGTCAATATAGCCGAGGGTCCTAATTACTGAGTTCTAGGGTCAAGCCGAGAGTCCTGGGGTCAATAAAGCCGAGAGTAGTAGGGGAAATAAGTTGAGAGTCCTAGGGTCAATAAAACCGAGAGTCCTAGGGTCAATAAAGCCGAGAGTAGTGAATTAAGTCGAGAGTCCCAGTGTTAGGGTTAGGGTTAGGGTTAGGTAATATAGGCCTAGAGTGAATCCTTCGCTGCGGTGTACAAAAAATATACGCAAAACCCTGATATGACGTACACTGAAAACTGCCTCTGAATGATGTACATTACTAAGCATTGCGTCGCCGTTTGCCCCAAAACCGACACAAACATTATGTTTTTTTATTTTCATATAAGTCTATCTTGATTATCTGCTTGTTCTGTTCCCCATATTTGTCCTGAAATTGTGGTATAACTTGGATAGGTTTGGTAATTTATTCTGAAGAAAAAACACACAACACAAATGTGACCCGCTCCTACGAAACCCGACATAAGTCGCACAGGCTATTTCGAGATACAGCTCGTCAAAGTTGAAATGAGGTAACAAATCTAGCGGACATCGATTTTTTGTTTTTCGTTATTTTTGTATTCTTTAATATACATACTTTAACCCTCAGTTAGGTTAAACGAAATCAACTTTATTGATGTGAAAGTACACAAATCATGCATTTATTGAGGCAAACTGTCCTAAAAGTGATAATTTATTTCCCAAATACATCGAAATAAATTCCTCATAAAATTTGAAGTATGTATGGTAAAAAGGTGGTTTTAGTACCAAATTAAAGCTGAAGATGTGTACTAAATGGAAATAACAATATCTCACTTGTCGAAAAACCCACTTATGTCTGGTTTTGTGGGAGCAGGTCACTTAATGTGCTTGTATATTGATTGGATCCCCCCGAACTTAAATACATGTCCTTCTATTTCACACTAATATAATACAAACGTCTAGCTTATCTCCAAGCTGTGTGTTATTTCGCTTGTATAGAGGTGATTCTATACGCAACCTTCTAAGGAGATTGTGGAAATTATTATGATACACGCCTGGGACCACTGATGTTTGTTTGCCTTTGAATGCTTCTTTATTGTCATATATACTAGGTACATTTCTGCTATAGAATGCCTTTAAAATGTCAAGTCACAAAGCACTGTATGTACACCAAATATTTGCTTGCTAGCGCAAGCATCTTGGCAAGCTACGTATGCACCAGACTATTATTAAGATCGCACTCTTCCAATTATGTTTAACAAATGTATTTTTTTTTAGAATATCCTGTTAAAGTCTAATCAGAGAACATGTTTTATCAGAAGTATTTGCGGTTCATTTCCGTGGGATTTGTGTATCCCAAACGAGCCGGCCGTTAGAATATGAACGTCAATCGATGTGACCCTGTACTACATGTTTGGTAAATATAATATCTTTCATCAATTTGTTGAGATTAATATCCATGCACTAATGCTCATCTGTACTCTACTAGCCTAAACTGTTGTTTATGCGCGAGTCTCAGCCAAGGATTGTGACAAATACAATAAACAAGTCGATTTCTTTAAACTATCGAAGAGTCTTCATCAGGTGAAATATGTTATTGAAGCTGCATTGTGTCGCTGACGGCAGCAGTTTCACCGTGTCCTGAAAGTAACAGAGGAGAGGCTTACAAATGATGCTTCATGGACAGTTTCTGTAAATAATGTTTACGGTAATAACATGACTATAGTACGGCAAAATTTCAAGATGATTGTTAGCATCCCTAGGACATCTAATTACAGAATGTTGATGTTGCCAGCGAAAGAAATGTCCCACGATGTCTATAATTTGCATATTTCCAAAATAGCTGCCGTGCGCTCAATAATGTGTAAAATGAGCCGATGTTGGAGGTCAAAATCACCCTATTCATTCGAAAGTAATAAAAATGCATTTTTTTTTTTTTTCATCAACAAAAGGGAGTCTTTGTATTGAAACAGGTAACTTATAACCTGTGTGCCACCGATTCTATAAATACCGGTAATAGGAAGAGAGTTCTGACCTTAGCGGCAGATCACACCGGCATCGTGCGTGTGGTTGCATGCGATCTCCGCCCAACAGAATGAAGGGCAATCGGCGATCTTCGTCTCTGACCCGTCGCACGCGATGCCGTCCATGTACACGGGACCTTCCCCTTGGCCGAAATAGGCGCCGAACTTGGCCTCCACTGCGCCCGAGAAGCCCAACTGACGGCAGACCACCTCGGCATCCGTCACATCCCAATCGGTATCACAGAGAGTGCCCCATGCGTTACCTTGGTAAATTTCGACGCGGCCATTGGTGTGGCTCGAACCGCCGACCAACCTAATGGGTACAATGTCTGTGGGTAAAATTGAATTCTAGCGTTAATCCTGGACATAAATTATTGATGGGGGACAAGTGGGCATAGGTTGCGGAAATTAGCCTGAAACTGATGAAGGGAATAAACTGGGAAAAATTCTAGGAAGAATAAAAAACCGTATTAGTGTACATGTACATACAAACTGAGACCGAAGCCTACAGGGCTTTTTTAAGAACGCAAACGAAATGGAGGACTTAGACTTCAATTTTGTAACATCCTTCAGGGCTTAGTTTGTAAACTCGAGTGTAAATGTAAACAAATTCCTTACTGTGTCTGCATATCACTCCGGTAACGAGTGAGCTGTTACACTACTGAATGCTACTACAGTGAGTAAACCTCATCTGTGACAACAAAACTGGCGGAGTTATTGTAAAAGCATATTAAAAGTTTAAGGTTGAAAACTTTTTGGGAAAAAAACCGGAAAATGTTTCACACGATGAACGCCGAGCTGACCAACACACCACACACGCGTAAACTGAATGCAGGAAACATGCCGCGGTAGAACATGCCGCCTAAGAAGGACGAGCGTTACTACCACTAAAGAAATACATTAAAACAGAAAATACAAAACAGAAAAGGGCGACCATGATTTGATAATAAACCTGCAGGATATGACTTTTTTTCATGGACGTTTGTTTGCCGGGCATTTTTACATCTTACGATGTCAAATTCGACCATTTCGCGTAACGGAAATTTTTCCGTAACGGAAAAATACATGTATTTCGGCCATGGACTGGTTACGGTCCTTAACTTTGTCCATTGAGGCGTGCGGCGGAAACCAATCCAACAATGCGCCTGCATTATGCATGCTTTGCACGGGGCGAGCAGTGCCGAGCACATGGCGTTTTGGCACCATCACCGTACCGCACGGTACCGTATACGGGAAGACAAATACTTTAGTTGTTGATTTATCAGGGCATATTGGGGAACAAACAGCGGACCGCTCCTTACAATGTCTGAAACGGAATGTTTCAGACATTTAACCCTTTAAACTCAGGCCTGTTTTCGAAGATGTTGTACGTGTTACTAGTTTGCATAGCCTATACAAATATCATTTACAGTGTACAAATCCCATATAATTATGTATCATTGGAAAGCTTACAAATAGGGGTATATTTTGGGGGAATATTTGGACCCGAGCTTTTAAGGGACTTATAAGTCAGATGTAGCGCGGGGCTGAGTGCAAAGGGTTAATGTCTGAAACGTAAGTCTATTGTTCACATTTCAGCAGGGTTGTATATAGCTACGCTTGCCGGCGCCGGCCAGCGGTATAGCCAGCATTTAACATCACCGGCCGGCACTCGGGATAAAAATTAAGCTTGCCGGCCGTCACAAATTTTGCTGAATTGCACCCCATTTGTTTACGTTTTGCTGCATCGTATCGCAATTGCAATTTTGTACTTGTCTATTTGTATGCTGCATGCCGCAATCACTGATTGATCACTGATGCACATGGCCGCATGCATACACCACCACTGTAATCTAGGGTGACGCGGGAGCGTCACACCCAACGGGTTCGCCCGGCTGGGAGTGGCAGCGCCGCGGCACCCTTACTTTGCCAGTGCACCGATTTTGCGTTAATTTTATTCTTCTTTCTTTCTTCTTCAGTCCGACTGGAATAACTCGCGATCGCTCCACGGAATCGAAAAGAACCCAATAACGAAAATGATCAGGAGATCAAGGGCATGAGTTCTATTGGGACAGAATTTTGATTTTCGACTTCTCAGAGGGGGTTGTCATACGAATCTGACCATCTGACAATGACAACAATGTGAATGAATTTCCTCAGTTCGACGACAGAGGGGGTTGTCATACGAATCTGACCATCTGACATGTGAATGAATTTCCTCAGTTCGACGACAGAGGGGGTTGTCATACGAATCTGACCATCTGACATGTGAGGGTGACGCGGGAGCGTCACACCCAACGGGTTCGCCCGGCTGGGAGTGGCAGCGCCGCGGCACCCTTACTTTGCCAGTGAACCGATTTTGCGTTAATTTTATTCTTCTTTCCTTCTTCTTCAGTCCGACTGGAATAACTCGCGATCGCTCCACGGAATCGAAAAGAACCCAATAACGAAAATGATCAGGAGATCAAGGGCATGAGTTCTATTGGGACAGAATTTTGATTTTCGACTTCTCAGAGGGGGTTGTCATACGAATCTGACCATCTGACATGTGAATTTCCTCAGTTCGACGAAAACGGCACTAAAAGCATCTGTGAATGAATGCATTCCCAAGTGAAACTCGGTGCAAGAATGTGTGATATTTCTTGCGTTTTTGTGAGTTTCGGGCGTTTTAGCATTTGCTGGTGTCAGTGCGCATGTACTGCGCAATTGTGCGGCGTTGTTTGCAAGTGTGCGCTGCGCAAATGCCGCCAAAACGCTTGCGCACACAACCACAAATTTCAGCTCTGGTAATAATTTTCGCTGTCTGAATCGCTTCAAATTATCGGCAATTTCGGTCAATTCTGTGTTTCTGTCTAACTTTCTTGCTTCTGCCGCAATTTTGTTTCATTTCCTGCTGAAAATTGTCAAACTATTTCGCTTTTTTGCAGCAGTCACAGTGTGCCCTTTGTAGTGAAGCACAACGGCAACTTGACGCTGGACAATATCATCACAATCGCAGACGTTCGCCGATGACAACGACGACGCCGACTCGCAGGAGGGGGGGAGGGGGGGGGGGGGGGAGGGGGAGGTTAAAAAAAGTAACAAAACACCCGAAATAATGAAGCTAAAACGTATTTTGGCTTCAAAAGTGACCAATTTAGACAATTAAGACAGAAACAACGAAGTAGCAGCTGCTATTGATTAGTGCTATCTCCTCACAGGGTAGGAGCTAATGGGTATACGGAGAACAATGTAATGGTGTACAGTACTATATAGTATATACATACTAGTAGCCCGTAGGTCTGTGGCAAGACGCAACACCGTAGGTCTGACGGCAAAGTAGGCTGATTGGTTTATTTAGAGTCGGGTAGGTTAGTAGATGGGCTCGACTAACTGTAACGGGTGGTTCTGTTCTGTGTGGGAACAACGTGTACCGAGGTGTCAACTTGCATCTATACTCAACAACCGTTTGCTGTTTGTTCGCACATCGGCAAACTTACATTGTGTTTTTTTGCAGGTTTCCTTCGGTCGGAATCTACGCATCGATTTCCGGGCACAACAAGCGATAGACGATTGCTTGTAAGAGGTAAGAGAAAAAAACGTAAAAAAACCTTCAAAACAAAAACAAAACACAAAACTAAAAAAAATAATGGCGCGCAGTGCGGCCGACAAGCGACGGCCGCCCAAGGCGTCGCCGCGTCGCCGACTGCGTCGCAAACCCTACGGGGCGCGGGAGAGTGAGCTGCCACTCGTCGACAGCAGCCAGTCGCAGTACACTAGTTCATGCACATATGGCTGGACGCGCGTCGCGACCGCATGGCGCGCATTCCGCGTCGAAAGCGACGCCCCAAGTTCCATGCGCCGGCGCCGCTCACCATCACCAAGCGAGAGAGTGAGCTGACACTCTGCAACAACAGCCCGCCGCAGTACAAGGGCACCTCACTGCCGCACAAACAGAAACAGAAGTGTGCCGGCAAGTGCAGCCAGCTGCCCTCCGAGTAGACTTGATCCAAGTCGGGATTATGTGGTAACATTGCTCATGGTCATCCACACTGTGCGCCTCGCGTCACGTCCACGCTTATCAGTAGCCGCCCTCATGCGCCACCCATGCTCATGTGTGGTTCAGAAATCCCGACTTGACGGATCTGCCACACGTTTGTACACAACCTATGGGCTCATCTACCGAAAACGGTAGAGGCCAATCAAATTGCAGAATTGTATAAATTAGCATATATCTGTAATAATATGAACTTTGACCCAGTTGTGTGACGGACATACGTGGACATTGTGATGTACAATGTACATACACATGTGCATAGTGTACATTATGTGTAAATGTACAAACGGTTTAATAGTCTTGCTATCGTGTACATTGTCCGGCCGTTAAGTTTGCACTATACCATACTCTAACTAAATAAACGAAGTATGGACGCAGTTATTTAATTTGAAAAAGGCATCTAGTGACAGTACTGCCTACCATTCCTCCATAGTCCGTTAGCGGTCTAGCGAGTCCGTACCGATTGGCGGACTTATTTGGCATACATCGCGCATAACCATGTGATGCGTATGCAAATAATTTATGAATAACTACATATCACCGCGGGGGGTTTGATTGGCCGATCCGTCAAGTCGGATTTACTGCACTGACATGATGACATCGCGTTGATGCCGATAGCGGAACGACAACCAGATGACGGCGCCTTTTTTCTAAGGCCAACAAAGCACATAACTATTCGGCCGGATTGACGAAAGCAAATTGGTAGTCTTAACTCCACGGTAAGTCCGACTTGGGTCAAGTCTACCCTCCGAGTACATTTGCGCGCGCCTCTACGCGGCATACGAGAAAATGCGCCGACTGCGCACGTACAAGCGGCGTATCGCCCGCCTCTTCAAAGAGGATGCGCAGTGGTGGGCGCACACGGGCGTCAAAGCGCTGCTGCCGCCGTCGCCGGCCACCATCATCGAGCTCCTCTTCAAAGAGGATGCGCAGTGGTGGGCGCAAACGGGCGCAAAAGCGCTGCTGTGACGGTCGTGACGGTCGAGCAGACGTCGCTCCCAACGCCTGCCATGCAAATCGTACAGTCGCCCGGCGCCGACATGACGATGCTCGGTCACGTCGCTGGCGCTCAGTACGGCGAAAGCCAAAAAGAAGCGCGCGAGCGTTGCAGTGAAAAATCTGCCCAAGCGCGCCGACACCAGCACATCCGCGCAGCCAAGCAGCGCAGCGCCGCCACCGCAAAAGCGGGCGCAACTGAAGCGCAAAGAGCAGCGCGAGCGTCTGCGGCAGTTGCAGTCGGCCGCTGTCAACGCCGAGTTTGCCGCTTACGACAGTCGCGCCGACAACCGTGACGCGCTCGAAGCGCGCTTGCGTGAGCTTGTTGCCATGGCGGCGGACGGTGACTGCATTCTGTCGGCGCGCCAAAAACTTCTTACTGTTCAAACACAAGCTACTAAATAAAAGGAAGTGGACAAGTCAAAGGTAAAATGCTCTGAGAGCATAATAAAAGGGCCAACGGGTTTCCAGTTAAAGTAAAATGCTGTGCGAGCATTCCAGCTAAAGTAAAATGCTGTCTCAGCACTGCACTCGCGTCAAAAAGGAAGTGGACAAGAGAATGCCAACGGGTTTTACCTCTTACCCCCCCCCCCCCCCCCCCCCCCAACAAGCGCAGACCGAGCGAAAGGTCAGCAGGTGTGGGCCACTAGTTCGGTGTGGGCGGGTCGAAACCGTTGCCCTCCCACCGAGCAGTAGATGTTAACTGGTTAGCACCATACCGTAATCACTGCATTTATTTGCATACACTAATGCTGGTGGGTCATCGTAAGATAGCCATTACGGCTTGGATGGAGTTCAATTTTGGTTTTGCGTTGCTATAAAGAGTACTATCACCAATGTTCGATATACGCTGCGCGCTCTCCTGCACTGACGACACTGTCTGAGAGGTCCTAGGTGCCGCTATGCACGCTCTTCTACTCTGGCGCATACTAACTACGCCCATAATTCTAACCTACACCCTCCAGCTAGCCCAAGACACTTGACAGCCTTCGCTCCGCTTTGCATGCACATCTGCGCCGGCGTACTTTCAGCATCTGTCAGCTACACCTAATGCATGAGCGCCTGTGCCTGCATAGGGTTGCACTTCATACACTGCAACAGGTCATCAGGTCATCACGTCAGTTGACAATGACAATTCTACTTAGCACCGCCTTCTTTCTCCGCCTTTAGACCACCGTATGTAGCTGTGCCTTGCGCGCATTTGTCTCACAAACGCTCGCAAATACACAGCGAACGCACGCTTTCTCTAATTCATCCGACACGTGTGCCGGATTCCAAAAAAAACGATGTCACCTTGCTTCAATACTCAACAACTTTTGCACGGAAACATCACGGTGAGCGCTAACAGCAGCATACTTACTACTTGATACACAGCGCGCACAGAGCGGGTAAGAAGTGAACTTCACCGTGGGCCCACAGCGCGCGTCGAGATTATCCGTTAATAAGCCCATTATAAGCTTATTTATAAGCTCGTGCTCATCCGCCCTATCGCGCGAGCACGAGGTATTGTTTACGCGCCGTCCATTTCGTGCCAGTTATTCAGCTACGTGACCACCGACCGCGTTACATAGCCGGTGATCGCCTTCCCACTCTCTTGCGTTGCGGCCTTCTCTCTCTCGCAGAGAGTGCAGCGCTTTCCCCTCCAATGCGTGTGTCTCTCTCTCATTGGCTCATTGAGTCGGTGCTTTAGACTACCCGATTGTGAGTCCATGCTGCTATGGGAGGAGGGGGCGAGGTGGGAGGGCAACGGTTTCGACCCGCCCACACCGAACTAGTGGCCCACACCTGCTGACCTTTCGCTCGGTCTGCGCTTGTTGGGGGGGGGGGGTAAGAGGTAAAACCCGTTGGCATTCTCTTGTCCACTTCCTTTTTGACGCGAGTGCAGTGCTGAGACAGCATTTTACTTTAGCTGGAATGCTCGCACAGCATTTTACTTTAACTGGAAACCCGTTGGCCCTTTTATTATGCTCTCAGAGCATTTTACCTTTGACTTGTAAGACATGTAATAGCGCTCGTAGGTTTTCCGATTCTAAGACCAAAATATTTAAATATTTTTGGTTCATTGGGTCAGGGAACCAGAAAATTCGATGTCGCGACTATACCCAGCACGATATGTGGCATAGGGGTACCCCCGTCTTCTCCCTATACTTTATACGCATTCAACACTATTGTAACCTAACCCATCCTTCCTTGGCAGGATTTTGTTTGTTTTTGTTGGTGTTTGTTCTCACTCCTCCTGTTTTTCCCTCAGATAACAGATAACACTGTGGGCGATAAACAAATCAAGCAACGTCATTTTAAACGTGGGTCGTGGGTCTTCAGAACGTAAAAATGAGAGGGGTGATTGTGTGGCAAAAAGAGGTAGATCTCCAAGGATCAAAACAGATTCTTTAGAAGTTCAGGGAGAAATTTTCGAGTCTACAGTGGGAAATATCCTCTATCCACGTTTTTTCGCGAGTTTTGACGGTTTGAATCGTTAATACTTTTTAATGCTATCAAATAACGATCAAAAGAGACGGTTATCAACAAATCGTCAAACTATTCGGTATGCAAAAATAGTGGCTCACGTACGATGAAGTTTATGAGGGAACATTCAACATGAAAACTTATTTGACGTCATCTTTTTACATTATTATCTGCTCACTAAACGTAAAAGAAACCGATCTCTTATAGATACCATAATTCTACAGTACACGGTTAAACGTTTTGCGTAGTCAACCCCCAAGACCCCATTTACGTAAAATACAATAAATTAAAACCAAAACACTTGATAGTTGATACATGTACATGTTTTGTATACGGTAAAATAAACAAATTTACGTTCACACTCA
Organism: Crossaster papposus; assembly: GCA_037893245.1. Taxonomy (NCBI): domain Eukaryota; kingdom Metazoa; phylum Echinodermata; class Asteroidea; order Velatida; family Solasteridae; genus Crossaster; species Crossaster papposus. The sequence goes on along the minus strand of JBAIAA010000279.1, from coordinate 101,209 downwards.
AAGATATAGTTACGGTAAAATAATTGATAATCGAGACAGCGTTTATCGTTAAATATACAAATTTATATGAAAATGTGTCGTTTACTAATAAAAACATGACGACCGATATGTATCCTACATGTAATAAAACAAGGGCATTTTGTCTTCAAAAGATGGAAGATAGTCTAAACGAAATTATTCGCCAACAAGATCAAAGAAGCTTATCAAAAAACTTACAACCTCAGACTCTCAGTGAGCGAAACTTATTCTTAAACGGTATTGTTTATGATACGACACATGCTGTCATTTCTTTAGACAAATCATACTGCATAATCCCTCGTATGCATCATAACAAAAGATCAGGCTGTCGCAGTCGTTGTTGGTGTAAATGTCAAATTTGTTAAACACTGCAAATATTACTTGTTGGCAGTGACGGTGATTACTCAAAAGTAGCTTTGGCGACTTGTGACTCAATTTTATTTGTTGGGTTCGATGTTCGATCACAAAATTATCTGTCGCTGTCGGTGTGGTCCATCTTGTGGTTTTTCAGGTAGTTGCTGCGACTGAACGATTTTCCACAGATGTCGCATGTGTACGGTTTCTCATTAGTGTGGGTCATCTGGTGTTGCTTGAGGTTTCCATTGTGCGTGAACGATTTTCCACAGATGTCGCATGTGTACGGTTTCTCATTAGTGTGGGTCATCTGGTGTCGCTTGAGGTGTCCATTGTGCGTGAACGATTTTCCACAGATGTCGCGTACGGTTTATCATTGGTGTGGGTCATCTGGTGTCGCTTGAGGTCTCCATTGTGCGTTAATGATTTTCCACAGATGTCGCATGTGTACGGTTTCTCATTGGTGTGGGTCATCTGGTGTCGTTTGAGAGTTCCACTCTGCCTGAACGATTTTCCACAGATGTCGCATGCGTACGGTTTCTCATTAGAGTGGATCATCTGGTGTTGCTTGAGGTTTCCATTGTGTGCGAATGATTTTCCACAGATGTCGCATGTGTACGGTTTCTCATTAGTGTGGGTCATAATATGGTGTCGCTTGAGGTTTCTACTCTGATTGAAAGATTTTTCACAGATGTCGCATGCATACGGTTTCTCATTGGTGTGGGTCATCTGGTGTCGCTTGAGGTCTCTATTCTGCGTAAATGATTTTCCACAGATGTCGCATGTGTACGGTTTCTCATTGGTGTGGGTCATCTGGTGTCGTTTGAGAGTTCCACTCTGCCTGAACGATTTTCCACAGATGTCGCATGCGTACGGTTTCTCATTAGAGTGGATCATCTGGTGTTGCTTGAGGTTTCCATTGTGTGCGAATGATTTTCCACAGATGTCGCATGTGTACGGTTTCTCATTAGTGTGGGTCATAATATGGTGTCGCTTGAGGTTTCTACTCTGATTGAAAGATTTTTCACAGATGTCGCATGCATACGGTTTCTCATTGGTGTGGGTCATCTGGTGTCGCTTGAGGTCTCTATTCTGCGTAAATGATTTTCCACAGATGTCGCATGTGTACGGTTTCTCATTAGTGTGGGTCATCTGGTGTTGCTTGAGGTTTCCATTGTGTGCGAATGATTTTCTACAGATGTCGCATGCGTAAGGTTTCTCATTAGAGTGGGTCATCTGGTGTTGTTTGAGGGTTCTACTCTGATTGAAAGATTTTTCACAGATGTCGCATGCGTACGGTTTCTCATTGGTGTGGGTCATTTGGTGTCGCTTGAGGTCTCCATTCTGCGTAAATGATTTTCCACAGATGTCGCATGTGTACGGTTTCTCATTAGTGTGGGTCATCTGGTGTTGCTTGAGGTTTCCATTGTGTGCGAATGATTTTCCACAGATGTCGCATGTGTACGGTTCTCATTAGTGTGGGTCATCTGGTGTTGCTTGAGGTTTCCATTGTGTGCGAATGATTTTCCACAGATGTCACATGTGTACGGTTTCTCATTGGTGTGGGTCATAATATGGTGTCGCTTGAGGTTTCCATTATGTGCAAACGATTTTCCACAGATGTCGCATGTGTACGGTTTCTCAATAGTGTGGGTCATCTGGTGATGTTTGAGGGTTTCACTCCGATTGAACGATTTTTCACAGATGTCGCATGCGTACGGTTTCTCATTGGTGTGGGTCATCTGGTGTCGCTTGAGGTGTCCATTGTGCGCGAATGATTTTCCACAGATGTCGCATACGTAAGGTTTCTCATTAGTGTGGGTCATCTGGTGTTGCTTGAGGTTTCCATTGTGCGCGAATGATTTTCCACAGATGTCGCATGTGTACGGTTTCTTATTGGTGTGGGTCATCTGGTGTTGCTTGAGGTTTCTACTCCGATTGAAAAAATTTTCACAGATGTCGCATGCGTACGGTTTCTCATTGGTGTGGGTCATCTGGTGTTGCTTGAGGTTTCTACTCCGATTGAAAGATTTTTCACAGATGTCGCATGCGTACGGTTTCTCATTGGTGTGGGTCATCTGGTGTCGTTTGAGAGTTCCATTCTGCCTGAACAATTTTCCACAGATGTCGCATGCGTAAGGTTTCTCATTAGAGTGGGTCATCTGGTGTCGCTTGAGGTCTCCATTGTGCGTGAATGATTTTCCACAGATGTCGCATGTGTACGGTTTCTCATTGGTGTGGGTCATCTGGTGTCGCTTGAGGTCTCCATTCTGCGTGAATGATTTTCCACAGATGTCGCATGTGTACGGTTTCTCTTTGGTGTGGGTCATCTGGTGTCGCTTGAGGTCTCCATTGTGCGTTAATGATTTTCCACAGATGTCGCATGTGTACGGTTTCTCATTGGTGTGGGTTATCTGGTGTTTCTTGAGGTTTCCATTCTGCCTGAACAATTTTCCACAGATGTCGCATGTGTACGGTTTCTCATTAGTGTGGGATATTTGATGTCGCTTGAGGTTAGATTTTAATGTGAAGGTTTTGCTGCAGATGTCGCATGAGTGGCCTTTCTCCTTGATGTGCATTTTACATGTAAAACTAGGACTCATTTCGGCAATGATTTGGCCGTGTCTTATTTGCTGTATCCTCCAAACTAGCAGTCTCGTCTACATCCGACTCTTCAAAATGTACAAAGATAAAAAGCAGCAAAAAGTAAAATTTTCTACTAAAAAATAGGTGTCGTCACGCCCTGTTCTTTGAATACACAGTACATTCAGCGGCGTAATTAGGGGTAATTTTTTAAGGGGTACTTAGTTGTCAAACCGCTCGACCCTGTTCCACCGCTTGACTCGTCCCACCGCTCGACCCGTCCTACAGAAGTGCTTAGCACAAAAAAGGTCTTGCTCAGTAATAAAAGGTTATCGGCCAAAACTCCACGTGCTTTTCATTCAAAACAAAAACCAGCAGAATACCAGTCACAAACAATGAATATCATCAACTGAAGTTTTGGTTTGTAACCTCGTTTTTTTTCAAGGAAATTGTTTTAACTAAACAAATGTTAGTGCTATTCTGCTACTAAACACAAGTAACATTAACAACAGTAACATTTTATGAACGTGGCCCCTGCTCGTTCTAAGCATGGAGGTATGGAGAAGAATACGACTCACAACAGAAAATAGTTTTACTCTCATTTTATTTTGTTGAAGAAGTCAAGGCAAAAACTCAGAATACCCCGCCACTCGTCTGCCCACTTCGTATCCGGATATGTATACGCGCTGTACAGTGAGTGTTCACAATTATTTTTTGGAGGCCAGAGAGACTTTGGGTCAACTCGTCGTACCCGGGTCAACTCGTACCCGAGTCAAGTCGTACCCGAGTCAAGTCGTACCCGAGTCAAGTCGTACCCGAGTCAACTCGTACCCGAGTTAACTCGTACTCCCCTCCCGTTAATTGAATTTTCTTTTTACCATAGTAATATTTTCGCAACATATTCTAAATAAATTTGATGTATGTTTCTTTTTCACTGGATGGCTATCGCTATTCGCGACTTTGTGAACTTCTTTAAATGCAATTGGCTAGGAATGTTTCGTAAGGAATATATCTCTTTAACCCTAACTCCCTACACAACAAAGGAAGTTGGAGGATTTTGAAGGAATTGTATTGTTCAATAACAATGGTGAGGGAGTTAGGGTTAATAAATATTTTTATTATCGAAAAAATTATGAATGGTATAGTTGTTATTCAATTTTTTTGATCGATTTCATATTAATGATTTGTAATTATTGTCTAAAAATTAAGAATGATATTTTGTTTTTCGATTTTTAGGTATTTGATGCATGAATTACTGCAAACTCTGTGTTTTACCATTGACCAAGAATATTTAGACAAGAAAGTTGTTGCAGTTGGCTTTCTTTACAATACTGGATCAAAGACTCTTTTGTGAATGGGTTGGTTCTGAAAAGAACCGGTTGTTTTAATCTGGTTGGCTCTGAAAAGAGCCGTTATTATAGATCAAATCTGAAGACAACAATCCTATACACAAAAGTACCCGATTTAAATACTATTGATTTTGTTGTATGATTTTTATTCCCTTAAACTTATATTTTGAGAAATAATTGTGCCCGAGTCAACTCGTCTGTCACTGCGCTAAAATGACGCTACATGTACCTCTTCAATGTCTTCACGGGCGCGCGTACCGTCGTGTATGCACTAGGGTACGAGTTGACTCGAACACGAGCTGACTCGGGTACGAGTGGACTCGGGTACGAGTTGACTTGGGCACGACTTGACTTGGGTGTAAAATTTGGGGTACGAGTTGACTTGGGTACGAGTTGACGTATGGGTCGACTTTGGGTCAACTCGTACGAGCTGACTCGTGTACGAGTTGACTCGTGTACGAGTTGAATCGGGTACGACTTGACTTGGGTACGACTTGACTTGGGTACGACTTGACTTGGGTGTAAAATTTGGGGTACGCTCAACGATTTTCCAAAGATGTTGCATGCGTACGGTTTCTCATTGCGTGGGTCATGATCATCTGTAGTCCGAGTTACTGGACTCTAGTTATCGCTTTTTTAACATTTGGACATCATCTGGCGTAGTACTAGCGCCAGTTGATGTCCAAATGTTAAAAAAGCGATAACTAGAGTCCAGTAACTCGGACTAATTCTGCGTGAACAATTTTTCACAGATGTTGCAATCCATGTATACGGTTTCTCAACAACATGATTTAACTCGCAATTACTCAAATAAAACACCGTCAATACAACAAAACATATAGTCAACACATCCCCTGTTTACCCACGAAATTAAATGTATATTCTGCAGTTTAAACAAGCATAAATGTCATGAAACTTGTCTACATTCTCTCGCCAAACTTACCATGGTTCACGTGCGTATTCTGCCATTTTGGGTTGCCAAATTACTTTTTTTGTTAGCGCCCTGATCTTTTGATAGATGGCGTCATCACTGGGAGCACGTGGATTTTATTTGCTCGTTTCGTTTGGGATCGTGCGATTGCGAGCGCACATTGAATCGCATGTGATGGGATGTTATGTGACACCGAACACAACAAAACACACACAGCTTTACCTTACATACGCACTGTGGACATTCCTTTGTCTTCGTGTAGTTAACAAACTTTGACTAAATACTCATTTTTCTCGCTTCCCCAAAACAAATTTACCCTCAAATTTGGATTATGGGCCTCTCAGCTGTCCCTTCTATCTTTTCTATATATAACCCTAACCCGTTTTTCCTCTAGCGCTCTTTTTCGGAAACTGAAAAACGGATTGTGGACGTGTGCAAGTCCACAAACCGTAACCTCTTCCCGCATCGTGTGGACCTATAGGCCGAGTTCGGGCGGTCCGTTCTTGACACGCGAACTCTGTTCTCGCGCTCGAACGCGGGAACGCAACGCGTGAACACTGCACTCGGAACAAGAACACACACCACCTATCTATCAGGGTTTTGCAAGAACAAGTTACGCGTGTCAAGAACAGACTGCCCGAACTCAGCCATGTTGTTCGGAGGTCCACAGTGCGTATGCAAGACTAACTCACCCACACACACGCACCCATATATAGAATTAACATCTTGTCATTTTCGATTTATTTCAACCAATAAAAACAAAACCATAATAGGAGCCAAAGAAGATCTGCGAAGGATGCAATACCGATGTAGCTAATAAAACAGCCATGGGAATGGAGAATTTATATCAAATATAAGTTTTGCGTCCAAAGAAAAATGGGTCATATAAAATTATACTGAATTTAAATACTTTAAATAAGCATGTAATAAAATACCATCGTTTTCAGATGGAAACTTTGCAGTCAGCTATACAGCCGAACAAAAACTGCTGGCATCTATTGATCTTCGTGATGCTTATTACTATGTGCAAATTGCATAAGCACAGAAATATCTTAAATTTAGACTATTTCTATCGATTCGCATGCCTCCCAAATGGGCTTAAATTGCTTCAGCTCCACGTGTATTCACCAAGGTCATGAAACCTTTTTTCTGCCCTCAGAGACAAGGGATTACAATCAGTTGCATATATTGATGATTCGTTGTAATTTGTATGCTGAATCATAATGTGGAATGTTGCAAAAATGTGAAAGCTGTACAGTTAATGAACCAAACTGAGATTATGGTTCATGACCATAAATCAGTCGTTAATTCGACACAAACATCTCCTTCCTCATCACGGTCTCCTTGTCCTCCAACGTTCACGTTGCCATCGTTCTTCTCAGCTTCTGAGCCGGCTGGGGCACATTTCAGCCAATTCTGAATTAACAGACAAATTTGCCCATCCGACAGCACGTTCTGTTGAGGGGTTTTTACGGACAGCGGCTTGAATTAAAAGAATCAAAACTTTCAACTACTGTCAAAGCATGGCGAATTTTAAGAAGACAACACAAGGAATTCTCATGTCATGGTTTGTGTTTTTGTTAATGGAAGTCCATTTAATTTTGTTTGGTATAAATATTGCAGTCTCTATCACTGCACTGTTTACGTTATAATCATGTATAGGTGAACGGGCAATTTTACCCCATCTGAACTGGATACCAACGGACTGTGAACAGGTTAAATAGTCCAGCGGATAAGAGGAAATGTTGTGCACTTTGTGGTAAAAGCATGAAACTTGGCACACATGTACTTTATACCAAAACATGAAATTTTAGATATAGTGCCATCTCTGAATTTGCCTGTGGTGGCCTTGGCGGCCATTTTCCAAAAATGGCCGCCATTTCTGATACAAAACTACATAACTCGGAAAGTAAGAGGCCTAGAATCTTCATTCCAGTGGCTATGTATATGTTTTCCGTGTCCAACAGTTCAAAAAATGCATTATTGAGTGTGTCAGAAGATTGGGTCCGCCATTTTCAAAATGGCGTCCTCATTTTCCAAAATGGCCGCCATTTCTGATATAAAACTACATAACTCGGAAAGTAAGAGGCCTAGAATCTTCATTCCAGTGGCTATGTATATGTTTTCCGTGTCCAACAGTTCCACAAATGCATTATTGACTGTGTCAGATGATTAGGTCCGCCATTTTAAAAATGGCGTCCTTATTCTTCAAAATGGTGGTCTTCATGGCCATAAATTCCATATCTAAAGCACTCAACGGCATGAAGCTTTTTTTCTGGTGACACATGGTGATTTTTAGGATCAAAGGCTTGAATAAAGACTAATTGGCTACTCTGCACATAGTGGATATCACAATATTGCTCACCTGTTTTAATTGAGCAAACAAAAAAGCCCCCCCCCCCAACAAAAAAAACACCCAAAGAACAAACTTGGAAATCCGTCACACTAGCAAGAAAAAGAGCCTCCACATTTACACCGAGGGCTGTGCATGTCAGTGCAGCTTTCATGCACTTGCAATTAGCTCGACAGTCCCTTGGTGCAGCCACAGCGCAAAAGTTCTCTGCACACTTTGCTTGCCTCAGGACGGACAATACGCAATACCCAAGCCCACGACAGACCACGCGCGAAGTCTCCTTGAACTCATTATGCGTCGAAACACGTTTGAATTCAATGGCAAGTTTTTTTGAAAAAAAATTGGCGTGGCCATGGGCAGCGAATGCAGTCCGGAGATTTGTGACATAACCCTATTCAAATACGAACAAGACAAAATCCTCCCTCACAATCCCTCAATTGTGAGCTACATGAGATATAGAGACGATGTTCTTATAATCTTTAACGGAAATGAAAAGCAGGCTGCTGACCTAGTGCAATCACTTAATAAAAGTCATCCTACGCTGAAGTTCACGTCTGAGATCTCGCACCGCCAAGTCACTTTTCTCGACTTTATTATCTACAAAGGCGAACGATTCATACATGAAGAGATATTGGATACTCGAGTCGCTACAAAAAAAACTGATACATTTCAGTACCTAGCTCGAGATTCAGCACACCCTAAGTCGGTATTTGGCGGATTAATCAAGGGCGAAGTGACCAGATACAAACGTATATGTACCCATTTAAAAGACTTTGAGGAGAGGGTTGAATTCTTCAAAGACAAACTTCAAAAGCGCGGATACACAAACGAAGACCTAGCCCTCCTTTCTCAAAGGGGCAAGACTCCCGCGGACCCTAAGCGTGAAAAAAACAAAAAACAATACCCCACTGGTGTTCGTCCTACCATACTACCCACATGTCGCGCACCCAGCCCTCAAACGGGCTATCCTCAAACACTGGCCCTTGATAAGGGAAAACGAATATCTGAATAGGATATTTGATACCCAACCCATCCTGGCATACAAACGGCACAAAAACATAAAAGATGAACTTGTTCGATCTAGGACTAAAGCATCTCCACAATCCAACAAAATCTTGATGAGGAGAATCTTCAAATTCTATTGGAACTATTGAAAGAACAAAACAATGATCAAAGAAATGGATCTCAAGACTAAAACAAAATAAATAAGTCAAACCCCCCCCCCTTGTCCTTGCCACGTGTCATATCAACCGACACACAAATAAAAACAAGGAAAGGAAGATGAACTATATTAGAAGGTGACTGATGACGTGCATGATATAGCACAGAAAATATGCCCTGCTCCCCTTCCAAAAAAGGGGGAAAAAGAGGGGACGGCATATTATCACCGGTAATAATCAATCACTGTGTGAACTAAAAACAAAGGGACCACTGTTGCAACACAAAAACCAGTCATCGCGTTGCCAAAACCAGAGACAGGGTTTGAAACTCCCGCTTTTAGGGAATGTCTAACCCAATTGGCCTGCAGACGTTTGATGTATTTGCCCGTCCACGAACTCCAACCACGGGATGTCATCTAGCAGAGATAATGTGGCTAGAACTGACCCCCAGATGCGTGTCTTACACAAAAAAGGGGGGAAAAGAGTTAAGAACTACGCTCTGGAGAGACCAGTCAAACAACCACTTTCTAGCATACCCACTAGTTACCGTACAATTACAGATCTATCTCTGCAGACCAGTTACAAATACAATCCATATGATACTTGTCAGCAGAACCTTTTCCGCGTCTCAAAAAAATAACGAAAAAGCACGGAGGGGTTCTTTTGAAACTTGTACAAGAAACAACCCCCCCCCCCCCCCCCTTCCTACAGACTGCAATCTCGCGGGGGAAAAATGTGGCCTGAACTGACCTCCCATGAAGCGTATATCACTAGCAAAAAAAATTAAATTAAGAATTACGCTCTGGGCGGGATAGTTACGCAACCACACTGCTGGCATACCAGCACATCATAATTATACAGATTTATCTCTGCAGACCAGCCACACATCTACAATCCAATGATACTTCACGCAGCAGAACTGCTTCAGCATCTCCAAAAAAAATAACGAAAACGATGAGAAAAAGTTCTGACTTGTGACAACTCCCATAAACACCCTCCCCTTCCCACATAGAATGAGTTCTGATTCACTGCAGCTAAAAATAAAAAAATAAACTGATCATTCCTGCATAAACCGGTTTCTCTGTGCTATACCTTCTTGCAAAAGCACTCCATTAGAATTAAAAAAACCTAATAGTCTCACAGAAAAAGAAAGAAAATTCCACAAAACCCAGTATTACACGTCCTTCACGTTAATGTCCTTCCCAGGTGACCGAGAATCGTTCTAAAAATTAAAAAAAACGTAAGTAACATATATAATTACGCTGCTTCCCAATAAACACGATTTGTTTTTTTTAAGATCTAGCATAATCCCATTATTTCCAAACTTGCAATATGTGTAGGCTACAGCTATATAGTTTCTACATTTTTGAAGGGCCACCATAGGGGATAGGACGCCATTTTTAAAAATGACAGATACTGTGGTCTGGAGGTATTGTTAGTACATATACCTATGCGAAAGTGACTGACCCTTATAACCTAATTTGTTTTCACCATGAATGCCGTTGAGTTCTTTAATACAGTATTTTGGGTTGCAGGACTGCCATTTTGAAGAATAAGGACGCCATTTTGAAAATGGCGGACCCAATCGTCTGACACACTCAATAAGGCATGTTTTAAACTGTTGGACACGGAAAACATAGCCACTGGAATGAAGATTCTAGGCCTCTTACTTTCCGAGTTATGTAGTTTTATATCAGAAATGGCGGCCATTTTGGAAAATGAGGACGCCATTTTGAAAATGGTGGACGCCATTTTGAAAATGGCGGACCCAATCGTCTGACACACTCAATAATGCATTTGTTGAACTGTTGGACACGGAAAACATATACATAGCCACTGGAATGAAGATTCTAGGCCTCTTACTTTCCGAGTTATGTAGTTTTATATCAGAAATGGCGGCCATTTTGGAAAATGGCCGCCAAGGCCACCAAAGGTCAATTCAGAGATGGCACTTTATCAAAAATGTCATGTTTTGGTACAAAGTACATGTGTGCCAAGTTTCATGCTTTTACCACAAAGTGCACGAAACCTTCACATTTTTGCACTTATCCGCTGGACTGCGAGATGGACATATTAGGGAATGTTTTAAAACGAAGTAGCATCGTATTTATGACATTGTTTGGCCAAAGTTATACGTTCTACCCGTGGAGCTAGTATATAGCTCCATGTTCTACCCCAGCACAGCCCGTTTCACGATTTTTGTAGGACGGGGCACGCGCAGGACGTTTTGAAAACTAGTTTGGTGTGACGGAAGCAGTAATGGTCGGGAAACGACTCCGATTGCCCCGATCTTCCAGAAAATACTACGACCATTCCCGTTTCTAATACGATCCCACCACGTTCTACCCGATTTGTCCACGATTTGTACCACGGTTTTTTTTTTTTTTTGGATCGGGAAGCAAGTTCGTGACGAGGTCAAATGCCCAGTGTGATAGTGGTGTTTGGGGGGATAAACCCTTCGCACGTGACGTCAGCTTCTAACTTTCGCAGGTCCAGTATACGCATTTTCCAGAATGTACTTTGTATTGCATTTAGGGGGGGGGGGGGGGTAAAGTACCCTCAACTCTAGCACAGGCTGTAAAACCGCGCCTGTCGGTTGCTCATCTGGAGGATGCACTAACAAGTTTGCATGCGAGGACTGAGGAGTATTTTTGATCTCCGTGATTTTATTTACTACATAATCTTTCAATGGTTTAGTAGTCATATCGTTCCACATGAGTAGACTCGCGCATGCGTAACGGCTGATGCAAAACACATCAAACGTAGAGGCCACTCCGTAACTGTGAACTTACTGTGGCATGTCGAATGTCTTATGACCTCGCCCGATTTGAACGAGTTATCTCAGTTGCGCAGAGGCGATATCGTAACCAATGAGGCCAAACCGAGGTGCGATTATTGCTAGTTTAAAACTTATCCCAATACCCCGCAATGGTCTCTACGGCACCGCTGTTTCTGCCATTGTGTATAGCGACATACAGTTGTGCGCATGTGCCATTTTCAAATCTAGATTAAATAAAATGCATTATTTATTAGCGGTGACCCGCGACAGAGGGACGATCAAAAAACGGAAATTACCGATGAATACTGACATTGGGGGCTTTTTTTATTTTGATGAGTTCATTCATAAGAATATCCGTGATTTAATAAACCCCCAAAACCAAACAAAATTGGAATGACAAGCGCAACATTTAAACTTAAATACAGACGCTCCGTTTCGTTAGTCATTAAGGAAAGAATGGTTTTCGGGACAAATTTGAAACTCAAAAAATGGTTTGTATAAAAAAGCAGATTGTGATCTCTTTAATTCATGTCTTTTCGAAAGAGCAAACCCAGCAAGTGATAAACAAAACTAGGTTTGAATATTTAGTTTTTTCCATCTTGAACGGAGTTTTCCGCAACGCGACATTGCGGTTTAGCATGATACCTGTCCAAATGGGAATACGCATATCGTTTGGGAATACGCGGTTCTAGATTTCGAATCCAAGTTGGCAAATCACGGGCCGAATACGCGGCAAATTAAAAATTGTAAACAGTATTCAGCCTGATATTTGCCCACTCTGGTTCGAAATCTAGAACCGCGTATTCCCAAACGTGTCCTTAAACAATATGCGAGACTTATTTACACGGGTATCATACTAGGCCGCAATGTCGCGTTGCAGAAAACTCCGTTAAAGATGGAAAAAACTAAATATTCAAACCTAGTTTTGTTTATCACTTGCTGGGTTTGCTCTTTCGAAAACACATGAATTAAAGAGATCACAATCTGCTTTTTTATACAAACGATTTTTTGAGTTTGGAAAAACTCACCTTCACTGTCAAATTTGTCCCGAAAACCATTCTTTCCTTAATGACTAACGAAACGGAGCGTCTGTATTTAAGTTTAAATTTTGCGCTTGTCATTCCAATTTTGTTTGGTTTTGGGGGTTTATTAAATCACAGATATTCTTATGAATGAACTCATCAAAATAAAAAAAGCCCCTAATGTCAGTATTTATCGGTAATTTCCGTTTTTTGATCGTCCCTCTGTCGCGGGTCACCGCTCATGAATAATGCATTTTATTTAATCTAGATTTGAAAATGACACATGCGCACAACTGTATGTCGCTTAAGAAAGGGCGGTGACGGGGACCTAAATGATTAAAACGAAAAGTAGAAAGAAAACGACAAAAAACATACATAAGCAACATATCAATTATGGTACCCGTCATTTTCTACATTCTTTTTTCCTTTTTCTTTTTCAAATTCTACAGAAACCTTCATAAATTTAATATTTCTAACATAAGTAGCAGATACGCCTCTTTGATTGAGCAAACCCACTAGCCTCACGTCACGGTGGCCTATAGTTCCTCAACTTTTATCAAATGAGCGAGTACCTGGGCTGCGTTCCACTAGAGTTCGTGCGTTTTAAACCGTAAATTACCGTTGTACGCAGGACAAGCCAATCAGCACATGCGAGTGTTCGTGAGGTCAGCGGTGCTTGCGTTCCATCCAATGAACTATTGGGACTGTACCGTAGCTTATTGTTATTCATAATAAGGTCTGACATACGATCTACATGATTATTATAATCATTAGTGTACACACCCTGCCCCCGCTGGTCGCGTGACTGACACGCCAGATATGTACATGTACAAATGGCGTTTACAAGGACTGATCCCTGCTTCTTTTGTTATAAGGCTAGGTACAATGGGATACATACGTGGCGGGAATTTCAATGTTATTTTCAACATGCAGGTTGTCGGGATCAAACCATTTTAAATGCAGGGAACACGAACGACTGCTCGTTGCTCACGCAGTGTCAGTGTGGTGGACATTTGTACCATAAAATGGGAAACCTTGGTCAATATTTTCAGACAATTTACAATATATTTCTGCATATTAAACAATAATGTTATATTTTCCGTGTTATGTTTTACAATAGAGTTGGGTTTGAGCCAACAAACATTTGTTGACCGTAAACAAAATCCGTTTGCACACAAAAAAACTACAAATAAAAATCGATTTGATTCCTCAAACACTCCAGAATTTTCTGAAAAGCTAAAATTGACGATTGCCCATTGATAAACACAATGAGTTGAACAAGTTTCCGGAAGCGTATTGTAAGTTTTATACTCATTGACAACAATTCAGGGTTAGGGCAACTTTGGTCAGATCGTTTGGGGGAAAGCATTTCAAAAATATCACATAAAATCCAGTTTGATGTTATTTTTCAACTCTTTCTTGATCATTTACATAAATAATAAAAACCAAATGTCCAAAAATACAAGTAAAATCATCAACAAAATATTGTTTTTTGCATGTAGTGGCCAAAGTTACCCAGCATGACAAAGTTGCCCCATTTTACGTTAAGTTTAGGGGTGGGTCACGGTGCACGTTTATGGGTTCTGTCTCTGGGGTGGAAATGGAATACACCTATACCCAGCACGATATGTGGCAGAGGGGTACCCCCCTCTTAACCCTATACTTTATACGCACTCGACACTATTGTAACCTAACCCATCCCCCCTTGAAACCTAAAAGGAATTCCTGGGATTCCGGGAATACAATGCTCAACAAAAAAGAGGGGGGGGGGGGGTTTCTCTGCCACATATGGTGCTTCATTATGAATACAACAGACATCCGCGTTTTGGTACGTCTGACGGTAATTACAAAAAAGGGTTTTGCGTGGACAGCACTAATAATCACTATGGACAAACATCCCCTCTGGAAGCTGGTTTATATACTCTATACTTGGTGTAAGTAATTCCCAGGCCTATGTGTTCCCTGCATTTAAAGTGGTTTGATCCTCACAATTACAACCCGCATGTTGAAAATCCCCCTTTGAAATTCCCTCCATGTACAGTACATGTTCGTATCCCATTGAACCTTTTAACAATAGAAGCGGGCCGGGCGTCATTGTACAAATCTGGCGTGTCAGTCACCAGCGGGAGGAGGGCGTATATATACTAATAATTATAATAATTATGTATATCGTATGCCAGGCCTTATTACGAATAACAACAAGCTAAGGTACAGTGCCGATAGTTCATTGGATGGAACGCAAGCACCGCTGACCTCATGAACACTCGCAAGTGCTGATTGGCTTAGGCTTGCGTACGACGGTTATTGACGGTCTAAAACGCAAGAACTCTACTTACGCGAACTGTTTGCGCGAACTTTCGCCTACGTTTTGAGTTTGCGTTAGTTGAAGTAGAGTTCTTGCGTTTTAGACCGTCAATAACCGTCGTACGCAAGCCTAGCCAATCAGCACTTGCGAGTGTTCATGAGGTCAGCGGTGCTTGCGTTCCATCCAATGAACTGTCGGCACTGTACCTTGGCTTGTTGTTATTCGTAATAAGGCCTGGCATACGATATACATGATTATTCTAATTATTGGTATACACGCCCTCCTCTCGCTGGTGACTGACACGCCAGATGTGTACAATGGCGCTTACAATGACGCCCGGCCCGCTTCTATTGTTAAAAGGTTCAATGGTTTACGTACATGTACTGTACATGGCGGGAATTTCAAAGGGGGATTTTCAACATGTGAGGATCAAACCATTTCCACTGTATTCCATTTCCACCCCAGAGACAGAACCCATAAACGTGCACCGTGACCCACCCCTTAAAGGATTACAGAAATAGAAAAATAAAAAGTACTTATACGATATAAAACATAGGTTACAGTATTAATACACCCAATACAAAAAATTGTGTGTGATTTTAGGGTTATTTGAGCCATTACAAATTTCAAATTTCTCTTCGATCGCCCCGCCCAGAAAAATTCCTCCTGTCGAAGTCGTGACGTCACGTAAAGAATAGCTTTCTTCGCGATTGATCGCGATCGCGTGCGTACATACGTAACCACGCGATCGCAATCAATCGCGAAGAAAGCTATTCTTTACGTGACGTCACGACTTCGACATCCAGGCATTCTGTCAAAGGAGGAATTTTTCTGGGCGGGGCGATCGAAGAGAAATTTGAAATTTGTAATGGCTCAAATAACCCTAAAATCACACACAATTTTTTGTATTGGGTGTATTAATACTGTAACCTATGTTTTATATCATATAAGTACTTTTTATTTTCTATTTCTGTGATCCTTTAACCTAACGAAACTATGGGACAACTTTGTCATGCTGGGTAACTTTGGCCACTACATGCAAAAAACAATCTTTTGTTGATGATTTTACTTGTATTTTTGGACATTTGGTTTTTATTATTTATGTAAATGATCAAGAAAGAGTTGAAAAATAACATCAAACTGGATTTTATGTGATATTTTAGAAATGTTTTTCCCCAAACGATCTGACCAAAGTTGCCCTAACCCTGAATTTTGTTCAATGAGTATAAAACGTACAATACGCTTCCGGAAACTTATTCAACTCATTGTGTTTATAGAGGGCAATCGTCAATTTTAGCTTTTCAGAAAATTCTGGGGTGTTTGAGGAATCAAATCGATTTTTATTTGTAGTTTTTTTGTGTGCAAACGGATTTTGTTCACGGTCAAAAAATGTTTGTTGGCTCAAACCTTCTTATTCCTCCATGCTCAAACCCACCAACTCTACTGTAAAACATAACACGGAAAAATAACATTATTGTTTAATATGCAGAAATATATAGTAAATTGTCTGAACATATTGACCAAGGTTTCCCATTTTACGGTACAATGTCCACCACATTGACACTGCGTGAGCAACGAGCAGTCGTTCGTGTTCCCTGCATTTAAAATGGTTTGATCAAGACAACCTGCATGTTGAAAATAACATTGAAATTCCCGCCACGTACATGTACATGTACGTATCTCATTGTACCTAGCCTTGTAACAATAGAAACAGGGATCAGTCCTTGCAAACGCCATTGTACATGTACGTATTTGGCGTGTCAGTCACGCGACCAGCGGGGGGACGTGTGTATACTAATGATTATAATAATCATGTAGATCGTATGCCAAACCTTATTATGAATAACAATAAGCTACGGTACAGTCCCAATAGTTCATTGGATGGAACGCAAGCACCGCTGACCTCACGAACACTCGCATGCTGATTGGCTTGTCTTGCGTACAACGGTAATTTACGGTCTAAAACGCACGAACTCTTTACTAGTGGAACGCAATGTTCGCCAATTATGTTGGCAAACGTGAGCGAAAACGGCGAACGACATTTCGAGCTGTTCGCTGTTGGCCAGTGACGTATTTTAAAGATGGCGGAGAAGTTAGCAGCCGACGGTTTTCTTTTTACGGTTTTGATTTACGCTTCATACTTTTCGTTATAAACGGTGGGTTGTTTTGAGCAGTCACAGGGATCTTTTAAAGAAAAATAATGAGTTGGACAAAAAGCAGCCAACCAAACGATGTCACTGTCGATGGGCGCCGCCATTTTGAAAACGTAGTTTTTAAAATATCGTCCCACTTCAACTAAAGGCCGGTTCATACTTAACGCGAAAGCGAATGCGATACGAATTTGACGTCACAAAACATTTGCTGCGAACATTCGCCCAAGTTGAAATGTGTTCAACTTTTGCGATTTCGCATCGCGAAAACTCCCCCTGACGTCACAAAATCGCGTTCGCGTTTGCTTTTGCGCCGAGTATGAACCGGCCTTAACGCAAACTCAAAACGTAGGCGAACGTTCGCGCAAACAGTTCACGTAAGTGGAACGCAGCCCTGGTCTACAAATGGGGTGGGCATTATTTTGGTAAGGTTTTGCAGGGAAACATCCAAGAAACGTTTGGTTACTTTTCACAAGCGAGATTTGGTTACATTAATTAGTAATATTGATTTTTATAATTTTTTTAATGTTCAAAATATTAGCCAATCAGAAGACATATTATATTGATCATCGTCGATTGGCCACAATCGCGGTGAGTGGTCCGGTATAGCGCGTTGAAACAACATGGCGACATCCTGTGAGGAAGACGTTTCGTTTTCGAGCGACGAAAATACACTTGAAATATCGTGTTTCATGTGCATTTCCCCGTCCAAAAAGTGCAGAATGACGGCGTTCTCTCCTCTGGTAAAACATGGACACGCTTCCTAGAGTATCGTACGCAGGGGCGTCAATCCCATTTCAAATGTGTGGGGGGGGGGGACATTACTGAAGTCAAGAATTATTAGAGGGGTTTAGCATGCACATTATACAAACGTCAACGCGAGTGCACAAGAGATGTTGGCACGGCCGGCATATCATGCGGCCGGCATAATTATGACAAGCCCAGATGGCGAGCGTCTTCCTGCGAAGACCTAAAGGGGCACTCTTGGAATCCTCGAAAATCTCATGTTTTGGATTGTTTATTATCCTATTTCAAATGTCTGGTTAAAAGGAAAACAACCTCATGTTTTACCGTTCTCGAGAAAACCCTGTGGTTTACATCGGGGCGCAGTGGTCCCCTGACTCTAACACATACCTATTTACTCGATAACAAATTGTCAAGTCAAAAATTTAAACATGGATAATTTGTTTAGGAATTAAAGTGCATTTAAAGGTAGGATACACCATTTGCAGATATCGAAAATATTTACTACCGAATTATTAAGAAATATCTTACTCAATTGAAAGTAAATAATGATTCTAGGCATTCAGCAAAAGGATTGCGCTAGATATCCTGTAATTATTACAACAAATTGAATTTTATAAAGAAAAAATCGCGATCGCCGGACGGCGATCGCGAAAAAACAAATATAACATAAGAATAACGGCTCGACCCCGGTTGAAAACAAACGCTGTTTTTCGTGCTTTTCTCGGCATCCATGATTGTAAAACTTCGGAAAAGTAAGTTAAACGATATTTACTATGAAATACAACCCCCAAATATACCCATTCGTGATAATTCAAGCAATTACCAATGGTGTAAACTACCTTTAATACTAGCTTGGTATTTTTAATTCTTACTTTTCTGGTGAAAATAATTCGCCAAAAATGTTATCCCTGGAAACTATTAGAAAACTATTTCCGCAAACGAAATGGTGCAAAGGATTTTGAATGTAGTTTAGAAACACAAGAAAACCTGGAATAATTCCCATCTGCATTTTTGTCGGTGTCCTGTAAAATTAATGAGATAAGGTTTTATCCGTTTACTTTTTCAAATAAGTTCCGGAGAAGTATCTTGAAAAGTATTTATCAAGTATCTTGAAAGTATTAAGCCCATATTCAATCGGAGGTGCCGGTATTTGTTTTATTCCACCGTCGAATTAATTAAAATAATAAATCCCAAGTCTTTGAACTTTGATTGACGGCCAACTGATAACAGTAGAAATTTCCAAATCGAAAAGTTATTTGTTATTGTTTCCGAGGGTGATGGAAGTGAAGAATAAAATGTTCAGTTATGGTAAAATGAATGAACAACGACTATTAAAATGCAAGTGAAATGTTCGGGCAAAGATCTCTTGCGCCGCGCATTTGGTCGTCTGCTACGCGTACTTAAACCTTTGATTGGCGTCTTCGGCTTCGGTTCGCCTGCGACTTCGGAATCACTGAGAAGTAAATACAAATGAAGAAAATAGAAATATCCGACTTTTGTATAGGTTCATATCAACTGATTGAATGTTTCTGAAGCACAACAGGCACCAGAATGTGGCTGGAGTTCTCGCAGTAGGCTAAAATCCCCTTGATCCTAAGACGAAGACAAATTTATATTATTTGTTGCTGTAGAGATTAAAAAAGCCCTAAATGTGCGCCCCCAAGTGGTACGGTAGATATCAGTTAATACTTATACTGCGATTTGATTGATTGTCAGCTTTGCGAAGGTTCGCTAGAGTTAAGTTGAAAACGATCGATCAAGCACAGCCAATGGCACACGCACTTCACTGAACTTTTGTAAACACAAAACTTTGTCAAACTAGGCTACAACTTTACAAAAAACACAGATTTCAACTACAACCGAAGTCCACACACAGCCTACATGATACAGTATGAATATGGCTGCAAAACATCATTTACTGAATTATCGATTTCAGGGGCTATGTTACAGCAACAAATAATATAAATTTAGGACAAAAGTGAGACTACGTCTGGACGAGATAACGCCCGTTTTCACGCGAACAGTATGTACACGTACACGTACGAACTACACTACACGTAAATATCGAGTTCGCGCACGCACATAGGCCTACACCCCCACAGGGCGGCCAAACCCGCAATAGCGCGTTAATGTCAGGTTGTTGGCTCCGCAGCTGTTTTGGACTTGGATGGACTCCGTGTAAATCCGTCACACTTAATACGCCATCGCTCCGCTATTCTTGACAGTTTCCGCTACAGTACATTGCCCTATTATGAGATACACGAGTTCAAAAACATGGGGGGGACATTTGATATTGTGTCTCCCACCCTTCAAAATATGGGGGGGACGTGTCCCCGTGTCCCCCCCAGGATTGACGCCCATGATCGTACGTCATCAAATGGAAAGATTTGGATGGTCCTCTGCACAAATTGCGAGAGATTTCGCCGCCGAAAACTCGGCAGCAGTGCAAAAGTGCATTGATACCACAACACGGTGGATACCACACGACTTGCTACGCACGATTTACAGATTCTCAGCGCATTGAAAGAACAACGAAAAGCATGAGAAAGAAAGCCGATGCAGCAGCTTCTAAAGGTGAGCTTAAAATTTCATAAAGCATGTCAAGTAAGCTTAAAACTTCATCATGTAAACTGAAGTTTTACTGTTGACTTTTTGGTCGATAATTTCGATATAAACAAAACTCAAACTCTGTCGTTGTTGTTGTCCATGTCATGTCATGGGCCCAATCATGCCAATGTCTAAACCTTGCTGATAGTCCTACAATGAATAAACTCCTAATGATTGTCGCAGAGCGGACTCTTGCGCCACTCTACTCAGACCAGAAATCAAGGAATAACCCAAAAGAACAGAAGACTAAACGCATGATTTATCAAAACAAAACTATTACATTATTTATTACATTATTTATTACAAAAAACAAAACTTTAAACCAGGACATTAATTAGATTATTGATTACACAGCTTTTTTTAAGTACAATATAAACACCCTGGTATGATTCCCTCTTGTATTGTAGCACGGCAAGAGAACTTGATGAAGGTAGGTACAGGTCGTAACAGGTAGGTACAGGTCGTAACAGGTAGGTACAGGTCGTAACAGGTAGGTACAGGTCGTAACAGGTAGGTACAGGTCGTAACAGGTAGGTACAGGTCGTAACAGGTAGGTACAGGTCGTAACAGGTAGGTACAGGTCGTAACAGGTAGGTACAGGTCGTAACAGGTAGTAACAGGTAGGTACAGGTAGTAACAGGTAGGCACAGGTCACCAAAAGGCGTCACCGTCACGGTGATGCAATAAAAGGGACAACGGTCACCCCGCCAGCCACCCGTAGGGTACGATTACGGGAAGTCAAGGACTACGGCTTCGTCTGGGCCTATCCAAGTCTGGCGTTCCCGGGAGATTGTGGTGCGGTGCAAAAACAAAATGGGCCTCAATCGCCCATAAGCGGAAAACAAATTCCCCCTCCAAAGGGGTCTAGGAAGTCCGCCCGAAACGCAGCCCTCGGCGGCTCCCAACTCGACAGCCTCAGCGCTGAAGGTTCACACCCATCCGCTAACGAACACCCAACCCGGCGAGACACACTCACTCCGGCTCCCGCACCACAAAACTCCATTAAACAATCATGAGCGAGGGTTTTATACCCTCCCTGGAATGCCAGCTAACGGATTAAAATGCCCTTGTGGTTTATGTGTGGATTAAACACGGATTAACCCATTCAAATGCAAAATCATTGGGGAGTGTGCACCACAGGTGGAATTCCACCTGGGTGCAAGCTGGGATTGGTATTTAACAAATAATTTTTACCTCGTCTTGTGACAATGATCATGAGCATGATTTCAGTAAATGTAAGGGCATGTGCAAGGATTAATAATGATCTTCCAGGCTGACTAGGGTTGTGTACTGTTACCATGTTATAAATTAAAGAACATGAACGGTGAGTATAGGCCTATACCAGTAGTAGGCCTATTATTATTTTTTTTCATTTCAGAGAAATACCAGGTTTTGTTATAATAACAGGAAAAAAATTCATATATGAAGCTCACTATAATTATTTACCAGCCCAGAGAAAGCAATTGCATGTCCTCGAAGTCAATTTCGGCAGTGAGAAAATACAAGTGTTTTCATAAAAGACACTTACAATTTCTCAGACCAGTGTCATAAAGTTTGTACACAGGGTGTCAAATGAACTTCGTATATGGAACTCTTTCCCAATAACCACTTTATTTTGAAATGTTGCCGACAAACTTGAGAATGCAGCAAAGCTGTCAACACGGTTTTGTTTATACTTGCTGAAAAATTAAATTTGTCAACTCAAATTATTGTTTAGATAGATTTTTTTTTTGAGTTGTTGAAATTTTTTTTTTTTAAATGGCAGAGTTTTCGACATTTTTTAAGACTGATTTTAATGTTGCTGGGAAATACAAATTGTCTTAAACTTTGATTTTTAAGTGTTGCTGAGGAATTTGAAAAGACGGCAGAGCTATTGAGATTTGTTTGACTAATTTTGAATTGTAACCAAGAAATTTGAAAAGACGGCAGAGCTATGGACATTTTCTGGACTGATTTTGAATTGTAACCAAGAAATTTGAAAAGACGGCAGAGCTATGGACATTTTTTTAAGCTTTGATGTTTAAATGTTGAATCAGAAAAGACAGCAGAGCTACATACTGAGGTGATATTTGAAAAGATGGCAGTGAAGCTATCGTACTCGTACAAGTCGTACATGTACATGTATCATGCAACCATGATTTTTAGCTGTTTCGGTTTTTCACCGAAACAGCTTTTGTAATCGTTAAAGGTTTTTTTTTTCTTTTTAGCTGTTTCGGTTTTTCACCGAAACAGCTTTTGTAATCGTTAAAGTTTTTTTTTTAGCTGTTTCGGTTTTTCACCGAAACAGCTTTTGTAATCGTTAAAGTTTTTTTTTTAGCTGTTTCGGTTTTTTACCGAAACAGCTTTTGTAATCGTTAAAGTTTTTTTTAGCTGTTTCGGTTTTTCACCGAAACAGCTCTTGTAATCGTTAAAGTTTTTTTTTTTCTTTTTTTAGCTGTTTCGGTTTTTCACCGAAACAGCTCTTGTAATCGTTAAAGTTTTTTTTTTTCTTTTTTTAGCTGTTTCGGTTTTTCACCGAAACAGCTTTTGTTTTCGTTAAAGTTTTTTTTAGCTGTTTCGGTTTTTCACCGAAACAGCTATTGTTTTCGTTCTGGTTTTTTTTTTTTTTTTTTTTTTTTGCCTTTTGTTCTCCATAGGATTTGTACACGTTTGTTCAGACAATACACTTTGACACTTTGACAAATCCGATGGACTTGAGACTTGGCATACACTTAGACAACCACCCAAGGACGGTCCTAGAAGAAATTCGTCGCGATTACGTCATTCAAGGTCACGTGACTTCGCGTTAAAGGTGAAATTTTCCCCATAGGTTTTGTACACGTTTTTCTTCAGACCATTGAATTTGACACTTTGGTAAATCCGACCGACTTGAAACTTGCCATGTACTCAGAACACCACCACCAGATGTTTCTGAAAGAAATTCAGCACGATTGCGTCATTATTCAAGGTCACGTGACGTCAAGTTAAAAGTTTAATTTGTCCCCCATAGGTTTTGTACACGTTTTTCTTTAGACTATTGACTTTGACACTTAGTAAATCCGATCGACTTGAGACTTGGCACACACATAGACCACCATCCACAGACTGTCGTAGGAGAAATTCGGCACAATTGCGGCATTCAAGGTCACGTGACGGCACGTTAAAGGTTCAATTTTCCCCCCATAGGTGTTGTACACGTTTTTCTTCAGACTATTGACTTTGGCACTTTGGTAAATCCGATCGACTTGAGACTTAGTATACCTTTAGAACATCACTCATAGATGGTTCTGGAAGAAATTCGGCACGATTGCGTCATTCAAGGTCATGTGACGTCACGTTAAAGGTTCAATTTGTCTCCCATAGGTTTTGTACACGTTTTTCTTTAGACTATTGACTTTGACACTTTAGTAAATCTGATCGACTTGAGACTGGGCACACACAAAAGACCACCACACACATATTGAAAGTAATTTTAGACACTCGAAACAGCTCTGTGTTTGTTCACAAACACATGTCTAGTTTTTTTTTTTTTTTTTTTTTTCCACTTTCAGACTTTTTCCCATAGGATTTGTACACGTTTTTTCAGCCAATACACTTTGACACTTTGGTAAATCCGATAGACTTGAGACTTGGCATACACTTAGACAACCACCCAAGGACGGTCCTAGAAGAAATTCGTCGCGATTACGTCATTCAAGGTCACGTGACTTCGCGTTAAAGGTGAAATTTTTCCCATAGGTTTTGTACACGTTTTTCCTCAGACTATTGAATTTGACACTTTGGTAAATCCAACCAACTTGAAACTTGCCATATACTCAGAACACCACCACCAGATGTTTCTGAAAGAAATTCAGCACGATTGCGTCATTCAAGGTCACGTGACGTCAAGTTAAAGGTTTAATTTGTCCCCCATAGGTTTTGTACACGTTTTTCTTTAGACTATTGACTTTGACACTTAGTAGATCCGATCGACTTGAGACTTGGCACACACATAAACCACTATCCACAGACGGTCGTATGAGAAATTTGGCACGATTACGTCATTCAAGGTCACGGGGCGTCACGTTAAAGGTTCAATTTTCCCCATAGGTTTTGTACACGTTTTTCTTGAGACTATATTGTCTTCGACTCTTTGGTAAATCCGATCGACTTGAAACTTGGCCTACACTTAGAACTCCACCTCCAAATGTTTGTGGAAGAAATTCGGCACGATTATGTCGTTCAAGGTCACGTGACGTGACGTCACGTCACGTTAAAGATGTAATTCCCCCCCGGCCCCCCCCCCCGCATAGGTTTTGTACACTTTTTCTTCAGACTATTGACAATTATTACTGATCCTGAATCCTTCTTTTTTTTAATCAGCGGCGAGAACTTCTTGCAGCACGGCACGCCGGGGATGCCTTAGTTCATTATGTCGTCAAATAAAACCGTTCAATCAATTCTTTCGAAACACAGGCCGGAATCGTACTGCAATTCTTTCGTAACACAGGCCGGAATCGTGCAACTGTTAAAGTTGTTTGCTGCCCTCATTGTTGCAAGTGGTCGAGTTTACTTGTGATAAACCTAAAGTCTCGGTGCAAAATTGGGTCGGGCCGTCATTCTGGGCAAGTAAGATAGCGTAAATCTAGGCAAAATTATTAAGGATTGAGCAGTCAAACAAGCTGAACATAATTATTTAATGTTGTTTTTTGTATGAGTGTGACCTACATTATGAAAACATTTCTCTTCATTTTCAGAAAAGATATAAGTTTCGAGCTGCATTCTGGCAAATTATGAGCCCATTTTTCTTATATATTTTGTTCCTGTTGTTGGTTGTTATTGTTTACACTTTAGGCTACCTTTAGACTTTAGGCTGCTGATTATACGCAATACTGGTGGCCAAATGATTTAGCCACTAGTGTCCAACATACAAATTAAAAAAATAAAAATAAAAAAAATCAAAAAAAAATCAAAAAATAATAATGTGTGTCCGGTCCAGACCCCCAGGACTCCCCACTGGATCCGCGCCTGGTGCATATTGTAATGTTTTGAGACAATTAAGTTTCATTTGACAAGCCATAAACAAATGTATGCCTTAAAATAATATACATGGACATAAGAAGTTGCATTCATATTAATGTATAATTCTTTTATTTATATTTCAAAATTCAAGAACAATTTTTTGAAATATCTTTAGGAAAATAATATTGCAAATTCAGATGTACAAAACGATGTTTGAAATTCACCCTTTGCACACTTCCGCCATATAAAGCATGGGCCGGAGAGCCTCGATCTTGTAACTTTACATAATAAATATATCCGGTTCATTAATTCCCTTGTATACAACGGAATTACTGAACCGGCTAGGATTGTGTAAAGTTGTCAGATCGGGTCTCTCCATGCTTAGGATGGAAGTGTGCAAAGGGCAAATTGTGCTAGGTTGTCCATTTGCCACCATGGGCCAATTTCATAAAACGTGTAAGCCCCAAAATTTTCTTAGTATGAAAATTCTTACTTGTAAAAAACAGGGTTACAATTACAAACCAAAAATTCAGTTGATGTTTATTGTTTGTGACTGGTGTTCAGCTGGGTTTTTTTTTGCTTTAAATGAAAAGCACATGGAGTTTGGGCCAAAAACCTGTTTTTACTGAGCAACACTTTTTTGTGCTAAGTTGCTTACATGTTTTATGAAATTGGCCCCATGTAACAAGTGTTTCGCCTTTTAACACAATCGATCACTGTATGTTTTGATATTCACATGTGACCTCAGTAAGGCAATGATACATACATGTAGCTTTTAAAGTCAGTTTACTCCACTTTCAAATGTCACAAAATTAAACTATTTTAACAATTATAAAATACTTTTTTTTTAAACACTGCCCCCAATTTTATACCCAGTCAGTATACTCCATTTTCAAATGTCACAAAATTAAACTATTTTAACAATTATAAAATACCTTTTTTGTTTAACGCAACCCCCAATTTTGTGTATGTGGCAAAGGCTACCCCCTCTATACCGCCTTTCATATATCACCATACCTCATATACAGAAAACACATCACAGACTAACAGTCCTCAATCCTCCAAAATGGGCCGGAGAGCCTCGATCTTGTAACTTTACATAATAAATATATCCGGTTCAGTAATTCCCTTGTATACAACGGAATTACCAAACCGGCTAGAATTGTGTAAAGTTGTCAGATCGGGTCTCTCTATGCTTAGGATGGAAGTGTTACAAAAATAATATTGCAAATTCAAATGTACAAAACGATGTTTGAAATTCACCCTTTGCACACTTCCGCCATAAGCATGGGCCGGAGAGCCTCGATCTTGTAACTTTACATAATAAATATATCCGGTTCAGTAATTCCCTTGTATACAACGGAATTACCGAACCGGCTAGAATTGTGTAAAGTTGTCAGATCGGGTCTCTCCATGCTTAGGATCGAAGTGTGCAAAGGGCAAATTGTGCTAGGTTGTCCATTTGCCACCATGGGCCAATTTCATAAAACGTGTAAGCCCCAAAATTTGCTTAGCATGAAAATTCCTACTTGTAAAAAACAGGGTTACAAACCAAACATTCAGTTGATGTTTATTGTTTGTGACTGGTGTTCAGCTGTTTCTTTTTTGCTTTAAATGAAAAGCACATGGAGTTTGGGCCAATAACCTGTTTTTGATGAGCAACACTTTTTTGTGCTAAGCACATTTTTGTGCTTGCATGTTTTATGAAATTGGCCCCATGTAACAAGTGTTTCGTCTTTTAACACAATCGATCACTGTATGTTTTGATATTCACATGTGACCTCAGTAAGGCAATGATACATACATGTAGCTTTTAAAGTCAGTTTACTCCATTTTCAAATGTCACAAAATTAAACTATTTTTACAATTATAAAATACCTTTTTGTTTAAACACTGCCCCCAATTTTAGAACCAGTCAGTATACTCCATTTTCAAATGTCACAAAATTAAAGTATTTTAACAATTATAAAATATCTTTTTTTTTAAACGCTGCCCCCAATTTTGTGTATGTGGCAAAGGCTACCCCCTCTATACCGCCTTTCATATATCACCATACCACATAAACACAAAACACATCCCCGACTAACAGTCCTCAATCCTCCAAAATCAAAATGGATATGAAAGGCAAATCACAGTACTCGGGTTTAAAATACAAGCGATCATAGCCTCCGTCATCGCAGTGGTAGAAGAGGTGGCTCACAGGACTCCGGCTTGGATTACAGGTGATTAGTAGTCTCTGACATCAGAGTGGTAAAAGAGGTGACTCGCAGTACTCAGGCTTCGATAACAGGTGATTAGTAGCCTCTGTCATCGCAGTGGTAGAAGTGTTGGCTCACAGTACTCGGGCTTGGATTACAGGTGATTAGTAGTCTCTGACATCACAGTAAATCAAGAGACAAGTTACCAAACTCCGGCTTAGATGACAGGTTATTAGCAGTCGCTGGTGTAACAGTTGTAGAAGAGGTAGCTGACAGTACTCGGGCTTTGATGAGAGGTAACAATTCAACCTTACCATAGTGATACTATATAGGTGGGACAAAGAACACAAAATTGGAGCAAAAATGTGTAAATATGTTTTATTAGTAAAAAAACAAAAACATATATTTTATTTTCTGTTCATATATCCGTCTCTCGGGAATGTAATCCATTGGTTAATCGTGAACCTAATGCAGATATGTCAGTAGTCTGAAACACCATCTTAACATTAGCCAGTTTAGTTTTATTCATAATAAAGATTGATAATCAGTGTAGATGACATTGAGCATAAGATAGGGTTACATATTATGCATAGTTTCACATAAATAATGCTTGATACAGCATACATTGTAAGCTCAATCTTACAATGTATGCTCCCAAATCAGCCCACACATTTGTTCATCGCGTCTCAATCTTCTAAAATCCTCAGAAAATGCCTGGTGTATTTTGAAGCATCTAGGAGGGTTACAATTAATTATAAACTCATATACAGCTACAATACAATTGTATTTTACCTTTAACTGTGGAACTATGCAAATAATATTTCACAGTCAGCTTCCAACGATGAGATGGTCATGTCTTCGAATTGTTTTTCAACCTGCATGCATAGATTCTGCACACACAACCTGAAAAAAAATAATTTAAAATCAGTATTGATGTGCAGTATATAAAAATACAATTTTTCTAATAGTAAGGGCTTTGTGCACAGTCACAACGAATAATGAGTGCTTCGTGAATATGGGCCCAGGACTGTTTTCAGAACTGGATGTATTTTGGGGGTTTAGTATGTTATAGCCAATATTGTTACACCTACTTATATTATTTGATGTGTTCGTAGATACATGTACTAAAAAAATCAATAAAAACAATCATGTTCTTGTAGTAAGCTACATGTCCTCTTGCCCCACTTAAGTTAAGATAAAACCTCTGCAAATTGTAGACGTTGGGGAATTGTAAGGTCAGAGAATATGTTTGACTCCTTCAAAGATATGTAACCAATTGAAGAAAAAAAGTGTGGAATAACAAAATATTTGTTTTTCGCTGAAAATTGATACAACAATTATAGCACTTTTCTTGAAAAAGTCAGTACACCAGGACCCATTATTTGACAGGATACATGTAATTCAGATTGACATTCCCCAACAGTCCAGTAAAGTAGTTTGATAGTATGATAATTTTGTCCTTGACTTTGTTTGTTTGCAAAAGTTGTACAATGTATATTGAAAAGTATCCTTAAATACAGTATATAAATGGACAGTCATATTAATTCTCTGTATCAGTTGTCTTCAAAAATTTGTTAATGGTAAGACTTATGAGTTGTTCTATAAAAATGGCGTCCAGTTGTGGTGTGCTTGTTACATCTGACATATAATTTAGTAAATCAGGACATATTCTCTAATGTCTTCTACATGTATCTCCTAGAATTACTATAAATGTGAAGCAATGTACCTGCCAAAAATATTGTGAAGTAATTTTGAATTATTACTTGAAACTAAAAAAAATATCACTTTTTTATTCCATAATGAGCCATCTCTGTCAATGGTCTTACAAAACTTACTTGTTCTTACCATTAAAGGCTTGTATACTCAGTCCAAAGCCCATAGTTGATAGATGTACTATGCTAATTCCTTAGGCATCACTACCACCAGGTATCCTCAGTTACACGAAGTAATTGTCATCCATTGATACTGGACAGAATGTTAAAATATATATTATATATATATTTTAATGAGGACTGGTTAAATGTCACAGCTGTTGATGTGACGAGGCTCCACAGTTATAGCGAGTGGTGGTCATGATCCAGTGATGACTAGGAGGACTAGACTGGTGTAACGTCACATACAGGCTGCAAAGCTGTTGGTCTGACAATGATGCTGCATAGTTATAGTAAGCCATAGTTATCATCCAGTGATGACCAGGACAGGTGAAAGGTCACACACAGCTGTGGATATGACGATGCTCCATGGTTATTGTCATTGATGGTCATCAGGAAGACTGATAAAATGTTACATACAAGTTGCACATCTGTAAATCTGACGATACTCCATAGTCAGTGATATTTATCAGCCAGAAATAACCAGGAAAGATGAAATTGTTACACACAGCTGTGGTCATCATCCAGTGATGACCAGGAGGACTGTACAGCTGTGGAAGTGACGACGATGCCCCACAGTTATAGTGAGTGGTGGTCATCATCCAGTGATGACTAGAAGAACTGGTGAAATGTCACACACATCTGTGGATATGTGAGAACTATGGTCCACAGTTATAGTGAGTGATGGTCGTCATCCAGTGATGACCAGGAGGACTGATAAAATGTCACACACAGTTGTGGATGTGACAATGCTCCACAGTTATAGCGAGTGATGATCATCATCCAGTGATGACTAGAAGAACTGGTGAAATTTCACAAAAAGCTGTGGATGCGACGATGATGTTCCGCAGTTATAGTCAGCGATGGTCATCAATTCATCCAGTAATGACCAGGATCGGGGGACAGGTGAAATATCACAGCTGTGGATGCTCCACAGTTATAGTGAATAGTGGTCATCATCATCCAGTGATGACCAGGAGGACTGGTACAATGTCACACACAGCTGTGGATGTGACAATGCTCCACATTATAGCGAGTGATGGTCATCATACAGTGATGACAAGGAGGACTGGTGAAATTGTATACACAGCTGTGGATGTGACAATGCTCCACAGTTATAGTGAGTGGTGGTAATCATCCAGTGATGATCAGGAGGACTGGTGAAATGTCACAACTGTGGATGTGACGAGGATACTCCACAGTTATAGTGAATAGTGGTCATTATCCAGTAATGACCAGGATCGGCAGACTGGTAAAATGTCACACACAGATCTGTGTGACAACAATGCTCCACAATTATAGTGAATGGTAATCATCATACAGTTATGACCAAGATCAGAGAACTGGTGAAATATCTCACATAGTTCTGGATGTGATAATGCTACATGTATGCACATGCCATGCATGTATTCGCATTTTTGTATCACTGTGGAGACATGGCTTTGTTCTCGTGTACAAAATGGTTAGAAAGTCTAGCATGTTTTTCAAAATGCTCCCATTTTAACAATAATTTTTTTCATGGGTTGAAATTCCGACCTAATATACCGGTACCCTATATTATACCCTAATCCAAACACTATCCCTAACCCACATCCCAATCCTAGTTTTTGAGTAATTTAAGTAAAATCCAAAAATCTAATTCAGGAAATTCCCAATGGAGACCTATTCATCTATAGAAATTTACCCTCCGGAGACGTTTTGTCTCCATTGTACACATTGTGTTCATGTCTCCAGAGGGTACCGTACCGGTATTTCGGAACATTGTACGTATGTACATGTACATACATGTACTTTACATGTACATACATGTACGCATGTACATGTACGCATGTACATGTACGTATAGTTGTAGTCAGTATACAGTAATGGTCATAATCCAGTGATGACGACAACAGGGAAAATGTCCCACATATTTTTGTTCTCCTTTGTTAACCAGTTCGCGCCGGAGGACGTATATATAAACGCAAAGTTTTCCCCAAATTCAAAACGGATGACGCATAAACACGCCAAGTTCAAGTTTGGAAATCTCTGTCAGCAGCGAGCAAGACTGGAAATGCGTGGGTGTGCTTCCCGGCACTATCGGCCTGAACACGCTTTGGCTTGGTGATGTTAAATAAACCCGGCGCGAACTGGTTATGCAAACTGTTTCTCCACTTTTTTTACCATGTCACAATTAACATGAGAGTAAAGTTGGGGAAAATAAAAAATTGAGATAATGGTATTTTCAAATTCTTGAGAAAGAGAGCTTTTTAATGGTACAGTGCTCCATAAAGTCATGGGTTTCACAAAACGTGTTTGTGAGAAAACTTACTTAATACACATCTTAAACAAAACATACAAAATATTGCAAAAGGACAAGAACAAGGTTCAGTTGAGCATAGCAACGGCTATGTTCTAATCATTTTCTTCTTGAAACTTCCTACAAATACGAACTATTGTATAAACAACAAAATATAACAATTTAGAAAACGTGAGAGTTACGAGAGCCTATTTTGCATATTTAATTATCGTGTTAATTAGACCACTAATGGACTTTGATCCCAACACTAACTCATATAATGAGTTGAAGAGGTTTTCGATCATCTGATCGCACTAGATAAATGGGATTATGTAGAGGGAACTTAGGCTTTTCCAAATTACGCACAATCTCAAAATTGACCACCCCTTCATATTTTTACTTTGGATGGCCATATAGCTCTGAATCGCATAATGCGACTTCACTCTCATATGTGGCACGATCAAGCCGAATCAGTCGGATGTCGGGAAATCCCAAATATGCACGTGTTCTTCGTTGGTATTTAAACAGATTTACATAACTCGACAACAAAACATCGTATCAACATGGGGTTTTCAGTTTTTAAAACGTACAGATGCCGTCTTTGAAACTACATGAAAACTGACCGGGGCCGACATCCGACTGATTTTGCTTGATCGTGTCACATATTGTGTTGACAGGTCACCAGTATCCTCCTTATTAACCACACTATTTATTTTCATTATTAACTACACTGTTTATCTTCATTGTTGACCCTAATATTTATCGTTCTTAGTTGAGATACTATTTCTTCATTTTAAAAAAATTAATTGATACATGTAATGACACTATTTCATTGGTCATGCTTATTCACCTACATGTTTTTTTTTTATTCTCAGTTACCCGAGCATGCACATTTTATTATCCTAATATCTTGTTATCGTTATTCATTCATTTTTTAATATGGTAAAAAAATTGTTTAATTTCACATTTAATTTTAAGTGTTTTTATTATTGTTGATATAATTAAATTCACAATTCTTGATAATTTGAGTTGTAAGTACACGTATTAATTTCATACATGTAAAACTACCACCGAATGATGACTGCCTCATGGTAGCTGTAGTAAGTTGGATTAATATGTACAAGAATATCATCTATATTTTTTACATAAACATGGTCAATTAAAGTAGCGTTTTCAGTTGTTGCATCACTTATACACTGCTTATATTCATGGTTGTCCATCAATGTCTTGACATGAGATTCCTTTTGTATTATATTTTCATTAAAATCCCCCATAACAATGCATGTATTTGAAACCTTATGTATCTCATTTAACAACATTTCAAGAACCTGTACAAATTCCTTTAATGTATATGATGGGGGTCGATAAACTATTACAACAACTGTTGGCACATTTGAAATTGCATCTAATTGAAATGCAATATATTCAAGATTGTTGATTGGCAAATGTATCCTACTGAACACTCTGTCCTTTTTGCCACACACAGCTACACCTCCACGACTCTGTTCTTTTAACATACACGACACATGGCTTGTGTTATCATAGGACATACTTCTTGGTTGATGATACCATGTGTGATCACTCATATACATATCACAATCAAAGTCTTTGTCAGTCCATGTTTCTGTCAGGCAAATGAAATCACATGACATCATTTCATTATTAGCTTTCAAATCCATTACATGTGCGTGAAGTCCTTGAATATTATGCATAGCAATACTTGTGTTATAACGGTCAACATCCTGGATTTCATTTTTATCAATATACGATGCCATTTTACTCATTGCTTCAGCTACTGCTTCATTACAATAAATATATTTCTCATCAAACCCTTCTATCACAAGACCATTCAGTGATACAACTCTACTCAAACTAACATATGCTTGTCCTGCTGAAAATGTACGGGTCAGACACACCACTGCCTTGTCCAAACTCATGCCTTGCACCTTGTGAGCTGTGCATGCCCAAGCTAACTTTAGAGGGAACTGATGTCTTACACACTGTTTATTAAAACTGTCTTCTACCATTTCAATACTGACAGTGTCTAAATTATTACCAGAGGCCTGTTTTTTTAATTTTGAACCAACATTTTCATTATCAAATTTAATTTTGATACACTTAGGTGACTGATCATTAGGCAATGTAACAATGTCATTTACAGTTCCAAAGACACCATTTACAAGTCCATCAGAAACATCAAGGTTCCTTGTAAGCATGACTCTAGCACCAACACCAAGCCACAGTAAATCAGGTAAATTAGTGTTTGAGGGTTTCTTGACTAGTTTCTTTGTTGGTATCATTTTCCCACTTTTTGCATCTCTCTGGAAATCTTTAGCAAGAACACTTACACAATCTGAACATTTAGCAAAAAGAGTCTGTCTGTTGTACTCATCAACCTCCTTATTGCATGGAAAAATATGCACAGCATCAGTCCAATCTTCCCCAGTCTCACGTGATTGTAACAGTCTCTTATCATTATTTTGTAAACTTTCTTTTTTCTTTCTGATTCGTAATCTATTCAGCACTTCAGCAAACTTTGCATCATCCTTCTGTCTCATTATTTGAGTCAGTTCTACTTTGACAAAATTATCATTCCACAAGTCACTTGTAACACCAGTCTGGTACAACGATTTTCCTTTTACTGGAGGTAACTGATAAAAATCACCAACCGCTAATACGCTGACATTTCCAAAGGGATTATGATTTTGTGATTGTTTTATCTGTCGCAGACGACCATGAATGTAGCACAAGAGTTTGTGGCTCACCATTGAAATCTCGTCAACAATTATAATCTGTAGTTGCCTTAATTTATGTCGCAGTGTACTAATCTTCTCCTCACCGAGTGGTTGATATGGCAATCTCGCATTTGTTGTTATTGACAAAGCACTGTGAATTGTGGCACCATGGATATTATATGCAGCAACACCTGTCGGGGCTGTAAGTAACACTGATACATCATCAGGATTTTCTACCATTCTTGCAAAAAGTCTTGTTGCTTCATAGTAGATACACTTTATCAAATGACTTTTCCCTGTACCCGCTCCACCAGTAACAAATACATGAAATGGTTTAGGATTTGTACCATTGACTTTATCCAAGCACCATTGTCTTACTTTATAAAACACCTGTTTTTGTTGAGTATTGAGACACCTCAATAAATTCATTGCTTCTTGTTTGGATACATTTAGTCTGTGTGGCTCAATAGTACATTTCACACTATCATCTTTTTTAGATTTCAAATCAGGAATATCAGAATCACTGTCACCATCTTCCACTTGTTCTTCTCGCTGTCCTTCACATTCAAGTCTATCCATTTCAGCTTCTGGAGCTATCAATGCCCAAGCATCTTCTTGTGGACCATACTTCTCCAGCATTTCCTCGGCATCATCTACAGCTTCAGCACTAGCTTCATACAATGATCGGTTGTTTTCTACAATATTTCTCACAGGTTTCAATACACCACTAAACTTAATAATGCCATTGCTATAAAATTCCTCATAAGATTCAAACTGCTGCGGTTTCAACTGAACATCAACACGATATGGAAGATACAATTGCAGGATACTTTGATAGTACTTTTCAGGACATTTTGCTGCTGAAAATCTAGGAAATCGTATGACTGCTGGATCAGTTCGACTACGTTTCTGAATGTGTCCTAATTCATTATTTAATTCATATATTGGCGATCGTCTTGTTTTAGGCATGTTACAAGTATATATAACTCTATAATCTGAGCAAAATGTTGCCAAGCACATTGTTTCAAATTTATCAGTATTTGGTCTTGCTAGGTATCTATCAATTCTGCTGGTCATCCAAATACTATCATCATCTTCATCACATGTACTTTGAATAACACTCAGTGGCTTGCTCATTCTAATAGGATTTTCACCGACAGGTATGAATTCCACTTTCCTTGATCCTTCTTTTAATCTCAAAGTACAAACACGATAAACTGCTTCTTGTGCTGAGACCTCTCGATTATGCAGATACACGGATCCAATTTCTCTCATGCTCTGTCTGGCATCCAAGTTTCCTTTCTGCGCTTCAGCCTGAGCATGTGACAATAGTATACTCATTTCACGTTCAGCTTTTGACATGTAGGATACCACATAAGCAACACAAGCATAAGCATCACAAATGTACTGAATATCCATGTTTGCATTCCAACATCTTATCAAATCTGGATTGTATAAATTAACCCATACATCTTGTGGTTGTCTCTTATGAACTAAACTTGCTTTACAACTTAATAGATCGTTAGCTGTTTCAAAATCAATTTGTGTGAGATTTACACTTGCAAATAATTCATTAGTTGTCATGTGTTCATTCTCAGGTTTCTGTATTGCAGTCCATATTGATTGTAGTAATTCCTTGGCCTTATTCCTGTCACTGCTTTCATCATCACTAGTTTCATTCTCATCACTAGTTTCATTCTCATCACTAGTTTCAATCTTATCACCTTTTGGCATGGATTCTGTAATGAACGTTCGTTCAGATGGAGGTCTTGGGAAATTAAACCTGCACTCAGTACCCTTCTTCTTGCACGATTTAGAATGCTTCTTACTGTGTAACTGTACTTGACTGATAATTTCATTTAATATTGGATCTTTTTCCTTTGACGGCAATGTGCAACTTATATATTTGTCAACAAACTGTACAACCTCTTTTTTACTGCCATCTCCCAATTTTGGTGCATTTTCTATCCAGAATAAACAATGTGTATGTGGAGACCCTCTTTGCTGAAATTCTACTCTGTAAAAATAGTCTTTGACTTTTCCAATGGGTTCTGCTCGGGACAGTATAACATCTCTGATAAATGTATGGAATCGCTGATCAAACATTCTTGCAGCAGTTACAGGATTACTTCTCAATACTGTACATTTCTCATTCCAGTCCAAATCTTTGACATCTCTAGAATCCCCTTGCTGTCTCAAAATTGTATTGATGACTTCAGGCCATCGCATATCTGCTGCAGAAAATGAACAAAACCATGTCGGTATTCCCAGCTGCCTGATCATAGCTAAAACATCCTTTTGTGCTGCTTGCCAATATGGAGGTGTACCACGAATAGGTTTGAGAAATTTATATCCGCTGTCCGATTTCAAAATATCTTTTAACTGGTCCCTGTCATTAATCATTGAAGCATTTACTCTGTCACCATTATACTTTTTATCACATCCTTTTCGCAAGGCAATAGATACACTAGACATAACTTTCTGAATCTCTGCCAAATACTGAGCATAAAAGATGTATTGAGTACTCTTTGCAAATCTGTTATCAACATTCATTAATCGATTATGCAAATATCTACATAGTGTCACCCTCACTTCACGTTCATCATCGAATATAGGCTGACCGACTGGAAATAATGCTGGAAAGCATTTTGCCTCATTACCCTTTTCCATTAATATTCGAATTGGACTATTGCCTTCACATGGAGCCACACTCATTACATCATCAAAATATTGATCCAGTATTTCCTGTCCAACATCAGTTGGCTGCAAACAACTGTCTAATGCCATGCCTCGTAAACGATCATCATCAGTTTCGTCATCAGTTTCGTCATCAGTAACACTTTCATCATTGACTCCTTTTGAATCATTATCTTCATCACACAATGGAGTATCCCAATCAGGGTTTACTTCAATATGACTGAACCACTTATTGTTATGCTGAAGATAATGTAAAGCATTCTCAACATTTTGTTTACTCACAAACTGATATTGATAATATCCTTTATAAGTCAATTTCCTCTTCAACTTCACACGGATCATCTGATCATTACTTGCAGGCCTTGGTAGTGTTTTTACTGTGTCTGTTATATTAGAGGGTACACAAATTACTGGCCCTCGTACACCATGTTGTCCACCCTTAGGTAATGCAAACATTTTAATAAACGGGACATTTATGGCTATTAAATGCTCTTCTAGTGTATTCAAACAAGCCAATTCTTCAGGAATGTCTGTCAAATTTAAATTATTCACACTTGCTTCAGCAGGCACTTTTTTAACAAGCAACTTCCTATGACACGTATAACATATCCATAAACGTGATCTGCTGGATTCTGCAATCAGACACCTAAATTCACAATGGTCATTGCAAGTATGTAGGTAATTGTTACTGAAAACAGTCTGGTCTGTGTATTTATCCATATTACACTTCACAACTTGCTTTTTAAACAACAGTTTATGACAGCAAGCACACACATACTCAGGTCCATCAGATATGCTTTCTTTAAATGTCTTGATAACAAAACTAATGTTAAGCCTTTTCCCTTTATCAATTACATTACGTCTGTATTTCCTCTCTGCCATGTTTTTGCGATATTTACTATTTGTTTTGTACTTTTGTTTCCCATACTGTATTAATTTCGCCCTGTAAGAAGTGATACATCTGTATTTATTTTTAATTTTTGCAATGAGCTTTTTCCTAAATGAAGCATTGCCATGGTATTTACATTTAGCTCTATTAATTGTTTTCTGTCTATAAGCAGCATCACCGTGGTACCTTCTTTTCCTATTGGCACTAAGCTTCTCTCTGTATTCAGCATCATCACAATACTTTCTTTTACCCTTAGCAATAAACTTGTCTCTGTATTCAGCATCGTCACAATACTTTCTTTTCCCCTTAGTAATAAGCTTCTCTCTGTATTCACGATTATCACAATACTTTATTTTCCCCTTAGTGATCAACTTCTCTTTATATTCCGGATTATCACGATACATTTTTTTCGCACTGTTTTTGGTCCTTTCTCTGTATTCAGAACTATTACTATACTTTTCTTTTTTATATTTTAGAACATTTATTTTATGTGTCTCATTGTTATGATACCTTCTTTCTAGGTCATTTAATTGCTCTGTTTTAAAGTCAATGTCATTAGTGTACTTTTCTTTGAACAATTCCTTCTTCTTAGCTGCATTTTTCTTGTAGTTCTGTCGGTTATACATCTTTTTTTTGGTGGGGGGGTCATCCATTTTCGATTTATTCACCTTCTGTACATACAATTCCTTATTTTTCTCTCTTTTTTTTCTTTGTTGTTGTTTTTTATTTGCCCGTTTACGCCGTTTACAATTCACAGTATGTTCTGATTGACTATGAGTAGCATCTATTCCATAGTTTAAATCTCCTTCATTACTTGGATTATGATGCCCATTATCAGTTTGTCTGTTTGCTTCATGGGCTGACAGCACAACATCGTAGTGAATTCTTTGCCTATGATACAAGTAAACTCCTTCATCTGATGTTACAGCCTCTTTGTCAAAGGTACTTGCAGAGAAAACATGCCACTCGCTTCCATCTTCAAAGGTATAAATATCTATACGTAACATGTCTGCAATTGCCATGATTTCAACCTCAGTAGCCCAGGTTCCACAGTCAAACATTCTTTGCCTCGCGACATATTCTTCCACATTTACATAGCCTTGTCTAAGGAAACCATTAAATTTATTTCCATTTTTCAACAAATGATTAACAGTAGCCATTCTTAATTGCACGTGGTTATCTTCAGTTCCTGACACAGCATATGATATTGCCCGGAAAAAACAGTTACCATCTCCTTTAATTCTCTTCACAGAATTAGGTCGTCCCATATCTTGGCATTTATCTGAAATCTCATTACATTCAAGAAATACATGGCCCATTCGATGTTGTCTACACAGTGCATTCTTGCTAGCATATGTCAGCGGGACAAACTTGAAACCTCTTTGAGTCACTCCCATGATTTCAACATCACTGCTACCATCATCGTTATTACAGCTCATTTCATGTAAACCGTGTTGGTCACATTCCTTCAAATTATTTGTACTTGACAAATGGCTACAAGAACCAATGAATTCTCCAAAGCCAGTACTTACTTCATCCACTGTTGTACTCTGATCACTACTTTCAAATAACAAATGATTTGTCTCCTGTATACTCCCACTAGTATCTTGTCTTGTCTCATCATCTAACCATACAGTGACACCGGTAATTTCAAACTGCTCATCGTTAGATAAATTCATAGATCTTGCTAAATCAGTACAATACCTGTGTACATCCTGCCATGTAGCGACTGCCTTGAGTAAACTTTGGCCCTCAGCAACTTGACAACCTTGGGTGTTCTACTATGTGAATCAAAGATATAGTACATGCCGTTTTGAGAAATTACAACAAAGGTATTTCCATGGAAACATATAAAGCAGGCATAGTATTGCTGAACAATCTGTTCTAATGCATGATTCAAATGCATCATATTAAATTCTGGCAAATTATTATCTTCTGCAAAAACACCACATACAGGCTCATGAAACCTCATCGTGAAATGATGGTTGACCAAATCCAATTCGGTTGGCAATTCATTTATCAACAGGTATTGATTATTCACTGTTGAACTCCTGGATAAATGTCTGTATAACTCATTTCCGGTATTCAGTGCTGTATCTATATCACGGCAACCCCAATCTTTCAACTCTTTCACTTTACTGTATAAGACACAGCTCAAACTGTTTGGCACACACTGTCTACCTGAACTCCAACCAAATCTATGATCGCCTTGATGAAAGCTTCCCTGCACAATCATTGTATTGGGTTCATTACGCTTTCTATCTCCACTGTAACTTTTTGCTCTACTACCTTCTGTTTTACCCTGCTGACTTGATTGTTCTTGTCTCATTGATTTACACTTTTCAAGTTGGACAGTTTTCTGGTTTTTGACGTCACTTTTGACATGCTTGTTAACTGGAACTTTCTGTATTTTTTCCCCTTCACATTTCATTCCACAACTTTCATTGTCATGTGACAGTTCTCGTTTCCTACTTTTAACTCTACACGTTGTTTCCTCTCTTTTTTCCAACATCACATCATCATTGTCACTTTGCAAATTCATCGGACCACAACTTTGTTTTTCAGATTTACTTTCAAGTCCAACACTGTTTTCAACCTTGTCATTTCTTGTACGTGACCGACTTTTCCTTCCAACAGATTTTGACTCGCTAGTTTCACTTTTAGCTGCATCATCTTTTGGATTATCACCTTTCTTATTCCTTAGTGAATAACCACCTTTCTGTGTATGTACCAATACCTCTTTGCCTTCAATCATTACTGTAACAAAACCACTTTCTTCTTTTCGTTTTGTATCACTTACAATTCTTTTCTTATTGTCTAGCTTCCTGTCCTTTCTGCACTTTGCACTTCCATACCTCCGACTGCCATCTTCAGTGCATGTGTCCTGATCAAACAAGTTGTCATCTGTTGGAATACCCAAATCACACAAAAGGGACTCAGAATAAGTACTTTTCCCACATTTTTGGCATATCCACGTCACAGCTTTGTTGGTTAATAGCTCCTCCATCTTTGAAAAATTCATACATTTTACATGATACCAAATGGCACAGCCATCACATTGCACATTACTTTCAGACACCTTTATACTCTGATCACAAAACCAACACTGCTTTTTTTGAGTTTCACTTGCGCTATCCATTTGATTACTTTGACATGGCTCACTGCACTTTCCAGTTCTGATATTAGATTTTTTCATCACATCCTTACTATTTTTTACTGCATCAACTTCATCACAATGCCTATCATGTTTCTTATCATGTACCACATCATTTGCTTTTTGTCTCCGTCTGCTTTTGTTTTGAGACTTAGTCACATTACCCATGTTCTTGATAACAAACTCAAGACTTCTTCTAGTATGTCCAAAGATGTTCTTTCTGACTTTTTCTTCTTGTTTTTTTTCTTCTTCACTCAACCAGAACTCAACTACTTTCCCATTCTTTCTTCTATTATAGGATTGCCTGCACACTTCTCGTCTTCGCTTCTTGTGACAGATTTTTGTCCGTTTCTCCTTTCCTCCATTTGCATGCTCATCTGCATTTGTCCTTTTCACAGAGTGCTTGACCTTTAACAGATAATACAACTTTCTCATTGCTTTCTCGTCATGAAGTCTTTTCCTTGTCATGTTCAACACCCTATTTCTTCTCATTTCTTTTACTTTGTGGCGGACATTCACTTTCTTTACCTTGTTAGAATTCCTTTGTTTTTGTGGATTCTCTTCATCAGCCTCATCATTGCCCTTTGTTTGCTTCACACTCACACCAACGGTATTGCAGATCTTTGCTTTGACATTCACATTACCTGTAGATTGTAATACAACAAATCTCAAAAGTAACAATTGGTCTCTTCTTTCAACATTAGCTTTGGAACACACTTCACTCTCATGACTTTCTACATGATGTTCCATACACTGACTCATCACTGCCACATTCTGTGGTTTCTCATTTGGTTTCTCATTTGGTTGTTTTTTTGTCTCATTTTGTTGGTTTTTTCTCTCTTTTGGTTTGGTTTTTTTCTCGGTTGGTTTTGCTACCTTTTTGCTGTCCAGTGAACTAGTTGGAGGGCAGGCTGCATGCCCCGTTACCGAAGTAACGTCAACTAGCCAATCCTGGAATAGCGTCTGTCCTGCAAGGTCACGCAGCCGTTTTTGTGACCAGGGTACTCTAAGAGTACACTCTTTCG
The DNA here is from genome assembly GCA_037893245.1 of Crossaster papposus. Classification (NCBI taxonomy): domain Eukaryota; kingdom Metazoa; phylum Echinodermata; class Asteroidea; order Velatida; family Solasteridae; genus Crossaster; species Crossaster papposus. The sequence continues at coordinate 59,024 of JBAIAA010000279.1, read as the reverse complement.
AGTCAGACTTCGGTGAGATACCCCAGCATGCTGGGATAGACAGACTTCCTTGAGGAGGAGCAAAACTCAAGGTATCGAAATTTTCACCAGGTGGTGAAGGTTCTCCGGGTAAAGGAGCACCAGGAAGAAACGAAATGACAGATGAACCGGGTATGGAACGGTTACATATAGAGAAGTGTGAATGGGAAGATGAAATGGATGATGAGTCAGAACACATTACAATGACAGACAACGGAAACGTACATCGTTGGGATGAGCGGTCCATCACCAAACGCCGCATCGCATCTCTCCTCACTCTCTGGTTCAGCTGGTAGTACTTCATCTTCTGTTGATACAGACAAAAACAATCCCTCAGATGTGCACTCTTGTATCTCTTTTATTTGCACACACAACATAAAAAATTGTTCGACTATTGATAACCATTCCCGAAGCCTCTGCCATAACAATGCAGACCACAGACACTAAACTTATAGCAAGGCCAGTTCCAGCCAAATATAAAAATCGTGGTATTAACCCTCCTATAGTGCAGTTGCCATAAATTTGTCAGACCTTTCAAAACCTTTAAAAGTTTCCTGTAATGAAGGGTTTTGAAAGGTGAGAAAACTGTCTGACAAAAAAAAAGATTTTGAAAAAAAAAACTCTGAACAAACTGGTGTGAGAAAAAGAAATACCTTTCAAATTTCCTGGACTCAAGGGTTTCAAAAGGTGAGAAAACTGTCCGACAAAAGGAACCTACCGGTATGACAGATTTCGAAAAGTAAAACAACTCCCTGAACAAACTGGTGTGAAGAAAAAATACATTTCAAAAGGTATTGAAAGGTGTGGTAGTGTAATAGCAACAATGTCTGGAGCGTTTTGAAAAATTCATACTTATTTATAGCCATTTTTCCCAGTAAGCAGATTTTGAAAGATTTTAAAAGGTCAACCATAGGAGGGTTAATTAAATGGACTGCTAATCGCATACATCATCCATATTTATTGCGCTATCTTCACCAACGGTTCAAAAATTCTTCTGGCATCCTAATTTAACTTAAATTTGCCTTTAATTTAACTTCATTAAACTGAGACGAAGGATATTCCCAGTACATCATCAATTGATGCCCCACCCTTTTAAGTTTTCCAACTACATGTACATCTATAATCACTGACTTGTAAAAGACAAGTACTAGACTTGGTAAACAAATTCTGCAATTTAACATAATTTCTCTAATCACAATTGATTTTTTTTAACACAATTTGTTTTTTATCAAATACAGTGCATCACATTTTGTTTGTTACTTTATAATATCCACCTTAACCCCAACAGTCAGGAATCCTCCAAATTCAATATCATATCGTTACTGTTTAGTAATGTCAATGTACAGAATTATTTTTTAGCCTACTTCCAAAATAAAATAACTTTCAGTGTCTCCGTTAATCAATGGGACTTGGACCATGCTTTCTTGAGGTCAGTCTCTTTTACATTTTTAACCATTTGTTAAAAAAATAATAATAAGTTTGAAATTTTTCAAAACAGTCATACGTAACGATTTTGGGTCAACTTGTACCCGAGTCAACTCATGTCAACTCGTACCCGAGTCAACTAGTACACGAGTCAACTCGTACCCGAGTCATTGTACTCTTCTCCTGTTAATTAACTTTCCTTCATCTTTTTAGTTTTACCATAGTAAAATTTGCTCAAAATTTTCTAAATGATATCCTTTTCTTTTCTTTTTCACTGAATAGCTATCGATACGGCCATAATAATTTCTAAACCCATTATTCCTGGACGTACATTTAAAACAACATTTTTGGTTCAAATTCACCACCTCTAAAATTTTATTTCATCCTCAGGAAATTAAAGAGTACACAATTTTAGTCATTTATCATTAAATATTTGTCATACAGATATTGCTTTTAATTTAATTGGCGATCTCCTTGTATTAGGGGGTTCACCATTCAGTTGGGCCGTGTAAACAATTGAGGCCTGGTATAAAAGGAAAATCTCATTTAGGGCCGGTATAAAATGAAAATCAGACAAAACAGGTGCACTTTAGTCAACAAGTACTAATAATTATATTTAACAAGTGCAGAAGAAATTTAAATACTATTGATTTTGTTGTATGATTTTCTAATAAAATTTGTCCGAGTCAACTCATCTGTCATGACGCTAAAAGGACGCTACCTCTCCAACGCACATATTCATAGACGAGGGTACGACTTGACTCAGGTACGACTTGACTCGGGTGTAAAATTTGGGGTACGGGTCGACTTGGGTACGAGTTGACCCATTTCTATAACAACAGTAGATGCTCAAAAACATACTTAGTAACTACCCATACGGTACTCACTACATTATACATGTATGCCTACGATCACAAAACATTTAAGTACTCTAAGATCTCGTACCAGATATAAAAAAGCCGGCAAAAAAACAATTCAAGGGCATACAACAATACTGTTAAATCGGCTTTCAATATTGATCATTTTCATTTCATTTTTAATTTTTTAGATGGCTAAAACTGATTGATTGTTCTTGTTTATAAAAGATCACCCGGTGTTTAGGTTCAGCATATTAGGCCAAATAAAAACAAATACCAGTTGATCGTCCTGATTTTTCCCAAAAAAGGAGGACGAGGGCTTTTTTATTTTCTATTTTTTTTCAGAGGGCCGCCAAGTATTTCAATTCAAACAGGCCACCAATTCTTCAGTTTGAAATCACCGCTAACTTTCTTTATATCTATTTGTTGCACGAGGACCCGGGTTAACAGGGATTATTACACTAAGATGAACATGAATATAAATGATGACTCTGTAAAAATAATGGATTAAATAATTCAAAGGATTAGGCAAGCAATCTGAAAAACACAAAAAATGCAGAATACATCAGACACCAAGACAGATTTGATCATGAACAAATACTCTAAAAAAAATAATGACGTTGGTCATGTACCCGGCACGCCATAAAACAAATATTTGTAAAAAAAAAAAATAAAAAAAAAAAAATGAAATATCGAAAATAAAAATTAATAAAAAAGGATGCGGCCTCAAAAAAGGATGCGGGTGGGAACGATCAACTTAAAAAAAAAAAATGTATTTGGCCTTATTGCCCTGTAGAATATCATATAGGCCCTAGTATTATATCCAAAAATCTTATACAAAATTTGGACACATGTGAAAATCATGAACGATTGAAACTCAGTCATCTTCAAATCATGTTAGCCAGTAAAGTTTTAGGACTTGCTCAGTTAAAAACAGTTAAACTTTTAACCCCAACTCCCTACGGTATGTTAAAATTCATATTGAATTAAAAATATAGGATTCAGAATGATTCTGCGTTATCTGACAAAAAAAGAGGTGCGTGCATGGTTTGTATGTTAGGGCCGAATTCGTCTGGTTTCGAATTGCGTGGTCATGTCAAGTACCCGCCGCACCTACAGACAGCTCATAAACTTGTTCTGCGACACTGCGACACGCAGCGCGCGCTCCCCTACTACATGTACATGCGACGCCTATGTAACATGTACATTATGGTACATGACATGATCATGTCTCAATTCACGTATCATTTCATCACCCTTTTAATTTCCCAAATATATTTCGACATAATTATAGTACGAATTCCACATTCAAAGGTACAGTAAACATTTCCCCTTACAATCATTATAATAAAACCTAAAACAAATCCCGCTATGCAGAAAAACAATTCGCAAACAACATTTGATAATCACTTTACAAACCCTACCTTTGGCGTTGAAGGACTGGTCTGGTACCGCGACCTTCCTCATAGCTCCTCGTCCACGTCCAACACAGCATGCGCAGCATACCACTCCACAGTACCATCTGCACGCAACCTCGATTCCGTGGGCGCGTGCAGCCTAGCCTTCAATATGCGGCATGATGGGGCAAGATCGTAGCCATAGTAACGAAGTTGCACTACACGTTATTTAAAAGTACGGTGCCCAATAAACACCACACGTTTTAGGTAAAAAGAAAAAACGGGGACTTCTAATTTTAAACTAGGCTCAACAGGTACGTGTGTTCCTGTAGATACATTTAGGTAATAAATAAAGGGAACGTCACGAGGACGTCAGCGGGTATCATGTTACGTCACCTTAGAGAATCTCAGGAAGTACACGTCTGATTGCATTCAAATTTAGATAAGCATTGCAAGTATTTCGGATTGTGCTACGGTGTATGTAAACTATCATGCCATAATTGCATCATCGTGAGTCATGTGACGTCACATTAAAGGTTCAGGTTTTTTTCTATCTCTCGAAGTACAGGCCCGATTTTGGGTCAAACTTGGTATGCAAGTATTCCACGATTGGTTATAGACAAAAATTACGATGACATCATGATGACATCTTCGGGTGTCATGTGAAGTCACATTAAAGGTGTAGTTTTCCCCATAGGATTTGTACAAATTTTGTAAAAACATATATCTTTGGCACTTCGGTAAATCCGATCGACTTCAGACTTGGCACACACTTAGACCACCAAACACACATACTGAAAGTGATTTTAGACATTTCTCACATTAAAAGACTTTAGACATGCCACACACTTAGACCACCACACACATATTGAAAATAATTAAATAACACTCGAAACAGCTCTGTGTTTGTCCACAAACACATGTCTAGTTTTTTGTTTTTTTTCTTTTTCAGCATTTTCTCCATAGGATTTGCACACGTTTGTTCAGACAATACACTTTGACACTTTGGTAAATCCGATAGACTTGAGACTTGGCATACACTTAGACAACCACCCAAGGACGGTCCTAGAAGAAATTCGTCGCGATTACGTCATTCAAGGTCACGTGACGTCATGTTAAAGGTAAAATTTTCCCCATAGGTTTTGTACACGTTTTTCTTCAGACTCTTGACTTTGACACTTTGGTATATCCGACCGACTTGAAACTTGGTATATACTTAGAACACCACCCACAGATGGCTCTTGAAGAAATTCGGTACGATTGCATCATTCAAGGTCACGTGACGTGACGTTAAAGGTGCAATTTTTTTCCCCATAGGGTTTGTACACGTTTTTCTTCAGACTATTGACTTTGACACTTTCGTAGACTTGATCGACTTGAGACTTAGCACACACCTCGACCACCATCTCCAGGAGGGCCAAGGGTAAAATCTTCATGATGACGTCATCGGGGGGTCACGGCACGTCACATTAAAGGTTCAGTTTTTAGGACCCGCTATCTCTGGAAGTACAGGTCTGATTGGGGTCAAACTTGGTATGCAAGTATTCCAGGGTGTGTTATAGACGAAAAATAAAATGACATCATGATGACGTCATCGTGGGTCATGTGACGTCACATTAAAGGGATTAAAGGTTCAGTTTTTAGGACCCGCTATCTCTGGAAGTACAGGTGCGATTGGGGTCAAACTTGGTATGCAAGTATTCCAGGATGTTTTATAGACGAAAAATAAAATTACATCATGATGACGTCATCGTGGGTCATGTGACGTCACATTAAAGGGATTAAAGGTTCAGTTTTTAGGACCCGCTATCTCTGGAAGTACAGGTCCGATTGGGGTCAAACTTGGTATGCAAGTTTTCCAGGGTCTGTTATAGACGAAAAATAAAATGACATCATGATGACGTCATCGTGGGTCATGTGACGTCACATTAAAGGTCCAGTTTTTAGGACCCTCTATCTCTAGAAGTACATGTCCGATTGGGGTCAAACTTGGTATGCAAGTATTCCAGGATGTGTTACAGACGAAAATTAAGAAGACATCATGATGACATCATCGGGTATCATGTGACGTCACATTAAAGGTTCAAATTTCCCCATAGGATTTGTACACGTTTTTTCAACTAATATATATTTGGCACTTGTGTAAATCCAATCGACTTCAGACTTGGCACACACATAGACCACCACACACACATATATTGAAAGTAACGTTAGACAATCGAAACAGCTCTGTGTTTGTCCACAAACACATGTCTAGTTTTTGGTTTTTTTTCTTTTTCAGCATTTTCTCCATAGGATTTGCACACGTTTGTTCAGACAATACACTTTGACACTTTGGTAAATCCGATAGACTTGAGACTTGGCATACACTTAGACAACCACCCAAGGACGGTCCTAGAAGAAATTCGTCGCGATTACGTCATTCAAGGTCACGTGACGTCATGTTAAAGGTAAAATTTTCCCCATAGGTTTTGTACACGTTTTTCTTCAGACTATTGAATTTGACACTTCGGTAAATCCGACCGACTTGAAACTTGGCATGCCCTTAGAACACCACCCCCAGATGTTCCTGATGGCACGATTGCGTCATTGAACGTCACGTGACGTCACGTTAAAGGTGCACATTTTTCTCCCATTGGTTTTGTACACGTTTTTCTTTAGACTATTGACTTTGACACTTTAGTAAATCCGATCGACTTAAGACTTGGCACACACTTAGACCACCATCCACAGACGGTCCTAGAAAAAAATCGGCACGATTACGTCATTCAAGGTCACGGAGCGTCACGTTAAAGGTTCAATTTTCCCCCATAGGTTTTGTACACGTTTTTCTTTAGACTGTTGACCTTGACACTTTCGTAAATTTGATCGACTTGAGACTTGGCACACACATAGACCACCACACACACATATTGAAAGTAATGTAAGACACTCGAAACAGCTCTGTGTTTGTCCACAAACACATGTCTAGTTTTTCTTTTTTTTTTAGCTGTTTCGGTTTTTCACCGAAACAGCTTTTGTTTTCGTTCTGGTTTTTTTTTTTTTTTTTTTAGCTGTTTCGGTTTTTCACCGAAACAGCTTTTGTAATCGTTAAAGTTGTTTTTTTTCTTTTTTTTTTTTAGCTGTTTCGGTTTTTCACCGAAACAGCTTTTGTTTTCGTTAAAGTTTTTTTAGCTGTTTCGGTTTTTCACCGAAACAGCTTTTGTTTTCGTTAAAGTTTTTTTTTTTTTAGCTGTTTCGGTTTTTCACCGAAACAGCTTTTGTTTTCGTTAAAGTTGTTTTTTTTTTTTTTTTTTTTTTTTCTTTTTTTTTTTTTTTTTCCACTTTCAGACTTTTTCCCATAGGATTTGTACACGTTTTTTCAGCCAATACACTTTGACACTTTGGTAAATCCGATGGACTTGAGACTTGGCATATACTTAGACAACCACCCAAGGACGGTCCTAGAAGAAATTCGTCGCGATTACGTCATTCAAGGTCACGTGACTTCGCGTTAAAGGTGAAATTTTCCCCATAGGTTTTGTACACGTTTTTCTTCAGACTGTTGAATTTGACACTTTGGTAAATCCGACCGACTTGAAACTTGCCATACACTCAGAACAGTACCACCAGATGTTTCTGAAAGAAATTCAGCACGATTGCGTTATTCAAGGTCACGTGACGTCAAGTTAAAGGTTTAATTTGTCCCCCATAGGTTTTGTACACGTTTTTCTTTAGACTATTGACTTTGACACTTAGTAAATCCGATCGACTTGAGACTTGGCACACACATAGACCACTATCCACAGACAGTCGTTGGAGAAATTTGGCACGATTACGTCATTCAAGGTCACGGGGCGTCACGTTAAAGGTTCAATTTTCCCCCATAGGTTTTGTACACGTTTTTCTTTAGACTATTGACTTTGACACTAGTAAATCTGATCGACTTGAGACTTGGCACACACAAAAAACCACCACATACACATTGAAAGTAGCTTTAGACACTCGAAACAGCTCTGTGTTTGTCCACAAACACATGTCTAGTTTCTTTTTTTTTTTTTTTTTTTTTTTTTCCACTTTCAGACTTTTTTCCATAGGATTTGTACACGTTTTATTCAGCCAATACACTTTGACACTTTAATGAATCCGATCGACTTGAGACTTGGCATACATTTAGACAACCACCCAAGGACGGTCCTAGAAGAAATTCGTCGCGATTACGTCACTCAAGGTCACGTGACTTTGCGTTAAAGGTTAAATTTTTCCCATAGGTTTTGTACACGTTTTTCTTCATACTATTGACTTTGACACTTTGGTACATCCGACCGACTTGAAACTTGGCATACACTTAGAACATCACCCACAGATGGTCCTGGAAGAAATTCGGCACCATTGCGTCATTCAAGGTCACGTAACGTCACGTTAAAGTTTCATTTTTTTTCCCCATAGGTTTTGTACACGTTTTTCTTTAGACTATGACTTTGACACTTAGTAAATTCGATCGACTTGAGACTTGGCACACACATAGACCACTATCCACAGACGGTCGTAGGAGAAATTTGGCACGATTACGTCATTCAAGGTCACGGGGCGTCACGTTAAAGGTTCAATTTTCCCCCATAGGTTTTGTACACGTTTTTCTTTAGACTATTGACTTTGACACTAGTAAATCTGATCGACTTGAGACTTGGCACACACAAAAGACCACCACATACACATTGAAAGTAACTTTGGACACTCGAAACAGCTCTGTGTTTGTCCACAAACACATGTCTAGTTTTTTTTTTTTTTTTTTTTTTTTTTCCACTTTCAGACTTTTTCCCATAGGATTTGTACACGTTTGTTCAGCCAATACACTTTGACACTTTGGTAAATCCGATGGACTTGAGACTTGGCATATACTTAGACAACCACCCAAGGACGGTCCTAGAAGAAATTCGTCGCGATTACGCCATTCAAGGTCACGTGACTTCGCGTTAAAGGTGACATTTTCCCCATAGGTTTTGTACACGTTTTTCTTCAGACTGTTGAATTTGACACTTTGGTAAATCCGACCGACTTGAAACTTGCCATACACTCAGAACAGTACCACCAGATGTTTCTGAAAGAAATTCAGCACGATTGCGTTATTCAAGGTCACGTGACGTCAAGTTAAAGGTTTAATTTGTCCCCCATAGGTTTTGTACACGTTTTTCTTTAGACTATTGACTTTGACACTTAGTAAATCCGATCGACTTGAGACTTGGCACACACATAGACCACTATCCACAGACAGTCGTTGGAGAAATTTGGCACGATTACGTCATTCAAGGTCACGGGGCGTCACGTTAAAGGTTCAATTTTCCCCCATAGGTTTTGTACACGTTTTTCTTTAGACTATTGACTTTGACACTAGTAAATCTGATCGACTTGAGACTTGGCACACACAAAAAACCACCACATACACATTGAAAGTAGCTTTAGACACTCGAAACAGCTCTGTGTTTGTCCACAAACACATGTCTAGTTTTTTTTTTTTTTTCTTTTTCAGACTTTTCTCCCTAGGATTTGCACACGTTTGTTCAGACAATACACTTTGACACTTTGGTAAATCCGATCGACTTGATACTTGGCATACATTTAGACAACCACCCAAAGACGGTCCTCGAAGAAATTCGTCGCGATTACGTCATTCAAGGTCACGTGACTTCGCGTTAAATGTGAAATTTTCCCCATAGGTTTTGTACACGTTTTTCTTCAGACTATTGACTTTGACACTTTAGTAAATCCGATCGACTTGAAACTTGGCATACCCTTAGAACACCAACCCCAGATATTCCTGAAAGAAATTCGGCACAATTGCGGCATTCAAGGTCACGTGACGGCACGTTAAAGGTCCTATTTTCCCCCCATAGGTTTTGTACACGTTTTTCTTTAGACTATTGACTTTGACACTTTAGTAAATCCGATCAACTTGAGACTTGGCACACACATAGACCACCATCCACAGACGGTCGTAGGAGAAATTTGGCACGATTACGTCATTCAAGGTTACGGGGTGTCACGTTAAAGGTTCAATTTTCCCCCATAGGTTTTGTACACGTTTTTCTTTAGACTATTGACTTTGACACTTTAGTAAATCTGATCGACTTGAGACTTGGCACACACAAAAGATTACCACACACATATTGAAAGTAATTTTAGACACTCGAAACAGCTCTGTGTTTGTCCACAAACACATGTCTAGTTTTTTTTTTTTTTTTTTTTTTTTTTTTTTGCCTTTTGTTCTCCATAGGATTTGTACACGTTTGTTCAGACAATACACTTTGACACTTTGGTAAATCCGATCGTTTTGAGACTTGGCATACATTTAGACAACCACCCAAGGACGGTCCTAGAAGAAATTCGTCGCGATTACGTCACTCAAGGTCACGTGACTTTGCGTTAAAGGTTAAATTTTCCCCATAGGTTTTGTACACGTTTTTCTTCACACTATTGACTTTGACACTTTGGTACATCCGACCGACTTGAAACTTGGCATACACTTAGAACATCACCCACAGATGGTCCTGGAAGAAATTCGGCACGATTGCGTCATTCAAGGTCACGTAACGTCACGTTAAAGTTTCAATTGTTTCCCCCATAGGTTTTGTACACGTTTTTCTTTAGTCTATGACTTAAACACTTTCGTAAATTTGATGGACTTGAGACTTGGCACACACTTAGACCACCATCCACAGACGGTCCTAGAAGACATTCGGCACGATTACGTCATTCAAGGTCACGGGGCGTCACGTTAAAGCCTCAATTTCCCCCATAGGTTTTGTACATGTTTTTCTTTAGGCTATTGACTTTGACACTTTAGTAAATCCGATCGGCTTGAGACTTGCCACACACAGAAGACCACAGCACACATATTGAAAGTAATTTTAGACACTCGAAACAGCTCTGTGTTTGTCCACAAACGCATGTCTAGTTAGCTGTTTCGGCAATTCAGCCGAAACAGCTTTTGTTTTCGTTAAAGTTTTTTTTTTTTTTTTTCCTTTTTTTCTTTCGTTTCAGACTCCTCTCCATAGGGTTTGTACACGTTTTTTCTTCAGCCAATACACTTTGACACTTTAGAAAACCCGATCGACTTAAGACTTGGTATACACTTAGACTACCACCCACAGATGGTCCTTGAACAAAATCGTCACGATTTCGTCATTCATGGTCACGTAACGTCACTTTAAAGGTGCGATTTTTTCCCATAGGTTTTGTACACGTTTTTCTTCAGACTATTGACTTTGACACTTTGGTAAATCCGATCGACTTGAGACTTGGCATACACTTAGACCACCATCCCTAGGAGGGCCAGGAGAAAAATCGTCATGATGACGTCATCGTGGGTCTTGTGACCTCACATTAAAGGTGCAGTTTTTGAGACCCTATATCTCTGAAAGTACAGGACCGATTGGGGTCAAACTTGGTATACAAGTATTCCACGATGTGTTATAGACGAAAATTAAGATGACATCATGATGACATAATCGGGTGTCATGTGACGTTAAATTAAAGGTGCAGTTTTTCCCATAGGATTTGTACACATTTTTGTTCAATCAATATATTTTTGGCACTTTGGTAAATCCGATCGACTTGAGATTTGGCACATACTTAGACCAGCATATGTAGATGGTCCTAGAAGAAATTCGACACAATTGCGTCATTCAAGGTCACGTGACGTCACGTTAAAGGTTCAATTTTCCCCCCATAGGTTTTGTACACGTTTTCCTTAGACTATTGACTTTGACATTTTCGTAAATTTGATCGACTTGAGACTTAGCACACACCTCAACCACCATCTCCGGCAGGGCCCAGAGGAAAATCGTCATGATGACGTCATCATGGGTCATGTGACGTCACATTAAAGGTTCAATTTTTAAGACCCTCTATCTCTGGAAGTACAGGCCCGATTAGGGCAAAACTTGGTATGCAAGTATTCCATGATGTGTTATAGACGCAAATTAAGATGACGTCATGATGACATCACCGGGTGTCATCTGACGTCACATTAAAGGTGCAGTTTTTCCCAATAGGATTTGTACACGTTGTTTTTTAACCAATATATCTTTGGCACTTTGGTAAATCCGATCGACTTTAAACTTGGCACACACTTAGACCACCACACACACACACATAATGAAAGACATTTTAGACACCCGAAACAGCTCTGTGTTTGTCCACAAACACATGTCTAGTTTTTTTTTTTTTTTTAGCTGTTTCGGCAATTCAGCCGAAACAGCTATTGTTTTTGTTAAAGTTTTTTTTATCTGTTTCGGTTTTTCACCGAAACAGCTTTTGTTTTCGTTAAAGTTTTTTTTTTAGCTGTTTCGGCAATTCAGCCGAAACAGCTATTGTTTTCGTTAAAGTTTTTTTTTTTTTTTTTTTTTCTTTTTCCTTTTCCTTTTTTTCCTCAGTTTCAGACTTTTCTCCATAGAGTTTGTACACAGTTTTCTTCAGCCAATACACTTTGACACTTTTGTAAATCCGATCGTCTTGAGACTTGGCATACACTTCGACCACTACCCACAGATGGTCCTAGAAGAAATTCGTAACGATTACGTCATTCATGGTCACGTGACGTCACGTTAAAGGTTCAATTTTTCCCCATAGGTTTTGTACACGTTTTTCTTCAGACTATTGACTTTGACACTTTAGTAAATCCGACCGACTTGAAACTTGGCATACACTTAGAACACCACCCCCAGATGTTCCTGAAAGAAATTCGGCACGATTGCGTAATTCAAGGTCACGTGACGTCACGTTAAAGGTTCAATTTTTTCCCCATAGGTTTTGTACACGTTTTTCTTTAGACTATTGACTTTGACACTTTCGTAAATGTGATCGACTTGAGACTTGGCACACATCTCGACCACAATCCCCAGGAGGGCCAAGGGAAATTCGTCATGATGACGTCATCGTGGGTCATGTGACTTAACATTAAAGGTGCAGTTTTTAGGACCCTCTATCTCTGGAAGTACAAGTCGGATTGGGGTCAAACTTGGTATTCATGTATTCCAGGATGAGTTATAGAAGAAAATTAAGATGACATTATGATGACGTCATCGGGTGTCATGTGACGTCACATTAAAGGTTCAGTTTTTAGGACCCTCTATCTCTGAAAGTACATGTCCGATTGGGGTCAAACTTGGTATACGGGTATTCCGGGATGTGTTATAGACGAAAATTAGGGTGACGTCATGATTACATTATCGTGGGTCATGTGACGTCACATTAAAGGTGTAGTTTTTAAGACTCTACATCTCTGGAAGTACAAGTCCAATTAGGGTCAAACTTGGTATTCAGGTATTCCGGGATGTGTTATAAACAAAAATTAAGTTGACGTCATGATGACGTCATCAGGTGTCATGTGACGTCACATTAAAGGTGTAGTTTTCCCCATAGGTTTTGTACACGTTTTCCTTCAGACTATTGACTTTGACACTGGTAAATTCACTCGACTCCAGACTTAGCATACACTTAGAACACCACCCACAGATGGTTCTGGAGGAAATTTGGCACGATTGCGTAATTCAAGGTCACGTGACATGACGTTAAAGGTTCAATTTTTCCCCCCATAGGTTTTGTACACGTTTTTCTTTAGACTATTGACTTTGACACTTTCGTAAATTTGATCGACTTGAGACCTAGCACACACTTTGACCACCATCCCCAGGAGGGCCAAGAGAAAACTCGTGATGATGACGTCATCGTGGGTCATGTGATGTCACTTTAAAGGTTTAGTTTTTTAATAGCATTTGTACACGTTTTTTTCAAGCAATATATTTGGCACTTTGGTAAATCCGATCGATTTCAGACTTGATACACACTAGACCACCACCCACATATTGGAAGCCATTTTAGACATCCGAAACAGCTCTGTGTTTGTCCACAAACACATGTCTAGTTTTTTTTTTTTTTTTCTTTGCCTTTTGTTCTTCATAGGATTTGTACACGTTTGTTCAGACAATACACTTTGACACTTTGGGAAATCCGATCGACTTGAGACTTGGCATACACTTAGACAACCACCCAAGGACGGTCCTAGAAGAAATTCGTCGCGATTACGTCATTCAAGGTCACGTGACTTCGCGTTAAAGGTGAAATTTTCCCCATAGGTTTTGTACAGGTTTTTCTTCAGACTATTGAATTTGACACTTCGGTAAATCCGACCGACTTGAAACTTGGCATGCCCTTAGAACACCACCCCCAGATGTTCCTGAAAGAAATTCGGCGCGATTGCGTCATTGAACGTCACGTGACGTCACGTTAAAGGTGTACATTTTTCTCCCATTGGTTTTGTACACGTTTTTCTTTAGACTATTGACTTTGACACTTTAGTAAATCCGATCGATTTAAGACTTGGCACACACTTAGACCACCATCCACAGACGGTCCTAGAAAAAAATCGGCACGATTACGTCATTCAAGGTCACGGAGCGTCACGTTAAAGGTTCAATTTTCCCCCATAGGTTTTGTACACGTTTTTCTTTAGACTGTTGACTTTGACACTTTCGTAAATTTGATCGACTTGAGACTTGGCACACACATAGACCACCACACACACATATTGAAAGACACTCGAAACAGCTCTGTGTTTGTCCACAAACACATGTCTAGTTTTTTTTTTTTTTTTTTTTTTTTTTTTTTTTTTTTTTTTTTGCCTTTTGTTCTCCATAGGATTTGTACACGTTTGTTCAGACAATACACTTTGATACTTTGGTAAATCCGATGGACTTGAGACTTGGCATACACTTAGACAACCACCCAAGGACGGTCCTAGAAGAAATTCGTCGCGATTACGTCATTCAAGGTCACGTGACTTAGCGTTAAAGGTGAAATTTTCCCCATAGGTTTTGTACACGTTTTTCTTCAGACTATTGAATTTGACACTTTGGTCAATCCGACCGACTTGAAACTTGCCATACACTCAGAAGACCACCACCAGATGTTTCTGAAAGAAATTCAGCACGATTGCGTCATTCAAGGTCACGTGACGTCAAGTTAAAGGTTTAATTTGTCCCCCATAGGTTTTGTACACGTTTTTCTTTAGACTCTTGACTTTGACACTTAGTTAATCCGATCGACTTGAGACTTGGCACACACATAGACCACCATCCACAGACGGTCGTAGGAGAAATTTGGCACGATTACGTCATTCAAGGTTACGGGGTGTCACGTTAAAGGTTCAATTTTCCCCCATAGGTTTTGTACACGTTTTTCTTTAGACTATTGACTTTGACACTTTAGTAAATCTGATCGACTTGAGACTTGGCACACACAAAAGATTACCACATACATATTGAAAGTAATTTTAGACACTCGAAACAGCTCTGTGTTTGTCCACAAACACATGTCTAGTTTTTCTTTTTTTTTTTTTTCTTTTTCAGACTTTTCTCCATAGGATTTGCACACGTTTATTCAGACAACACACTTTGACACTTTGGTAATTCCGATCGACTTGAAACTTGGCATACACTTAGACAACCACCCAAGGACGGTCCTAGAAGAAATTCGTCGCGATTACGTCATTCAAGGTCACGTGACTTCGCGTTAAAGGTTACATTTTCCCCATAGGTTTTGTACACGTTTTCCTTCAGACCCTTGACTTTGACACTTTGGTAAATCCGACCGACTTGAAACTTGGCATACACTTAGAACACCACCCCTAGATGTTTCTGAAAGAAATTCGGTACGATTGCGTCATTCAAGGGCACGTGACGTCACATTAAAGGTGCACATTTTTCTCCCATTAGTTTTGTACACGTTTTTGTTAAGACTGTTGACTTTGACACTTTAGTAAATCCGATTGACCTGAGACTTGGCACACACTTAGACCACCATCCACAGACGGCTCTAAAAGAAATTTGGCACGATTACGTCATTCAAGGTCACGGGGCGTCACGTTAAAGTTTCATTTTTCCCCATAGATTTTGTACACGTTTTTCTTTAGACTATTGACTTTGACACTTGAGTAAATCTGATCGACTTGAGACTTGGCACACACAAAAGACCACCACACACATATTAAAAGTAATTTTAGACACTCGAAACAGCTCTGTGTTTGTCCACAAACACATGTCTAGTTTTTTTTTTTTTTTTTTTTTTTTTTTTCCACTTTCAGACTTTTTCCCATAGGATTTGTACACGTTTTTTCAGCCAATACACTTTGACACTTTGGTAAATCCGATCGACTTGAGACTTGGCATACACTTAGACAACCACCCAAGGACGGTCCTAGAAGAAATTTGTCGCGATTACGTCATTCAAGGTCACGTGACTTTGCGTTAAAGGTGAAATTTTCCCCATAGGTTTTGTACACGTTTTTCCTCAGACTATTGAATTTGACACTTTGGTAAATCCGACCGACTTGAAACTTGCCATATACTCAGAACACCACCACCAGATGTTTCTGAAAGAAATTCAGCACGATTGCGTCATTCAAGGTCACGTGACGTCAAGTTAAAGGTTTAATTTGTCCCCCATAGGTTTTGTACACGTTTTTCTTTAGACTATTGACTTTGACACTTAGTAAATCCGTTCGACTTGAGACTTGGCACACACATAGACCACTATCCACAGACGGTCGTAGGAGAAATTTGGCACGATTACGTCATTCAAGGTCACGGGGCGTCACGTTAAAGGTTCGATTTTCCCCCATAGGTTTTGTACACGTTTTTCTTTAGACTATTGACTTTGACACTAGTAAATATGATCGACTTGAGACTTGGCACACACAAAAGACCACCACATACACATTGAAAGTAACTTTGGACACTCGAAACAGCTCTGTGTTTGTCCACAAACACATGTCTAGTTTTTTTTTTTTTTTTTTTTTTTTTTTTCCCTCTGTTTCAGACTCCTCTCCATAGGTTTTGTACACGTTTTTTCTTCAGCCAATACACTTTGGCACTTTGGTAAATCCGATCGACTTGAGACTTGGCATACATTTAGACAACCACCCAAGGACGGTCCTAGAAGAAATTCGTCGCGATTACGTCATTCGTGGTCACGTGACGTCACGTTAAAGGTGCAATTTTTCCCCATAGGATTTGTACACGTTTTTCTTCAGACTATTGAATTTGACACTTCTGTAAATTCGATCGACTTGAGACTTAGCACAGACCTCGACCACCATCCTTAGGAGGGCCAAGAAAAAAATAATCAAGATGACGTCATCGCGGGTCATGTGACGTCACATTAAAGGTGTAGTTTTTAAGACCCTCTAACTCTGAAAGTACAAGTCCGGTTGGGGTCAAACTTGGTTTGCAAGTATTCGAGGATGTGTTATAGACGAAAATTAAGATGACGTAATTATGACATCATCGGGTGTCATGTGACGTCACATTAAAGGTTCAAAATCTCTCCATAGGTTTTGTACACGTTTTTCTTCAAAATATTGAATTTGACACTTCTGTAAATTCGATCGACTTGAGACTTAGCACAGACCTCGACCACCATCCTTAGGAGGGCCAAGAAAAAAATAATCAAGATGACGTCATCGCGGGTCATGTGACGTCACATTAAAGGTGTAGTTTTTAAGACCCTCTAACTCTGAAAGTACAATTCCGGTTGGGGTCAAACTTGGTTTGCAAGTATTCGAGGATGTGTTATAGACGAAAATTAAGATGACGTAATTATGACATCATCGGGTGTCATGTGACGTCACATTAAAGGTTCAATTTTCCCCATTGGTTTTGTACACGTTTTTCTTCAAAATATTGAATTTTACACTTCTGTCAATTCGATCGACTTGAGACTTAGCACAGACCTCGACCACCATCCTTAGGAGAGCCAAGAAAAAAATAATCAAGATGACGTCATCGCGGGTCATGTGACGTCACATTAAAGGTGTAGTTTTTTAAGACCCTCTAACTCTGAAAGTACAATTCCGGTTGGGGTCAAACTTGGTTTGCAAGTATTCGAGGATGTGTTATAGACGAAAATTAAGATGACGTAATTATGACATCATCGGGTGTCATGTGACGTCACATTAAAGGTTCAATTTTCCCCATTGGTTTTGTACACGTTTTTATTCAGACTATTGAATTTGACACTTTGGTCAATCTGATTGCCTCGAGACTTAGTACACACCTCGACCACCATCCCCAGGATGGCCAAGGGGAACTTCGTCAGGATGACGTCATCGTTGGACATGTGACGTCACATTAAAGGTTCAGTTGATAAGACCCTCTATCTCTAGAAGTACAGGTCCGATTGGGGTCATACTTGGTATGCAAGTAATCGAGTATGTGTTATAGACGAAAATTAAGATGAAGTAATTATGACGTCATCGTGGGTCACGGAACGTCATATTAAAGGTGTAGTTTTCCCCAAAGGATTTGTACACGGTTTTTTTTCAACCAATATATCTTTGGCACTTGGGTAAATCAGATTGACTTCAGATTTGCGACACACTTAGACCACCACCCACTTATTACAAAACAAATTAGGCATCCGAAACAGCTCTGTGTTTGTCCACAAACACATTTCTAGTTTTTTTTTTTTTATCTTTTTCAGCATTTTCTCCATAGGATTTGCACACGTTTGTTCAGACAATACACTTTGACACTTTGGTAAATCCGATAGACTTGAGACTTGGCATACACTTAGACAACCACCCAAGGACGGTCCTAGAAGAAATTCGTCGCGATTACGTCATTCAAGGTCACGTGACGTCATGTTAAAGGTAAAATTTTCCCCATAGGTTTTGTACACGTTTTTCTTCAGACTCTTGACTTTGACACTTTGGTATATCCGACCGACTTGAAACTTGGTATATACTTAGAACACCACCCACAGATGGCTCTTGAAGAAATTCGGTACGATTGCATCATTCAAGGTCACGTGACGTGACGTTAAAGGTGCAACATTTTTTTCCCATAGGGTTTGTACACGTTTTTCTTCAGACTATTGACTTTGACACTTTCGTAGACTTGATCGACTTGAGACTTAGCACACACCTCGACCACCATCTCCAGGAGGGCCAAGGGTAAAATCTTCATGATGACGTCATCGGGGGGTCACGGCACGTCACATTAAAGGTTCAGTTTTTAGGACCCGCTATCTCTGGAAGTACAGGTCTGATTGGGTCAATCTTGGTATGCAAGTATTCCAGGGTGTGTTATAGACGAAAAATAAAATGACATCATGATGACGTCATCGTGGGTCATGTGACGTCACATTAAAGGGATTAAAGGTTCAGTTTTTAGGACCCGCTATCTCTGGAAGTACAGGTGCGATTGGGGTCAAACTTGGTATGCAAGTATTCCAGGATGTTTTATAGACGAAAAATAAAATTACATCATGATGACGTCATCGTGGGTCATGTGACGTCACATTAAAGGGATTAAAGGTTCAGTTTTTAGGACCCGCTATCTCTGGAAGTACAGGTCCGATTGGGGTCAAACTTGGTATGCAAGTTTTCCAGGGTGTGTTATAGACGAAAAATAAAATGACATCATGATGACGTCATCGTGGGTCATGTGACGTCACATTAAAGGTCCAGTTTTTAGGACCCTCTATCTCTAGAAGTACATGTCCGATTGGGGTCAAACTTGGTATGCAAGTATTCCAGGATGTGTTACAGACGAAAATTAAGATGACATCATGATGACATCATCGGGTATCATGTGACGTCACATTAAAGGTTCAAATTTCCCCATAGGATTTGTACACGTTTTTTCAACTAATATATATTTGGCACTTGTGTAAATCCAATCGACTTCAGACTTGGCACACACATAGACCACCACACACACATATATTGAAAGTAACGTTACAATCGAAACAGCTCTGTGTTTGTCCACAAACACATGTCTAGTTTTTTTTTTTTTTTTTTTTTCTTTGCCTTTTGTTCTCCATAGGATTTGTACACGTTTGTTCAGACAATACACTTTGACACTTTGGGAAATCCGATGGACTTGAGACTTGGCATACACTTAGACAACCACCCAAGGACGGTCCTAGAAGAAATTCGTCGCGATTACGTCATTCAAGGTCACGTGACTTCGCGTTAAAGGTGAAATTTTCCCCATAGGTTTTGTACACGTTTTTCTTCAGACTTTTGACTTTGACACTTTTGTAAATCCGACCGACTTGAAACTTGGCATACACTTAGAACACCCTTCTTAGATGTTTCTGAAAGAAATTCGGCACGATTGCGTCATTCACGGTCACGTGACGTCACATTAAAGGTGCACATTTTTCTCCCATTGGTTTTGTACACGTTTTTGTTTAGACTGTTGACTTTGACACTTTAGTAAATCCGATTGACTTGAGACTTGGCACACACCTAGACCACCATCCGCAGACGGCCCTAAAAGAAATTTGGCACAATTACATCATTCAAGGTCACGGGGCGTCACGTTTAAGTTTCATTTTCCCCCCATAGGTTTTGTACACGTTTTTCTTCAGACTATTGAATTTGACACTTTGGTCAATCCGACCGACTTGAAACTTGCCATACACTCAGAACACCACCACCAGATGTTTCTGAAAGAAATTCAGCACGATTGCGTCATTCAAGGTCACGTGACGTCAAGTTAAAGGTTTAATTTGTCCCCCATAGGTTTTGTACACGTTTTTCTTTAGACTCTTGACTTTGACACTTAGTTAATCCGATCGACTTGAGACTTGGCACACACATAGACCACCATCCACAGACGGTCGTAGGAGAAATTTGGCACGATTACGTCATTCAAGGTTACGGGGTGTCACGTTAAAGGTTAAATTTTCCCCCATAGGTTTTGTACACGTTTTTCTTTAGACTATTGACTTTGACACTTTAGTAAATCTGATCGACTTGAGACTTGGCACACACAAAAGATTACCACATACATATTGAAAGTAATTTTAGACACTCGAAACAGCTCTGTGTTTGTCCACAAACACATGTCTAGTTTTTAGCTGTTTCGGTTTTTCACCGAAACAGCTTTTGTTTTCGTTAAAGTTTTTTTTTTTCTTTTTTTTTTTTTTCTTTTTTTTCTTCAGACTTTTTCCCATAGGATTTGTACACGTTTTTTCTGGCATAGCACTTTGACACTTTTGTAAATCCGATCGACTTGAGACTTGGCATACATTTAGACAACCACCCAAGGACGGTCCTAGAAGAAATTCGTAGCGATTACGTCATTCAAGGTCACGTGACGTCATGTTAAAGGTAAATTTTTCCCATAGGTTTTGTACACGGTTTTTTTCAGACTATTGACTTTGACACTTTGGTAAATCCGACCGACTTGAAACTTGGCATACACTTAGAACACCAGCCCCAGATGTTTCTGAAATAAATTCGGCACGATTGCGTCATTCAAGGTCACGTGACGTGAAGTTAAAGGTGCAGTTTTTTTCCCCATAGGGTTTGTACACGTTTTTCTTTAGACTATTGACTTTGACACTTTCGTGAATTTGATCGACTTCAGACTTAGCACATAACTCGACCACCATCACCAGGAGGGCCAAGGGAAAAATCGTAATAATGACGTCATCGTGGGTCATGTGACGTCACATTAAAGGTTCAGTTTTAAGGACCCTCTATCTCTAGAAGTACATGTCCGATTGGGGTCAAACTTGGTATGCAAGTATTCCAGGATGTGTTACAGACGAAAATTAAGATGACATCATGATGACATCATCGGGTATCATGTGACGTCACATTAAAGGTTCAATTTTCCTCATAGGATTTGTACACGTTTTTTTCAACTAATTTATCTTTTGCACTTGTGTAAATCCAATCGACTTCAGATTTGGCACACATATAGACCACCACACATACATATTGAAAGTAACGTTAGACAATCGAAACAGCTCTGTGTTTGTCCACAAACACATGTCTAGTTTTCTTTTTTTCTCCTTTTTCAGACTTTTCTCCATAGGATTTGCACACGTTTATTCAGACAATACACTTTGACACTTTGGTAAATCCGATGGACTTGAGACTTGGCATACACTTAGACAACCACCCAAGGACGGTCCTAGAAGAAATTCGTCGCGATTACGTCATTCAAGGTCACGTTACTTCGCGTTAAAGGTTTAATTTTCCCCATAGGTTTTGTACACGTTTTTCTTTAGACTAATGACTTTGACACTTTGGTGAATCCGACCGACTAGAAACTTGCCATACACTCAGAACACCACCACCAGATATTTCTGAAAGAAATTCAGCACGATTGCGTCATTCAAGGTCACGTGACGTCAAGTTAAAGGTTTAATTTGTCCCCCATAGGTTTTGTACACGTTTTTCTTTAGACTATTGACTTTGACACTTAGTAAATCCGATCGACTTGAGACTTGGCACACACATAGACCACTATCCACAGACGGTCGTAGGAGAAATTTGGCACGATTACGTCATTCAAGGTCACGGGGCGTTACGTTAAAGGTTTAATTTCCCCCCATAGGTTTTGTACACGTTTTTCTTTAGACTATTGACTTAGACACTAGTAAATCTGATCGACTTGAGACTTGGCACACACAAAAGACCACAACATACATATTGTAAGTAACTTTAGACACTCGAAACAGCTCTGTGTTTGTCCACAAACACATGTCTAGTTTTTTGGGTTTTTTTCAGACTTTTCTCCATAGGATTTGCACACGTTTATTCAGACAATACACTTTGACACTTTGGTAATTCCGATCGACTTGAGACTTGGCATATATTTAGACAACCACCCAAGGACGGTCCTAGAAGAAATTCGTTGTGATTACGTCACTCAAGGTCACGTGACTTCGCGTTAAAGGTGAAATTTTCCCCATAGGTTTTGTACACGTTTTTCTTAAGACTATTGTCTTTGACACTTTGGTTAATCCGACCGACTTGAAACTTGGCATACACTTAGAACACCACCCCCAGATGTTCCTGAAAGAAATTCGGCACGATTGCGTCATTCAAGGTCACGTGACGTCACCTTATAGATTCAATTTTCCCCCCATAGGTTTTGTACACGTTTTTCTTCAGACTATTGACTTTGACACTTTCGTAAATTTGATCGACTTGAGACTTGGCACACACATAGACCACCACACACACATATTGAAAATAATGTAAGACACTCGAAACAGCTCTGTGTTTGTCCACAAACACATGTCTAGTTTTCTTATTGTTTTCTTTCTTGTGTTTATTTTGTAACAGCAACCACATCACAACTTGATGATGAACACATCATTAGTGAAAGTCTTCAACCAGCCAGAAAGAGACAAGCTCTTCGTTCCAGCATGGGCAGACCTGATTAAGTAGAACAACTTTCTTCAAATTACGTGTATCTTTTCTGTGGAATACATCAAACCACAATTACTTCCATAATAGTTAACTGTTGTTATGTGAACAGGCAAACTGTATGAGAGAAGGAAGATATGAGTTCTATTAGTGGTATAATTTGTCAAATGTTTACAGTGTATTTTGCAACTCCATAAAATACATGAACATTGAGAACATTTACAAACGATACTATATACAGAGCTCATACGTCCATATATCAACTCAAGACTAAGCCACAGGCAATTAAATTAAGTCTTCTTACATTGTGACATCTTAAATTATATTATCATAAATTCAGTGCATCAGTGGTTTTATCAAAATTGTCTTTGTCATCGCTCAAAGGTTGTTTGTTACTGACTTCCTAATGTTGCATTCATTGCTCGTAATCTCGTTTGTGAGGTTTAAGATTCGTAGAAATGAGAAACCATTTAACTTTAGCCACAATATACCTGTGGGCAGAGGGGAAAACAAAGTTTGACAAATATTAATATCAGAATGGTACAAATTAGAAACTAAATCTTGGCAACCAGATAAAACTAGCTTGGAGCAACTGACATTGCGGGGTAACTACCTGGTATGTTATGACGTCACTTGATGTTGATCATGCTGTCGTGTTATTTTGTTGTTGTTCACCTGCAATTGATGCTCCAAGCAAGATTTAACTTGTCCACATCATTATTTTTAATTATACATTAAAATCAACATTAAGCTGTTTCATAATGTTATGGGTCTAGACCAGCAAGTACCTGTATTTATCACATAATACATGAACTACACGTTACTTGCACATTGTAAAACCTTTGTTGACTTGTTATGTAAAGTAAAAACCATAACTCCCTTGAGCGTGTACAAAATGTATTGAAAATGGCGAATTTGGGATTATTATGGTTAATAAATAAGTGTACAATAATTATTTTATAAGAAATTGCATTCGTTCCGTGTTTATTTGAGTTGTGATTTTCTTTTCATTTAATAACGTGTAGTTGGTGTATGTTGCGGGTTTGAGCCTTCGGTTCTCAGTAGTGTACAACATTACCGCTTGTGAAAAGTAGTATGTTGTTCCTGGTACTAGGGGCTTCCATTTCCCACCCATTGCCCTCCCACCCCCGATGTAGACCATTGAATCAAAAAAATTGGGCCCATAGTCTATAGGCTAGGCTGCGCCGCCCCGCCCCCGGTCAGGAGCGGCGCGCGCTAGGATTCGTAGGCCGGCCAGCCGGCCGGAGTGATTTTTTCCCAGCATGGTAAAGGCCAATTATCATAACTGGGCATGTCTAGACCCCACTGAATGGAAGATACTTAGGTTCTTAGAACCTTGCTTCCCCTCAAATTAAACTCATCCCACAATAAACTTACAATCCAAAAATAGTCAATGAAAAATGAGCACCATCCAAGGGCGGCAGGGCCGGGGGGCGAATTTTTTTTTCCCAAACAGGTTTGCAAAATTTCATGAATTATTCAGTAGTTTGGATGAGAAGTTATGTTTATTCATCGGAATAAAACATGACGTCACAGCATTGTTGTTATTAGTTAACTAGTTACAATAAATCACTTTAAAGAACAGCTGTTGTCGAGCTGCTATACGTAGTGTAGTGGATAGTGGGAGTGGCTATGGATCAAAGATCCCGGGTTCGAATCCTGCTGTAGTAGGTCACCTCGTTTTTCCTAGTCAAATTGATATCTTTAGAGTATTTTTAATTTAAGGGGAAAAGGAGACCTAGAACCTAAGTGTTGTACAGCGATCAACGCAACTACTGAATAATTCATGAAATTGTGCAAACCTGTTTGGGAAAAATAAATTCGCGGCCGGGGGGCCGTTGCCCCCACTTTTGGGGTCAAGGAACTAGGAAACAAACTGTACCAGTTCTTTATAGTTCATAAGTTAATAGCAGTTCTTTGATTTTTGGTATAACGGGACCTATAATAAGTGCTATTGAAAATCAGGGGGAAAAAAGCAAAGAAAAGCAATTAAACTACTCTTGTGACGTCACTCTATTCAGAAAAGTGTCGATTATTTTAAAGAATGTACAGTTAACTGTACATTCTTTTAAGAATTAACAGAAAAAAAACGACTCAATGGACACAGAAATTGCTATTGTTATATTTATTACAACTTAGTAAGAGCTATGTTGACAGTTTCTCTAGAGCTCTCAACATTTGTCTTGGAGGTCTCTTTGCTGTGTCGACGCGCTTATGCGGTTTCAGCCAGGCTGACTGCTCTCCTATGGTTCTCACTGGTTCTGGCCACCGAAGCCCTTGTTGTAGAGGCGATATGCTGCCATGCTCGATCGTATGGAGTGATTCGTCCAAAAGCCGTGTTGCACAGATTTGTCACAACCTGGAATATCAACAATAACATAAATTAAATAAAATGAATGTGCCAACCCGCATGTAACAAATTGCATGTAACAAAAGGTTTGTCTAAAACATTCGAAAATGAAAATGGCCCAAGAACTTATTACGACTAAGAAAAAAAAAAGGGGGAGGATAAACATTTTTATTAGCAAGGTCCAAGCGATGGTTTGCAATTTAAAATATGTACATGTAAAAGGAATTGATTTCTTGTAAATGATAATAATTTTCGACGGAGATAGGCCATAGTTATGTCATAAGTTCGAAGGTCCTAAAAAGTACTACTAATGCACAACTTTAGGGCTGGTATACGTACAAAACGTACAACACGTACATGTACTTTACATTCGCTAACTCGCCCATGCTGTCCTGTCGTATACCCGTGTAGCAAAAACGGCAGAAAAACCAACAGAAATTGGTTTTGTTCCGAGTCTGGTTTGACATGTGATAATGAAACCGTTCAGGGTTTAACAAAAGGCTGGTATAGTTTCGACTCGGAATAATGACTACTGACGCCAAGTTACACCATAAAAAACGGGCTAAAAATAATAAGCCAAAATGAGCTGCTGAGAGCTAAGCCAAATGTTGGGAATAAAAGTTCTTGTTACCTTTTCTTGCTTATTTTCCATCATTACCTGATCTGTTACAAGGGGTCCAAATCAGCCACGAGTGTAGAAAGTTTCTTCACCTCTAAATCTGCCGCTTTAGTATAAATCCTCATTGGAGTATAAATCCTCATCGAATATGTCCCAAAATACTGGTTTGAATCATCATCAAGTAAATTGGCGAGTCAGTTCTTGAGGTGACACAACATACCGGTATTTCCCAACGTATTCCTACTCAAAAATATGTACAGATCATCACTGGAAGACATTTTAGCGGAGTTAGCAGAGACATTTTTTAAATGGTTTATTTCTTCCGAAAAAAACCTACCTCAATATATATACAAAATTATACCATAAGCATATTTACAATTAAAAACACTTCTTCTTCATGCTTTATATTGTCACAGGTAAAATGTTGACTAAGGACTCAGACCCCGACACGGACCTAGAGGTACTTTTGGAGACGGCACAATAAACCACGACTCTTAATCTCTTTTTGTTCAAATTTTGCTTCGTTCCTCGCGAGCCAGATCGTTTTTCTAAAACTACTTAATTTGTGTGCCGTCTTAATCTCCAGTACTTTTGTCTTTGGTTTTGGGAACAAAGAAAAAATTAGCGTGTCCGTGTCGGGTGGGTACGCGCGCGTGTTGTTTAAACCGCCCAGATATTGACCAAGCCACTTGCCCGCCGACTTGACCACACTGCACTCGACAAAAACATGTTCTAACGTCTCTGATCGAGCACAGTGCGGGCACAGACCCGGGTCTTTGAACCATTTACGAATTCTGTTGCCAGTGGGCAGCACGCTGTGCACGATTTTGAAATTCAACGAGGTGTGAACATTGGATAATTTGCTACACAGCGTGCGTGACCATACCGTGGCCCAGTCCTTACCAGGGCGGGCGCGCTGTACCCGGGGTTCCGATCCTTTGGCCTCAAATATGGTTACAAGGTGTTCTTTGAGTTTTATCTGTCGCCAGTTTTGAACTAAGCCCTTATATTTACGAAAATTAAACAAAACAGAACGGTAGAAATCCGGCTGTGTGTCGCAGTGTGGCAGATTTTCACGCGCCAATGACGGTTCCGCACTCCGCAGAGACAGACCGCACCAGTAGCGCGCAAGAACCCGCCACTTACCGGGTTTATCTGATAAAATACTGGCAACGTGAACACCCTGCATTGCGGCAATCTTGCTGTCTATGTCCACCATCCCCATCCCTCCCCGGGAGGGAGGGAGGCACATGGTGTCCCGGCTAACATTCTCTGGTTTGTTCCCCCAAACGAAACCAAAAATCAACTTGTTGATTTTCTTTAGTTTCTCTTTTGGGGGCGGGGCGACCTCAGCTAAGTACCAAATTTTGGATATTACAAAAGTGTTTATAAC
Organism: Crossaster papposus; assembly: GCA_037893245.1. Lineage (NCBI taxonomy): Eukaryota > Metazoa > Echinodermata > Asteroidea > Velatida > Solasteridae > Crossaster > Crossaster papposus. The sequence goes on along the minus strand of JBAIAA010000279.1, from coordinate 31,731 downwards.
TAAAACCTTCCCCTTCATTGAAAAATCACAGTCTTCCCATGCCTTGATATAGTTTTCCAGCTCCCTCAATTTCTCCTCCCACATGTCTTTACGGATGTCTCCATAACCAAAAGAAATACCGATGATTTTAGCTGATGTCACCCAAGAGATGTCAACCGGGCCCCTTGGTCGATGTTTCCATCGACCAAGAAACACGCCACTCGTTTTCCGCTGGTTTAGTTTTGCGCCTGATGCGCGCTCGTATCTCTCGACCAGCTCAAAGCTGCGGACGATAGACCTATCGTCCACTAGAATGAGGGTGGTATCGTCAGCATACATCGAAACCCTAGCTTCGGTGCCCCCCGGTAATTTAACTCCCTTAATTTTGGGGTCGGCCCTAATCGCACACCCGAGGGGCTCGAGGGCAAGGATATAAAGCAATGGCGACAGCGGACAACCTTGTCGAACCCCTCGAGATAGCGAGAAAGGCCGAGAAATATGCCCATTGCAAATCACATTACTCTCAATGTCAGTGTACAAAATTTGCACCCATTTTCTGAAATTTTCACCGAAACCGAGGGTCCCGAGGATCCGCTGAAGATACCCCCAGTCAACTCTATCAAACGCTTTCTGCTGGTCGAGTGACACGAACGCAGCAGACATATTTTTCTGGTCTACATAACTCTGAACGTTGCGGAGGAGGTGAGCATTGTCCGATATGCTTCTCCCCGCCACCGAGCAAGTCTGATCTTCGTGAATTATGCTAGGCAAAATTTTCCGCAATCTGGTGGCGAGGATTTTCGTGATGATTTTGTAATCGACATTCAACAGTGATATGGGTCGCCAATTACCCAACTCTTCACGATTTCCTTTATTTTTGTACAACAACGTAATTAGACCTGACCTTTGACTTTGACTTAGCCTACCTTCTTGAAACACACAATTCACCATATCACACATATCTTGGACCATATCACTGAAGAACGTCTTGTAAAACTCTGCGGGCAAGCCGTCCGAACCCGGGGACTTGCCCGCCGCCATATCAAACAATGCCCGCCTCACCTCGCCGACAGTCACCGGCCCCTCGAGTAACAATTTCTCGTCATGGCTCAGTGATCTGTCAATGGAATCTTTAAGAAAATCAATCTCTTTATCGTCAGTTTTGGTTTTCGTGTACAACTCGCTATAGAAATCTCTACAAATGTCGGTCATACGTTCCGGTTCAGTATGTAGCTGGCCGGAACTATCACGGAGGCCCTGCATGCGTTTTAATTCCGGGTCGTGTTCCTTGGGCCGGAAAGTACTTTTCTCGGCAGAGAAAACTGGGTCAGGAACAGAAAAATGGAAATTATTCAAAGTGTTGTACCTGGTTTTTAGGTTATGCAAATCTTCTACGCATGCGGAGTCTCCGTGGTCTATTTTGTTTTGTAAGAGATTGACTTTCCTCAAGAGTTCCTTACGCTCAGAGCTACGTTTCTTTGCTTCCCCAGCGGAAAACGCAATCACTGCACTTTTTAGTTTGATTTTCCCCCTGTCCCACCACTCAACTAAATTGTCAAAATCCCCTTTCCTCGCACCCCAACTTTCCCATTCCGAACTAACGACCTTTTTAAAATCATCCCTCCCCAGGAAAGAAGAGTTTAGTTTCCAAAAACCCCTCCCAGCGTTTTGAATTTGGTCCGTGAAAATGACAGAAATTAAATCGTGGTCAGACAGGGGGCATGCAGTGATTGCGCTACGTGCACCCTCGGACAATTCACGTGACATGTATAGGCGGTCGATTCTAGAGGCATTCTCGTTATTTTTTGAGTGCCAGGTGTATCTAGTTTCGTCTGGGTTTTCAACCCGCCATACATCGAGAAGGCTGCTCTCTCTCACGATTTTCTGGATTTCCTTGTTTCCCCTCAAACTGTGATAAGCAACCCCCTTTTTTGAATCAAGGATTAAATTCTCAATGCAATTAAAATCGCCCCCCAAGATAACATGTCTCATACCTCTTGTGTGGTTACTTAATTCGCTTTCAAAGAACTTATATCTGTCTCTCGGGTCATTTGGACCGTAAACATTCACAATACGAATTTTCGTTTTTGTGTTGGGCATTGTAATCGTGATAGAAAGCAGCCTGCCTCTGTTGTCACGCAAATAATCAGAGGGACACCACGAGTGGCGTGAAGACAGCAAAATGCCCGTCCCACAACTCGAGGTAGACCCAAAGGACCAGTACCCAACGCCGCCAAATTCACGGGCCCACGCTCTGGCTTCGAAAAAGCCAGAGACATGGGTCTCCTGCAACAGCAGAATATCAATACTCTGACTGTTGCAGAAACCGAAGACCTGACGGCGCTTCGCCTGATTCCTCAAGCCACATACATTTAAGGAAGCTACTTTAAAATTAACCATACAAAAGGTTAGCAAACAAAAGGCTACAATCAAGTAATCCATATTTCATGAGAATCTGAAAAACCATTCCCAAAGGGAAAACAAAAAAAACTAACAGTTCAGTTTTTCGTTTTCTTCCCACCGACCTTGATTTTCCACCTTTTGTCGTATTCGTCCGGTGAATGTCCCCGCTTGCTGTTCGCAGCGCTGGCCATGCTGACAACAGAAAACGTGGACGTGTTGGAGACAGAGTTCGAGCGCGAACCCGAATCCGAGCCAGAGTCCGAAACCGAACCAGAGCCCGAAAACGAACCAGAGCCCGAACCAGAATCCGAATCCCGGCCCTCGTGTCCTCCCTGGAAAATCTCGGCTGCTTCCTTAGCCAACTGGTCCTCCAGCCCGTCGAAAGGGTTATGTGTTTCCACCGACTTTGCCCATTCCACTGTACGCAGTTTAGCTGCCTCCTCGGGGGTGAAAGTCAGTTTTTTCCGGTAGTCCACTACCGGAGAGGCGGTTGCCTTGCCGTCTCTTCTCCTGGAAAACGGCCTTTCTTTCGGGTTTCTTTGCGCGGGTGGCGAGACCTGTTCTGCAGGGGATGGCCTGGCGATGTCTGTGCGGGGGTCCAACTTGACGGCTTGATGGGACGATGACTTGGTGACTTGACGGGGTGACGAATTGGCAAGTTGACGGGGTGTAGACCTGTCGACTTGACGGTTTGACGACTTGTCGGCTTGACGGGTTGACGACTTGACGACTTGGCTGGGGGTTGTTTCGCTTTTCGGGCGGGAGGTTACTTTGGTTGGTTTCTGCTGGGCTACTTCGGGGGTTGTCTTGGTTGTTTGTCGGGGAGCTACCTCAGCTTCTGAACAAGGGGTTCTCCGTTTGTTTCTTCTCTCCTTTGGCTCGGCCTCGTGGTCATGTGACGACTGCGCCGGGCTGTTGGGCGAGCTGTTACTCTTGCTGCGGGGGGCTATCTCGGAAGCCCAGCGGGCCACCGCTTGGACACCTCGCTTGGTACCCGAGGCTAGGTCCCAGAGGTTAGGCGGTCTCTCTTCTGGATCTGTGGCTGTTGTCATCTCTGTTGCCCACTCTGTCTCAGGGAGGGCAACTGGGGTGTCGTCGCTGGGGCTGTGTATTCCCTCTGAGGGCGGTGGGAAACTCATGGTTGCTGGGTGATTGGGGTGAGCTTGTGTCTCCTTGGTCTCTTCCTTCTGCCTTGTCGTATTCTTCCAAGAGCGCGGGCAAGCGCGGGCAAAATGGCCTTGCTCCCCGCATATCTTGCATAGTCGGGGTTTAGGGCAGTCGGCGGCCCGGTGGCCCGGTTGTCCGCAGTTAAAACATGGAATGTTTGGGCAGTTCGCCGCAAAGTGGCCTTCTCCACTGCAGGCTCGGCAGGTCTGAATCTGCCCTTCATAGCTTACTTGCACCCGGTAGCCTCCGATGCGAAGAAAACTAGGGATAGGTGTTCTTAGTTCTACCCGGTAGTGACGGGTGCCGTTCTTCCATTCTTGGACCGTTTGCCAACGGCCTCGGCGATTTGAAATAACTCTTCCATAGTTGGACAGTTTGGCTATTATCACCCCGTCGTCCATTTCATTGGGCGCATAACGTATATTGATGAAGGAGAAGGACCCCCCGGCTGATGTAATCGTCACTGGCTTTTGGTTCACCTTCATCTCGCTTTTCATGAATTTGTTGGCCGAGTTGACACTCATTGCAGTCACCACCCACTTGGTTGGACTCAGCTGCTGCACGCAATCTACCTCATTACGACCGGCCACTTTCTGGATGGCCTCGAAAATCTGCCCAGGGGCTGTTCCCTCGCAGAGGTGCAAGGTAACGGTTTTCTTTCTATCCAGACTCATAGCTGAAGCAATCGGCACTGTGCCCAGGGCCCGTACTTTCAGACGGACGCTGTAGTTAGCAGAGACACACCCGACGCACGAATGTATGGCATCAAACGACTTCGATGTCGAATGTACTGGGCATTTTAAACCCTTATTTAACCCAACCTTTATTCAATTGTTTGGTTACGCAACACGGAGACCAGACAGGACAAAGCTTTCACATTCCTTAGTAGCTTGTACCACCGAACAATGAACTTAAATCATCTCATACTTTGAAGCATTAGTAAGAATTGACACTTGTTGTTCCTTTTAAATATTGACAATGGGTGTAAAAGGGACGTAGTTTAAGTCGGAGAAACGACTCAAAAGGTGGACATTCTTTGATTCAAATTGGGCTCGGACGCTGCGCGTCCTCGCCCATTCGAATCAAAGAATGCCCACTTTTTCGTCATTTCTCCTTAACATAACTTAGGGCCTCCATTGAGAGGGAGAGGGAGGGGGGAGGGGGGCACGTGCCCCCCGGGTAAAATGAGTTATCAAAAAACGGGGGTGGGGGTAAAGAGGGGGAAAGGAAAGGAGTCGGATCGGATCGGATGATCTGCTGTGTCAAATTTTTGGCATAAAATAATACTGACAAAAAAGGGTTATCAATCCATATGGAACCCCAGTTTGCGACCCGCACCCGTTCAATTACTCCATGCACATATCATGAAGCCACTCGCAGAGGTCGAGGAGGCTGGACATTGGTGTTATCCGCAGAAGACAACCTGAAGGCCTGGCGCGCATCTAGCCGCTCGTTGGTATCAGAGGTGGCTCCGTTAATCAACGTATACTCGGACTATACCTGGCATCGAGGTTCGATAAATAACCCCGCGCCTGGTGGACATGACTGTGGTCATTGAATTGGCAGTAATGTCCCCTAATTGCCAATTACCCTTTTATTGCAGTATATCTGGATGAATGTTTATGTTGTTAATGACCTTGTGTAAGAATGTTACTTGGTTGGTTTGTCCATGGAGCTTTGGTTTGTCTAACCCAAGCTAGGACATTGTCCGAAAGCTCATCTTTTTGGCGACAGTTTTGCTAAATATATTTATTTTCTCGCATGTTCTAGTTTTGGGTGTGGCCCACTTTCATATATTTATAATATATTTATAATCTCCGTAATTCTTCATTTTATCTCCATATAATCTTGAAAACTTTTGCTGAAACAATCCGAGGAAAGAGGGAATCGCCTCCGATTGCACCACAAAGCATAATAGAATCCAACATTTCCCGCGCCCTTAAGCCGAAAAGGCTTCGCGCCCCGCGCTCACATTTTCAAATTTGGGGTGTGCCCCACATTCCTCACAAAACGTATATGTAATATATATTTATATATATATACATTCTCTATTATAATCTCCATAATTCTCCATTTTATCTCCATATATTTATTTTACATTTTTGCAAAAAAACTTGCAGGAAAGTGGCCAGCATTCGCCTCAGAATTGCACCGCAAAGCATATAGAATCCAAAATTGTCCCGGGCCCTTAAGCGGGCCCCGGACCCCACCCCTCAACCTTCTGACATTCCTCTCAGTGAGTGATTTCTCTTATATCTAGTGATATATCATTTTACTGTTTCATTGTTTTCTTACTTTTTATTACTACATTTATTTTCAATGAGTGAATAGATGCATATTCTGAATATTCTTTTAACATTTTAATTGTGCATATGTAGAAATGAAACAATTGCAAATCAATACAATTCAATTCATTGTCAAATACACTTTTTTACATCTCCAAATATGCAGAATTGGGAACATAATATGTTAAAAGCTTCTTCAAAGAGGAATAATAGAAGTAGGTTAATAGAAACATTGTCATTACCCGAGTGATAACTTAACCACTGATTTTGTCAAAATTCAATACATTTAACATTTTTTTTAAATGGTAATTCCTTCTTTTAAATCAAAATAGACCAAAGATATACAATCACCCTATCGCAAATACTAATATCAACAAAATCCCTACTGTGTTATTGGGACACCCCCTATTACCCCTTCACTCATTTCCAGTTTTCCACAGCCACCCCCCCCCACCCCTTGCTCGTCCAAATCACTTGCCCCCCCCCCTGACGAGGTATGCCAGGTACACCACTGAGCCTAACCCATCCTTCCTTGGCGGGATTTTGTTTGTTTTTGTTGGTGTTTTTTCTCACTCCTCCGGTTTTTCCCACAGATAACAGATAACACTGTGGGCGATAAACAAATCAAGCAACGTCATTTTAAACGTGGGTCGCACAGAGTTCAATGGAACAAACAACAAAAGGAGGATTAGGCTGAGAGATTAAAGGGTGAGGTCAGTGTGGGTAGGATCAAAGGTGGGGTAGGAACAAAAACAGAAGGGGTAAAGCCACAAGGAAAGGGGTCCAGGGTGGAGATCAAAGGGAAGAACTAACAAATAAGTATGAATAGGAGTAATGAGGAGGGGGGGGGGGCGGTTTGAGGAAAACCAGAGAAGTGAGAACAAACAAAAACAAAAACAAAATTCTGGCAAGGAATGAATCTGAAACAGATGACAAATGGAGAAAAAATAGAAGTTAATCATTTCCTAGTTGGATGTTAAGCCCATGTGGTTGAATAGTCCGAAGACGTTTCATCCAGACTTTCTCCCGGCTGAGGCGGACTGAGTCTTTCCGATGGCCAAGTGATTCTATGCCCTGAAGAATCATATCAGAAATGCAATGGTTAGGCTGGTTAAAGTGATGTCCTACAGGGGTATCCAGTTTCTTGGTGTTGACAGTCGATCGATGACCGTAGAAACGCTTTTTTAGGGCATATTGGGTATGCAAAAAGAGTGGCTCTCGTACGATGAAGTTTATGAGGGAACATTCAACATGAAAACTTATTTGACGTCATCTTTTTACATTATTATCTGCTCACTAAACGTAAAAGAAACCGATCTCTTAGATACCATAACTCTACAGTACACGGTTAAACGTTTTGCGTAGTCAACCCCCAAGACCCCACGGTAAAATAAACAAATTTACGTTCACACTCAAAGATATAGTTACGGTAAAGTAATCGATAATCGAGACGAGCGTTTATCGTTAAATATACAAATTTATATGAAAATGTGTCGTTTACTAATAAAAACATGACGACCGATATGTATCCTAACAAAAAAAAGGGCATTTCGTCTTCAAAAGATGGAAGATAGTCAAAACGAAATTATTCGCCAACAATATCAAAGAAGCTTATCAAAAAACTTACAACCTCAGACTCTCAGTGAGCAAAACTTATTCTTAAACGGTATTGTTTATGATACCACACATGCTGTCATTTAAAGACAAATCATACTGCAGTATCCCTCGTATGCATCATAACAAAAGATCAGGCTGTCGCAGTCGTTGTTGGTGTAAATGTCAAATTTGTTAAACACTGCAAATATTACTTGTTGGCAGTGACGGTGATTACTCAAAAGTAGCTTTGGCGACTTGTGACTCCATTTTATTTGTTGGGTTCGATCACAAAATTATCTATCTCTATCTCGTCGCTGTCGGTGTGGTCCATCTTGTGGTTTTTCAGGTAGTTGCTGCGACTGAACGATTTTCCACAGATGTCGCATGCGTACGGTTTCTCATTAGTGTGGGTCATCTGGTGTCGCTTGAGGTGTCCATTGTGCGCGAATGATTTTCCACAGATATCGCATGGTTAAGGTTTCTCATTAGTGTGGGTCATCTGGTGTTGCTTGAGGTTTCCATTGTGCGCGAATGATTTTCCACAGATGTTGCATGTGTACGGTTTATTATTGGTGTGGGTCATCTGGTGTTGCTTGAGGTTTCTACTCCGATTGAAAGATTTTTCACAGATGTCGTATGCGTACGGTTTCTCATTGGTGTGGTTCATCTGGTGTCGTTTGAGGGTTGTACTCCGATTGAAAGATTTTTCACAGATGTCGCATACGTACGGTTTATCATTGGTGTGGGTCATCTGGTGTCGTTTGAGGTCTCCATTCTGCGTGAATGATTTTCCACAGATGTCGCATGCGTACGGTTTCTCATTGGTGTGGGTCATCTGGTGTTGGTTGAGGTTTCCATTGTGCACGAATGATTTTCCACAGATGTCGCATGTGTACGGTTTCTCATTGGTGTGGGTCATCTGGTGTCGTTTGAGGTCTCCATTCTGCGTGAATGATTTTCCACAGATGTCGCATGCGTACGGTTTCTCATTGGTGTGGGTCATCTGGTGTTGGTTGAGGTTTCCATTGTGCGCGAATGATTTTCCACAGATGTCGCATGTGTACGGTTTCTCATTGGTGTGGGTCATCTGGTGTTTCTTGAGGTTTCCATTGTGCGCGAATGATTTTTCACAGATGTCGCATGCGTACGGTTTCTCATTGGTGTGGGTCATCTGGTGTCGCTTGAGGTCTCTATTGTGCATGAATGATTTTCCACAGATGTCGCATGTGTACGGTTTCTCATTAGTGTGGGTCATCTGGTGTTGCTTGAGGTTTCTACTCTGATTGAAAGATTTTTCACAGATGTCGCATGCGTACGGTTTCTCATTGGTGTGGGTCATCCTGTGTCGTTTACGGTCTCCATTCAGCCTGAACGATTTTCCACAGATGTCACATGTGTACGGTTTCTCATTGGTGTTGGTCATCTGGTGACGCCCGAGGTCTCCATTCTGCAGGAACGATTTTCCACAAATATCGCATGTGTACGGTTTCTCATTGGTGTGGGATATTTGATGTCGCTTGAGGTTAGATTTCAATGTAAAGGTTTTGCTGCAGATGTCGCATGAGTGCCCTTTCTCCTTGATGTGCATTTTACATGTAAAACTAGGAGTCATTTCGGCAATGATTTGGCCGTGTCTTATTTGCTGTATCCTCCAAACTAGCAGTCTCGTCTACATCCGACTCTTCAAAATGTACAAAGATAAAAAGCAGCAAAAAGTAAAATGTTCTACTAAAAAATAGGTGTCGTCACGCCCTGTTCTTAGAATACACAGTACATTCAGCGGCGTAATTAGGGGTAATTTTTTAAGGGGTACTTAGTTGTCAAACCGCTCGACCCTGTTCCACCGCTTGACCCGTCCCACCGCTCGACCCGTCCTACAAAAGTGCTTAACACAAAAAAGGTCTTGCTCAGTAATAAAAGGTTATCGGCCAAAACTCCACGTGCTTTTCATTCATAACAAAAACCAGCAGAATACCAGTCACAAACAATGAATATCATCAACTGAAGTTTTGGTTTGTACCTCGTTTTTTTCAAGGAAATTGTTTTAACTAAACAAATGTTGGTGCTATTCTGCTACTAAACACAAGTAACATTAACAACAGTAACGTGTTATGAACGTGGCCCCTGCTGGTTCTAAGCATGGAGGTACATGTATGGAGGAGAATACGACTCACAACAGAAAATCATTTTACTCTCGTTTTCACCTTGTTGAAGAAGTCAAGGCACAAATTCAGACTTCGGCCCACTTATACCCGGATATATACGCGCTGCACAGCGAGTGTTCACAATTATTTTTCGGAGGCCAGAGAGACTTTGGGTCAACTCGTCGTACCCGGGTCAACTCGTACCCGCGTCAAGTCGCACCCGAGACAAGTCGCACCCGAGTTACCCGAGTCAAGTCGTATTCCCCTCCCATTAATTGAATTTTCTTTTTACCATAGTAATATTTTCTCAACATATTCTAAATAAATTTGATGTATGTTTCTTTTTCACTGGATGGCTATCGCTATTCGCGACTTTGTGAACTTCTTTAAATGCAATTGGCTATAGGAATGTTTCGTAAGGAATATCTCTTTAACCCTAACCCCCTAGGCTCTCGCACTAGGAAGCATACCAAACCTAACAAACTTCAACAGCTCACACATGTTCAGTAATTTTTGGTACACTGTACTGAACCTAACAGTACTAAACCTGCCAAACTCCAACAGTTGAAGTTTTATTGACTTGGAACAGTGATAACTGGCCAGTGGTATTATGTGTTTTAGTGGGGACACACATACAAAAAGGTGTAAGTGTACATACACTTACAGTTGACCAGGAACTGTGCCGTGACAATGTGGGTCACTCACGTATAAATGCCTGTGCATTCTCAAAATTTCTAACATTTTGACAAGTCTCATGCCTTTCTGTCCTGAACCTCACAGAATTCAACAGGGTCTCCCTGGGCCTTTGGTACTGAGTCAAACAAAGTCTAACAACAAGTTGTTACGGTTTGGTACCAAACCTGCCAAAACCTAGCGAAAGCTGCAGTTGGAGTTTGATGGGTTAGGGTTAATAAATATTTTTATTATCGAAAAAATTATGAATGGTATAGTAATTGTTATTCAATTTTTTTGATCGATTTCATATTAATGATTTGTAATTATTGTCGAAAAATTAAGAATTATATTTTGTTTTTCGATTTTTAGTTATTTGATGAATGAATTACTGCAAACTCCGTGTTTTACCATTGACCAAGAATATTTAGACAAGAAAGTTGTTGAAGTTGGCTTTTTGAAGTACTGCACACGGCTCAAATCTCTTTTGTGAATGGGTTGGTTCTGAAAAGAACCGGTTGTTTTAATCTGGTTGGCTCTGAAAAGAGCCGTTATTATAGATCAAATCTGAAGACAACAATCCTATACACAAAAGTACCCGATTTAAATACTATTAATTTTGTTGTATGATTTTCATTCCCTTAAACTTATATTTTGAGAAAAAATTGTGCCCGAGTCAACTAGTCTGTCACTGCGCTAAAATGACGCTACCTCTTCAACGTCTTCACGCGCGCTGTAACTATCCTGCTTATCAGTTACAACAATTTAGGTTCGGATTCATCGATATATTGGGCGACTTAGACTCAGGAGTAAACGATTAACTGCTTTATTCTTGATAGATTCAATATTGATTAGAAATCACAGGTACATACAATAATCGGCCATCTTTGATTATATCCCATCATGCTCCATTCAAGCCCTACGTCATTGCTATACAGTACAATAAACATACAGTTGGTGATACGTGTGTAATCCCGTTACACTCCCCCCGACTAGATTGGCCTGTAAAAAATTGAAAAATATTGTCGTGAAAACTTGAAAGCTGTTTCACCTACCGGTATCAAAAAGAAAATCATACAATTATTTTTCCTGTTCCTTTAAAAGATGGCACAAGGGTTATAAACAACTGCTTGCATTACTAAACATTACCAAGTTAGTGCTTCAAACAAAAATAGTTGCAAGGTGATACACTTTTTAAGTCCTTTTTTCAATCACGATGAATTTACACAAACATTCTGTTGGGTTTCTTCCCCAGATGAATAAATCATGCAAAAAAAAATGTTTTGCAAACAACTGGAAAAACGTTGCAGAATACCAGTCACAAACAATGAATATCATCAACTGAAGTTTTGGTTTGTACCTCGTTTTTTTCAAGGAAATTGTTTTAACTAAACAAATGTTGGTGCTATTCTGCTACTAAACACAAGTAACATTAACAACAGTAACGTGTTATGAACGTGGCCCCTGCTGGTTCTAAGCATGGAGGTACATGTATGGAGGAGAATACGACTCACAACAGAAAATCATTTTACTCTCGTTTTCACCTTGTTGAAGAAGTCAAGGCACAAATTCAGACTTCGGCCCACTTATACCCGGATATATACGCGCTGCACAGCGAGTGTTCACAATTATTTTTCGGAGGCCAGAGAGACTTTGGGTCAACTCGTCGTACCCGGGTCAACTCGTACCCGCGTCAAGTCGCACCCGAGACAAGTCGCACCCGAGTTACCCGAGTCAAGTCGTATTCCCCTCCCATTAATTGAATTTTCTTTTTACCATAGTAATATTTTCTCAACATATTCTAAATAAATTTGATGTATGTTTCTTTTTCACTGGATGGCTATCGCTATTCGCGACTTTGTGAACTTCTTTAAATGCAATTGGCTATAGGAATGTTTCGTAAGGAATATCTCTTTAACCCTAACCCCCTAGGCTCTCGCACTAGGAAGCATACCAAACCTAACAAACTTCAACAGCTCACACATGTTCAGTAATTTTTGGTACACTGTACTGAACCTAACAGTACTAAACCTGCCAAACTCCAACAGTTGAAGTTTTATTGACTTGGAACAGTGATAACTGGCCAGTGGTATTATGTGTTTTAGTGGGGACACACATACAAAAAGGTGTAAGTGTACATACACTTACAGTTGACCAGGAACTGTGCCGTGACAATGTGGGTCACTCACGTATAAATGCCTGTGCATTCTCAAAATTTCTAACATTTTGACAAGTCTCATGCCTTTCTGTCCTGAACCTCACAGAATTCAACAGGGTCTCCCTGGGCCTTTGGTACTGAGTCAAACAAAGTCTAACAACAAGTTGTTACGGTTTGGTACCAAACCTGCCAAAACCTAGCGAAAGCTGCAGTTGGAGTTTGATGGGTTAGGGTTAATAAATATTTTTATTATCGAAAAAATTATGAATGGTATAGTAATTGTTATTCAATTTTTTTGATCGATTTCATATTAATGATTTGTAATTATTGTCGAAAAATTAAGAATTATATTTTGTTTTTCGATTTTTAGTTATTTGATGAATGAATTACTGCAAACTCCGTGTTTTACCATTGACCAAGAATATTTAGACAAGAAAGTTGTTGAAGTTGGCTTTTTGAAGTACTGCACACGGCTCAAATCTCTTTTGTGAATGGGTTGGTTCTGAAAAGAACCGGTTGTTTTAATCTGGTTGGCTCTGAAAAGAGCCGTTATTATAGATCAAATCTGAAGACAACAATCCTATACACAAAAGTACCCGATTTAAATACTATTAATTTTGTTGTATGATTTTCATTCCCTTAAACTTATATTTTGAGAAAAAATTGTGCCCGAGTCAACTAGTCTGTCACTGCGCTAAAATGACGCTACCTCTTCAACGTCTTCACGCGCGCTGTAACTATCCTGCTTATCAGTTACAACAATTTAGGTTCGGATTCATCGATATATTGGGCGACTTAGACTCAGGAGTAAACGATTAACTGCTTTATTCTTGATAGATTCAATATTGATTAGAAATCACAGGTACATACAATAATCGGCCATCTTTGATTATATCCCATCATGCTCCATTCAAGCCCTACGTCATTGCTATACAGTACAATAAACATACAGTTGGTGATACGTGTGTAATCCCGTTACACTCCCCCCGACTAGATTGGCCTGTAAAAAATAGAAAAATATTGTCGTGAAAACTTGAAAGCTGTTTCACCTACCGGTATCAAAAAGAAAATCATACAATTATTTTTCCTGTTCCTTTAAAAGATGGCACAAGGGTTATAAACAACTGCTTGCATTACTAAACATTACCAAGTTAGTGCTTCAAACAAAAATAGTTGCAAGGTGATACACTTTTTAAGTCCTTTTTTCAATCACGATGAATTTACACAAACATTCTGTTGGGTTTCTTCCCCAGATGAATAAATCATGCAAAAAAAAATGTTTTGCAAACAACTGGAAAAACGTTGCAGAATACCAGTCACAAACAATGAATATCATCAACTGAAGTTTTGGTTTGTACCTCGTTTTTTTCAAGGAAATTGTTTTAACTAAACAAATGTTGGTGCTATTCTGCTACTAAACACAAGTAACATTAACAACAGTAACGTGTTATGAACGTGGCCCCTGCTGGTTCTAAGCATGGAGGTACATGTATGGAGGAGAATACGACTCACAACAGAAAATCATTTTACTCTCGTTTTCACCTTGTTGAAGAAGTCAAGGCACAAATTCAGACTTCGGCCCACTTATACCCGGATATATACGCGCTGCACAGCGAGTGTTCACAATTATTTTTCGGAGGCCAGAGAGACTTTGGGTCAACTCGTCGTACCCGGGTCAACTCGTACCCGCGTCAAGTCGCACCCGAGACAAGTCGCACCCGAGTTACCCGAGTCAAGTCGTATTCCCCTCCCATTAATTGAATTTTCTTTTTACCATAGTAATATTTTCTCAACATATTCTAAATAAATTTGATGTATGTTTCTTTTTCACTGGATGGCTATCGCTATTCGCGACTTTGTGAACTTCTTTAAATGCAATTGGCTATAGGAATGTTTCGTAAGGAATATCTCTTTAACCCTAACCCCCTAGGCTCTCGCACTAGGAAGCATACCAAACCTAACAAACTTCAACAGCTCACACATGTTCAGTAATTTTTGGTACACTGTACTGAACCTAACAGTACTAAACCTGCCAAACTCCAACAGTTGAAGTTTTATTGACTTGGAACAGTGATAACTGGCCAGTGGTATTATGTGTTTTAGTGGGGACACACATACAAAAAGGTGTAAGTGTACATACACTTACAGTTGACCAGGAACTGTGCCGTGACAATGTGGGTCACTCACGTATAAATGCCTGTGCATTCTCAAAATTTCTAACATTTTGACAAGTCTCATGCCTTTCTGTCCTGAACCTCACAGAATTCAACAGGGTCTCCCTGGGCCTTTGGTACTGAGTCAAACAAAGTCTAACAACAAGTTGTTACGGTTTGGTACCAAACCTGCCAAAACCTAGCGAAAGCTGCAGTTGGAGTTTGATGGGTTAGGGTTAATAAATATTTTTATTATCGAAAAAATTATGAATGGTATAGTAATTGTTTTTCAATTTTTTTGATCGATTTCATATTAATGATTTGTAATTATTGTCGAAAAATTAAGAATTATATTTTGTTTTTCGATTTTTAGTTATTTGATGAATGAATTACTGCAAACTCCGTGTTTTACCATTGACCAAGAATATTTAGACAAGAAAGTTGTTGAAGTTGGCTTTTTGAAGTACTGCACACGGCTCAAATCTCTTTTGTGAATGGGTTGGTTCTGAAAAGAACCGGTTGTTTTAATCTGGTTGGCTCTGAAAAGAGCCGTTATTATAGATCAAATCTGAAGACAACAATCCTATACACAAAAGTACCCGATTTAAATACTATTAATTTTGTTGTATGATTTTCATTCCCTTAAACTTATATTTTGAGAAAAAATTGTGCCCGAGTCAACTAGTCTGTCACTGCGCTAAAATGACGCTACCTCTTCAACGTCTTCACGCGCGCTGTAACTATCCTGCTTATCAGTTACAACAATTTAGGTTCGGATTCATCGATATATTGGGCGACTTAGACTCAGGAGTAAACGATTAACTGCTTTATTCTTGATAGATTCAATATTGATTAGAAATCACAGGTACATACAATAATCGGCCATCTTTGATTATATCCCATCATGCTCCATTCAAGCCCTACGTCATTGCTATACAGTACAATAAACATACAGTTGGTGATACGTGTGTAATCCCGTTACACTCCCCCCGACTAGATTGGCCTGTAAAAAATTGAAAAATATTGTCGTGAAAACTTGAAAGCTGTTTCACCTACCGGTATCAAAAAGAAAATCATACAATTATTTTTCCTGTTCCTTTAAAAGATGGCACAAGGGTTATAAACAACTGCTTGCATTACTAAACATTACCAAGTTAGTGCTTCAAACAAAAATAGTTGCAAGGTGATACACTTTTTAAGTCCTTTTTTCAATCACGATGAATTTACACAAACATTCTGTTGGGTTTCTTCCCCAGATGAATAAATCATGCAAAAAAAAATGTTTTGCAAACAACTGGAAAAACGTTGCACCAGATCTAAACAAGTAAATAGAAAACAGTGTTAAACAGTTAGCAAAACACAACAGTATCACAGTCAATCAGTTCTCATTGATCATGGATTTCAGTCCGCGAAATCAACAGATTGGACGTAGCAAAGTTCAACACAGTTTAACTTGATCAACATGGACCACAAGTTCCTTAGACGGTTTTGACATGTCCACGAGTTTGAGGTTCACCGGGGTCAAGCACTCCTTCACAAGGTATGGACCCCGCCACAGAGGTGCTAGCTTGGCGTTGAAGTTGGCCTGAGCTGGAGCGATCACGTTGCATTTCCGATGCTCTGATAATCAGTTTCAATCGCCCGAATATCGGCATAATCCTGCCGACTACGCCAGTGTAACAGATCTAAACAAGATCTAAACAAGTAAATAGAAAACAGTGTTAAACAGTTAGCAAAACACAACAGTATCACAGTCAATCAGTTCTCATTGATCATGGATTTCAGTCCGCGAAATCAACAGATTGGACGTAGCAAAGTTCAACACAGTTTAACTTGATCAACATGGACCACAAGTTCCTTAGACGGTTTTGACATGTCCACGAGTTTGAGGTTCACCGGGGTCAAGCACTCCTTCACAAGGTATGGACCCCGCCACAGAGGTGCTAGCTTGGCGTTGAAGTTGGCCTGAGCACTCGATTTTGGGTGGGTGCGAACCATTACATGTCTGCCCTCAGTGATGTCTGGTGGTCGTCGACGTTTATCGTAGTGCTTCTTGCGTTTGGCATGAGCACGCGCGTTGTCTGCATATTTCCACATGTATCTTGAGCGCTGCGTCATCTGTGATGGTGTCAGTCTGGGTCAGTGTGTTCCACTTGTTGCTAAGTGGCGTCGTCATCTTTCCACCCAACATTCTATCCCAGCTACCTAGGTCACATCGAAGGAGAACACCTGCAGTCTTAGCACCCAGCGTGCGAACTTTCCAGTAAGTCGAGCCTTCTTGAAAAGCCAAGTGAGGGCCTGGTGATCGGTGACGACTTGGAAATGGCTGCCCTCGAGGTAGACAAGCCACTTTTCTAGTGCCCATATCACCGCTAAGCATTCTCTCTCTGTAGTGCTGTAATTGCGTTCCGGAGCATCCAGGGATCGGCTTGCGTAAGCGATTGCGTGCAAGTGTCCATCATTTTCCTGCAATAGGACTGCCCCCAGACCAGAGTCGCTGACATCAGTATGGACAACCAGGGGTCTAGACAGATCTGGGTAGACTAGCACTGGTTCGGAAGCGAGGATAGACTTCAGCTGTTTGAACGATGCATTACGCTCATCTGTCCAGTCCCACTCAACTTCCTTATGTCGCAGTCGGTTAAGTGGTGCAGCCACATCAGCTAGATTGGGGATGAACTTGGCGTACCATGTTACCATGTAAGTATATTGCTCTATCCATGTCCATGTTGTCCGAGTCCAACATTAAAGATTAAGTTGTTGGGAAGTTGACACAACTCAAAAATTCACTGCTCAATTAACTGTTCAAAGTTCACCAATCAGGCAGGTGTAGACTAACATAAGCAATAATTTCCCACACTGCTATATTTTATCGATGTCCAAGTAGAACACTACGAGGTTTCAAAGATAACAAGTTCTGTTCATATGTCTCATTTGTTCACGTTACTCACGCCCATTCATCACTGGAGCGATCACGTTGCATTTCCGATGCTCTGATAATCAGTTTCAATCGCCCGAATATCGGCATAATCCTGCCGACTACGCCAGTGTAACTATCCTGCTTATCAGTTACGAGCTGACTCGGGCACGAGCTGACTCGGGCACGAGCTGACTCGGGCACGAGCTGACTCGGGCACGAGCTGACTCGGGCACGAGCTGACTCGGGCACGAGCTGACTCGGGCACGAGCTGACTCGGGCACGAGCTGACTCGGGCACGAGCTGACTCGGGCACGAGCTGACTCGGGCACGAGCTGACTCGGGCACGAGCTGACTCGGGCACGAGCTGACTCGGGCACGAGCTGACTCGGGCACGAGCTGACTCGGGCACGAGCTGACTCGGGCACGAGCTGACTCGGGCACGAGCTGACTCGGGCACGAGCTGACTCGGGCACGAGCTGACTCGGGCACGAGCTGACTCGGGCACGAGCTGACTCGGGCACGAGCTGACTCGGGCACGAGCTGACTCGGGCACGAGCTGACTCGGGCACGAGCTGACTCGGGCACGAGCTGACTCGGGCACGAGCTGACTCGGGCACGAGCTGACTCGGGCACGAGCTGACTCGGGCACGAGCTGACTCGGGCACGAGCTGACTCGGGCACGAGCTGACTCGGGCACGAGCTGACTCGGGCACGAGCTGACTCGGGCACGAGCTGACTCGGGCACGAGCTGACTCGGGCACGAGCTGACTCGGGCACGAGCTGACTCGGGCACGAGCTGACTCGGGCACGAGCTGACTCGGGCACGAGCTGACTCGGGCACGAGCTGACTCGGGCACGAGCTGACTCGGGCACGAGCTGACTCGGGCACGAGCTGACTCGGGCACGAGCTGACTCGGGCACGAGCTGACTCGGGCACGAGCTGACTCGGGCACGAGCTGACTCGGGCACGAGCTGACTCGGGCACGAGCTGACTCGGGCACGAGCTGACTCGGGCACGAGCTGACTCGGGCACGAGCTGACTCGGGCACGAGCTGACTCGGGCACGAGCTGACTCGGGCACGAGCTGACTCGGGCACGAGCTGACTCGGGCACGAGCTGACTCGGGCACGAGCTGACTCGGGCACGAGCTGACTCGGGCACGAGCTGACTCGGGCACGACTTGACTCGGGCACGAGCTGACTCGGGCACGACTTGACTTGGGTGTAAAACTTGGGGTACGAGTTGACATGGGTCGACTTTGGGTCAACTCGTACGAGCTGACTCGTGTACGAGTTGAATCGGGTACGACTTGACTTGGGTACGACTTGACTTGGGTACGACTTGACTTGGGTACGACTTGACTTGGGTACGACTTGACTTGGGTACGACTTGACTTGGGTACGACTTGACTTGGGTACGACTTGACTTGGGTACGACTTGACTTGGGTACGACTTGACTTGGGTACGACTTGACTTGGGTACGACTTGACTTGGGTACGACTTGACTTGGGTACGACTTGACTTGGGTACGACTTGACTTGGGTACAACTTGACTTGGGTGTAAAATTTGGGGTACGCGTTGACTTGGGTGCGAGTTGACCCATTTCCACGATTTTCCACAGATGTTGCATGCGTACGGTTTCTCATTGGTGTGGGTCATGATCATCTGGTGTTGCTTGAGGTTTCTATTGTGCATGAACGATTTTCCACAGATATCGATACGGTTTCTCATTGGTATAGGTCATATCTGGTGACGTAGCAGTTGAGCCTGGTGTCCATATAGTCTGCGTGAACAATTGTTCACAGATGTTCGGTCCTACTATTCACCGACAACACACCGACAACACACCGACAACACACCGACAACACATCCAAAACGTATTCTATATTGAAAAACAAGTTATAGCGCTGTAATATACACGATACAAAAGAGTGTCATTGTGCTTGAGGTTACATTTCTTTTGTAAAAATGATGTTTTTATCACGCGAAAAAATATCTTTAACCAGCACGGTGGTTGGCCGCCATCTTGCCTTTGCGCGGAGTTGGCCTATACCATTTTATGTACGGGTGTGCAGGAAATTTAATTATCATGTCATACACAACAGAGGGCGCCCTGTATGGTTTTATGCTGCCTGACAATACTGTTTTCTTATCATCTCAATTTAAATGAAGGTCAATCAGTGCAAAAATGTTTGAAAGCCAATAATTATTTATAGGCCTATTCCTAAAATTCAAAATTAAAAAAAATTACGAGCACACATTAGTAACAGTAGGCTATACTAGGCCTAGGGGCCGGGGGCCTACTACTAGTACCGTAATACTTAAAACAATTCAAATTGAGAACAGGACAAATTTAGTTAGGTAATTAATAGATTTGATTTTGATTAAACTTTGAAAAATAAGTTTGATTAAAATTGCTAATTATCCTACCGTACCAGAGTACTCGAATGTTAAATGTTGTCTCCCCATATAAAACAAAGCATATTAGTAGGCCATGTCATATCAAAACTCACCTTCCATTCTAAATAACTTTAAGTCAGCATAAAACCGTACAGGGCGCCCTCTGTTGTGTATGACATAATAATTAAATTTCCTGCACACCCGTACATAAAATGGTATAGGCCAACTCCGCGCAAAGGCAAGATGGCGGCCAACCACCGTGCTGGTTAAAGAAATTTTTCCGCGTGATAAAAACATCATTTTAATTTTACAAAAGAAATGTAACCTCAAGCACAATGACACTCTTTTGTATCGTGTATATTACATTGCTAAATCTTTTTTGTCAATATAGAGTAGGTTTTGGATGTGTTGTCGGTGTGTTGTCGGTGCTGTGCCTGGGGTGCGTTCCACTCCAGCGAACGTTGCCAACGTTGGCCAACGTTAGCGTTGTTCGCGTGAGTGGAACGCAATGTGCGCCAATTATGTTGGCCAACGTTAGCGAAAACGGCGAACGACATTCCGAGCTGTTCGCTGTTGGCCAGTGACGTATTTTAATGATGGCGAAGCGGTTAGCAGACGGCAGGGTGCTTTTCACGTTTTTTATTTACGTTTTATACTTTTCGTTATAAACGGTGGATTGTTTTGAGCATTCACAGGGATCTTTTAAAGAAAAATAATGAGTTGGACAAAAAGCAACGAACCAAACGATGTCACTTTCACTGGGCGCCGCCATTTTGAAAACGTAGTTTTTAAAATATCGTTCCACTTTAACTAACGCCAACTCAAAACGTTGGCGAACGTTCGCGCAAACAGTTCGCGTAAGTGGAACGCACCCCTGTTGTCGGTGTGTTGTCGGTGCATGAATAGGACCCCAGATGTTGCTTGTTGTATGTATACGGTTTCTCAACAACATGATTTAACTCGCAATTACTCAAATAAAACACCGTCAATACAACAAAACATATAGTCAACACATCCCCTGTTTACCCACGAAATTAAATATTATATTCTGCAGTTTAAACAAGCATAAATGTCATGAAACTTGTCTACATTATCTCGCCAAACTTACCATGGGATATGGTTCACGTGCGTATTCTGCCATTTTTGGTTGCCAAATTACTTTTTTTGTTAGCGCCCTCTTTTGATAGATGGCGTCATCACTGGGAGCACGTGGATTTTATTTGCTCGTTTCGTTGGGGATCGTGCGATTGCGAGCGCACACGATATCGCATGTGATGGGATGTTATGTGACACCAAACCCAACAAAACAAACACACACACATCCAAATAGAATTAACATCTTGTCATTTTCGATTTGATATGAATGACAATTGTATTTCAACCAATAAAAACAAAACCATAATAGGAGCCAAAGAAGATCTGAGAAGGATGCAATACCGATGTAGCTAAAACAGCCATGTGAATGGAAAATTGATATCAAATATAAGTTTTGCGTCCAAAGAAAGATGGGTCATATAAAATGATACTGAATTTAAAGACTTTAAATAAGCATGTAAAATACCATCGTTTTCAGATGGAAACTTTGCAGTCAGCTATACAGCCGAACAAAAACTGCTGGCATCTATTGATCTTCGTGATGCTTATTACCCTGTGCCAATTGCATACGAACACTGAAATATCTTAAATTTCAGTGGGGAGACTATTTCTATATCGATTCGCATGCCTCCCAAATGGGCTTAAATTGCTTCAGCTCCACGTGTATTCACCAAGGTCATGAAACCTTTTTTCTGTCCTCAGAGACAAGGGATTACAATCAGTTGCATAATATAGATGATTCGTTGTAATTTGTATGCTGAATCATTATGTCGAATGTTGCACAAATGTGAAAGTTAATAAACTATAGTTAATGAACCAAACTGGGCTTATTGTTCATGACCATAAACCAGTCGTTAATCCGACACAAACATCTCCTTCCTCATCACGGTCTCCTTGTCCTCCAACGTTCACGTTGCCATCGTTCGTCTCAGCTTCTGAGCGGGCTTGGGCATCCGCAGCCAATTCGGAACTAGCCGACAAATCTGCCCATCAACAGCACGTTCTGTTGAGTTTTTTTTAGTACGGACATCTGCTGTAATTAAAAGAATCATAACTTTGAACTATATACTGTCAATAATTTTAGGGAGACAACACAAGGAATCCTCGTGTCATGGTTTATGTTTTTGTTAATGAAAGTCCATTAAATTTTGTTTATTGCAGTCTCTATCATTGCACTGTTTACGTTATAATCATGTATAGGTGAACGGGCAATTTTACCCGATCTGAACTGGATACCAACGGACTGCGAACAGGTTAAAGACGAGATGGACATATTGAGGACTGCCCATTTGCACGTGACGTCAGCTTCTAACTTTCGCAGATCTAGTATACGCACTTTCCAGAATATACTTATTGCGTTTTGGGGGGAGGCTAGACAAAAGTTCAAGGTGGGGGGGAGGGGGGGGGGGGAGAGAATAAAGCACCATCTAGCACCCCGTAGAACCGCGCCTGTCGTTCGCTTTATCTGGAGGATGCGCTAACAGTAAAAAGTTTGCATATGCGAGGAATGAGGAATATTTTTGATCTCCGTGATTTTATTTACTACATAATCTTTCAATGGTTCAGTAGTCATATCGTTCCACATGAGAAGACACGCGCATGCGTATACGGCTGATGCAAAACGCATCAAACGTAGAGGCCACTCCCGAACTGTAAACTTCCTGTGGCATGTCGAATGTCTTATGACCTCGGCCGATTTGAACGAGTTATCTTTGCGCAGAAGCGATATCGTAACCAATGAGGCACTTTTGCCTTTTGGCTAAGATCAAGTGCTACCAGCTTGATCTCGCATCTTAGCCATGTCCTTAAACAGGAACCGGACGGTAGAGCTGCATCTACCGCTGAGGACAGCACCAGCGATGGTCTTTACCCTTTTGGAGGAGCAGTTGAAGGAGCCTGAAATCGAATGTGTTCAGCAACTTGGTGAGAAGCGCTGGGCCGTGACGGTAACAACGGAGGCGCTAGCAGAACGCTTGCGTGGAGCAGACTTCTTCGTCGATGGACATGTACAGCGGACCAACAGTAACGTCAGCAGGGGGGCATACGACTTTCGTCAACATCAGATACGCGCCTGACGAGATGCTGGATGGCCCCATCGTCATCAAGCTGTCCCAGTACGGCCGGGTGGTAGGGATCCGCCGTGGACGTTGGCAGACAAGGCTTGGATACAAAAACGGTACGAGGCATGCCCGTTTGGAGCTGAAGACGGCAATCCCCAGCTACATCCAGGTTGGCGGGTTTCGTCTACTTGTGCACAAAATGAGGGACAGCAACAGACGTGCCGATCTTGCGGGGGTGAGGGACATTTCGCAGCGCAGTGCCCAAACATTCCATGTTTTAACTGCCGTCAGCCAGGCCACCGTAGCGCGGATTGTCCTGAGCCCCAAAAGTGTTTGGTTTGCGGGGAAGTAGGCTACTTGGCAAAAGATTGCTCCCAGTCTTGGAGGAACACCACAGCTAGGAATCGACACACCGTGACTTTTCCTCCACCATCCTCGGGCATGGAAAGCGAATCCGGCACCGACATAGAAGTGAGCAATTCAAACCACCAGGTAGTCCCCGGAATACCGGCTCCACCGGGTTTCTGGGACGAGCCCCACCCCGTTCAAAAACCCACTACCAAGCCAGTGAACACTACCAAGACGGTGAACACTACCAAGCTAGTGAACACTATCAAGCCAGTAAACACTATCAAGCCAGTGAACACTATCAAGCCAGTGAACACTATCAAGCCAGTGAATACTGCCAAGCCAGTGAATACTATCAAGCCAGTGAACACTATCAAGCCAGTGAATACTATCAAGCCAGTGAATACTATCAAGCCAGTGAATACTACCAAGCGAGCCCCAGTGACGACGAAGGCTGTGTCACCCGCCAAGTCCAATGAAACCCCCAAGCCTCATCGAAAAACACAGTCCGCCGAGACCCGTGCCGAGCCCACGACCACGACCACCAAGCCACTTCCGGTAAACTTGCCCAACACACGTTTACCAGCAAGCCACGCCCAGTTATACCCTCCGCCCGGTCCACGTCCGCCACTAAATCGTGCCCGGCAGTGAAACCGGCGGAAAAGATTGCTCAGCCCGCTATAAATATGTACACGGCCGCGGCTCGTACGAGCTCCCCGAAGAGCGCACACGTCGTGAAATCTGCTGGACCCAGCACGCGCGGAGCAACGGCCCTACTACCAGCCCAAACGACATCGCAGCCCTCGACCCTCTTCCCCTTGTCTCCCAGCCTCCCGGCGGAACCAGCCCAGTGGAGCAAGCCCAGAAGCAAGCATCGTACCCCTAGCTCTACCTTCTTTGAGGAAAAGCTACAGTTCACTACCGAGGCAGCATCTGGACTGGTAACCCGCGACTGGGCTGTTGCAACGGCCAATACCTACGACGGGCTGGAAGACGAATTGGCCAAGGGGGTGGCAGAGGTTTTAGGTGAGCAACCACTCATTGAAACACTCTTCGGCAGCGACTCCGGGACAGACTCTGACCGCTCGACGCTCAGCTGTGTGTCGATGGTCAGCAGCAAGCGTGGCAGATCGTCCTCGGATGAGAACGTTCTGCGTAAGAAAGCCTACAACAAGGGGAAGCAGAAAAAGTGTTTTTGAACTTTGTTTTGAATATTTGATTTTCGATGAACTGTTTTTGTTATTTTATTGCATTTTTCTCAATTATGGCTTCGTTTAAAATTGCTAGCTTAAATGTAAACGGTTTGAGGAATCGGGGAAAGCGCTGTCAGATTTTCGATTTCTGCAACAATCAGAATATTGATATTCTGCTGTTGCAGGAAACTCACGCCTCTGGTTTTTTTGAGGCCAGGGCGTGGGCCAGGGAATTTGGCGGCGCAGGTTTCTGGTCCTTTGGGTCAACCTCGAGTTGTGGGACGGCCATCTTGCTGTCTTCACGCCACTCTTGGTGCCCTGCAGATCATTTGCGTGACAATAGAGGTAGGTTGCTTTCTCTCACGGTTACAATGCCCGACACAAAAGCAAGAATTCGCATTGTGAATTTATATGCACCAAATAATCCCCACGAACGCCAGCTTTTCTTTCGCAATGAGTTACAACAGCACACACGGGGTATGAGACATGTTATTTTGGGGGGAGATTTCAATTGCATTGCAGACCTTATTTTGGATTCTAAAACGAATATGTCTAACCTTAATTTGAATTACCAAAGCGCATCAGGAATGAACGAAATCAATAAAACCGTGAGAGAAAGCGGCCTCCTCGATATATGGCGGTCGCAGAATCCTTCAGACAAAAGATTTACCTGGCATTCCTCGAATAACAGTCAAGCCACAAGAATTGACCGCATATATTTGTCACGTGAGTTGTCTGCGGGCGCACTAAGCGCAATCACTGCATGCCCCCTGTCTGATCATGACTTGATCTCAGTTGTGCTTTCCAATCAAGTAAAAAATATGGGGCGTGGTTTTTGGAAAATGAACACTTCCTTTTTGGGGCGGGATGATTTTAAGGGGGTAGTTAAATCGGAGTGGGATTATTGGGTCTCAAAAAAAGATGATTTTAATAGTTCAATTGACTGGTGGGACAGGGGTAAAATCCATCTCAAAAGTGCAGTGATTGCGTTTTCTGCTGGTGAAGCAAGGAAACGTAATTCGGAACGTAAAGAGCTCCTGAGGAAAATCGGTGTACTTCAAGCCAAAATTGATCGCGGAGACTCGGCATGCGCAGAGTTGCAAAGTCTAAAAAATAAGTACATTTTGCTCAGTAAGAGTACCTTTTTGGTGTCTAACCCAGTTTCCGTTTCAGAGGAAAGTACTTTTAGGCCCCAAACAAGAAATGTTGAGGTAAAGCGCATGCAGGGTCTCCGCGATTGTTCTGGGCCCAATTTCATAGAGCTGCTTAACGGACGATTTTTTGCTTAAGCGGGGTGTTTAAGCAAATTTTCATTTCATAGCAGTATATTTGGCTATACGTCTAAATTGTAGTGTAGGTCAGGTAGCCGCCGGCGACAACAAATAGATAATGACGCGATACAAGCAGCGTAGCTATGACGACGCAACAATTCAAATTCTAACGGCTCTTACCCAAAAATAGCACAATGACTACAATGACCGTGATAGTCTTAGGCATTTCGTCTGGTGTTGTTGACCTTTGCTAATGTGAGTTTTATTTTATAAAAACCTAGAAACACTCGAACATCGCGAACGTTAAGCAATTCCTCCAGTTTTTGGTCACGTGACATTAACGGCTAAATAATAAATGAAAAATCACAAATAGTCAGAAATATTTAGTCTGGGAACCAGACTATATTATCGAACACTACATTAAGCAAAAACGACTTAGTGCGCATGCGGGGGCGAGTAGCTATTTGAGCTATGCTTAGAATGTCCTCGGAATTTTCCGGGTTCACGTGATCGATGCGCCAAGACCAAGTTAGAGGAAAAGATCCATGAATCTGGCGATAATTAAGGGCGCCCTCAATAAGCCCAGATAATACGGACGGCGCGCCGCGGAACAAATGAACAGGCTAGCTTGGTCTTGACCAAGACTATGGAAACATCGGCCAAGCGGCCCGGTTGGCTTTACAGTTTATCAGTGTTTTTCTGTGTTTGCTTTCATCGAGAATTTGTTCTGCTATAGCAATTGATTTGTATTTGAAGACGGTTTTTAAAGTATGAATATTTTGTTTTATGTTTTTGTAAATTTGTATAGAAATTATATTTATAATTTCTTCCTTTTTCTAAGAGGTGCGAGAAATGATGTATTGTAAATAATATGTATATATTTGTGTTGTAGGTTTTTTCTATAAGGAATAAACCATTTAAAAACTGCCTAACCGAGGTGCGATTATTGCTAGTTGAAAACTTATCCCAATACCCCGCAATGACGACGTGAAATACCGTCGGCATATGCAATATTTGATGGTCTCTACGGGGACCTAAATAATTAAAACGAAAAGTAGAAAGAAAACGACATAAACCCAGACATAAGCAACATATCAATTATAGTACCCGTCATTTTCTACATTCTTTTTTCCTCTTTCTTTTTCATATTCTACAGAAACCTCAATAAATTTAATATTTCTAACACAAGTAGCAGATACGCCTCTTTGATTGAGCAAACCCACTAGCCTCACGTCACGGTGGCCTATAGTTCCTCAACTTTTATCAAATGAGCGAGTACCTTATCTCATCTAAGCATCCATCAAGTTGAAAGAGCGAAACAATTTAGCCTAATTAGTTGGCTAATTAAGAGGAGCCTGTGAAAACGTACATGAGAGGATATAGCCAATGACCAGAGGTTACTACGAAGTACTGCTCACATGGTTTATCGTAGTCTGGCTCAAAGACCGAGCTGGCGCGCCGTCCGCTATCCAGGCTTATTCAGGGCGCCCTTAATTATCGCCAGATTCAGTTCCCGGCAGCGTATATTTCTTGTCGTAACACTGGCAATTCCACTCTTGACTCATGCACGAATACGAATAGTCAGGTTGCTTAGGTCCAAATTTTGACGAGATCGTGACCGACTGGCCCAAAGCACCAAACTTGGTAGATATATTCTTTTGGTCCTAGAGAAGATATTTAGAAGGGGTGACACCTGAAAATTATCTTGGAAGGGTACCTAATTTGCATAACTCTAATTTGGTCCCTAATTTGCATATAAAATCTTTAAAAAAATTATGTGGCGATTTTTTTTCAGTTGAGTGCTGTATTCAGCCCTATATTTATTATTGATAGGGTTCGAGTTATGTATGTTTTACTTTAAAGTCAAAGTAGACTGATGCTTATAACTAATTATCACTAATTAAGACTAATTACAACACAATTATTAGTGATTTGATGAATAATTCATTTAGAAAGATTCAGTGTACAATTTTATATATTTGTTTTATTATTTGCACCTACAATTTGGAGGTGGGCTTCAATTTGCCAAAAATTGTTTTTATCCTTCCTGTCGTATTCACTTTTATATTTTAGCTAATCTATACCAGTTGTTACATGTAGTTGTCTATTTGAGGTATCTTTTTCAAGCACTGAAGGAATCTGAACATATTGATCCACTAACTTTATTTCAAATTTACCTCATTGACAAGTTGAAAAGAAATGAATCATCTACAAAACTTCTTAAGAGTTTATCAGACCAATGTCCAGCCAAACTCTCAGTTTTGGTAATAGGCATTCATTGTAACACAATGAAAATGGCGGCATACATGTACATGCAAGTGCAGTATTGATGTACATGTAATATAGTTAGATTTAGCACAGGGAGGTACATTGTGGTATAGAAACAATTTTGTTATGTACACTGTGAGAGGCAAGTGCTCACAATAAATTTGTATAATGAACTTTACAAATTGAGTTGCCAATCATGCCATGTTTCATCCTAAAGTACGTATCCTTGAATTTTGAGTATAACTGCCAGGGAAATTCTGTTCCGGCAAGCCTTAAGACACTAGTTGCCATGCTGCTGAATGGACCTAATGTAAAGCACCAAGAAATCACTGAGTCACAGGTTTGTCTTTCCATAGCTCAGATGGTCGTCTTCAATGCAAAAAAACAAAGCTTCTGTTGCAAAAAACAGCAGGCATTCCAAAGAAAGGGAGCCACCTCTTCCTCTCTACATTGGGTTATGTATCCATACCCTCACGAGATGCAAAAAAAATAATGAACATCCTGTATAGACTGGGCATCAGTGTTAGCTACGACCGTGTTATTGACCTAGAAAATTGCCTAGCAAATGCTGTATGCAAGCGCTTTCAGGAAGAAGAACTTGTCTGCCCTGCAAATCTAAGAAAAGGTCTGTTCACAGTTGGGGCTTTGGATAACATAACCCTTTCTCTACAACAGCCGAGGGCTCCTTCCATGGTACTGGAATCAGTATCTTTCAGTTTCCCACCGCATCCTGCTCTGGAACCTTCAGAGATCCTATTGTAATTTGCTCTGAGTCAAGGAAGTATTCACTCCCTGAGGATTACACAACTGTTCCAGCTGTGGCTTGCCAGATTCCTAAACTTGAAGTGCCAGAAACTTCTCTCAGTACCATTGATGGTAAACTTGAAAATGCAAGAGCTACAGAAGTCTCCTGGATAGACAGATCTATTTTGCTGTTAAAGAAGTTGTTGTTAGAGAAAGAAGATTACATTGCCTGGTCTACCTTCAATGCTTCAACTCAGATGCCTCTTTTAGATCCTGCTGCACTGAACGCCCTCTTGCCCCTTTTCTACGAAAAGGCTGCAACTATTGCCATGATCAAGCATGGGATGGATATCCAAAGGCAGATAACAACATATATCAACCCATGCCAAACACCGCTAATTGCTGTGGACCAACCACAATTTGCCCTTGACAAGTTTTCTCAGTGGCGTTGGCCCGAGACACTGGGAGAAAATCACTTTGTAGTAATGTTTGGTGGTCCCCACATTGAGATGGCTCTATGGAACACACTTGGAGACTTTCTGGAAGGATCTGGTTGGACCGCTGCCTTATGTGAAGCTGGTGTGGCCTCCTCAGGTACAGCAGACTCCTTCCTCAAAGCTGCCCACCTCACTAGAACCAGGCACAGTCATCAAGTTACAGCCCTAACACTTGCAAATCTGCAGAGAGATGCTGGCAACTGAAGGTGGAGTCTGACAGTGGGATTTCTTTCGAAACGTGGAAGCAGAAGATGATTACGGCAAGTTCTACATTTCAGTACTGGGATATCATCTTGAAATATGAAACACTTGTGCTGATTTTCATCCGTGCTCATCGTATCCGAGATTTTGATCTCTTTGTTGAGGCTTTGGAGGCATTGGTGTCTCGGTTCTTTGTTCTGGATCACACCAACTACGCTCGCTGGATCCCCATTCACATCCGAGACATGAAGGCTCTACCACAAAATATCAAAGAAGAGGTCAAACAAATGTGGGTCCTTCAAAAGACTCAACACAAGTTCTCTTGCATGCCTCTTTATTAAGGCCATGAACAAAACAACGATCTGGAAAAGGGATCTGGTGGCGTGGTAGGACTTACTGAAAACCCAGCTGCCTTCAAAAGATGGATGGTTTCAGGTCCACAGCAAGCACGACTGCTGAAGGAATTTGAGGACGAGTTCATGGACGGAGAAAACGTCAACATTTACAAGCAGCACGAACAGGGGATGACTACGCAGGAGGTCTTCAGGAAACAAGTGAAGAGCCTCACTGAAGCAATCTCAGAAATGGGTAACCCTTTCCTTGAAGATTCTTCAGAACTGCTTGCTTTGGACACTCGAAATTGTGCTAATAAAGATGTTGTTTCCACAGTCCGCACAATTGAAGCCCTTGGCATTTCCCAGTACCAGAAGTATGTTAAGGATGTGATTTCAGACCGAAGCACCAGCATTCATAAGCCCATCAAAAGAAACTCTTTGGCCATTTGGAAGCGACCGAAATCAAAGCCAAAAACAAGTGCTAAGCAGCAGCTTTCAAGTATACAAACTGATTGCAATCTTTTCAGCCAGCTCTACATTGCAAGTCAGTACCGTGATGGAGACTTAACAGAATTCTTCGCCCATGAAAATCATCCTTGGCCACCTTCTCTCTCGGTGTATGGGGCGCTCCGCCTGCCGACGAAAAAATCTGATCTGATAGAAATTCTGACAACAGATCAGCCAGACCCTCCGTCATACTACCATGCCAAGGTTTTTGACGGTGCTGCTATCGTCCACGCACTCCCTGCAAATCAAACTAGTACATTCAATGAATACAGTGACAAGTTGTTTCTCCCTTGGATCCAACAACAATTGAGAAACAGCAACCGAGTAGACATAGTGTGGGATACATAAAAGACAGATAGTTTGAAGCAATCTACGAGGGAGAAGAGAGGAAAAGGTGTAAGGAAGAAGGTTGCAGGGAACACTAAACTACCAACAAACTTCCCAAACTTTCTGCAGGATCCCACCAATAAACAAGAGCTATTTCAGCTACTAACTGAGAAGGTATTGAACACTGAGTTTCCTGCTGGAAAGGAGGTCCACATTACTTCAGGTACGTCCAATGAAAAGAATAAAAATGTACGCATTACCTTGGATACCATGAATAATACAACACATGTACCAGAGTTTTGTTTAAACATGTGGATTTGAATAAACTAAATACATGTACTTTTTATGCATTGCAGGAGAGTCTGTAGTTTCAAGAAATTCTAGCCAACCATTGCCACCTTGCGACCATGAAGAAGCAGATTCAAGAATCTGTATTCACATCCAAGATGCCCTGATCAATGGATCCAGAACAGTTCATGTCCAAACTGTAGACACAGACGTCATTGTCATCCTTGTTGGTGTGTTCTTTGACCTCCTCACTTCTCACCCTGTAACCGACTTGTGGGTTGAATTTTGCATGGGAAAAAAATCCAGTACTTTAGCGTCAATGCAATCTGCAACAAGCTAAAGGAACCAAAATATAGGGCTCTCCCACCATTCCATGCATTCACTGGGTCTGATACTACTTCCCAGTTTCTTGGAAAAGGAAAAAAGTCGGCATGGGAGGCATGGAATTCGTTTCCTGGCGTCAGTGAAGCATTCGTCCCAATTTCACAACATCCGTTTGAGACTCTGGAGATTGCCAGTCCTGACTTCCAGCTGCTGGAAAGGTTCACTTGCGTTTTGTATGACAAAACAAGTCCAGTGGAGAGAGTAAACGAACTAAGAGAGGAACTGTTCTCAAAGGCAAAACACACGATGGAAACAATCCCCCCAACACAGGTTTGTATATTTTAGTCCAATCATTGAACTTAAACCAAATGATGAATTTTAGCATTACCTTTCTT